>CATNEN010000015.1:727500-2089187 GCA_950097015.1 Macrostomum hystrix
TATATATGCAATGATATGTTGCAATTATATGCAATGTATTTAAATAAGAAACACACTCAATTCAAAAGAAAGTAATTATTGTGTTAAAAAATTGACTTTCAAGTCATTGCATCTTTTTATTTAACTAAATGAAAAAAAGATATTTTTTAAGGAAGAAGCCCATTCAGTTTTATAGTTGGAGTGACAGCTAAGACAATGTGCTGCATTGCAAGTTTATTTAAATTTACAACCAGCATAGGCTAGAGGTGCGAAGGAATGTGGCATATGGCATAATCAATAGACTTGCCAAACATTTGGCTTATTGAGTTGGCTGGCTTGTTGCACTAAACCCACCTGAACTAGACAGAAATGAAGAGGTTACAATGGCACTTGCTGATCACATATTTTCAGGCTGCCTCATTATAATAAAAAGTTTTTGTCTAGTTTTAAGCCTAGCTTACATTCAATAGAAGACCACATTTCTGTAGGTCAACCTAAACAACAACCAATAAATTAGCATGAAAATGAAATTTGCCAGCCAGCTATATAAATTTTGAATGTGACAAGCTATAGTAAAAATTATTTGACTTTCGCAGTCGCAATTGCTGCCGCTGCGCTGTCAACTACACATCTGGACTGGCCCAAATGGACCATGGTGGCAGGCTCGACAGGTGTAATTGATTAATATTACGGCTGCAAACGTAATAAATAAATATTTTAATTAAGCAAAAAAGGAAATAATAAGGTAATTCTAAACACCTACTAAAACACAAATATGCTTAACGTCACTTTGCTTTGCATTCGCATTATCAAAAGCGAAAACTCTTTCTTGGAAAGAGAAAAATTTAAATATGAACAAAATCTAAGAAACATAACAAAACACTTTTCAATGAATGACAAAAATCTTTATAAGCACACATTAAAAATTTCTTCTTTGAGTTCCTTTACGAACTTCTGACGTAAATTTTAAGAAATAAAACCTATAAGAAAATGCAATCGATTGATAGTAAACCAACTATTTTATTACAAATTTTGGCCAATGTGATAAAAGCGAGGGACCGGCCCATTCTGGTCAGTGGACGGGCCGTAAACTCCCGTCCACTTTTATATATTTATACTTCTATACCATATACTTCTATATTTAATGAAGCATTTTAATCGTTGCCCTAGTCTTTCAGTTTTATGATTTCGAGTACTTTTTAGATTAAAAATAGCCCAGCTGCTAGATCATTGCTAAACGTTGAAAGAGCTTCCGATAGAACGTTCAGAGATCTCACTCGTTGCATGTATCTTAGTCGAAGCACATTGTTTCAGAACAAATTTATATACACTTTAGTGCATATGAATACAATAAAATGTACTGAATTTCGCTTTAAAAAGCATTTAAATACTTTTGAAAATAATTACGATGTTTTAAAAATATTAAAATATTATATTAAATATTAAATTACGACATCTTTCGTTGTAGCAGTACTTTTAAACAAAATGATTTTTACGTGCAAGTATGGCAGCTACACATAATAAGAAATGCGTGTACATGGTAAGTAAATATATTTGATATTGTTTTTATTAGATAATTACTTTTATTTTTAGCAGTACAAGCAATTGCGTAGCGATTTGAAAGGTTTTCGTTTTTCGTTTTCGTGGTGTTTCGCCGCTTGAGCTTGTCTTCCCGCTCGTTTCACAAGCATATTTTAATATTTTACGTAGAAACTAGTGTCATGTAGTTTAAGATTAAGCTACACGTTTAAGCGACTCCAGATATGGAGAAAAATACACATCTGAAACTGTATCTTGGTAAGTCTTTTTGGTATTTTTGGCACTATTTTGTGACAGATAAATCGTAGAAAAATCTGTAAAGCCAATTTAACCACTCAGAAGTATATTTTATGTATAAGTAAATTTTTCAATACTTAAAAAAACATACATTTGTTTTGGATTGGCAAGACTAAAATTCTTACCATGAATCTGATATTATACTAGATGTATATTAGCCATAGATAACCAACGGCATTGTGTGAGCTTTTCAGCATAGCTAACTTAGCTCACAACTCACAATTAAGGTGACGGCAACTAGAAGATCTTAGGTAGGTCTTCTGGTACAATCTGTCTGCTCGGTTGCCAGAATGTATCAGGAGAACTTATCCAAGATGTCTGGATTTCAAGATGTCTGTCTCGATTAAGTAAAGAGTAATATTGTTAGATATATTAAACAGCTAATGTTAGTCAAAACTGCCAGAAATAAATTCAAATAGACAATTTAACAAAAATACAAAAGTACATCAGTAAACTGATCCATTCTACTCGACTTCAAAACTGATCTTACATTTTATTCTTTCATTCAACTTTATTTAGTTTTAGCTTTTCCTCAGTGTTCATCAGAGGAGGCTGAATCTATCAAGCAATTCGTCAATGAACGCCAAGAGAAGCTTGTTTCTGTAGTCTGTGATTTCATGGGCCGATATGCAACCATAGAAAGACATTCACTCGAATGTCGCCCAATAAATGATCGACAAGTCCGGTTTGGAATTTTTTTTGAAGTTTCATTTGCGAGTGCCCAAACTGCTGCAGAATTTTGCAAGCTGTGGACTCAACCTGAATTCAAGGATTCCATTTTGAAGCTTCAGGAATCTGCTAATGCTCAGTTGGATGGAAGGTTGCTCTCTACTATCTACTTTAATCCAAATCAACTGCAGAAGTGAGTTTCCTTTTTCTATGATTGATATTTTTACTTAGCTTTCCTAGCTCTTACTTAAATACTTAGTTATGTATATAATGTACTTAAGGTTTGATAAAGGGTATTATTTTCACCAGTGAAAAATTTTGTTCTACAGAGGGTCAAGCTGCGATATTGGAAGGCTTTTTCATTTCTAATTGACAATTTCCACTTCCGATTTGTTTACCAGTGCCCTCGCGACAGCAGGAAATGAAGCAGCCTTCAGTTCTAATGCTGACAATCCGACAGGCCAGACTGGGCCTCAGAATCCGACAGGCCAGACTGGGCCTCAGAATCCGACAGGCCAGACTGGGCCCTTAAATCCGACAGGCCAGACTGGGCCCTTAAATCCGACAGGCCAGACTGGGCCTCAGAATCCGACAGGCCAGACTGGGCCCTTAAATCCGACAGGCCAGACTGGGCCCTTAAATCCGACAGGCCAGACTGGGCCTCAGAATCCGACAGGCCAGACTGGGCCTCAGAATCCAACAGGCCAGACTGGGCCTCAGAATCCGACAGGCCAGACTGGGCCTCAGAATCCGACAGGCCAGACTGCAAGGCCTAATTCAGGCTCATCGAATGTTACTGCGCACGGAGATCACAGATTTGGTGGTCGAAAGGTTAGTAGAAAAGGTATCTATTATCAGTAGGACTACCAAGCCATTTTGCCGCCCGTTTTTATACCAAGGGGGTTTTTTGGCTGAAAATGTTTTTGCCAGCGCCTGAATGCTTTGGGGGTGACTGATTGGTTGACAGACTAGTCGAGGGTGTCCTATGGTTGAGCTGCGCCTAATAGTTAGGCTTGAACAGTGAAATTGGAGAAATTCGCGTCAGGGTGTCCATAGTGGCCTAGTTCCACCTGTTGTAGCTCTTGAAGGTCTAGATAGATAAGAGAGATAGATCTAGATAAAGGTCGGTGACCGCAGGAGTCGGAGATGATGCAGGCACATTCGGGTGACATGCTGATAAAGTTTGAAGGTCTGGAAAGGCTGCACTGAGGCGCAGTGCAAATTCGTGTATAGGGGTGTGTGAAATACACTAGCTCTGATGGGAAAAAGAAAAATCGTACCTTCGGCCAGAAACATTGAATATCTCGAATGTCTGAAGAGCTGGCGACTTGTTTCTTGTTTCAGAAGATGCGCAACAAAAAGTTGGCCCGTGTTCTTGAGTTGTGGGATTGCATTGCTCTGTTCGGGTGCAACAAAAATTATTGTCAGGGGGCTGAATTCCCCTCCCTTGGTAGAAAAACGGGCGGCAAAATGGCTTGGTAGTCCTACTGTTAATTTTGTCGTTCAAAATCAATCAATATCAATATAGATAAATCCTCACATTGTTTGGGCTTGAATTATTTGGTGAAAAAGATAAAAGGCGTGAAATGATTCAATTCAACTATAAGTCGTCCTTGTACATGCGCTATAGGGTCGGAGTATCTTTTTAAGCGATGAAAACATTTTTGTCTTTTCAGTCCGCTGTTTTCGAAGAAGAATATCAGAGTATGCCGCCAAACATTCGCCAGTTCTATGTAAGTAATCATAAAAAAGATTTTATTTTCAGTCAAATAAATATTTTTAAGGAATTGCAACTTTCACACAAAAACTGTTCTTGTAGACGAGGCGGGTCTTCTGCATTCAGATTGCCCAATTTTTTCATCTACAACCGAATATTCATGATTATGAGCTCCTCAGAGGATTGAATGGCCAAGTCTTTGTAACAGCGAATGGCTTGCTGCCGGATATGATATGGCCTATTAATATTTCGTCGCTTGTGCGATCGTTAATTGCTGTCTTCTACACAGAGTCGTCCGTAAAAAATGTGGATTTGCAAATCGGGCTATCTTTTCTACAAAATAATGAAAATATGGCTGCCTTTCAATCGCTACTCTTTGCAAAGGAGATTAAAGGACAGTTGGAAAAAGGTTTTCTTCAACAGGTCGACTCACACGATACATTCGGATTGTTGGAGCGGAAGTCGCATGTTGTGAATTTGAAGCAGGAGCCTACGATGCACTTCATTTGTTTTGGATATTGCAACCGATTTCTGCCCAATTCATATGTCTTCTGGAACTTTTTTGCGAACCATCTAACCACGTGTGCACTGACTCTGAGCAGTGATGTCCAGACAATTGATTTCGAGCTGTGTCTGGATGCTCTTAAAAGTCACATTGCTGATACTGATAATGACTTCAAGCAAAGAAATAAGCCAATGAACGTTGGAGCATCTGTGGAAATGCTGGCAAAGGTTTTGACGAAGCACATGATACAGTTCATTCACTTTTATAACTGGCCTCTAAGCGAATCTGCATGTTTGCTTTACGTATGCATTCTGCTGCATGCCAATAAAATTGAAAGCGACCAGTTCAAAAACTACGGAGGAAAGGCACAGTTACCATTTTTAGGCGTCCTGAACAAGGCACTCACATTATCAAGTGAAAAGCACGCAACGACTTTCATGCAAGCTGCAGGCGACAACCCAGTAGGTTTCGTATCTCTGCTGAAAAACATGAAAGCTTTCAACTGCCCTGAAACTGTTAAGCTGCTTCAATATTTTCTTGATCGCTTCGATGCAAAATCGCCTATCTTTAATGCCATTCTGGATGATTCCGAAACGATGAAATGCGTTAGTATAATCGAAAAAGTTAGGCTGTTTGTCAAGGCCGAACGAGAGCTGGATCTCGACAAGATTTTGCCGCATGTTACTAAGCTCGCTGAGATCCCTAAACTGCTTGAGGCTGTATCACAATTAGATTCTAATATTCAAGATGACTTCAAATGCTGCATTCGGGCAAAGGCTGTCGATGTACTTTTTGCAGAAATAGATCTCGACAATCATCTACGCATTGGTGTTCATGAGTGGCAGCAGATTAATGAATTTATGGACACATGTGGATTTGCTGAAGATCAGAGAAAAATTGTGTGCGATGCTGTAAAAGCTGCGTGCATGAAAACCCTTTCTGTAGATTCGCCTTTGCAGGCCAGGGAAGAGTTTCAAAAGTCTGTCGCCACCTTTCTGAATGAATGCAGATTCATTGCCAGCCCTGATGAGGCTATCGAAGTTCTGAGCACTATATTTGAGTTGCAAAAGTCGCCAAAGCTGAAAACGTTTTTGGCAGAGCAGCTAAACGACCTAAAGGTTGTAAAACTTGCTTTACAAGAATCGAAGAGAGAAGCACTTGAGGTAGTCTTCACAAAAGCATTAAATCTGCTTGAAGCAAAAGGGAAGCAGGCTAACGACAAAGAAACGAAAAAATGCTGTGTTGTTCAAGACTTGCAGCTACAAATGGAGAGCGCCAAAAACACTGAGGGCCTGCAGCCACTGTGGCTTGAGGCTTTTAGAAGCTTTACTTTACAGCCACGTTGTGCAACTAAAGAGTACCTTACTGCAATCTGGCATGATTTGAAACAGCTAAGCGATCGCCCTGACGTAACAGAGCTCTTTGAAGTTTTCTATGAGAGTTGCCTCAGCCATTTGGAGAATCAGCAAACGACAAGACAAGTGGGAGACTTCCTGCTGGAAATTGATTTCGGAGAAGTATTGCAACCAACAAAGTAAGCAACTGTTCTTCACCTGCAATCCTTACCTGCAAGATGATTTTTTTAACTCAGTGTTTTAGACAGTTAGTTTTTCTCTGCACACTTTTTCTATTCTTGCGCTTTTATTCAGTTTGTAAGTACATAGACATTAAAATGATATTAAGGGCAGCAGGAAGTGACACATCTGTTGATGACACTAGACCCGCAGCCAGCGAGAAGGCAACTCTGCCCATTCTGCTAACTCCTGAGCACATACGCTCACAGATACCGTACTCAGGCACACGCTCATACAGGTGTGTACGAGCGTACATCTGCCCTGACTTTCTCATCGTCAGGCAGTGTACAATTCACCGTGCCTTGGTGGTCGGCCCTCATGGTCGTAATTTGAATGACAAGCCCCCAAGCCTTCTTTCCGCGGCTGCGCCCCAAATGAATCGAGCTCAGGGACCTTGGTGCGGGAGGCAAACGCAAATCACAGCTCTGCCACTCACCCGCCTACATGCACACGTTTGCTTACTAAACAGTATAAAGTGTCAGACTCCAAAAAATTGTTCGATTATCATAACATTTGCATTTCACAGGACTACTCGACTTCTTCAACAAGCCGTTTTTTCCTATCTGATCAACACTAAGGTTGCGCACCAGTCCAACCAACTAGAAGACAGACTTTTGACTATGTTGAAATGCCCTACGGCCTGGTGTTGGTTGGAGGCTACGAGGGAACACAGCGAAGACATGGAAAGATTACTCGACTGCGAAAACATGCAGCAGTTAAAAAGCTGGCTGAGTAAACTTAAAGCAATGGAATTCACAGTGCCCCAGCTTGAAACTTTGAAGGCAAAGTTCAAAGATGAGCTTCTGAACATGTTTGATCGCTTCCTCAGTGCGTGCCGGATTTCAGAAGATCGCGGGATAAAAAGTCTGATTGACAAGATGACTGAGACGAGCGACAGGTACCAAGCTGACGTGGAAAATGCAAAGAAAGTACTTGATTGGCTGTCCTCTTTCAGTGAAACGCTTGACGATTTACAAGTTTATCAGAATAGATTCAAGGACACTACTTCAGAAGTATGCAACTGCATAAATCTAATGGCAGGACACAACCTTTTTAAATGTGTCTTTCAAGAGTATTACTCCATTTCTCGTGAGCTAAGTGACCTCTTAGAGTCGACAGTTTTCACTGCAATTTACTCAAGCAGATGTTTTGATGTTACTGAAAGCGTTAGTGAAGTGTTTGGAATAGTTAAACCTGCAATTTCGCAGTACAAGAAATTTTTGCAAGAAACCATCTCATACAAGAGACTTTCGGATGTTCAAGGGAAATTTTCCCCCGACACAGACATCGATTCCGAACAAAATCTTGCTCGCAGGTTTCTCGACCAGGAGCCTGAAGCCCTGATGGATACAGCTTTGGTTGAAAATTTAATGCACCTAAAGACATGGAAGCTGTATTGCGATCTGCTTTTAAAGTCGCCATTGCGGCATCTTTGTGAAAATCCCGTGCTGCAGGCTAGTAAGCATTATTTAGAAAACTGTGCCGATGATGCGCTCGTGACTGATTTTAATGAGGCGGCTCTCCAACTTAAACAAATGTGTTTGCCTCTCTCAACAAATCATTGGAACATTCTCACAGCCCTGTGTGATAGAAAGGAATTATTTGAATTTCTAATTGCCCAGATCAACTCTGACTTTCAACAGCTTTTTGATGCGGCCAACGATGAAGACTCAGAGGAAGTCAGCTTCTCACACATCAATGCTCTCATAAAGCTTCAAGAAATGTTCAGGCTTCTCATTAATAAAGTGCAGACTGGCGAAGGCATGATGAAGAACAAAACAACAATGGAGGAGCTAGCGATGGCCCTTGATTTTGGTATTGAATGCTCAGATCAGGAGACCCCAGACGGACGAGCCAAAGACGCAATAGATTACATCGAGATCTGCCACAGCCATCTCAGAGCGATTCAGGCTTTGCACGACAGCCTATCGTCTCGTGGCGACTCTTCTAGAAAGCAAGCCCTAACCTTGGTCCAGTGCTTGGATGATGAGAAACTTGATTTTGCGATCGAAATTAGCGACAGTGAATCTACGTGCACATTGATGGATGTTGAAGTACTCGAGGACTGGCCATTGGCTAAATTAATTGAGCACAGATGTCGAGTGCTGATGATCCTGGGATCTTCGTATTCCCTTGTCGATGAAAACGACCGCATCCAGTTAAAAATATTTGTGGAAATAGTAGACGTACTGGAGAAGGTAAGTGATTCCATAAATCAAATATCTGGTATTTCATTTATGTAAAAATCAAATAGGATTTTTAGGACTATTTAAGACACTAAGCTAGCGAGCTTTTACGAGCCCTGATTCTAACCCGAAGATCCAGATTCTCGTTATAAATCAGTAGACTTTTTGTTTGCGCCTTTTATTAATTTTAAGTATTTTTTTACAATTAAGAACCTCTAACTAAATTTCGTAAAATATTGCATGCAATAAATTTCTAATCCCCAGGTTTTTCTACTGTACACAAAGCTCCGCGCAGTTGGCCATCCACTTCACAACGAAGCTAGTGTTCAGGGCTCTGCGAAAGGTTTGAAAGATCGCGAGGGTGAGTGTCGCCAGCATCTGGAGACTTGGGAGGCTGTGCTGCGTGATGCGAGGCAGAGGAAACCTCTACTGAACTATTTGTTTGGAGCCAACCTGCTCTGCGTGCACCACCATTTTCTAACGCACTCGCGTGACATTGATATCAAGCCCATTCTTCGCTTCATGAATCTGAATGCTGAGAGCGGCGTCAGGCAGTCGCAGGTTCAGTTTAGCTTGGACCAGGTCCGGAAAATGCAGATTAAAGAGCAAAAGGAATGCCTAATGAATCATCTGATGTCACTGGCTGACGAGCTGGCTAAGCTGGATGGCCTGCCTGACCACCAGCTTTACTGTGCGCAGCATCTGCCCAGTTCGCCACTGTGTGTTCAGCAAGGGCGACTCATGGTCTTACGAGTCGATCCGAGCCACGAGCCGCATTCTATCAGAGCGTTTCTCAGTGTCTGGCGTCACTCTCAGGTAATTTCTAATTGCTGAAAGGAACGAACCTACATGAGAAGTCCATTTGGGTGTCCATACTAAACATATTTCATTTGTATTGTTTGTTTACTTGATATAGTGTTCTAGTGCATTTAAAGTCACCGTATTTATTGCCCTACATTCATGTAGGCTTTCAGGATAGATGTAGAGTTTATTTAATTTACATTCTACGCTATAAGTTGATTTGTTTTGCAATAAGCTTGAATCACCAATCCTTGCAGTCCTACAAGCCGCAACCATCAGAGATTTTATTCTGTTCTGCGGACACCGCCGAGGAAGAAATCTCTCTTATCCTGCGCCGATGCGCTCAGAGTCGTGACAGAGTTCACTACATCATCTGTACAGAGCTGCTCAGTCAGCGACTGCTCAACCACCTGGCTGCTGGAATTCTCTACCTGTGCGATGCAGGCAACCTTGGGCGCCTGGCTGTGTTCTGCCGAGCTGCCATCAATCACCGACTGCTCGGAATCTTCAGGGACCAGTGTCAACAGCTGCAGCCGGAATGGGACTCGAATTCACAACTTTCTGAGTCACTCGGCGCCATCTGTGACAACTCTGTCACTGTTGTTCGATCTGAGAGGGCCGGCTGTGGCAAAACGGAGATGGTGCGCAGGCTGGCTGCCGACACGGAGAGCAGTCTGAGGTGCGTTCACGTCAGCGGCAGAGTCAATAAGCTTGATCTCGTGGCGAGGCTTCGTGATCTGGATGAAACTCACCTGCTGCATCTGGACATTGGTTGGGTTGAGGATGCTGGTGGACTAGAGACTTTGCTGTTTGAGGCCCTGCTTACTGGAATGCTTTGCCACTCCAGCAGACCGTTGATTTTCAAGCCTGGTCGAGTTGTCATCGAGTTGGCAAACAGCGCTAACGATGAGTTGGCAGAGCAGTTCGTACTATTCAACCGTCTGCCGTCACGGCATGTGGTGATGATTCGATGGCAAAGCCTGGATGACCTTCTGGTATCGCGCGAGCCAAGGAGCCCAGTTCAGATGGTTGCGAAGTACAAGCAAGCTCTTGACTTAAGAAGCCTAGACTCTACAGAAGTTTCATTGGACAATGTACTGGAACCTGATGAATGCCGCCGCTGGTTGAAGCGCGCACTGGACCCCTTGGAAGAGCAGTCCTACCTGACTGTAACAGCCACTCTTCGAGTTTTGGCGGATCAGCTGAAGAAGCTGTCCTCGAGTGCTTTCTTCAAGATCTCCGGTGTTGCAGAAACGTTTGGCCGCAACGCGTCGCCAACAATCAGATCAGATCTGGTTCGGCTTCTTTTTACCTCAGTTTTGCGGCTGATGTGCCGATCGGTGGCCCCGTCTAAAGCGAAGCAAGCCAAGTCTAAGCTGGGCGAGTTTGGCTCGGATGAATCAGTGAAGCGATTTGAAGGCTTCCTAAGCTGGGAGTCCTTCGATCACCTGTCACCGGTGTTTCAGAAGCAGGACATTGCCGCAGTGGAGTTGGTTTATCGCAGTTTACGCGATGTTCCCGATGAAATCCGTCGTCTGTTCGAGCGGAATATGAGCGCAGGCCGCCTTGTTGACTACGCTGAGATGAAGCAGGCGAAGCTGCTAGAGAAGCTAGTGCGGATCGCTGGCCGCGGGAATCCTGGACACCGTCCACCGGGACTGTCGGAAGAAGACGACGACGAGCGTGGCGGGAGCGGGTTGTATGCCATCACGGCCGACAACTTTCTGAAGATGGTTCTCATCAGTCTCCGCATCGACTGCGATGTTCCTGTGCTGATTATTGGAGAGACTGGTTGTGGAAAAACTAGCTTGGTTCGATTCTTGAGCAAGGTGAGTCTTCAGTCTCACAATTCAGCTGTCTGTACTATGCGTAAGTTTTTCAATATTCAACAAATTTTCACATTTTTTTCGCGAACAGGTTCACGAAGCTCGCCTAATAGTGCTAAACTTTCACGCGGGCACAACGCAGGAGCGGATAGTCGATGCGGTGAAGAGGGCTGCCAATGAGGCCAGGAATCTGATTTTACAGCGCAGAGAAGGTGAAAAGCTGCGGGACACAAAGTCCGTATGGATGTTTTTAGACGAAATCAACACCTGCGACCACCTGGGCATGCTGAAGGAGCTCATCTGTCACAGACGCCTGCTAGGGGCTCCGCTGCCCCCCAATCTTCGCTTCTTGGCCGCTTCAAATCCCTACAGGCTAAGGGACCCGGAGGCTGCCCTGACCGCCGGATTCCGGCTAGCCGAGAGGGAGCACGACCGGATGAGGCACCTGGTTTACCGGGTGAACCCCCTCCCAGAGTCCATCCTGGACCTCGTTTGGGACTTTGGTCGGCTGCAGGATGCGGATGAGATGGAGTACATTAAGCGGATGCTTCGAGACCAGCTGCCGGAGATGCAGACTCAGTTACTGGAAACTTTAGCCACGGCGGTGTGTAGATCCCAGCGTTTCATTCGGCTGCTGGAGAAGACGGAGTACGCAATCAGCCTCCGGGATGTTCGTCGTTGCTGCGAGTTCATTGCCTTTTTCCGCTGGTTCTACGACCTAAAGGACAAGGAGTGCGGGAAGATGCCCAGAGCTAACCCTCATCGGCAGCATCACCCTCATCTGCCGCTAATCATGTCGCTGTACGTCTGCTATTATGTGCGCATCCGCTCTGCAGCCAAGCGGACTGAATACGCGAATACCATCTTGTCCCTCCTGGCTGCTGAGGCTGAGGTAAGAATGCACGAGTAATATTTTTATCGGAATGGAATCTATACGTCCATTTCGGGCAAACGCTTTTGACGGCTAGCATTTTGTGAGGTTTTAGTTTCTGTTTACATGTAATTTACAAGTAGTTCCTGTTGCCTTGTAGTCAGATTGTATACATTGAGTATTTTCGAATACCTAGTTCAGTCTATGAGTTCTTACTCTCTTTGAGAACAAGATTTTTTTAGTTACCTAATGCAGAGACCGTCAGGACCAGACTGTTAAACAGTTTCATCTTGCGCACACCTGGGAGATCTGCACTGTTTGAGCGTTCTAGATGTTCTAGACCCGTTAGAGTCTCCCGGAGATTCTCTTAACCGGTAAAGTCTGATACATTTCCCGTCCCATCCCAGGACATTATTCGCAAGGATCAAGAGGACATCATAGGTCGCATGGCGCTGCCAGAAAACGTGGCCCGCAACGCAGCCCTGTTGGAGAATGTGTTCATCCTGCTGTGCTGCGTGTACAACAAGGTTCCAGTGTTCCTGGTCGGCAAGCCCGGCTGCTCCAAGAGCCTCGCAGTGACGCTCCTCCGAAGCAACCTGCGTGGCCGCGACTCCGGCGACCCATTCTTCAAGGCGCTGCCCGCCCTGCGCTTCTTTTGCTACCAGGGCTCGGAGGCCTCCACTTCGGACGGCATCTACAAGCTGTTCCAAAGGGCCACCCAGAAGGCACACGAAGAGTCTAAAGAGGAATACCGGTGAGAGAAGAACTGATTTGAAGTAGGATGTCTTTTCTTAGCTGGTTACCCGTACTGTAATTAATAGAAATGACACCTTACCCGAGTGGGTCAGATGTGCAGTCAGTCGCACAGCCGACTCTTCAAAGGTTCAGTCTGTACAGCTGTTCAGTCCATGGATGCGAGCCACCACACTCTCACCCATTTTGCAGCTGGGGGAATTCAAGCACTGGGGAATTTAAGTGTCTTGCTTAAACAAAAATTCTCTTGGGCTGAGATTCGAACTTGCAACCTCTCGGTCTCCTCCAATCACTGGGCTACTCCTCAGCATCCGTGCGCACACTCCTCAGCTTTTCTTTGTCATTCCGCAGCTACGTAGTTCTGCTTGACGAGATTGGGTTGGCCGAGAAGTCGCGCCACAATCCGCTGAAGGTGCTCCACAGCCTGCTGGAGCCGGAGGAATCCGAGTTCACCTGCAAGGCTCGCGTAGCCGTTCTCGGTCTCTCCAACTGGGCGCTGGACCCGGCCAAGATGAACAGGGCGGTGCACATCTCCCGGCCTGAAATGACCTCTGATGAGCTGCTCATCACTGGCACCGCCATCGTGCTGGAGGGCAGTGAAAAGCAGGGCGAAGGCAATGCTGGTGGTCGAATCGACAAGGACGATATGGAGAAAATTGCTACGGCCTGTCATGCGTACTTCAGCGAACAGCCTGAAGAGGACTTCCACGGACTGAGGGATTACTATTACCTGGTGAAGTTCCTGGCCAAGGAGAAGCTCAACATGCAGCTGAACAAGCTGGGCATCTTGAGCCGCGGCCTTGTGCGCAACTTCTCCGGGCTAAAGCAGCCGTATTTTCTCGAACACTTTGTGTGCGAGTACTCTGGCCTGGACTCTGCTTACTCAGAAATGATTAGCCAGATGGACAAGGTAGGACGTGACCAGCCATTTGTTGCACACACCTACTGGTTCATTATTAGCATTAATTACTCTAGCCGTCAAACCTGTCATAAAAATAACAAACGAAAAGCACTGAAATCATTGTTTTGTGGCCAGAGAGGAACATTTTGCGCTTATGATATTTATATGTTTTTATTTTACTCCGATTTTAAGGTGTCAGTGCTGATGGAAAGCCTGTCCGATAAGTCAGCACGCCACTTAATGCTGATCACGGACACTGACAGAGACCTGGACCTGCTGGCTCACGTGCTGCAGCAGAAGGCCCGCCGTTTCCGAGTGCTTCACGGTAGCACTTATGAGCGGGACCAGCTAAGCGAGCAGTTCGCGCTGCGAAAGCTGCACGAGGTGATGATGTGCATGGAGAACGGCATAGTCGTGCTGTTCAAGGACTTCGAGCTCGTCTATGGCAGCCTGTACGACATGCTGAACCAGAACTACTCAGAGTACAACAAGCGCCGCTACTGCCGCGTTGCTATGGGAACTCAGGCCAACAAGAACTGCTCTGTGGACGATGCCTTCCGCTGCGTGGTGCTAGTGAGGGCGGACACCCTCGAGCGCGTGGACAGGGCCTTTCTCAACCGCTTCGAGAAGCAGACCTTCGGCTTCGGAGATGTGCTCAACGCTGACCAGATGCGAGCTGCCAGTGAAGTGCAAGACAGCTTTGTTGCTAAGGCAACCAGGTCTGATGAATGCAGTTTTGGCCTTGGATTTTTACAATAATAATAAATAAATGCTTCTTGATTGGAGATTAGGTCCTCAAGTTTTTTAATTGGTGATCAACACGTTTCTCATCGTGCTAAAATGCGGATTTTATTGAGAGGTTAAGGCGCTTTAGCAGTAGAAATCTGTATTTGTGTATCAAGCCAGAGTTCATGATTTTTTTCTCCAAACTGATCCCATTGCCAGCATCAACGGCCTGGCTTGGCAGCAGAAGGGCGACCGCTTGCAGTTTTCTGCTCAGGAGATATTCTGTGGCTACCACCCGGAGCTGCTGGGCGCCCATCTGCTGGCGGCGGGCAGCGGTGACTCTTCCGAGGAAGCGGTCAGCTGGCTGCCACGTCTGCTGCTGTCGCAGGCCTTCCCGGATGCCGTGCTGCGCCTGTCTTACAGCGACCTGCCAGCAGAGAGGCGGGAGTTGCTGCAGCGAGGGTACTTCAACAGCCTCTCAGACGTCTCACTGTCCCGCCACGTTGCTAAACAACTGGCCGAGGGTATCGTCAGCGGGACCATTGTGTACACCCGCACCCGCATGGAGGACGCGGGCTGGAGACAGCAGCTCGGTGTCAAGTGCACAGTGTTGCGACTGGTTGATTTCATGGGAGAGGATGAGCTCAGGTGAGCCAGTTTTGCATCTTTGTCGTCATGAACTCTGTTAATACCTCTGGGTGCTGTTTGCAAGGAACGCTTGCCATATGTTGGAGTTGCACGAATTGTGCAATATAAAATATTCATAGTGCTCAGGCATTAAGTAGCAAAGTACAAAGTACCCGAAGACAGGAAATGGCTCGGGGCTGCTCAGTGTGGTCGGCCAGCCCGTCCTATAGCTTTGTCTTCTGTGGAAAAGAATGTGGTTCGTCTTGTCACCTGAAGGAACTTGACGAGCCGTCTGATGCATCAAAGGATGCTGTCGGGCTCGCAAACCTCATCGGTAGACTAGTTGGGCTGTAGATCTCTGTTAAAGTAAAAGCAGCGACAGGCGAAATTCTCAGCAACTTCGTTGTCAAGCTCGCCGAAGGGGCAGAGTTCACTCTTAAGATCGACCTGGAGAAAGCAGTGCCTGTCGAGGGCGCCTCGCGGTTTTGGTTCAGAGGATGTTTTTAGCCTGGTCTGTCCCAGCTGTCCCCATTGAGGGACATAGTAGAGTTAGTTCAAGGGAGCTTGATGCCCTTAAAGACTTTTGACCGACTGGTCGGGAGTTCGAATCTTCGTCTGCAGAAAGAATTGTCTTTAAGCAAGACTCTACATTCTCTAAAGCTGAGTTTACCTGGCTGTAAAATAGATATTTGCGTTAGCGGCGTGCTACCAGTCCACTTGGGCTATAGGTTGCATTCTATGTTCGCATTTCTCCTTGTTATTTGCAGTCAGTACAATAGTCCTAACAATCCTTTCGTGCTAGGCTCATACTTCTCTCTGTTATGAACTCTACGAACTTCGACGACGTTGTTTAAAATATTTCGAGATATAAAAAATGGTCATTCTCCTGTGTGCCAGTTATTTCAGTTAGTTAGCTTCGAATATCTCAACGCCTTTCGAAACCACAACGCATACTCAACAGGGATGAAGTCACGGCGGCTCTTCGTGACAATGTCGGCGGAGTCGTGGCTCTGAGCTGTCGGCCCTCGGTTGACTCTGACACTGCTCCACAGCTGCGCTGGCTGCTGGAATCACTGATGGAGGGCGCGAAGGGCCCGTTAGTTCTGCTCTGGATCTTCCACCTTGGCGGAGGCGGAGGTGTCTCAGAAGGCCGTCAGACCTGGCAGTGGTCTCCGCTGCTCTCACGCTGGCGTCTCCTCTGCCTGGAGTCGCTCGGCGAGGCGGATTCAGACAGCGCCGCCACCCTGCGCGCTTTGGTCTGCAGCCGCTCTGTCAGCGAGGTACTGGCCGACTGTCCAGCCTTAGTTCGAAGTCGAACAGCTGATAATCTACAGGACTCGGTGATCGAGGTTCTTGAACCTGGACCGCGGCGTGAAGCCGCCTCCCGTCTGCTGCGCAACCGCCCTGAACTCATAGAAGCCCTGGTGAAAGCCGCGATCCAGCGAGCTGCGCGCCATGACGGTGACAGCATCGACGTAGAGGCGCCGGAGTTTTCGCCGGGACACTGGATGGTCTCCCTCGCCCGCGAGTCCGCGCAACTCGCCAGATTTGCCACGCTTGCCGATTTTGCCTTCACCCATCTAGCGAATCGCGTCCATGATGGCCTTCTAGACCTTCTGCGGCTGCTGCGCGATGCCCGCGCCTTCGATGTAGCTGACGTCACTCTTGACGCCCGAACCCTCGATTGCCTCGTACAAGGCCTCAGCCATCTCGTGCAAGTTCAGAGACATCCCGTCAATCTTAGCATCGGAGCCGGCCTTCGTTTCCCGCTAAGCGGCTTTGTTTTTGCCGACCTGCAAGCAGCTGCGGCCGCTGCCGAAGAAAAATGCGCCGCTGCAGATGGCGGAGCGGACGTGGAGGAAGCTGTGGCAGAGGCGACTCTGGTCGCTCTGAAATTCTGGTTGGATGTTTTTGGTCTGAAAGACGATCAATCCGAAGCGGCTGGCCTACTTGCAGGTGATCTACTCTCTATGGCAACCGAGTCGGCCTGCGGCTACGACTTTTCGAATGAATTCAAAGGTGTTATGATTGCTCTGCCAGCTCTTTCTGCGGTCGCTGACGTTGGACCAGTGTGGGCGCCGGTTGCTGCTGCTATCGCCCTGGCTGCGTCCCTGACAACAACACTGAAGCTCTGGTCGCTTGTTTCTGTCGCCTGTCCAAGCCTTCGATTCGCTGAGCTCACCGAATTGGAAGATAGTCCGCCTGCGCGCAGCGAGCTGACTGAGCTGCTAGTCGGTGCCCTACTGCCGAGCAAGGAGAACCTGCAGAGGTTTGGCTTGGCTGACTCTGTAGCCAAGTGGGACTGCATAGCAGCCAGAGCTCTACTCATGCTGGCAGACTCGGAATGCGCTTCTGTCGTAAGGCTGTCGCATTTTACACAGTGTTGAATTATAATACAATACAATACAATAATAACTTAGGCCAGCTGTGCAGTTCCAAAAGATTCTGCAGCTGTGCCGTCCATGGACTGGGAGGCCACCACACCCAGCTATAATTTGTAATCTCATACTGGTAAACGTTTTACAGGTAGAGGGAAATGAAGCACTAAGGAATTTAGTATCAAAAGCAAATAGTTTCCTTTGAACTGGGATGCAAACTCCCGACCTATCGTGGGAATTCAAATGCTCTAATCAATGGGCTACAATCTCCTTTGTGGCTTTGTACTCAGCATGATGCAGATTTGATTCTCCTAGTGCATCAGATTATTCTTTTCCGAAACCCACAGCCGGTCACTGAGCAGTTGAGCATGTGCCGCCTATTCACTGCGACGGTCCTGCTGCCCTTCAACCTGCCGTCGATCTGCCTGCACAAAGTGCAGAGCTTTCTCTCTGAGCACACTGGCCAGACTGACTCTCTCTTCAGTGAGTCTGGCGTCTCCAGGATAGAAAATCTGCTGTCAGAGTCTCTTCCAGAGCTACAGGGACTACCAGTGTCGGAAGAAGACTTGCAGCAGCAGCTGCAATGCCTTTGGAGCCTGTACCTGCATCAGGTTGTCCAGCGCGGAGCTCTGACCGCGGGCCTAGCCAAGGTCTTTCTTCAAAAGATAGCGGAGAACCAACTGCCGCTTGGCTGCTTTGTGCAGCTGTGGAGCGCTGTCTTTAGCAACGGGGCTGATGAAAGCGATTCAACCCGGGCTGCCATTCTAGACTGGGTTGATGAACGATTGAAGATTTCTGCCGGCAAAGAACTGGCGCAGCTTGTGACTGCCCGCATGCCCGGCCATCTGCTGACTTCCTGCCCGCCCATCAGCAGCCAATCGCTCCGGGGCGTCGCCTGTACAGCCAGCCCAGGTGTTCCTGAACTTCTTCAACTGCAAGCCTTCAAGGCGACCGCTGCTCGTACATTCCATCTCAGTGAAGGTCAACTCACTCTCACTGATGATGGACGGGGTCTTGTTCAGATGATCAGAGATATCGAGCCCCTGCGACACGGCCATCCCCTGGTGATCGCTTTCGCACAAGCTGCTCTTCCACTCGCGCCCCTGGCTGATGTCGTGGACTTGCTAGACCGTGAGCTGTCTCTCAGCGTCCGCGCGAGCCGCCGGCTCCCATTCCTGCCGTTGCCGCAAGTAGAAGATTCCGAAGCCGATCCCGCAGATGCTCACGCGGCTGCGTGCGCTGCTCTGAGCGACCTTCTAGAAGCACCACACGATTTGGAGCCTCTCATGCGCCTCATGCCATCGGCTGCCTCAGCGGCTTCGGTTGCCACCGCCTGGGTCGAGCTAGTTTTTCTCAAACAGTTGGAACGACCGGCCTCCCCTAGCGAAATTGGAGCCGGAGCTGCAATCTGTGACCGTCTGATTCATGAATGGAATGTCAAATTTACTTCTGGCCCTCACGAAGACATGCTGAACTGGATTCTACGAGGCGGACCTCTTGGCGAAGACCCCAAACTGGTTGTCGCGCAAGAAAATGGCTCAGATTGGCTCGGCCGGCTATTGACTTGTACAGTGGCGGCGGGAGTAGCTCAGATGATGGGATGCGAGTTTTCCGTGCGTAGTGCCGCCTCTTTGGCTGCTAGCGGCGACTGCGGCGAACTGGCCAGGCATCTCAGAGATTTGCTGGACGCTAAGCTTCACCTAACAGAGGGGGTCACTTCACTGCGCTGCCCACAATGCCAGGCAGTCACAGTAATCCCATCGGATTCTCAGTCAATTGAATGCTGCCCCCTATGTGGATGTTATGGCATGCTTAGAACAGAAGTAGTGTCCGTGTCCGAGTTCCCCCGTCTACCAACTCGGCTGCTCCGTTCGGTCGCCGAAGCCGTGGCCGCACTCCTGTGCCTGTGCGCTGGTGGCCTCCGCGCTGCAACCTCACTGTGCGCAGACCTCGGACACACCAGCTACGTCTCCGCTTTTATCGAAGAAGCCTGCGCTGAGATGCGTGCTGCGCTCGGCATGGACTGGGATGGCCCGTTCTGGATATTCCAGCTGCTGCTTGCTGACCTGGCTAGCCAGTTTTCCTCGTCTCCCTGCAAGCTGTTTACGGCATCGCTGCTTCGCTGCGTCGTTTTTGTGTTGACTTGCCGCCAGGCACGCATTGCCGAGTTCAAAGCGGCGCGCTTGACCGAGCGGTGCGTCGCTCCAAATGACTGCGCTGCCGCTCAAATTGACGGTGCCCTTTCGCCGGACTCTCCCTCTGTGCCTGGAGTTCTCCTGCGTCCTGCCGTGGATGTCAACTGGGCTCTGGCAAGCCACCTCAGGACCCTCTGGTGCGGCCGCCAGATGACCATCACTCTTAAGGACCTTGATGTGGATCTGATTCTAGCTGTACTGGCGCACCAGGAGCATCTAGTCCAGATGGGGCACCTCACACAGGTGCTGCATTGGCACCGTAGGTGTCAGTCTCTGCTGGACGGGAAGGTGAGCAAGGCAGACTGGGATAAGCTCACCGTTAGCGACATTATTCAGCGCGACTCAGAGGCTAAAGCCATCTGGCCCTCGGCTGAGCTTGGCCTTCGCAGCCTTGGTGAAACCGACTGTGCCACCACTAGTAGCCGCCTGCACCGCACCCTGCTGACTGACGGCTCCGCTCTGTCTGCTCTGGCCAGTCGTCTCTGTTCAGCTGCCAACGGTTTTCTTCTGTCCATCTCGGCCATCGCCCTGCAGGGTCGTGGGCTAGGCCACCTGCTCACGGGCCCACACTCCGTCACCCTGCCAGCCAGGCCCATCACAGTTGTGCAGTGTGCATTCGCATCAGTAAACCAGCCCGACCTGGACCGCCTCGCTGCCCAGTTCCACAGCCCGAGGGATCCCCGCCTTTCTAGCGCTACCGAGCACATGGACTGGGCTCTGCTCGAGGTGGCCCTTGGTCACCTGGTCACGGTGGGCAGGTACTGGGCTCTTCCTGCTGTCTGGCGGCCTCAGTTCAGCGACCAAAAGCAGCGGGACCTGGTGGACCTCATGACTCAATTCCGAAGCATGGCAGACGGTAAAACTGTCGCCTTGAGCGCCGCAGAAGCTGCGAGACTGAAGGAGCTGCAGGAGCAGGACCACACATACGCCAGGTATTCACAGCTTGTTGTGTTAAGCCCAATTAATTGCTAATTGAAATCTATTTTTTACCATTGTGCTGTAACTTTCTGCCCAATCCATCACACAATGTGCAGGCAGATAACGGAATGTTCAACCAGCATTCTCCGATACCTCTGCGACCAGGAATGGGCTGAAGGCTTACTGGATCTGCAGCTGCGTGACTTCTCTGCCGACTACGGCTGCCGCTTACTGAGTTCTTGGCGGCTGCCAGAACCGTTGCCCGACCTCGAGGCGGGCGGCCTAACCCTCGCCAAGCTGCTCAGCCTCACGCAGCTGTCGCTGTGCCAGCAGTTCCAGCTTGTGCAGCACGAGCTTGCCAGACGGCCCTATCACAGCGCAATCAATGCGGACATCATAGATGAGCTGGTCGAGCTTCTAGCTTCTCCCGCTGCTCTGCGGCCCGCTCTCGCTGCCTGCAAAGTGGCCTGCGTGCTCCATCTGCTGGAGGAGGGTCACGACACCAGGACCAGCCTGCGCCAGCTGCTTCAGCCTGCGGGAATTTGGCCAGAAAGCGGCCTTGACGTCAGGGACGAGTTTTTGCAGTCCCTGCCCACAGAGACGACTGTCATGTACCTGTTTCCCCTGTGCGAGGCCCTGCTAAAACTCGTGAGTTGTGGTCTCCTAAAGTTTCCAAGCTTTCAACTTCCGTTGATAGTTCAATTATCGACCTAGCTTGAAACAATAATTTTAGGACGAAGAAAGGATTGACTCATCGGAGAAGCTGCAGCGAATGCTGCGAGGCGCGGATGCTGAATGAGCTGGCGACTCCATCCATTTTGCCCCACATTTACCGGACTATTGAGAAGCAGAACCACTTACATTTATAAATATTTAACAGCAACTACATATTCAGAAGCTTTGTCATTTATTTGGCGTTTTTACTTGAAACCTATTTGGATTTTTCACTCGACTGGCATTGTTGCACACCACGAAACCTAAAGTTGAAAAAATTGAATTCGTTTTGTAAAGAGAAAGAAACATAGCAGTTATTTGCATAAAATTTGTCCGAGAAATAAGTAAGCAGCACTTACTTGCCTATTCAGATGTGTACAACAAAATCAGCTCGATTTGATCTCAAATCGGTTCCACGTTCTTTAAAAACTCCTTAACAGTAGGACTACCAAGCCATTTTGTCGCCCGTTTTTATATCAGGGGGGGGCGAATGTTTTTGCCAGCGCCTGATGCTTTGGGGGTGACTGATTGGTTGACAGACTAGTCCAGGGTGTCCTGTGGTTGAGCTGCGGCTAATAGTTAGGCTTGAACAGTGAAATTGGAGAAATTCGCGTCAGGGTGTCCATAGTGGCCTAGTTCCACCTGTTGTAGCTCTTGAAGGTCTAGATAGATGAGAGAGAGATAGATCTAGATAAAGGTCGGTGACCGCCGAAGTCGGAGATGATGCAGGCACATTCGGGTGACATGCTGATAAAGTTTGAAGGTCTGGAAAGGCCGCACTGAGGCGCAGTGCAAATTCGTGTATAGGGGTGTGTGAAATACACTAGCTCTAATGGGAAAAATCGGACCTTCGGCCAGAAACATTGAATATCTCGACGGTCTTAAGAGCTGGCGACTTGTTTCTTGTTTCAGAAGATGCGCAACAAAAATTTGGCCCGTGTTCTTGAGTTTCGTGTGCTTGCATTGTTCCGTTTGGGTGCAGCAAAAGAATTGTCTGGGGGGAATCCCCCTTGGTAGTTCTACGGTCACACAAAATATTTTTCGCTATCAACATTGTGTGTTCGGTTTTTCCCTCTCTACTTATTCAGCTATTCCTTTTTCCCAGTATGAATAATGTACTACTTCTGATGCACGATTAGCCTTACAAATACTTGTTACCTACAATTTTTATAGCCTCCACCAGTACGTTATAGTGGAGTCTTCCTCTGCTTTTCAAACCACATACCTACATACATGAAAAACGAAATAAAAATAAACTCTGGTAGTCTTCAGTTATTTCTGTTGTGATTCAGTACACAAAATCTTGTTTAGCAGACCAGTCTCTAGGAGAATCACATTTGACAAGATTATAACATTACTACCTTAAAGACATGGCATGCTGTCAAAGACTCACACATTTACCGGCTTTAATCGAAGTGCATTTGTCACCCACTGAAAGGTGACTACAGGTCTCACCAATACCAAAAGCAATACACCATGGCTCCCCTGTGTCTAATCATCATTTCTTTTTAATTGCTTAGGTTTTTTTAGTTTTTTATTATAACTGCTAACCATTGATCCATCAGTGCATCGACCACTGCTAATCCCTGATCCATCAGTGCATCGACCACTGCTAATCCCTGATCTATCAGTGCATCGACCACTGCTAACCCCTGATCCATCAGTGCATCGACCACTGCTAATCCCTGATCCATCAGTGCATCGACCACTGCTAACCCCTGATCCATCAGTGCATCGACCACTGCTAATCCCTGATCCATCAGTGCATCGACCACTGCTAATCCCTGATCCATCAGTGCATCGACCAATGCTAACCCCTGATCTATCAGTGCATCGACCACTGCTAACCCATGATCCATCAGTGCATCGACCACTGCTAACCCATGATCCATCAGTGCATCGACCAATGAACCCCTGATCCATCAGTGCATCGACCAATGCTAACCCCTGATCTATCAGTGCATCGACCACTGCTAACCCATGATCCATCAGTGCATCGACCACTGCTAACCCATGATCCATCAGTGCATCGACCAATGAACCCCTGATCCATCAGTGCATCGACCAATGCTAACCCCTGATCTATCAGTGCATCGACCACTGCTAATCCCTGATCTATCAGTGCATCGACCACTGCTAACCCCTGATCCATCAGTGCATCGACCACTGCTAATCCCTGATCCATCAGTGCATCGACCACTGCTAATCCCTGATCCATCAGTGCATCGACCACTGCTAACCCCTGATCCATCAGTGCATCGACCACTGCTAATCCCTGATCCATCAGTGCATCGACCACTGCTAACCCCTGATCCATCAGTGCATCGACCACTGCTAATCCCTGATCCATCAGTGCATCGACCACTGCTAATCCCTGATCCATCAGTGCATCGACCAATGCTAACCCCTGATCTATCAGTGCATCGACCACTGCTAACCCATGATCCATCAGTGCATCGACCACTGCTAACCCATGATCCATCAGTGCATCGACCAATGAACCCCTGATCCATCAGTGCATCGACCAATGCTAACCCCTGATCTATCAGTGCATCGACCACTGCTAATCCCTGATCCATCAGTGCATCGACCACTGCTAATCCCTGATCCATCAGTGCATCGACCACTGCTAATCCCTGATCCATCATTGCATCGACCAATGCTAACCCCTGATCTATCAGTGCATCGACCACTGCTAACCCCTGATCCATCAGTGCATCGACCACTGCTAATCCCTGATCTATCAGTGCATCGACCAATGAACCCCTGATCTATCAGTGCATCGACCAATGCTAAACCCTGATCCATCAGTGCATCGACCAATGAACCCCTGATCCATCAGTGCATCGACCAATGCTAACCCCTGATCTATCAGTGCATCGACCACTGCTAATCCCTGATCTATCAGTGCATCGACCACTGCTAACCCCTGATCCATCAGTGCATCGACCACTGCTAATCCCTGATCCATCAGTGCATCGACCACTGCTAATCCCTGATCCATCATTGCATCGACCAATGCTAACCCCTGATCTATCAGTGCATCGACCACTGCTAACCCATGATCCATCAGTGCATCGACCACTGCTAACCCATGATCCATCAGTGCATCGACCAATGAACCCCTGATCCATCAGTGCATCGACCAATGCTAACCCCTGATCTATCAGTGCATCGACCACTGCTAATCCCTGATCCATCAGTGCATCGACCAATGCTAACCCCTGATCTATCAGTGCATCGACCACTGCTAATCCCTGATCCATCAGTGCATCGACCAATGCTAAACCCTGATCCATCAGTGCATCGACCAATGAACCCCTGATCCATCAGTGCATCGACCAATGCTAACCCCTGATCCATCAGTGCATCGACCAATGCTAAGCCCTGATCCATCAGTGCATCGACCACTGCTAATCCCTGATCCATCAGTGCATCGAACACTGCTGACTCCTGATCCATCAGTGCATCGACCACTGCTAATCCCTGATCCATCAGTGCATCGACCACTGCTAACCCCTGATCTATCAGTGCATCGACCACTGCTAATCCCTGATCCATCAGTGCATCGACCACTGCTAACCCCTGATCTATCAGTGCATCGACCACTGCTAACCCATGATCTATCAGTGCATCGACCACTGCTTAACCCCTGATCCATCAGTGCATCGAACACTAGCTGCTAATCCCTGATCTATCAGTGCATCGACCACTGCTAACCCCTGATCCATCAGTGCATCGACCACTGCTAATCCCTGATCCATCAGTGCATCGACCACTGCTAATCCCTGATCCATCATTGCATCGACCAATGCTAACCCCTGATCTATCAGTGCATCGACCACTGCTAACCCATGATCCATCAGTGCATCGACCACTGCTAACCCATGATCCATCAGTGCATCGACCAATGCTAAGCCCTGATCCATCAGTGCATCGACCACTGCTAATCCCTGATCCATCAGTGCATCGAACACTGCTGACTCCTGATCCATCAGTGCATCGACCACTGCTAATCCCTGATCTATCAGTGCATCGACCACTGCTAACCCCTGATCTATCAGTGCATCGACCACTGCTAATCCCTGATCCATCAGTGCATCGACCACTGCTTAACCCCTGATCCATCAGTGCATCGACCACTGCTAATCCCTGATCCATCAGTGCATCGACCAATGCTAACCCCTGATCTATCAGTGCATCGAACACTGCTGACTCCTGATCCATCAGTGCATCGACCAATTCTGACCCCTGATCTATCAGTGCATCGACCACTGCTAATCCCTGGTCCATCAGTGCATCGACCAATGCTAAACCCTGATCCATAAGTGCATCGACCAATGCTAACCCCTGATCCATCAGTGCATCGACCACTGCTTAACCCCTGATCTATCAGTGCATCGACCAATGCTAACCCCTGATCTATCAGTGCATCGACCAATGCTAACCCCTGATCTATCAGTGCATCGAACACTGCTGACTCCTGATCCATCAGTGCATCGACCAATTCTGACCCCTGATCTATCAGTGCATCGACCAATGCTAACCCCTGATCTATCAGTGCATCGACCAATGCTAACCCATGATCCATCAGTGCATCGACCAATGCTAACCCCTGATCCATCAGTGCATCGACCAATGCTAACCCCTGATCCATCAGTGCATCGACCACTGCTAACCCCTGATCCATCAGTGCATCGACCACTGCTTAACCCCTGATCCATCAGTGCATCGAACACTAGCTGCTAACCCCTGATCCATCAGTGCATCGACCAATGCTAACCCCTGATCCATCAGTGCATCGACCAATGCTAACCCCTGATCCATCAGTGCATCGACCACTGCTAACCCCTGATCCATCAGTGCATCGACCACTGCTTAACCCCTGATCCATCAGTGCATCGAACACTAGCTGCTAACCCCTGATCCATCAGTGCATCGACCACTGCTTAACCCCTGATCCATCAGTGCATCGAACACTAGCTGCTAACCCCTGATCCATCAGTGCTTTATTATCGATCGCTCTCACCCCCTCCATTTTGACCCAGCTGCGCTAACCCCCGTTGCTGTCCTTTCATCCCCCATGTCTTATCTTGTTCTGCGGTCTCGCTCGCCTGATAGCCAATATAACAAACTGGTAATGGGCTTTGGGCCCAAACTGGCGTGGTCGTCAACTTTCCGCAAATCAGAACCGTTTTCCTTACAGTACGCATCAATATACGAATGTACTAATGCAAAAACCGTTTGTAGATAGCTCGTGCATATCTGCGAAACTGGGAGCGGGTGAACACGAGTGGATACACTCGTGGCGCCATTGGACGAAAGGGGTGTCACGTGACAGCTATGAGTGAATAGCGATATTACCTGCAAAGGTAAACAAATGGTAATGACCGGCTAATGCTCAAGTTTGTTCTTATAGATGAAGATATTGAATCAATTTTAATCCCGGTTTTTTTCAGAGACCATGGAATTTAAAGTTTTGATTAAACTTTGTTTGTGACGCCATAATTCACTATTCTATTTCAAAGCTTTCGTTTTCAAAGCTCGCTCCTAAAAGATAGTGAAGAAAATATTATTTGACCATGGCAAGTTATGAGGCGGCAGCAAATAGATTTTCCTGAGAGTGATGGTGCGTTGCACATGGGTGCACCAATGTTCGAGGACCAATTGTTTTCAGGTGTTCATCTCTATCGAAGCACTGCTTACAGCCCAAAATTGTGCTATTTCACCGGCTTATCTAACTCACTTTGACTCTATACTCATTATGGTGATTGGGAAATAAAAAAACTTGGATTTCGTACAGTTTTTTCCGCAAGAATGTATTCATTTTCTAATTTTCTTTGCTGCAATTAAACTTGATTCTGCAAACG
Source organism: Macrostomum hystrix (assembly GCA_950097015.1). Classification (NCBI taxonomy): domain Eukaryota; kingdom Metazoa; phylum Platyhelminthes; family Macrostomidae; genus Macrostomum; species Macrostomum hystrix. Next base: position 754,547 of record CATNEN010000015.1, read on the forward strand.
AGCTAATTATCTAAAAGCGGAAAAACCGCGAACGCGAAACTTATCTTGATCGCGCTAAACTTAATTGGTACACAGTCATCGATAACTACGAGCTAGTAGATCAATCCCGAAACCCACGTCGAAAATCTAATTAACTCCAAAACACTCGCTTGGGTATTAATTTCGTTTGACTGAAGCACCCACGTAGAACAAGACCGGTTGATTAAATCAGTTGTTGAATTAAAACTGTAAGAGTGTAAATTCGCACTGATAGACACAGTTGTCTTTCAAGACTCAACGAAATAGTACTAGTTTACTCTCCATCTCATCAGTACCTCATCGTCCAACGCGTTGGAGTGTCACATCCGTGACCAATTTTGTCAGTCTGAAGTGCTGCAATATTCCTCCAGCAGTTTAAAATCCTCAAGCCCCAAGATTTTCGAACTCATTCCGAAGCAGTAAATCGTGCCGTTTAAGCTATAATTGGCAGAATTGGAGTAGCCAATCCACAGTTTCTGAAAGCCGATTGAGTCCGTGTATTCTCCAGGACCGAAAGGGGAAGCGACCTGAAAACGTTCGTAGATGCTCCCGTTAAAGTAATAGTGCTGGTAGACGGTTCTGTTGAAGGCACAGCCAACAGACACTGTGATGGGCACATTAGTTGTAGGTATAAAGGTACCGGACCTAGCCAGGTACCTGCCGTAGCCACCTTGGGTCCAAAACGAGTAGGCGTACATATAGTTCAACCTCTTGGCCAGCAAGTGTCCGTTGTAATATGGCGGCACATCGCTCCCGATTATGTGGTAAAACTGGAGGCTGAATTCGGTTGGAATTCTTGATAAGTTCTGGTGGCCTTGAAGTCGGGTATGAGACCAGATTTAAGTGTACTTACTCATAGTCCATTCTTTGGCGAATCAAGTAGTAAAATGAGAAGGTCTTTCCATAATCCAAGTATTGCTCAAATCCTGGAGTATCTACGCTCAGATAGGACTTCGGTTTGCCGTAGAACTCAGCTCCTTCACTGCCAACTGTCGGGCCATGAGCAGTGAGCTGATACATTCGCGGATTGACCTCATTGGTTAAGCCAGATTTTCGAAACCTGTAGAGCAGCTTCATTTCCAGGTTATGGAGTACGGCAGCAGCACCTGCAACGGTTTTTACTCGTAATATTTACTCGTAATAGTAAGAAAGAACATAGAAATACGAGCATATACGAGCTAGTATCGTAATAAGCATCAGATATTGGTTTCCTGGATTTTCTGATAGACGGTCTAGTCTACAGGCGCACTCTGCTGATCGACTGCGACTCTCAGCTCAACGTGCTAGAGCAGTCCAACTCGGTGGTGCTCAGTGGAGACGCTCACTTCTTACAAATGGAGATCAGGCGCACCATCTCGCGAGACATCCTCCGTCACCTGCGTTAAACCCTTACAAAGCTCTATATGGGCAGAAGAATAGACAGCATGTACTTTTCATGGCAGATCAGCACCACATCATCAGAGGTCATCTGGTTGCTAGGGCATGTGAACTGACCGCCTCCACGCTGCATCCAAACAGCACCTAAGTCAATGAACTCGTAAGTAAAGCCAAACTTCCTATATTCCATACCCTTTTGGGCTCGGTAGCAGAGCGGTTAACGCGTTTGCCTCTCGCAATAATGTCCCTAAGTTCGACTCCGCGGCGAGGCCACATTCATTTGGGGCGCAGCCGCGGAGAGAAGGCTTGGGGGGGCTTGTCGTGCAATTTACGCCCTTGAGGGCCAACCTTCAAGGCGCAGTTAAATGTACACCGTGCCTGACGATGAGAAAGTCAGGGCAGATGTACACACCTGTGTGAGCGTGTGCCTGTGTTCAGAATCTGTGTGTGTGTGTGATCAGGAGTCAGCGAAATGGGCAGAATTGCCTCCTCGCTGGCTACGGGTCTAGTGTCACCAAATGATTTGCCATTGCCAACAGTCCTCCTTAAATTATAATTAATATGATTATACCCTTTGGGGGCAGAACGGATTCCTGCGGGCTGTAGATGAACGCGGCACAAGTTCCGGTTGTCGCCTCGCCCATGTGGCAGGATCCGGTGGCTGAGTCAATGTGAAAAGTGTTGCAGTTTGCTTTGACACTGCAGACCATTGAGCACTGCAGCTCGCTGCTCACTCGTGTTTGATGGAGCTGTGTGCTACTAGGGCATTGCTGCAACTTGCGGAACTGCAGAATTTCTGTGGCCGATGCAGACACCACCACGGTGGCTGCAAGCACCAGACCGAGTGAGAGGTGCATTTTTATGCAGCTTTAGCCGTCAGTTGTAACTTAGCTTACTGCTGAAACAAGACTTGAGTTGGAACTCAAATCTAAATAGAATATGCAACTTAAAAACGAGCGTAGATTCGAAAAAACTTATTCACTTTTTTCCGGAAGCATCTAGAACTCCTGATTTTAAATACTCCCTGCTATTGTCAGTAACAGCAAGTCAAACTTTGCTGTGACAGCCAATAAAAGCAATCATTTCTCCAATTGTTTCATGTTCTATTGCTTAATTTTAGTAGTATGAAGAAATTTTATTGTATCGGGCAAAATTAAGGTAAGCCATATTAATTCAAGTGCATATCCTTTCTCGCTTGAACGAACCGCTGCGGAAAAAAGGATTTAATTAATTGGATTTTTCAGACAGCACTTGCCCCCTAAACTATAAACTTGCTGGGTATTTCGACCATTGTCTGGTTTTTATGTAGATGCCGACAATTTGTCTTTACATTTCCAGTTAGGGATCTGAGTAACAGAGATCAAAGCCTCTGGTTTTAACAGAATATAGATGAGTTTAAGCATTTTGTGAACCAGAAGCTAGCGTTGATGAAACAAAGCACAAGACTGGGTCGTCTGCAATAATTGACAGCGCACTAGTCTTCATGACAGAACACATTCAATATTAATTATTGCAGCACGCATTTAGTACAATAAAACTCGCGATTCTCAAAGCGCTTGTGCTCATCCCGAAACGCTGCATTGATCTGTAGTTGAGACGCAAGCACTTGAAAACTGCCCTTGTACTCGTATCAACTACTGACGAGAGCGTCAGACCAGGTAGATAGAAAAGGAATGAGGATATTAGTACGTCTGAGACCTGCAACCAGAACGTTTTTTGAGAAATTATCGATGATAAAGATGCGCGCATGGCCCTAGCTAATAGCATGCAGGGCTTGGAAAAAGGAGAAGGTTTAACTTGCTCGATCGTGGCACTGCTCAAACCCAGGTGTCTCAACGGAGCCTGGGTTGTCACGCGAGCTCGAACAGCGCTGCCTCGATCAACGCCGATGATCAGCCAGCTTGAATCGGTAGAACAGCTTCAGCAAAGTAAAGTGATGCAAGCCCAAACACGTCTCCGGAAAAAATTGTATGGACATGACTACATAATATCGAGCCTTAGTTGAACCCAGCTACTAATTGTAATCTCTAGAGGCAAACGTTTTGGATACATTGTGTGGAAGGGCTACAATAAAAATTTTTAAGGCTCATAAAATTGTACTCGTATCTTCATAGAAAGAAATGAATCCTGAAAAACTTTGGTTAAATTGGTGAGAATCCAATAGAGAGAAGTAAATAATGAAGTGAAAACTGATACGGCTGTGGTGTCATTTGCTTAGAATGATCCAGAAGGCCAAGGGAAATGAGCCAGAAGGCCTATCACTCGTATAATAGGTGTCACATGAGCCAGCCGACCACATCGGCACTGATAAGCGAGTGTCACCAAGGTAGCATAGGCGGCTGACTGCGCTGAAGTGGGATACTTTCAGATAAAGATGGGAAGAATCAGATAAAGAGAACTTCTCTTTCAGTTCAAAACGTCCTTCTGCTCACCCTGCAGGGCCCGTTCAGGCGCGGCCAGGCTCGGACCCGACGCTACGTCGACTGCCTGCTGAGCGACGCCAGGGCGCCCGACACTGCCTCCGGCGCGGACCATGTTCGCGCGCTGGCTCTGCGGCGCATCATTTGACGCCGCCCCCCTGACGTTTGGGGCTTGCGTATTTTGTTGTTGTTGTTTGTTGTTGTTCAAAACGGAGCAAGCTAAATTACTCAAATAGAAGTTCTAGAATTTTGAATTAATAGGATCAGCTTTAGACATTCTTAGACGCTGTTGTGTAGAAATGGAATTCTTATCAAAAATGTCTTACTCTAAGCAAGACTTTTTGTATCACTTATATTCTTCATGCGAATTCTATTTACTAATAACTAAAAAAATCTTGCTTAGTCGATTGCTCATTGAAGTCTTATTCAAATGGTTCAGCTTAGGACTCCTAGTCGAGGGGTCACAAGCTCGAATCTCTACTTGACAAGAGAATCGTGAGCATCGTGTTAAATAATTTGCACCATGCACTTACCGCCGCTGGAGCCTCCAGTGCTTGCCTCGTCCAACACGCAGAGCTGCGCCCAGGTACTGCGGCTGCCAAGTGCGGCAGGATGTCAGGACCTCTTCATGCTGCAAGATGTGTCAATCGCTGCCGAGGCTGGATTACACCGTATAGATCTGGCGGCCGGCTGGGCACTGCACTACACGTCAGCGGACAGCAGAGGCTGCGGCAAGTCGGTGCTCGCCAGACCATGGCTGCGCGAGAGCGTCTGCTTCGTTAGCCTGTTAGCCCGACTGCTCCGTCTGGATGTCAGTCTGCGTCGCCACATTGCGCGGCTGTTCTGTGCGCTTTCACTCCTGCCCATCAGCAGGAGGCACACACATTCTTCGAGTTCATGTCAGAGCAGCTCCAGATGGTGGCTGACCGCGATACTGTGGTTGTGCTTGGTGATCTTAATGTCGTCTGTTTGTTTCGCCACGCCAGAACACCGCTGCCCTAGCGACCTGATGTCGGCCCACACGCGCATCCGCAAACCACGGCGACCGCGGCAACCGACTGGCGACTGACGGTTGACGAGGCTGCAAGTGGAGCAGGCCGCCTGGCGCAGCTCGACAACGTGCTGGTTCGCTATCCTGTCGGCAGTCGGCAGAAGAACTGCGACACCGTGGAACCCCTGGCCGTCCGGTCCGATCACCGCCTGCTCTACTGCGGTTCTCCGATCGTGCGGGCCGCCAAAATACCCCAGAGCAATATATATTCGTGCCCTTCAAGACCCAGGCACCCGCAGCAGGTTTGTGTGTACTTTTGCGACTGCCCTGGGATCGCAGGCCAGCATCATCGGCATCCTGAAGAAGCCGGGCACAACATGGATAGAGGAGCACCGCGGAATTTTGATTATGCCCTGTGCTGCAAAGCTGTTCAACCGGGTGCTGTAAGCACGGTTACAGCCTGTGCTGAACCCGTACATGCGGTACGACGAGCAGAACAGCTTCCGGCCTCGTCGTGGCACAGTGACGCAAACCCTAGCCTTCCAAGCCACGGTTGAGGAGCTCAACGAGTTGCATTCAAGAGCTTTTCTAGACACGGCATGAGATATGAAAGGAATGGAAAGGGAATGGTATGGGATTTCAAGGGGGAGAGAGAGAATCCCAGGGGCTAGCTTGAGACGTCAACGGCAATCGTCGGGCTGATATAAGACGCCAATAAAGCCGCGCGACTACCTGAAAAGACGCTAAACTTAAGAATGTCAAAATGAAGTGGCTCGGATGTTCATCCAGCTCTGTGAAACGAAAATGACTCCTAAACTGGAAAAATTTTCGAAATAAGACCTGGAAATTCGTATTCAGAACACAAGCGTCGCTTAGAAATGTATTTTAGAGTTTATGTGTCCAAAAGGAGCTCGCATATCTCAAAAATGTTGATTTCTACATAGAGATGGTAGCCTCTGGTTCTGGTTTTCACGTTTGAAAATAGTTCACTCTCGTTACTGCAGGTGTGATCCGTAACAGGCCAAAAGAACAATAAGAACAAGCTTCAAAATTTAACCGACTTTCTCGAAGAGAACTCTCGCTTCTAGATTGTGCCGCAGTAGTCCTCCAGACGAATAAATTCTTCCAGACTCAAGGCTTTGGTGCTCATTCCGAAGCATTCCATGTCACCCAGGAGAGCATTACTGTCGCCAATTCCGATATAGAGGCACTGGAACTTCCTGATGTCGGTGAATACTCCAGGCACAGATAAATCCGGATTGGGTCTCGAGCCCTGCAGGGTTCGGTTGAAATAGAAGTGCTGGTATCCAGTCATGTTGTACGCGAATCCAGTAGACACTAGCGCTGGGGTTCCGATTGCCACCAGAAAGTCTTCCGACATTGAAAACACCTTGTCATATCCTCCGTGAGTCCAGAAGGCGTAGCCGTACACGCGAACATCGTCTTTGGTGAACAGATTGCCAACATTATAGACGTTATCACATTGCGAAAACTTAAAGTACCTCTGCTGTCTGGAATATTTATTTGAAATACAAAAGCTTCCTAATTTTTTCTAAATCTCATAACTAACATATTTTCAGCATCTTACCTGGTGCTTGCGTGCAACACTTTTACAAAGAAAGAGAACGTATTTCCCTTGTCCAAGAATTTATCAAATCCAGGAGTACTAGTGCTCAGGTATGAGCTTGAACTCCCATTAAACTGAGCACCGGTGCTTCCAACTGTCACACCCACAGCATTCAGGAGGAATTGCGTCGGGTCCACCTCGTTCACAAGACCGTTCTTCCTGAACCTGTAGAACAACTTCATCTGCAGCTGGCTGAACAGATCGCAGCCGATGTCTAAAATGCGGAATCCGTTGTGCCGGATAAAACGAAACTCTCGTAAGGTTTTTCATGTTGCGAGAAAATGCTCAACTGCTTTTAGTGCTCTTCTAGCACGCTTGTCCCCTTTGTGGATCTCAAACAATAATTGATAATTCTTCCATTGTCAGTTCTTAGTACATCTAACCATTTGTCAAATAAGCTCCCGGTCTGGCAAAATATACATTAAACACCGAAATCCCTAATTAGTGAGCTGAGTCTCTACTCAAAAAAGCTAAAACGCCACAGCTGCAAATATTACTCGCTTCAGTAGATTGAAAAAGTTTCTAGCAGCCTTCAAGTAGTCTTTGTAATCAGCTTGTGCATCCCCAGCTTCCTCACTCACATCTCGCATCGAAAGCCGAATTTCTCTTGATGATGTACGAGTCGCATGGTCCGTCACTCCACTGCGTGAGCATAGGTGAGCACGCGTCTCCAAGGTAGCACAATTGGTTGCTCAGGTCGAAGTGAAAGGCGTCACACAGAAACTGCGCCGTGCTGCAGGCTGAGGCGCACTGAACTCTCCTGAGCAGCTTCAACAGGTGGAGTTTTGCAGCCACCGGGCACTTCCTGGCCAGGACAAACAGGCTTTGCTCCTGTGAGACTTCGCATTGGCAACCCACAATTAGCGAGAGTATCAAAGTTGACAAGACTAGCGCAAATATTTTCATTGCTTGTTTTGAGAATTAAATTAGGTAAAAATGATTCGCGTAGTCCGATCTCCAGAAGCGATTGTTGTCAAATTGCTTTTTATGATGGCAAAGCAATCATTTTCATCCTCCTTTTTTTCTCTCAGGAACTCTTTCCACTTTTTTGTAGCCGGATGGAGATGTGACGGCAACAATAAAGCTGATCTCTCAGAGACTCACAAAAATCTGTTTAATCCCACAGCCCATGCAATACCTGCAATGTCCCCTGATGCCTTGCAAAAAGCTTCTGTCAGGCGCGTGTCGCATCCGCTGGGTTTCGCCTGAATCGAAAATGCTTCGTTGGTAGGCTGCGATCTTATTTTGAGAACAAAAAACTTTTTTTCAGTGAGCAGCAGCTGCCCTAACATGGGTGAAAACGGATTTTATGTTTTTGCAAAGCAGAAAATAAAAAAGTCAACTGAGTCGATTGAGAAAAAATCTCAGTATTCATCAGGGTGAGTTATCTTGCAAAGAATTCTTTATAATCTCTCGATCGTAATCGCTTTAAGAGAAGTCAGTAGACACATCCTGCCGAGGCTGCTGGCTCTTAAATTAATTTAGAATTTAGTATAGAAATATATATTTGAATGCTTTGAATGCTATCCAGCTAGTCTTTCTGGTAGAAGTGCGGCTTGCTGAGTGGCAATACAATCCACGCCTCCCTGCAGTTTACTTAATTTTATGTCAGGAGAAAAGTCTTCAGATTCACCTTCAGATTGCTGAGTCGAGAGCTCGACGTGCATTTGGATCCGCCTCGTTCACAAGGCCACTTTTCTTGAACTTGTAGACAAACTTGATCTGCAGCTTACTGAACAGACCGCATGTGACATCTAAAATTAGAGTTTTGCTGTGAACTGATTCGAATTGGCACTGAAAAACGAAGCGCACAGGGAGGACTCATCGAACACGCGCAGGATTTGTGGTGAAGGTCGCAGCCTTCATAGTAGCTCCTGGAATATGCCCAGCAACCAAACATTTCTATTCTCTCACTGAGTCCTCCTTGCGTAAAGTATAGCTGTTTTAAAATACACTGCAAGCTGGGATATATCCTCACAGCAGTTTGAGAATGACTCCAGAGTTCACACTGAAAGACGGCTGAAAGGCCAAGAAGTTTTTGTCCTGCCTTCTAAGCTGCAGGCTGAAGGAAACGGAAAGGCAGAAGAACGCTTCATTTCCGCTTCAGATGCATGCGGCAGCAGGGGCTTGTAAAAAAGCTAGCTAACCTTTCATTAGTCCTTAATTTGTCCTGCTAATCACTTCAGTCTACCGAGCTGTATTGACAGATGTAAGCTTCACTGGAAGAATGCTAGTAGCCTGTTGTTTGAGCAGTCCATACAAAATCGAGTGTCGTGCGCTTGATGTGCCGCTTATAAATCGATGAGTCACAACTATTGTGTTTCCCCAATTTTTATCATTTATAAATTAATCATAAATCAGCAAATGAATCAGCAAGTCTAGGCTTTTAGCTTGCGCAAGGAAAAAATTATGAATCTTAAATTTGAACCAACAAGGTTTTGTGTTAATTTCTATCCTCTACAAAGTATTTACAAGTACATGTAGCTCTCGTTTCACGCGTTACAACAGGGCTCCGGGATATAATATTGTAAAGAACTTCAGCAAGCTCCTAGACAGCGTTTCTGTTTCTGTTCCTGTGAAATATACTCCACCTCCTATCTTCTTGTCATTCATTTGAGCACGATTCATTTTCCGGGGCTCAGCCGCGGGGAGAAGGCTTAGAAGCTTGTCGTGCAATTTGCGACCATGAGAGCCGACCCGCAAGGCAAGGCGTACAGTATCTGTGTGCGTGTGTGCTCAGGAGTCAGCGAAATGGGCCGAATTGCCTTCTCGCTGGCTGCGGGTCTAGTGTCACCAAATGATGTGCCATTGGCCGCAGCCCTAGAGCAAAAATAGTAATAATATTCGTGCCTGCAAGAGTTCAAGAGCCAAATTGGACTCATGAAATTTTGTTTCTAACTCATTAATTTGTTTTTCTGGACGGCGCATTTATTGGCGACTGCGAACTTTCAAAGAAATAGTTTTTTTTCCAAGGCTTATAACGAGTACTGCTTCACGCATTTTGTGATAGTCATTGAAAATGCAGCAAAAAGCACATCTTTTCATGGTCTTCGCGGAGACGATGTTTTAAGCAACCTGCATTCTGATTTTCTTGGCTTCAATTTGCTAATATTCATTTATGTGAGTGCACGTACGCATATTCAGACTCGTCATATATACATTCTGCATGGCTCTCTAAAACCATGAAATCTAACTCCTTAACTCCTTCTGTTCTTTCAGGAGTCAGAAGCAGCACGCAATTTTTCAGTCTCCTTAGTTATTACGCAACACACCTAGCTGGACCCTCCTAGTCTGCACTCCTAGAACCAACCCCGTACTTCTAAATGTTGAGTCTTAGAATTTATAGGAAGCAAATTTCATCCACTCTTTGTTAAGAGCACTCTTACTTCTGAGCTGCTAGGTCTTTATTTTATAGCACGGGCCCCAGCTCTCCGTAACCTGGCTTTCCCACTCAGTCCACCGAGCTAGCGTCGGGCAGGCGTCGCCAAGGTAGCAAAGTAGCTGCTCTGGTCAAAGTGAAAGGCGTCACACGGAAACTGCACCCTGCTGCAAGTTTCATTGAACTCTGCTGCTCTACCTCACCTGCCGCAGATTAGCAGGAACTGGGCATTGCTTGACCTTGCGAAAGACAATCGCATTATCAGGACTTCTACATTCCCGTTCTCCTACTAGGAGAAGCAAAAATGGGGGCACTGAAACGTAGGCGCCATTCATGATTCACCGTGTTGATTTGATGCTAAGCAAGCTCGCAACTGCTAATGCGGCCCAACAAAACACGTGTTCTTATGCTCATCAAGGTGTCAGCCACCAACTTTTTATACATTTTAAAATGTTCTATTTTTTCAGAAGATTGTCGCGGTTTAAAACTTCTAAAAACTCTGTACAAGGGAAACTGGCACAATGGATTTTTACATCAAACGGGTCGCAGTCACGTCGGTTTTTCACGACAAAGACGCCAAGATCTGTTAACCTGCAGTGCAGAGGGACGCAACACTGCCTTTTCTGCATACCACAAGCGACCCCAAGCTTTCGTTCGTCACAGTCGGACAATGTTGGAATCAACTTTTTTGTTTTAATTTCCTACGGGGACACCTAATTCAATGCCGGAAATTACTAAAGTCTGTTTTGAATCGCTTTTTGGGCCTAGACAGATTTCCTAAAAAAGGCGTTTCCAACCATTAAAAAATGGCTACAACCGAGTAAACAATCCGTTAAAATTAAACAAAAACAGGAAACTTCAGTTCTGACGAGTCCAATTAAAATATTGGCAAAAACTTGCTATCAAAATTCATTGCACTAATGTTACATTTTGAAGACTGCATGCAAGTTAAGATATACCGAGAATTTCAGTCTGTAAAAATCAAGAGAAAAGTCGATTGACTGAAAGCGTCCGTCTAGAAAAAGCTGGAAGGGCCACTCGGTTATCGCAGAAAAGTTTAGAAATCGTTATGAAAACGCAAATTGTTTACGCAGGTAAAAACAAAACAAAACATATTGATGCATGCAGTAGGAACCAATTTGAAAATCATGGAGCAGCCTGACAGAATTTAGAAAACTGATCTGTCGCGAATATAGATAAAATTCAGCAAAGCACCTTTTAAGTGACAAGAAAAAATGGGCATCTAATGCTTGACTTACATAATTAATTTATAACAAGTTTGAGCAATCTATTGGCACTTAATAAAAGCTGTCGAAATACAGAGAGAGATTGGTTATCATTGCTTTAGAAGGTACATTGTGTTCTTAGAAGTCACAGGACAAGAAATACTAGATAAAAAACGGTTTAGTATTGCGAACAAGGCCGTCATGTTAGTGTAATGTGTAATGTGTAATGTGTAATGCTTTACGAGAATATTCTTATTTCCGAAGTGAATACGGCTGAAAAACTTAATCCGACAAAAACTCGACGTTAAAACTGTCAGCAAGGAAAAAAGAAATGGCTTTAATTAGGCCGGCCGTCTTGATTAAACTTCCAATTACCTGCACATCCGCATGGTCATGTCCTTCTGTAAGGCCGAGAAATTATTAGGTGTTAGGGAATGAAAAAGGTAAAAAACTACACTGAGAACGCCGACGGTTGCTCAATACACAAGTGAAAACTCACCAATGGCTCCAATTCTTTCTTGTCAACCAGAGCGAACTCGTTGATGAAGTAGAAAAAGTGCTTGTAGCAGGTGTTCACATGAGCCTCCTGCAACATATTTTAAACAACAAGATAATTCACCGGCTCCATATGGCCAGTTGCGGATTTAAACTGTGTTCTCCTGTAGTGACTAGGCGGAGAGTGGCAGAGCGGCTTTTCATGTGTTGAGCTCAAATCTGTGGCGCGGCCACTTTATCTTGGGGCCCAGCTGAAGGAGATGGCTTGAGGACTTGTCGCGCAATTTACACCAACGAGGGCGAACCCCCCCAGGCACAGTGAGAGTGTACCACCTTCGCTTGGCAACGAAGAAGTCTGGGTAAATGTCCTTCTCGCTGGCTGCGGGTCTACTGTCACCAAATGATGTGCCATTGCCCACAACCCTTCTGCAAATATAATAATAATATTATAACAAAGCGTCAGGGTTATGTACTACGCAGTTTTGAATGCGATGTAACACCAATTACATTCTCCACAGACACAAACAAGCTGACACCTCACCCGCCTATTCTCTCTCAACTGACCTAACACCAATTACATTCATCACGACGGAAACAAAGACAAGCACTCACAGCTCCAACAGAGACCAGATGTTCAAAGTGATGTATATAGACGTGAACAAAGACTCGGAAGAGGCGCGTGAAGATCTTCTTGACGCTGGCCAGGTAGTTCTTAGGAAACGGCCGGCTGGAGTCAGTGGGGAACAGATCCTCATCGCTAATCTGAGTCTCCACCCAGTCCATGAGCAGGTGGATATATTCCCTGGCTGGCAGGGAGGTGGGTTTCTTGTACTGCGCCTTGTCGGCCCACTGGTACTCGTACTTGGAGCCGCCGCTCATCTTCGGACAACTGGCTTCGGTGCACTCTTCGGCCACCGTGCCGTAGATGAGATTCACCCGGTTGTAGAAATCAACAGCGTGCACGGCCAGCCAGTCGTTGAGGTCCTCGCCCTGAGGCAGTTGAACAGCCGTCTTCAAGTCGATGCCGGCGCTAAGCGAAGCCATGGCATTCTTGTGCAGCTGATGCCGCAAGGTGCCCTCCTTGTACTTCTTCTGCGGCTTGAAGGTCTGTTGATTATATGATTTTAGTCCTCATGTTCAACATGTGATTAAACTGCAGGATCAGCAACACTAGAATGTGAATACCCGAATCCAGATGCCAACTATTCTTAGCTTTTGAATGAAAATGATGCAACCCAGACTGTATCTGAGGCGCTCAAATGTGTACTTTTGCCCAACATACCAAAAACAGGAAAGTACTGAAAAAAAAGAACAAAAAAACCTGTAAAAGTGCAAGCAAAATAATAATATGAATTGAGCCATACTGCAGAATAAACGAAACAAACGATAGCTTTGTACTCATTTTTGTCTTAGGTGATATACAAACTGTTCACTACAATGTACCTCAAGGATTTTAATGGAGAGGCCAAAACATGTGAAAAATTCCCAGAATTCGCACACTTATACTAAGCAACTACTCTACTAGAAACTTCCATATGCACATCTAAATGTAGCTCATTGGCTTGGGTTAAGTTTGCCTGCTTTCCTTTTCAATTATTCTTATTTTATAATGTTATTAGCAGCTAATTTGTTAAACAATGAGCATTTTAGTATAATTGTTCTATGAAAGCTCATTAGAGCACATATTAAATGTGCCAAATGGTTGAGAATAACAAAATACTATGATCAGTTCAATATAGGCCTAGTCTTGCTTCCTTGCATTTGTTAGATGCTTGCAATAATGACATTAATTTTTTATATTATTTTTTACAAATAATTAAGCTCAATTGTTGTATATAAAATCAAAAGTACTAGGCCTAACAATGTAATGCAATAAAAAACAAAGACAAATTGTTATAACATAGGCCTACTAAGATAAATCATACTTAATGCTTAATGGTTACAACAGTGTCATAGAATCTAAAATTAAAAAACGTAGGGGGCCTAAATGTAGTGTCGGCATGTTTTTATAATGCGTATATTTCTACTTGTAGTAACTTATTCGCGCACGTCAATATTATGAATTATTTTAATGTATCTTATAGGTTAGTTGTTTGTACATGCGCACCCCAGCCAGGCCTAACACGCGACCGGCCGGTCACCCCTGCTCTACAGCCAAGGCATCAGACTAGCCCTGGTCTGGTGGGCCCAACCAATGGGAGGACGGCTAGCCGATTGAAGTGAACCGACTTAAGTGCCGGGTGAACCGACACCCCGAGCCGGGCCAATCAGCAGCCGATTCGTTAACCGGCAGGGTCGACCTGGCAGAAGAACAAGCGGCGCGGCCGGCACCCAGGCTTTGATGAGGGCTGGGGCGGGCGCTTGACTATAAAACTGACTATTGCGCTGAAATATTGTTCTCATGTGATTCTGGTCTCGCGTTCGACCTTGCTCTTGCTCTTGATCTTGATATTGTTCTCATTCGTGTTACGCATCCTAGTAAATAGATACCGGGACAGGTAAACCGGTCCAACTAGTTAGTCAAAGAAAACCCCCACACTCAACCCCACGTCAGTAAGTAGCTTGCGCTGAGCTCGGTACGTCTGGCCAACTGCTGACGGAGTGTTAGATAGGGATTGGCAAGCACGGAAGCACTCTCCATATCGCCGACAATCATCGGTGGGACGCCGTCGAACAGACATTAGGTGTGGCACGATAGAACTATCGTTGTGCCATAGTGCAGAAGTGCTTGCTGGTCGCCTCGGTTTTATGTTAGGGATTTTGGTTAGGTTTCGCGTTATTTGTCTTGTTTGTTATAGGGACTATCTGTTTGTCTAGGATTTATTTGTGTTGTTTATCGTGTCGTATTATCGAGTAGAGTTCGTGTTTTGTGTTGCGGTTATCGAGATTTTGTTAGTGCGAATTGTGAATTGGATTGAATTAAGTACAGTACCTGGCAGGGGACGAAAAGAGCGCTGCCAGGGGAATTGATCAGTGATCATAGCTTTCTCTTATTTACTGATTAACACTTAAATATCAGCTGTTTAGCTTGGATTTTGAATCGTCTTGTCTTCGTTATTTTCGAGTTGCGAAAAGGGAATCTCTCACAAAGAGTAGGACACCCGACCTCATTTAGGAATCTCAACGTAAAGAGAGACCTAAGTCAAAATATCACATAAACGTAAGGGGACATAAAAATAATTTGTAACTAGGCCTACAGTAATTAGGATTAATAACTGTACAAATATATTACACAATTAGATATTAAGATTTGTCTATTCAAATTAATAGGACAAAAATACTTGAGCCATTATGTGGCAATCTTTCTGATGACAATCTCAAAGTAATGTCACTGTCAGATGTATTTTATTAATAAATAACAAAGTTTACAAATATTTTAAAAGCTTAAGAGTTGTGAAATTTCAAGCAAAAATCAATGAATTGATTCCAGCCCATCATTTGTAAAAAATATCAGTACAAACTGCAGTATATTGGTAAGTATACCTTGTAGTACTCAAGATAAAATCTTATTTGTTTTGAATTAGATCATTCTTTCTAAAAGTTAGATAAGAAGGATCACATTCTAAAACTAAGAATATAATGCTTAACTGTTTTAAGCAATGTTTACAACTAGATTCTTGTTTTCAATTCAAGAACAAAGTTTTAATTTGGGTTGAAATTGGGTGTCAGTAACAACTTTTTTAATAAACAGAGACAACTTTTCATGGTAATTCAATAACCAAACTGATAGGCCTACTTGAAGGAATATTTGTCAAACAAAAGGTTTATGTAATTTTGACTTGTAAGCCTATTGTATAATACATTGCACAAAAGATTATATACAAAATTTCATACATTAAACTCCAGTAGAAATAAAACTCGACTTATCAAAGTAAATACCTTCTCCCCTAAGCCCTAACATGTCCTAGGCTAATAGTAATATGTCATAAGTTAAACAAACAGCAAAAATATCCCTTGATTGACAACTGCTTTCTATATATCACTGAATCACTACCCAAGTGTATTAACAAAAACTATATAAATGAGTATGTTTTAACGTACACATTACAGGCAGTTTCTTTATTATTAGCTAACAAAGAAGTTAATAATTTCTTTACAAATGATAAATTCATAATAATTACCTTCTCTCTATTGAAGAACTCTTTGAATCCTCCGAAGGACATTCTTCCTGGATTTAGTTTAGAGTGTACAAAAATATGCCTAACTTAAGCTATCGCGAAATAGAAATTTCTGTGTTTTTGTGGATAAATAATGATTTTGTACCTCAATTGTCAACTAATCTGTTTTTTGCCGTGTTTCTATGAAAACGAAAAATTTAAAAGCATTGGGCTTAACGAAATAGTGCGAAGCACGTATTATTGCCTCTAGTATATTTTCATCCAACATATCTTGAAAAAAGAGGAAAATATGAGACTTGCGATTATCAAAGCAAAAAGCTTAAAGTAAGAATGCATTGCATTTAGTTCGTTTGCGTTAATGATTTACTAAGAGCGTGAATGGTCAATCGCCCGCCCATTACTACATGTGACAAGTGTCAAAGTCTCGAGCTGGTTGGGTGCACTCGCAACCAAAAGACTGGATGTGCTTAAGTTCAGTTGAGTTTCAGGCAAAAGCTGCGGCACACTGCCACTGATATGAGCCATCATGATCGATGTCGCCCCTTTTAATACAGTCTCTTAGCTTAATAAGGCGCTATACCGCGGCTCCCGATGGATAGCAATGGGAGAACCGGGCCTCAACCCTCCGTTACTACCCACCTCTGACGTGCACTTAGTAGCTTTGGGTGTGACTGAGTGGCCAAGATCCAAGCGACCAAGGGGGAAAAGACCAGGTTGTGAAAAGGTAGAACCCTGACCCCTGTATAGGCAGGGCTGCCAAGCACCAGCCACCATGGCAGCACAACACCCTGACCCTGATGAAAAGAGCTTCCTCTATAAAATAGTATGTACTTTAGGCTCATTCCAAAATGTCCACGACTGAAGATTAGGGACTCCATTCAAGGTATTCTCAGGAGTGGGAGAAATTGGTCAAGATAGAGACAATTTCCTGCACATGCGCGTTCTCTCGAAGTTATATTTACTCCTATATACCATGAAGGCCCTAACGATTCAATGACAGGTTATTAAGGTTCGGCTCTTCCATGTAGTCTCGAATGCAATGCCTAACTAAACCTATGAGAACACTAGAATTATACATTAGACTTACTTTAGCATTACACATACATTAGAGGCATACTGTATTAAGTTAATTGTGCATTTCTATTGATGTTTTGCATGCATTCGCCCTGTCTACTATTGATGGAATTTTCGGTTCTGTGTTGCGGAATCATCCACTCTATAAGCACCCATGCATGGCCTCATTCTTTGGCCCTGCAGCAACGCACTGGCTTACGCACTGTGCCATTCAAAATTTGTGAAGTAAATATGTGACAAAGAGTTACTTATTTTAGTCGTAAAAGTACCTTGTTGCCACTTTGATTGTTAAAATACTTTTAGCCATTATGTCCTTTTAACTTGGAATATAAAATAAAAACAAAAATTAAAATGAACATATTAGGGACAAGAGAGAGGGAGAGTGAGGCTATCGGATAAATCGGCACAACAATAAGAAGTTGAACCCATCGAATAAGAGTAAGAGCTACAGTACAAAGTAAGAGGCGCTCACCGATCCGGCGGTGAGGCACTGGCTTTGGGCAGGTCGGGCGGCGCGGCGACGAACTCTGGGCGAGAGTTGTGCGGCTGACGAGTGGTGCGACTGACGAGTGGTGCGACTGACGAGTGGTGCGGCTGACGAGTGGTGCGACTGACGAGTGGTGCGGCTAACGAGTGGTCCAGCGGGCTATGGATGCTGTGAGAGATATACAATTCAGACTACTTGACAACAGTAGAAAAGCAAAGACAAAGGCTGCAAAACTCTCACATAACACTAAAAAATATCGCCATAATGATGGTAAGCTTAAAAGAGACTTCTGTGCACACTAAGAGTGGTGGGAGAGGACTGCGTGTGGCTATGGCTGACTGACGAAGGCAAACAAGCCAGAAACCGATCTCGGTCTGCCAGTGCGTCGTTCGATCGTTCCCCACTTTTAGTGTGTTACAGATGCTGAGTGTGCCGGAGCAGTTAATTATACGCGCTATAGTCGCAACCTTGGCCTATGCGTTTCGACATGCGTTAACTCTACAATCACAATCTGATCGCATCTGCAGGTTGTTTCAATAGTTTTAGGTTTAAGCCTGTGCTATATAATCTATTATTAGAAATAGCTAAACGTAATGCGATCTTTTAAAAGCTTTCTTATCTTAGTAGAAATGTGCGAATGTACATGATTGTGCAAGGTTTCTAGAGCATTACTTGAGCTCCGGGTCTGTATTTCAAAAGCAAAATCTACTTTTTTAAACATGTTTTGCATGTATCCAGATAAGTCTATATCAGCTCAGATTAGTTATGAAAGTGTCGGCGAGGATTCTAGCTCGTACATAATTCCCGCGCAGCGATAAGAATATTTTTTGGCACACGCGTGCACTGTCCTTTATCTGCATGGTTCACGCGGTGACAGTGAAATTAAAGAAAATGATTAATTTAGCAGGTAGTGCAAAATTGAGCTTATCTAGCTGCTGCCCACTAGCAATAGTTTAAAGCTTTGAGCACGCCAACAAAAACCTTCAGAAGCAAAAGCGAGATCAAGAGTAGTCGAGTATCTCAAAACACAATTATATTTGCATACTAAGTTACACTTGTTTTGTTTTCATAAAACTTTTTCACTAAAGTTTATCTAGTATCTTATATCGCTAGACACAAAGCATCAATATGCCATCCAGCAGTGGTGGCACCCAGAGACTGGTCTGCCCGCTGCTGCTGCTGGCAGCGGTGGCATTCGTACCGGCAGGGTGTGTCTTCTCCTTCAAGGATGGCAAGCAGTACGTCTACGACATTGAGACACACACCAAAACCAAAGACGTCGGCGAGCTCATTATCACTGGACAGGTACATATAGCTGCTTTGTATCAATGAGGCTGGTCTAGGGAATGACAGTAAATAAGACACTCGTAAGCAGCAGAAGCTGATGACTTGCGACTGTTACTTGGTCAAGTTGGTGCACGTGCACTGTTTAAGGACAGCATGGGTGCAGAGAGTTAAAAGTGCATGATGCCAAATACGCCTTGAATGGTTATATGTAGCAGTAGCTAAACTCCTCCTTCTCAGCTCCCCCTTTGAATAAAATTTCAGTTCTCCATCCAGATGCAGAGCAGGGAGCCCGATGGGTCTCAGAACATGCTGCTCACTTTGAGCAAGCTGCACGTCCGGAACGGACGCGGCCAAACAGCCGACCAGGGCAGCGACGTGCAGCTCGACCGTTGGTTCACCTTCCACCTGGACCGGGCCGGTCGGGTCAACCACTTTCGGTACCCGCCAGAAGAGACTGCCTTCTTGGCAACGATTAAGAGAGGCCTGGTCACTGCGCTGCTAGGACATGACGAGGTTAGTGCAAGTTTGCTATCATTTTGTCACTCGAAGCTCAGTTAGGAGATGAAATAGATACCTATACCCATTCATTAATTCTTTCCACCGCAGGATTACAAATTCCAACTGACTCACGAGTGGAGCAGCCAGAACCGAACCATTGGACGGCACCACACGGAGATCTCGAGGACCAGGCGTGGCATTCAGGGCAGCAATGTGCACCGAAACGTCACCCACGTATGTCATGCGCCCACAAGTACACAATATATTAGTCACTACATGAAATATAAATTGTAATTTTGATTTGATTGGATCATGATACTTGCAGACCATGCATTACAATCACGTGACGCGGCTACCCGATAAGACAATGATCCACGATGAGCTTCACGTCTTTAACAGTCCGCCGCCAGGGTGAGTGCAGTGCTGGAGCCGATTGGTTTCATAAAAAAATCCGGAAAGCAAATAATTTAACTTTTTAACTATAAACTTCTAGATTTGAATCGGGAATCAAAGCCAGGCAAGGCCGTATAGTCATGGACAGGGAGCACGAGGACCCGACAACCGTCAGCAGGGTGACGACAACCGCCAAGACCGATTTCATCCTGACCGAAGTTCGCGACGCTGCGGCTGTTCAAAGGCCCGGAAAACTGGTGTCGGAGTTTATGAACCAGTCGAGAGTGAGCAGGGGGAGACTCAAAATGACTTTAAAGATAATTCCGCTTGCTGGGGCTGTGGTGAATGGGGATGCATCTGGGAGGCAATTTCGCATGCCGACTCCTCTGACCCTGAGCACTCGAACTGTTCATTGTCGGTTTCGATCTTATTGTCTATTTTTGAAGTTGACTTTCCGCATAGATGTTTAGCAAAATTAGTAGCTCGTGGTATCATAACACTTGATCCCATTCTACAGTTGCATGAAGTCTTCAAATCCGACTACCAACTGGTTGAAATGCGCCGTAAGATCGACTCCAATCTTACTTGCATCGCCACGGATACGGCGGATCGTAAGCTAGCTCACTATCAGCCACTTGGCTAACTTAGGAAACAATAAACTTTACGCTAACATTGAACTTTAATGACTTTTATAGCCACGTCAGACTCGATTGACTGCTACCAAAACCTGCTTGAAATCCTGACTGGCCTTTCAAAAGAAGATTTAAATTCGATTTCGAGTTCATACCTCAATCGACCGTACCAAAATATGTAAGCGGAAGCGATTTTGAGCTCTTCTCACATTGAATCGTTGCGGTAGTCCACGTCAAGCTTCTTGTGTTTATTTTTGATAGCAGCTTTTTTTATTGAAGACAACAAACTGAATTTTGCTGAAATTTTCAGTACGGACATAATCGACAAGAAAAAATACCTGTCAATGATGGACGCGATCTGCAGCGTTGGTACCGTTACGTCAGATCTGATAATCAACAGGCTGATACTGAGGTCCACAAACCGACAGCCCGAGCTCGTTCAGCGGGTGCTGGTCTTTCTGCCCACGAGGAAAAATGCGCCCGCCAATGTGAGTCACACCTGAATTTCGACACCGAGTCACACCTCAGTGTCCTACCTGGAGCAATATTAAAAAATATTCAAACCTGTAAGTCAGTCGATCACACCTTGAAAAACTAACCCTGACTGCAGGCACTGGTGAACACATTGAGAAGCTTCGTGTTCAACCCGGAAAACCAACCGGATATCAACGACCCGGAGACCTACCACCGCTGCGTGCTGGCATTGGGTACAGTCTGCCACCTGATGCAAAACTACGGCAACGAGCAGCAGAAGGCGATGGCCCAGAGCATCGTCAGCCAGCTCGAGAGACTGACAGGCGTGTTTGGTGAGCAACCTTCAGGCTGGTGTCTCGACTTTACAATTCTAATAAACGAAAACGAGGGCGTTAGTTTATTATATGCAATTTTGTGGGTTTTTCTATTACCAACCATTAAAAGCAAATAATCCGTTCCCGGACCGGAGTCACATTGATTTTCGAAGCTGCATTCTAAATGCCGAATTGAATTGCATCCAACAGATCCGTACCACCACCGAGCAAAGCGATCTGTGATGGACGACGCAACATTCGAGCGGTACAACTTCCTGAAGTCTTCGCTTATTGATGCCCTTGGCAACGCTGCTTTTGAAAGCTCATTTCCAGTGATCCAGTCCTACTCCAATGAGTCTTCCGCGCCCTCATTGTGGAAGCGATCTGGACTGCACTCGATGCGAAAATACCCGACTGTAGAGGTTCGAGTCTTTCTAAAACCGATAAACATCTCTAAATCTTCAATAAGAAGAAACTCACGATTTTATGCAGTATAAGAGCGTAGAGTTTCATTGGAGTTGACAATGTTATTAACTACTCAATCTGCAGGCTGCGTCGACTATTCTAACAGCGGCGCTGATGGACGATGAGGAGCACGTCAGGTACGAGGCCAGCCTCATGTACGAGGCGCATCCAGCAAAGACCAAGGATATTGTGACGATGCATCGGGAGTTCGTCGAAGGGTATGATATAATAGCTAAACCCTGCGGTTTCTTAAACAGTGGACTTTGAATGAAGAAACTAACCACTTGCGTAACTTTCCAACCTGCGTGTACAGAGTCCAGAACGGCAGTTTGCTGATGTCTCACGCCATCTCCAAGCGAAGCGCACTAGGTGAACCTGATAAAATGTGGAAGGGAATCAATGCCAAGCTGGCCGCTCCGGCGATCAATTGGCAAAAAATGGTCGGCAGCGCGACCATCGGCGCATCCTTTGGCATGACGGCCGTTAATGAGCTGATTGTGAAGCTGGGTAAGACTCTTTTATAGTAATTAAGGCTTACTAAAAGAAGCCTAGCAGCCCACCACACAGAATTCCGTGCAGAAATTTGTAATACATTTAAAGCTTGTGAAACTTTGTCGGCGGTTAACATAGAATATATATACCCCTAAGTATGCCTCTCAGCTAAACGTTATTTCTTAATCGATTTGATACTTTCAATCTGCGTTTATTGAGGGTGAAGATCCGCAGAGCTATTTGGCGTTTTGCGCACCATTAATTAATCAAAAAATGATTAAACTGCATCCCTCAGCTCTGAGTGAAGGCCAGCTCAACGTGAACGTTCATGACGAAGTGTTCGCAAAAGGACACCTGGGCGTCATCGGGCGTCATATCGACTTCTTTATCGCCCGCGTCTGCTTCCGCGGCAAAGTGGAGTACAAGATCAGCATTCTGAAAGAATTTGGAGTAAACAGTATCAAAGACTTGGTGAAAATTTACGATCGCACAATCGGAGCATTGTACAAAGGCATCAAGGGAGCCATCAATGGGTTCCGACGGCTCTTCGCGCCCAGCAACCCGACTCAGATTTTCACCGTAGTGAAGAACCTCCGCCAAGAGTTCCAGAGGCTACCCTATGTGATTTCTGACCTGGCTAAGTCTATAGTGCAAGGGGTGGACATTCTAGCTGAGGTTGATCCACTCGAGCTGCCGTCCCATGTCCGTCCTCTGTTCACTGTACTCAAGAAGATGGCCAGCCTAGCTAACGATATCAAAGCTGATGTCACTGGCTTCTACTATGTGAGTTGACAGCTACAGTCACTAAAAGTAAAAATATTTATATCTAGATATAATTTTACGCCTTTCTTTGTACTCACAGTAAAACTAGCTCATCTTCTGTATCCAACTGAATCTGTTTGCCATCCTCAGACCATGCACGACACCATACAGAACCAAATTCCCATGTCGGCCAAACAAACCAAGGAGGGTCTGGATCTCATTGTGCGCATTTTTCCAAAGATTTTCCGCGCTCCGAAGGAGGCTATCATGAACGCATTCAAGTCGTTCTTCCAAATCGGCATGGGAGTCAGCGGGCTGCTCGATGCGAAAAACCGGACACTGGAGGCATGCTTCTTCTTAAAAGGTGAGCTGAGCTAATGCCATCGAGCTAGTTCAAAGTCTCCTCAGATATATTTATTGAGAATCAAGGACACGGCCAAATACGCTCGAATAGATAGCTCGATATGATATACGCGTAATAAATTAAAATTAGCGTTTAACTTCCCTACCTAACTCATTCCAACATCAGATGAGAAGCCCTACTGGTGGAACCTGACTGATCATTACCGCAGTCTGAAGGCGGAGTTCATCGAGGCCCTGCGCCACGTCAACCGCGGCCGCGAAGCTGCCCTCGCACTCGAAGGAGCGCAGATGAATGCCACCAGGCCCTTCAATGTCATGTCGGACTCGGTAAGGATATTTACCCCTTCTTTCGCTTCCCTTGCGAGGCTCATCGTTTAGTTAAGCTCGCATTTGATACTGAGTATATTGACACACGCGTAAGACCTGAGAAAGGATTGCCAAGCCTTCCACATTTTCCAGGAAACTTGGGCCACAATCATTTTTTTAGTTTTTCTATTCTACGAAAACAGTGCGTCTGGATATTTTTCCAAGGGTAGCAAACTCTCTGTACCACTCTTAATTCAATAACATCAAACTTTGAACCTTGATATCTGCAGAAAATTTCTATAATTATAAGCTAAGGCGTCTTATCACGTCCATATCGTCAGCTTATCGCTCAAGAATATGCTTGCAATTTTTTGCGCCAGAAAATTTTTACTGACCAATTTTTTTGCAACCAAATCTTTAATCGTACCAGTAACTTTCGCACCTAAATTTGTAACTAAACGCAAGTGACAAGAATCAGTATGCCTGGAAAATGGATAATATTTTTAAGATGTTGCATTTTAGATTTGAAAAATAAAAAAGAGGTTTCATTTCGCAAATATTTGAGCTTTAGCTGCAGCACTTATAAAAAATCAAGATGCAACAAATGGTAGTTACGCTGAAAAGTTGACACTGTAAATTTACTGATAATTTAGTATACATTTTCTATACTTTTCAGGAAACTATGCAGCTTGTGGGACTCCTCAAGGATGTTCAGGACCTACTGATGGAACCGCTGAGCGGCTTCCGCACCGCATTCAACCCCCTGGAGCAGCAGATTGGGGCAATTCTCCAAATCATCCGCAGTTTCAAAGAGGCTTATCACGGGGCCAAGGAGGCCTGGAAGACAATCAGGAGCATCGTGGACGCGATCATGGGACCGAGAGCGCACTCCGAGTTCCAACGGACGTACCGGTTAGCCGGGTCGGGCTGCAAATCGGACGGCTTCTATCCAGCGACCGCCGACGACCTGTGGAAACATCCAGGTGTTGACCTGGCCATTAAAGCCGGCGAGAAGGTGGTTGTGCCTTTCAAAGGCGAATACTACAAGGGCCCGGAAGGAACCAATCAGCTCATAATTGTTCCGAAAGGCTTCAGCATGGAACGATTTCATTTCATCTTGGAAAATGTGCACTTCAAAATGGACGATGACCGCTTTCAGGCGCAGGACTTGCCCGTGTTTGACATGCAGAGCGGAAACGACCAGCCCACCGAAGGACTGGAGCTAAGCGCCGGAGCTCAACTGGGTTTTGCTGGCACAGCCGGTAAATGTGAAAATCACATTCATCTCTCCGCAAGGGCCGGTCCAAACAGCTACCTGGACGCCAGCAAGTACTTGGAGCCGCGAGTGATGAAGATGCCGAAGTGGGAGCAGATTTGTGACGACTACAAGGTTGTCCTACTCAATAAAGTGATTGCTGAAAAACCAACCGTTGGGGCTGATGGAAGAAAGGATGAGGACACGAGTCCAGAAAGAGAGGCCACTGAGGAATCAGTGGAGCCGTTGGAGACAGATGAGAAAAACCTTTTCACGGAGATCTACGCAGAATCAGGCCGTCTGCCGCGCAATTTTCTTCTGGGAAACGTAAGCCAAGTGTTTACTGACATCCTCGACTTCCCGAAGAAGCTTGGCGTGGATAAAATTTTCGAGCGCTTCAGCCTGCGCCGCCTGCGCCTCGCCTATGTGGTGGCGTTCCTGGAGACTGAGATGATCCGCGAGAGCTTTGTGAAGACACGCGAGAAAATGGACCAGCTGCTACTCACGGTGAAGGACGTCTTGGAGGACCAGCCGTGCCAGAGTCCCTACCTCATGTCCGACGAGGAGCTGCGCAATGAGCTCATTAAGAAGGGCTTTGCAAAGTCTGAGGTGGAGGCCATGCCGAAAGCCAGTCTCATTGACCGGATGAAACAGAGTGACTCTCGTGAGCATCTTACAGACTTTGTTTGCTTGAATCGGGGCAGCATCTAGGAGGAGCAGGAGTGGTTGGGCATAATTAACAATAGGCCTCGAGAACAGTCTAAATAGTCGCATCTGTACGATGTCTACCTGGGAACTACCGGCAATATTTACTTCCAGGCTGTCCGCTTCTGCAGTTGTCATTACCGAGACCAATCTACTGCCAGTTCGACAAGAGCTGCCTTTCTGTGGAATGCTGCGTCGACCTCAAGGTGAAGGTGTTCCGCAAAGCTGCCAAACTGTGGGCCCGCCTGGATCCGTGCGGCAGCAGCAAGAAGCTGGAGTTCGGACTCAAGATGAAGCACGTCAAGGCAATTGTGTACACTATCGATTTCGATAAGTTTTTACCTGAAGGTGATGGCGCTTATGATCGTTACTTATATTTTTACATTTACATTTATATGTTTTATATGTTTTTGCAATCAGCTTGGTTATTCAAGCTTGTGGCTCTGGGCTCTATGATACTCACATAAACTCAACCTTTCAGACTTTGAGGAGAAGGAGATCTGGTTGCCCGATGCTCTGCAGTTTCTAAAGCTGTTGAATATGAAACTAAAGCTGAATTACCAGTTCGTAAAGTCTCAGGAGGCCCTGATGTTTAGCCTTCGTCTGTCTGTGTGCTCATCCAGCAGCAAGTGTGAGTTCGATGTCCAGGTACTACAGGAGCTCGTGTTGCCGCTTCCCATCTGCAAAGACGGAATCATCACCTGGCCCAAGCTGAACTGGCAGCAAGTGTTGAACAAGAACCACCTAAAGTCGGTGCTGCAAAAGACATCAACCTCGGTCATCAACGCCCTGATGCAAAAGTGGTGGGAGGATCTCCTGCAGCTGATGGGTCTTGGAGACTTTGCTGATGTCTTCAATGCCAAGACCTGCTCATTGCCAAACAAGGTTTCGAACGAGGTACTGCTAGACGGCCTGCGGGAGCGTGGAGTTCAGGTAGTGGACTCCGGCAACAAGACGCTGCTAGTTCAGTTGGCCGAGCTGCATTTTCGCCGATGTCGCAACGGGCCAGTGAAACTTGAGCTGCCGCAGCTGCCGCCGGCGCTAAGGAGTCGCGTCTTCTGCCAGGCGTCGCCGAACTGCACCAAGTTCGAGTGCTGCATGGGACTCGAGGCTTCGATCCGGGGATTCGAAATTGCCAAGTACTTGCAAGGTGCCATTCTATGGAATTTGTCGAAACTTAAATACGAGCTAGAAAAATTATTCTTAGTTAAGACAAGAGTGTTGTCGGTAAAAACTAATATGTATTATTGAAATGCAGTTTGCAGTTTGATGCAGACAGTTGTACAGAAGGCGCGATAAATCACTAAATATCAATGCATCACTATATCAACATATCATACTTCGTATTTAACTGTTGACTTACTTACTATAAAGCGAAACTGTTCGATAACATTTCAGGCTGGGCAAAAATGGACCCCTGTACTCTGACCTTCAGCTTCGGCTTCAACTCGCTGACTTTCAACAAGGTTCTGTTCGCCATTCCTTATGGTAGAGAATTCGTGCAGAATGTTGGGGCTTTGAAGCTCAAGTAAGTTACTCCATTCCGTTCCACTATCATTGACGTTGGCGAAAATGATAGAGCATGATTGAAACAATAAGATTTCAAAATTAAAACAAAAACATCAGGTATCGATTCGACCAGAACCCGGTCAACACGGAGACGCCGCTGTTCAGCCTCCAGCTGGCCATCTGCCCGGGCTCCTCGTCCTGCCTCCTGGACTACATCAGCGTGCTCAACCGGCTGCCGGTGCCCGTGCCCTTCTGTGGTAACGACTGGCAACGAGTCTTGCCTGGCAACACCGACAAGCTGGAGGACTTCCTCAAGGAAGTCGGCGCGTCCGCCAGCCAGGCCGCGCTGGACAAGGCCGCGGAGATCCTGCTCGCAAGGACAGGTCTCACCAACGTCCTTTCTAAGGGCAGCTGCGCACGGATGAGCAACTTCACGGCCTGCCCGCACGTGCGGCTGCCGCAGCTGCCGTCCAACCTGCAGTGC
Source organism: Macrostomum hystrix (assembly GCA_950097015.1). Classification (NCBI taxonomy): domain Eukaryota; kingdom Metazoa; phylum Platyhelminthes; family Macrostomidae; genus Macrostomum; species Macrostomum hystrix. Next base: position 781,698 of record CATNEN010000015.1, read on the forward strand.
CGAGTGATGGACAACTGCCTCGGCGTCGAGTGCTGCCTGGACTTTGCACTCAAGACCAGCAAAGTGGACCTCAGCTTCCTTAACTACCACGCCAAGGCCTGGATTCTGCTGGACACCTGCGACTACATCAGCTCCATCGGCATCGGGAGGCTGCACTTCAACACCTCCCTGCTGGGAGCTCACTGGGGACAGAAGAAGTCGCAGTGGATCGGCAGTAAGGCAGTTCGGCTGGAGTGAGTCCCATTCTGCTTGCTGCTTTTAGGAGGAACTCTTTATTTACTCTCAAAGTTATGTTTTCTTGACTTTAGCTACTCGGTGGACAGAGATGGCAAAGACTACTTGAGGCTGGACTTCGGCATGACAGTCTGCTTTACTGACAGCTGCGAGTTATCTGTTCAGCTGCTAAAGGACGCGCTGGTGCCCCAGCCCTTCTGCCACGGCAACTTCACCGGCGCTCTGCCCGGTGGCTCATTGGGCGACTTTGCTAAATTGCTCGGCGACAAGGCTTCTGAAGCGGCGTTGCAGACAGCCTGGGAGGCGGTGGTGCGCCGACTAGGCCTTCAGAAGGCATTCCTGAGCCCACCCCAATGCGTGTTGCCGTCAAACACTTTTAATAATGGCTGGGATAGCCGTGAGTTCAAGATTTTGGTTCTCTTGCATGCCAGCCTGAGTTCGCTGACGTAGCAAAACTATTTAGCAAGGCTCGAAGCTAACCTTGTATATGTCATTGGTCTCACAAAAAGAATCGAAAATGCGTTACTACAAGCGAAAATTTGTAACTGAACTGAATTAAATGCAAAAAGTTTTCGCCTTCAAGAAAAATTGCATTGGAAGTAGGTCTTATGCAAACCCTTGACAGATTTATCGCAAACCTTTCTGCAGGTTGCCCCAAGGTGTTCCATCTACCAAGACTGCCCAACCAGGTGCGCTGCCACCTGAATGAGTTCTGCATGGGAGTTACCTGCTGTACTGAGTTGGATTTCAAAGTGTTCAAACCCACTGCGCTGATGTCATTGGTCCTGGATCCCTGCGAGTACAAGTTCTCCATCGGCTTCAACAACATGTACTACAACCAGACTCTCTACTACTACCAGTGGGGCCAGGTCGAGACGTTCAACCTGGGGTCACCTCTGCAGATCATGTGAGCAGAACACCAGCGAGTATAATGTCTAACTGCAGCATTCTTCAATTGCTTGGCTTGAAATAGATTTTCAATCGGAGCTAAAAAATGATGGTCTCGATTTCGCGCTTTCCAGCTACACGATCCGCAAGGACAGCGACCGGCGCCTGTTCATTGTGGACCTGAAGCTCAGCCTCACGGTGGACTCGGTTCGCACAGACTTCGTGCTGCTCGAACACTCCATGGTGCCGCAGGTGGGCTGCAACATGAACGCCTCGATCAGCTTGCCTGGTGGCGGCCAGGTCAAGGACTTCATCAGGCACCTGACTGAGACTGGCGTGCAGAAGATCACTGACGAGGCCGTCCAGGCCGTGCTCAGGCACCTGGGCATCGGCGACCTTATCGACTTCGAGGGCCACTGCGACAACAGGACCGGCTTTTTCAACCGTAAGTCCTCATCCATATGAACTCTCAAGTAGATTTGAGTAGTTTTGTGATCTCTACATGTAAATGCACCTACAGAGAGAAGCTGAAGCTCCCCAGGTCCCCAGTCAAGCGCTGCCCGTCCGATGCCCTGAAGGAATAGCAGAGAGGCAATTTTATGATACTCACAACTCAGAAATGTCAAAATCACGACACTCAGGCGAACTTTAGCAGGGTTTCAGCGTGGAGCAAGGGGTGTGGGCAGCCTTGATCGTGAACTCATATTTACAGCTCAAAAGGGCCGAAAGAAGGCGCACGGGTGCAGTTGAGATGTACATGCCGTGATGAGGGGGGTTTATCGATAAATTCGAATCCGGGTGGGGCTAGCCGACTGGGGCGAGGCAGAGAGCAAAAGAATGTCCGCAGAAAACGTCCATAAGAACACGGGTAAGGGCTGCAGCACAAAAAGAGATTACGAGTATGTCCACATGTTTGATGGTGTAGCCTAAGTACTTACACATATTGGCAAGTTGTTTAATTGCTTCGACTTCATTCAAAATGTTCTGTTCCTGCCGAATCAAACACCGAATCGCTCTCCAGACTGTCCGCTGTTCAAGAGCTCGGCGAACGCCCCGGCGGGTTTCTTGCCGGGCACCTACTGTGACCTGTCAGCTGACTGTCGGATGCTGAGCTGCTGCGCCGAGCTCAACATCCTCATCGCCCGCAAGGCATTCGCGCTCGCCGTGTCCGTCGACCCCTGCGACTACAAGCTGCTGATTCGGTTCGAGAAGATGGCGCTGAGCAAGTCTCTTTTCCGCTACGACTGGGGTCGCAGGGAGTCGTTCGACCTCGGCAAGGTCATCTTCGTGAGGTCTGACAGCACGCCATGTTGACCGATGCGAATTGCTTGTTTGATTTGAACTCAAATCTAAAAATCTTTGATTCCGCTTCCAGCTTCAAGATCGACAAAGACCCCATGAAGAAGCTGTTCTTCGTAGACCTGGATCTGCAGGTGAAGATCGAAGGAGACACCTTGACTCCGGTGGCCTTCCTCAACAACTTCGCCATTCCGATTCCGATCTGCAACCCGAACGCGTCCATCAGTCTGCCTGGCGGCTCCATCGGCGACTTCGTGAAGGAGCTCGGCGGCAGCATCACCGAGAGCGCCATCGAGGCCGTCCTGCGGCACCTGCGGCTGGAGGGCGTCATCGCCACGCACTCGAACTGCCAGCCCGAGAGTCCCAAAGGTTCGCAGTTGTTTTCGCTGCTCATTGCCGCTCGGCTTTTTAGCAATGCGAAACGGTGATGGCAGTCTGATGAAGTGTCCCGAAATCTCACACATTCCAGTCTGCCCCGGCCTGTCGCTGCCTCAGCACATCCCGGACCCGCTGAAGTGCCACCTCAACCAGCACTGCATGGGCATCGAGTGCTGCATGAGCATGGATTTCAAGATCAAGCAGCTGTCAGTCAAGGCCTGGGCCTTCGTAGATCCGTGCGACTACAAGTTCTCAGTGGGACTGGAGAACTGGAAGTTTGAGAGGCCATTGTTCACGTTTGACTGGGGCCAGTGGAAGACCGAGAGGCTGGGAAACGCGCTCGTCATGCGGTAGGTCAAAGAGGGACATTTTCTGCAATAACTGTTAAGACTCTATCAATTACCTGACGGCGCATCGTTTTCTAATCGGCACAGGTACCGGATTTCCAAGGACAACAACAGGCGAGTGTTCACGTTTGACCTGACCATCTCGCTGAAGGTGGAGGACATCAGCCAGGAGTTTGTTGTGCTGCAGGGATACGAGATCCCTCAGCTAGTGTGCAATCGCGAGGCATCCATCGGAATTTCAGGTTTGATTCGAGTACTTTTTTCAGGGATAATTAGAATTTAAGTAAACAGTAAAATTTCATTTGAACTCCACAGACCTCATTAACCTTGGAAGCGACATTGGTGAGAGTATCAAGGACACGGCCATGGGGATCACACTGCAGCGCATCGGGCTGGACAAGAAGTTCTTCCGCCTGCAGAACTGCTCCGTAGACGGATCCACCTGGAGGAGCTCGTCGCGACAGCAGTCGAGTGAGTAGGCTAGATATTTAGTTTGCTCGCGATTCGAATATGCCTGCCCCCTTAAAGCAATGGGTCCTGGCCAAGAGTTTTGAAGGGCCTTTTCATGGGATCAGGCCTGCATGCAGTTCCAAATAACCAGATTATCATTTGTCTGAGCTCCAGAGGTGCGGTGTCTCGGAGATAGCATGTGGGATCTCCGGTCACAGGCGTCAGAAACGGTTGCATTTTGCACCTCACGAATGCCAAACCAAAAAATCCTCAGACTGTCCGCTGTTCAAACTCTCTGATCGGCTCCATGGCGAAAAGCATCTGAAGTGCCGCATCAAGGACACCTGTCTGGAGGTGGATTGCTGCCTCAGCCTGCAGCTGGGCAACTTCCGCTACAGCTACAACGCCTGGGCCAAGTTCGACCCGTGTCAGCTGTCCGTGGGCGTGGGCATCGAGAACTGGAACTGGAGCCGGTCGCTGTTCGACAAGTGGGGCCTCATGCACACAGAGACGATCGGCAAGGCCATCGACTTCAGGTAAGGTTCGACTTCTCGGTGCCTCGGACTCTTTTGCATTAAGAAGTCCGTTGCATTTTCGAAAGTCAGACGCAACCATTCGTTAAGCGCAGTCACAAGGTATGACACATCAACTTTCAGCTTCAAATTCGACCGCACCAATCGTAACGAGCTGGACGTGAGCTTCGGCGTGGGCACGCAGCTGGATGGCCTGTCCTTGATGCCCACCGCGTGGCTCATCGACGCCGCGCCTCTCCCGGTTCCCTATTGCCGCTCCGACAACACCCTGTCCTGGCCCAAGTGTGAGTCGCTCTGCCTTGAAGCTCTGTTCTCAGAAACTCACATCGTTACACCCTAACTTCTCTCATTTCCAACGCTTTCATCGCCTTTCAGTCGATCCTCAGGACATGGTAAAGTCAATTTACGACGCGGGCACAAAGATCATCCTGAACAGAGTTGGGGTCACGGCCGACATCCTGAGAGGCACCGCCTGCTCGCCCGTGGAAATGAACATCTGGCCGCCCAAGAACGGTGAGTTGTAGATCTTCATCCAAGGTCATACGTGTCAAGATTGTGCCGCCAATGAGCACACAGTTTCAAAACCCCTGCCCGCACCTCTCCAGACTGCCCGCACACGATCACACTGCCGAGCCTGCCGCCCTCGATGAACTGCAGCCTCACCGCCGGCTGCATGGGCATCGAGTGCTGCGCGCTGGCCGACTTCAAGCTGCTTCAGCGGGCCTTCCACCTCTGGCTGAAGATCGATCCGTGCAGCTACGACTTCAGTGTTGGCTTCGAGAAGGTGCACTTCAACACCTCGCTGCTTTCCTTCAAATGGGGTGTGAAGCACGTCGAGAGGATCGGCAGCGCTCTGCAGCTTGAGTGAGTAGCGCTGGGTGCGCCAAGTAGCCAATGATCAGGTGCAATTGCTTGATGCTCTGAAATTGCAGGTTCACGTTGAATAAGCTGAGCGACCTCAGCAACTTTGTACTCTCGATGAAAGTTTCCATTTGCTCCGGCTCTGACTGCGACATCAGCGTTCAGCTGTTTGAAAACTACCAGCTGCCAGTTCCATTCTGCAACACCAATGGCTCGCTGTCCTGGCCTCAAGGTGAGTTGAGGGCACAATGTGCCAATTTCGCAGTGGGGCTGTGGTCGCCGGCAGTCAACCCCCAGCATCCCCTGAATTGCAGTCGACTGGCAGGGCGGCCTGAGCGGTCTCCTGGCCACGCGCCTGTCGGTGCCGCCGAACTTCCTGCGCGCCTCCGAGTGCCCGGTGGCGGAGATGGTGCCGAGCAGCCGATGCCCGTACTTCCGCGCGCCGGAGCTGCCGGACGGGAGCATCGCCTGCAGCCAGACCGCCGAGTGCGCCGGCTTTCGCTGCTGCGCCACCCTCGACCTCCGGATCGTGAAGCGAGCGTTTGAGTTCTGGTTCCGCGTAGATCCGTGCACCTTCACCATCGACTTCGGCTTCGAGAACTGGCACAGGAACACCACCTTCACGGTCTTCCCGTGGGGAACTGAGCAACTGGCGCAGCTTGAGAAGGCCATTCGGCTCAAGTAAGAGAAAGCACTACTAAACAGATGTGAAGTCAACTAAGCTTCTTAAACCTGAGCACTGTTCTCAAATACTCTGCCACTATCGCACAGGTACACCGTGTCCAAGACGCCAGATCTCATGAACTTCCTGATCTCGGGCTCTGTTCAGTTCCGGCTTGACGACCATTGGCTGCCGGAGATGCGGCTGCTCAGTGCGGCGGAGGTGCCCATTCCAGGCTGTGCTGCCAACGGCACTCTCTTCTGGCCTAGCAAAGGTGTGTACTTTGAATCCTGAAATCAAACATCATTGAACTGCCAGCGAATAAGTGCCATTCTTCAACCTACTCCCGTCTCAGATCTCGAAGGCAAGCAGATCAGCGGGCTGCTCGTGAACCGTCTCGGCGTCTCTCCGCAGTTCCTTCGCCAGTTCCAGTGCAACCGCAACTCCCTCGCGCCTATAGACAGCTGCCCATACTTTGACAAGCCGCAGCTGCCACCGCAGGCGAACTGCCAGCTGCACCACCTCTGCATGGGGCTCGTGTGCTGCCTAGATCTGGACCTCGGATTCGTGAGCCGCTCCTTCTCGGCCTGGGCCTTCGTGGACCCTTGTCAGCACCAGGTGAGTTTCGGCTTCGAGAACTGGGCGCTCAACCGCTCAATCCTGAACTATCCCTGGGGTGAGAGCAGAGTTGAGCACATCGGCGACCACTTGCTGGTGAAGTACAAGCTGGACCACAAGCCTGATGACAGCGCGCTGTTCCTGGACGCTGCATTCGATCTGTGCCTCGACGGCAGTTGCCTGCCGAGCCCCATCGCCCTGCTGACCGATGCGAGGCTGCCCGTGCCACTCTGCTCCGGTGCGGGCAACCTCAGCTGGCCAGATTTCAACGCCAGCGACATTCGCGACCACATGATGGACAAGGCCAGAGAGATGCTCATGCAGAAGCTCGGTCTGGAGAAGGACTTCCTCAAGCGGGACGACTGCGCCCTCATGACAGGCGGCTCTGGACTGGCGAATCCTCGGTGCCCGCACTTCCGAATGACACACGACTTGCCCGACTCCGTCCAGTGCCAGCTGACTGACGACTGCTTGGAGCTGCGCTGCTGCGCAAAGCTCAAGCTGCTGACACTGGAGAAGAGCTTCAGCACCTCCCTGCGCCTGGACCCGTGCTCCATGGCGTTCAGCGTCCAGTTCGAAAACTGGGCAGTCACTCGGCCAGTCTTCTCAAACTTTGGACAGTGGCTGAAGATCCCGATTGGCAAGGCTCTGTCCATCGACCTGCAGTTCAACAGGCACCACGACAGCCAGTTGGAGCTCGCCTGGCACATTGCCAACTGCGCCGGACACGCCACGTGCAGTGAAGAAGTTTTGCCTTTGCTGAGCGACGCCCGGCTCCCGATCCCCTTCTGCCTGTCGAACGGGAGCCTTCAATGGCCGAAGCTGAACCCAGAGGGCGCCATCGAAAACCCCGTTGACGCAGCCACTGGGGTGCTGCTGAACCGACTCGAGCTGGAGCGTCAGTTGCTCAAGCAGCCGCAGTGTCGCCCTGAGCTCTACGCCAAGAAGTGGCCGCCGCACTGCACCTTCGCCGACGTCACCCTGCGTCTGAACCGAGAGCCTTACAACTGCAAGATTCACGACCAGTGCCTGGGCATCGAGTGCTGCACGGAACTGGACTTTAAGGTGCACCGGAGGCATTTCTTCTACACCCAACTGGTGGATCCGTGCACATACTCCTTCTACCTGGGTTTCGAGAACTTTTTCTACAACCAATCGCTCTTCCACTTCGACTGGGGTCAGGAGAAGCTGCTGAGAATCGCTGGCTCAACCGTTGAGCTCAGGTGCGCGGTTACCTGGTGATGAAATCTTTGTAGAACTTCGAGAAAGGACTTAAGGCAATGTATATGAATTAGAGCTTTATACTAAATTAATACGATTGGTTAACTGAGAAATCTATGGAAGGCTTTTTTAACAATGCACGAAACTCTTTTATGTCTCGCTTTTCAGATACAATTTGACGCGGTCGGTGGATCTGCTGAACCTGATTGTGACTGCCAAGCTGGCCATCTGCAAGGAGGGCTACTGCGAGTTGCCTAACACGAACTTCTTGAACCACTACCTGATGCCGATCCCTCGGTGCTACAGTAACGGCTCGTTGTCTTGGACTGTTGGTAAGAGAAAATTCATATATTATATTTTTTTACCTCGAAAATATAAACCAGCATGTTATTTGAATCATTCACAGAGCGCGATCAAGTATCGCATAATATCAAAGGCGTTGCTGGCCTAGTGCTGACCCGGCTGAACCTGGAGCAAGGCATCCTCAGAGAGCAGGCTTGCAGCCTGAGTGACGATGAGATTCAGCAGAGCCTGACAGCGTGTCCGCACACGATCATCCCCAGCCTGCCTGAGGGAATGCGCTGCCGGCTGACCGCTCAGTGCACCGGCATCCAATGCTGCATGGACATCAACCTGGGTGTGGCCAGGCGCGACTTCCTCTTCTGGGTCTCCGTTGACCCCTGCAAGTTTGTCTACACCTTTGGATTCGAGCGCTGGACCGTCACCCAGAGCCTCATCGGAAACGGCGGGTTGTTCGGCAGACCGGCGGAGCACCAGCTCGGACACGTGAAGATTCGCAGCATACTCGACCGCAGCGCCGACTTCAACAACTTCATCTTCACATTCGGCGTGACCATCTGTCAGGACGGCGGCTGCAGCAGCGAGCGCGTCTTCCTGGAGAACACCGCGCTGCCCATTCCGGGCTGCAGCTCCGGAGGCGGCCTCAGCTGGCCGAGCATCGGAGAGCGCAGCGTGAGCGGCCTGCTGGTGAATCGGCTGGGCATCGCGGCCAGATACCTGAAACCGAACCAGTGCACTCTGGCGCCAGAGCAGCCAGACAAGTGTCCCCACATGCCCCCCATCCAGAGCAGCTCAGGGGGCCTGGAAAGCCTTCGCTGCGTGCACTCCGATGGCTGCATGGGTGTTCACTGCTGCGCCAGTCTGGACCTCGGCATCGTGAGCCGCTCCTTCATGGTTCGGGCCTTCGTTGACCCCTGCGTGATGGTGCTGTCCATCTCCTTCGATAACTGGCTGCTGAACCGGACACTGCTGAGCTTTGTCTGGGGCGTTGAGCAGAGGGAGCAGATCGCCAAGGCTGTGCGTCTGATCTACACTCTGGACAAGTCAGCCGACGACAAGAACTTTGTTCTGTCTGCGAGAATCGAGCTGTGCTTGGGCGACTCTGGGCAGTCCTGTACTGTGGTCAGCCTTCTCAACAACCAGTTTCTGCAGGTGCCTCTGTGCCACGCTAACGGAACCATCGACTGTAAGCAGCAGAGACTTTTCTGGTTACATAACTGCATTCAGGATATTACATAATGCACTTGGTTTTTTTCCAGGGGACTTCGACAAGGTCGACGGCAGCAAGATCTGGGACAACGCTGCTGAAATAGCTCTCAAGAGGCTAAACATACCTCCTGGAGTTTTCCGACCCGAGAACTGCACGGTAGTGACGTCATCACCAGTGTCAAGGAGGAACTGCCCCCACTTCACAGTGCCGCCCCAGCTGCCAGAGGGTGCAAAGTGCAGAATCAGCGACGACTGTCTCGAGATGGACTGCTGTGTTGACCTGCAGCTGCTGTCCTTCAAGAAGCAGTTCCACGTCTGGCTTGCCATCGACCCGTGCAGTCTGAGGTTCGAGACGGGATTCGAAAACTGGAGGTTCAACATCAGTCTGCTCAATCACATTGGTGCGCTGTGCTTGTTTTCTCTTGTGTCAGTCCTCTTAGCAAAAAGTACAAAGTGCGAATCCCGTGCATTTCAGGTCGCAGGTACGTTGAGAAGATCGGCAACTCGCTGTCAGTGAATTTTGAGTACGGTCGAGCATCAGACGGCCAACTGCTGGCTACACTGTCCGTAGAGTTCTGCTATGACTTCCAATGCACATTCGACATCAAACTGCTGGACGGGGCGGTCATTCCCATACCAGCCTGCGGGGGCTCCGGACTCGTGTGGCCTGAATGTGAGTTGCCTGCGCATTGTGAATGAGAGAAACTGAGAAGTTTAAGAGCCATTGAACTCAAATTTCAGTGGACTCGGCAGGACACGCAAAGTCGGTTGAAGAGGCCACGAAAGGCCTCATTGCGAATCGGCTGAAGGTGTCTCCGAACTTCCTGGCGGATCGGCAGTGCAGCGTGGACGAGATTCGACGCCGGAACGTCACGTGCTCGCACGCGAATGTGCCCGCTCTGCCCGACTTCACCACGTGCGGCCTGGCTCCCGGCTGTCTCGGTGTTGAATGCTGCCAGCTGGTAGACTACAAGCTGGTCAACAGAAGCTTCTCCACGTGGATTCAGTTCGATCCGTGCACCTACACCTACTCAGTAGGCTTTGAGAAGTGGTACCTCAACGGCACTTTGATGGACTTCACTGGCTGGAATGAAGAGCAGGAGCAAAAGATTGGCGACCGCCTGATCCTTCGCTTCAAGGTGGCCAGGGGACCGCACCTGCAAAGCTTCATCGTCAGCATGTCTCTGGAGTACTGCGACGGAAGCGAGTGCAGTAGAGTGGCGAACATCCTCGATGACCAGACCTTCCCAGTGCCGGTGTGCTTAGATGGCTCTCGACTCGACTGGACGAATGTCGATCGCGGACTGAGCGGAATCCTGGCTACTCAGCTGGGCATGGACATCCGGCTGCTGAGAGAGAGGGAGTGTCAGAGGTCCGATCTTGGCCAGGCCTCGGTCCAGTGCCCGCACGTCACTGTGCCAGACACCCGGGAGGTCTACTGCTCAGCTGTGGGCATTTGCACGGGACTGGATTGCTGCTCGCTCGTCAACCTGAAAGTGGCTGAGGCGGCCTTCAAGACGTCAATCGACGTTAATCCGTGCACCTACGAGCTTGGACTCACCTTTGAGAAGTGGTCGTTCAATCGATCTCTGCTTGGATTTGTGTGGGGCAGAAAGACTGAGCACCCGATTGGCGAAAATGTAAAGCTGGCCTACACTCTGACTCTGGCGAATGAGATGAAGGACATTGTTTTCAACCTTGAGCTTTTGGTGTGCCCGCTCAAGACCGCCTGCTACAGTGTGCCGGTTTTGGCAGATCTACACCTGTCAATTACGGCCTGCTTTAACGGAACATTGATTTGGCCTGGAGGTATTTTGGACTTGATTGCTTGCCAATTCTTTGCCTTTTGAAGCACTCAGCTGCATCCCTACCGACGCATTTCAGTGCCCTCCCCGAACCAAATCGACACGGTGAGCGGCCTGATTGTTACCCGGCTGAAGCTGGAACCTGCGACTCTCAGGGACAGCCAGTGCTACAACTCCTCCCTCACGATCCCAGACAAGACCCAGTGTCCGTTCCAAGACAAGGTGGACGTGCAGGCCGCGGATCCCAGGTCCGTGTGCGTCTTGCACTCAAGCTGCGTCGGAGTTGTCTGCTGCCAGAACACGGATCTCATGGTGGTGTCGCGAGCATTCCATGTCAGCGTCTTCGTAGATGTCTGTCAGTTTGAGTTCTCCATCACATTCGAGAAATGGCATGTCACCGCTTCGTTCTTAACGCTCGAGTTCGGTAAGAGCTTGGCAAGATGACTGGCTAAAAAGGCCTGTATGTATTTTAGGTCACTGTTTGAGAACTTTTCCCACATCATGCGAGTCTCTTCCACCCGCCATCCCTCTCAGACACTCGGCACGAGGTGGCAGTATCCCCGTCTCTGAAGCTGTTCTACGAGGTGAATAGCCACTTCTCAGGCAGCGGTGCCCTGATCTCAGCCGGCTACATCCTGTGTCTGGAGGAAGGCGAAGCGTGCCAAGCGCCGATAGACATCCTGCGACCCACCTTCTTCTACCTGCCCATCTGTGACGGCGGCCGACTACTCTGGCCACCGGTGGACAAGCCCGAGGACCTGAAAAATGTTCCGAGCACTCTGATTCTGAACCGGCTCGGGCTGCAGTTCGAAAACATGTACGCGCAGCAGTGCGAAGTTGATTACATGCAAAAGTCCATCTGGGAGTCCTGGTGCAGAGAACACAACCGCAATGAAACGGACACAGATCAGCTGCGATGCACGCCAACCAAGTCCTGCACCGGCATGGAATGCTGCTACACGATCGATCTCAAAGTTACCCAGCACAGCTTCAAGCTGTGGCTGTTCGTTGAGCCTTGCACCTTACAGCTGTCAGTGGGCTTCGAGAGATGGTCCATGAACAAGACACTGCTGGGCCACAACTTTGAAACCAAACACATTGAGCGAATTGGCAGGGCAGTTCAGTTGGAGTACCAGTTGCAGCTTGCCCCCGACTATAAAGAGTTCGTGCTGTCCATGGACCTGCTTCTCGGTGTTGGAGACAACATCATCAGGTACACCATACTTGACACCTTTTGGATGAAGATTCCGCTGTGTGCCGCCTCAAGCGACATTGGCTTCATGTGGCCTGATGAGGAAATCTACGTGAGCAACGGGACCTACTCCCGAGCAAACAGCCTGCTGCTGAACCGCATGGGCCTGACTGAGGCTGAGAACGCCACGGTGCTCACCATGCTGTACAGCTACCCCTGCGACTTCAGCCTCATCCCGCAGCACAGCTGCCCGCACCTCACGATGCCTCTAATGTCCCCGGGAGTCCAGTGCCAGTTCACAGAAGGCTGCGTTGGCGTGAGCTGCTGCATGCCTGTCAACCTGACTGTGGGAACCTGGTCATTTCGCTCCGAGCTGGCTATTGAGCCATGCTCGATGACCTTCAACTATCAATTCGAGCGGCAAGTCATTTCCAAGGAACTGGTTGAGAGGGATCTCTGGTACGAGCAAAGGACTTTCCGATTCGGCCCGTGGATGTCAGCATCCTACAGGATGACCCGGACTGCGGACAACAAGCACGTGGTGCTGAACCTCACAGCCACATTGTGCACGGACCAGTCCACTGTGCTGGGTGGCTGCGAGATGGAAGCCGACATTCTCAAGGACATGAGCTTCGAGTTTCCCGTGTGCCTGTCCAACGGAACCTACCTGTACCCGTCGCAGGCAGATGTGGAGAGCGGCTTGATCATCAACCGATTGAAGGTGTCCCCGGACCTCCTGCGCTCCACAAAGTGCGCCATTGATGAGTACCCACTCAGAGAGTACTATAACGAAACTGTAATAGTTGAGGTGGAGGTTCCGTGCAACAACTCGCTGATCAACTCAACTTTGACGACCGTCAGTCCGAATGTAACTTGCTACGAGAATCAAACAAGTATTGTTGAGCGAGTAATTCTGATCCCGGCTCCTTACTGCCCGCACTTTAACGACAGCGTCCTGTGGAGAAGCCGAGGTGCCAGCTGCTCCTTTAATCTAGACTGCCTAGGGCTCAAATGCTGTATTGAGATAGACCTCGATGTAGCCATGCGAGATTTTTACTTCACCTTCGACTTGGATCCATGCAATGATACGCTACAAGTTGGATTTGAAAACTTTTTACTGAACACTTCGCTATCAACCTTTCATTTTGGCACAACATTAAATATTCATGTTACGGAAAGAATTTCTGTGGATCTGTACATGAGCGCCATAACCGCCACGTCACCAACCATCGTGCCAGGCTTGTGGGAGCCAATCATTGGCGATCGTATCGTGGCCTATCAGGTGGATCTCAACTTTTATTTCACGCTGCCAGGGTCAGAGAACGCAAATCAGCTGGAGTATCCCATAGTGAACATGACCCTGGTTCCTGTTCCAGCCGCATGCCAGAAGGAGTTTAGGGGCAACTGGACAAGTCCTGACCTGGATGACTCAAGCATCAAGGTCGAGAGCTTGAACTATGATCAGCAATACCCGTATGTATCTGAGCTTCACAGCAGGTCTAAGAGAAGTCAACACATGGAATCGCTTCAGGCACAGAGCTTCAACACTGGTGTAAACGACCAAATGGATCCACTTACCGAAATGCTGAGGGACGTGAGCAGTCAGTCCGATCTCCTTCAGCAGTGGTCAGGACAGGACTTTGAGGCCGTAAATCAGCAGATGCAGAAAGCTTTAAAGCGCAAGGCAGAAGGCATGGGCATCAGCATGCCTTCCCTTGAAGATGATACACGAGTTCAGCAAGACCAGAGCGGCAAAAATGATGGGTCGATTCGAAATGCCCCCATTTTGCGCATGAACCCACACCGATTCTCTGTGCAACTCCGAAGGCTAGACTTTGAGGAGCACTTTAAGAAAGGGGTCGAGCACATCCGAGCTGTGCTTCTTAAGGCGTCTTCAAATGCTGGAAATGCTCTGCAAGGAGGCATGTACGTACCAGGTCAAGGATTTTCAAAGCAAGGACTAGCTGATGTAGCTTACATCATTGGAAACATGTCTGTATTCGACCTCGCAGCTCTCATAAACACAAAGAATGTCGATCCTCTTGAAGTTTACTTGTTAGTGAAAGACTTCTCTCAGGTTGTCACAAATATGGTAAGGCCAGTGTTGCTTTTCGTGTGCTAATCCCCTGCTATTGTTAAATGCGACGTACTTAAGTTAAAGAAATCCACGGAAAATGCTCGCATTTTAGATCGAAGAGCTCTTTGATAACGTAGTGTCCGGCGGATTTAACAGCGAACTGTTCAAGTCTTTTGACATCACGCTACGGGGCACCTTTACTTTATACGATATACATCTGACGTTTTTCGATCATACCTGGCACTTCCTAGTAGGTGGTTTTGTGCCTATAGCCTTTCGGTTCAGCGCTGGCGGCTACTTTTCACTTAAAATTCAATTGGAACTGAAGATCCTGTCTATGAAAGCGGCAGCAACTGCAATTCCAAAGATTGGAATGAAGGTACGAGTGTATGGCTTGCTTGTAAACAGGGTGGCAGATCGGGTTGACGCGTTCACCTTCATGCACCAACGAGCTCGATTCCGTGGCGAGGCCACATTTATTTGGGGCGCAGCTGAGATGAGAATGGCGATGAGAAAGTCAGGGCAGATGCACACATCTGTGTGAATTTAAGCCTGCTTAGAGTATTTGTATGCGTGCGCTCAGAAGTCAGCAGTAACCAAATGTTGTGGCGTTGCTCGAGGCCCTCATGCTGTCGACAAAACTGAGAGTGAGACTCAATTGTCTCGCTGGCCTGCAGGTAGCCTATGGAGAGTAGCGAAGTCAAGTGAAATGTGAGAGGGCGTTGTACCCTTGGCTATATATTTTAACATAGTTAAGTTTGACAGGCTGCAGGGGGTTGACGGTACGATAACAAAAGAGTGCGCAACTGAGGGTAGGAGAGGAGTCTAGAATGTGAGTGGCGGACCAATCAGAAAGGAGGAAAGAAGAGATAACGAGAGATTAAACTGAACGATGTAAACAAGAAAAGTGCAGAGAATGAAAGAGTGAATAGAGGACAGAAGGTAGAGACCAAAGTCGCGACACATGCAAAATATATGACTTAACCAAACGATCTGATATCCATTACTTATTTCCCTAAATGTTCTGAACTTTTCTTCAGGCGGTTGGAGGGGTCTACGTGTGCTTTTTTCTGTGCGGTGGAGCGCAGCTGACTGGGTACATCATGGACACGCGCTTTCCAACGCGGGCCGAGATCGGGTTCAGCAAGTTTCCGCTAGATGTGGGCCTCATTCTCGATGTCGAACTGGTGCCACTCAGACTGCAGCTTGATGCTATCGTGAAGCTGGATCTAGACTTTAAATTTTTCAGAATCCGGTATGCAATTATAGCGATTTCTTAACATCTGTCACATCTTAATGTAATCTAATTTATCATCACTATCTTAAAGCGATGCGGAAAAAAATATAACAGAGGTAATTATTTTCAGAAAAACACTTTTTAAAGCCGCCATCTGGAAGTACGCCGCGCCGAAGATTTCGCAGAACGTACTGAACGTTCGCAGCGGTAAAAGGGATGACACGCCGCCTCGGATCACGGAGATGGAGTCATCGCCGGACAACGCCTTCGCAGTTGCCAAGGAAACAAGGCACTGCCGAGTGGCGCAGCTCAGAGGCAGGGACGTCATGGATCCAGCCTTCTTGCTGGAGATTCAGGCGGAAGACGATGTCAGCCTGCTTTCTATGACCTACAGTATTGGAACAGCTAAGGGCCTTGCCGATGTGGTTAGTGGCGAGGAGTTTAAAGGACCATCTGCCATAATTTCCAGGGTAAGATCTCTTCTGACGGATAGCTTTGCTTTAAACGGATATTCACCCAAATATCGCCGCCTTCAAAATCGCTGCTGTTCACTGCAGGTACTTCCTCACAGCATTCCACTGTACTTCACGGTGAAAGTCTCTAACAACCAAGGAGATGCGGTTCACGCGACGTGCGACCTGCCAACGTACGACGTTACACTACCTAGAGGTCGGGTTCAGGAAGACTTCCAGAGCAGCAGCAATCCGAGGATTCTTTCTGCTTTCGTTGTAGCCAGTGATGATTCGCCCATCATTGAGACCAGCATTGCAGTTGGTCTTGGTGTTGACGTTGGTGGTGAAAGCCACTCGCTGTGGAAAAGGCTTGACTTAAGCAAGGATGACCATATTAATGGTAAGTAGCGATTCAGTAAATATTGTCCGAATTATCGTTTCTTTGCGAGCCAAATATGTCGCCACTAACAAAATGAAATGTTCCGAAATTTCAGATGGCTATCACCTGAACCATTTCTCCGCTCCAAAACACGGCCGCCTAGCTAGCGGAGTTTTCGTAACGAAAACAAACATCCTCGTTGCTTTCCTTTGCGCCGAAGATTGTCTAAAGCTAGGAGACAAATGCAGAGCATTTAACTATCATTGTAAGCATTGCGATGTTTCCTTTAATTTTCCTTGAGTCCGTGTTTTGGTGTGGGTATGTGTTTCAAATAGGTAATGCTTAGCAAAAAAATTATAACATCAATTTTAGCGGTAAGCAAGGTCTGCGAAATGACGCATGACATTCTCGGCCATCGTCTCAGCCTGTCTGACAGCAACAGCTTTGCCTACTACGAGCGAAAGTCGGTGGGCCACTCGGTCAATTTCTTCCAAGACAGTTTTAGTCTGCGGCATAATAATATTCACTTTGTGAATCTTTTCGTCAGAAATGCACTGGGCTACACTTCCATTTTATCATCACAGCCAATATTAACAGACTTTGACCCACCACACCCCGGCTACGTTTCTAACACATCAGTTATTGAAACAGTTTACACTACTTGTCGAGAAAAAATCATAAGAAAATGGTGGGACAGGTGTGGGCCTGTGAAGCCGCAAGATGCCAACAATGTGGTTCGAACAGAGTTTGAAACTGAGCTGAGAAATCACCGCAAAATTATCGACGGCCGAGGCTCGCGAACTTTGTTCAACGGACACGACCGCATGGTCGATGTCAGGTGGACTCGCGCCAATGAGTTCATGTCCGCCAACTGGGACGGCCTGCACGACAATGAGACTTCAATTTTCGGCATCACCTGGGCAGCGGGCACGGCCATCTGCGCAACCGACGTCAGCCTCGGCTTCGGAGATCCGCACGCCCACCTCGGCCACGAGTCCCAGTGGACTCACGTCGGCAGCATCCATCCTATTCCCAATCCGATTTACAAGGAGAGCGGCCTACCGGATGGCAAGTACTACTCAACAGTGCGGGCTACTAACAAAGTGGAATTCGGCGGACCCATGACGCTGACTCTGTGCCACTGGAGGCCCATTGTAGTTGACAATTCGCCACCACTGGTGCACCATCTGACGGAAATCAAGTTTGAAGACGAGACTCTAAAACTAACCGGCTTGTACAACTTTTCGTAAGCACTCGTATTATTTTATAAACTTAAATTTTTAGTATTCTATCAGAATACAAAGACAAGTCACTCAAAGCTGTAAATAAAATATAAAGGGCTCGTACTGCGAGAGTTCAGCATCTTAGTTCTTACAATTGATGCAAAAATTTTTCTATTATTTTACTCGTAGAGATACTACGGGGTTTTAAGTTTACTACGATGTAAAGTACGAGCTTATCGTGCAAAAATTCTAAACCTCGCTTTTAGCGATCCACAGTCCGGAATCAAGGAGTTCGACATCGGCCTGGGACGCACGAAGTTCGACACGATGGTCTTAGCCTTCCGGCGGATGCCTTTCATAGGAACGCCAGATTTTGAGGAGGACGTGCTCGAGTTTTCAAGCTCCTTTGCAATGACACACAGGCTACCTGACGGTGTTCCAGTCTGGGTTATCCTAAGGGCCGAGAACAGCGTGAACCTCAGCTCGGTGCAGCACGCGGACCGGCCGATCCTGATCGATCTGACACCGCCGATCGCAGGTTATGTCCTGGATGGAAGCGAATTCAAACACGACGCGGAGTTCGTTGGAAAGCCGGATCGCATGTGCGTTAACTGGTTCGACTTCAGAGACGATGAGTCGGGCATCGCATTCTATCACTGGCAGCTCTTCAAGGAGGCAGAGGAGATTTACCGTATCGAGTTCGTCGACAGCCACAAGCAGGTCCTTTGCATGGAGTCCAGCCTGGCCGGCGGTCAGGAGCTGCAGCACAATGTGCGCTATCACAGCGTCATCACTGCCGTGCACTACGGCCACAGGGAGCTGGCAGTGAATGCTTCCAGCAGCGGCATTCTCTGCGATCTCACCTTCCCTGTTGTGGGTGACATTGTGGACGGTCTGGCTGCGGACTTCACTGATCTTGTGTACTCATCGAATGCTGCGTCAGTGAGCGCTCAGTGGCGAGGCTTTTCAGACCCAGAATCGGACATTCAAGATTTTGCAGTGATTGTTCAAAAGTTTATTCCTGGTCTTGGTGAGTGGACTGCGGCAAGGACAGGAAAACAACTTTCAAGAAATGCGAGCAGCATTCAGTGGAACCACTTCCATTTTATGCACAAGGACTTCATCAGAGTTCAGATTAAGGTGACTAATAAAGCAGGCAACTCAAACATAACTGCAACATCTGGAGTCCTTATCGATTTAACTAAGCCAGTTGTAAACAGACTTTATGACGGGCTGGACATTACGAAAGACATTGACTTTCAATCATCCATGGATACTATTTCGGCAAACTGGGACTACAGCGATCCGGAGTCTGATGTCACGCACTACCGCTATCAAATATTTGAGCTATCGCAAGGCACGAAGCACCAAATCTACCCAGGTAAGTTATGAATTACGTATATAGAGATATAAAATAGTCGGAATTCTGATCACTATAAACTTTCTAATTCACTCTCGACATCTCTACTTCAGTCAAGGAACACGACTGGAGCGAGAAACTTCCACCCAACACCACGCATATCGAGCATCGCAATCTAAAGCTAAAGTTAGGAGGTCGCTACTTTGTAAAAGTTCTTGGGCAGAACGGAGCATTGCTGAGGCAGGCGCAAGAAACCAGCGGACTAGTCGTTGATAACACTCCACCGGCAATGTACTTTGTGAAGGTTGACGTCTCGCCTGGAGAGATGGAACAAGCACAGGGCGGGTACGTGCGACAAGCTGACAGAACTGGAATCAAGGGCTGGTGGCATGCTGAGGATCCAGAGTCCAACATTTACGAGTATTTCGTGGCCGTTGGAGACCAACCTGGTAGGCTAATTTCAATAAATAAACATCTATAAAATGTTGTTTTAAATAATTGTATTCTATTGCATCTGATAATCCAAAAATACTCCAGGCTCATCAAACTTGCTGAACTGGACGTCAGTATCTCGACTGAACTCCAAAAGACTGTCTCTTGATGAAGAACTGAATGTGACTGACCCAAAAACTAAACTGCCAGTCTATTATGTCAGTGTATTTGCCATCAACGGAGCCGGTTTGATCAGCGCAACTGCAACATCAACACCTATCATGATAGTTGGCCAGGACGCTCCTGGGTATCTTATGGACGGTGACCAGCCCAGAGTGAACGGCCGCTATCAGTCTAGCTCTCGCTCGCTAACCTGTCAGTTCGATGGTTTCCACAGTCCACTGTACGGAATCAACCACTATGAGTGGGCGATCGGGTCCAGGCCAATGTCCGAGAATGTGCAGCGCTACACTCGCGTTGGCATTGTACTGCATGATGACGTAGACGACTTTGTCAACTCTGACGATGCGGAGCATGAGGGACTTCCGTCTTCAGGCCATGCCCAGATGCCCATCCGCCTGGAACATGGCAAGGCGTACTTTTGCACGGTTCGTGGCGTGACCAACGCTGGCTACATTCTCGAGGCCTCTTCTGACGGCATCATCGTGGATCGGACTCCACCGTTCGTTCGAATCACGGACCTGGGTCTTCCTGATGGGTCCATGCCGCTGACACAGTCATCGATCTACTCAGAGACGGTGGACTCGCTCACTGCTCAGTTCGAGTTCAGTGATCTCGAGAGTGAAGTGACCTTCGCCTCCGTGATGTACGGCGAGCATCCGCTTGGAGACTCGCTGTTCAGACGCGACGGAATCGATCTAGGAGCCAAGGACAGGTCAGGTGTGACTGCGGATGATCGGGTTCATCCACAGTCGGATGGACTGCCCAACATTTTTACTGCCATCGTTGTCAATGCGCTTGGTCAGAAGAACATCACCTCCTCAGCGCCTGTGGTCTTCGACTCAACCCCGCCAACTGAAGGTACTCTGAGGTGCCCAAAGTTCACCAAGGTACACACTGGATGGTTTCAATCTGCTTGTCACTGGTTTGATTTAAGAAGTTTATAATTATTGATGACTTTCCCTCGCATTCTAGTCGTTTAGTCCACTCTCCTGCCATTGGGAGGGCGTCCAAGACCCGCAAAGCGAAATCGACTACTACTCAGTGATGATTGGCGAGGCTGAAGGACGGGCCGAGATCCTTCTTGGCAAGAATGTCAGCGGAGATGCGACTTCATTCACTGTTCACCGTGAGTGGAGGATATTAATAAGAAGGCTATTGAAACTTGTCTCACATACTACTCTTACAGTCAGAGCTCAGATCAAGCAAAATGTAAACACAAATTTCTCCCTGCAGCGAGTGACTTTTCGGCCGCAATGGTGCACAACAAGGACTATTACGTGACCTTGACAGCGTTCAACAAAGTGAAGTACTCCACAAAGATCTACTCTAGCGCCATCATTATTGACGACACACCGCCTGAGCACTCGGTTATAGTTGAGCTGTCCGACAGAGTCCAGCTGCTCAACGGTTCCATCCAGGCTGACAACCAAAAATGCGTCGATGCGGAAAGTTGTCTCAAACTCGACGTCACTTGCCATCTTGGTCTCGACACATTGGCAGTCAGTTGGGTACCGTTCCGGGATCCAGAGAGTGGAATCTCACGGTTCGATTTTTGATGAAGCTATGATATTTTTATCAGTAAATTTTATGTTCTTTTCTCATATACACATATGGTTGTCAATATAAAACTCCTGCAGATACGAAATTGGACTTGGAACCACACCTGGCGCGACGCAAGTGATGGATTTCGCAACAACACCCGCTGATTCATATACTTATGTTTTTACTGGAATTCCATTGGCAAACTATCGCAGACTCTTT
This sequence comes from Macrostomum hystrix, assembly GCA_950097015.1. NCBI lineage: Eukaryota > Metazoa > Platyhelminthes > Macrostomidae > Macrostomum > Macrostomum hystrix. Next base: position 802,798 of record CATNEN010000015.1, read on the forward strand.
GTAGTGCTCAAAGGGTTCAACGGTGCAGAGCACTTCTCTACTGTTATCTCCAGTGGTGTGTACATCTCCCGAGTCGGGTCTGACTTAGGCTTCCACAGCCCCATAACGGTTAGCGATGGCGATCACGTTGGCAAGGACATGTAAGAGACGTATGTGCTATTTTTCACTTTTCTGGATGCCTTAACACCATCCTATTTGCCAAAACTTCAGCGACTTCCAAACGAATGTGGAACAGCTCACTGCCTGGTGGGACTTCAGCGGCGAACCTTGCCCTGTTGTTGATTACAGACTCTACTTTGAGCGTCTTGATGGTCTAGTTGTCCAGAACTTTACTAGTGTTGGAGGTAAGAGTTCTTAGAGATATGCAAGCCTTATTCCGTTGTGAGACGCTGACTCACCTTACGTTGCTTCTGACGCCTCGATTTCAGAGCGCACAAGCGGAAGTCACATCGGACTTAACCTGCAGAACGGAGAGACCTACTTCGCAATTGTCAGTGGCACTACAGCACTCGGGCACGTCATCACTGTTCGATCATCAGGAGTGGTGATTCGCCTTGAGCCAATCATCCCTGGCCACGTCTTCGACGGCTCGGTCACGGGCATTGACCTGCACAAGCAAAAGTCCCACACGCAGCTGTCTTCCAACTGGATGGGCTTCGGAAACGACACGGTCCTCATCAAACCCAACGGAGGCGGCTCGAGCTCGGTGGACAAGCTGGGCGAACGACAGGTGATTGACTACTACGAAGTGGCCTTTGGAACTGACCGACGCTACCCCAAGACCAGAGACAACGTGCTGCCGTTTGTGAATGTGGGTCGGAACAAAACGTTCACGGCGTACAACCTCGATCTCGTCCCAATCAAGGGGATCTACTATGCCACGGTTCGCGCCTATTCAAAAGGATTCGCCTCAACGGAGGTCACGTCTTCGGGCATCCGAGTGGGCTATGACTCGACAGTTTTCAGTAAGCAACGTAGGAAAGTATATTTTTAGATTTTGGTTTACCAATTGAAATCCGGCAACTGTTTCAGGAGCGGATATCAACGTGCCGCGCTTCGTGAGCACCGAAAACGCAGCCGAGCACTCAGAGACCAGCTCAGGCTTGTTCCACCTGAGATATTCTTGGGGCAGGTTCAAGTCAGCATTGAATGAGAAGCAGGAGCTGGAGATAGTGTCCTATTTCACAGGAATATCCAGCATGCCGATTCCGGGAGACACCGACTGCCACAAAATAGTAAGAAGAGAGAATAAAGTTCTGCATTCCAAATCACCCTGGGCAGGACAAAACTAATCAATGGCTGCACTTTTCAGCTAACACATCGGGATAAGATCGGCTATGTGTTCAACTTCACATTCGACGTTCAGTCGCTGATCTCAGTGAGCACTGACACCATGGTGAGGCTGACTGACCTCGAGCTCAAGCAGGCCGAAACTTTGTACATAATCGTCATCGGACTTGACGAAGCGGGCGAGTGCAACGCCTCGGTTTCCAGCTTCTTCTTTGACAACAACCCTCCCACAAAGGGTGAAATCACAGCGGGGCCGTTCTACAACATGGTGAGCCCTTGCCTTTGTAATTCTTCATTAAACGAGTTTTGAATGCAGTTAGACTTTTCATAACCAAAACACGCCAACGCGTCTTAGAAACTGACGTTCTCTGTGGAGGCTGGTGCCCTGCACGTGAAGTGGCGAGGCTACGAGGATGCGGACTCCGGACTGTCGCACGTCAAGCTTCAGTTGTGGCGCGCTGCAGGCTGCGCTGCCGCCGATTTGGTGAACCTGACAGCGGTGCTAGACATCACGGGCCTGGAGGCCTCGGTCAAAATTAACGATACCGTGGCAATTACCGAGCTGACATTCAGAGACCTGGATCTCGAGCCGGGAGTGCCCTACATTGTGACAATTGAAGCCGAAAACCGAGCCGAACTGAAAACCAGAGACCAGACAAGCCCGATACTTCTGGACACGTCCCTACCCAAATCGGGCTCCGTGGTTGATGGATCCAACTTCACAGAAGACGCAAGCTACTCGGGCAGGTCAGACTCCCTGACGGCCACGCTGCTCCATTTCCCAAAAGCTTCAGCTGATCCCTGTCCGCTGAGGAGTCCCAACCGCATCGAGTGGCAGACACTGAACACAGCCGGTCTGTGGAACATGGACGAGTGGTGGAGCTTGCGGTTCCGCCACGATCTGGCGTCTCCCATCGGACAAGGCGGCGCTGACTGGGACCTGCACCTGGAGCGAGACCTGACATCGGCCAGGGTGCTTTCCAGCGCGATTCAGGCGGATTCTCATCTGGGCATTGGTGCTTCGTACAGCTTCAGAGCGCGTGTAGCGAACTCAAGTCACGTGGTCACCAGTCTAGTGCTTTGGGACGGTCCCGCCGGGGTGGTGGGCGACATCGATTATGTTCCAGAGGAGGACTGGTCCCAGTACACATGCAGCTGCTGCGTCTTCCCGGATCCCGTGGCGTATCCCAACTGCAGCGACATGTGCGAGGGTTGCACACCTGAGTTTCTGGACTACCTGAGAGTCAACATGAGTCGAGACCTCAGCCGACCGCCCCCAACTCCTAGACCAACGCGAATTCCTGGGTCGAAAGTGATTGAGAACGTTCTGCCTCTACCAGACGATACACTCCGCGGTGATTTTGACAACATCAACCAAGTGCACTCAGCGTGTGGGCTGCAGATCCTATACGAGCCAGCTGACCAGCCAGCCATTGTGTTGTGGTGCACACACGCCAACAAATCGTTTCCTAGCGTTAGTGATCTAGTATCCCTGAACTTCGATCCGAGTGAGGATCTGCACAACTACACGCTGCATATGTTCAGCGTGGCTCAAGACTCCGGGCACAGAGAATGGAGCGCTCGAGTAGAGGTTGATGGTGCCGTGGTGAGCGTTGTTTCGGGCCTTCCGAGCATGCCTCGAGCCCGACTCAGCCTGTTCGCTCACACCAAGGCCAACTTTGTTCCACCTCTAGACACAGAAAATGTGCTCGATCGCTGGCAGGCAGTGGTGCAGCTGCGAGACGTTCGGCTGCCACAGCCAACGACGGAGAAGTGCCGCTACGGTAAAGCCTTCATCGCTGGCACCAACCCTATTGTCGCCTACAGCGCCGCAGCGTTCTGGAACGAAACCCAGGTGTCCGAATGGCAGCTTTTGCACCAGCCCTGCATTCCGTGTCTGCATCCGTGCGACCATCTGCACTGCGATCCTAGTTGCCGAGACAGCGGATTCACTGAGGTGCGCTTGACTCTGCCGCAGCTGAAGTTAGTAGATGGCGAAACCTATCAGGTTGGAGGTGAGTGCAAATCATTGCTTCATCTGTCTGCTTCCTTCTGCTTCCTTCCTTCCTGTCTGAATATTAAAAGAAGCAGAGTGTTTCTTCCGCTGCAAGACATTGCATTAATCGTAAGCTTTAGCTTTTGAATACAAACAATTTTTTTCAGTCAAAGCTACCCAAGCGAACGGTGAGTCGTCAGTTTCTTTCAGCTCAGGGCAGCTTGTAGACACGACGCCTCCAGAGGTGGACAAAGAGGCCCCTCTGTTCTACAATGATCCCAGTTCGCCATATCCGTTTGCACCCACGAATTACACGGCTTCACTGACCTCAATCGGAGTTGTCTGGCTCATTACCGACAATGAGTCACTCATTAATGTAAGTTGCAAACAAATGTTGATATTAAAATCGCTAATTCTACGAGTACTTAAGAAAAGACACTTATGAGCAATAATGTGGCATCTTTCTACACGACAGGAACACTTCTGGGCCCTTGGAAGCGCCCCAAAAGGCACTGACTTGCAGCCGTGGACGTCAACAGGTGCAATTCCCGGCGGTTTAAACACTGAGCTGGTTTTGATCAACGGCCGAAAGTACTTTGCCAGCGTGCGATCCATCAATAATGCAGGGCTTGCCACCACCTACTACGATCATCTAGGACTAACCGTAATGACAGATCCGCCAAACCTGGACAGTGTCAACGCCAGTCTCGTTGGAGTCTCCGACTTCGACTTTGACGTGTCTCCTTCTGACGCAAAGAAGCAAACGGACCAAAGTGTGCTTGGCGCCCGCTTGACGTTTGATCTCGACAGAAGTGTTGAGTACTACGGTGAGCACCATTTTGTCGTGATTTTAGCGACTGTTATAAATCTCTAGAACCTATCTTCAAGCCAATACTTAGCATTGGAAATAGTTTAAGTCTGCTCCCATTCTAGAGTTCTGCATCAGCAGCGCAGAAGGCCAGCTCGACGATGTTCTGCCGTGCGTCCCGGCGCCGAAAATGAACGATTCTGATGCCGGTGTAACCGTACAGATCAGGAACAACACCATCCAGTGGAATGACTTTGACGGTGCGGAGCAGAACTTCACCTTATCTAGTCTGAACAGAAACACGTCAGCTGAATCCGTGAGAAATAGATTCTACTTGGAGCCTGGAAAGTAAGTATACTTCAAGCGGCTTTGTTCTATTCAACTTTGGCTATATGTTTTCTTATGAATCATTTTTTTAGTTTATTAGGCTAAGGTTTTTGCATCCCTGTCATTTTATGTTCAAAGGAGACTTAAGTTCTTTTTTTCGCATTGCGTTATAAAGCAACCAAGCTGTCAGTGTTAATGCTCTTCACACACAAAAATCCCTCCCCAGGACAATCTTCATCAACCTTCACGCCTGTACAAAGGCATACGTGTGCGCCAGCCGAACGCTCAGCAAGCAGACGATTGTCCCGGATGACTCGTTGGTAATTCAGATTGCCCGGCTGAATTCGCAAGCCCTGCCCATGCAGTACAACTCAGAAAAGCTGGGCATGCCGGAGGTCAGAGCTATCGGCGCCTATCCAAACGGCACAGCCTTGTACTTTGAGCAGCTGACAGATGAGCGAACAAAGGCGGACTACGACTCATCGGCTGCCGCACCGTACAAGCCGTACATTGTACACCCGGAGTGGACCAAGCACCGCACAGGTCGACTTTTGACGCGACGCATTCGGGAGTTTGGCAGCGTCTTTGCCATCTCGCCGATCGGTAGGGCAAGCGTTAAGCTGCAGGTCAAGAAGAGTCAGCTGCTGGCCCCTCCAGTTGATGACGGCTCAGGTGCACGGAGCCGACGAAGTGCGGATGAGGACGATGCGGTGGACAGCCTGATATACTGGGACGCGGGTGCGTTGCTTTCGCAATTATAATTCCGTTTTGTGTAATGGACTGATTTTGACCATTCATGTGATTGAGCTTTTAATTTGTTGGATTAGGTATTTGTGAGTTTTAGTATATTGGATGAACGTTTACACCGGCTAAATGCTTGTTCAGAGTGCTATGAGCGCGTAAAATAAAAAATTCATTTAGACAAAAGGGGCTGCTAAATTTATTTTCCAATTCTAGACCCTAACTGAGGACTGCTATAACAGCTTAAGCAACGTCTTTGTTAGTGTTTTAATGACGAGAATGCTAAAGTTGAGGGCTAAAAATGAACTGCCAGTCAGGGAAGATGGTTGACATTCTAATGTACTTTACTAGTAGCCCATCTTGTGTTTAATAAAATTTGTCGTGGAAAATTTGTTCATTATTACAAACTTTTTCAGATGAGCAACTGTGGCAGCTGGCAGGCGTCTTTGACTCAGCCGGAGCTGCGACAGGACTACCGGTCAACCTGACACAGGAGCGATTGTTTGCCATGAGCAGCATTTCAAAGCAGCCGTTCAACTCTGCGCCTATCATTGTATCGGAGATGTCCGGCTCGCTGAGGATTCGTGAAGATTCGCCAGGTGAGAAACTTCCGAATGATTAAAATGCGATGCTTTGCTGAACATGTACTTTTGTTCCCCAGAAAAAAACTGTCTGGGACGCTTTCCGACGAGGACCGCTGAAAAAATCTCAAGAATTTCAACAATTTATTGCTAGATATCAACATGTTTATTGGCCTTTAAAAGCATTAAGAGTCTCTACGAATTGTCAAATTTTACTTCTCAGTGGAATTCAAGCGGCAGCTGGTTGCAACTGACCCGGAAGATGATCCCATTGTGTGGGATCTGCGAAGCGACGCCAAGTTCGGCCAGGTCAGCCTGTCAGCTGACGGCCTGCTGATCTACCGACCCTCCGCCAACCTAGACGAGCTGGAATGGATGGAGAGGCTGCCGATTGTGATCACCGACATGCCGCCTGCCGGAGTGTCGCCGAAGCAGGCGCGTGGCATCTTCGAGCTCAGCGTGAGCGGAGGCCAGTTCCGAACCGATATCTTCTTCGTAAAAGACGGAACTGCTCTGAAAGGACCGCTTTTTACCGTGGTGAGTATGGCTTTGAATGCATTCGTAAATAAACTTCGCTTTGTTTTCGCAAAAACTGTCCTGTCCTTTGAATTCTTTAGATCAAGCAAGAGGAGATCGACTCGAACCACATCGAGTTTGCCATCAGCTGCGCAACTTCAGCCAGAGCTGCTGCCAAGCTGAGCCTCAAGAGTCTAGGTGGCCATGAGCTGGTCCTGCTGAACTCAAGCTCCGAGCCTCCGTCAGGAGTGGACGGCATGCCTCAGGCAAAGTGGCTCACCCACGTGTATCAGTTCCAACCTCAGGGCCGCGGTCACGGTCGCTACAACTTCGAGTTCGCTGGTGTGTTTGAGCTTGATGGTTCAGTGCGCGGCTCACAGACCGTGGAGCTCACAGTGGCATTGTTAGCCATGCCATGCCTCAACGACGGCACCTGCCGCGGGCCGGAGTGGGACAAAACCTGCATCGACGTCCGCCGTGCAGACGGGTTTGAGGGCTACTGGTGCCGCTGCCCAGCTGGCTGGTTGGGAGACCGCTGCGAGCGCGCAGACCCTTGCGCCCTGCTGCGCTGCGACCCGCCGCTCATCTGCAGTGTGGGCAGCGGGGGCAGCGCCTCCTGCATCTGTCCCCCGGGTGCCGAGTGTGAGCCGCCACCGCCGGGCATCTCCACAATAGACTGGCTGATGCCAACGCTAGTAGCCCTAGGCTTGGCCCTCGTGCTTGCGGGTGTCATCCTTGGGGCTGTGGTGCTGCGGTCGAGGGCGCGGTAAATACTTATTGCTTAATTAAATTGCATGCCTTGGTTAGCAGTGATGTTCGCTTGAAACTTTATATTTCCATACTTCTGCACATGATCTGAACTATACCCCAGTTCAGTCTCTTAAGCCTCGGTAATTACTTTATACAAAAGGCTGTCATCAAATGTTAATTTGTTTTTTTCTAAGCATCTGTTCCCATTCAGAGTCAGAAGCAACCCTGTCTGAAAAAAACATTTTCAGCTCCAACCGCCTCGTGGCCCCCGTGGGCGCAGCCTCAGCTGCGGAAGGCCTGGAAATGAGCGAGCGACCATCCAGCAGCGGCTCACGCGGGGTTCGGACCGAGACTGCTGGCCAGGATGCTGACGTCAGAGAGGAAACAGAGGAGGCCTTGGATAGCAACGACCCCGAAGACCTGGTGCAGCCTCGTGAAGCCGCCTCAACGCGGGCGAGCCCCCCGCTGCCAGTGTTCGACGCGTGGGATGAGGACCAGGCGGTGGTCAAGGGGCACGCGGCTGACCAGAAGGACGCAAAAGAAGCTTTCAACTTTTAATGGAAAACTGAAATTCCGATTTTTAATTCTGAAATTCGGTATCATTTGAGAGAATAATTTGATCTATTTTCATCCGTTCAAACTAATAAAATAGTTTTTCAATGTCGTTTTTAAATTTTGTCACACATTCGCCTTTCACACTGGCCACATCTCAGTTTCAGATTGAATAGTTTCAGTGCCAAAATCAACAAAAACCTGCGTAATTCTCAAAAATTCAATTGAGTATGGTTTAATACCTTAGGTTACGAGTATTAAAGAAAAACATAAAACTAAAGTGACAGCAAACTGAGATGTTGTACAGTCCGCACTATTTATTGTAAGCTCAGACGTCGAGCACAAATATAAACAAATTTATTGATGAATACACATTATGCAAAAAAGGTTATTGGAATCAAGCTATGCAAAAACTATGATTCGCACTATGATTGGTGTTCGTTTTCAGTCAAGGCAAGTTCAGCAAACACAACGTACTTCTACTGTATGATATATGCGCTGTACGATCATACAGATTGTATGATGTATGAAGGTATGAACGTCTACTTAGGACCGACTATCGGAATGATATTTTCTAGGAAAACTATTTTTTTGTAGAACTTTTTACACTAGTTAATATCCAAAACAGCAAATTTTTAGAGAACTTCGTATAAATCATCGAGTAATATCTTATTGTAGAAGTACTCAGACTTCGCACTCAAATGATTCTTATTAAAAAGTCTATTAATTTTTTTCACCTGAAAACGGATAGTATGTGCCTGTCCAATGGCTGCAAAGTTAAAAAACTGCTGCAAAGTTGAAAACTCGGTACAAAATAGTGAATGAAAGGTGATTTTTGTTTTAGTCGTATCCAATAACAACTGGGATGTCGCCGTTTGATCGGCCTGCTAAGTGCAGCAACCCTGGGGATGCGTGAGGCTGCGGCTGCTGCCCCTGCGGCCGCGCCGGCTGGAGCTCCTGCAGCCTGCAGGCGCAGTTCTCCAGCCGCAGAGGCCTCAACTCGAGCTGGTCACCGGAGCAGATGGCGGCGCAGAGGTGGTAAGCTTTGCGGATGAGACGCACGGAGAGGCCGCCGAGGGCGCCACAGAACAGCAGGTTGACACCAAAACCGGCCACGCACAGGTAGAGCTGGTTCCGCTTGGCCTGTCTCTCGCGGTTGTGCATCACTGTTGTGGTCACAAAGTAGAACAGCGCGATAAGGCTCATGATCAGCTGCACGAGGAGGCAGGGCACGGCCATGGAGTTGAATAGCAGAGTTTTGAGCAGTCCGGAGACGTAACTCGAGCCGTAAGGCGTCATCTTGAACAGCACAACCGCTGTGATGCCGGAGCCAACGTAGGCTACGCCGAATGCAAAGGCGATGAGGCTGAGCGTGAAGCTGACAAAATAATAGGCATAGTTGCTGCCAGGATCTTGATCGAAGCTGATCTGCGTGAACAGCCGGAACAGGACAAGGATCACGAAGGTGAGGGCCGAGATGCCCAGCACCAACTGCAGGTAGGCGAGCGGCCGGTCCATGATTCACACGAGCACGCAGTCAGCTCTGCAGCCGATGTGAGCAGAGTCTGTGGGACGGGGGTAGGCTTTAATGCAGGATTTCAATCTGGAGTGGGTTTCTCGATCAGGGACGCTCATTCTCTCCGGAAGAGTTCCTGTTTGCTAAGCTAGGGCTCGATGCCGCTTGCTCAACGAGTTGTTAGCAGAGACCGGTCTGCTGCAGCTCTCTGTTGGCCGATCAGTCCCTGACGAACAAGACCCACAATGAGAGCTGCTGGCCTCAGAGCACAGCCGCGGCCCGCGACTGCTGAGAGCCGTCAAATGAAGAGGCAGAGACAGACTGCGAGCTGACGCGTGCTGATTTCCCGCTTCTCCCAATCTAGGCTGCAAAACTCGACCCGATTCCGATTTGAACTCAATCTGCTCGCTTCTTGCAGCTGCTATCAATCAACTCCACTCACTCCAGGACCAGTGACATCGCCTGGTTTTTCTTCCTCCAGCGCATGGCACTCGAAAACTTTACAATATGCAACGGGTGTATACAACCCTATAAATGTTGGTCTGATACTATTTTGAGCAGTCAACGGTTAGTTCAAAGCTTCCACAAGTTGGATTCGGTGTGAAGTGAAGCCCAGACATGGACATGAACGCAAAAGCACAGGTACTTACTCTCACATTCGAGAACTCGCAGCCAGGTAAGTGAGCAACTTGGCTCGAAGATTTGGCCAACTCGAAGAATGGAAATTGGCGGCTAATTTGGCTAAAGAGGTCAACTTGGACGGAGCTAATTTTCTAGTCCGCTTAGCTTGGCCAATCACTTTTAGAGCTGGAAAATGAGAGCACTCGGCGGCCTTCTCAACCGAGCTGTGCTCATGATCGTCTTCCGCTGATCGCGCCCGCCTGCTGTAAGTGATCTGGCGCAGAAACAGGCCCTTCACGCCAACGCAATGCTCTCAGCCAGCAGACCTGCCAAACACATACACACTCCTCCTCATAGGCTGTCTCTCCCTCCAACCCTCCCTCTGCCTCCTCCCAACCCTGGGCAGAGGGTGGAGACGCAGAAGGGTCACAGAGAGGCAGCTGCTGAGTCTTAATTTATTGGACCGGCCAGACTTAAAGGGCGGGTGATGGTGGGAAAGACGGCAGTTGCGCCTGCGCGTGTTGGGGGTGAGGCTGGGAGCCTGGGACTTGGGAGTCTGGGACGCAGAAGGCTGCGCGTAGAAAGGAGAACGGAAAGAGGCCGGAGGGAGGCGGCACCACCGGTTCAGTGGCGCACAATGGGCTGGAGGACTTGGGAGCGCCAAAATTGAATCCCAAGAGTATAGGGCGAGGAGGGCAGGACGGTGGCCCCCACCTTCCTCGGCCGCCGGAGTCCCTGGCGCCCACCTCACGGCTCCTCCGCTTTTCTCACTCTGCTTTGCTTTAGCATGCTGCGGTGCGGTATGAGCGACTCCAGAAATGTTCCAGCAACGCGCGCCCCCCTGCAGTCCATTCAGTCTTGCCAGCTACCTGATTCCTAGGAGCTTGTTCATCCGATCTCGGGAGTGGTCCTCATCACTGCTTGCCCACTGGGACTCTGGGGATACGGCTAGATGTCAACTGCAGGCTCCCTTCAGTCCTTACTTTTTGCTAAAAATATAGCAGTCCATCCGATACGGCTTACGGCCCAGACTCGAGCCCAGACTGATTGTCAGACGCCAAGCCTTTGTTCTTTCTAGCCTGAAATACTAATGAAATTTGCGTTTAGCTCCTAGCTGTGTAATCCATCCTGCTCCTGCATCCGTTTTATGACTGGCAGAAAATAATAGTAAAAAACATTGAGAAACAAAGCAGTTAGATATAGTCACCCACTGTATATTTTTGTCATTTATGAATAATTTTGCATGTCATGCAATATGACTTTCAAAAGGCAAAAAAAATTTACATCGTTGATACTCGCTGACTTCAAAACGTTTGACCCCTTTGAAGCCTTTCTAAGAAGTCTAACATTTTTTACTTCCAGAATTGCCTTGAAAATGACAATCCTGTGAGGTGTGCGTTCCAGGGTGCAGACTTGCGAGTTTGAACAAGACGGCACCACAATGGCAGTGAGATGGGCTGTGCATTGCATATTGCATACTAATTGATTTTACTCTCCTGACAAAACTGTCATGGTTCCTGCTCTGGTGTGCTATTCGCAGAGTTCTGTCCTATAATAGCTTAGATAAAGTATCTATAGAAATTTATCTAAGCAGACTGCACCTTATGGAATCTTACAAGCCATTGTGTTTGGTCTATTTGGTTCTCTAAATGCAGCATTACTTATATTCTCGCAAGCTTTCAAGACTACTTAGACTGGCGCGTCATCCTTGAGCACAATGTGAGGATCGTTGAGAATCGGAAACTAGCGCCGCAGCTTTGAAAATGCGATCACAAATTTGGACTGGAGTTATTTGAGCAGGATTTCACTTAGAGACGTACTGGCTGGCCGTACTCACGAATTGAGGAAACGAAATGCCTGGCCAGGTGCCACCTTAGTTAAGCATCTCTTTGAGTTGAACGGACTGCGCCCAGGGGAGCCTGTCCAATTTACCTGCTAAGCCCGCATCCGCTTTGAGCAGCAAGAGCTCATTACCTGGGCTGTGGCGGGCAGCCAAGGCACAGATTTCGCCACAGACAAGGAAGCAGAAGCTGCTTTTGAGGCTCAAAGAGTTCAGGGGCCAGTGAGGTACAGAAGTGGGAGAAAATGGGGTTGATTTGCTCTGGGTGAATGGTGAATAGGCACGCCCTCGTTTTGATCGAATCGACTAAAGCTAAATCATATTTCGACTAAAAGTTGCCGAATCGGCTCTTTGAGTCCATTCTTATAAATTTTCTGCGGCACTGTTTGGATTTTAATTCCATCGAAAAGATAGAGCTAAGGACTTAACTAAATTCTGAAAATGGAGCTTTGTTTTTTTTTAGTTTGTCAGCAGTTAAAGCAGTGCTACATTGGGAGTTGCACATTCTATGCGATGCTTTTCCTAAAAGTTTGTTTCCCTAATGGCTGACTCAGGCATTGTACTGAGGCCTCCTCCAATGGTCCATTCACTGACTGCAGCTGCAGAGTCGCTGCAGGTCTTGCTTGCACTCAGACAGAGGGGTCGGTGATGAAGTGAGGCAGCGACAGGGGGAGACGCATCCTGCTCCAGCCAGCCAGCATATGCAAATCAGGCAGGCACTGACCTCTGCTGAGCGGCTTTCAGCTCATCAATTACAGTGCGCCAGAACCCGCCGACATCTGCGGGCCAAGCCCACTCGCTCTGAAATCTTTGCATTCTGAAAAGCGTTTCGCGCCCCCTAAAGTCAGTGACAGGACCGGTGCTCAACTCTGACATCCGATCCGGTGAGAAGTTCTCACACTGTCGGTGGGGCTGAAGCATAAATCAACAATTGCGGACGACATTATGCTGAGAGAGTGAAATTCATTATTCAAACAGAAGCTGTAATATCTGCATTTCTACAGCAGTACGTATGAAACTGCTCATAACACGCGCATTTTCCGCTCATGCTTGAGCCTCTCTCAGCGTCAGTTCTCCCGGATGCAGTAAGATTCCAGCCGTTGGAAATCCGACAGTTGGAGAATTATAGCGCTCATTCCATAGCAGTAGACTGAACCATTCAGGCTGTTCGCACTCGCTGAGGAGTACCCAATTCGCAGGCATTCAAACACAGACGAGTCCGCTTTAGCACCCAGGTCCATTGGGTAGGCCCTCTGAAACCGGCCATAGAGGGTGCCGTTGAAGTAGTAGTGCTGGTAGGCGGTCCTGTTGTACGCGCAGCCGGCAGACAGCAGGGTTGGCTCCGTGGTTGCCGGCAAGAAGGTGTCTGATTCGGCCAGGTATTTGCCGTAGCCACCCTGAGTCCAGTGGGTGTAGCCGTACAGAAAATTGCTACGCTTGGCCAGCATGTTACCAGTCCTGTACGGGGAGCTGCAGGCCCTGAATACATGATAGAACTGGTACCTGAAATATGCGATTGCAGATTCTAGTTGCATTCCGCTGATCATAGAGTTCTAAAATGGTATGAACTTACTCGCAATTCATTACGTGCCGCGCAAGCATATAGAATGAGTACACTTTTCCATAGTCCAAGTACTGCTGAAATCCAGGAGTCTCGGTACTCAGATATGAGCTCGGACTTCCCTTGAGTACAGCGCCGTCGCTTCCCACAGATGCATCACTGGCAGTAAGGTAGTGCTGTCTCGGATTCACTTCGTTCACCAGGCCACTCTTCTTAAACCTGTAGAACAGCTTCATCTGCAGCTCAGTGAGCAGATCTACAAAAGGAGATTTAATTTTGTCTGCTGCAAGTTTATCGGTGCGCAGTAATTTCAGAAGCTTTTGTTAGCATATTCTACGCGTCAATAGCAGAGCCACTAGTGAGAGGCAACTCGTCTTCCCCTGTACCTCACTTCAAACCGCCTCTGCAACAGCAACAGCACTGATGAATGCGTCGGCTTCGCCAAAAGCACGCTTTGGTCAGAGTTTTTGCTGGACCATTGTGTGTTAGTAAGTTCGTTCCCCTATAGTAGATAAAATTAATATGTGTGATGACTTCATATATCCCCAAATCAAAAGCAATTTTTCACCATGACATTGCACAAGACTCATTCTCTAACTCTCAGTGCTGCTTAAGTCTCTGATAAAGTGAGTTGTGTCCATAGATCTTATATATAGGTATAGGTTGCGTCACTCGTCCCGTAAGTAATTACGAGTAAGATCAAAGAACTTTACGTTTGCTAGGGTGTTATGTAACGACAACATACAATCTCTCTCTAAATATACTAATTTTCACGTGTTGTTTGTCTGTCTGTGTGTGTGTGTGTGTGTCAGTTCGACATCTCCTACTAGAATACTGACAAGTCAACTTTGAAACTTATATGGGAAAATGGGAAATTTTCCGAGGAAGGCTATAGGCTATTTTAATTCTGAAATTTCAAATTCTATGATCCTCAAAAAAGCAGAAAGGCTATTAAGTAGTATATAGTAGGCAAATGTCCTTCCCGCTGTGATGAAATTGGCCTCGGTTAAATGAGTTGCGTCAACATTTTGTGCCTATCTGTTTAGTGTATTTTCTCTCCAGTGGAGGGTTGGCAGTCGGTTTGAAAATGGGGCGGAGAGTTGGCCGTACGCACATTCTAACTGTCCCTGTGTATTGGCGGAGAGAGGGTGCCGCGAGTTATTTCTATTGAGGGGTCTGATTTGTTCAATATTGAAGTGCGTACAATGGGCAGGGCAGAGTTGGCTGGGTTAAAATTCAATTGATAAAATTTGAATTGGGCCTCTCAGTGTAGGCGGAGAAGAATGTACTTACTAAAAAACTGGCTGCCCTTTGCGCTAAAGGCAATGAAATTTCAACTGTGAATTATTATTTTGCTTTTTAACATTTGAAAAGAACTGAGGCGATTTGAGATCAGGCAATGGGAGATCAGGCGATGGGAGATCAGGCAACGGGAGATGAGCCGATGGGAGATCAGGCGATGGGAGATCAGGCGATGGGAGATGTGGCGACGGGAGATGAGGCAATGAGAAATGAGGCGATGGGAGATCAGGCGATAGGAGATGTGGCGACGGGAGATGAGGCGATGGGAGATCAGGCGATGGGAGATCAGGCGATAGGAGACGAGGCGATGGGAGATTAGGCGATGGGAGATCAGGCGATAGGAGATGAGGCGATAGGAGATGAGGCGATGGGAGATCAGGCGATGAGAGATTAGGCGATGGGAGATGAGGTGATGGGTGATCAGGTGATGGAAGATGAGGCGATGGGAGATGAGGCGATGGGAGATGAAGCGATGGGAGATGAGGCGATAGGAGATGAGGCGATGGGAGATGAGGCGATGGGAGATCAGGCGATGGGAGATCAGGCGATGGGAGATCAGGCGATGGGAGATCAGGCGATGGGAGATGAGGCGATGGGAGATCAGGCGATGGGAGATCAGGCGATGGGAGATGTGGCGACGGGAGATGAGGCAATGAGAAATGAGGCGATGGGATCAGGCGATGGGAGATGAGGCGATGGGAGATTAGGCGATGGGAGATCAGGCGATAGGAGATGAGGCGATGGGAGATGAGACGATGGGAGATGATGCGATGGGAGATCAGGCAATGGGAGATGAGGCGATGGGAGATCAGGCGATGGGAGATCAGGCGATGGGAGATGAGGCAATGGGAGATGAGGCGATGGGAGATCAGGCAATAGGAGATGAGGCGATGGGAGATGAGACGATGGGAGATGATGCGATGGGAGATTAGGCGATGGGAGATGAGGCGATGGGAGATAAGGCGATTGGAGATGAGGCGATGGGAGATGAGGCGATGGGAGATCAGGCGATGGGAGATCAGGCGATAGGAGATGACGCGATGGGAGATCAGGCGATGGGAGTTCTCTCCCCTCAACCTCCTCCGGAGGAGGAGTTTAGCTCGTAAATATACTAATTTTCACGTGTTGTTTGTCTGTGTGTGTGTCTGTGTGTGTGTGTGTCAGTTCGACATCTCCTCCTAGAATACTGGCAACTCAGCGTTGAAACTTATATGGGAAAATGGGAAATTTTCCGAGGAAGGCTATAGGCTATTTTAATTCTGAAATTTCAAATTCTATGATCCTCAAAAAAGCAGAAAGGCTATTAAGTAGTATATAGTAGGCAAATGTCCTTCCCGCTGTGATGAAATTGGCCTCGGTTAAATGAGTTGCGTCAACATTTTGTGCCTATCTGTTCAGTGTATTTTCTCTCCAGTGGAGGGTTGGCAGTCGGTTTGAAAATGGGGCGGAGAGTTGGCCGTACGCACATTCTAACTGTCCCTGTGTATTGGCGGAGAGAGGGTGCCGCGAGTTATTTCTATTGAGGGGTCTGATTTGTTCAATATTGAAGTGCGTACAATGGGCAGGGCAGAGTTGGCTGGGTTAAAATTCAATTGATAAAATTATCGGGCCTCTCAGTGTAGGCGGAGAAGAATGTGCTTACTAAAAAACTGGCTGCCCTTTGCGCTAAAGGCAATGAAATTTCAACTGTGAATTATTATTTTGCTTTTTAACATTTGAAAAGAACTGAGGCGATTTGAGATCAGGCAATGGGAGATCAGGCAATGGGAGATCAGGCGATAGGAGATCAGGCGATAGGAGATGAGGCGATAGGAGATCGGTCGATGGGAGATCAGGCGATGGGAGATCAGGCGACGGGAGATGAGCCGATGGGAGATGAGGCGATGGGAGATCAGGCGATGGGAAATCAGGCGATGGGAGATGAGGCGATGGGAGATCAGGCGATGGGAGATCAGGCGATGGGAGATGTGGCGATGGGAGATGAAGCGATGGGAGATGAAGCGATGGGAGATGAGGCGATGGGAGATCAGGCGATGGGAGATGAGGCGATGGGAGATTAGACGATGGGAGATGATGCGATGGGAGATTAGGCGATGGGAGATGAGGTGATGGGTGATCAGGTGATGGGAGATGAGGCGATGGGAGATGAGGCGGTGGGAGATGAAGCGATGGGAGATGAGGCGATGGGAGATCAGGCGATGGGAGATGAGGCGATGGGAGATGAGGCGATGGGAGATGAGGCGATGGGAGATGAGGCGATGGGAGATTAGGCGATGGGAGATCAGGCGATGGGAGATGAGGCGATGGGAGATGAGGCGATGGGAGATCAGGCGATGGGAGATCAGGCGATAGGAGATGACGCGATGGGAGATCAGGCGATGGGAGATGATGCGATGGGAGATTAGGCGATGGGAGATGAGGTGATGGGTGATCAGGTGATGGGAGATGAGGCGATGGGAGATGAGGCGATGGGAGATGAAGCGATGGGAGATGAGGCGATGGGAGATCAGGCGATGGGAGATGAGGCGATGGGAGATGAGGCGATGGGAGATGAAGCGATGGGAGATGAGGCGATGGGAGATGAGGCGATGGGAGATGAGGCGATGGGAGATGAGGCGATGGGAGTTCTCTCCCCTCAACCTCCTCCGGAGGAGGAGTTTAGCTCGTAAATATACTAATTTTCACGTGTTGTTTGTCTGTGTGTGTGTCTGTGTGTGTGTGTGTGTGTCAGTTCGACATCTCCTCCTAGAATACTGGCAACTCAGCGTTGAAACTTATATGGGAAAATGGGAAATTTTCCGAGGAAGGCTATAGGCTATTTTAATTTTGAAATTTCAAATTCTATCATCCTCAAAAAAGCAGAAAGGCTATTAAGTAGTATATAGTAGGCAAATGTCCTTCCCGCTGTGATGAAATTGGCCTCGGTTAAATGAGTTGCGTCAACATTTTGTGCCTATCTGTTTAGTGTATTTTCTCTCCAGTGGAGGGTTGGCAGTCGGTTTGAAAAAAAATGGGGCGGAGAGGTGGCCGTACGCACATTCTAACTGCCTCTGTGTATTGGCGGAGAGAGGGTGCCGTTAGTCAGTTCTATTGAGGGGTCTGATTTGTTCAATATTGAAGTGCGTACAATGGGCAGGGCAGAGTTGGCTGGGTTAAAATTCAATTTATAAAATTTGCGGGCCTCTCAGTGTAGGCGGAGAAGAATGTGCTTACTAAACTGGCTGCCTTTTGCAGAAATTTCAACTGAGAATTATTAATTTGCTTTTTTAAGATTTGTGGATAAAATTTGTACTGCTGGAGAGAACTTGAAGTTCTAAATCCAGAGATATAAATTTCATTGCTGAATTCCGAAAATTGGGGATGCCAAGGGCAAATAAAGTTTTTATACTTTTGCAATGCTTTCAGCTGAGTGTACAGTGTCTCGGCGAGATTGCTAAGGAGAGAGAATTCGCCACAATACAGTTTCACACATTCCTATTCTCGAAGGCGGACTGTTGAATTTTATTTATTGAAATTCGCACCTCTGACTGAGCGGGGCCCGGAGAACTCGCTGTTGTCAATATTAATGGCTCGGACTTCACCTGTTTTAACGGGTGGGGTTTAATTTAAAGTTGATGGAGTTCGCGCGATATGATTTCTAGCCCCTCAATCTTATCCGAAAGTTGTCGTCTATTTTAATTCTGAAGATTCTGGGCATGGTAGCTAAAGAAAAATTGGTCAATTTTGAATTGTTTTCAACAGTTTAGTCGGACAAAAGGCGGTTTACGCACATTGCTACTTTCAGACATCATTGGGTGAGGAGTTTTTGGTTAGATGAGGCGATGGGAGATGTGGCGACGGAAGATGAGGCAATGGGAGTTTAGGCGATGAGAGATGAGGCGATGGGAGATGAGGCGATGGGAGATGAGGCGATGGGAGATGAGGCGATGAGAGATGAGGCGATGAAAGATGACGCGATGGGAGATCAGGCGACGGGAGATGAGGGGATAGGAGATCAGGCGATGGGAGATGAGGCGATGGGAGATCAGGCGACGGGAGATGAGGGGATGGGAGATCAGGCGATGGGAGATTAGGCGACGGGAGATGAGGGGATGGGAGATCAGGCGATGGGAGATCAGGCGATGGTAGATGAGGCGATGAAAGATGAGGCGATAGGAGATGAGGCGATGGGAGATTATGCGATGGGAGATGAGGCGATGGGAGATGAGGCGATGGGAGATGAGGCGATGGGAGATCAGGCGATGGGAGATGTGGCGACTGGAGATGAGGTGATGGGAGATCAGGCGATAGGAGATGACGCGATGGGAGATGAGGCGATGGGAGATGAGACGATGGGAGATCAGGCAATGGGAGATCAGGCGATGGGAGATTAGGCGATGGGAGATTAGGCGATGGGAGATGAGGCGATGGGAGATCAGGCGATTGGAGATCAGGCGATTGGAGATGAGGCGATGGGAGATCAGCCGATGGGAGATCAGCCGATGGGACATTAGGCGATGGGAGATCAGGCAATGGGAGATCAGGCGGGGGAAGATCAGGCGATGGGAGATCAGGCGATGGGAGATCAGGCGATGGGAGATCGGGCGATGGGAGATGAGGCGATGGGAGATCAGGCGATGGGAGATGAGGGGATGGGAGATCAGGCGATAGGAGATGAGGCGATGGGAGATGAGGTGATGGGAGATGAGACGGTGGGAGATCAGGCGGGGGAAGATCAGGCGATGGGAGATCAGGCGATGGGAGATGAGGCGATGGGAGATTAGGCGATGGGAGATCAGGCGATAGGAGATGAGGCGATGGGAGATGAGACGATGGGAGATGATGCGATGGGAGATTAGGCGATGGGAGATGAGGTGATGGGTGATCAGGTGATGGGAGATGAGGCGATGGGAGATGAGGCGATGGGAGATGAAGCGATGGGAGATGAGGCGATGGGAGATCAGGCGATGGGAGATCAGGCGATGGGAGATCAGGCGATGGGAGATGAGGGGATGGGAGATCAGGCGACGGGAGATGAGGCGATGGGAGATGAGGCGATGGGAGATGAGGCGATGGGAGATGAGGCGATGGGAGATGAGGCGATGGGAGATGAGGCGATGGGAGATTAGGCGATGGGAGATCAGGCGATGGGAGATTAGGCGATGGGAGATGAGGCGATGGGAGATGAGGCGATGGGAGATGAGGCGATGGGAGATGAGGCGATGGGAGATTAGGCGATGGGAGATCAGGCGATAGGAGATGACGCGATGGGAGATCAGGCGATGGGAGTTCTCTCCTCTCAACCTCCTCCGGAGGAGGAGTTTAGCTCGTAAATATACTAATTTTCACGTGTTGTTTGTCTGTCTGTGTGTGTGTGTGTCAGTTCGACATCTCCTCCTAGAATACTGGCAACTCAGCGTTGAAACTTATATGGGAAAATGGGAAATTTTCCGAGGAAGGCTATAGGCTATTTTAATTCTGAAATTTCAAATTCTATGATCCTCAAAAAAGCAGAAAGGCTATTAAGTAGTATATAGTAGGCAAATGTCCTTCCCGCTTAGACGAAATTGGCTTTGGTTAAATGAGTTGCGTCAACATTTTCTGCCTATCTGTTCAGTGTATTTTCTCTCCAGTGGAGGGTTGGCAGTCGGTTTGAAAATGGGGCGGAGAGGAGGCCGTACGCACATTCTAACTGTCCCTGTGTATTGGCGGAGAGAGGGTGCCGCGAGTTATTTCTATTGAGGGGTCTGATTTGTTCAATATTGAAGTGCGTACAATGGGCAGGGCAGAGTTGGCTGGGTTAAAATTCAATTGATAAAATTTGCGGGCCTCTCAGTGTAGGCGGAGAAGAATGTACTTACTAAAAAACTGGCTGCCCTTTGCGCTAAAGGCAATGAAATTTCAACTGTGAATTATTATTTTGCTTTTTAACATTTGAAAAGAACTGAGGCGATTTGAGATCAGGCAATGGGAGATCAGGCAATGGGAGATCAGGCGATGGGAGATCAGGCGATCGGAGATGAGGCGATGGGAGATCAGGCGATGGGAGATCAGGCGATGGGAGATCAGGCAACGGGAGATGAGCCGATGGGAGATCAGGCGATGGGAGATCAGGCGATGGGAGATCAGGCGATGGGAGATGAGGCGATGGGAGATCAGGCGATGGGAGATCAGGCGATGGGAGATGAGGCAATGGGAGATGAGGCGACGGGAGATGAGGCGATGGGAGATCAGGCGATGGGAGATGAGGCGATGGGAGATGAGGCGATGGGAGATGAGGGGATGGGAGATCAGGCGATGGGAGATGAGGCGATGGAAGATGAGGCGATGGGAGATGAGGGGATGGGAGATGAGGCGATGGGAGATGTGGCGACGGGAGATGAGGCAATGGGAGATGAGGCGATGGGAGATGCGGTGATCGGTGATCAGGTGATGGGAGATGAGGCGATGGGAGATGAGGCGATGGGAGATGAGGCGATGGGAGATCAGGCGATGGGAGATGAGGCGATGGGAGATGAGGCGATGGGAGATGAGGCGATGGAAGATGAGGCGATGGGAGATCAGGCGATGGAAGATCAGGCGATAGGAGATGAGGCGATGGGAGATGAGGCGATGGGAGATGAGACGGTGGGAGATCAGGCGGGGGAAGATCAGGCGATTGGAGATCAGGCGATCGGAGTTCTCTCCCCTCAACCTCCTCCGGAGGAGGAGTTTAGCTCGTAAATATACTAATTTTCACGTGTTGTTTGTCTGTCTGTGTGTGTGTGTGTCAGTTCGACATCTCCTCCTAGAATACTGGCAACTCAGCGTTGAAACTTATATGGGAAAATGGGAAATTTTCCGAGGAAGGCTATAGGCTATTTTAATTCTGAAATTTCAAATTCTATGATCCTCAAAAAAGCAGAAAGGCTATTAAGTAGTATATAGTAGGCAAATGTCCTTCCCGCTGTGATGAAATTGGCCTCGGTTAAATGAGTTGCGTCAACATTTTGTGCCTATCTGTTCAGTGTATTTTCTCTCCAGTGGAGGGTTGGCAGTCGGTTTGAAAATGGGGCGGAGAGGAGGCCGTACGCACATTCTAACTGCCTCTGTGTATTGGCGGAGAGAGGGTGCCGTTAGTCAGTTCTATTGAGGGGTCTGATTTGTTCAATATTGAAGTGCGTTTAATGGGCAGGGCAGAGTTGGCTGGGTTGAAAATAAATTTTAAAATTTGCGGGCCTCTCAGTGTAGGCGGAGAAGAATGTGCTTACTAAACTGGCTGCCCTTTGCGCTAAAGGCAATGAAATTTCAACTGTGAATTATTATTTTGCTTTTTAACATTTGAAAAGAACTTAGGCGATTTGAGATCAGGCAATGCGAGATCAGGCAATGGGAGATCAGGCGATGGGAGATCAGGCAATGGGAGATCAGCCGATGGGAGATTAGGCGATGGGAGATGAGGCGATGGGAGATCAGCCGATGGGAGATCAGCCGATGGGAGATTAGGCGATGGGAGATGAGGCGATGGGAGATCAGGCAATGGGAGATCAGGCGATGGGAGATTAGGCGATGGGAGATTAGGCGATGGGAGATGAGGCGATTGGAGATGAGGCGATGGGAGATGAGGCGATGGGAG
This sequence comes from Macrostomum hystrix, assembly GCA_950097015.1. Taxonomy (NCBI): domain Eukaryota; kingdom Metazoa; phylum Platyhelminthes; family Macrostomidae; genus Macrostomum; species Macrostomum hystrix. The sequence goes on from CATNEN010000015.1 coordinate 824,793, forward strand.
ATTAGGCGATGGGAGATCAGGCGATGGGAGATCAGGCAATGGGAGATCAGGCGATGGGAGATTAGGCGATGGGAGATTAGGCGATGGGAGATCAGGCGATGGGAGATGAGGCGATGGGAGATTAGGCGATGGGAGATGAGGCGATGGGAGATGAGGCGATGGGAGATGAGGCGATGGGAGATGAGGCGATGGGAGATTAGGCGATGGGAGATCAGGCGATGGGAGATCAGGCAATGGGAGATCAGGCGATGGGAGATTAGGCGATGGGAGATTAGGCGATGGGAGATGAGGCGATGGGAGATTAGGCGATGGGAGATGAGGCGATGGGAGATGAGGCGATGGGAGATGAGGCGATGGGAGATGAGGCGATGGGAGATTAGGCGATGGGAGATCAGGCGATGGGAGATCAGGCAATGGGAGATCAGGCGATGGGAGATTAGGCGATGGGAGATTAGGCGATGGGAGATGAGGCGATGGGAGATTAGGCGATGGGAGATCAGGCGATTGGAGATGAGGCGATGGGAGATCAGCCGATGGGAGATCAGCCGATGGGAGATTAGGTGATGGGAGATGAGGCGATGGGAGATCAGGCAATGGGAGATCAGGCGATGGGAGATGAGGCGATGGGAAATCAGGCGATGGCGATGGGAGATGTGGCGATGGGAGATGTGGCGATGTGAGATTAGGCGATGGGAGATTAGGCGATGGGAGATGAGGCGATGGGAGATTAGGCGATGGGAGATGAGGCGATGGGAGATGAGGCGATGGGAGATGAGGCGATGGGAAATCAGGCGATGGCGATGGGAGATGAGGCGATGGGAGATGAGACGATGGGAGATGATGCGATGGGAGATGAGGCGATGGGAGATGAGGCGATGGGAGATGAGGCGATGGGAGATCAGGCGGGGGAAGATCAGGCGATAGGAGATGAGGCGATGGGAGATGAGGCGATGGGAGATCAGGCGACGGGAGATGAGGCGATGGGAGATCAGGCGATGGGAGATGAGGCGATGGGAGATCAGGCGATGGGAGATTAGGCGATGGGAGATGAGGCGATGGGAGATGAGGCAATGGGAGATGAGGCGATGGGAGATGAGGCGATGGGAGATCAGGCGATGGGAGATGTGGCGACGGGAGATGAGGCAATGGGATATTAGGCGATGGGAGATCAGGTAATGGGAGATCTGGCGATGGGAGATCAGGCGATAGGAGATGAGGCGATGGGAGATGAGGCGATGGGAGATGAGACGGTGGGAGATCAGGCGGGGGAAGATCAGGCGATTGGAGATCAGGCGATGGCAGTTCTCTCCCCTTAACCTCCTCCGGAGGAGGAGTTTAGCTCGTCTAAATATACTAAAATTCACGTGTTGTTTGTCTGTCTGTCTGTCTGTCTGTCTGTCTGTTGGTTATCTCCTCCTAGAATACTGACAAGTCAACTTTGAAACTTATATGGGAAAATGGGAAATTTTCCTGGTCAGGCTATAGGCTATTTTAATTCTGAAATTTCGAATTCTATGATCCTCAAAAAAGCAGAAAGGCTATTAAGTAGTATATAGTAGGCAAATGTCCTTCCCGCTGTGATGAAATTGGCCTCGGTTAAATGAGTTGCGTCAACATTTTGTGCCTATCTGTTTAGTGTATTTTCTCTCCAGTGGAGGGTTGGCAGTCGGTTTGAAAATGGGGCAGAGAGGAGGCCGTACGCACATTCTAACTGTCCCTGTGTATTGGCGGAGAGAGGGTGCCGTTAGTCAGTTCTATTGAGGGGTCTGATTTGTTCAATATTGAAGTGCGTACAATGGGCAGGGCAGAGTTGGCTGGGTTAAAATTCAATTGATAAAATTGCGGGCCTCTCAGTGTAGGCGGAGAAGAATGTGCTTACTAAACTGGCTGCCTTTTGCAGAAATTTCAACTGAGAATTATTATTTTGCTTTTTTAAGATTTGTGGATAAAATTTGTACTGCTGGAGAGAACTTGAAGTTCTAAATCCAGAGATATAAATTTCATTGCTGAATTCCGAAAATTGGGGATGCCAAGGGCAAATAAAGTTTTTATACTTTTGCAATGCTTTCAGCTGAGTGTACAGTGTCTCCGCTAGATTGCTAAGGAGAGAGAATTCGCCACAATACAGTTTCACACATTCCTATTCTCGAAGGCGGGCTGTTGAATTTTATTTATTGAAATTCGCACCTCTGACTGAGCGGGGCCCGGAGAACTGGCTGTCGTCAATATTAATGGCTCGGACTTCATCTGTTTTAACGGGTGGGGTTTAATTTAAAGTTGATGGAGTTCGCGCGATATGATTTCTAGCCCCTCAATCTTATCCGAAAGTTGTCGTCTATTTTAATTCTGAAGATTCTGGGCATGGTAGCTAAAGAAAAATTGGTCAATTTTGAATTGTTTTCAACAGTTTAGTCGGACAAAAGGCGGTTTACAAACATTGCTACTTCCAGACATCATTGGGTGAGGAGTTTTTGGTTAGTCAGTTTGGACACTGAGGTCTGAACTCTCTGAATTGAATATAAAATGACTGTACATTCACGCAAGATCGCACGGGGTGATGAGGCGATGGGAGATCAGGCAATGGGAGATCAGGCGATGGGAGATTAGGCGATGGGAGATCAGGCGATGGGAGATGAGGGGATGGGAGTTTAGGCGATGGGAGATGAGGCGATGGGAGATGAGGCGATGGGAGATGAGGCGATAGGAGATGAGGCGATAGGAGATGAGGCGATGGGAGATGTGGCGACGGGAGATGAGGCGATGGGAGATGAGGCGATGGGAGATGAGGCGATAGGAGATGAGGCGATTGTAGATGTGGCGACGGAAAATGAGGCAATGGGAGTTTAGGCGATGGGAGATGTGACGACGGGAGATGAGGTGATGGGTGATCAGGTGAAGGGAGATGAGGCGATGGGAGATGAGGCGATGGGAGATGAGGCGACGGGAGATGAGGGGATGGGAGATCAGGCGATGGGAGATGAGGCGACGGGAGATGAGGGGATGGGAGATCAGGCGATGGGAGATGAGGCAATGGAAGATGAGGCGATGGGAGATGAGGGGATGGGAGATGAGGCGATGGGAGATGAGGCGATGGGAGATGAGGCGATGGGAGATGAGGGGATGGGAGATCAGGCGATGGGAGATGAGGCGATGGGAGATGAGGCGATGGGAGATGAGGGGATGGGAGATGAGGCGATGGGAGATGAGGCGATGGGAGATGAGGCGATGGGAGATGAGGTGATGGGAGATGAGGCGACGGGAGATGAGGGGATGGGTGATCAGGCGATGGGAGATGAGGCGATGGAAGATGAGGCAATGGAAGATGAGGCGATGGGAGATGAGGGGATGGGAGATGAGGCGATGGGAGATGAGGCGATGGGAGATGAGGCGATGGGAGATGAGGGGATGGGAGATCAGGCGATGGGAGATGAGGCGATGGGAGATGAGGCGATGGGAGATCAGGCGATGGGAGATCAGGCGATAGGAGATGAGGCGATGGGAGATGAGGCGATGGGAGATGTGGCGACGGGAGATGAGGCAATGGGAGATCAGGCGATAGGAGATCAGGCGATGGGAGATGAGGCGATTGGAGATGAGACGGTGGGAGATGAGGCGATGGGAGATGTGGCGACGGGAGATGAGGCAATGGGAGATCAGGCGATAGGAGATCAGGCGATGGGAGATGAGGCGATTGGAGATGAGACGGTGGGAGATCAGGCGGGGGAAGATCAGGCGATTGGAGATCAGGCGATGGGAGTTCTCTCCCCTCAACCTCCTCCGGAGGAGGAGTTTAGCTCGTAAATATACTAAAATTCACGTGTTGTTTGTCTGTCTGTCTGTCTGTCTGTCTGTCTGTTGGTTATCTCCTCCTAGAATACTGACAAGTCAACTTTGAAACTTATATGGGAAAATGGGAAATTTTCCTGGTCAGGCTATAGGCTATTTTAATTCTGAAATTTCAAATTCTATGATCCTCAAAAAAGCAGAAAGGCTATTAAGTAGTATATAGTAGGCTAATGTCCTTCCCGCTGTGATGAAATTGGCCTCGGTTAAATGAGTTGCGTCAACATTTTGTGCCTATCTGTTTAGTGTATTTTCTCTCCAGTGGAGGGTTGGCAGTCGGTTTTAAAATGGGGCGGAGAGTTGGCCGTACGCACATTCTAACTGCCCCTGTGTATTGGCGGAGAGAGGGTGCCGCGAGTTATTGCCGCTATTGAGGGGTCTGATTTGTTCAATATTGAAGTGCGTATAATGGGCAGGGCAGAGTTGGCTGGGTTAAAATTCAATTGATAAAATTTGCGGGCCTCTCTGTGTAGGCGGAGAAGAATGTACTTACTAAAAAACTGGCTGCCCTTTGCGCTAAAGGCAATGAAATTTCAACTGTGAATTATTATTTTGCTTTTTAACATTTGAAAAGAACTGAGGCGATTTGAGATCAGGCAATGGGAGATCAGGCAATGGGAGATCAGGCGATGGGAGATCAGGCGATGGGAGATGTGGCGACGGGAGATGAGGCAATGAGAAATGAGGCGATGGGAGATCAGGCGATGGGAGATCAGGCGACGGGAGATGAGCCGATGGGAGATCAGGCGATGGGAGATCAGGCGATGGGAGATCAGGCGATGGGAGATGAGGCGATGGGAGATCAGGCGATGGGAGATCAGGCGATGGGAGATGTGGCGACGGGAGATGAGGCAATGAGAAATGAGGCGATGGGAGATCAGGCGATTGGAGATGTGGCGACGGGAGATGAGGCGATGGGAGATCAGGCGATGGGAGATGTGGCGACGGGAGATGAGGCAATGAGAAATGAGGCGATGGGAGATCAGGCGATAGGAGATGTGGCGACGGGAGATGAGGCGATGGGAGATCAGGCGATGGGAGATGAGGCGATGGGAGATGAGGCGATGGGAGATTAGGCGATGGGAGATGAGGCGATAGGAGATGAGGCGATGGGAGATGAGACGATGGGAGATGATGCGATGGGAGATTAGGCGACGGGAGATGAGGCAATGGGAGATTAGGCGATGGGAGATCAGGCAATGGGAGATCTGGCGATGGGAGATCAGGCAATGGGAGATCTGGCGATGGGAGATCAGGCGATAGGAGATGAGGCGATGGGAGATGAGGCGATGGGAGATGAGACGGTGTGAGATCAGGCGGGGGAAGATCAGGCGACGGGAGATGAGGCGATGGGAGATGAGGCGATGGGAGATCAGGCGATGGGAGATGAGGCGATGGGAGATGAGGCGATGGGAGATGAGGCGATGGGAGATGAGGCGATGGGAGATTAGGCGATGGGAGATCAGGCGATAGGAGATGACGCGATGGGAGATCAGGCGATGGGAGATCAGGCGATAGGAGATGACGCGATGGGAGATCAGGCGATGGGAGATCAGGCGATGGTAGATGAGGCGATGAAAGATGAGGCGATGGGAGATCAGGCGATAGGAGATGAGGGGATGGGAGATCAGGCGATGGGAGATCAGGCGATGGGAGATCAGGTGATGGGAGATCAGGCGATGGGAGATCAGGCGACGGGAGATGAGGGGATGGGAGATCAGGCGATGGGAGATCAGGTGATGGGAGATCAGGCGATGGGAGATGTGGCGACGGGAGATGAGGTGATGGGTGATCAGGTGAAGGGAGATGAGGCGATGGGAGATGAGGCGATGGGAGATTAGGCGATGGGAGATGAGGCAATAGGAGATGAGGCGATGGGACATCAGGCGATAGGAGATGAGGCGATGGGAGATGAGGCGATGGGAGATGAGACGGTGGGAGATCAGGCGGGGGAAGATCAGGCGATTGGAGATCAGGCGATGGGAGTTTTCTCCCCTCAACCTCCTCCGGAGGAGGAGTTTAGCTCGTAATATACTAAAAATGAAAATCTTTCTAATATACTAAAAATGAAAATCTTGCTTGTCTTATCTAATATACTAAAAATGAAAATCTTGCTTGCTTGTTCGTAATTGATTTTCTCCCGAACGGCTCAACCGATTTTCACCATTTCTTCACCAAAAGATGCCAAATATGGGGACAATTATACACGTATTTTTATTAAGCTTAACTTTATTGCTAAAGGGATTAAATATTCGAAAAACAAGATTTTTCAAAGGTCAAACATCTTGGCCTATTGAGAATTTTACTCACTGCCACTGAATTAGAATTGCATCGTCAAATTGCGCAACAACCCCTAGCTGATTGAATTTGAAGCCTGCACTCTGGAGACAAATTGGAAATAAATGTACACAACCAACCGCGAGACTGAGTGTACTCTATTTTCTTACTTCATTGTACAAAGCCAGAACTTTGAGAATTCATTTTATAAGGCTGATTTTTGCACCCACTAACCAACAGTCGGAATAGCCGATGTGTAGGCACTAGGAATAAGGTTAGGCTAGGCTAGGGTTCGATTCTGCACTGCGTCAAATCATTTAGACTAATTTTCAGCCAGTAGTGATTGAAGACTATTTTAATTTATTTTTTTCATTTCGTAAATAAAATATCATAAATCATAGCACACCGGCTAAAACAGAGTTTGAATCATGGCTAAACCAGAGTCTGAATCATGGCTAAACCAGAGTCTGAATCATGGCTAAACCAGAGTCTGAATCATGGCTAAACCAGAGTCTGAATCATGGCTAAACCAGAGTCTGAATCATGGCTAAACCAGAGTCTGAATCATGGCTAAACCAGAGTCTGAATCATGGCTAAACCAGAGTCTGGATCATGGCTAAACCAGCGTCTGAATCATGGCTAAACCAGAGTCTGAATCAAGGCTAAACCAGAGTCTGAATCATGGCTACACCAGAGTCTGAATCATGGCTACACCAGAGTCTGAATCATGGCTACACCAGAGTCTGAATCATGGCTACACCAGAGTCTGAATCATGGCTAAACCAGAGTTTGAATCATAGCTAAACCAGAGTCTGAATCATGGCTAAACCAGAGTCTGAATCATTGCTACACCAGAGTCTGAATCATGGCTCATAGCTAAACCAGAGTCTGAATCATGGCTAAACCAGAGTCTGAATCATGGCTACACCAGAGTCTGAATCATGGCTAAACCAGAGTTTAAATCAAAGCTAAACAAGCGTCTGAATCATGGCAAAACCAGAGTTTGAATCATAGCTAAACCAGAGTCTGAATCATGGCTAAACCAGAGTCTGAATCATGGCTAAACCAGAGTCTGAATCATGGCTAAACCAGAGTCTGAATCATGGCTAAACCAGAGTCTGAATCATGGCTAAACCAGAGTCTGAATCATGGCTACACCAGAGTCTGAATCATGGCTAAACCAAAGTCTGAATCATTGCTACACCAGAGTCTGAATCATGGCTCATAGCTAAACCAGAGTCTGAATCATGGCTAAACCAGAGTCTGAATCATGGCTACACCAGAGTCTGAATCATGGCTAAACCAGAGTTTGAATCATAGCTAAACCAGAGTCTGAATCATGGCTAAACCAGAGTCTGAATCATTGCTACACCAGAGTCTGAATCATGGCTCATAGCTAAACCAGAGTCTGAATCATGGCTAAACCAGAGTCTGAATCATGGCTACACCAGAGTCTGAATCATGGCTAAACCAGAGTTTAAATCAAAGCTAAACAAGCGTCTGAATCATGGCAAAACCAGAGTTTCAATCATGGCTAAACCAGAGACTAAATCATGGCTACACCAGGGTTTGAATCATGGCAAAACCAGAGTTTTAATCATGGCTAAACAAGAGTTTGAATGATGGCTAAACCAGAGTTTGAATCATGGCTAAACAAGCGTCTGAATCATGGCTAAACCAGAGTCTGAATCATGGCTAAACCAGAGTTTGAATCATAGCTAAACCAGAGTCTGAATCATGGCTAAACCAGAGTCTGAATCATGGCTAAACCAGAGTCTGAATCATGGCTAAACCAGAGTCTGAATCATGGCTAAACCAGAGTCTGAATCATGGCTAAACCAGAGTCTGAATCATGGCTAAACCAGAGTCTGAATCATGGCTACACCAGAGTCTGAATCATGGCTAAACCAAAGTCTGAATCATTGCTACACCAGAGTCTGAATCATGGCTCATAGCTAAACCAGAGTCTGAATCATGGCTAAACCAGAGTCTGAATCATGGCTACACCAGAGTCTGAATCATGGCTAAACCAGAGTTTAAATCAAAGCTAAACAAGCGTCTGAATCATGGCAAAACCAGAGTTTCAATCATGGCTAAACCAGAGACTAAATCATGGCTACACCAGGGTTTGAATCATGGCAAAACCAGAGTTTGAATCATGGCTAAACCAGAGTCTGAATCATGGGTAAACCAGAGTCTGAATCATGGCTAAACCAGAGTCTGAATCATGGCTAAACCAGAGTCTGAATCATGGCTAAACCAGAGTCTGAATCATGGCTAAACCAGAGTCTGAATCATGGCTAAACCAGAGTCTGAATCATGGCTAAACCAGAGTCTGAATCATGGCTAAACCAGAGTCTGGATCATGGCTAAACCAGCGTCTGAATCATGGCTAAACCAGAGTCTGAATCAAGGCTAAACCAGAGTCTGAATCATGGCTAAACCAGAGTCTGAATCATGGCTACACCAGAGTCTGAATCATGGCTACACCAGAGTCTGAATCATGGCTACACCAGAGTCTGAATCATGGCTAAACCAGAGTTTGAATCATAGCTAAACCAGAGTCTGAATCATGGCTAAACCAGAGTCTGAATCATTGCTACACCAGAGTCTGAATCATGGCTCATAGCTAAACCAGAGTCTGAATCATGGCTAAACCAGAGTCTGAATCATGGCTACACCAGAGTCTGAATCATGGCTAAACCAGAGTTTAAATCAAAGCTAAACAAGCGTCTGAATCATGGCAAAACCAGAGTTTGAATCATAGCTAAACCAGAGTCTGAATCATGGCTAAACCAGAGTCTGAATCATGGCTAAACCAGAGTCTGAATCATGGCTAAACCAGAGTCTGAATCATGGCTAAACCAGAGTCTGAATCATGGCTAAACCAGAGTCTGAATCATGGCTACACCAGAGTCTGAATCATGGCTAAACCAAAGTCTGAATCATTGCTACACCAGAGTCTGAATCATGGCTCATAGCTAAACCAGAGTCTGAATCATGGCTAAAACAGAGTCTGAATCATGGCTACACCAGAGTCTGAATCATGGCTAAACCAGAGTTTGAATCATAGCTAAACCAGAGTCTGAATCATGGCTAAACCAGAGTCTGAATCATTGCTACACCAGAGTCTGAATCATGGCTCATAGCTAAACCAGAGTCTGAATCATGGCTAAACCAGAGTCTGAATCATGGCTACACCAGAGTCTGAATCATGGCTAAACCAGAGTTTAAATCAAAGCTAAACAAGCGTCTGAATCATGGCAAAACCAGAGTTTCAATCATGGCTAAACCAGAGACTAAATCATGGCTACACCAGGGTTTGAATCATGGCAAAACCAGAGTTTGAATCATGGCTAAACCAGAGTCTGAATCATGGCTAAACCAGAGTCTGAATCATGGCTAAACCAGAGTCTGAATCATGGCTAAACCAGAGTCTGAATCATGACTACACCAGAGTCTGAATCATGGCTAAACCAGAGTTTAAATCAAAGCTAAACAAGCGTCTGAATCATGGCAAAACCAGAGTTTCAATCATGGCTAAACCAGAGACTAAATCATGGCTACACCAGGGTTTGAATCATGGCAAAACCAGAGTTTTAATCATGGCTAAACAAGAGTTTGAATGATGGCTAAACCAGAGTTTGAATCATGGCTAAACAAGCGTCTGAATCATGGCTAAACCAGAGTCTGAATCATGGCTAAACCAGAGTTTGAATCATAGCTAAACCAGAGTCTGAATCATGGCTAAACCAGAGTCTGAATCATGGCTAAACCAGAGTCTGAATCATGGCTAAACCAGAGTCTGAATCATGGCTAAACCAGAGTCTGAATCATGGCTAAACCAGAGTCTGAATCATGGCTAAACCAGAGTCTGAATCATGGCTACACCAGAGTCTGAATCATGGCTAAACCAAAGTCTGAATCATTGCTACACCAGAGTCTGAATCATGGCTCATAGCTAAACCAGAGTCTGAATCATGGCTAAACCAGAGTCTGAATCATGGCTACACCAGAGTCTGAATCATGGCTAAACCAGAGTTTAAATCAAAGCTAAACAAGCGTCTGAATCATGGCAAAACCAGAGTTTCAATCATGGCTAAACCAGAGACTAAATCATGGCTACACCAGGGTTTGAATCATGGCAAAACCAGAGTTTGAATCATGGCTAAACCAGAGTCTGAATCATGGCTAAACCAGAGTCTGAATCATGGCTAAACCAGAGTCTGAATCATGGCTAAACCAGAGTCTGAATCATTGCTACACCAGAGTCTGAATCATGGCTCATAGCTAAACCAGAGTCTGAATCATGGCTAAACCAGAGTCTGAATCATGGCTACACCAGAGTCTGAATCATGGCTAAACCAGAGTTTAAATCAAAGCTAAACAAGCGTCTGAATCATGGCAAAACCAGAGTTTGAATCATAGCTAAACCAGAGTCTGAATCATGGCTAAACCAGAGTCTGAATCATGGCTAAACCAGAGTCTGAATCATGGCTAAACCAGAGTCTGAATCATGGCTAAACCAGAGTCTGAATCATGGCTAAACCAGAGTCTGAATCATGGCTACACCAGAGTCTGAATCATGGCTAAACCAAAGTCTGAATCATTGCTACACCAGAGTCTGAATCATGGCTCATAGCTAAACCAGAGTCTGAATCATGGCTAAACCAGAGTCTGAATCATGGCTACACCAGAGTCTGAATCATGGCTAAACCAGAGTTTGAATCATGGCTCATAGCTAAACCAGAGTCTGAATCATGGCTAAACCAGAGTCTGAATCATGGCTACACCAGAGTCTGAATCATGGCTAAACCAGAGTCTGAATCATGGCTAAACCAGAGTCTGAATCATGGCTAAACCAGAGTCTGAATCATGGCTAAACCAGAGTCTGAATCATGGCTAAACCAGAGTCTGAATCATGGCTAAACCAGAGTCTGAATCATGGCTAAACCAGAGTCTGAATCATGGCTAAACCAGAGTCTGAATCATGGCTAAACCAGAGTCTGGATCATGGCTAAACCAGCGTCTGAATCATGGCTAAACCAGAGTCTGAATCAAGGCTAAACCAGAGTCTGAATCATGGCTAAACCAGAGTCTGAATCATGGCTACACCAGAGTCTGAATCATGGCTACACCAGAGTCTGAATCATGGCTACACCAGAGTCTGAATCATGGCTAAACCAGAGTTTGAATCATAGCTAAACCAGAGTCTGAATCATGGCTAAACCAGAGTCTGAATCATTGCTACACCAGAGTCTGAATCATGGCTCATAGCTAAACCAGAGTCTGAATCATGGCTAAACCAGAGTCTGAATCATGGCTACACCAGAGTCTGAATCATGGCTAAACCAGAGTTTAAATCAAAGCTAAACAAGCGTCTGAATCATGGCAAAACCAGAGTTTGAATCATAGCTAAACCAGAGTCTGAATCATGGCTAAACCAGAGTCTGAATCATGGCTAAACCAGAGTCTGAATCATGGCTAAACCAGAGTCTGAATCATGGCTAAACCAGAGTCTGAATCATGGCTAAACCAGAGTCTGAATCATGGCTACACCAGAGTCTGAATCATGGCTAAACCAAAGTCTGAATCATTGCTACACCAGAGTCTGAATCATGGCTCATAGCTAAACCAGAGTCTGAATCATGGCTAAAACAGAGTCTGAATCATGGCTACACCAGAGTCTGAATCATGGCTAAACCAGAGTTTGAATCATAGCTAAACCAGAGTCTGAATCATGGCTAAACCAGAGTCTGAATCATTGCTACACCAGAGTCTGAATCATGGCTCATAGCTAAACCAGAGTCTGAATCATGGCTAAACCAGAGTCTGAATCATGGCTACACCAGAGTCTGAATCATGGCTAAACCAGAGTTTAAATCAAAGCTAAACAAGCGTCTGAATCATGGCAAAACCAGAGTTTCAATCATGGCTAAACCAGAGACTAAATCATGGCTACACCAGGGTTTGAATCATGGCAAAACCAGAGTTTGAATCATGGCTAAACCAGAGTCTGAATCATGGCTAAACCAGAGTCTGAATCATGGCTAAACCAGAGTCTGAATCATGGCTAAACCAGAGTCTGAATCATGGCTACACCAGAGTCTGAATCATGGCTAAACCAGAGTTTAAATCAAAGCTAAACAAGCGTCTGAATCATGGCAAAACCAGAGTTTCAATCATGGCTAAACCAGAGACTAAATCATGGCTACACCAGGGTTTGAATCATGGCAAAACCAGAGTTTTAATCATGGCTAAACAAGAGTTTGAATGATGGCTAAACCAGAGTTTGAATCATGGCTAAACAAGCGTCTGAATCATGGCTAAACCAGAGTCTGAATCATGGCTAAACCAGAGTTTGAATCATAGCTAAACCAGAGTCTGAATCATGGCTAAACCAGAGTCTGAATCATGGCTAAACCAGAGTCTGAATCATGGCTAAACCAGAGTCTGAATCATGGCTAAACCAGAGTCTGAATCATGGCTAAACCAGAGTCTGAATCATGGCTAAACCAGAGTCTGAATCATGGCTACACCAGAGTCTGAATCATGGCTAAACCAAAGTCTGAATCATTGCTACACCAGAGTCTGAATCATGGCTCATAGCTAAACCAGAGTCTGAATCATGGCTAAACCAGAGTCTGAATCATGGCTACACCAGAGTCTGAATCATGGCTAAACCAGAGTTTAAATCAAAGCTAAACAAGCGTCTGAATCATGGCAAAACCAGAGTTTCAATCATGGCTAAACCAGAGACTAAATCATGGCTACACCAGGGTTTGAATCATGGCAAAACCAGAGTTTGAATCATGGCTAAACCAGAGTCTGAATCATGGCTAAACCAGAGTCTGAATCATGGCTAAACCAGAGTCTGAATCATGGCTAAACCAGAGTCTGAATCATGGCTAAACCAGAGTCTGAATCATGGCTAAACCAGAGTCTGAATCATGGCTAAACCAGAGTCTGAATCATGGCTAAACCAGAGTCTGAATCATGGCTAAACCAGAGTCTGGATCATGGCTAAACCAGCGTCTGAATCATGGCTAAACCAGAGTCTGAATCAAGGCTAAACCAGAGTCTGAATCATGGCTAAACCAGAGTCTGAATCATGGCTACACCAGAGTCTGAATCATGGCTACACCAGAGTCTGAATCATGGCTACACCAGAGTCTGAATCATGGCTAAACCAGAGTTTGAATCATAGCTAAACCAGAGTCTGAATCATGGCTAAACCAGAGTCTGAATCATTGCTACACCAGAGTCTGAATCATGGCTCATAGCTAAACCAGAGTCTGAATCATGGCTAAACCAGAGTCTGAATCATGGCTACACCAGAGTCTGAATCATGGCTAAACCAGAGTTTAAATCAAAGCTAAACAAGCGTCTGAATCATGGCAAAACCAGAGTTTGAATCATAGCTAAACCAGAGTCTGAATCATGGCTAAACCAGAGTCTGAATCATGGCTAAACCAGAGTCTGAATCATGGCTAAACCAGAGTCTGAATCATGGCTAAACCAGAGTCTGAATCATGGCTAAACCAGAGTCTGAATCATGGCTACACCAGAGTCTGAATCATGGCTAAACCAAAGTCTGAATCATTGCTACACCAGAGTCTGAATCATGGCTCATAGCTAAACCAGAGTCTGAATCATGGCTAAACCAGAGTCTGAATCATGGCTACACCAGAGTCTGAATCATGGCTAAACCAGAGTTTGAATCATAGCTAAACCAGAGTCTGAATCATGGCTAAACCAGAGTCTGAATCATTGCTACACCAGAGTCTGAATCATGGCTCATAGCTAAACCAGAGTCTGAATCATGGCTAAACCAGAGTCTGAATCATGGCTACACCAGAGTCTGAATCATGGCTAAACCAGAGTTTAAATCAAAGCTAAACAAGCGTCTGAATCATGGCAAAACCAGAGTTTCAATCATGGCTAAACCAGAGACTAAATCATGGCTACACCAGGGTTTGAATCATGGCAAAACCAGAGTTTTAATCATGGCTAAACAAGAGTTTGAATGATGGCTAAACCAGAGTTTGAATCATGGCTAAACAAGCGTCTGAATCATGGCTAAACCAGAGTCTGAATCATGGCTAAACCAGAGTTTGAATCATAGCTAAACCAGAGTCTGAATCATGGCTAAACCAGAGTCTGAATCATGGCTAAACCAGAGTCTGAATCATGGCTAAACCAGAGTCTGAATCATGGCTAAACCAGAGTCTGAATCATGGCTAAACCAGAGTCTGAATCATGGCTAAACCAGAGTCTGAATCATGGCTACACCAGAGTCTGAATCATGGCTAAACCAAAGTCTGAATCATTGCTACACCAGAGTCTGAATCATGGCTCATAGCTAAACCAGAGTCTGAATCATGGCTAAACCAGAGTCTGAATCATGGCTACACCAGAGTCTGAATCATGGCTAAACCAGAGTTTAAATCAAAGCTAAACAAGCGTCTGAATCATGGCAAAACCAGAGTTTCAATCATGGCTAAACCAGAGACTAAATCATGGCTACACCAGGGTTTGAATCATGGCAAAACCAGAGTTTGAATCATGGCTAAACCAGAGTCTGAATCATGGCTAAACCAGAGTCTGAATCATGGCTAAACCAGAGTCTGAATCATGGCTAAACCAGAGTCTGAATCATGGCTAAACCAGAGTCTGAATCATGGCTAAACCAGAGTCAGAATCATGGCTAAACCAGAGTCTGAATCATGGCTAAACCAGAGTCTGAATCATGGCTAAACCAGAGTCTGGATCATGGCTAAACCAGCGTCTGAATCATGGCTAAACCAGAGTCTGAATCAAGGCTAAACCAGAGTCTGAATCATGGCTAAACCAGAGTCTGAATCATGGCTACACCAGAGTCTGAATCATGGCTACACCAGAGTCTGAATCATGGCTACACCAGAGTCTGAATCATGGCTAAACCAGAGTTTGAATCATAGCTAAACCAGAGTCTGAATCATGGCTAAACCAGAGTCTGAATCATTGCTACACCAGAGTCTGAATCATGGCTCATAGCTAAACCAGAGTCTGAATCATGGCTAAACCAGAGTCTGAATCATGGCTACACCAGAGTCTGAATCATGGCTAAACCAGAGTTTAAATCAAAGCTAAACAAGCGTCTGAATCATGGCAAAACCAGAGTTTGAATCATAGCTAAACCAGAGTCTGAATCATGGCTAAACCAGAGTCTGAATCATGGCTAAACCAGAGTCTGAATCATGGCTAAACCAGAGTCTGAATCATGGCTAAACCAGAGTCTGAATCATGGCTAAACCAGAGTCTGAATCATGGCTACACCAGAGTCTGAATCATGGCTAAACCAAAGTCTGAATCATTGCTACACCAGAGTCTGAATCATGGCTCATAGCTAAACCAGAGTCTGAATCATGGCTAAACCAGAGTCTGAATCATAGCTAAACCAGAGTCTGAATCATGGCTAAACCAGAGTCTGAATCATTGCTACACCAGAGTCTGAATCATGGCTCATAGCTAAACCAGAGTCTGAATCATGGCTAAACCAGAGTCTGAATCATGGCTACACCAGAGTCTGAATCATGGCTAAACCAGAGTTTAAATCAAAGCTAAACAAGCGTCTGAATCATGGCAAAACCAGAGTTTGAATCATAGCTAAACCAGAGTCTGAATCATGGCTAAACCAGAGTCTGAATCATGGCTAAACCAGAGTCTGAATCATGGCTAAACCAGAGTCTGAATCATGGCTAAACCAGAGTCTGAATCATGGCTAAACCAGAGTCTGAATCATGGCTACACCAGAGTCTGAATCATGGCTAAACCAAAGTCTGAATCATTGCTACACCAGAGTCTGAATCATGGCTCATAGCTAAACCAGAGTCTGAATCATGGCTAAACCAGAGTCTGAATCATGGCTACACCAGAGTCTGAATCATGGCTAAACCAGAGTTTGAATCATAGCTAAACCAGAGTCTGAATCATGGCTAAACCAGAGTCTGAATCATTGCTACACCAGAGTCTGAATCATGGCTCATAGCTAAACCAGAGTCTGAATCATGGCTAAACCAGAGTCTGAATCATGGCTACACCAGAGTCTGAATCATGGCTAAACCAGAGTTTAAATCAAAGCTAAACAAGCGTCTGAATCATGGCAAAACCAGAGTTTCAATCATGGCTAAACCAGAGACTAAATCATGGCTACACCAGGGTTTGAATCATGGCAAAACCAGAGTTTTAATCATGGCTAAACAAGAGTTTGAATGATGGCTAAACCAGAGTTTGAATCATGGCTAAACAAGCGTCTGAATCATGGCTAAACCAGAGTCTGAATCATGGCTAAACCAGAGTTTGAATCATAGCTAAACCAGAGTCTGAATCATGGCTAAACCAGAGTCTGAATCATGGCTAAACCAGAGTCTGAATCATGGCTAAACCAGAGTCTGAATCATGGCTAAACCAGAGTCTGAATCATGGCTAAACCAGAGTCTGAATCATGGCTAAACCAGAGTCTGAATCATGGCTACACCAGAGTCTGAATCATGGCTAAACCAAAGTCTGAATCATTGCTACACCAGAGTCTGAATCATGGCTCATAGCTAAACCAGAGTCTGAATCATGGCTAAACCAGAGTCTGAATCATGGCTACACCAGAGTCTGAATCATGGCTAAACCAGAGTTTAAATCAAAGCTAAACAAGCGTCTGAATCATGGCAAAACCAGAGTTTCAATCATGGCTAAACCAGAGACTAAATCATGGCTACACCAGGGTTTGAATCATGGCAAAACCAGAGTTTGAATCATGGCTAAACCAGAGTCTGAATCATGGCTAAACCAGAGTCTGAATCATGGCTAAACCAGAGTCTGAATCATGGCTAAACCAGAGTCTGAATCATGGCTAAACCAGAGTCTGAATCATGGCTAAACCAGAGTCTGAATCATGGCTAAACCAGAGTCTGAATCATGGCTAAACCAGAGTCTGAATCATGGCTAAACCAGAGTCTGGATCATGGCTAAACCAGCGTCTGAATCATGGCTAAACCAGAGTCTGAATCAAGGCTAAACCAGAGTCTGAATCATGGCTAAACCAGAGTCTGAATCATGGCTACACCAGAGTCTGAATCATGGCTACACCAGAGTCTGAATCATGGCTACACCAGAGTCTGAATCATGGCTAAACCAGAGTTTGAATCATAGCTAAACCAGAGTCTGAATCATGGCTAAACCAGAGTCTGAATCATTGCTACACCAGAGTCTGAATCATGGCTCATAGCTAAACCAGAGTCTGAATCATGGCTAAACCAGAGTCTGAATCATGGCTACACCAGAGTCTGAATCATGGCTAAACCAGAGTTTAAATCAAAGCTAAACAAGCGTCTGAATCATGGCAAAACCAAAGTCTGAATCATTGCTACACCAGAGTCTGAATCATGGCTCATAGCTAAACCAGAGTCTGAATCATGGCTAAACCAGAGTCTGAATCATGGCTACACCAGAGTCTGAATCATGGCTAAACCAGAGTTTAAATCAAAGCTAAACAAGCGTCTGAATCATGGCAAAACCAGAGTTTCAATCATGGCTAAACCAGAGACTAAATCATGGCTACACCAGGGTTTGAATCATGGCAAAACCAGAGTTTGAATCATGGCTAAACCAGAGTCTGAATCATGGCTAAACCAGAGTCTGAATCATGGCTAAACCAGAGTCTGAATCATGGCTAAACCAGAGTCTGAATCATGGCTAAACCAGAGTCTGAATCATGGCTAAACCAGAGTCAGAATCATGGCTAAACCAGAGTCTGAATCATGGCTAAACCAGAGTCTGAATCATGGCTAAACCAGAGTCTGGATCATGGCTAAACCAGCGTCTGAATCATGGCTAAACCAGAGTCTGAATCAAGGCTAAACCAGAGTCTGAATCATGGCTAAACCAGAGTCTGAATCATGGCTACACCAGAGTCTGAATCATGGCTACACCAGAGTCTGAATCATGGCTACACCAGAGTCTGAATCATGGCTAAACCAGAGTTTGAATCATAGCTAAACCAGAGTCTGAATCATGGCTAAACCAGAGTCTGAATCATTGCTACACCAGAGTCTGAATCATGGCTCATAGCTAAACCAGAGTCTGAATCATGGCTAAACCAGAGTCTGAATCATGGCTACACCAGAGTCTGAATCATGGCTAAACCAGAGTTTAAATCAAAGCTAAACAAGCGTCTGAATCATGGCAAAACCAGAGTTTGAATCATAGCTAAACCAGAGTCTGAATCATGGCTAAACCAGAGTCTGAATCATGGCTAAACCAGAGTCTGAATCATGGCTAAACCAGAGTCTGAATCATGGCTAAACCAGAGTCTGAATCATGGCTAAACCAGAGTCTGAATCATGGCTACACCAGAGTCTGAATCATGGCTAAACCAAAGTCTGAATCATTGCTACACCAGAGTCTGAATCATGGCTCATAGCTAAACCAGAGTCTGAATCATGGCTAAACCAGAGTCTGAATCATAGCTAAACCAGAGTCTGAATCATGGCTAAACCAGAGTCTGAATCATTGCTACACCAGAGTCTGAATCATGGCTCATAGCTAAACCAGAGTCTGAATCATGGCTAAACCAGAGTCTGAATCATGGCTACACCAGAGTCTGAATCATGGCTAAACCAGAGTTTAAATCAAAGCTAAACAAGCGTCTGAATCATGGCAAAACCAGAGTTTGAATCATAGCTAAACCAGAGTCTGAATCATGGCTAAACCAGAGTCTGAATCATGGCTAAACCAGAGTCTGAATCATGGCTAAACCAGAGTCTGAATCATGGCTAAACCAGAGTCTGAATCATGGCTAAACCAGAGTCTGAATCATGGCTACACCAGAGTCTGAATCATGGCTAAACCAAAGTCTGAATCATTGCTACACCAGAGTCTGAATCATGGCTCATAGCTAAACCAGAGTCTGAATCATGGCTAAACCAGAGTCTGAATCATGGCTACACCAGAGTCTGAATCATGGCTAAACCAGAGTTTGAATCATAGCTAAACCAGAGTCTGAATCATGGCTAAACCAGAGTCTGAATCATTGCTACACCAGAGTCTGAATCATGGCTCATAGCTAAACCAGAGTCTGAATCATGGCTAAACCAGAGTCTGAATCATGGCTACACCAGAGTCTGAATCATGGCTAAACCAGAGTTTAAATCAAAGCTAAACAAGCGTCTGAATCATGGCAAAACCAGAGTTTCAATCATGGCTAAACCAGAGACTAAATCATGGCTACACCAGGGTTTGAATCATGGCAAAACCAGAGTTTTAATCATGGCTAAACAAGAGTTTGAATGATGGCTAAACCAGAGTTTGAATCATGGCTAAACAAGCGTCTGAATCATGGCTAAACCAGAGTCTGAATCATGGCTAAACCAGAGTTTGAATCATAGCTAAACCAGAGTCTGAATCATGGCTAAACCAGAGTCTGAATCATGGCTAAACCAGAGTCTGAATCATGGCTAAACCAGAGTCTGAATCATGGCTAAACCAGAGTCTGAATCATGGCTAAACCAGAGTCTGAATCATGGCTAAACCAGAGTCTGAATCATGGCTACACCAGAGTCTGAATCATGGCTAAACCAAAGTCTGAATCATTGCTACACCAGAGTCTGAATCATGGCTCATAGCTAAACCAGAGTCTGAATCATGGCTAAACCAGAGTCTGAATCATGGCTACACCAGAGTCTGAATCATGGCTAAACCAGAGTTTAAATCAAAGCTAAACAAGCGTCTGAATCATGGCAAAACCAGAGTTTCAATCATGGCTAAACCAGAGACTAAATCATGGCTACACCAGGGTTTGAATCATGGCAAAACCAGAGTTTGAATCATGGCTAAACCAGAGTCTGAATCATGGCTAAACCAGAGTCTGAATCATGGCTAAACCAGAGTCTGAATCATGGCTAAACCAGAGTCTGAATCATGGCTAAACCAGAGTCTGAATCATGGCTAAACCAGAGTCTGAATCATGGCTAAACCAGAGTCTGAATCATGGCTAAACCAGAGTCTGAATCATGGCTAAACCAGAGTCTGGATCATGGCTAAACCAGCGTCTGAATCATGGCTAAACCAGAGTCTGAATCAAGGCTAAACCAGAGTCTGAATCATGGCTAAACCAGAGTCTGAATCATGGCTACACCAGAGTCTGAATCATGGCTACACCAGAGTCTGAATCATGGCTACACCAGAGTCTGAATCATGGCTAAACCAGAGTTTGAATCATAGCTAAACCAGAGTCTGAATCATGGCTAAACCAGAGTCTGAATCATTGCTACACCAGAGTCTGAATCATGGCTCATAGCTAAACCAGAGTCTGAATCATGGCTAAACCAGAGTCTGAATCATGGCTACACCAGAGTCTGAATCATGGCTAAACCAGAGTTTAAATCAAAGCTAAACAAGCGTCTGAATCATGGCAAAACCAGAGTTTGAATCATAGCTAAACCAGAGTCTGAATCATGGCTAAACCAGAGTCTGAATCATGGCTAAACCAGAGTCTGAATCATGGCTAAACCAGAGTCTGAATCATGGCTAAACCAGAGTCTGAATCATGGCTAAACCAGAGTCTGAATCATGGCTACACCAGAGTCTGAATCATGGCTAAACCAAAGTCTGAATCATTGCTACACCAGAGTCTGAATCATGGCTCATAGCTAAACCAGAGTCTGAATCATGGCTAAAACAGAGTCTGAATCATGGCTACACCAGAGTCTGAATCATGGCTAAACCAGAGTTTGAATCATAGCTAAACCAGAGTCTGAATCATGGCTAAACCAGAGTCTGAATCATTGCTACACCAGAGTCTGAATCATGGCTCATAGCTAAACCAGAGTCTGAATCATGGCTAAACCAGAGTCTGAATCATGGCTACACCAGAGTCTGAATCATGGCTAAACCAGAGTTTAAATCAAAGCTAAACAAGCGTCTGAATCATGGCAAAACCAGAGTTTCAATCATGGCTAAACCAGAGACTAAATCATGGCTACACCAGGGTTTGAATCATGGCAAAACCAGAGTTTGAATCATGGCTAAACCAGAGTCTGAATCATGGCTAAACCAGAGTCTGAATCATGGCTAAACCAGAGTCTGAATCATGGCTAAACCAGAGTCTGAATCATGGCTACACCAGAGTCTGAATCATGGCTAAACCAGAGTTTAAATCAAAGCTAAACAAGCGTCTGAATCATGGCAAAACCAGAGTTTCAATCATGGCTAAACCAGAGACTAAATCATGGCTACACCAGGGTTTGAATCATGGCTAAACCAGAGTCTGAATCATGGCTAAACCAGAGTCTGAATCATGGCTAAACCAGAGTCTGAATCATGGCTAAACCAGAGTCTGGATCATGGCTAAACCAGCGTCTGAATCATGGCTAAACCAGAGTCTGAATCAAGGCTAAACCAGAGTCTGAATCATGGCTAAACCAGAGTCTGAATCATGGCTACACCAGAGTCTGAATCATGGCTACACCAGAGTCTGAATCATGGCTACACCAGAGTCTGAATCATGGCTAAACCAGAGTTTGAATCATAGCTAAACCAGAGTCTGAATCATGGCTAAACCAGAGTCTGAATCTTTGCTACACCAGAGTCTGAATCATGGCTCATAGCTAAACCAGAGTCTGAATCATGGCTAAACCAGAGTCTGAATCATGGCTACACCAGAGTCTGAATCATGGCTAAACCAGAGTTTAAATCAAAGCTAAACAAGCGTCTGAATCATGGCAAAACCAGAGTTTGAATCATAGCTAAACCAGAGTCTGAATCATGGCTAAACCAGAGTCTGAATCATGGCTAAACCAGAGTCTGAATCATGGCTAAACCAGAGTCTGAATCATGGCTAAACCAGAGTCTGAATCATGGCTAAACCAGAGTCTGAATCATGGCTACACCAGAGTCTGAATCATGGCTAAACCAAAGTCTGAATCATTGCTACACCAGAGTCTGAATCATGGCTCATAGCTAAACCAGAGTCTGAATCATGGCTAAAACAGAGTCTGAATCATGGCTACACCAGAGTCTGAATCATGGCTAAACCAGAGTTTGAATCATAGCTAAACCAGAGTCTGAATCATGGCTAAACCAGAGTCTGAATCATTGCTACACCAGAGTCTGAATCATGGCTCATAGCTAAACCAGAGTCTGAATCATGGCTAAACCAGAGTCTGAATCATGGCTACACCAGAGTCTGAATCATGGCTAAACCAGAGTTTAAATCAAAGCTAAACAAGCGTCTGAATCATGGCAAAACCAGAGTTTCAATCATGGCTAAACCAGAGACTAAATCATGGCTACACCAGGGTTTGAATCATGGCAAAACCAGAGTTTGAATCATGGCTAAACCAGAGTCTGAATCATGGCTAAACCAGAGTCTGAATCATGGCTAAACCAGAGTCTGAATCATGGCTAAACCAGAGTCTGAATCATGGCTACACCAGAGTCTGAATCATGGCTAAACCAGAGTTTAAATCAAAGCTAAACAAGCGTCTGAATCATGGCAAAACCAGAGTTTCAATCATGGCTAAACCAGAGACTAAATCATGGCTACACCAGGGTTTGAATCATGGCAAAACCAGAGTTTTAATCATGGCTAAACAAGAGTTTGAATGATGGCTAAACCAGAGTTTGAATCATGGCTAAACAAGCGTCTGAATCATGGCTAAACCAGAGTCTGAATCATGGCTAAACCAGAGTTTGAATCATAGCTAAACCAGAGTCTGAATCATGGCTAAACCAGAGTCTGAATCATGGCTAAACCAGAGTCTGAATCATGGCTAAACCAGAGTCTGAATCATGGCTAAACCAGAGTCTGAATCATGGCTAAACCAGAGTCTGAATCATGGCTAAACCAGAGTCTGAATCATGGCTACACCAGAGTCTGAATCATGGCTAAACCAAAGTCTGAATCATTGCTACACCAGAGTCTGAATCATGGCTCATAGCTAAACCAGAGTCTGAATCATGGCTAAACCAGAGTCTGAATCATGGCTACACCAGAGTCTGAATCATGGCTAAACCAGAGTTTAAATCAAAGCTAAACAAGCGTCTGAATCATGGCAAAACCAGAGTTTCAATCATGGCTAAACCAGAGACTAAATCATGGCTACACCAGGGTTTGAATCATGGCAAAACCAGAGTTTGAATCATGGCTAAACCAGAGTCTGAATCATGGCTAAACCAGAGTCTGAATCATGGCTAAACCAGAGTCTGAATCATGGCTAAACCAGAGTCTGAATCATGGCTAAACCAGAGTCTGAATCATGGCTAAACCAGAGTCTGAATCATGGCTAAACCAGAGTCTGAATCATGGCTAAACCAGAGTCTGAATCATGGCTAAACCAGAGTCTGGATCATGGCTAAACCAGCGTCTGAATCATGGCTAAACCAGAGTCTGAATCAAGGCTAAACCAGAGTCTGAATCATGGCTAAACCAGAGTCTGAATCATGGCTACACCAGAGTCTGAATCATGGCTACACCAGAGTCTGAATCATGGCTACACCAGAGTCTGAATCATGGCTAAACCAGAGTTTGAATCATAGCTAAACCAGAGTCTGAATCATGGCTAAACCAGAGTCTGAATCATTGCTACACCAGAGTCTGAATCATGGCTCATAGCTAAACCAGAGTCTGAATCATGGCTAAACCAGAGTCTGAATCATGGCTACACCAGAGTCTGAATCATGGCTAAACCAGAGTTTAAATCAAAGCTAAACAAGCGTCTGAATCATGGCAAAACCAGAGTTTGAATCATAGCTAAACCAGAGTCTGAATCATGGCTAAACCAGAGTCTGAATCATGGCTAAACCAGAGTCTGAATCATGGCTAAACCAGAGTCTGAATCATGGCTAAACCAGAGTCTGAATCATGGCTAAACCAGAGTCTGAATCATGGCTACACCAGAGTCTGAATCATGGCTAAACCAAAGTCTGAATCATTGCTACACCAGAGTCTGAATCATGGCTCATAGCTAAACCAGAGTCTGAATCATGGCTAAACCAGAGTCTGAATCATGGCTACACCAGAGTCTGAATCATGGCTAAACCAGAGTTTGAATCATAGCTAAACCAGAGTCTGAATCATGGCTAAACCAGAGTCTGAATCATTGCTACACCAGAGTCTGAATCATGGCTCATAGCTAAACCAGAGTCTGAATCATGGCTAAACCAGAGTCTGAATCATGGCTACACCAGAGTCTGAATCATGGCTAAACCAGAGTTTAAATCAAAGCTAAACAAGCGTCTGAATCATGGCAAAACCAGAGTTTCAATCATGGCTAAACCAGAGACTAAATCATGGCTACACCAGGGTTTGAATCATGGCAAAACCAGAGTTTTAATCATGGCTAAACAAGAGTTTGAATGATGGCTAAACCAGAGTTTGAATCATGGCTAAACAAGCGTCTGAATCATGGCTAAACCAGAGTCTGAATCATGGCTAAACCAGAGTTTGAATCATAGCTAAACCAGAGTCTGAATCATGGCTAAACCAGAGTCTGAATCATGGCTAAACCAGAGTCTGAATCATGGCTAAACCAGAGTCTGAATCATGGCTAAACCAGAGTCTGAATCATGGCTAAACCAGAGTCTGAATCATGGCTAAACCAGAGTCTGAATCATGGCTACACCAGAGTCTGAATCATGGCTAAACCAAAGTCTGAATCATTGCTACACCAGAGTCTGAATCATGGCTCATAGCTAAACCAGAGTCTGAATCATGGCTAAACCAGAGTCTGAATCATGGCTACACCAGAGTCTGAATCATGGCTAAACCAGAGTTTAAATCAAAGCTAAACAAGCGTCTGAATCATGGCAAAACCAGAGTTTCAATCATGGCTAAACCAGAGACTAAATCATGGCTACACCAGGGTTTGAATCATGGCAAAACCAGAGTTTGAATCATGGCTAAACCAGAGTCTGAATCATGGCTAAACCAGAGTCTGAATCATGGCTAAACCAGAGTCTGAATCATGGCTAAACCAGAGTCTGAATCATGGCTAAACCAGAGTCTGAATCATGGCTAAACCAGAGTCAGAATCATGGCTAAACCAGAGTCTGAATCATGGCTAAACCAGAGTCTGAATCATGGCTAAACCAGAGTCTGGATCATGGCTAAACCAGCGTCTGAATCATGGCTAAACCAGAGTCTGAATCAAGGCTAAACCAGAGTCTGAATCATGGCTAAACCAGAGTCTGAATCATGGCTACACCAGAGTCTGAATCATGGCTACACCAGAGTCTGAATCATGGCTACACCAGAGTCTGAATCATGGCTAAACCAGAGTTTGAATCATAGCTAAACCAGAGTCTGAATCATGGCTAAACCAGAGTCTGAATCATTGCTACACCAGAGTCTGAATCATGGCTCATAGCTAAACCAGAGTCTGAATCATGGCTAAACCAGAGTCTGAATCATGGCTACACCAGAGTCTGAATCATGGCTAAACCAGAGTTTAAATCAAAGCTAAACAAGCGTCTGAATCATGGCAAAACCAGAGTTTGAATCATAGCTAAACCAGAGTCTGAATCATGGCTAAACCAGAGTCTGAATCATGGCTAAACCAGAGTCTGAATCATGGCTAAACCAGAGTCTGAATCATGGCTAAACCAGAGTCTGAATCATGGCTAAACCAGAGTCTGAATCATGGCTACACCAGAGTCTGAATCATGGCTAAACCAAAGTCTGAATCATTGCTACACCAGAGTCTGAATCATGGCTCATAGCTAAACCAGAGTCTGAATCATGGCTAAACCAGAGTCTGAATCATAGCTAAACCAGAGTCTGAATCATGGCTAAACCAGAGTCTGAATCATTGCTACACCAGAGTCTGAATCATGGCTCATAGCTAAACCAGAGTCTGAATCATGGCTAAACCAGAGTCTGAATCATGGCTACACCAGAGTCTGAATCATGGCTAAACCAGAGTTTAAATCAAAGCTAAACAAGCGTCTGAATCATGGCAAAACCAGAGTTTGAATCATAGCTAAACCAGAGTCTGAATCATGGCTAAACCAGAGTCTGAATCATGGCTAAACCAGAGTCTGAATCATGGCTAAACCAGAGTCTGAATCATGGCTAAACCAGAGTCTGAATCATGGCTAAACCAGAGTCTGAATCATGGCTACACCAGAGTCTGAATCATGGCTAAACCAAAGTCTGAATCATTGCTACACCAGAGTCTGAATCATGGCTCATAGCTAAACCAGAGTCTGAATCATGGCTAAACCAGAGTCTGAATCATGGCTACACCAGAGTCTGAATCATGGCTAAACCAGAGTTTGAATCATAGCTAAACCAGAGTCTGAATCATGGCTAAACCAGAGTCTGAATCATTGCTACACCAGAGTCTGAATCATGGCTCATAGCTAAACCAGAGTCTGAATCATGGCTAAACCAGAGTCTGAATCATGGCTACACCAGAGTCTGAATCATGGCTAAACCAGAGTTTAAATCAAAGCTAAACAAGCGTCTGAATCATGGCAAAACCAGAGTTTCAATCATGGCTAAACCAGAGACTAAATCATGGCTACACCAGGGTTTGAATCATGGCAAAACCAGAGTTTTAATCATGGCTAAACAAGAGTTTGAATGATGGCTAAACCAGAGTTTGAATCATGGCTAAACAAGCGTCTGAATCATGGCTAAACCAGAGTCTGAATCATGGCTAAACCAGAGTTTGAATCATAGCTAAACCAGAGTCTGAATCATGGCTAAACCAGAGTCTGAATCATGGCTAAACCAGAGTCTGAATCATGGCTAAACCAGAGTCTGAATCATGGCTAAACCAGAGTCTGAATCATGGCTAAACCAGAGTCTGAATCATGGCTAAACCAGAGTCTGAATCATGGCTACACCAGAGTCTGAATCATGGCTAAACCAAAGTCTGAATCATTGCTACACCAGAGTCTGAATCATGGCTCATAGCTAAACCAGAGTCTGAATCATGGCTAAACCAGAGTCTGAATCATGGCTACACCAGAGTCTGAATCATGGCTAAACCAGAGTTTAAATCAAAGCTAAACAAGCGTCTGAATCATGGCAAAACCAGAGTTTCAATCATGGCTAAACCAGAGACTAAATCATGGCTACACCAGGGTTTGAATCATGGCAAAACCAGAGTTTGAATCATGGCTAAACCAGAGTCTGAATCATGGCTAAACCAGAGTCTGAATCATGGCTAAACCAGAGTCTGAATCATGGCTAAACCAGAGTCTGAATCATGGCTAAACCAGAGTCTGAATCATGGCTAAACCAGAGTCTGAATCATGGCTAAACCAGAGTCTGAATCATGGCTAAACCAGAGTCTGAATCATGGCTAAACCAGAGTCTGGATCATGGCTAAACCAGCGTCTGAATCATGGCTAAACCAGAGTCTGAATCAAGGCTAAACCAGAGTCTGAATCATGGCTAAACCAGAGTCTGAATCATGGCTACACCAGAGTCTGAATCATGGCTACACCAGAGTCTGAATCATGGCTACACCAGAGTCTGAATCATGGCTAAACCAGAGTTTGAATCATAGCTAAACCAGAGTCTGAATCATGGCTAAACCAGAGTCTGAATCATTGCTACACCAGAGTCTGAATCATGGCTCATAGCTAAACCAGAGTCTGAATCATGGCTAAACCAGAGTCTGAATCATGGCTACACCAGAGTCTGAATCATGGCTAAACCAGAGTTTAAATCAAAGCTAAACAAGCGTCTGAATCATGGCAAAACCAGAGTTTGAATCATAGCTAAACCAGAGTCTGAATCATGGCTAAACCAGAGTCTGAATCATGGCTAAACCAGAGTCTGAATCATGGCTAAACCAGAGTCTGAATCATGGCTAAACCAGAGTCTGAATCATGGCTAAACCAGAGTCTGAATCATGGCTAAACCAGAGTCTGAATCATGGCTAAACCAGAGTCTGAATCATGGCTAAACCAGAGTCTGAATCATGGCTAAACCAGAGTCTGAATCATGGCTAAACCAGAGTCTGGATCATGGCTAAACCAGCGTCTGAATCATGGCTAAACCAGAGTCTGAATCAAGGCTAAACCAGAGTCTGAATCATGGCTAAACCAGAGTCTGAATCATGGCTACACCAGAGTCTGAATCATGGCTACACCAGAGTCTGAATCATGGCTACACCAGAGTCTGAATCATGGCTAAACCAGAGTTTGAATCATAGCTAAACCAGAGTCTGAATCATGGCTAAACCAGAGTCTGAATCATTGCTACACCAGAGTCTGAATCATGGCTCATAGCTAAACCAGAGTCTGAATCATGGCTAAACCAGAGTCTGAATCATGGCTACACCAGAGTCTGAATCATGGCTAAACCAGAGTTTAAATCAAAGCTAAACAAGCGTCTGAATCATGGCAAAACCAGAGTTTGAATCATAGCTAAACCAGAGTCTGAATCATGGCTAAACCAGAGTCTGAATCATGGCTAAACCAGAGTCTGAATCATGGCTAAACCAGAGTCTGAATCATGGCTAAACCAGAGTCTGAATCATGGCTAAACCAGAGTCTGAATCATGGCTACACCAGAGTCTGAATCATGGCTAAACCAAAGTCTGAATCATTGCTACACCAGAGTCTGAATCATGGCTCATAGCTAAACCAGAGTCTGAATCATGGCTAAAACAGAGTCTGAATCATGGCTACACCAGAGTCTGAATCATGGCTAAACCAGAGTTTGAATCATAGCTAAACCAGAGTCTGAATCATGGCTAAACCAGAGTCTGAATCATTGCTACACCAGAGTCTGAATCATGGCTCATAGCTAAACCAGAGTCTGAATCATGGCTAAACCAGAGTCTGAATCATGGCTACACCAGAGTCTGAATCATGGCTAAACCAGAGTTTAAATCAAAGCTAAACAAGCGTCTGAATCATGGCAAAACCAGAGTTTCAATCATGGCTAAACCAGAGACTAAATCATGGCTACACCAGGGTTTGAATCATGGCAAAACCAGAGTTTGAATCATGGCTAAACCAGAGTCTGAATCATGGCTAAACCAGAGTCTGAATCATGGCTAAACCAGAGTCTGAATCATGGCTAAACCAGAGTCTGAATCATGGCTACACCAGAGTCTGAATCATGGCTAAACCAGAGTTTAAATCAAAGCTAAACAAGCGTCTGAATCATGGCAAAACCAGAGTTTCAATCATGGCTAAACCAGAGACTAAATCATGGCTACACCAGGGTTTGAATCATGGCAAAACCAGAGTTTTAATCATGGCTAAACAAGAGTTTGAATGATGGCTAAACCAGAGTTTGAATCATGGCTAAACAAGCGTCTGAATCATGGCTAAACCAGAGTCTGAATCATGGCTAAACCAGAGTTTGAATCATAGCTAAACCAGAGTCTGAATCATGGCTAAACCAGAGTCTGAATCATGGCTAAACCAGAGTCTGAATCATGGCTAAACCAGAGTCTGAATCATGGCTAAACCAGAGTCTGAATCATGGCTAAACCAGAGTCTGAATCATGGCTAAACCAGAGTCTGAATCATGGCTACACCAGAGTCTGAATCATGGCTAAACCAAAGTCTGAATCATTGCTACACCAGAGTCTGAATCATGGCTCATAGCTAAACCAGAGTCTGAATCATGGCTAAACCAGAGTCTGAATCATGGCTACACCAGAGTCTGAATCATGGCTAAACCAGAGTTTAAATCAAAGCTAAACAAGCGTCTGAATCATGGCAAAACCAGAGTTTGAATCATAGCTAAACCAGAGTCTGAATCATGGCTAAACCAGAGTCTGAATCATGGCTAAACCAGAGTCTGAATCATGGCTAAACCAGAGTCTGAATCATGGCTAAACCAGAGTCTGAATCATGGCTAAACCAGAGTCTGAATCATGGCTACACCAGAGTCTGAATCATGGCTAAACCAAAGTCTGAATCATTGCTACACCAGAGTCTGAATCATGGCTCATAGCTAAACCAGAGTCTGAATCATGGCTAAACCAGAGTCTGAATCATGGCTACACCAGAGTCTGAATCATGGCTAAACCAGAGTTTGAATCATAGCTAAACCAGAGTCTGAATCATGGCTAAACCAGAGTCTGAATCATTGCTACACCAGAGTCTGAATCATGGCTCATAGCTAAACCAGAGTCTGAATCATGGCTAAACCAGAGTCTGAATCATGGCTACACCAGAGTCTGAATCATGGCTAAACCAGAGTTTAAATCAAAGCTAAACAAGCGTCTGAATCATGGCAAAACCAGAGTTTCAATCATGGCTAAACCAGAGACTAAATCATGGCTACACCAGGGTTTGAATCATGGCAAAACCAGAGTTTTAATCATGGCTAAACAAGAGTTTGAATGATGGCTAAACCAGAGTTTGAATCATGGCTAAACAAGCGTCTGAATCATGGCTAAACCAGAGTCTGAATCATGGCTAAACCAGAGTTTGAATCATAGCTAAACCAGAGTCTGAATCATGGCTAAACCAGAGTCTGAATCATGGCTAAACCAGAGTCTGAATCATGGCTAAACCAGAGTCTGAATCATGGCTAAACCAGAGTCTGAATCATGGCTAAACCAGAGTCTGAATCATGGCTAAACCAGAGTCTGAATCATGGCTACACCAGAGTCTGAATCATGGCTAAACCAAAGTCTGAATCATTGCTACACCAGAGTCTGAATCATGGCTCATAGCTAAACCAGAGTCTGAATCATGGCTAAACCAGAGTCTGAATCATGGCTACACCAGAGTCTGAATCATGGCTAAACCAGAGTTTAAATCAAAGCTAAACAAGCGTCTGAATCATGGCAAAACCAGAGTTTCAATCATGGCTAAACCAGAGACTAAATCATGGCTACACCAGGGTTTGAATCATGGCAAAACCAGAGTTTGAATCATGGCTAAACCAGAGTCTGAATCATGGCTAAACCAGAGTCTGAATCATGGCTAAACCAGAGTCTGAATCATGGCTAAACCAGAGTCTGAATCATGGCTAAACCAGAGTCTGAATCATGGCTAAACCAGAGTCAGAATCATGGCTAAACCAGAGTCTGAATCATGGCTAAACCAGAGTCTGAATCATGGCTAAACCAGAGTCTGGATCATGGCTAAACCAGCGTCTGAATCATGGCTAAACCAGAGTCTGAATCAAGGCTAAACCAGAGTCTGAATCATGGCTAAACCAGAGTCTGAATCATGGCTACACCAGAGTCTGAATCATGGCTACACCAGAGTCTGAATCATGGCTACACCAGAGTCTGAATCATGGCTAAACCAGAGTTTGAATCATAGCTAAACCAGAGTCTGAATCATGGCTAAACCAGAGTCTGAATCATTGCTACACCAGAGTCTGAATCATGGCTCATAGCTAAACCAGAGTCTGAATCATGGCTAAACCAGAGTCTGAATCATGGCTACACCAGAGTCTGAATCATGGCTAAACCAGAGTTTAAATCAAAGCTAAACAAGCGTCTGAATCATGGCAAAACCAGAGTTTGAATCATAGCTAAACCAGAGTCTGAATCATGGCTAAACCAGAGTCTGAATCATGGCTAAACCAGAGTCTGAATCATGGCTAAACCAGAGTCTGAATCATGGCTAAACCAGAGTCTGAATCATGGCTAAACCAGAGTCTGAATCATGGCTACACCAGAGTCTGAATCATGGCTAAACCAAAGTCTGAATCATTGCTACACCAGAGTCTGAATCATGGCTCATAGCTAAACCAGAGTCTGAATCATGGCTAAACCAGAGTCTGAATCATGGCTACACCAGAGTCTGAATCATGGCTAAACCAGAGTTTGAATCATAGCTAAACCAGAGTCTGAATCATGGCTAAACCAGAGTCTGAATCATTGCTACACCAGAGTCTGAATCATGGCTCATAGCTAAACCAGAGTCTGAATCATGGCTAAACCAGAGTCTGAATCATGGCTACACCAGAGTCTGAATCATGGCTAAACCAGAGTTTAAATCAAAGCTAAACAAGCGTCTGAATCATGGCAAAACCAGAGTTTGAATCATAGCTAAACCAGAGTCTGAATCATGGCTAAACCAGAGTCTGAATCATGGCTAAACCAGAGTCTGAATCATGGCTAAACCAGAGTCTGAATCATGGCTAAACCAGAGTCTGAATCATGGCTAAACCAGAGTCTGAATCATGGCTAAACCAAAGTCTGAATCATTGCTACACCAGAGTCTGAATCATGGCTCATAGCTAAACCAGAGTCTGAATCATGGCTAAACCAGAGTCTGAATCATGGCTACACCAGAGTCTGAATCATGGCTAAACCAGAGTTTAAATCAAAGCTAAACAAGCGTCTGAATCATGGCAAAACCAGAGTTTCAATCATGGCTAAACCAGAGACTAAATCATGGCTACACCAGGGTTTGAATCATGGCAAAACCAGAGTTTGAATCATGGCTAAACCAGAGTCTGAATCATGGCTAAACCAGAGTCTGAATCATGGCTAAACCAGAGTCTGAATCATGGCTAAACCAGAGTCTGAATCATGGCTAAACCAGAGTCTGAATCATGGCTAAACCAGAGTCAGAATCATGGCTAAACCAGAGTCTGAATCATGGCTAAACCAGAGTCTGAATCATGGCTAAACCAGAGTCTGGATCATGGCTAAACCAGCGTCTGAATCATGGCTAAACCAGAGTCTGAATCAAGGCTAAACCAGAGTCTGAATCATGGCTAAACCAGAGTCTGAATCATGGCTACACCAGAGTCTGAATCATGGCTACACCAGAGTCTGAATCATGGCTACACCAGAGTCTGAATCATGGCTAAACCAGAGTTTGAATCATAGCTAAACCAGAGTCTGAATCATGGCTAAACCAGAGTCTGAATCATGGCTAAACCAGAGTCTGAATCATGGCTAAACCAGAGTCTGAATCATGGCTAAACCAGAGTCTGAATCATGGCTAAACCAGAGTCTGAATCATGGCTACACCAGAGTCTGAATCATGGCTAAACCAAAGTCTGAATCATTGCTACACCAGAGTCTGAATCATGGCTCATAGCTAAACCAGAGTCTGAATCATGGCTAAACCAGAGTCTGAATCATGGCTACACCAGAGTCTGAATCATGGCTAAACCAGAGTTTGAATCATAGCTAAACCAGAGTCTGAATCATGGCTAAACCAGAGTCTGAATCATTGCTACACCAGAGTCTGAATCATGGCTCATAGCTAAACCAGAGTCTGAATCATGGCTAAACCAGAGTCTGAATCATGGCTACACCAGAGTCTGAATCATGGCTAAACCAGAGTTTAAATCAAAGCTAAACAAGCGTCTGAATCATGGCAAAACCAGAGTTTGAATCATAGCTAAACCAGAGTCTGAATCATGGCTAAACCAGAGTCTGAATCATGGCTAAACCAGAGTCTGAATCATGGCTAAACCAGAGTCTGAATCATGGCTAAACCAAAGTCTGAATCATTGCTACACCAGAGTCTGAATCATGGCTCATAGCTAAACCAGAGTCTGAATCATGGCTAAACCAGAGTCTGAATCATGGCTACACCAGAGTCTGAATCATGGCTAAACCAGAGTTTAAATCAAAGCTAAACAAGCGTCTGAATCATGGCAAAACCAGAGTTTCAATCATGGCTAAACCAGAGACTAAATCATGGCTACACCAGGGTTTGAATCATGGCAAAACCAGAGTTTTAATCATGGCTAAACAAGAGTTTGAATGATGGCTAAACCAGAGTTTGAATCATGGCTAAACAAGCGTCTGAATCATGGCTAAACCAGAGTCTGAATCATGGCTAAACCAGAGTTTGAATCATAGCTAAACCAGAGTCTGAATCATGGCTAAACCAGAGTCTGAATCATGGCTAAACCAGAGTCTGAATCATGGCTAAACCAGAGTCTGAATCATGGCTAAACCAGAGTCTGAATCATGGCTAAACCAGAGTCTGAATCATGGCTAAACCAGAGTCTGAATCATGGCTACACCAGAGTCTGAATCATGGCTAAACCAAAGTCTGAATCATTGCTACACCAGAGTCTGAATCATGGCTCATAGCTAAACCAGAGTCTGAATCATGGCTAAACCAGAGTCTGAATCATGGCTACACCAGAGTCTGAATCATGGCTAAACCAGAGTTTAAATCAAAGCTAAACAAGCGTCTGAATCATGGCAAAACCAGAGTTTCAATCATGGCTAAACCAGAGACTAAATCATGGCTACACCAGGGTTTGAATCATGGCAAAACCAGAGTTTGAATCATGGCTAAACAAGAGTTTGAATCATGGCTAAACCAGAGTTTGAATCATGGCTAAACAAGCGTCTGAATCATGGCTAAACCAGAGTCTGAATCATGGCTAAACCAGAGTCTGAATCATGGCTCAACCAGAGTCTGGATCATGGCTAAACCAGAGTCTGAATCATGGCTAAACCAGAGTCTGAATCATGGCTAAACCAGAGTCTGAATCATGGCTAAACCAGAGTCTGAATCATGGCTAAACCAGAGTCTGAATCATGGCTAAACCAGAGTCTGGATCATGGCTAAACCAGAGTCTGAATCATGGCTAAACCAGAGTCTGAATTATGGCTAAACCAGAGTCTGAATCATTGCTAAACCAGAGTCTGAATCATGGCTACACCAGAGTCTGAATCATGGCTACACCAGAGTCTGAATCATGGCTAAACCAAAGTCTGAATCATTGCTACACCAGAGTCTGAATCATGGCTCATAGCTAAACCAGAGTCTGAATCATGGCTAAACCAGAGTCTGAATCATGGCTACACCAGAGTCTGAATCATGGCTAAACCAGAGTTTGAATCATAGCTAAACCAGAGTCTGAATCATGGCTAAACCAGAGTCTGAATCATTGCTACACCAGAGTCTGAATCATGGCTCATAGCTAAACCAGAGTCTGAATCATGGCTAAACCAGAGTCTGAATCATGGCTACACCAGAGTCTGAATCATGGCTAAACCAGAGTTTAAATCAAAGCTAAACAAGCGTCTGAATCATGGCAAAACCAGAGTTTGAATCATAGCTAAACCAGAGTCTGAATCATGGCTAAACCAGAGTCTGAATCATGGCTAAACCAGAGTCTGAATCATGGCTAAACCAGAGTCTGAATCATGGCTAAACCAGAGTCTGAATCATGGCTACACCAGAGTCTGAATCATGGCTACACCAGAGTCTGAATCATGGCTAAACCAAAGTCTGAATCATGGCTCATAGCTAAACCAGAGTCTGAATCATGGCTAAACCAGAGTCTGAATCATGGCTACACCAGAGTCTGAATCATGGCTAAACCAGAGTTTAAATCAAAGCTAAACAAGCGTCTGAATCATGGCAAAACCAGAGTTTCAATCATGGCTAAACCAGAGACTAAATCATGGCTACACCAGGGTTTGAATCATGGCAAAACCAGAGTTTTAATCATGGCTAAACAAGAGTTTGAATGATGGCTAAACCAGAGTTTGAATCATGGCTAAACAAGCGTCTGAATCATGGCTAAACCAGAGTCTGAATCATGGCTAAACCAGAGTTTGAATCATAGCTAAACCAGAGTCTGAATCATGGCTAAACCAGAGTCTGAATCATGGCTAAACCAGAGTCTGAATCATGGCTAAACCAGAGTCTGAATCATGGCTAAACCAGAGTCTGAATCATGGCTAAACCAGAGTCTGAATCATGGCTACACCAGAGTCTGAATCATGGCTAAACCAAAGTCTGAATCATTGCTACACCAGAGTCTGAATCATGGCTCATAGCTAAACCAGAGTCTGAATCATGGCTAAACCAGAGTCTGAATCATGGCTACACCAGAGTCTGAATCATGGCTAAACCAGAGTTTAAATCAAAGCTAAACAAGCGTCTGAATCATGGCAAAACCAGAGTTTCAATCATGGCTAAACCAGAGACTAAATCATGGCTACACCAGGGTTTGAATCATGGCAAAACCAGAGTTTGAATCATGGCTAAACAAGAGTTTGAATCATGGCTAAACCAGAGTTTGAATCATGGCTAAACAAGCGTCTGAATCATGGCTAAACCAGAGTCTGAATCATGGCTAAACCAG
Organism: Macrostomum hystrix; assembly: GCA_950097015.1. Classification (NCBI taxonomy): domain Eukaryota; kingdom Metazoa; phylum Platyhelminthes; family Macrostomidae; genus Macrostomum; species Macrostomum hystrix. Next base: position 860,962 of record CATNEN010000015.1, read on the forward strand.
AGTCTGAATCATGGCTAAACCAGAGTCTGGATCATGGCTAAACCAGAGTCTGAATCATGGCTAAACCAGAGTCTGAATCATGGCTAAACCAGAGTCTGAATCATGGCTAAACCAGAGTCTGAATCATGGCTAAACCAGAGTCTGAATCATGGCTAAACCAGAGTCTGGATCATGGCTAAACCAGAGTCTGAATCATGGCTAAACCAGAGTCTGAATTATGGCTAAACCAGAGTCTGAATCATGGCTAAACCAGAGTCTGAATCATGGCTACACCAGAGTCTGAATCATGGCTACACCAGAGTCTGAATCATGGCTACACCAGAGTCTGAATCATGGCTACACCAGAGTCTGAATCATGGCTAAACCAGAGTTTGAATCATAGCTAAACCAGAGTCTGAATCATGACTAAACCAGAGTCTGAATCATTGCTACACCAGAGTCTGAATCATGGCTCATAGCTAAACCAGAGTCTGAATCATGGCTAAACCAGAGTCTGAATCATGGCTACACCAGAGTCTGAATCATGGCTAAACCAGAGGTTAAATCAAAGCTAAACAAGCGTCTGAATCATGGCAAAACCAGAGTTTGAATCATAGCTAAACCAGAGTCTGAATCATGGCTAAACCAGAGTCTGAATCATGGCTAAACCAGAGTCTGAATCATGGCTAAACCAGAGTCTGAATCATGGCTAAACCAGAGTCTGAATCATGGCTAAACCAGAGTCTGAATCATGGCTACACCAGAGTCTGAATCATGGCTAAACCAAAGTCTGAATCATTGCTACACCAGAGTCTGAATCATGGCTCATAGCTAAACCAGAGTCTGAATCATGGCTAAACCAGAGTCTGAATCATGGCTACACCAGAGTCTGAATCATGGCTAAACCAGAGTTTAAATCAAAGCTAAACAAGCGTCTGAATCATGGCAAAACCAGAGTTTCAATCATGGCTAAACCAGAGACTAAATCATGGCTACACCAGGGTTTGAATCATGGCAAAACCAGAGTTTGAATCATGGCTAAACCAGCGTTTGAATCATGGCCAACCAGCGTCTGAATCATGGCTAAACCAGAGTTTGAATCATGGCAAAATCAGAGTTTGAATCATAGCTAAATCGGAACTGGGGGATAATCGTCAACTGTGGGATAATTGTAAACTGGGGAATCATCATCAAATGGGGGATCATGGTCAACTGGGGATCATTGTCAAATGGGGATCATCATCATTTGGGAGTCATCATCAAAGGGGGGATCATGGTCAACTGCGAGATCATTGTCAACTGGGTGATCATCATCAACTGGGGGATCATTGTCAACTAGGGGGATCATTGTCAACTGGGGTATCATTATCAACTGGGGGATCATCATCAACTGGGTGATCATTGTCAACTGGGGGATCATTGTCATCTGAGGGATCATTGTCAACTGGGGGATCATTGTCAACTGTGAGATCATTGTCAACTGGGTGATCATTGTCAACTGGGGGATCATTGTCAACTGGGGGATCATTGTCAACTGTGGGATCATTGTCAACTGTGAGATCATTGTCAACTGGGGGATCATTGTCAACTGGGGGATCATTGTCAACTGGGTGATCATTGTCAACTGGGGGATCATCATCAACTGGGGGATCATTGTCAACTGTGGGATCATTGTCAACTGGGGGATCATTGTCAACAAGGGGATCATTGTCAACTGGGGGATCATTGTCAACTGGGGATCATTGTCAACTGGGGGTTCATTGTCAACTGGGGGATCATTGTCAACTGGGGGATCATCATCAACTGGGGGATCATTGTCAACTGGGGATCATTGTCAACTGGGGGTTCATTTTCAACTGGGGGATCATTGTCAACTGGGGGATCATCATCAACTGGGGGATCATTGTCAACTGGGGGATCATTGTCAACTGGGGGTTTATTTTAGCTTTAAAAAGCTGTAAATTCAGCTGCTAAACAGTATATACAAGACGAATTAAAAATATTTCTGCTCCCCGAAGGGGGGCAAAACATGCTAGTATATACTAAATTACATACTGCTGTCTGAAAGACCCAATCGAGTGTACACGAAAGCCACACAAGGTCCGTCAGTCCATTGCGTTGCCGCTGAACGAGCGTCTCCTAGGTAGCACAATCGTTTGACAATGTCCATGTAGAAAGCATTGCAGCTAGGTATGGCGCTGCACACTCCAGCGCATTGCAGCAGGCTGCTTCTCTGATACTGCTTAGTGTTGGCTGTTGGACACTGCTGAGACCTACGGAAATTGTGCATCTCTGCTGCTACCGTACACGAGCTCTCTGTAATTACGGCGGCTGGCCATACCAAGAGAACCCAGTACTTCAGTGCCGTTCCGACTTTTGAGTTCAACTGGGTAGGCATTCTCATGCTTGCATTAAGCTATCCAGTTTGCTAGGGCAATTGTGGCGATGGACTAGATCTCAGACGTTTAAATACGCGCTCTAAAGAAATTCTAAATTTAAAAGCGACTTTATATAAATATGTTCTTTTTTTCAATTGAGTTTGAGCTTGAGTTTTGCATTTCAATTCCTTCGTATTGAAGGGATTCCTTTGTGACAACTTCATTCATGCGAACTTATTATGATACATTCAAGGAACACTATAGTTAATAGTCTACTTTAGAAGCCCTTAAATAAATAAAGCTCCTTGTTACTGTACGCAAAAAGAAAAGGTTCTTTATTCCTATTTTGAAGAACTACTGACAACCAATTTGACAAACAATAGCCACTTGCATCAGAGCTGCCAGCACTTGTGCCAGGTGTGGAGCTTACGTGTTTCCTGTCATGCAGTTGTGTTCAAAGACACTGCAAAAACACTTCATCAGTCCGGTCGATGGTTCGACACAAAAGATAAAGGATCGATTGCGTCTCTTAACATGCAAAGCAAAAAACTTCAAAGCCTTGCGAGAAACTTAAAACTATAGCACGACGTAACGCATTCATGATAGCTCGTGCATAAATCTACATATGTATATGTAATGCCTCATTTTAGAAATAGGCATCTTGTTTAATGTCCACTGAGCTGCGGCCGCACTGCGCAGCAAATGCAAATAGTAAAGGTGAGAATACTGTACAATCGCTAATCCTGAGCATGCACATGCAAACTGCAGCAACGCTTACACACAAACACGCACAAACGACACAAATTAAATGTTGTCGGTTCAATTCAATTCAAAATATGCTCACACGACACCTTGATGCGATAATAGGGCGCTTAGGGGGCACGCTAGATTTAGATTTATGATGTACGACTTTCAGGTCCAGGCGCTCATGTCTAAAACATAATTATTTTAATAATTAGGTTAAAATAAAATTTGCGCTTTTACAGTTTGTTCGATGAAATCAAGTGATTAACAATTAAATTTATTTTCTTTGTTTAAATGACTACAATATTTTAAATTAGGTCATTTCTTCAAATTCCACAGGGCCGAATCAAATTAAAAATCGAATATAAACGCTTGATTTAAAGACAGCTTATTTCTTAGGGTTTGCAGGATGGCATAGCTAAACAATCAATGACAATGTGTATTTTGCTGCACAATTCAATCAGGTTGATATAACTGTTCAATTAGGCCGTGAGGCGATGACAACTAGTTGGCTAATGGGTCTAAATTGTTGTCCTTGTCTATGTACTGGAATATAACCAGAGGTTGTAGCCTAGTGGTTAGGGCGTCGGACTAACGACTTGAAGGTCGGGGGTTCGATTCCCGACTCCACTGAAACAATTTGTGTCCTTTAGCAAGACACTTAACTCTGCATTGCTTCAGTTCACCCAGCTGTTAAATGGGTACCAGCATCAGCTGGGATAATTGAAGGTGGGTGTGGCGTCCCCCCAGTCCATGGACTGAACAGCTGTACGCAGCCTTCAGATGCGCCGCGCATTAGCTGCGGCTGTGCTGTCGGCTGCACATCTGACCCGATTGGGGCAGGTGTAATCAATTATTATCAATTATTGTCTATGTAAAAAAAGCTTTGGTAATATTGATCTGAGCTACTATTTTAACATTATAATTACATTATATTCTAGTTTTCGATTTTTAAGATGTACATTTAGAAATAAGCCTATATATTTATCTATCTATTTATATATTTATATAAGCCTATACTATTGGCATATAGGCCTAGTCTTGTAGATTTTCATTAGAGCATAGTTTATTGTGAATTTGTTAAGTAAATCTGCAAATTTTTCATTTTAATTTATCTTGTTTTTACATTTCCTTACTTATTGACCATACTTTCTGGATTGCCTTATAACTGTTTCCAGTCTTTTTGTCTCCCCTATTGGAATAAGTTGACAAATTGTGTCCGACTGTCCATTGCATTTTCAGAGTATTTTGGTGTCGTGTCACATGCAGGGCATTGCCAGGTCATCACGCTGCAGCGTCGCTTTGCTGATTAATAATTAATAATTAATTAATCATGGTTAGTTGGTTAGGTTATTATAGCATTTCGTGTCGCGTTGCGCTTTGGAGCCACATTTTGACACCCTTGTTGTGCATCTGCAGGTTTTGAAATTTATTCCAATAGGGGCTATCTCATCTGCTATAAACTTTAATTTAATGAAACTGTACAAACTTATCTGCCATATGGACAATAGAAACAATGTCATCTGCTATGGCTTTATACAAATATTTGTAGAACATATTTGTAGGCCTAATACAAATATTATTGTGTGGTTGCCATTAAAAATTGTATGTTCAACTGGGATAGGCCAAAAATTGTGGATGACAAATGGCCTAATAACTAAATAATAAAAATAAATTCTTTACAAATATGTTAATACCCAAGGAAGTAATTGATAAGGAAGCATTACTTGATCTAGAGGGTTGAGGCCTAAAGTGCTGATGTCAGTTAGAAGAAATTTACAATTAGTTAATACATAACACTAAGAATCATATATGCGCAACACCTGGCCGGGTGAAACAAGGGCCAAGCAAGGTAAGTCGCAAAAACCAATCAACCAAGCACAAAAAAACAAAGGGGGGACCAAGGGACAACAAACTAAGTCGCAAATGAGAGCAAACTAAGTCGTTAATAGAGCAATTAATGAATATATGTTGCATTTTAGGCTTAAAAACTAAGTCGCACGGCCGGTTAAGATTTGGGAGGTTGCACATGTATGCTAAGAATACCAAATTGTAAATCCATTACAATTGTGAATAAAAAGAAAATGGATTCCTTTTTGTTTATGGTAAGATTTATAGCATTAAATAGGTAAAAAATTATCAATGGTCCTATGGTTAGTTCTAAATCCAAAAATCCATATTCATTTAGTTCTAAATGTTATTTGAATATTGGGTAGTTATGATAGACACAACTTTCAAGCCTGGTTTTCATTAGTAAGTAGTTGACCTTACACTGTTTGAATGTAAATACATGTATAGTTTTGCCAAAAAGAAAAAAATATTTCCTAAGATATTTTGGCAACATAGTGGCAGACAAAGAGACAGGAATGAGGCATTGAAATTTCTGAAGTCTTTAGGGGCTTGAGTTTGTATTGAATTTTCATGTTTCTATCACTATCTATTTCTATATATTTTGTCTCTGTGCTGTTTGTTTTACTTGCTTTATTGCAAGCTTAATTTGAGAACTCAAGACATAGAAACTAGATATAAGAAACAATAGTTCCCATAACCATATCCATATCTGTAACTTTTGTCCAAAAAGCTTTATATCTGTAACTTCCTATAGCCATATCTGTAGCTACAGTGAAAGTCTTCTTTCATTGCCTTAACAAAATAAAAATGACAACTTATTTGTACTATTAATTAAGAGTATACCAACTTTCTAATGCTATTCAGCTTGAACTATATTATATTGTTTGACCCTAACCATAGTCTATATTGTATTTTTATTATCTGAAAAAGTTTAATTTTTCGAGCATAATATAAATATAATATTGCAGTTTTTTGTTTTGACAATTTAATTTTTTAAATAGGGAATTATTATTAAAAAAATTGTTGCACATGCTCAGTTTTCTATACCATCTGCTACCAGTGATAGCAGTAGCAAATTACTGAAAGTCTGTAGGCTGTGTCAGACTTGTTGAGCAGAGAATTGCCTTATCAATAGGCATCAACAATAATGCTTTTGTCAGGTAGTGTGGCACCATCATGAAGCCCCTAGGATATGAGGTGATAAGTTTGTTGTAGCAAGCAGCTGGCCAAACAGCCAATAACCATTGAATAGAGTAAAAACTTATATATATAATTTAGTGTATGTGTAATCATGAAGATGCCAGTTTCTTGAGGTAATTGAGGTAATATCTTTGAGGGTTAGGTGACTGGCTGTGGAGGGTAATGACTGAGCAAAGAGGGGTTAGATCAAGTGAGTCTTTAAAAGAAACTTTGTGCTCAAGGAAGACTTAAATACAATGAATCTGTCCAGTCTGTAGTTTGTTTTTTCAAATAGAATTTTTTCTGGTATATAGGCCTACTATATACACAACATTTATTAGTTCAGGCTTGTGAAGTGTATTCATCATAGCTTTTAGTAAAAATCCTACTGTTTGCCAGTTTTCAATTCACAAACATAGAAAAGAAGATATTTATTTACTATTATGTTTCTTCTCTGCAGCAGTAAAGAAACGCCAAGCATGTTCTCAGACGAGAGTCAAGCTGTAGTGGACTGTCCGTCTGTTTGGCGCATCGAGGTGAAGACCAAAGACCGCGAAACTGAGACTCCGGCCATCACCCGCTACCAGCGCGGCCTGCAGACCACGAGGCGCCGAGAGGCTGAGTGTCAGACCGACAGCTTCATGTATGTACAGGAGGAGCTCAGTGTGGACTCCAGCGAGCTGGACCCCGAGATGCTCAGAGTGAGGCGAACTCTAATGCTTCTTTACTGCCTTCTGATCTGATGGGTAATGCTGGACTAGGGTTGGGTAATCACTGAGTAGAGATGGGTAATCACTTACTGCGGATGGGTAATCACTGACTAGGGATGGGTAATCACTGACTACGAATGGGTAATCACTGACTACGGATGGGTAATCACTGACTAGGGATGAGTAATCGCTGACCACGGATGGGTAATCACTGACTACGAATGGGTAATCACTGACTAGGGATGGGTAATCACTGACTAGGGATGAGTAATCGCTGACCACGGATGGGTAATCACTGACTACGAATGGGTAATCACTGACTAGGGATGGGTAATCGCTGACTAGGGATGGGTAATCACTTACTGCGGATGGGTAATCACTGACTACGAATGGGTAATCACTGACTACGGATGGGTAATCACTGACTACGGATGGGTAATCACTGACTACGAATGGGTAATCACTGACTACGGATGGGTAATCACTGACTACGGATGGGTAATCACTGACTACGGATGGGTAATCACTGACTAGGGATGAGTAATCGCTGACCACGGATGGGTAATCACTGACTAGGGATGGGTAATCACTGACTAGGGATGAGTAATCGCTGACTACGAATGGGTAATCACTGACTAGGGATGGGTAATCGCTGACTAGGGATGGGTAATCACTTACTGCGGATGGGTAGTCACTGACTACGGATGGGTAATCACTGACTACGGATGGGTAATCACTTACTGCGGATGGGTAATCACTGACTACGAATGGGTAATCACTGACTACGGATGGGTAATCACTGACTACGGATGGGTAATCACTGACTACGAATGGGTAATCACTGACTACGGATGGGTAATCACTGACTACGGATGGGTAATCACTGACTACGGATGGGTAATCACTGACTACGGATGGGTAATCACTGACTAGGGATGAGTAATCGCTGACCACGGATGGGTAATCAAAGACTCAGTGATTCCTAGGAATTGGTAATCACTGACTAGGGATGTGTTACTGAGGGTAATAAGTGAGCTCTAAGGGTTAGCGACTGACTCTCAAGAAGTAACTTGTTGCTCCTGGCGATCTAAAACGATTTCAATATTCGTCACTCTTCAGTCGCTGCGTCGCCTCGAGCCGCTGATGTGCCGCGAACTCGAGCGCGCCTCCCGGAGCACCGCGTTCGAGGGCCGCGGCTTCGGCGGCCGCGGCGGCGTCGGCAGCGTCGGCGGCAGCTCCGACACGGCACCGCTTCGCCTGTCGGTGGCGTGCGCCGGTGGCAGTCCCGAGCACGACTCCATGCCGGTGTCCGCCCTGAGCTGGAGCGCTACCGGGGCCTTCGTGGCCGCCGCTCTCGGCCGCTCCGATCATCAGGACTGGTGCCTGCACAGGGGCGCCGTCTGTGTCTGGAATGCCGCCTCCGCGCGTGGCCAGGTGAGCAGATGAGATCTGGTACTCGAATTGAGACCAGTTGAGTAGTAGAATGGCTATGGGGTTATTAATAATAAGAATAATATTGATTGCAGGAGGGCTGGGGGCAAGGGCACATCATTTGCTGACACTAGGCCCGCAGCCAGCGAGGAGGCAAATCTGCCCATTTCGCTGACTCCTGAGCACACACGCACACACATATACAGTTCGCAGGCACACGCTCACATATGTGTGTACATCTAGCCTGAATTTCTCATCGTCAGGCTCTGTAGACTTTCACGATGCCTTGCCTTGGAAGTTGGCCCTCAAGGGCGTAAATTGCACGACAAGCCCCCAGGACTTCTCTACGCGGCTGCGCCCCAAAGAAATGTGGCCTCGCCGTAGTGCCAGAGGCATACGTGTCAACCATTCTGCCACTCACCTTCCATTTGATTGGTTTCATTGAAGTTTAAAATAACCACTTTTACTGCAGGATCGCCAGCAGCAGCAGCAGCAGAAGCCGCACGCAGTACTGGAGACCTCCAGCTGCGTCACATCGGTGCAGTATCATCCCAGCAATGCGTCCCTGCTAGCTGGCGGCAGCTTCACCGGCGAGTTGCTAATCTGGAATGTCTCAGTTGGCGATGAAGCTGAGCAGCTCATTGTCAGCTCGCTGGGCAAAACTGCAGCTGCCACCGCTCCCGACGCCGAGTCTGCCGCTGGCGGACTGGAGGTTGCTCACCGAGAGCCCATTGTGGAAGTGAGTACTGTTGGATGACGATATCACATGGGATTATATTTGATGTAAATGTGATAGAAGGGATCATAGTAGACTGTGGGGATGTGACATGAGGGATTATAGTAGACTGCGGGGATGTGACATAGGGGATTATAGTAGACTGCGGGGATGTGACATGGGGATTATAGTAGACTGCGGGGATGTGACATGGGGATTATAGTAGACTGCGGGGATGTGACATGGGGGATTATAGTAGACTCTAGGGATGTGACATGAAGATTATAGTAGACTGTAGGGATGTGACATGGGGGATTATAGTTGACTCTGGGGATGTGACATGGGGATTATAGTAGACTGTGGGGATGTGACATGGGGATTATAGTAGACTGTGGGGATGTGACATTGGGGATTATAGTAGACTCTAGGGATGTGACATGAAGATTATAGTAGACTGTAGGGATGTGACATGGGGATTATAGTTGACTCTGGGGATGTGACATGGGGATTATAGTAGACTGTGGGGATGTGACATGGGGGATTATAGTAGACTGGGGATGTGACATGACGGAATATAGTTGACTCTAGGGATGTGACGTGATGGATTATTGTTAGCTGTGGGGGTATAAACCTAGGGGTTACCCTTTTCTATAAGGATGCAAGTGGATTAAAGTTCAGTTTAACTCTGTTAACTCTAAAGGATTACTGTTTTGCCATCTGAAGTCTTATAGTTATAGCTAAACAAAATTCTACGCCATTCAGATCTTGTGGTTGAAGAAGTCCGCCGGCTCGTCTACACGCGACTACCTGCTTACGGTGGGTGCCGACGGTCTCCTGTTGCTATGGCAACTTGACCCTCGCAAGGCAGCACTGACTCTGGCCGGAGCAAACCGCTTGTCGGCCAAGTCGCTGCCCAAGTCCCTGCGAGTTCGCGCGTCCGGACGAGCCGGTGGCGTCGGCGTCACCTGCGCCCGGCTAGTCAGCGGCGGTCGGTCCGACTCCTCGATGGTGACGCTGGCAGTTGGCTGCGAGCCTGGCGCGGTGCTGATCTGCCGGGTGAAGTCCCGCGCTTCCAAGTCCAAGCCGTTCGATCCAAGCTCGGTGCCACGGGACCCGGAACTCGTCCGCTCCATCGACTGCGGCGGACTGGGTGTTGTGCTAGGGCTGGACTCCGTGCAGCTGCCGACTAGCTCGCCTGCGGCCGCAGCCTCTCTGTTCATTGTCAGCGGCGGCTCCGGTGCCTGCGCCTTGTACGCTGCCGCCTCCGGCGATGGCGCGACTGCGTCATCGTCATCTTCAGCGTCAGCTTCGGCCACTTCGCAGCCGCCGCTGCTCTGTCTGGAAACCGCCGCCGGTGCGGCTTCTGGCTGTTCGACCAGTTCGGCTGCCCGGCCCGGTCTAGTTGCCATAGCAACCGAGCAAACCGGCGTGCTTGTGTACGCTCTAGGCGGCACGGGCTCGGGCATGTCGGCGACCAGTCCCGTCGCCACGCTCAGCGCAGTTTCGGGCAGCGGGTCCGGCGGCTCAGGAGCTTCCAACTCCGAGGTGCAGCAGAAGCAGCAGCAGCGCCAGTGTGCCCAGTGTGTACAATGGAACCCCGTGAACCAGGGCTGGCTGGCTGCGGGCACCGCTGATGGTCGTCTGCTGGTGTGGCAGGAGGCGGACGGGGGTGCAGTCGGCAGCGCTGCGGGCGTCTCTGAATTCTTTGCCTCCATCACGGGCACCGGCGGCGGCGGCAGCGGTCAAGGCGAAGGCCAGGAAGGCGGTGAAGCCGGCGGCAATGAGTAGTGAAAGATTCCAGCTGGGCTGAGCACTGATTTCCTCTTTCACTCGAGTTCTCTACTTTTCTCCTCTCTGCCAGCTTCTTTTTATTCGCTTGTGTGAAGTGTTGTAAGTTTTCTATTCTTAACAAATCAATTATCTGACCATTCCGTCCGATCTGATCAACATTCCCACCTGCGTTTAGCAAGACTTCTTTGATCTATTTTGTTTTTTGTTAAATTTACATCAAATGAGCACTTTCCGCTAAGCCTTTGTATAATATTATTAAATGGGATATTCAGTGATACAAAAAATTGAACTTTTTTAGCTTTCTCGATTTATTTTGTCATTTTCTTTGCTTTCTCACCTTTGCTACTGCTAGTAGTAAAACAGTAAGATTAGTGAAATTGTTGCGCCTAACGCATTTGGGCCAAAGTGCGTTCAGCTGTTCAACCATATGAACTTCACCCAAGCCGTATATCGTGTCCTACTCTCGCACTGAAGTCCCTAAGTTCGAATCCGCGCTTAGTTATTAGTTCTCATTAACCTGATGAAAACTGAAAATTTATGAAACTGTGTTCCAGCTAATACCTAGGCGTCCTTCACCTGTAACGGACTTCTGCAAGCCAATTGGAAGAGAAATCCCCCAGCCTGATCCCATGTCAGCTGCTAACGGCTACCCGCCGCACTCTCTGCAGCAGCCAGCAGTTCCGCCGATGTTCCCCAGCGGAGCCGCCGCAATTCCGCCCGGCTATGCCGCTCCGCCGCCTCACCCCGGCCTGCAGTCGGTGGCGGCAGCTGCTGGGGGCAAGCAGCAGTGGACTGAGCACGCGATGCCAGATGGGAAGCGCTATTATTACAACATCACCACCGGCAAAACTGTCTGGGAGAAGCCGGACGATTTGAAAACTGAAGCCGAGCTCATCATGAGCCGCTGTCCTTGGCGAGAGTTCCGCACGGAGGCTGGCAAGGTGTACTATTCGCATGCGGTCACGAACCAGTCGGTGTGGACTAAGCCGGATGAGCTCCGCGCAGCTGAGCAGCAGGCCGAGATGGCCCGGCAGAGGGCCGCCGCCGCCGTTGCCATTGAACCGCTGCGGCACATGCAGCAGCAGCAGCCGCCTCCGCCACCGTCTCAGTCCACTGGCGGCGGCGGCTCCTCCGCCATCGAGGAGGCGATGAAGAAGACGCTGGAATCTTTCGGCGTTATTCCGCCGTCGGACCCGACTTCGACGGCTTCAGCGGGGGCCGGAGCCGACGGTCAGGGCAAGCGTGGCGGCAAGCGGAAGCACAGAGCCTCCGAGGCTGGCACCTCTGACGATGGCGACGGCGCCGATGACGATGTTGAAGAGGTGTCGGACGAATCTGGCAACGATTCCGAGACCGGATCTGCCAGCGGCCAGAAGAAGAAGAAAAGGAAGGGCCAGGAGCAGCCGCCGCAGCAAAGCAAGGAGGACGTGTTCAAGCAGCTGCTGCGCGACCGGCGGGTTCCTTCTAGTGCCACCTGGGAGACAGCTGTGCGCATGATTCAGGAGGATCCGCGCTACTTGCAGGTCAAACACCTGCAGCACAGGCGGCAGGTCTTCAACAACTACAAGACCCAGCGGCAGAAGGAGGAGAAAGAGGAGCAGCGGCTGAAGGTTAGATTGTATTGATTCTTTTTATCTTGTACATCTTCAATCTTGTACATGTTAGTCATGCGTGCACTTGGGTCATAAGTAGATCTTGGGTCATAAATAGATCTTGGGTCATAAGTAAATCATGGGTCAGAAGTAATATCTTGGGTTAATAAGTGCATCTTAGGTCAGAAGTACGTCTTGGGTCAGAAGTACATCTTAGGTTATTAGTGCATCTTGGATCCTAAGTGCATCTTGAGTCAGAAGTGCATCTTGAGTCAGAAGTGCATCTTGAGTCAGAAGTGCATCTTGAGTCAGAAGTGCATCTTGAGTCAAGTGCATCTTGAGTCAGAAGTGCATCTTGAGTCAGAAGTGCATCTTGAGTCAGAAGTGCATCTTGGGTCATAACAAGCACTCAAATCGATTGCGCAATCCAGGTGAAGAGGGCCCGCGAGGAACTGGAGCAGTTCATTCTGCACAAGGCGCCCATCAACTCTAGCACAAAGTACCGTGTTGCCGAGAAGATGTTCGCCGACCTGCGCGTCTGGACGGCAGTACCGGAGCGCGACCGTCGCGACATCTTCGAGGACGCGGTGCGTGAAATCGAGAAACGAGAACGCGAAAATCAGCGCGCCCTGCAGCGCCGGAACATCGAACGCTTCGGCGAGATTCTGGCTGGCATGCGCGAGATGAACTACCTCACCACCTGGACTGAGGCCCAGCAACTGCTTAGCAACAGCGACAGCTTCCGCTCCGACCGGGAACTGCTCGATATGGACAAGGAAGACGCATTGATTTGCTTCCAGAAGCACATCACAAGGCTGGAGAAGGAAGAGGACGACAGGAAGGAGGAGAACCGCGTGAGACAGCGCCGGCAGGAGAGAAAGAACAGGGAGGCCTTCATTGTGCTGCTGGATGAGCTGCACGACCAGGTGAGATTATGGCTCAGGGATTAGTGTTGATTGCTCAGGGATTAGTGTTGATTGCTCAGGGATTAGTGTTAATTGCTCAGGGATTAGTGTTGATTGCTCAGGGATTAGTGTTAATTGCTCAGGGATTAGTGTTGATTGCTCAGGGATTAGTGTTGATTGCTCAGGGATTAGTGTTGATTGCTCAGGGATTAGTGTTGATTGCTCATGGATAAGGTTAACTATCCAAGTATTTCTTTTTGATCTGGGCTATTTGCTTCCATAACCCTCTGACTCCGCTGTCACTGTCCTCCAGGGCCGCCTCACCGCCAACTCCATGTGGAAGGACTGTTTTCGCGACATTTGCCGCGACCATCGCTTCGACCAGATGCTGTGCCAGCAGGGCTCCACGCCTCTTGACCTGTTCAAATTCTACATCGACGACCTGAAGAAGCGTTTCCCGGAGGAGAAGCGCATTGTGAAGGAGATCATCAAGGACCGCGCCTTCAGCATCGGCGCTGACACGCCGCTAGATGAGTTCCTTCGCGTCGTGGCCTCGGATGATCGTGGCCGCGCCCTGGACCCCGGCAACGTGGAGCGCAGCTTCCACAGCCTGCAGGAGAAGGCCCGCTGCATCGAGCAGGAGAAGCGGGCTGACGAGCGACGTCGGCTGCAAAGACACGCTGAAGCCTTCAAGGAGCTGCTGTTCTCGGCCGATCCCCCGGTGGACGCCAACACCAGCTGGGACACCGTCAGAGAGCGCTTTGGCTCCACCGACTGCTTCCTGGCCATCCCGCTCGAGTCAGAGCGCCTCATCGTGTTCAAGGACTTCCTGAAGAGCCTCAACGAGACCGCCACCTCCGCCGCGTCCGCCTCCGCTGCCACCGCCTCCGCGCCCAGCAAAAAGAAGAAAAAGAAGAAGGAGAAGGAGAGGGACAACACGGACAACCGGGACAAAGACCGGTCCAAGGACAAGGATCGGAAACGGGCGCGACGGGCCAGCGGCGCTGATGGCGACGGAAGCGACGAGGTCAACGAGCGCGACAAGAAGACCAAGAAGAAGAAAAAGAAGCACAGCCGGCACTCCGACGACCCCGATGTTGGCGGCGATGGTGGCGGCGGCGAGAAGAAAAAGAAGAAGAAGGACAAGAAGGAGAAGGAGCACAAGAAGCACCGCAAGGAGTCCAAGTCTGCCGCCGACGTCAAGTCCAGTCGGAAGCGCAAGCGAGCCGACGACGCTGCCGCTGATCCATCCGCTACTGTTGGTGAATATCCCGACGATGGCGAGGACAGCAGCGACTCCAGGCAGCGCCGGCAGTCGAAGGAGCAGCCGAAGGAGCGGGGCCATCGACAGTCTGGTGGCGGTGGCGCTTCGTCGTCCACCAAGCGAGCGCGCCGGCACTCCAGCCGCTCTTCGGATGCCTCCGTGGGCAACGGCGGCCGCGGAGATTTGAACTACGATGACGCGCCCGGGCCGTCTGGCCGGTTGAACGCCTCCGACAGTATGGACCTGAGCGAGGCCGAGCTGGAGAAGGTGCGGGCGCGCCTCCTCGCCCAGCTGCACGACTGAGTCCTTGCATCGAGTTGTTGCCAGTTCAGTGTTTTGTAACTTATTCTTGTTTGATCTGATTCTGTTAATATTCATAGACCGTGTTTCACTCGGCACCTTTGCCTTCACCTGTGTTCATTATGTTCCTGTTTCTCTGGGGTTGGGGCTAGCGAGATTTGATTCTGCCTGTGAGCTTTTGTGCTCAGACTAACAATATTCTGGTTTGAAAAGTACAAATTGCATTTTTTATATGTTCGTTTTTCTTCTGATATATGCAAACACGAGTGTTCAAGATTAGAGTGGGCTATTTGAATCTAACCTTATTTAACAATAGTTTTTATAGTGACTACCAGTTGCCCCGTCGCACCTCACTACTGCTAGTAGGTGGCTCTGCAACTCTCCTGTTTTAAACAAGCATTCTCTGGCGCATTTCCTGTTATTCGTTTGCTTTAGTTTCAATCAATTTTGAATCAAATGTGCTACCCGGCTTGCACTGATTTTGCAGAGGTCCCGTGCTCGAATCTTTGCGTTCTGTACAGTATCAGTTTGAGCATAGCCAGCTATATTTGTTTGAACATTCATAAATGAATGACTAAATAAAAGAACACAAAATCCCTGACTGCATATTCCTATCTGACATGAGCCGCCCCCGCGTATCTGAATGTGTGCCCGCTAGCCACCCACCGATCCGTTACATCTTGTGTACTTCTTCTGACAGCCAATTGCAATGAACAAAATGCTAACAGACAAAACAAACCAGTCGGTCATCTTTGCATGCCTTCAATTCTTTTATTTTCTCTAGACTGTTCAGGGTTAGCATAGCTAGCATAGAGGTCCGAAGTTCGAATTACAGCCAACAGGGAAACAAAGAATTGCTTTCAAAAAGACACTAAACAGTCAACAACAGCCTTCGCTATGGAATGTTATGGATTGTATGTTAACAAGGGTCTGTTGAACCCTTGCTTCAGGTGTAATTTTATTACTAACTAATGATCTTAGTGTATTATCTGTCTTTTGTTTGGATGGTTTTAATATAGAAGGATTCTTGAAATCATATTTATTCTATTTAATAGGCTTGTTGCTGTGTGAGCACATATTTATGCAACCAACTCCAATGAGCATTCGTGTTTTAAGCTTTCCCTACGAGTGAGTCACGTGCTTGCAGGTCTGGGTGCAGGAGAGAAAATCTGCGTGCGCTGTGGGATTATTCTCCCCCTACCCCCTGACCTGACGGCAATGATTCAATGATTCCCACAATGTTCCGCCCTGCCCCCACCAATTAGTGGCTTCTATTTCTTGCTCAGGTCTTTTCTTTCGCGCCTGTCCTGTAGTCACTCCCCTTCCCCAGTTCTTACTCCTATCAGATTCTCTTCCCCTCCTGATAGCTCCAAGTTTCCGAAAGCGCTCAGTTGGTAACTAAAACTGCCCCAGTTCAGTGTGCATATGTCTGTGCACTCCTACTGTACTCATGCGCCACATCAGCGCGTTTTTTATAATCTTCTTTCAGGGCGGAAGAAGTGGGGGGGAGTGTGAGACAACTGGCACGGGAGCGTTTTGTTGGGCAGTGAGTGCATGAACACAATCTCAAAAACACAAGCTTGTATTTCTTCCACGCGTGTGTGAGTTTAGTTTGAGCTGACCCGCAATGATTATGGCTTTAGTACTCAGACGAACTTGTTTAGGGTGCCGTGGTGTTTTACTCTAGAATAATGATTTGTACTGTAGAATAATAGCCTAGCTGATTCCTGCTCGGCAGGAGCATCTTGAGTTGTCCAAGACCCGCCGCTGCGGATTCTCCATGGCATGGAATATCATCAGGCTCTTGTGCCACTAGAGTTGCCGCCCCCACTGC
This sequence comes from Macrostomum hystrix, assembly GCA_950097015.1. Classification (NCBI taxonomy): domain Eukaryota; kingdom Metazoa; phylum Platyhelminthes; family Macrostomidae; genus Macrostomum; species Macrostomum hystrix. Next base: position 877,635 of record CATNEN010000015.1, read on the forward strand.
TTCTTTTGTCTATCGCCAACAATGCCGGACTTGTGTCTCTGCGTGCACTTTTAACAGCTGGCCTGTCCGCTTCCATCGGCCGAGTCAGATGGCTCACATTTGCTGGGATGCGGCAAGGTAAATAGTCTAACTTATTTCCGCTGAGGTGAAATTCGAACTCCCGAGCTCCAGAAGACAAAATAGCCATTCCGCACATACTATTGAGCACACACACGCACACACACGCACACAGGTGTGTGAATATTTCATTGTCATGCGGTCCACCGCATCTGAGGGGGCTTTCAATCCTTAAGACACATTCTAGCTTTTTTCTGCCCCACTATGGTTTTCGTGAGTGAGTATACAATTCTACCACTGGCAGTTTCTTGCCAATTATTAGATAATCCATTTCTGATTGACATTATATCCTATTTCGCAGCGTATTTGCAGCTCCCAGAGTTAATACTATTTTACCGCCGATCCTGATGTACTTTTTCACAAATGGCCCGACAGTTTTTGCTGTCAATCTACAAAATAATTCATATTTAATGACTTTTCTTCACTATTGCGGCCAGACTTGAATCTTGACTTCCGTGCGCGTGTACTTAACCAATCTAGGCTGTAATTCTAGTTACTCCCATTAGGGCTTTGGGGCCGCCTGCTTTTGTCGCCGTCTCGTCAACAGATTTTATGACAGGAAATTTTTACTGGTTTGGTTCGCGTTCTTGGTACGTCGGTACTGCATGGTTCCCTCTCTGCTTAGTTAGGTCGGGTTTGATGCTTTCAGATAGTTTCATCTGTTGCAATCGGTAACAGCAGTTTACCCATGCAGGCATTCCCGGAATTCTGCAGTCCATTCCTGTACATTAAAAACTTTACATTTACCTGCGGGATTGATTTACGATTTGCTTTTAATCGCACAGGCTGTTCTGCCAGGCAGGTAGGGTAATCGATATAGATAGTTAAGGATACCGCTATAATTACTTACGTAGGCCCCACTAATTTGTTGGCCTCTTGTTTGCCTAGTCGTCGATCATTTTAATATTGCCTTTGGTTGTCTGGGTACCGTTAGCAACTACAGCACACCCTTTATATACGTGTACGTCTTTAATTCTAGCTTTCTTGCGTTTCCTAATGGATGAATTTTCTGGTCCGGCCGCGTTTTCATTTCCTTCAGTCCACCCTCGCTTTTATTACTGCTGTCAGTCTTGGCTGGAATCCCTAACTGGGGGATTCTATTTTTAGACTTCATTTTTATCCTGTTGGCTTTCCATCCCATTCAATACTTGCCGCGCAAATGGCCCTCTCCTATGGCAGATATTTACTATGTTTGATTTTATATTCATCCAGCACTTTTTGAAACTCACTGCCTGCATAATTGAATATTGCTGCCTCTGCTCAAGCGGAGGTCACAGGTTAGCTGGCTGGCTGAGTTCACTGTCTCTGTTTGGGGTTGAGGGAAAGTGGGGGTTAGAGAGTCAGTGAATCTTATGAGCCTGTACATTTCAATTGGGTCTATGCTGAGTTGCTATCCTCTGCCAATGTAGCAGTGATGGCAATTGGATAAAATTCTGGCCTTCCCACGTGGGCCGTGAGTTTTCCTGCCAGTAAGCAAGCAGTACAGTCGCCTCCCTCACGACTACCGTTGAGAGTCGTACATTTTCACCGTCCATTCATGACCTTCCCCTGTGCGTCATCCCTTGGAGGGTTGGATGTGTCCATGAGGGAGAATTTCAATCAACTCTTTCTGGCCCCACTGTCCTTCGTCTTAGTTCAGAAGACTTCATAGAACGCCTCGCATTTCAATCCTTATTTTTCGCTGCATATAACGGACTCGAGCCAGCTCGATTAGGAATCATTTTTCCTTAGCCCCACGTCACGTGGCTCCAACGTCACCTCTAACCAGCGGAGCAGTTGCTCATCACATTTGCCGGATAAAATCGAACACATGTGCAGCATTCCCTTGTCCGCCGTCCTGTCTTAGCGACCTAGCGAAACCTAGCTCGGATTCGATTACGTTCGTCAGCTCGGCACAATCGCAATGTTGGAACTCACATACATTTGCCAAACAGTATCCTGATCAACAAAAATCAATCGTTTTACCAAATGATCTTCAAAGAAAGTGAATCTGATAACTTTAAAGGCTGATTTAGACTTGACTGCCAGTGTACTTCTGCAAGCGGCGCTTCTATAGACACGTTTTGTTTATTCTGCACTCTTCTGAGCTTCTACTGCTTGTTGCAACCTTAACTATTGCCTTCACCACTATCTAATCGATCTAAGATACTTATCTAACTATTACTTAAGCTCGTTTCCTCACTCTTCTCCTCAAGCACTTGGTGCCGTCCCTGTCGCTTTTTCTTCCAGCCTTGATCCTCATCTAAGTATTCCCCTTGCCACAGCGACCCATCCTCGTCCTCGTCCTGCCTTTGCTCTTCCCGCAGTAGGCACACATCGGCCCACATTAGTGGTGTAGCCAACCAAAGACTTTGTCCCGTCTCTCCTTCCCTCAGCCTGTCTGCATTCCGCCCTTGTGGGTGAACGCTGCGTCTCCGCCCCAGTCTCTCCTCCTTCCCCCCTCCTTCGTCTATTTGCTTCAGGCTAAAAGAAGCAGACCGCTCATTCTGCATGTTTCATAGTTTCTCATCTGCGCGCCAACACAGTGACGACTCCACAGTCTCCACTCCGTCGTGCAAAAATTCTATAATTTCTGCTTTTTTGCTTGCGTGCTTGCTTCTGCTATTCTACCACTCTTGCTGCCGAGTGTGTGAGCACTCGAGAAAGTGTCTGCTCACTCATTGTTCTGCTCTAATCAAAGAATCTCTATCGTAAAGAATTTTGGCGCGTCACTCATCACCTCGAAAACTCTCACCTAAAGCTCTGCGCAGATTTCAAGACCACTGACACTCGAATACTGCAAAACTTTTTAAAGAATTCTGCTTCCTGATACGCGCATAACCGACCGGAACAACCAAACATCTGAGCTACTGGAATTTCTCACATATTCGGTGGGCGTCCTACAGACACCTGGCACCTGTTCTGCGACCGAAATTTTCTTCCCAGTCTGCTTCTATCTATCCGTCACTGACCCGGACGAAATTCCATTCCGCTTCTTGCAAGCTAGTTCAATACCTATGCCTGGCGACTATTGAGGCCAAAAATACTGCGTACACAAGCTTCCAGCACCACCCTGCCTGACTGGAACAACACCCTGCGATCTGCACATCTGGCTGCTGCCATTCGTCTGGGAGGCCCGAGCCGGACTTTCGCTCTCGCTCCTCACAAGTGGTTGCCTTCCTCATCAAATAATTGCTAGTAGCAGCTGCAGCAGTCAAAGGCATTGTGCACCTTCGGAAACAGCCAGTGCTATCTCTTCTGCGTAAACTCCCCCCTGCAAGGATCCTTGCGTTCACGGCTAGAAAACTTCAACCTGGCTTAAGGGGTAGAGGCATAAAGAATAAAAATTCATACGAGAGAGGTGTGCCATTAAAGAAAGCCGGTATCCGCTTCATTCGTGTTTGCGTCCTGGCCGGCCTACTTCTATTCAAGGCGCATGCTCCGACTTAGCGACTCTGCTGCACTGGGATTTTCGTCCGCAAGCTTTCAGCTCCAGCCTGCGCTTGATTAATCCCTCGGCGTCTCCTAAATCCTTCATTCCTAGCCTCACGTTTTGCCGCCACTAGTAGAAATTTTCCATCCTCTCCCTGAGTCGCTCGCCGACCAGCGACCAGCTCCCGGTTGCCCTATTCCTATCCCTCTTTCCCTAGGGCCGGCCGCCTATTTTGTGAATTCGATTTATATTCGACGGTGGCATTCGCAGCAAATCCATCTAGCCACCCCAGCTTTGGCCGGCCCGCTCTTGGCTGCGTACTCAGGCGGGTCCTTGTTGACTCATTCTCTCCCTTGCACTCTTGACGGGTAGAAAAGCTGACTGGTCGCGCGCCTCCGAGCTCTCTCTCTCCGGCCTGACCGACTGCCCGCTGCTATCGCTGGCTTGTGTCTAGTCTCTAACAGATTTATTCTCGTCGCTCTACTATTGAAGATTCCGATCAGCAGAGAATCGCCTGTTGGATCTACTTGCGTCTGAATAAATCCGGACTCGCTCATCGCTCATCTAATCCTAAGCAAAAGCAAGACTGGAGCATGCTTCAGGAAGTAAGATCAGTGGCGCTTCATTCATGTACGACAAAAGCAAAATGCTTTGACAACCGCTGCTTAATTGCCGGACAGTTAATGTGCACAGTCACTAGCATTGCTTGAAAAATCTGCGCGCATCTGCTTAAGTGGTGCCCAGCTAGCGCTGCACAATCTCTAGTTCGCGTACTAAAGCTAGCGCTCGAGCGAGTGTACAAAGAAGAATTCGCACATGTGGAGACCTTCGAATGAACCCGAGCGCGAGCAAATAACAAGCGAAAGTAGAAAAAGCCGCGGAGGAGGTTTACCACGCGCGGCGTGATCGGCGGAAGAAACGTCAAAGCCGGAAGGAACGAAAAAGCAACAGTTGGCATCGCGTACCGATAGCCTCTGCCCCTTCAGGGTGGGGGGCTGGGCTGCACTGGAAGGGGTTGCACTATGCTTCCCCCCGAGCGCCCATTGCCTCCACTAATCAAGCGCCTCCTTCGCTATCGTCTATTTCGGCTGCAATCGACTGCCGGTTCTTCTGGTCGGCTAAACTATCCTCTGCCTCCGTACTTGCCTTTCCTGTTGCCCAGTTGGTCGTACTGGACTTATCCCCATCATCTACTAGATCCTGCCTGCCTTGCTAGTCCACTGCCCGTGCCTTGCAGACGCTACTTCGGTCGAAAGCCAGCTAGCGGTCGCGGCCGCATGAGTCTGTGGCTCTCGAACGCTGGGAGCATGGGCAGCGGCGGCGGCCTCGGCGGTGGTAGCTCTCTGTCAGCTAGGCGCAGGGTAGTCCTGCTGCTTGTGCTGCAGTCCAGTAGTCCGTTTCGCGCCCGAGCTTTGCCGCTAACCTCCATTGATCTCGATCGGGGTGAGTTGCTTGAATCTTCGGTTTCACGCTGTCCGTCAGTCTGTCTGTCGTGTTTGGTTTTGTAGCGCTTGACTATTTTTCAGGGTTTAGTTTTGTTGGTTTGATATAGCGCGTTAATCGCTGTTTTTAGTAATACTGTTCTGACCTATGCACATCTTGTTTACACTGGCTTGTCTGGTCTTGTGTCGCTTCCTCTCTTTATTCTCGCTTGAAAATTTCTCTATTTCATCTTGCCCTAAGTGCATTCTATTATTAAACTGTTCATGATCAGTCCGTGTATCATCTGTCTGGCTTTTAACAACCCGATAGCCGTTCCTCTTGAAACCATAATTCTGGAACATGCGTCTCCAGCAAGGGCCTTGTGTTTTCATAGTTAAGTACACTTAAACTGTTGTTTTGCCTCCCCTCGAATATGCCAGGATTATTCCTATCGCAAGGTTGCAATCTAGGTTTTTTTATCCTCCCCAATTCATGCATATTCGCCTGCTTCGATATGAAAGCAAATTGGATTAGTTTTTACTGTTTGCACAAATCGGTCACTGTCCATAAGGCTCGCTTGGATTTAAGATTCTCCTCGTCTCAATCTGATATTCGCGTTTCCTGCATTATTTAGCATCGACTAGCTGAGAATCCCCATTCCCCTGACCGTTTCGTCGATGTCGTTCTAGAAAAGGACTTCCCTCCTTTCGTCCCGATGAATCCGGACATAAGCTAATTAACTGTTTTCTCTCTAGTTTGTTGGCCTATCTCCTTCACCCATGCCCTGTGGAGAGTCGCACTCTGATTGACTGGCAGGGAGAGAAAGAGACTTAGCTCCTACGAAATCGATTATCTTCTTCCGCCATAGCTGTGTGCTGCAGGACTTCATCAAATTTCTTTTAGTTCATTTGTGCCTGCGTGGCCTTGCACGGACTCCTAACTGCATGACTTATCTGTACTGGCCAGGGCCCACGCACTAAATAACAGCCCAATATGAATTGAAGCTCTAAGTCTACTCCGCTTGTCAGGAAGAAGATAAGTGGAGAATTAGGCTCGATTAGATAGTGCCCAAGAAGGTCTCAGAATTATTTGGTTCTGTATGGGCGAATATTACAGATATTTTGGCCAATGAGTCGGTCAGTAGTTTGGTATTCTCGTAGTACCGGTGCATTTATAAAACTGCGTCTTTCCCATGTAAATGTTTTATCTAGTCCTGTGCTTTCCCTTATCTGCTTAATATTATTTAGCTAAATTTATTTAGTGTGCGTATGCGAAACTTTGTCGAAGCCTGTGTCTGTTTTGTTTCTAATGACCAGTGACCCGTGACTAAGCCGCATGGGCAGGTCCGCTTGTGTCAGTGTATGTGCGCGCGACATGCCGATGGGTACGCTGAATGTTCGGTCGACCGCGTGTTTGCATGTATGCGCCGTTTCTTGTGAGTGTTTTCCCAAACTAAAGCAACCCCTTCTACAAGCTTTTCTTTGCACTTGAAAGGGAACAGCTGTGACAGGTACTGCTGTCCAGCTCTGAATTCCTTGCCAGGGGCCGGGTCGTATCAGTTTCTCCGTGTCACAAAAATAACTAACAGGGGCTCTGGCCTACGAGAATCTACATGCTTGGGGTAGTTGCACCTTTCGAGAGTGATCAGCCCGCGTTTTCTGTCTCTCTTCCCTGTCCTGCTGCCCCGCCTTTCTGCACCCAGAGGCTGCCGCATTGCTAGTAGCCTTATTGCGCCCACATGGCCTGATCATTGGCAGAGAGCTGCGGTGAGGGGAGGAGACATGCTGTAGTTACCGCTACTATTGCGCAGGGCAATCCCCTTCTTCCTATCTACTATCTGTTTCATGCAGTTCGCTTGAAGGTTCATAACTACGCATCGCTTTCAATGCCTGTGGCTTTCCTGGGAAACCAGTTTTCGAGGAGGCCCGGCCGAAGGGATAGAAAAATGGAAGCCGAAGGGGTTGGCGGCTGGAGAAGAATGAAAAGAACCGCTGGCCAAAACCTGGAGGCAATATCTGGCGGAGTCCAGGAAGCGAGGCCATGTAGATATCAAGGGTGCAGCTGCGCAGAGGTTGCAGTCTAGTTAGCGGCTGACAATGCTTGTCAGCGGCAGGCTATCTATGGCTCAGGCGCTGGGCATTTCCCTAGCAGCATGTTGTGTGAGCTCAGCACTGTTGCTGCTCAGCGCCTGCAGCCTATTGCTGGATGCCACCAGTGCTCACTCTGCCGCCGCCCTGTGCCGCTTTCCAGTCCGCAGTGTCGGCTCCATCGTCTGCCTATCGGCCGCTGTTGGCATCGGCATCGGTGGCGTGATCGCCTATCGTCTCTTCTGTCGCTATCATCGCCGCAGCGCAGACAGCGGGGAGACAGGCGAGGAGGAGGATTCGACTGCAGCCGGCCGCGCCGCTGTTGCCGCCTCCCCTGGTAGCGGAGACAGTCCGAGAGACGGGCGTTGCGCCGCAGCCGCTTGCGGCTACTGCTGCGGCTGCGGCTGCGGCTGTTATCTGCTACAGGCCGCGGGTCAAGCTAGTCCGCAGGTCGCCTCTAAATTACCCGACTCTACCGCAACTGTTTTAGCCGATGCTGCCGCTGAAAGTTCTCGGACTGCAAATTGCTGCGTGAGTTTCTTTTATTAATAATTTGTGTGCAAATAGTTCGGTGGCTATTGACACTAACATCCATCGTCATTGACTCCTGCAGGACTCGTTGACTGCTTTGCAAGTTGATTCGCGTACACCTTCCACCTGCCCGACCAGCCAGCCGCACCTGCTGAACGGCTCGGCAGCCATGGGCAACACCCAGCAAAATCAGAGGCAGCGGCGGCAGGCTCGCTGCGATGTCATCGAGATGCGAAGCCTGTCAGGCCAGCCACCCGAGTCCCGCCGTCTCCTAGGATCCTACCCGACCGAGTATCGAGACATCGAGGACAGCGATGAATTTGACACCGACGAGGCAATCAGTAGGCGTCCGCCTGCCTCAGGCGAGCAGGCCATCAGCGATATTCTGGACTCTGCCGAGGAAGCTCTGCCCACCTCCGTCGGTGGCAGCGGAGGAGCCACTTTTGAAATCCGAACCGACAGTCTGCGAGCCGTGTCCAGCTTGGAGTCTGTCGGCATCGGAGCTTCCAGAGCGGACTCGGCCGTCAGTGCCACATCGGCTTGCTGGCCCGGGACTAGCGGCGTTGACAGCTTTGGCTCCGGTGAGTGACGTGCCATTTCAAGGGATAAGCGCATTGGCTTATGAGAGGGCATCTCAGGTTGCTGACTCGCCTTGTTGTATTATTGCAGTGCCATCGGGCAAGTCGCCACTGCGGCAGCCACCGTCACTACCAGGCTACGTTACTGAGCGCAACCAGGACCTCTTCAATCGCGTGCTGCACATCTACGCCCGGGTGCACAGCTCCGGCCTTGGCGAGCTGCCGGATGCCGACGGCGAGACCCAGGCCAAGGCTGACCAGGACGCCGAGGACGCGTCGCTTGGCTCGGAGTTTCTTAGAAAACGTGAAGAGATCAGCGGCCAGCCTAGATCCGCAGTCTCCTCGGCTGTCCCCGCCGACCCGGACGCAGGGGAGGCCGGCTTCGAGGATGAGGAAAACTGCTGCGACGATGAAGAAGACGACGAAGTAACGCGGCAGCAGCTGCTGACCTCGCTGCGTCAGGGCGAGTCCCTGTTCTCGGACTGCGCCGCATCGTCAACTGCCGTGGCCACCACCATCGGCACCGCCGGCTGCTGGCTCATGGAGGACTCCGGAGTCGACCTGCCTTCCACATCGGCAGAACCCACATCAACGGCTTCTCAACCGCAGCAGCAGGAGCAGCAGGCATCTCCGTTGCATCCTCCGTCAAGTACTCTGGCATTGCTGGACCGCCTGCTCGAATCTACCGCGGCGTTGGCCGTCGACGCCTCCGATCAGATCTCCGCCTGCGACCGATGGGCCGCCTGCGGTCGCGACTTGGCCGAAAAAGTCGGCAGCGTCGAGCGTCAACTGGCGGAGGCGCGTTGCAGCTGGGAAGAGGCCAACTCGGCGCACCTGCTGGCCAGCTGCCGCCTGTCGCATTCGTCCAGTTTCGGGCTCGACCTCGACTTATCCTCCGGCGATTGGTCGCTGTACGATGAAGCTTTACAGGAGCGCATCGGAGAGATCTTCCACAAGGCCGGCCTGAGTGAGTCGGTTTCTTGGAAAATCTGCCTTTCTTTGGAAAAATAGGACAGGCAGTTCTCGTTAATAAGAAAATTTTGGAGTAGTTGCAGAGTCGCATGCGACGCTAGAAAAGCTTTTGAGTCGTTCTAGAAGCGATTGAGTCGTTAGTGAACTTTTGAGTTATTATTGAAGTTTTTAAGTCGTTAGAGAAGCTTTTTGAGTCGTTAGAAACGTTTTTCAGTCGCTATGAAAACGTTTGAGTCGTTATAGAAGCGTTTGAGTCGTTATAGAAACGTTTGAGTCGTTACAGAAGCGTTTGAGTCGTTACAGAACCGTTTGAGTCGTTACAGAAGCGTTTGAGTCGTTACAGAAGCGTTTGAGTCGTTACAGAAGCGTTTGAGTCGTTACAGAAGCGTTTGAGTCGTTACAGAAGCGTTTGAGTCGTTAGAAAAGCTTTGCCCAAACCCCCTTAAGTCACAGCGAGAATTTACACTGCCTGAAGATGAATAAGTCAGGGCAGAGGTGCTTTGTCACCGTAGGCCTGCGCAAGTAGTTAAACGCGGGTCTGCGCTTTGGCTGATGTGCTGAAGTTATTGATGTCGTTAATTTTTATTTCTACTGAATTGAACTGCAATTTTTTAGCTCAATCTCCACTGGCACAAGAATATCGTAAGAGTTCAATCGTTGTCATTAGACAATAACTTGCTGCAATAACTCATGCATTTCGGGTGAACTAAAGCAACTATAAACTAATAGCCGTCAATAGTTTGAAATGTGCTATATAGCCATTGATTTTCAACACAATAATTTTCAAATAATTGACATGAAAACGGATTCTTTTCTAACGGTATTTTATGCACCTAATATTACTAATTAACTGTGCAAGTCTAACAGACAAAAATAGATTGCCTGATTTAATACCCTGCGTAAAAACAACTGATTATTTCAATTCTAACTGCAAACAAACTTTCTACTTGCTTCGTACGAAAAAATTGTTTGACTCCCTGATCATATTCAGGGCAGCAAATAATGTGTCAGACAAGGCAGTACAGAATGTGTCAGACAAGGCAGTACAGAATGTGTCAGACAAGGCAGTACAGAATGTGTCAGACAAGGCAGTACAGAATGTGTCAGACAAGGCAGTACAGAATGTGTCAGACAAGGCAGTACAGAATGTGTCAGACAAGACTGTACAGAATGTGTCAGACAAGGCAGTACAGAATGTGTCAGACAAGGCAGTACAGAATGTGTCAGACAACACTGTACAGAATGTGTCAGACAAGACTGTACAGAATGTGTCAGACAAGGCAGTACAGAATGTGTCAGACAAGGCAGTACAGAATGTGTCAGACAACACTGTACAGAATGTGTCAGACAAGACTGTACAGAATGTGTCAGACAAGGCAGTACAGAATGTGTCAGACAAGGCAGTACAGAATGTGTCAGACAAGACTGTACAGAATGTGTCAGACAAGGCAGTACAGAATGTGTCAGACAAGGCAGTACAGAATGTGTCAGACAACACTGTACAGAATGTGTCAGACAAGACTGTACAGAATATGTCAGACAATGCAGTACAGAATGTGTCAGACAAGACTGTACAGAATGTGTCAGACAAGGCAGTACAGAATGTGTCAGACAAGGCAGTACAGAATGTGTCAGACAAGACTGTACAGAATGTGTCAGACAAGGCAGTACAGAATGTGTCAGACAAGGCAGTACAGAATGTGTCAGACAACACTGTACAGAATGTGTCAGACAAGACTGTACAGAATATGTCAGACAAGACTGTACAGAATGTGTCAGACAATGCAGTACAGAATGTGTCAGACAAGACTGTACAGAATGTGTCAGACAATGCAGTACAGAATGTGTCAGACAAGACTGTACAGAATGTGTCAGGCAAGACAGTACAGAATGTGTCAGACAGAACTGACATTGCAGTGAAGAATAACCGTTGCCAAAGTCAGCTGCAGACAACGAGCATAACTCAGAGCCCTGAGTTAGAAGGCATAATTTCCGAGCCAGTCTGTCTGGCCACTTCCTGTTTCTGAGCACTCAAGCTGCGAGCAGCATTCGCAAGCAGTTTTAAGAATGACTGCAATAAGTTTGGCCTGCTCAGTCGTGTGAACTGCCTTTTCTGATAATTGAAGCTAGCTAATCTACGCACAGTGCAATACCCAGGCTTTTCTGGGTCATTACTGAAGTGCACAGTGTACTTTGTACTCAACATTCATCAAAAACAGGCAGCATTCTAGCCAGCGAATCGCCAGACACCTCCGTCTTTTGTGACGACGAGCAAACTAAGCAGCAGCAGCAGCAGCAGCGGTGGTTCAGTCAGCAGCAGAAACTGCCCATTGGCCAGTTAGTCCGCTTGTCGGACTATGCAGCATCCCTTGACCTTCCTCATCAGCAGCTCAGCCAGCTGGTTGCTCGCCTCTGCGAAGGCGGCAGCGTCGGAGCTTTCGTCAGACGCGTGACTGGATCAGACGGATGCGGCAGCTGGTCCAGAAGGCGCTGCGCCCTACACCGAGCCGCCATGTTCGCCTTCTGCCTGCGCTGTCGGCAGCTGCCCGGCGACTGCCAGCACTGGCTACAGGTGTGGCTCTGGCCAGGCTTGGATGACAGCTTGGTCAATGGGATTATTGGGTTAGGATGTGAATCGGCTGAGATGAAATTCTAGGGAGATGAGTCCTCTGTGAAATGAGACCTCTGTGAGATGAGACATCTGTGGGAGGAGACCTTCGAGAGATGAGACGTCTGTGAGATGAGACCTCTGTGAGATGAGACCTTTGTGAGATGAGAACTCTGTGAGATGAGACCTCTGTGAGATGAGAACTCTGTGAGATGAGACATCTGTGAGATGAAACATCTGTGGGAGGAGACCTTTGAGAGAGGAGACGTCTGTGAGATGAGACCTCTGTGAGATGAGACCTTTGTGAGATGAGAACTCTGTGAGATGAGACCTCTGTGAGATGAGAACTCTGTGAGATGAGACCTTTGTGAGATGAGAACTCTGTGAGATGAGACCTCTGTGAGACTGTGAGATGAGACCCCTGGGAGATGAGACCTCTGTGAGATGAGACCTTTGTGAGATAAGAACTCTGTGAGATGAGACCTTTGTGAGATGAGAACTCTGTGAGATGAGACCTCTGTGAGACTGTGAGATGAGACCCCTGGGAGATGAGACCTCTGTGAGATGAGACCTCTGTGAGATGAGGCATCTGTGAGAGGAGACCTCTGTGAGATGAGATTCAGGCAAGAGCAGTTTCAGGTGAGAGTAGATTCAGGTGAGAGTAGATTCAGGTGAGAGTAGATTAGTGCAAAAGAGAACTCTATTTGGCACTCCGAGCATCTCCGTTCATTCCAAGGAGCTCGAGACGGCATTCGGGCGACACGCTTGGCTCACCGACGCCTGGCCGTTCGAGGACTCCGCGAGCGCGCACGGCGGAGTCGTTGGATCGGTGCCAGCGGCAGACGCGGTCCACTCCGGCGACCTGGCTTCGCCACCACCGTCCCCATCAGGACTGGAGTCACTGACAGCCGAGCACAGGTTCAACCTGGCCGCTTCCACGCCTCTGTCACGGGCGCGGGCGAGTCTGCGCTCCCTGTACACCCGGCTGGCTTCCATGCGAGCCGAGCCCGGATCTGTTTTCCGCGAATGGGAAGCTCTGCAGGTGCGTCCTGGGAGGTCATTGGCTGCTCGCTGCTGTCTTGATGATGGTCATTATGATTCCAAGCCGGTCATTATGACTCCATACCGGTCATTATGATCCCATGACGGTCATTATGATCCAATGACGGTCATTATGATCCAATGACGGTCATTATGATTCCATGACGGTCATTATGATCCCATGACGGTCATTATGATCTAATGACGTTCATTATGATTCCATGACGGTCATTATGATCCCATGACGGTCATTATGATCCAATGACGGTCATTATGATTCCATGACGGTCATTATGATCCCATGACGGTCATTATGATCTAATGACGTTCATTATGATTCCATGACGGTCATTATGATCCCATGACGGTCATTATGATTCCATGACGGTCATTATGATCCCATGACGGTCATTATGATCTAATGACGGTCATTATGATCCCATGACGGTCATTATGATCCCATGACGGTCATTATGATCTAATGACGGTCATTATGATCCAATGACGGTCATTATGGTCCTAGGGTAGTAATTATGAGCCCAAGGAATTGTTAATTGTATTCCATGGTAGTTATTACACTATTATCGTTTTTTAGTCTGTTTTTTATGATAGTTGTCATTATGATGCTTAAGTATGGAAAGATGGATGGAAGATGAAAAGCTTATCACGGTCTTCACGAACTTCTTCCTTCGCCGTCTCGCTGCCAGGCATTTAACGGCAGCCGAGGCGATGGCGACCTTCTGGAGGCTGCGGCCGCCCTCACCTTCCTCAGGGCGGCTGACTCATCCGTATCGACCAGTTCAGATGAGCACAGCCTGCTCACCAGCCAGCTCAAAGCTCGCCTCCTGTCAGCCGAGATACCGGACACTGAGGATGCTCAACTATTGGCCGACTCACTCGGTGTGCGCATCTGCCTACTCAGAGTAGCTGCGGCGGCAGTTCTGGAGCCAGTGATCTTCGAGCCCGGCAACTCGGCGACCCCTGCGCATCCCGAGCTGACTCTCATTACCGAGCCCAACAACGGTTGCTATGCAGTGCTGATCGCATAGCAACTACGATTCTATGCATCCCCGAACCCCCCCCCCAATTGGTCCCGCCTGAAAGTTTCTATTTTTTAGTATTGAACAGCATTCGGCCCACACTGTCTTTGACCTCATATTTCTGCTATGTTCGGTTCCTGTTACTGCAGTGCTGTAGGCACTTCTCATGTGTATTCAAATGCATTCTCTAGGTTCGCGCCTGTGTTAGATTATTTTCTTTAGTTTATAGTTCATTGCTAGCTTTAGGGTTTTCACAAATTTTACCTTATCGACTGACTAGTTAATAGATTTGGATTCCTAAACTGGTTTCCCAGCTGATTTAGATTCCCAAACAGGTTTCACAGCTGATTTGGATTCCCAAACAGGTTTCCCAGCTGATTTGGATTCCCAAACAGGTTTCCCAGCTGATTTAGATTCCCAAACAGGTTTCCCAGCTGATTTGGATTCCCAAATTGTTTTCCAAACTGTTTTGGATTCCCAAACAGGTTTCCCAACTGATTTGGATTCCCAAACAGGTTTCCCAGCTGATTTGGATTCCCAAACAGGTTTCCCAGCTGATTTAGATTCCCAAACAGGTTTCCCAGCTGATTTGGATTCCCAAACAGGTTTCCCAGCTGATTTGGATTCCCAAATTGTTTTCCCAACTGTTTTGGATTCCCAAACAGGTTTCCCAACTGATTTGGATTCCCAAACAGGTTTCCCAGCTGATTTAGATTCCCAAACAGGTTTCCCAACTGATTTGGATTCCCAAACAGGTTTCCCAGCTGATTTGGATTCCCAAACAGGTTTCCCAGCTGATTTGGATTCCCAAATTGTTTTCCCAACTGATTTGGATTTCCAAACAGGTTTCCCAGCTGATTTAGATTCCCAAACAGGTTTCCCAGCTGATTTGGATTCCCAAACAGGTTTCCCAGCTGATTTAGATTCCCAAACAGGTTTCCCAGCTGATTTAGACTCCCAAACAGGTTTCCCAGCTGATTTGGATTCCCAAACAGGTTTCCCAGCTGATTTGGATTCCCAAACAGGTTTCCCAACTGATTTGGATTCCCAAACAGGTTTCCCAGCTGATTTGGATTCCCAAACAGGTTTCCCAGCTGATTTAGATTCCCAAACAGGTTTCCCAGCTGATTTAGATTCCCAAACAGGTTTCCCAGCTGATTTGGATTCCCAAACAGGTTTCCCAGCTGATTTGGATTCCCAAATTGTTTTCCCAACTGTTTTGGATTCCCAAACAGGTTTCCCAACTGATTTGGATTCCCAAACAGGTTTCCCAGCTGATTTAGATTCCCAAACAGGTTTCCCAACTGATTTGGATTCCCAAACAGGTTTCCCAGCTGATTTGGATTCCCAAACAGGTTTCCCAGCTGATTTGGATTCCCAAATTGTTTTCCCAACTGATTTGGATTTCCAAACAGGTTTCCCAGCTGATTTAGATTCCCAAACAGGTTTCCCAGCTGATTTGGATTCCCAAATTGTTTTCCCAACTGTTTTGGATTCCCAAACAGGTTTCCCAACTGATTTGGATTCCCAAACAGGTTTCCCAGCTGATTTAGATTCCCAAACAGGTTTCCCAACTGATTTGGATTCCCAAACAGGTTTCCCAGCTGATTTGGATTCCCAAACAGGTTTCCCAGCTGATTTGGATTCCCAAATTGTTTTCCCAACTGATTTGGATTTCCAAACAGGTTTCCCAGCTGATTTAGATTCCCAAACAGGTTTCCCAGCTGATTTGGATTCCCAAACAGGTTTCCCAGCTGATTTAGATTCCCAAACAGGTTTCCCAGCTGATTTAGACTCCCAAACAGGTTTCCCAGCTGATTTGGATTCCCAAACAGGTTTCCCAGCTGATTTGGATTCC
The DNA here is from genome assembly GCA_950097015.1 of Macrostomum hystrix. Taxonomy (NCBI): domain Eukaryota; kingdom Metazoa; phylum Platyhelminthes; family Macrostomidae; genus Macrostomum; species Macrostomum hystrix. The sequence goes on from CATNEN010000015.1 coordinate 893,301, forward strand.
CAAACAGGTTTCCCAACTGATTTGGATTCCCAAACAGGTTTCCCAGCTGATTTGGATTCCCAAACAGGTTTCCCAGCTGATTTAGATTCCCAAACAGGTTTCCCAGCTGATTTAGATTCCCAAACAGGTTTCCCAGCTGATTTGGATTCCCAAACAGGTTTCCCAGCTGATTTGGATTCCCAAATTGTTTTCCCAACTGTTTTGGATTCCCAAACAGGTTTCCCAACTGATTTGGATTCCCAAACAGGTTTCCCAGCTGATTTAGATTCCCAAACAGGTTTCCCAACTGATTTGGATTCCCAAACAGGTTTCCCAGCTGATTTGGATTCCCAAACAGGTTTCCCAGCTGATTTGGATTCCCAAATTGTTTTCCCAACTGATTTGGATTTCCAAACAGGTTTCCCAGCTGATTTAGATTCCCAAACAGGTTTCCCAGCTGATTTGGATTCCCAAACAGGTTTCCCAGCTGATTTAGATTCCCAAACAGGTTTCCCAGCTGATTTAGACTCCCAAACAGGTTTCCCAGCTGATTTGGATTCCCAAACAGGTTTCCCAGCTGATTTAGATTCCCAAACAGGTTTCCCAGCTGATTTAGACTCCCAAACAGGTTTCCCAGCTGATTTGGATTCCCAAACAGGTTTCCCAGCTGATTTGGATTCCCAAACAGGTTTCCCAACTGATTTGGATTCCCAAACAGGTTTCCCAGCTGATTTGGATTCCCAAACAGGTTTCCCAGCTGATTTGGATTCCCAAACAGGTTTCCCAGCTGATTTAGATTCCCAAACAGGTTTCCCAGCTGATTTGGATTCCCAAACAGGTTTCCCAGCTGATTTGGATTCCCAAATTGTTTTCCCAACTGTTTTGGATTCCCAAACAGGTTTCCCAACTGATTTGGATTCCCAAACAGGTTTCCCAGCTGATTTAGATTCCCAAACAGGTTTCCCAACTGATTTGGATTCCCAAACAGGTTTCCCAGCTGATTTGGATTCCCAAACAGGTTTCCCAGCTGATTTGGATTCCCAAATTGTTTTCCCAACTGATTTGGATTTCCAAACAGGTTTCCCAGCTGATTTAGATTCCCAAACAGGTTTCCCAGCTGATTTGGATTCCCAAACAGGTTTCCCAGCTGATTTGGATTCCCAAACAGGTTTCCCAGCCGATTTGGATTCCTAGGCAGGCTTACAAGCGCCATTTTAAGACTAAAAGTAGAATTAAAGTTTTCCCAAAGTCTAGCAGACGTGACCCTACCATTTCAGAATTATTATTTAAATTATAAATTAGTGTTCTCAATATATTTTCTTGAAAGCCATTAGTCTTCCTTGCTCATAATGATGTTGAGCTCAAAAACGCTGCACTGCTGAGAATGGTCAGCTATTAATGAAAGCATTTTAAGCAGAAAAAGTCGGTATTTATCCCACAACTGAATCAAATGTTTTAGCTCACATTTCCTAGTACTCTCATGGACTCAAACTCAATTTTCTGGCTCCTAATAATAACTTGAGCACATTGGCCACATTCCAGCTGTCTGCTTTACCATCGAAATGTCTGTTTATTTAATATACTTTCAAACTAGCACTCGTGACTACTAGTGCTGCTGTCAGTTTGCAAGTAGTATCTGTTTTAATTGATTTTCTATATCCCATTACAGTTTATGTTTTTCACCTATTTCCAGTGTTCACAGCTGAGTTAGTTTATTGTGTTGTCATGGCATCGAATTATGTGAACATTACTAATAATAATAGTATAATAGTCATAATAATCCATGTAATTTACTGCACTGTTTGCTTATAGAGTGATGCTAGACATTTCTGATAGAATAAAATCACTTATTTCTGGCTGTAGTTATGCTGTTGTGTATAAATTGCTTTTACAATAGCAGAAGAAATATAAATATACACGTTATATCCGTTTCTATTTCATACTTTGTCTCATCTACAGTGTCTTCGTGTTTTTTGTCCTTGTCTGTGGACAGTTTGTTAATTTGCTCGATACATCAAATAGACATTGTTTGAAAATAAAATATTGAAAAATTAAGTAGAAAATTATGTGCAATTGACACTACTCGATGCACGACAGTTGGAGTTTTATAGCAGTTAATTTCCGGATTGTTTAAAAGTACAACAAAATATGGACATTGTTTCGTGTTTGGAAAAAATGTCTCTCCTCCACAGATTTAGGTGCTAATTCGCCAACAATGTATCTTGGCTGTTTGCAAATATTTTTAAACCTATCTTAAGGCTGTTAAGTTGATTTGTGTTTGTTCCGTATTGGCTAATTATACATTTCCCAGTCAGTGTGCTACTTACAGTAGTGTTATCAGTTTTTGTTATTTATTACTTACCGTTTTTTCACACTATTCAGTCTCATTTTTATCTGCAAAGGATTTTCTTGACAATTGATCTTCTTAGTTTATATTTTTACTGACGGCCATATCAATAAAATATTATGTTTACAAGCTGGTTGGTGTACGTCTTATTGACTAATCAGCGATTGTAGAATCCATGGCTTGACCCACTGTTACCCCAACTAAACTGAACAATGCGTGATAATTTCCTGCTTGTCCATTTGTTATTGGTCTCATTGACGTGAGTTCTAATTCAGTTTTCTAACTTGAATATCCAGTCCTAGTTTAATATGCTCGATACTCACTGTTCTGGTGCTTTCTTCTATTTTATAAGTAAGTGTCGATTTGATTTTTTACCTGCTATCAAAATCACTACGACTGCACCGCTCGTGTCTTAAATCTAATTGTATTCGGTTTTTTATTAAATGTATCTTCTTCTGCATTTCATTTCAGCTTTCCAATTGTGTATAGACGTAGGAGTTTTTATCGGGTAAATATAAGTAGTCTAATTAGGTTGACATGGGTAGTCTAATTAGGTAGAAATTGGTAGTCTAATTAGGTAGGCATGGGTAGTCTAATTAGGTTGACATGGGTAGTCTAATTAGGTAGGCATGGGTAGTCTAATTAGGTAGGCATGGGTAGTCTAATTAGGTAGGCATGGGTAGTCTAATTAGGTAGAAATGGGTAGTCTAATTAGGTAGAAATTGGTAGTCTAATTAGGTAGGCATGGGTAGTCTAATTAGGTTGACATGGGTAGTCTAATTAGGTAGGCATGGGTAGTCTAATTAGGTAGGCATGGGTAGTCTAATTAGGTAGGCATGGGTAGTCTAATTAGGTAGAAATGGGTAGTCTAATTAGGTAGGCATGGGTAGTCTAATTAGGTAGGCATGGGTAGTCTAATTAGGTAGAAATGGGTAGTCTAATTAGTTAGGCATGGGTAGTCTAATTAGGTTGGCATGGGTAGTCTAATTAGGTTGACATGGGTATTCTAATTAGGTAGGCATGGGTAGTCTAATTAGGTAGGCATGGGTAGTCTAATTAGGTAGGCATGAGTGAGTAGTCTAATTAGGTAGACATAGGCTATTTAAAAAAAATTGATTACGAAGTCATTTCTAGACATTCGATACATGGGATGATGGGAAGACAGGGATGATGATAGGATAATGGGATAAAATGGGATATGGGATATCATTATTGGATTATCGGATAGAAAATGTAGGTTTATAAGGACCGGTTTTTGACTGGTGCATAAGTTGAGCTGCTTCTCGCAGCTAGTAGACACCATCAGCAGCAGCAGCCGCCTGATTTTCCCATTCAAGGAGGTGGATCATCATCAGTGCAATAGCAGCTTGCCAGCAGGAGACAACGAGCTGACTGCCAGCCTCGATGACCTCTGCGCCGCCACCAAGTTGGAGCGAGACCGCTCGGAGACTGCGGTTCAAGCATCCCTAGCAACCGGGTCCGACACGGCCCTAGCAACCGTGTCGACCTGGCTAGATGCGAAATGGCAGGCCCTGGACTCGAATGAGTTCAAGCCAGAGGCCTGGGAGCACAGGTTCGGCTGCCTTCGTGCCAGCCAGCTGCTCATGCAGCGGCACCAGCAGCTGCCATCCGCTGGCCCAGACTCGATTCCCACTGGCCTGCTTCGTCGACACCTTCAGCGAGCTGTTCCGCTGCTCAGCGATGCGGAATTTCGCGTTCGCGTTGCCAGCGGCGAGTGCGTCGGTGAAATCTGCCGGCTGCAGGGCGTCTGTAGCCGAGGCGAGGGCGACGGTGGCAATTTTTTCATCGACCTGCTGCGCCCCCTGATCCTGGCCGGCATTCGGGACAATCTGGAACGAGTGGCCGCTGCCGCAGCCGCCGCAGACGCCGCCGGCGTCGACTCGCCCGGAGGTTCACCGTCGGTGTCGCGGCCTGACAGCCCGTCGCCGATGGAGCAGCAGCGTGATAAAGAGGCCATCTTTCACGACACGGCCGGCTGGAAGAATTTGGAGACCTGGATGCGCTGCCTGCTCTGTGTGGTCAACGGGTCAGTGGGTCAGGAGTGGGAGTACGTCATGTGGATCAGAATCGGTAGGTAGGGATGAGAATCCGTAGGTAGGGATGAGAATCCGTAGGTAGGGATGAGAATCCGTAGGTAGGGATGGGAATCCGTAGGTAGCGATGAGAATCCGTAGGTAGGGATGGGAATCCGTAGGTAGCGATGAGAATCCGTAGGTAGCGATGAGAATCCGTAGGTAGCGATGAGAATCCGTAGGTAGGGATGGGAATCCGTAGGTAGGGATGAGAATCCGTAGGTAGGGATGAGAATCCGTAGGTAGGGATGGGAATCCGTAGGTAGCGATGAGAATCCGTAGGTAGCGATGAGAATCCGTAGGTAGGGATGAGAATCCGTAGGTAGGGATGGGAATCCGTAGGTAGCGATGAGAATCCGTAGGTAGGGATGAGAATCCGTAGGTAGCGATGAGAATCCGTAGGTAGGGATGAGAATCCGTAGGTAGGGATGAGAATCCGTAGGTAGGGATGGGAATCCGTAGGTAGCGATGAGAATCCGTAGGTAGGGATGAGAATCCGTAGGTAGGGATGAGAATCCGTAGGTAGGGATGAGAATCCGTAGGTAGGGATGGGAATCCGTAGGTAGCGATGAGAATCCGTAGGTAGGGATGAGAATCCGTAGGTAGGGATGGGAATCCGTAGGTAGCGATGATAATCCGTAGGGATGAGAACTTAAAGGGGATTTTACTGCTCAACTTGTCACCCGGCCCCGTCAGCTACGGCTCCAGATTTGCCAGCCTCCTTGACGACGAGCTGCTGGAGCTGGTGTTCAGCACCCTGCGACACACCAACCGATTCGTCCGCGAGACCGGCTTCCAGGTGCTGGCCGCCGTGTCCAGCGGAGACGCCGCCCCAGTCGGCTGCCGCGTCCGCATCGCTGAGCAGCTGGCCAGAGGCCTCTCGGACAACTGGAGCCAGGTGAGAATGGCCGCCAGCCAGGCAGCCAGGAACTTCTTGATGAAGTATGTCCAGGACGAGGCCAGGCCGCCTCCGCCAGAGATTCAACACCTGCTGGTGGCTCCGCTGTGCCTGAATCGCTACTACATGGCCGAGGGTGTTCGACTGTTCAACCAGGAGACCTGGCGACTGCTCACCACAGTTATTGAAGGCCGCCTGCTGGTTGGCCAGAACATTGACCAGGTGGTGCAGTTCTATGTGCTGCAGTCTGGCGCTGATAATCACGCTGTTAGAGAGGCCGCCTGCGCCTGCATTGCCGAGCTGGGCTACAAGGTGAGGGGCTGGACTGCTGTTCTGAATAGGGGATCACAGGAACATGTTAGACAGGAACCTGTTAGACAGGAACCTGTTAGACAGGAACCTGTTAGACAGGAACCTGTTAGACAGGAACCTGTTAGACGAGAACCTGTTAGACAGGAACCTGCTAGATAGCTACCTATTAAAACGTTCTGAAAGATGTTCTGTGTTTATTAGTGAGTTGTCATTAGGTGTACCAGTTGTTCGTTAAACTCTGACTGCGGATCTTATCATAGTCGACCTTCATTTGACCCCATGGACTGCAGGTTGAGCCCGCTCTGGTGCAGCCTCACGTGCCCCAGCTCTACGCGGCTCTGCTCGCCTGCTTCGACGACGACAGCTGGCCCGTCCGCGACGCCGCCTGCATCGCCTGCGGCCGCTTCGCCGGCGCGCATCCCGCAGACACCGCCGCGATGCTGGACCGCCTGCTGCCGCTGTTCCTGGCCAACCTGCACGACAGCGTGCCCTCCGTGCGCCAGGGAGCCGCTGCTTCCATGCGCAGCCTGGTTGACAGCCTGTTGCCTAGCAACCCCGGCCTAGCCGACACCGTCCTGTCCGAACTGTCTGCCGGCCTCTCCAAGACGGCCAGCCAGCCCGAGTCCAGCTCGCGCGCCTCGGGTCTGTCCGCTGAGCCCGCACTGTTCGGCGTGGCGGCTGCCAAACGCATTCGCGACAATGACGAGGAGCTGCACACCAATAAGACCATGTACTCTTGCGGCTCCCTGGCACCCAAGATGTCCAGAGGCGGCGGTGGCTGCTCCAATCACAGCTTCCGCAGGCCGGCCGAGCCCTGGGAGATCGCCGACGGCAGCGTCCACCTCCTCGCTGAGCTCAGCGACCTGCCGCAGCTCAAGCCGCGACTGGCCGAGCTCCTGCTCGCGCTGGCCACCGCTACCACCCACAGGTTGGCTGCTGCACCCTCCTGTGTGCTCACCTGACTCACCTGTGTGCTCACCTGACTCATCTGTGTGCTCACCTGGCTCATTCACCCGCCTACCTCACCTGTGTGCTCAACTGACTCATCTGTGTGCTCACCTGGCTCACCCGTGTGCTCACCTGGCTCATTCACCCTCCTACCTCACCTTTGTGCTCACCTGACTCACCTGTGTGCTCACCTGACTCACCTGTGTGCTCAACTGACTCATCTGTCTTCTTAACTGCCTCACCCGTGTTCTTACCTGGCTCATTCACCCAACTGACTCACCTGTGCACTCACCTATCTCACCTTTGGTCTCACCTGTCTCACCTGTGTACTCCACCAGATTCACTCACCCACCAGCCTCACCTGTCAACCCTACTAATTAGTCTACCTACCCGTCTACTCTCCCTATCTCAGGCAGTACGCCCAGCACTTCGCCTTGCTTGAATCGGTGCTCCGCCGGCTGCCGCACATTGCTGCCAGCCTTGGCAAGCCGGTGTTCAAGCGCCACCTCGAGGCCTTCCTGGAGCCGCTGGCCTACGCCCTGGAGTATCGTCAGGACAGTCAGCTGGCTGCGGTCGCGGCCGAGGACTGCCTGGCCGGGCTGGCTCGCCTCCTGGGCTCCGGCATCCTGCGCGGACGCATTGAGCAGACCCGGGACAGCCTGCTCATCGATACCATTGGACCCCTGCTGCCAGGGTAGGGGCTGCCTGATGAAGTAGCCGATATGTGGCGAAAAACGTGAATTTCGGATATCAACTGTCACAAGTAATGACAACTTGTGGGATCATAAAATTTGCATTCAGCCCATACTAATTGAAAAAAAGCAATTTTAGCAAAAATGCGAAGAATGATTGATAATTCATGTCTACTCGCATCTTTATAAAATGCTACTCGCTGTATTTCTCAGCTTACGGAAGGCTGTCCCAAAAATGTACTTTTCGGACACCCTCCTGTATCTGGACTAATTGTTCACGGAGCAGGTTCAACAGTAACATCCCAGTGTCATTTCTGTTCTAGGCTGGCTTTTCACAGCAGCACTTCCCCTGCCCAATGACTTATCCAGTTGTTCGATAAATGTTGTTCAATTTTTGTTAACATTTCTACTTGTAGTAAGTACTTTAGTCAACTGCCGCGTTTTCTGATCTAAAGTGAAAATATTTTGCAACTTGTTTTTTTTAATTAGTTGGCGCATTAAGTCGAGCGTTGTCAATGAAAATAAAACGCAAGAAATGTTAATGAAGCATTGTGTAGAATTTTTTGTATTGAATAAAACGATTTACAAGTTGGTTAAGCAATGCCGTTGTCTGTTTTAATTTGCTTTATTGTTTTAATTGACTGACTAAATTCCTTTGTTAGTCTTGATTTGTGTTGCTAGGGAAGCAGTTGCTATTATCTGTCATCGTTTGTCACTCACCTGCCCTTCAAATGCCTGGCAGAAAAATTTCCGTCCCACCTGATATGCTCAGTGTGTGTGTGTGTGTGTGTGTGTGTGTGTGTGTGTGTGTGTGTGTGTGTGTGTGTGTTTGCGTGCATTCATTCAGCCATTTCATACCCAGTCAGTGCTATAGAACGAATGCAGCCAATGCGAGACCCGTAAGCCTTTAGTCCAGTGCACTTCAATACTTTTTTCTCTTCTCAAATAGCAGTGTACAGACTGACTGCGAGAGCTTGAGCTTAGGTAACCATGGCAACGCGAACTCTCTGCCTGTGCTCAACTCTGCCAGCCGTTCTCACACAATTTCCCGTGCTAAGCTTAGAAGAAGACTAGCTTATCAATGCTGTCAAGTTATCAGTTGAGATTTCAGTGACATAATTTATTAGTGAAAGTTTTGTTGCTTGAGTTCACTTGAGTTCTGATGTTGAATGCCTCGCGATTTCCTCAGCCACGACTGCGACTTCTGCGCCTGCGGTCGGCAGGCCTGCGGTCGGGGCGGCCAGCCTCCAAAACGTCAGAATGGCGGCGTTGCGCAGCAGCTTCTGCGCCAGAACCGGTTCAGAGGCTCGCTGCAGTTTCGCTACCTGCCACCGGTGGTTTGGACTCGGCCTGAGGATGACTGCAGACCCGGCTGGGAACTGGACAGGGCTGTGCGGCTCGGCGGATACTGGTGTCGCTTTGGGAGCCACTTTGAGTAAGTTCTGCTCAAGTGCTCTGCGGGTCTTCATTTTTTAATTTTGAAACTAGAAGATCCCCATTTCGAAATCGCAATTCTTAAAATACTTAGGTAAAAAATAATTAGGTAAATTTTTGTTTATAGAATCCCAATTCATAGGGGTTGAGTGGCAGACTGTCTGAATCCCAATTTATTGATTCCCAATTCACCAAATCCCAATTTATTGATTCCCAATTCACCGAATCCCAATTTATTGATTCCCAATTCACCGAATCCCAATTTATTGATTCCCAATTCACTGAATCCCAGTTTATAGATTCCCAATTCACCGAATCCCAATTGAAAGAATCGCCATTCACGAAATCCCAAGTGGGTCATCACAGCATAAAATATTTGTTTTGGTGATATAAACTTGTGCGACTGGCGTTAGTTTCCTATTAGTAGTAGGGAGATTACACCTGCCCTAATCGGGTCAGATGTGCAGCCAGCAGCACAGCCACAGCCCACAGCTATTGCGCGGCGCATCTGAAGACTGCATACAGCTGTTCAGTCCATGGACTGGGGGGAACGCCACACCCACCTTCAATTATCCCAGCTGATGCTGGTACCCATTTAACAGCTGGGTGAACTGAAGCAATGGAGAGTTAAGTTTCTTGCTAAAGGACACAAATTGTTTCAGTGGTGTCGGGAAACGAACCCCCGACCTTCAAGTCATGAGTGCGACGCCCTAACCACTAGGCTACAACCTCTCTAATACTATTAGTAGTAGTATAGTATACAAAATGTGAAAAAATTATCGTAGAGGCCAAAATCGTTGAATCCTAAAAAATCGTCAGCGTGGACACCTCAGTTGACTACTCGCTGAACAAGCAGAACCGCTGGGAACTGCTCGACAGCTTCTTCATAGACCATGTGCGATGTCAGCAGCTAACTGGTCTGCAGGTGTTTCTGCTGGAGGAGAATTTCCCGCTGCATGGCAACCGGTCGCTGGCTCCGCCCCGGGTCGGCTGCCAGGCCAACCTGGCTTGGCTGCTCTCCGCCCAGTCACTGCTGAACAGCTACAGGAAGGCGTTGAGGCGTCTGCGGTGGTCACAGCAACCCTCTAGCGGCTCCAGAGCCCGTGAGACTGCAGAGCGTTCAAGGTGGTCGTGCCGACGACCCGTCACTCGATTCGAGAGCTGGCGACAGCGACGTGTCGAGGAGCTGCGGAGACAGACTCAGGAACGACTGCGAAAGGAATTGCAGGATGATGATGAGTTTGGTGAGGCTGGGTTTCAGTGTATCATTCCCAGTTACTTAACGAGTTTATAGAAATACTTCAGTGATTAATAAATATGCTTCAGGATTCATTGAAATACTTCAGGATTCATTGAAATACTTCAGGATTCATTGAAATACTTCAGGATTCATTGAAATACTTCAGGATTGATTGAAACACTACAGGATTCATTGAAATACTTCAGGGTTCATTGAAATACCTCAGGATTCATTGAGATACTTCAGGATTCATTGAAATACTTCAGGATTCATTGAAATACTTCAGGATTCATTGAAATACTTCAGGATTCATTGAAATACTTCAGAATTCATTGAAATACTTCAGTAATTCATATGAATACTTATGGGGAAACATAGAAATATTTCAGGGATCCATAGAAATACTTCAGTGATTCAAAAGAACTACTTCAGGGGTTCCTAGAAATCGTTTAGGTATTTCTGTAAATACTTCAGGAACTCAAAGAAATGATTCATTGATTTATAGAAATGCTTCAAGGACCCACAGAAAAGCTTCAGGGCTTAATATAACTACTCCAGAAGTCTCTCCAATCGCCTCAATATTCTCAGAAGCCAGCCAGCAAGTGGCACTGCCAGTCAGATTCAACCCCAATACCAGCCGGCTGTTGAATCTGCGCGATCTGCTTGTCGCTTCGCCGAACGAGCTGCAGTCGGAGGATCCAGCTGCCGCTCCGCTGTCTAAACTCAACTCGCTGCCTATGCTTGTGCTCAGATGTGTGACCCGCTCCCATGTGCTCATCTTGGACGAGAAGCGGCACCCGGCTCTGACCCGCACCTTGGCCAGGTATGCAGGACAGGTTAGAGGTATTTAGAGGTAGATGGGACATAGACTGCGATGCAAAGTTAGTCTATAGAGGTAGACACTAGCAATTTAAGCCATGTGATTACAGCTTCGGACTTATGATTGGAAGGTCGGGAGTTCGAATCTCAGCCCAGGAAAAAGTGTTTTTTGAGGAAGACACTCGACTCACTTGTCCTTCAGTTCCCACCCAGCTGTAAAATGGGTGTCAGCATCAGCTGGAGTAGAAATTGGGGCGGCTGTCCCGGCCTGCCCTCAAGTCCGTGGACTGAATAGCTGTACTCTCTGGGAATCCCAATTCAGGGAATCCCAATTCAGGGAATCCCAATTCAGGGAATCCCAATTTATGAAATCCCAATACAGAAACTATCATTCATGAAATCCCCACTTAAATAATCCCCATTTATGAAATCCTAATTCAGGGACTACCAATTCAGTGAATACCATTAATGTGATCCCCACTTAAAAAATCCTAATTTATGGAATCCCATTTTCAGGAGTCCCAATTTTGGAAATATATTTTTAAATCCCCACTTAAGGAATCCCAATTTATGAAATCCCAATTCGTGAATTAATACACAAATCTACAAACGGCAACGAAAACAAGTCACACTTGGAGAATCCCTAATCCCAACCAACTCTGCTTCTTAGAATAAACTCTTCATTCGAGACTAATATCGCCGCCTTCGGCCCCAAGCGGCGGCGAAGTGCGAAGCGCCAAACTCGCCGTGGGCGTCGACGCGAGGCCAGACGAGACGCAGCCGATGGCCTCGATGACTGGCTGGAGGAGCATCCGGCTGGTGATGGACAGGATTGCGATCGCGGTCATTGGTGGGTGTTCTGGGCTGTGGCTGAATTCTGGGAGGATTATCCCACTTGAATATTTTCACGACTATTCTCTGATTCCTTCACTGATGACCAATCCCTGAATCCCTGATGACCAATCCCTGAATCACTGATGACCAATCCCTGAATCCCTGATGTCCAATCCCTGAATCTCTGATGACCAATCCCTGAATCTCTGATGACCAATCCCTGAATCTCTGATGACCAATCCCTGAATTCCTGATGACCAATCCCTGAATCTCTGATGACCAATCCCTGAATCTCTGATGACCAATCCCTGAATCACTGATGACCAATCCCTGAATCTCTGATGTCCAATCCCTGAATCTCTGATGACCAATCCCTGAATCTCTGATGTCCAATCCCTGAATCTCTGATGACCAATCCCTGATGACCAATCCCTGAATCTCTGATGACCAATCCCTGATGACCAATCCCTGAATCTCTGATGACCAATCCCTGAATCTCTGATGACCAATCCCTGAATCTCTGATGACCAATCCCTGAATCCCTGATGACCAATCCCTGAATCCCTGATGATCAATCCCTGAATCTCTGATGACCAATCCCTGAATCTCTGATGACCAATCCCTGATGACCAATCCCTGAATCTCTGATGATCAATCCCTGAATCTTAAGTCATTTTCCCATCCCCATCAGGCCACTTCGCAAGCGGCCAAGTTCGACCCTCGCCGAAGCGGCCGACTGGCGCAGCCTGCTGGCCGAGTTCGCCACCGACGATGCCGGCTTCGCTGAGTTCTCACCCAGCGAAGGCGAGCTGCTGACTGAGCGGTCTGACAGTGTCGATCATAGTCCATCGACCGTCAGCGACCTCGAGCAAGACGACGATCGACAAGAAGACAGTTTCCGACCTGTGCTGACTGTTCAACGCGAGCTGCTTCAGCGCGTTCTGGAGGCCGGAGGAGGCGGCCGACCCAGCGACAGCTGCCCCATGAAGGTGTGGCTGCAGCCAGGACTGCAATGGCCCGGACCCACTCTGCTGCTGGAGGAGCTGCCCTTCGAATCCTTCGTCAAGTTGTCCTCCTCCAAGGCGGCCAGGTTCAGCTGCACGATGGTGCGGCTGCACCTCCTGGGCTGCAGGCGATCGCGTGACCGGCGCGATGTGCTGAGCCGTCTGCTGGCTAGTCAGGACCCTTTCGGGTGAGTCTCGGCTACTGTCAGCTGATCCCCATTCTCCTGTCAGCTGATCCCCATTCTCCTGTCAGCTGATCCCCATTCTCCTGTCAGCAGATCCCCATTCTACTGTCAGATGATCCCCATTCTCCTGTCAGCTAATCGCTATTCTACTGTCAGCTGATCGCCATTCTACTGTCAGATGATCCCCATTCTCCTGTCAGCAGATCCCCATTCTCCTGTCAGCTGATCGCCATTCTACTGTCAGCTCTCATTCTACTCTGATTCCAAACTATTTTCCCAGCGCCCTGCCGCGGCTCCTGTCTCAGCTGGCTTCTAACGAGGGCTCGGATTCAGCCTATCGCGACTCAAACTCAGCTTCCGACGAATATGTCAATGTCAGCTCAACGTCCGGTGTTCGAATCTCTACCCTGACCTGCCCGCCGCTGTACAGCTGGTTCTACGGTCCGCAGCCCACGGCTGCCCCCACCGGCAGCCTGGCCCGCGACGTGGACGGCAGGCTGCGGCTGCCGCCTCTGCTTGCACAAACTGCCCAGCAGCGCCGGCTTCAACAGCTTCGACTGTCCAGAGCGGCAGCCGCCTGCGGCACTTGCGGCGTCAGGTCGCCGCATCCGCGCCTGTGCGACCCGTCCGACTGGCTGACGGCGCTCACCGCCTGCGGGCACTGGCACTGCGCGACCTGCTGGACCAGTCACGTGACCAACTGCGTGGCCGGGGCCAGCGCCGGGGCCGTCGGCTGCCCGACTCCGGGCTGCGGCCACACCGCTGATCCCGCGACCGTGCTGTGGTTCTCACCGTCCGATATCTACTACCGCTGCCTGCGCTATGCCGCCTGGCAACCGTTGCTATGACAGCTTTCTTTGCTGCTTATTTCTTAAGGGGTGAGCTTTGGGATCTAAAGGTTCAGTATCTAGGGGTGAGACTTGGGATCTAAAGGTTCAGGCTCTAGGGGTGACATTTGGGATCTGAATATTCAGTATCCAGGGGTGAGACTTAGGATCTGAATATTCAGTCTCTAGGGGTGAGATTTGGGATCTGAATATTCAGTCTCTAGGGGTGAGACTTGGGATCTGAATATTCAGTCTTTAGGGGTGAGATTTGGGATCTGAATATTCAGTCTCTAGGGGTGAGACTTGGGATCTAAAGGTTCAGGCTCTAGGGGTGACATTTGGGATCTGAATATTCAGTATCCAGGGGTGAGACTTAGGATCTGAATATTCAGTCTCTAGGGGTGACATTTGGGATCTGAATATTCAGTATCCAGGGGTGAGACTTAGGATCTGAATATTCAGTCTCTAGGGGTGAGATTTGGGATCTGAATATTCAGTCTCTAGGGGTGAGACTTGGGATCTGAATATTCAGTCTTTAGGGGTGAGATTTGGGATCTGAATATTCAGTCTCTAGGGGTGAGACTTGGGATCTGAATATTCAGTCTCTAGGGGTGAGACTTGGGATCTGAATATTCAGTATCTAGGGGTGAGACTTGGGATCTGAATATTCAGTCTCTAAGGGTGAGACTTGGGATCTGAATATTCAGTCTCTAGGGGTGAGACTTGGGATCTAAAGGTTCATTCTCTAGGGGTGAGACTTGGGATCTGAATATTCAGTCTTTAGGGGTGAGATTTGGGATCTGAATATTCAGTCTCTAGGGGTGAGACTTGGGATCTGAATATTCAGTCTCTAGGGGTGAGACTTGGGATCTGAATATTCAGTCTCTAGGGGTGAGACTTGGGATCTGAATATTCAGTATCTAGGGGTGAGACTTGGGATCTGAATATTCAGTCTCTAAGGGTGAGACTTGGGATCTGAATATTCAGTCTCTAGGGGTGAGACTTGGGATCTAAAGGTTCATTCTCTAGGGGTGAGACTTGGGATCTAAAGGTTCAATCTCTAGGGGTGAGATCTGGGATTTTAAAGGGCTATATTCAGGTTTTTCAGGTATTATTGGGTCTGTGGTGTTATGTCTATGGTAAGATTTTGCGATCTATTTGTGATCTAAGATCTATTTTTATTTAAGATGGTTCTGTGTATTTACAATAACAGCTAGTCCCTTGCATTCACTTACAATAAACTTTCAATGAAATTTTTAACAATACTTCACAGTCTTTAACCTTTCCACAGAGCCTGTTCTTGGCCATAGACTATTGCATTGTTGCGCACACAGGAGCTGTACGATTATATTTCGGGTTGTTAAACTTTCTCCATGCTTATCCATGTGTTTTATCTTTCTGTGATAGGTCTTTATTGTCTATTTTAATATTAGCATAATTTAGGAGTGCTCAGGACCCAGCGACAGCTGCCCCATGAAGGTGTGGCTGCAGCCAGGACTGCAATGGCCCGGACCCACTCTGCTGCTGGAGGAGCTGCCCTTCGAATCCTTCGTCAAGTTGTCCTCCTCCAAGGCGGCCAGGTTCAGCTGCACGATGGTGCGGCTGCACCTCCTGGGCTGCAGGCGATCGCGTGACCGGCGCGATGTGCTGAGCCGTCTGCTGGCTAGTCAGGACCCTTTCGGGTGAGTCTCGGCTACTGTCAGCTGATCCCCATTCTCCTGTCAGCTGATCCCCATTCTCCTGTCAGCTGATCCCCATTCTCCTGTCAGCAGATCCCCATTCTACTGTCAGATGATCCCCATTCTCCTGTCAGCTAATCGCTATTCTACTGTCAGCTGATCGCCATTCTACTGTCAGATGATCCCCATTCTCCTGTCAGCAGATCCCCATTCTCCTGTCAGCTGATCGCCATTCTACTGTCAGCTCTCATTCTACTCTGATTCCAAACTATTTTCCCAGCGCCCTGCCGCGGCTCCTGTCTCAGCTGGCTTCTAACGAGGGCTCGGATTCAGCCTATCGCGACTCAAACTCAGCTTCCGACGAATATGTCAATGTCAGCTCAACGTCCGGTGTTCGAATCTCTACCCTGACCTGCCCGCCGCTGTACAGCTGGTTCTACGGTCCGCAGCCCACGGCTGCCCCCACCGGCAGCCTGGCCCGCGACGTGGACGGCAGGCTGCGGCTGCCGCCTCTGCTTGCACAAACTGCCCAGCAGCGCCGGCTTCAACAGCTTCGACTGTCCAGAGCGGCAGCCGCCTGCGGCACTTGCGGCGTCAGGTCGCCGCATCCGCGCCTGTGCGACCCGTCCGACTGGCTGACGGCGCTCACCGCCTGCGGGCACTGGCACTGCGCGACCTGCTGGACCAGTCACGTGACCAACTGCGTGGCCGGGGCCAGCGCCGGGGCCGTCGGCTGCCCGACTCCGGGCTGCGGCCACACCGCTGATCCCGCGACCGTGCTGTGGTTCTCACCGTCCGATATCTACTACCGCTGCCTGCGCTATGCCGCCTGGCAACCGTTGCTATGACAGCTTTCTTTGCTGCTTATTTCTTAAGGGGTGAGCTTTGGGATCTAAAGGTTCAGTATCTAGGGGTGAGACTTGGGATCTAAAGGTTCAGGCTCTAGGGGTGACATTTGGGATCTGAATATTCAGTATCCAGGGGTGAGACTTAGGATCTGAATATTCAGTCTCTAGGGGTGAGATTTGGGATCTGAATATTCAGTCTCTAGGGGTGAGACTTGGGATCTGAATATTCAGTCTTTAGGGGTGAGATTTGGGATCTGAATATTCAGTCTCTAGGGGTGAGACTTGGGATCTAAAGGTTCAGGCTCTAGGGGTGACATTTGGGATCTGAATATTCAGTATCCAGGGGTGAGACTTAGGATCTGAATATTCAGTCTCTAGGGGTGACATTTGGGATCTGAATATTCAGTATCCAGGGGTGAGACTTAGGATCTGAATATTCAGTCTCTAGGGGTGAGATTTGGGATCTGAATATTCAGTCTCTAGGGGTGAGACTTGGGATCTGAATATTCAGTCTTTAGGGGTGAGATTTGGGATCTGAATATTCAGTCTCTAGGGGTGAGACTTGGGATCTGAATATTCAGTCTCTAGGGGTGAGACTTGGGATCTGAATATTCAGTATCTAGGGGTGAGACTTGGGATCTGAATATTCAGTCTCTAAGGGTGAGACTTGGGATCTGAATATTCAGTCTCTAGGGGTGAGACTTGGGATCTAAAGGTTCATTCTCTAGGGGTGAGACTTGGGATCTGAATATTCAGTCTTTAGGGGTGAGATTTGGGATCTGAATATTCAGTCTCTAGGGGTGAGACTTGGGATCTGAATATTCAGTCTCTAGGGGTGAGACTTGGGATCTGAATATTCAGTCTCTAGGGGTGAGACTTGGGATCTGAATATTCAGTATCTAGGGGTGAGACTTGGGATCTGAATATTCAGTCTCTAAGGGTGAGACTTGGGATCTGAATATTCAGTCTCTAGGGGTGAGACTTGGGATCTAAAGGTTCATTCTCTAGGGGTGAGACTTGGGATCTAAAGGTTCAATCTCTAGGGGTGAGATCTGGGATTTTAAAGGGCTATATTCAGGTTTTTCAGGTATTATTGGGTCTGTGGTGTTATGTCTATGGTAAGATTTTGCGATCTATTTGTGATCTAAGATCTATTTTTATTTAAGATGGTTCTGTGTATTTACAATAACAGCTAGTCCCTTGCATTCACTTACAATAAACTTTCAATGAAATTTTTAACAATACTTCACAGTCTTTAACCTTTCCACAGAGCCTGTTCTTGGCCATAGACTATTGCATTGTTGCGCACACAGGAGCTGTACGATTATATTTCGGGTTGTTAAACTTTCTCCATGCTTATCCATGTGTTTTATCTTTCTGTGATAGGTCTTTATTGTCTATTTTAATATTAGCATAATTTAAAGCGCTTAAATACACACGTTAACTTTTGATTTTTTTATTTCAAAGTTACTTTTCACTAAATTAAAATCTCAATTTCGTTACATTATTTCAAAAACAGTTGGGCTAATTGACACTTAAGCAAAATGCAAGTATAAATCACTGCTCTTTGCAGACGAAGGTTCTAGGCTAGGATATTTCTTAGAAATTTTACAAACTGGGCAAGCCTTGCTGGAATTGTGCCAAATTCATTTATTATCCAAGATTTTTATTTGTAGGTGTGCCAGGTGTGTCAATTATGACAGATTTGTGATATTCGCAGGGCCACGTCCATTTCCGGTCCAAAATTTTAGCTGTTATATTGCTGAAACACTTTCCAGCATACATTGTAAGACTTTCTGTGAAATCGCGAGGAAATGTCCTCTGATAAGGCGCCTGACACTGCTGCTGCTGCTAAGGTGAGATGAACTTTTTAATGAGTTTGCTCATCCCTCTGACCCTTTCCTGCTGCACTGTTTTTTAAACGCTACTGTTTGATTCCTCCTATCCACCAGTTCCTGATCAACCGCCAACCCCTTATCGACCGCCAACCCCTTATCGACCGCCAACCCCTTATCGACCGCCAACAACCCCTTATCGACCGCCAGCCCCTTATCGACCGCCAACAACCCCTTATCGACCGCCGAACCCTTATGGGCCGCCAAAAACCCCTTATCGACCGCTAAACAACCCCTTATCGACCGCCGCCACCTCAAGCCGGTCTCTGAGGCCAAGCTGTGGGGCGGCCGCTTCACCGGCGGGCTGGATCCCCTGATGCAGGCCTTCAACGACTCGCTGGCCTTCGACAAGCGCATGTGGCGGCAGGACCTTCGCGGCAGCCGGGCCTACGCCACCGCCCTGGCCGGGGTCGGCATCCTGACACAGGACGAGGCCAAGGAGCTGCACCGCGGACTCGACCTTGTGGCGGCCGAGTGGGAATCTGGGAGCTTCTCCGCGGCGCCTTCCGACGAGGACATTCACACCGCCAACGAGCGCCGCCTCAAAGAGCTGGTGGGGCCGCCCGCTGCTAAGCTGCACACCGGGCGGAGTCGCAATGACCAGGTGAGTTTCGATAAAGGTCATTGACCCCCCGCTTGTGAGTCTCTTGACGGGGACGCAAAAGGTAGGGTCGAGTGACCCCCCAAACCTTTTTGAGAGGTCCAGTGTTTAATAAAATAATAAGTAACTAATGACACTTGACCCAAGCGGAGTTATCGGCTGGACCATTTGCGCTGCCCACAGCACAGATGCAGCTATTGCGAGGTGCATCTGAAGGCTGAGTACGGCTGCTCACCTCAATTAACACCCTTTGTAATTTGCTAAATTTGCCAACACTTTTTGTTCCGGGTGAGTCGGGAATCGAACCACCGACCTTCAAGTCGCGTGCAGATGCTCTAACCACATGGCTACAGACACGATTGTTGCTTAATTTTAGCCAGCTGTAGAAATGACTTAACAGCTGGTTGAAATCTAGCCAAACACAGCTGAGGTAGGTGGTGTGGGTGTGGCGACCCACCCAGTCCGCGGACTGGACAGCTGTGCCACTGGCCATCCATCTGGCCCACCGAGGCTTGGTGCTAGTTTTCTTCTAGGATGATTTAAACTATGCAGTGCGCCAACAATGTGAGCACAGTTTGAGCACTGTCGCTAGTGCAGGTGATATTTCCGAGTAACAGTAATCTGTGCAGAGCGCAGGCAGACAGCATTGCTGATGCGCAGTGGAGCAGTTCTCAGATGATTCTCAATATCTCAGAATCGCTGAAGTTTAAATCCCAGTCACGCTTTGCATGATTTTCCTCTCGGCTGTGAGACTCGAGGGTTCGCAGCGCCAGTAGCTTAATCTGATTTGTAATAATTCAGCCAGCAACAGGCATTCCTACTTCAGCGCATTGTCCCGCCTTCGTCTGGTGAAATGCCGCCATTCGGTCTCTGACAGGCGAGACTGCAGTAAACCGTCACGCAGATTTCACGGTAGCGAGCGTCTGACAATCCAACGAAAATTATCTGAAATTGAGGGGCTCGAAAACAATGACGCAAAAATTCAATTCCTCGGCGCTTATGTTTAACTTGCGAAAGCGAAATTCTCTTTGATGTTCGTCGGCGTTGAGACTCTAGTCGGTGCTTTCATCTCCATGGAAATTTGTCAATAAGGAAGGCTACAAATTCACTCGCCTTACCTGGGAGTGTTTGCGTATCAGCGAATGCGAAAGCGATACATCGCAATGACTCGTCCTCACTGCGGCTTCTGCTCAGCTGCTGTAGTGGCACTGCTGTGCTCGGTGCCCGCAGCTCTTGGACGAAATTTGCTGGCCAAAAACCTCGGTTGCTATGCGGATAGCGGAAATTATCAGAGGGACATCGCTGGCCTGAAAGACTTCGGCATATCCAGGATTGAAAGCACAAATGTAAATACTTTCGCTCTAGCCGACCCTGGTGGAACAGTCAAATCTGTGCTGGTTTTCTCGAGTCTAATGACGCAAGAGCTGTGCTTCAGCATCTGCGGTCTGGGCAGCTACCCGATCGCTGGCGTACAAGCCTTTTATTGGTGCAGCTGTGGCAGCACCTTCGGCTCCTATGGATCTGCTCCGGAATCCCAGTGCTCCCAGAACTGCGGCGGCAACCCGTCCCAGAACTGCGGCGGAGAATATCGAAATCGTGTCTTCAGGCTGACCTACCCGAACAGTGAGCGGTTGCCCGAAACACCCCACTGATTGCTTATGGTTCTCAGTTCGATTGCTCAGGGAAAGTGCAAGGTGCTCTTTCACAACGAGACGCACTTGCAAATGTCTCTTATTCGACTATAAGCATAAGTACAATTACTAAGAGTTAGGATCTGTCATAGGTTCAGCCGATACTCAAATTCTCCCATCACCAGAGAATCAGTTCGTCACTGGCAACCGCAGCCAGGTTGTCATGAGCAAACCAGGTGCTCCAATTTTCTGGACTGTCAAAGCACGTGGATATATCGAGTGCGCCTACCAGTGCGATGCCGGCTGCGAGGCGGTGATCTTCAACAGTGAGCAGGGCCTGTGCCACCTTATTGAGCACGCCGTGGTGCCGGCTGCGGTGAGCAGTCCTAGCAGCGGCGAGTTCCTTGTCCGTGGCTGAGCTTGAAGCCCAATTCTGAATAGACTTGAGTGAACCGGAGATACGAGAACTCTCACTTGTTGATAAAGAACATACGCGATACGCATTGAAAGCAGCGTCACTGAAAGTCATGGGTTGAATAAGCAATAAAACATAGCACGGAACATATCTAACTGTTTGTTAGATGTGTTTAAAATTTGCCTTCGGGACCCTATGTAATCGAATTAAAGGGCCGATGCTGTTCAATCTAAGTCCGTCTCTTGAACTAGTCATTCGATGTCTGACAATGGTCTCATGCCGAAGTGATGTTTAAATTAATAGAGGAAACTGCAGGACTGAGCGAAGGGAACTGCAGGACTGAGCGGAGGGACCTGCAGGACTGAGCGGAGGGAACTGCAGGACTGAGGGAGGGAACTGCTGGACTGAGCGGAGGGACCTGCAGGACTGAGCGGAGGGAACTGCAGGACTGAGTGGAGGGAACTGCAGGACTGAGGGAGGGACCTGCTGGACTGAGCGGAGGGACCTGCAGGACTGAGGGAGGGAACTGCTGGACTGAGCGGAGGGACCTGCAGGACTGAGCGGAGGGACCTGCAGGACTGAGCGGAGGGAACTGCAGGACTGAGTGGAGGGAACTGCAGGACTGAGGGAGAGAACTGCTGGACTGAGCGGAGGGACCTGCAGGACTGAGCGGAGGGAACTTGGCCCTGTTAGGCCTGATTTGCGGAAGCTATTGGCTGCTTAAGCTTGTCCATGGACTGGACCAACCCCCGTTTACCGCAGCTAATGCTGGTACACATTTAACAGCTGGGTGAACTGAAGCGATGCACAGAGCAATGCATTGTTCCAATAGATTCAGGAGTCGAACCCCCGACCTTTAAGTCGCGAGTCCGACGCTCTCACCACTAACCTACAATCCCCTGGTGGTGGGTGCATGGGTCGAATGACCCGAAAATTGAGTAAGATCAAACAAGCGTGACCCTTCTCGTTTCTGATTTTGTCTGGAAAGGTGGCCACGGACATCCGCCTCTGGCTAATGGACTATCTGTCCGACCAGCTGCTGCCGCAGTTGCGCCACCTCATCGACACCCTGGTCAGCCGGGCCGAGGCCGAGACCCACGTGCTCATGCCCGGCTATACTCACCTGCAGCGGGCTCAGCCGGTGCGCTGGTCTCACTGGCTGCTGAGCTACGCCTCCATGCTGCGCCGGGACTGCCAGCGACTGACCGACTGCCGGGCCCGCACCGCTGTGTGTCCGCTGGGCAGCGGCGCCCTGGCCGGCAACCCGTTCGGTGTGGACAGGACTGGCCTGGCAGGTGAGCTGGGCCGGCTTCCGTTGGGATATTTGGTTGGTCTGTGTCATCCTGGGATCGTGAAGCAGTGGCATCTGTCCATAATCCCCTCTCACTCCTTCCAGACGCTCTTGGCTTCACCAGTGGTGTCACGTGGAACAGTCTGGACGCCGTGGCTGACCGCGACTTCGCCTCCGAGTTCGAGTTCGGTGCGGCCATGCTAGGCAACCACCTGAGCCGCCTGGCTGAGGACCTGATCCTGTTCTGCAGCAAGGAGTTCGGCTTCGTCACCCTGTCGGACGCCTACAGCACCGGGAGCAGCCTGATGCCGCAGAAGAAGAACGCCGATAGCCTGGAGCTGATCCGCGGCAAAACCGGCCGGCTCTGCGGCCACCTGGTCTCCCTGCTGATGGTCCAGAAGTCCCTGCCGAGCGCATTCAACAAAGACCTCCAGGAGGATAAGGAGGGCCTGTTCGACGCCTGCGACACGGTGTCGGCCGTGGTTCGAATCGCCGACGGCGTTGTCGCCACCCTGACTGTTCACCCGGAGGCCTGCGCCGCTGCATTGAGCTGCGACATGCTGGCCACCGACTTGGCCTACTACCTGGTGCGCCGCGGGGTGCCGTTCCGCGAGGCTCACGCCGCCTCAGGCAAGTGCGTCGCGCTGGCCGAGACCAAAGCTTGCCAGCTGGACCAGCTCACCTATGAGGACTTCCGCTCGGTCAGGTGAGGCCTTGAGCACACTTTTTGCGGGGCCTTTGCTAGCCGAATCAGGCAAATCCCATCAACCCGAAATCCCATCTAACTTGAATCCCCTCAACCTTGAATCCCATCAACCCGAAATCCCATCTACCTTGAATCCCATCAACCTTGAATCCCATCAACCCGAAATCCCATCTAACTTGAATCCCCTCAACCTTGAATCCCATCAACCCGAAATCCCATCTACCTTGAATCCCATCTACCTTAATCCCATCTACTTTGAATCCCATCTACCTTAATCCCATCAACCTTTAATCCTATCGACCTTGAATCCCATCTATTTTGAATCCCATCTACCTTAATCCCATCAACCTTTAATCCTATCAACCTTTAATCCTATCAACCTTGAATCCCATCTATTTTGAATCCCATCTACCTGAATCCCATCTACCTTGAATCCTATCAACCTTGAATCCCATCTATTTTGAATCCCATCTACCTGAATCCCATCTACCTTGAATCCTATCAACCTTGAATCCCATCTATTTTGAATCCCATCTACCTTAATCCCATCTACCTTGAATCCTATCGACCTTGAATCCCATCTATTTTGAATCCCATCTACCTGAATCCCATCTACCTTGAATCCTATCAACCTTGAATCCCATCTACCTTGAATCCCATCGACCCAAGATCCTACCCATTTCAGCGACAAATTCTCCGATGACGTCACCGGTCTGTGGGATTTTGAGACCAGTGTTGAGCAGTACAGCGCCTTCGGTGGCACCGCCCTCCAGTCGGTGCGCCAGCAAATCGCGGCCTTCCGAGTTTGGATGTCCGAGTCCGGCAAGAATTGAAAGCAGTTTTTTCACTCCGCGTGAAGTTCAGAACTGGTTTTTATTGGTTACTGCACTGAGTCCTTCTACCCAACTCACATCTCATACCTTTAGCTACACAAATACTTAGCAATATTTTATATTTACTAATTCATTATTCAATGTTTTTGGCAAGCCTGTGCATTGTTTTGCGAGGCAGTTTGATCCAGGGCTATTTTTAGTAAATCAGCTGAGTTTTAGAGAACTTTTTGTCACTAATTACTACTTGCAGTAGTTTGTCTTGTCTTAGAAATTCTAACATTTTTTCAGCAAGCCACAATTCACCCAATAATTACATAGTCAGCTGTCAACAGCTTTCTATTCAACGAATTCAGAATAAACAACCAAATGATCAAATTATTTTTTTCTTTTTGACGAATGCTTCGATATTAGAGTGACACTTGAATTTTGGGAGAGTGACAATTTTATTGAAGGAAGATGATGCCGCAGTCTGATGCCGGAAGATGATGCCGCAATGAGATGACAGTCTCATTTTGATGAGTGACAGTCCCATTTGGATGAGTGACAGTCCCATTTGGATGAGTGACAGTCCCATTTGGATGAGTGACAGTCCCATTTGGATGAGTGACAGTCCCATTTGGATGAGTGACAGTCCACTTTGGATGAGTGACAGTCTTATTTGGATGAGTGACAGTCTTATTTGGATGAGTGACAGTCTTATTTGGATGAGTGACAGTCTTATTTGGATGAGTGACAGTCCCATTTTGATGAGTGACAGTCCCATTTGGATGAGTGACAGTCCAATTTGGATGAGTGACAGTCCAATTTGGATGAGTGACAGTCCAATTTGGATGAGTGACAGTTCCATTTGGATGAGTGACAGTCCAATTTGGATGAGTGACAGTTCCATTTGGATGAGTGACAGTCCAATTTGGATGAGTGACAGTTCCATTTGGATGAGTGATAGTCATTTGGATGAGTGACAGTCCCATTTGGATGAGTGACAGTCCCATTTGGATGAGTGACAGTCCAATTGGATGAGTGACAGTTCCATTTGGATGAGTGACGGTTCCATTTGGATGAGTGACAGTTCCATTTGGATGAGTGACAGTCCCATTTGGATGAGTGACAGTTCCATTTGGATGAGTGACAGTTCCATTTGGATGAGTGACAGTCCCATTTGGATGAGTGACAGTCCCAATTGGATGAGTGACAGTTCCATTTGGATGAGTGACAGTCCCATTTGGATGAGTGACAGTCCCATTTGGATGAGTGACAGTCTCATTTGGATGAGTGACAGTCCCATTTGGATGAGTGACAGTCCCATTTGGATGAGTGACAGTCCCATTTGGATGAGTGACAGTCCCATTTGGATGAGTGACAGTTCCATTTGGATGAGTGACAGTCCAATTGGATGAGTGACAGTTCCATTTGGATGAGTGACAGTCCCATTTGGATGAGTGACAGTCCCATTTGGATGAGTGACAGTCCCAATTGGATGAGTGACAGTTCCATTTGGATGAGTGACAGTCCAATTGGATGAGTGACAGTTCCATTTGGATGAGTGACAGTCCCATTTGGATGAGTGACAGTTCCATTTGGATGAGTGACAGTCCAATTGGATGAGTGACAGTTCCATTTGGATGAGTGACAGTCCCATTTGGATGAGTGACAGTCCCATTTGTATGAGTGACAAATCCATTCTCTGACAATTGGATTGCGTCCAGTGAAACTTTGATTGAATGGAGTGACAATTCGGTTTGGAAAAAGTGTAAATCGATTGTGTGGAGTTGTTGAGGGACAATTTTTAAGGCGAGTCAAAATTCAGTTTTCAACTGAGCCTCCAGCGGTCAGTGCCAGTTAGAAAGTTTCAGTGAGTTTTGAACTTCCAAGAAAAGTTTTTATCGCAAGTGCTTCAGATAAACAGTGACAGAGCAAGGCAGTGCTGCCTTGTGCATCTGCAGTGCTGAATGCCAGCCTAATAAATAATAACTGACAGTCGTGTCACAGCCCACCCCGGTCCTGTGAGAATGGACTCACGAAAGGCATCTGATTCCCAATCTCATTGATCTCGCCAGCTGACTGGGAAATACTTCTCACAGCTCTGTTCTCCGAGCGGAGGTGGGGTGGGTGCGGGGCCGGCGCACAGCCACTGCACAGCCCGCCGGGTCACCAATATCTCCCGGGCTAATTGCAGCTTTTATCCCCGGGATAATCACTAACTGGCCTCTGTTTGTTTTTCTCCTCAACTCCCGGATCCGTGGCACCCGCGAGCTGCCATTAAATCATTGGCCATCAGCTCTCCGTGGCTGAAACCGAGGGGCTTCTCGATCTGGCACCGCCGCCGCGGCTTCCTTCACTGCGGGAAGTGGGCGGCCTTTCCTGGAATTATTAATGGAACTTCCGGGATGGCGCATGCTTCTAGAGGACATCTTGGGAGTCACATTTTTGCGGGCTTTCTGTGGGCGGCAGACACGCAATGGCTGACAAACTCTTGATGGAAATCAGGCATCAAACAGATTTATTAATGAGCTCATTTCATTGCTGTACAATGGACAAGCCAGGCTGTGCAACAAGACTTTCACAGAGTTCTCATTGCGTTGATGCTTCTGTTGCAACGAACGAACAAGCCGATCTCACGGACTGCTCAACTGCTGCCGCGCTTAGGTACGCTCTGATTGGCTGGGTAGGCTCTGACTATACTCCCACATGCATTGACAGCATAAATCCCAACTCATAGCACTAGCAGCAATGGTGCTTCACTGAACTTCAGCTCTGCTCTGTGACGTCACTCAATATTAATTAATGGCGAACCTCTGGCTGGTCATTCTCTGCGTCCTGAGTGTCAGGTGAGTCAGAGAGCACTGCAGCCGTAACACCATCCCACTGCAGCCGTAACACCATCCCACTGCAGTCATAACACCATCCCACTGCAGCCATAACACCATCCCACTGCAGCCGTAACACCATCCCACTGCAGCCGTAACACCATCCCACTGCAGCCGTAACACCATCCCACTGCAGCCGTAACACCATCCCACTGCAGCCATAACACCATCACACTGCAGCCATAACACCATCCCACTGCAGCCGTAACACCATCCCACTGCAGCCGTAACACCATCCCACTGCAGCCATAACACCATCACACTGCAGCCATAACACCATCCCACTGCAGCCGTAACACCATCCCACTGCAGCCGTAACACCATCCCACTGCAGCCGTAACACCATCCCACTGCAGCCGTAACACCATCCCACTGCAGCCGTAACACCATCCCACTGCAGCCGTAACACCATCCCACTGCAGCCGTAACACCATCCCACTGCAGCCGTAACACCATCCCACTGCAGCCGTAACACCATCCCACAGCAATCATAACACCATCACACTGCAATCATAACACCATCACACTGCAATCATAACACCATCACACTGTAGTCATAACACCATCCCACTGCAGTCATAACACCATCACACTGCAATCATAACACCATCACACTGCAATTATAACACCATCACACTGTAGTCATAACACCATCCCACTGCAATCATAACACCATCACACTGCAATCATAACACCATCACACTGCAATCATAACACCATCACACTGCAGTCATAACACCATCGCACTGCAGCCGTAACACCATCCCACTGCAGCCATAACACCATCCCACTGCAATCATAACACCATCACACTGCAGCCATAACACCATCCCACTGCAGCCATAACACCATCCCACTGCAATCATAACACCATCACACTGCAGCCATAACACCATCCCACTGCAATCATAACACCATCCCACAGCAATCATAACACCATCACACTGCAATCATAACACCATCCCACTGCAGCCGTAACACCATCCCACTGCAGCCGTAACACCATCCCACTGCAGCCATATCACCATCCCACTGCAGCCATAACACCATCCCACTGCAGCCATATCACCATCACACTGCAGCCGTAACACCATCCCACTGCAGCCATATCACCATCCCACTGCAGCCATATCACCATCCCACTGCAGCCATATCACCATCCCACTGCAGCCATAACACCATCCCACTGCAGCCATAACACCATCCCACTGCAGCCATAACACCATCCCACTGCAATCATAACACCATCACACTGCAGCCATAACACCATCCCACTGCAATCATAACACCATCCCACAGCAATCATAACACCATCACACTGCAATCATAACACCATCCCACTGCAGCCGTAACACCATCCCACTGCAGCCATAACACCATCCCACTGCAGCCATAACACCATCCCACTGCAGCCGTAACACCATCCCACTGCAGCCGTAACACCATCCCACTGCAGCCGTAACACCATCCCACAGCAATCATAACACCATCACACTGCAGCCATAACACCATCCCACTGCAGCCATATCACCATCCCACTGCAGCCATAACACCATCCCACTGCAATCATAACACCATCCCACTGCAATCATAACACCATCCCACTGCAATCATAACACCATCACACTGCAGCCATAACACCATCCCACTGCAATCATAACACCATCCCACAGCAATCATAACACCATCCCACTGCAGCCGTAACACCATCCCACAGCAATCATAACACCATCACACTGCAGCCGTAACACCATCCCACTGCAGCCATAACACCATCCCACTGCAGCCATAACACCATCACACTGCAGCCGTAACACCATCCCACTGCAGTCATAACACCATCCCACTGCAATCATAACACCATCCCACTGCAATCATAACACCATCCCACTGCAATCATAACACCATCCCACAGCAATCATAACACCATCACACTGCAGCCGTAACACCATCCCACTGCAGCCATAACACCATCACACTGCAGCCATAACACCATCACACTGCAGCCATAACACCATCACACTGCAATCATAACACCATCACACTGCAATCATAACACCATCACACTGCAATCATAACACCATCCCACTGCAGCCATAACACCATCACACTGCAATCATAACACCATCACACTGCAATCATAACACCATCACACTGCAATCATAACACCATCACACTGCAATCATAACACCATCACACTGCAATCATAACACCATCACACTGCAATCATAACACCATCACACTGCAATCATAACACCATCACACTGCAATCATAACACCATCACACTGCAATCATAACACCATCACACTGCAATCATAACACCATCACACTGCAGCCATAACACCATCCCACTGCAATCATAACACCATCCCACAGCAATCATAACACCATCACACTGCAATCATAACACCATCCCACTGCAGCCGTAACACCATCCCACTGCAGCCATAACACCATCCCACTGCAGCCATAACACCATCCCACTGCAGCCGTAACACCATCCCACTGCAGCCGTAACACCATCCCACTGCAGCCGTAACACCATCCCACAGCAATCATAACACCATCACACTGCAGCCATAACACCATCCCACTGCAGCCATAACACCATCACACTGCAGCCATAACACCATCACACTGCAGCCATAACACCATCACACTGCAGCCATAACACCATCCCACTGCAGTCATAACACCATCACACTGCAGCCATAACACCATCACACTGCAGCCATAACACCATCACACTGCAATCATAACACCATCACACTGCAATCATAACACCATCACACTGCAATCATAACACCATCCCACTGCAGCCATAACACCATCACACTGCAGCCATAACACCATCCCACTGCAATCATAACACCATCACACTGCAATCATAACACCATCCCACTGCAATCATAAGACCATCACACTGCAATCATAACACCATCCCACTGCAGCCATAACACCATCACACTGCAGCCATAACACCATCCCACAGCAATCATAACACCATCCCACTGCAGCCGTAACACCATCACACTGCAGCCATAACACCATCCCACTGCAGCCATAACACCATCCCACTGCAGCCATAACACCATCACACTGCAGCCATAACACCATCCCACTGCAGTCATAACACCATCCCACAGCAATCATAACACCATCACACTGCAGCCGTAACACCATCCCACTGCAGCCATAACACCATCCCACTGCAGCCATAACACCATCCCACTGCAGTCATAACACCATCCCACTGCAATCATAACACCATCACACTGCAGCCGTAACACCATCCCACTGCAGTCATAACACCATCACACTGCAGCCATAACACCATCACACTGCAGCCGTAACACCATCCCACTGCAGTCATAACACCATCCCACTGCAGTCATAACACCATCACACTGCAGCCGTAACACCATCCCACTGCAGTCATAACACCATCACACTGCAGCCATAACACCATCCCACTGCAATCATAACACCATCCCACTGCAGTCATAACACCATCCCACTGCAGTCATAACACCATCCCACTGCAGTCATAACACCATCACACTGCAATCATAACACCATCCCACTGCAGCCATAACACCATCCCACTGCAGTCATAACACCATCCCACTGCAGTCATAACACCATCCCACTGCAGCCATAACACCATCCCACTGCAGCCATAACACCATCCCACTGCAGTCATAACACCATCCCACTGCAATCATAACACCATCACACTGCAGCCGTAACACCATCCCACTGCAGTCATAACACCATCACACTGCAGCCATAACACCATCACACTGCAGCCGTAACACCATCCCACTGCAGTCATAACACCATCCCACTGCAGTCATAACACCATCACACTGCAGCCGTAACACCATCCCACTGCAGTCATAACACCATCACACTGCAGCCATAACACCATCACACTGCAATCATAACACCATCCCACTGCAGTCATAACACCATCCCACTGCAGTCATAACACCATCCCACTGCAGTCATAACACCATCACACTGCAATCATAACACCATCCCACTGCAGCCATAACACCATCCCACTGCAGTCATAACACCATCCCACTGCAGTCATAACACCATCACACTGCAATCATAACACCATCCCACTGCAGCCATAACACCATCCCACTGCAGCCATAACGCCATCCCACTGCAGTCATAACACCATCCCACTGCAGTCATAACACCATCCCACTGCAGTCATAACACCATCACACTGCATGCTGGATGAATTGATATGTCCAGTAAATAATTAATACCATCTATCGGTGATTTTTCTGCAGCTTCCCACGGCCGCAGTCAGCCCAGCTACTGCCCTACCCCCCCGGTGGCACGGCTAACGCCTCCCAGCTGGTTCGGGTATCTCGAGTCCTCGACCAGATCCTCAACAGCAGCCGCTACGATAGCAACTTGAGGCCTGGCCTAGAGTTTAAAATCAACAATGTCACTGGCGAGCGGGAGGTCATTGGTTCGTGCCTCTTTTTGTTTCGTCTTTCAGAGCTTATGTGATTGTCATGACATTGTGATGGGACAGTGAAGACATTGTGATGGGACAGTGAAGACATTGTGATGGGAAAGCTTATGCTAAAGATTACATAACAAAAACATCTTAATTAAGTCGAACTCGTGAGCAATTATTGTGCTCAGATGGTGCTCAGAAGATAAAACTGCTAAAGAACTCGCAGTCATAAATCAACAGGCATCCTCACAGCCGATGCATATGAGTGAACCTCAAGTGCCTTCTCAAGTCTCTTCTCATACAGTGACTCTTCTGTGAGATTTTTCTGCACTCGAAACGAGACACAATGAAAAAACTGTGCAGGAAATGTTTCGCGCACTTCAACTGGCATTTGTGGGACAGCTACAGCAGCCTCTGAGGCACTTTTTCAAGAGCCTGAGCTGCGCCCTAATCCGCCGATTTCTCTCTGCCTCCTTGAATAGGCTTTGGAATTTGCCTGGTCCTGCTCGGCTAGTCGCAAATCACAAAGAGGATTTTAATCCAGGGCTTACAAGATATCCAGCGCCGCTACCCATGAGCAAGCAGCAAATGGGGGGAGGCACCACGCCTGTTGTGCAATGCTCCTCTGAGAAGGATAAGCAGGAGGAGAAGGTGAAGGCCAATGAGAAGAGGCCCTGATCCAGTTAATTCTGGCTTGTTTATCCCTCGGCCCAGGAGAATCAGCTCACAATCCCCCGGCCGTTCATCATTCTCAACGCCCGAGCTCCGAAATCTTCCAGATTGCTCGAGCGTTGATGGGATGAGAGTTGCAGCTTTGGGGATGGGAGGCGGTCAAACTTTGTGAGGCCAGTCCGCAAGCGCTGCTTGCAAGTTTTTGGTTAATAAAAAAGATAACGCAAATTAGTCTTTCGCAGTGGCCTAGCTAGGATTTCTGTCTAGTGTGGGGGGCGCCTTGGGGTGCCACTACTGGGGGTGCCTCTAGTGGGGGTGCCACTAATGGGGGGGTGCCACTACTGGGGTTGCCACTACTGGGGGTGCCTCTACTAGGGGTGCCGCTACTGGGGGTGCCTCTACGCCCCTGGTCTTTCGCCGTCTAAACTAAGTTACTAGCTGAGCGCATACGGCCACCACATTTTTATCACAGATGAGGACCCAGTGGCAGTGTCGGTAAACATGCTGATCAAGAATCTCGGACCAATTGACGAGGAGAAAATGGTGATTGAAACTATCCTCTGGTTGAAGTTTTCTTTCATCTTTGGAATCACAGTCGCAGACTCTGTCTCCACGCGCAGATGTACGCAATGGAGATTTACTTCCGTCAGTGCTGGATGGACAGCCGCCTCAGGTTTGACCCGGCCGATGCCAAACAGGATGAGATCAAGGTGAGCATCAGCATCCTCAGGCGCATCTGGCGGCCCGACACCTACTTCTTCAACGGCCGCGGTTCGCGACTGCACGAGCTGACCACGCCGAACAAGCTGCTACGGATTCAGGCCGATGGCACCGTGTTCTTCTCCATGCGGTGATCATGCCGATTCTTATCGCTATTTACTACTTATGCTTCGAGCTCAGTAGTAGTTGATAGTATAAAGCGCGCATTTTCGCAGGCTCACAGTCAAGGCGGTGTGTTACATGGACTTCCGAAAATTCCCAGTCGATCGTCAAACCTGCCCGTTGTTTATCGGCAGCTGTGAGTCGGTCTGATCCGCCATTTGATTGTAGAGGTCTAGAAAAAAATACCTGAAGTTTTTACATTTAAACCTTCCCAGTTGCCTACGACTCCAAGAACCTGATCTACCTGTGGTGGGAGGAGGCCAGGGCAAGTCCGCACCTGCACGAGATTCCCGGCACTGTTGTGAACTCCAGCAATAAGAACCTTGGCGCCGAGGTGACCGCAATGGCCCAGTTTCTGTTCCGGCAGGAGAGAGTGGTGTTCTCGCACCTGGACACCCGCCTTGGAAAAGGTGCTTCCGTATTTCAACTTATAATTTACCTTTGAAACAACCAGCAACGAAAGGTAACTCACGCACCGCACAGAGTACCGCAACCTGCTGAGCATGACAATCCCGCTGGAGCGAATGATCGGTTTCTACGTGCTGCAGATCTACCTGCCGTCCTACATGACCGTGGCCATCTCCTGGGTCAGCTTCTGGATCAATCGGGAGGCCACCCCCGCCAGGGTGACGCTCTGTGAGACCGCTCGCTGTGATTGTCTTGAGTAATCCGTGCAGATACGATGAATCCCAAACCTTCTCTGTTCTGGCTCTTTTTTTTGGCTTTTGGTTGCCCTTCAGGTACCTGGATCGTTCGAATACAAGAGAAGTTAGTTTATTCTCTTTGTTTTTTGGTTGCAGTTACAACGGACCAATAGTAATTATTGAACTTAGGTTCGGTGCTGTCTTCCTGACTTCGGTTTGTCGTTGACGTCGATTAACCAATAGTCACTTGTGGAGTGTCCAGCTTTGGTAGGTTCTACCACAAGTCTGGCGCTTATCCCTTGTAGTATAATCAATATAATCCCACGTCTGTGACTACGACTTAATCGTTGGTTAGCTCAAGAAAAGCCTTCTAATTAGTAAATAATTAATTAGGATAACTCAAGGAACTCTTACCACAAGTCTTGGACCTGGAGTCCGATTCACTTCTCTCCGTTTCCTCTTTTCGGCGAGACTCTGAATCTGGGCTCGCTTCGGAGCTCTTGTATTTATAGAGAATCTCTCGGGTTCGATGAGTGCGTTCAGTGTACAGGTGTCAAACTGGTGTCAAAAATGTTGGGTCAACGCTTGACAACTTGAGAGGATTTTTTATAACTAAACTAGTAGAAGCGCAAAAAGATGATTATCGCTTTCTTGACCTTTTGATTGATTTTAGGTAACATGATTGGTTTGATTGTTGGTCGCTATGACATAGAAATGGATTTGATACTATTAATAGTAGTCACTTGACTTTTGATTGATTCGTTTGTTCTTTTTTGGTGAAGTGAATCACATGCTGTACTCGTATGTTTTTTATTCGCATTTTCTAAAAATACTACTAAGCGGATGAGTAGAGTAGTTAGCGCATGATTGGTTAAAATAAAAATTACCATAATTCTGCACTCTACACGATTCTTGTCGAAGACCTTTGTGAAAAGGACAACTAACAGCTTTGTGTAAACCTCAATGCTGAATCCATTTCGGTTCAGTAATAAAATAATTAACATTATACTCAATCCAATATGATAAACAGGAGTGGCCGACATAATTACATTATGATATTTGTAAGCAGAGATCTTATGCCTGTCAATATTGGTGGTTTTTGCCACCAGACACTCGACAACAATCGTTTTACATCTCAACGATGCCGATGTTTTCATTACAATTAATTTAACACTGATCAGGTAGTCAAAGAAAAAACAAAAATTTGGTTATTTAAAATCCCCCCCGCGGCATTTCTGCTGTTCAGCAATTTAAGTTTCAAGAAAAAATTAACACCAAGAGCTGGAAAATGCGATGGGACTTTTTTAATTTATTGTCATACAGAAGGATTCTGAATGTGACAGAAATTCGCTCTTTAAATTATTTTATACTTTGAGCTTGCGCTCCCCCGCAGCCATCACCACCCTGCTCACGAGTGTCACCATCACCCTGACGGGCCGCATGGGCCTGCCGAAGGTCTCCTACGCCACTGCCCTAGACATATTCCTGCTCGTGTGCTTCTTCTTCGTGTTCTCCGCCCTGCTTGAGTACGCGGGCGTCAACTATTTCACAAAGGCTGGCAACGTGGAGATTCCCAGGAAGAGCACGGCACAGGTGATTTAAGCACGGCGTGAAATGTTCATGAGCATTCAGTCCACGGACTGAACAGCTGAGCCCCTTAAACTGATAGCTGATGCTCATGTCTGGCTTAATAGTACTTTCAGGAGGACTGTAGGCACTCATGCGACCCTTCTGCCGATTTCGCTGACTCCTGAACACTCGCGGGTGTAATAACTAAGGCCGAGGCTATTTTTAGTGAGCAGACAAAACTCTCAATCTTTACTGCCACGCTGAGCGCGCGTCCATATATTATATTTGCTAGAACTGGGGTGGCGACACCCACCCCGCTCCGCAACCAATCAAACGACCCAGGTGTACACCTGGGCCTGGCTCACGTGCGTACGCACACTACAGCGTGCATCTGCCCTGACTTTTTGCATCTTCAGGCGGTGTGTACACTCTTACTGTACCTTTTGGCTTAGGACTTATAGCCGTAAATTATACGACAAGCCCCCGAGCCCTTATCACCGCGCCACATCGAGCTCAGGAACCAGCTTGGTGCGAAAGGTAAACGCGATAACCGCTCTGCTACACCTGGGGTTAGATATTACGCGTATCTTTTAATTTTATGCTTTTTGTTTACAATTAGCTTTGCTTATCCACAGACCTCAATAGAGCGAGACCATCAGCACGAAGCTACTAGTTTGTTGAACACAAACGCTCAGCTGAGCGCAGACCGCTCCACACATCGGCGCCGCTGTCAACCCGCCCGCACCACCAGCCGAGACTTGAACTTAGACAGAAACCGAGACGATGGCGTCGGTAGGACGACCGGAGGAGACTCCAGAGAAACCTGCCCGAGCATGTTCCTTCACTGCCTGCGCGGCGACCGGAAGTACATGCTGCTGAAGGACAGCCGGCGCAGCTCGGGGCCGAACTCTGAGTCGCAGATCGATCGCGCGTCAAGATTTATCTTCCCAGCCTCATTTCTGGCCGTGAATGTTGCGTACTGGCTGGCGCTCTTCATGGGAGACGAGTTCCTGGTCGATCAGGAGAGCTGATAGACAGCACATGGCTAACAATATAAGATAATTGTTTCAGGTGGCAATTATGCAATTCGCACAGCACCTTTTGCACCTTTCGCACATTTACCAAGTTTATGATTCAGTCCGTTAAATATAACTCAGCCCAATTGGAAAACAGCTTCGCTATTTGAAAAAAAACTCGGTTTCGGTGTTATGGACTGTCTCCTTAATTCTTAGGCACTTTAATGCCCGCCCTGCACTTCGTCTGTCTCTGCGTTTCTTCAATTATGGACTGTCTCCTTAATTCTTAGGCACTTTAATGCCCGCCCTGCACTTCGTCTGTCTCTGCGTTTCTTCAATTATGGACTGTCTCCTTAATTCTTAGGCACTTTAATGCCCGCCCTGCACTTCGTCTGTCTCTGCGTTTCTTCAATTATGGACTGTCTCCTTAATTCTTAGGCACTTTAATGCCCGCCCTGCACTTCGTCTGTCTCTGCGTTTCTTCAATTATGGACTGTCTCCTTAATTCTTAGGCACTTTAATGCCCGCCCTGCACTTCGTCTGTCTCTGCGTTTCTTCAATTATGGACTGTCTCCTTAATTCTTAGGCACTTTAATGCCCGCCCTGCACTTCGTCTGTCTCTGCGTTTCTTCAATCGGGAAAGGCTATATCACCTCGGACCGGACCCAAACATGGATGACGTTTACAGTTTCGAGAAGACCCCACAGCTTGTCCCGTTCCTCAGGGCTACCAGACGAGCATCATTCTTCCCTAGCGAGAAACACGCTGCAGGAAGGACCGGCCACGGACCTCCCTGACTGGCGCCGCACCGTCGGCTGAAATGGAATTTTCAGGGATTAGTGAAATGGGCTCCTGTTGCCTCCCCACTGAGTCTTCGGACCGCCCTGCAGCTGAATCAAGTCAGTGGGCTGTCGGCAATGCCACATCATCATCACTCTGCCCATGTCGCTGACTCCTGAGCACACACGCACACAGATTACTGTACGCAGGCGCACGGTCACACAGATGTGTACATCTGCCCTCACTTTCTCTTAGTCAGGGCCTCTTTGCCCTGAAAGTGTAAAAGCGTAAACTGCACGACAAGCCCCCTAGCCTTCTCTCCGCGGCTGCGTCCCGATTAAATGTGGCCTCTCGGCGGAATCGAGCTCAGGGACCTCGGTGTGAGAGGCAAACGCGTTAAACGCTCTGCCACTCAGTCCCTAATCCATTAATTCCCAGTTTTTTAGTTTTTCTTTAATAATTATTTTATTTTTCTCAATGCAGTAAAGTTTTGCGTCAAGTTTCATGGAACATGGCAGTCTTGCAACCAGTTTTATTGTATTTAAGCGTTATTTGCGAGGAAAAAATTCAGTATGTTGTTATTGTTATTAAATTTTAATTTTATCAACTAAGTGATGTGGAGTGTGCTGCGGGAATCGAGTGGGAGTGTGAGCCAGCATAATTTTTCCAATTTTTAGTAGCCAAATAATCGCGACCCACATAACAGCTGGCCGCAGAACGCAATCATTAATCTTAGGGCCAGACTTGGGGCGGAGGTGAATTAAGTAGCCGCCGATTCCCCTTGTCTCGGATCTGTCTAGTCCCCTGTAGGAGTGACTGATCGCGGCCATAGCAATACTGTATGGACTAGTTTAGGTCATAATTCCCCTCCAAACCGCGATCAGATTGTAGGGATCACTCATGCGTCTAGAGTGAGCATTAATTCTTCATGTCCCTTTTTCTTTACTGTAACCCGAGCCGAAGCTCGATTATGACCTTTCCCCCTTTAGATACATGTAACGACACTATAGGCAGGTCGGCGCCTGCGCTTCCCATATCCCGGCGGGATCACAATCATTGGCCGACTGCCGGCAGACGCTCCTAGTGGGGCATCTGGCGATTCTCGCCGCCGCTTCAGTGGGCAATTGGGGTGGCATAATGCCGACCCGATTCCTCGCTGACAGGCTGGCGAGCATGTGGGTTATTTGATGAATGCGAGGTTGACGGAACTGCAGGACTATTTAAGAAAGCGCGCTGCGCTGCCCCTAGGACAACCTTCCTCCGGACCTTTCCCGGAACCTCACCTTGGACCGACCTACCTCCCTTTGGACCAACCTTCCTCCCTTACCACCTTTTTCCCTTGTCCGGTCCCGGAACTCGGTCCGTGGACTCTCCCCCTACTAGATAGGACTTAGCCCCTGAGCCTAAGGCTCCTCAGAACAGCCGCAGGTAAATTACCTGCATAGCCCCTGAGCATTCAAGCCACCTTTTTGGGTGAGCTCCAATTGAGCCGTGCGCTCCTGCGATTTGGCCCCTTGCCAATCGCACTAGACACCCCCGTCCCTACTTCCTCTTTCAATTGCCCTTTCCCAGCGAGAACAACGGCCTGCAGCCCGTCAACCAGCATCGCAGATAAGTAACCCGCGCAGCGGACTTTTATTGCTATCCCTAAGGGATCTTTACTTAGCTAGTGGGTAATAAGGGCAAGGGCAGGGATTTGTTTTTTTTAGCCTAATAAACTATTCGTTACCAATATGCCAAACCTTAATAATTAGGCCAATTTAATAACAACTTAATTCCTTTTATCATGCTATTCTTTTCTCTTTATTTAATCGTTAGACAGCCCTCAATCATGAGTGGCTAACTCATTAGGGGGTGGGCTCTGGTGATGCCTAGCTGAAAGCTGCGGCAGGAGGATAACTGTGAGCGCGCATGAAAGTAATAAGGAGCTAGGGATTTGCGAGTAATATGCGGAGTGTAGCATGTGTTTCTCTGCTAGGGGTGGGGAAATTCCTTGGCGGGTTTTTCCTCTCTTTCTGGCGGATCAAGGAGTGCGTGTCAACCTCCCTTGTCAATTAAGTTTCCCTTCTGTTCCCCGCTTCTCGCTGCCGCCGCCATGGGAGCGAGGGGTGTGATCTAATAACCATCGCTTGCATAATCACTCAGCCAGTGTTCTGCTTAATCTCTCCTGCCTCTGATTTCCTCAACTCACACAGATTCGGATTTGCTAGTTATTTAATGTGTAGGCTGCAATCTAATGTAAGGAATGTGCCTGATGTTTCATGAGTAGGATTCCGGCTATGGGTTTCTCATTCGAGTTCGGAGTACCACCTTTCTAGACCACTGTAGCGCAGTTTCAGGAATCCCCTGTTGAGGCGTGTCTCGATTCATTCTGGGGTCTTCGCCCTAGTCTAAAACGGAAGTTACAGAATGCCCTATTTTTCGGCTTGTCTGAGATCTGTGTGACAAACTAGGAGCTGTGAACTCCGGGGACCCAAGTTCCCAAATGTCTGCGGTGGCAACGTAGGCGCATTGGGTGGTGGCGCTACCCTAGATCATTTTCCGCTTTGCCAATAGCCTTTCCGCATTTCTAAGACAAGAGCCTGGGCCGAATCGACCACTGCTACCAAGGTTAGGAGTCAGTTATGAACATGCTACTGATGACAGTAGGCTATCTAGCCCTGTCCTACCTGCTTGCGGGTAGTCCGATATCTCTTTAGACTTTAGCCGGTTTCGAGCACTGCTTGGGGTAGGCACGGCAGTCACGCCTGTGGCCTATGGGTTGAGTGGGACTGGCCAGCCGGAGGCCGAGAGGACCACTCCCTGCATCCACTGTCTCTCCCTTCATCTCTCCCTTCATCCCTCTCCCCGCGATAAATCGCGAGGCTTTGCGGTGCGACTCCTAGCTCTATCGCCATTCCCACACTCCCTTTCTCTCTTGAGGACAGGTCATCGGATTGCAAAACCCGCACCCACTTCATAAGCATTTTATATCAACTACTTTTGCAGTTTATCAGACTACTGCACAGTATCTAGATTTCTGGTGTATTATTTTTTACACCAGTGCTAAAATTATGTTTGTATTTTTGCGAAATAACTTTTTGTGTAGTTATTTATAATCACCAACGTTCTAGCATTCATTCTCAATTATTTATATTATGCTGTTTGCATTTTTAATACATGTAATACAATAAATTTGTATAGTTCTCAAACAAGGTTTATATTTTACCCATAGCATTAAATGACAGAGGCATATAGCGGTAAAAACAGCATGCTTTTTTAACACTAGAACCTCCTAAAACTTACTTACAAAAAAATGAACGTTAAGTAGAATGGAAAACTCAATATGAATAAATTATCGTAATTTATTGTCTGTGCGAATTACCGCGTGTATTTTATCTTTCATCGCAATTTTATAACTTTTTCAATTGAATTCGTTGCACTGTTCTTACAGTTGCAAATTAAATTTTATTTCGTAATTATGCGTCGTTACTTATGTTTTTCTTTTTTGGGAGTTTAATGATACATAAAAACGAATATGACAGCTTTACGGGTTTTTTAGCTAATATAACAAACCTAACGCTTCTCTTAGTTACTTAAATACGTTTTATACACATTTTTATGCCAAATCACGATAAATCTGTTATTTATTTACTTAAGAGTTCAAAACAATTTTTTTCAATATTGTCTTGCTGCTAGGAGAAATAGTGCTTGTCGATTCAAAACGAAAGCAAAGAAAACATTAAGGTTAAATTTTAATACTGTAATCGTAATTTTACACGCGACTTGGTAAACTTTAGTACCTCTACCTGTCCAACAGTTTCTGAGATATTTATATCCAAAAATCTTTAAAGCTCGCTGAAGACATGTCTGCTAGACCGAATCAATGTATCTGCCAAATCTGCAACTGTGGGTAAGACAAATACAGTACAAAATTTAATCATCTCATTTCTCTGGTGTTTATTTCATGAAAATTTAAGGTTTTATTTCCAAAAATATGTAAAACCGGTAAGAAAAATATTAAAGATAATCATGCATTTATGTAAACAGCTACTTATCTGATTTCATGCTTAAAAAGTAAACCACATATTTTGACTTTATTACATTACTTAAATGTAAATGATGGTATAAAAATCATTAGATTACACACGAAATTAAATTTATTATAAAATAAACAATGTAGTTATAAATAACGCTAAGACTCAGAATATTATGTAAGCTTAACTAGATAACTCTACTACATAATAATATATGGTCATTTTTGTTTATATTTATAACTTTCAAAAACAAATGATTCAAAAATGCGTACTTATAACTATGACTAAACCTTTAAATTTTTTATTAAACGTGTTGCTGTTTTAAAAAACTGAAGGTTTTCTATGTGATTGTAATCCATTTCTCTTTGACATCACCAGCCGTCACCGCTGCAAGGTGCACCCGAATCGACCAGTCCGCGACGGCCCGTGCCAGCTGTCTGAGTACGCCAACAAGTTCATCCCGCACCCGATGGTGCCCGTTGGTAGCTTCAAACCCACCGTGCGGGCGGCAGCCAGCGAGGGCCCCCTGTCCGACAAGACTACCCACCGAGTGGACTTCGTGCCGCACCCGCTGGACCGGCCAAAGCCGCACCAGGCTGAGCAGTACCGCCCGCCCTCCGGCCAGTTCGACGGCGTAACCATGTACACCAAAGAGTACACACCCAAGCGGGGCGAGCGAGCCGCTGCTGCGAAGCGCGAGGTGAAGCGCGGCGTGGCCGGGGAGTTCCGCGGCGAGCCGACCTACAAGCATGACTACCGCCGCTGGGACATGCCCAAGCTGGAGCGCAGCCGCACAAACCCGCAGTGGGAGCCCAGCAAGACTCCATTCGCCGGCTTGCCGACCTACACCACAGACTATGTGGCGCATCCCGGCCGGTGAGTCTTTGTCATTGTGCTCGAGTTCCGTGTGTTCAGACGCGGAGAAGTTTACTAAAAATGCAAGTTCTTAGAAACCTCCACTTAAACAAATTTTCTATGTAAAAGTCCACATAAACTTACACAATGTAATTTAGCATGAAAAAGTCATTCATCGATTTCGTCTTCAGCATGATCGAATAGTAAGACGCCAATATAATTTAAAGGTAATACCTAAATCTGACTTTTACACAATCTACAGTAATAATGGATTTTATTTCCTTTGTTTAAAACTTTTTAGCGATAATTTTAATGTCTCAAATTCCTCCTCGTGTATTCACAGTGTGACTGGTTCAATGTGTCACTTAAAATCACGTGATTACGTCGAATTTGGCCCCGATGGGCTTGTAGCCCAGTGATTAGAGCGTCGGACTCATGATTTGAAGGTCAGGGACTCGATTCTCGACTACACTAGAACAATTAGCAAGACACTTAACTCAGTGTTGCTTTACTTCACCCAGCTGGTAAATGGGTACCAGCATTAGCTGAGAGTGGGTGTGGCGTCCCCCACCCAGTCCATGGACTGAAAATCTGTACGCAGCCTTCAGATGCGCCGAGCATTAGCTGTGGCTGTGCTGTGGGCACGTCTGGCGATGGCGAAAGCGATGCGTGAATGCCAAAATAATATCTTCACATTCTTGCAGACCTTCCACCAGCTGCAAGCCAAACGAGGTGGCTCGCATGTCTTCAGAGCCGCTGGAGAGCCAGACCGACTACCGGCAGAGCTACGTGCCGCACCCGCTGGAGCGCCGGCGCGAGAAGGAGCGCCAAGCCTGGGCCCGGCCCTCCGCGCCTTTCGACGGCCTGAGCACCTTCGCACGCGACTTCACACCGAAATCGGCCGCGGCTCGGATCTCCATGAAGCCGGACGCCACAGCGTTTGCGTCTAACGCTCCGTTCAAGGACGACACGACCCATCGCGTGGACTTCAAGCCGTGGGAGCTGCAGCGACACGCCGTGCACAAAGCCGAGCCGTACGTAGCCCCGGAGGGCTGTCTGGACGGCACCACGACCTACGCCAAGGACTATCCGGCCCATCGGGTTGTCAAGGAGACTTTTTCGAGGCGCGTCGAGCGAGGACTGCCGAGTGGAGAGTTCAACGATTCCACTGACTACAAGTGAGGCCAATATTAGCATTGGCTCTATGTCCTCTTATTTTATGGAGCTATTGTGCAAATTTTATACCATTGGCTTTTAAAGACGCATAGATAATCGCGAGGCAATTTTCAGAAACTCAGAAAAATGTTGGATTTTATATTATTTTTTAATTTAGTTTCTTTCCTTTGGCATTGACAGGAGTTCTAGGTAATACAGGAAGTCGTCAATGCTCGTTGACAAAGTCCATTTTGTGTTGGCAACCGCAGAGCTTGGAAACTGACAGAATGGGTTAGGGTTAGTTCAACGGAATAAATAAGTAGAGCGTCGATGGAAACAGAGAGGCTTCGCATGCAGGCCTGCAAGAATGCCCTGCCTCATTGTTGACTGAGCTGGCCCCACTAAAATAGAAATGAAAATAGCAAAGTTTCGCCCTGTGTGGCATGGACACAAACTGGGCAATCAAGGCCTGCCCACCTTCACCCACCTCCTGTCCATTTCTCAGCCCCCGTAGCTTTTCAACTTGCTCTTTTGTCTTCGGCTCTTCATTTTTTGTCGCTAGCTAGCCCACACTCGAGAATGTCTCACGCCTTCTATACTATTTTAGCTGTTCTAGAAGGGCTTTTGCCTAGGATTTTCTCAATTCAGGTGTCTGGGTTCTTAATGGATGGGCCACTAGTGGCCGTGTGGTCCGAAAAACAGTCTATTTTGCCTGCTTGAAAGTCTTTTGCTACGAATTTCAGTTAGACTACTAACAGTAGCGGAGCAAGCTTATAAATTAAAGCGAAAATTGCTTTCCCAGGGACAACTACAAGAAGTGGGCGCTGGCTGGTCGCGAGCGGGTCGGACCGAACCAGACTTACCAGCCCAACGCGGCGCCATTCGAGGGCCAGAGCACCACGGCCAGCCACTACGTGCCGCACCCGATGGACGTCAGGCGCAGCTTCAAGCCGTCGCAGGACGCGGCCAGGACCGAGGGACCATTCGACGGGACCACGCTCTACCGGTGAGTGAAATAGCCGAAACTGTTTTCTTCAAACCGAAACTCACAAACTCACATTCGAGCTCAGAAACCTTGGTACAAGAGTCGCAAAGAGAGAGTGAGAAAGTAAAATTATAATTGTAAAACTATTCAATATGCAAAGCGATTTGTTTCCAGAAAACAAAGCCAATTTCGTTTTAAAAATCAAAACTCTTGATTTCAAAATTATAACAACTTAATTAAATTGTCTAAATCCTTTAATTAGTAGTTCTGCGAATAAAGTCTTATTTAAAAGCCACATCAAAAAGTTCTGCCCATTCCGCTGAACCCTGAGCGCATAAGCATAAGGTGTATTCGTTTGCCCCAAAATGTGACCTCGCTACGGAATCGAGCTCAGGGACCTTGGAGTGAGAGGCAAACACGTTAGACAGGTCTGGCAATCGTCCCCCAGACGAAAAGCAATACCCAAAGTCAGCAGTTTAAAAAATCCAAGCACCTATCCTGGTATTCGCACAAAAGTTCTCACATAGAAGATTGACCCAATTATAATTTGAAGCACCTGAAAGCAGTCGTGAAACTTACCCTCCCCCATCGACCTGCAGCATGGAGTACGTGCCGAAGCACGTGGAGCCGTGCCCGGCGGCACTGCTAGACACACAGGCCTCGCGCTATCGCTACCAGGCCACTGACGACATCGGGCACAAGTTCTACGCGACGAAGAACGGCCAGG
The DNA here is from genome assembly GCA_950097015.1 of Macrostomum hystrix. Lineage (NCBI taxonomy): Eukaryota > Metazoa > Platyhelminthes > Macrostomidae > Macrostomum > Macrostomum hystrix. The sequence goes on from CATNEN010000015.1 coordinate 937,467, forward strand.
CGGAAGCCACTGTCACGGACCTCAGCACAGGCCAGCTGGTGACAGCTGTCAACTGAACTGGACTAACTGACGGTCTGTTTCAGTTGTCAGGTCGTCCAAGAGGCAGCGAATCGGCAGGATGACATATTTTTTCTATTCAAATTGGCGCGCAAATTTTATTGACTGAAATATGTTCGCTGGAGTTTGCTTATCGAGCTCGTTGCTTTTGGATCTAACCTGTCTGCTAGGCTCTCCCATATTACTAAGCATTCCCTCTTCAGTCAGTCTACCTCTTCTCTCTTCTGCTCTCTCTTATTCTCTCGTTAAGTTTCTATTTTTAACCTTGATATTACGCAATTCGGCACTGAGACAGTTAAGTGAGTGTCATGTGCTCTCGACGTACGCCATGAGTTGGATATATAGAAGTTTTCTATTTAGTTACCATTTGCTTCTGTTTAACTGTATTGACGTCAAAATTCAGTTTTTTAATCTAACTTGAACTAATTTGTCTTGCTGGATTCCGAATTTTATTCCACATTTTTACTTTTCATTGATTTTTCGTTTCCTGAAGAGGAAAATAATGATTTTTTGATTTTCTATGTGGTGCACTCTGAAATTCGCCCAATCTTTGACTGGAATCTGCAGGACTTTCCTCGAATTGCTTGCTAATTTCAGTTCTCCCATCGCTGAATAGAACCAATTCTATTTTGGCTTCAGACCATTGACACAGGGAACCTGCGCTGTCTAAATGCAATTGCAATTTCCCTACTTTCTAAGAAACCACTGCTTCGCTTCAAATTTTTGTCGTGTGTGTTCTGATTCCAGGAAAAGTCTATTTATTCACAAAGTACCATAGTTATTGTGTACTCGTAACAACAATAGTTAACATGAATACAGTATTTTGCAGCATGACGCATAAGCTGGCTGGCTTATTGATTTCTGATTATTGCCTCGAAAACTGAGTAACTCAACACTTGTCGACGTGTTTCTCTTAATTGGCTTGTTTTGTTAGAATCTGCACGAATCCTGATGCCGTATGAAAACTGCAAGCTTAGACATCAACCAAAGGCAATGCCAGATAGTCTACCTAGCTACTTGCTATGACTGGATGCAGCACTGGTGAGAAAATAACAATTTACTTCGGGTGTGTCATAAGTAATGTCACTGAGGGTAAAACAGACCAACTAACAATCGCAGATGAACGAAACTGTATCAATCAACAACATAGTGTCCCCAATATCAATCACCCTCTGGCAGTGCTCGTACAGCTTCTCTACCTCAGCCTGCAGGTGTTTTTCCTCCAGCTGTCGGAACCAGTGCAACGCGGTTTCTTTGACCTCATCATGGTTTGCGAAACTTCTCTGGGAAAAGTCTGCCTTCAGCCATTTAAAGAGAAACCTGTCGCACAAGTTGAAGTCTGGGCTGTAGGGACTCTGCCAGAGCAGATTTACTCGCCGTCCAGCCAGAAAATCCGAAACAGCCTGACAGGTGTGGGGCCGTGCGTTGTCCATCTGCCACAGAACTTCGTTCAGGTGAATCGGGTTTGACCGGAGCGTGCGCCAGAGGTTCCCAGTGTGTCGGACAAAGTCGATGAAGTACTGGCCATCGACCTTGGTGTTTGGCGGAGTTGTACAGATGGAGACTCGTTTGTTTGGCGTGAATGCCACCAGCAGCATGGTCTTCTTGTCTGAGATGGACCTCCTGGTCACAGTCAGCCTGGAGTCCCCAGCTCCCAGCCAGCAGCGATTGTCTGCCTTGCTGCTTTTGCCATCCAGGTGGAGCCAGGTCTCATCCTCAACAACCAGGCAGTTTAGGATGTCATCCAAGCCCCGGCTGCTGAACACCTTGCGGATCTGATTGGCGCAGTTCATACGGGCCTGACGTTGGTCCGCAGTGAGGTCATGGGGCACCCAGACCAAGCAGACGTTTCGGAGATGGAGATCCTCTGTCAAGATGCGATGGACTGTCTTGAAATCAATCTCCAAGCAGTCCGCTAGCTCCCTGACAGACTGCCGCGGGTCTTCCTTGACCAGGTCGCTGATGACTTCGATGTTCTCTATTGTCCTGGTTGAACATGGTCGTCCAGATCTGGCGGCATCTCCCAATTCGAACCCAGGATCAGTAAAGTTCTGAAACCACCTGTAAATTGTCCTGCGAGTTGGGCAGTTGTCTGGCAGTGTGTTCCGGAGATCCTCCTCTACTTCAAGTGCAGATTTTCCAAGCTTGAAGCGAATGAAAGCGTAGAACTGGATGTGCGTCTTGTCGTGATTCATGTTGAGTTTTGCTCGTTGCAAAAAGAAGATTTCATCGCGTTGCGCTTGCTAAATCTGATTAACAAATTCTTGCGACAGTTTTGGCCATAGACATTAAAATTGCTGCTCAGGTGTGGTGGCAACTTCTCAATAAATGTACTTTCAGAATCTATATATATAAAAGTGAAAACTCTGTCTGTGTGTGTGTGTGTGTGTGCAACCTTTTGTCTTTATAGACGCCGAAACCGCTCAACCAAATCGCACCAAACTTTGCACATACCTAAAACCACCTACGATTTTTGAGCAGTTTTTTGCACTTTTGAGCAGGAAGGAAATGATTTTTCGGGAATTTGAGTAGCCTATTGCACTCAGCGTAGGTGGTTTTAGGTATGTGCAAAGTTTGGTGCGATTTGGTTGAGCGGTTTCGGCGTCTATAAAGACAAAAGGTTGCACACACACACACAGACACACAGACAGAGTTTTCACTTTTATATATATAGATAGGCTACTCAAATTCCCGAAAAATCATTTCCTTCCTGCTCAAAAGTGCAAAAAACTGCTCAAAAATCGTCAAAAAATCACTCAATTCGACATATCGTCGCCCCACTTTGTCAGATTTTCTCCAAATTTGATCCACTTACACTTTACATGTTTTCCAACAATGCTGTCAATTTTGAACATCTCTACTCAATCCAGAGCAAAGCTGCATCATCTCAAAGTGAGTCACTTTTTGTTTTCCGAGGACAGCCACCCCAACTCCCCTCCGCCACTCTGCGGGCCAAATTTTATTACAGCCACCCCCTCCCTTCCCCGGGCGCCGAAGCCCCAGACTGTACATTGTATTTCAAGCCGTGAATGTACACAGCCCAAACCCCTAGACTGTCTACTGGCCCCCAAGCAGCACTGAGACTGAGTGCGGTGAGTGCGGTGGCGTTCCAGTGCGCAGGGCTCTCCGGTCGATATTTCTCTCCAGCCAGCCTGGGATAGAAGAAAGAGAGAGGCTGGTCAGAGAGGGAAATTCTGTGTCCTAGAAATGATGCCGCCAACGAAATTAACTACCAACTGCTTCAGGAGTTGCCAGGTGCAGTTTTCACCTACAAGTCAATTGATACAACGTTGACTGATGACACCGCTGTGGAGTATCCTGTTGAGTTTCTGAACTCTCTAGATCCTCCTGGAACTCCATCGCACAACTTGCAGCTGAAAGTTGGGGCACCAATTATGCTCCTCCGCAACCTGAATGCGCCAAGGCTGTGTAACGGCACCAGACTGATAGTCAGGCGGCTCTTCCCACACGTGATTGAGGCCACGATAATGACTGGATATGGCAGAGGAGAGTCTGTGTTCGTTCCCCGGATTCCAATTATCCCCACGGACCTGCCATTTCAGTTCAAGCGACTGCAGTTCCCTGTGAGAGTGTGCTTTGCGATGACTATTAACAAGGCTCAGGGACAGTCGCTGAAGGTGGCTGGCATCAACCTGGAGACTCCTTGCTTCTCGCATGGGCAGCTTTATGTCGCCTGCTCCCGTGTTGGAACTCTAGCTGGCCTATTCATTTTCGCACCAAGGGGAAGAACGAAGAATGTGGTGTATCCCCAGGCCTTGAGGTGACTCGCAAGCAATTAATAGAAAAGTAGTCACGAATTGACCTTGACCTGTCTAACTCTGAACTGTGAAACAGTTTAATTTTGTTTCTTTGACATTGTTATTGTTATGCCATGGCTATTTTCCTTATGTATACGCGTGTACATGCATACTGTATACAGAGGCAGATTTAGGGGGGGGGGCGGGGGGCAGTCGGCCCCCTAAATTTTAATCATGGGAATAAGATGCCCTCACCAGGGGCGCCAGTCGCAGCACTGGCGCCCCTTTTCGGCCGCTGGCGCCCCTTTTTCAGCCGCTGGCTCCCGTTTTCAGCCACTGGCGCCCTTTCTTGGCTCCTGGCGCCCTTTTTCGGCCGCTGGCACCCCCTCTGTGATTCTCATGGCGCTCCCCTGACAGACCGCCCCAAAACAAAATTCCTGGATCTGCCACTGACTGTATAGAGGAGTGGCTAAGAGACATGTTTCTAAAGAAGTAATCAAGAGGGGGCTGTTTGGACAAACTTTTCACTTATTTTTTACTTAAAACGCCCTTAAACAAACTCTTCACTTTTCATTAATGCAGTAAATAAATAAATGGTGACCTTCACTATAAAGTTAATACAGAGACGTGAATTGCTTACTGCTTTGCTTTAAATTTCTGCCCCAAAAACAACGGGCAAAAAAAGCTAGTATAATATATTTGGATGATTATTGCTTTGGGTTCCCGCACAACAACCACAGTGACATTACTTATGACACACCCGTAGTAGATGTTCATTTCGTTGCAAATAAATGTGAAGCTTCACGCGCATAAACATCAAAAGTGGTCTGAAAAACAAATCCTTCGGAAGCGAAAACTGTTTTCAGATTTCAAACATTTCAATGTATTTGGACTCGTGCACTGCACCCTGTGTTGCAGTACTAAACTGGATGCTAGACAGTCCACAGTTGCTTTGCACTGCTATGCAATCACAAGGACTGAAGAAAGTACTCCAGCACTTAACGGATTATTTGTCACGGTTTCAGCATAAACAAAATCGTTAAGTCCTTGCGAACGCAAAAGGTGCTGCGGTGATCACCCCATGCCTAACAGAGAGTATTTAACAGTAGTTCAGACACGGACTATCCTGACTGCCTCACACTCTGCACAAACTGCAAACGCATAGTTCTAAACAGAAAGCTTTCAAACTAAATCTCTGTGCAATGCAATGAAATCCTTCAGTGGGCAAGTTATGGAAACTGCAGCGCTGGCTCTGCTGCTCTGCTCGCTGGCAGCTGGCCAGGTCTCCCAGTGCGCAGCCACAGGCTCACCGGAGCTCCGCTTCGTCGCCCAGCTCAATATGAACGGCTGCGCGCTGTTCGTGCACGACACGGGAGCGAGCGACGGTCCTCACTTGGCAGTCGAGCCGGTCATGTGCGTGACGGACAGGCTTGAAGGCTTGAGTCCACTGTATGACGCAGTCACTGACGTGCTGTACCTGAGTATTCCTGTGCTGCTCAGAGATGCTGGAATGCTCGCAGCAGCTCAGCGCCATCTGGAGCACCTGTCACCGAGATCTGTGAGCTTCCTGACCATTTCAAGCATCCAAGCATCCATGGAAACCAACGTCACAGTGCAAGTTGATAGCTTCATTTGGAGCCCTGACGAATCTACGGGTTTCATCCGACTGCGAAGCCGAAGTGTAGTCGACATTTTCTTGTTTGCGTAAGTTCCCAGCAATCAGCTCACGCTGCTAGGAATATAATAGAGTTCGATTGGATTTTAAATCGCAGCTCACGTCCTTTTCCGCAGATCAAAAATTCGATCAGCTCCATCGGTGGTGTTAAACAATCTGGTGCTGACCGCATCGACTCGTGTGAATGACACCTGCCATCAGCTCAGCTACCGCCCGATGCTGCAGAACCAGACCTTCTTTGATGCGGAAGAGGTGAGACAAAAATACTCCCTTCCGGCATGCCGTCAGCTGCGGTTCATCCGCTCGATCAACCTCGAGAACTGCACTGCTCGAGTGCACCAGAGACTCGACATCAAGGGCCACTTACTCATCGAGCCTCTGCTCTGCCACAACATCAGCAGCTTGAGCAGCGAGTCAGTCATGTATGACTACAGCCGTAGCATGTACTACCTCAAGCTGCATGTAGTGCTACAAGATGAGGCCACACTGGAAGCTGTGAGGTCTCAGCTTGCTGATCTGTACCCTCGCTCGGTCACCTTCATGAAACTGTGGAGTGCTCAGAGCATTGTGAGCTCGGCCTTGAGTTCTCGCTTCTCAATCGGTCCGCTGATGGTGTCTGCAGACTGGAAGACTGCTCAGCTGCAGTTGTTCTGCAGATTCGAGAAACAATGCCATGTGCTGAGGTCTGTGTAAAGATGTACTTTCTTAGGATAAATGAAAATACAAAAAAATTCATTTTTCAGGTCCGGAATAATTTTCGAGCCAGTCAACTTGTTTCGCCACATTGGGTGGCAGGTGACGTCGATAGTGAGTCAGCTGTGCCTTGCCAAGTCGGACAAGCCGCGGTTTCTGTGGAGAATGAGACAAACTGGAGCAGAGTTTCAGCAGGCTCGGTTCATATGTGATCTCCCAAACTGTGATCTCCCCTCGAAGTTTCTCAGCGTGAAGCAGGTTGGCCGGAACTTCATCAAGATCCAGCAGAGGACCACCGGGAGTGTCAGTTTCCAACGCACCTGGGCTGAGTATGAGGCGGGGTTCGGCGATGAGACAGACTTCTGGATCGGTGTGTGAATTCGTCTGCTTTTGATTTCCAAATTATGAGTAAAGAGGAAAAGTGTGTTTGGAGGCGAGTTTAGCTGTTGAGCTGAGTTAAAAAAGAATCGTAGTGGTAAAATGAGGTGTTAAAAAAGACAAGAAAATTGGAAAGTAATCTCTTGCAAGAACAGGTGGGAGAAGAGATTTCTGTGGCTAATGGTTGATTGACCAAAGCAAACAAGCTAGAAGCTGCGCGAGGTTCGACCCCTATTTTTGTGTGTGACTAACCGAAAGCATTGATAGGTTAAAGGCCACCATCAGTCATAGATGATGTCATATAACCACTTTTTTCTTCAATGAGACTGACTGACCATGTGGCGAGAATAGTCTTGTCCATATCTTCTTTTGACGTTGGGGCAGGCTACTGGGTTGGTCAAAATAGATGAAAGCCTTTGGTTTCCTGGAGCACGGGTAACTTGAACGGATCTGTCGAGAGCACCCTTGTGGTTCCCTATATCTAGGTAGGTGCATCTTCAATCTTCAATGGACTCTCTAAATCTAATAACTTTTGCGTTCTCAGGGGCTTGTATTAGAAAACAAGTTCCCTCCAAAACAGGTTTGTTCCAGTTGAGCTGAAAAACTCAGATTGTAGGAATTTGATCATGAGACAGCTTAATATAATAGCGATGTGAGAGTACTAGTGTTACCTTGGCTTTCGTTTTACTGTATTCTTATATAGTTAGATTATTTACAGTCTGGTCAGTCCCGGTCTACGCAAGCCGCTTCACAGCAAAATAAATTAATCAATTATCAGCTGAATCTGGCCATTCACATCAGCGCCTCCGAATTCTGTCCGACCCCGCAGGTCTCTTCGCCATCCACTCGCTGAGCGCAGGCGGTGCCACACTCAGAGTGGAGATGGAGCTGTTGAATGGGACTGAGCTGCATGCTGAGTATGCTGGATTCCAGGTTGGAGACGCCAGCACCAAATATGAGATGACGTACCGAGAGATGCTGAGGGACAGGTCCAATGCTGGATTCGATGCCATGGTGACTCACAAAGACATTCGCTTTTCCACCATGGACAGCGACAATGACAAAAACAGCTACGGATCGTGCTCGAATACTTGGGGCAAGGGTGGGTGGTGGTTCAACCATTGCTATTACTTCAATCCAAACGGAATCTTTCCTTCAGGACAGACAACAGACTGTACCTACATGGCGACACAGCTGAGGTCCCAGTGCTTGTCTCTCCGCTCAGTGCGGCTTCTGCTGGAGCTGTGATCAGCAGCAGCTGAGGAATCGGCCAAGGACAGCAGAAAATTAAACTTCTCCGCTGCAGCCAGTGGCAACTAAATTCTGAAACAATCTGATACAATAACCGCATGAGTACAGGAGGAAATTACTATTTAATTACCTTACTATATGCAAAATTGAACTAAAAGTCAGAGCTCAAAAATCTAAATGACTAGATGAGATCATACTGCTGCGGGATTTAGTAAGATCGGATTAAATATACTCAAATTTATACTCACACTGCTCATTCACCAGCTGTTTTAGTATTGATCTGACGCTATTGAAGACAACCATGATAGAAAGAATTTTGCTGTATGCCTCAGAGACCTCGGGAGCTGGGGAGTCTTGGAACAATGGACCATTGGACAGAAGTCTAATTTAAAGAATAAGTTTTAGGGATTGTAAAGCCATTCTCAAAGTAAATCCAAACTACTGACAGCAACGACTCCCGTTCAGAACTGGGTATGTTCCGACTTCTTTACTGCATACAGAAAATACGTACTCAGTACTGGGCTTCACTCTCTAATCGACAAGACTCTATTATCTCGAAATTAGTAACCGATTGGACTTATGAACAGCAGCGTGATGCAAAACTGTCTCCTGACCACAAAACAGAATCCATAAATCTTCATAGGTGAACTTTGAAGCAGAATTTACAAGATTCTGGAGACAATGGGCTGAGAAATCTGTAAAACTTAGTTATTTTTAGTTTAAGACAATAGAAAAATATTTGCATTTTCTCTGTCCCGAAATTAGAAGCATCCTAACCAACTTTCGTCTGGGAAAACACAATTTATCGTGTGGAACATTTAGGTAAGACCTAGAATTCTTTACGGTGATAGGACTTGCACAAAGTGTAGCTCAGAAGTAGAAAAAGAAGTCCATTTTCTCTTAAAGTGTCGCTGGAGTCCATACAGTTCAAGCAGGGAGACATGCACACACCTAATGGTACAAGAGAGTAAAGAACTAACAGGAAAACTTATGGACAATTTCATAAAAAGACAATTTCAAATTAAAGAAAGGTCCACTGTCGGATTCGATGCTATGGAGCACCACAAAGGAGCGCGCTTCTCCACCATGGACAGCGACAATGACAAAGTGCTCGAATCGTGCTCGAATGCTGGGGGCAAGGGTGGGTGGTGGTTCAATAATTGCCATTTCTTCATTCCAAACGGAATCTTTCCTTCAAGAAAGACTTTAGACAGGGCCTACATGATATGGTACACCATCTCTCTCCGCTCAGTGCGGCTTCTGCTGGAGGTGTGATCAGCAGCAGCTGAGGAATCGGCCAAGGACCGCAGAAAATTAAACTTCTTCGCCGCAGCCAGTGGCACCTCAATTTCCACTGTGCTGTAACAATGTATTCACCAGCCTTATCTGAAACAATAGCTGCAATAATATTCAGAAAAACTTCCCATTTAATCAGCTTGCTGAATGCACAATTAAACTTGTGAATTGATTATATTGCATGGTTAATTCAGTAAGATCGGAGTAAATATATTTAACTCTGTGCTCACGCTGCTCAATAACCCGTTTGTTTTAATGAGATTTAAGACTTTCGAAGACAGCTCGAAACCGAAGTTAGCGAACAATACAATGAAGTAGCTCACGTCTTGTGAGAAAGCCCAATAAAATGGAAACCTGTATCATATGAGAGTCCTTCTTTAGCTGTGAGTAAGGAACTCTGCCCTTCTGAAATAAAAGCCTGCTCAGGCCACCTGGAACTCATTAGTCTGAGCATTTAATTGCACATTGACTGCTCATGACGCTAATACTGTCTTGATTAAAACCGACAATCACGCGCATCACGCTACTGAGGCTCAGTAGGTAGAGTGGAAAATCAGTAATCAAAGTCTATCAGAAATCCAATGCTGCCAATAAACTGATCCAGCTGCCAAAGCGCTGAGGAAATCTGGTGATAAGCTACACTTATCCTACTACTCACCGCAAACAGCAGTAGTATGATGCCAATTCATTTCTCAGGTCTCCGAATTATCGTTCTAATAATTAATAATCTCAGAACGCACTGTTAAAATACGCAAAGGTATTGAGTCAAACAAAACCGACAATATCGCCCTTAGAAACAGGAGCACCAAGGTCTGAAAGCCGCCACGCACAAAGTTCAGCATCTCATTTTCAACTCAGCTGGTTCTGTGAGCTCTCAAATCACTCAGCCCCAGAGGTAAAGAAAAGAAGGCTCTCAGATGTCAGCGATTGATTTTCGCCTGCTTGGCAAATCGAATGCTGCTCGGAGTTCAAGTAGTTTTCCTCAAGCCACTTGCACCGAAAGCCTGACAGACAGGCCACTTGCATGACGTCACCGCTTCGAGTTCCAAGCGTCTAGTTGCTGGGGGCAGACTAAAAAAAGACTGAAATTTATTGTAAACAAAATTTCTGTGCCCGCACAACATCGCCGATGCTGGCAGTAGGATTATCCCTGCATGGCGGGAGGCTACGCATGGATTAAGCTCACCAGAGTCACGCAAGCGGTCGCTCAGGTGTTGCTGCGCTGAATCTGTTGGCTGGCATGACACACGAGATCCGCCTATTTGCTTATCCCCACTGCCTCACTGCTACAGGGCACTGCGGTGCTGCACTCGGCAGTCGGGTCGCTGAGCCGATAATTGCATGTCCTACCCCGAGCCGCCACCACCCACCCTCTGCGGTGAGTATACTGTATTATGGAGCTCTGAGTTGAGAAGCTGGAGAGACAAGCACCACCAAACCCTCATTTTCCTGCTGCCAGTATGGGCTGACTGGCCCAAATTTCCTTAAAATTTATTATTAACTGTAGCTGAAACATGCAAAATGGGGGTTTGACGTGGAGTTGTCGCTGTATTTCTAGATTCAGAGCTCTATGAATGTATAGATTCGACTCTTCTTTGTACTCAAGTCGCCCATCTGAGCAAACAGCCTGTGCCAAGCCCTACTAAACTCCCGTCCTGGCTAATGAGACATGGAGGCTCCGGTTTCGGGATCGTTCGGGATAGCCCAATCTTGTCTCGTCTAGTGTTTCTATATTTTTCATTTTTTATCCTTTCACCAAACGAGTCCTTGCTATAGCACTGCCTATGTCGAGCGTCGAGGTATCGCTTAAAAAACCGCTTTCCCGACTGTCCGCAGTCATTGCCGGAGCAAGTTCAGAACCTTCGGAACCTTCAGAAATTATTTCAAATTTTTCTTTTTTTTGAGCATTGTTTTAAGCGTTATTCGATCAAAAAATAGCTTATTTAATAATAATAATTATAAAACTTTATTCGACGAACACTGATCGAAACCGTTTTCTAAAGTGCTCGACGATTTTCTAAATGTGTCCAACGATTTTCTAAATGTGTTTAACAGTTTTCTAAATGTATCTACCGTGCCACATGTAACAGGAGATGTAACATGAGATATTTGTTGCCTTCTGGGCTGAGTAAAACGATGGACACATCGTTTCTATGCTATTTGGGGGCAATGGTTTCCTGTCAAAGAAAAAGGGCGAAAATTTCTTGCTGCGAGTTTGGTAGCCTGCAAGTAGCCTCCATTCTGGTATTATGGAGGTTCTCTTCTGTTTGGAGAACATTAGTTCTCTGCTGCTGGGAGAACATTAGTTCTCTGCTGCTGGGAGGACATTAGTTCTCTGCTGCTGGGAGGACATTAGTTCTCTGCTGCTGGGAGGACATTAGTTCTCTGCTGCTGGGAGGACATTAGTTCTCTGCTGCTGGGGGAATTAGTTCTCTGCTGCTAGGGGGGAATTAGTTCTCTGCTGCTGGGAGGACATTAGTTCTCTGCTGCTGGGGGAATTAGTTCTCTGCTGCTGGGGGAATTAGTTCTCTGCTGCTGGGAGTATTAGTTCTCTGTTGCTGGGGGAATTAGTTCTCTGCTGCTGGGGGAATTAGTTCTCTGCTGCTGGGGGAATTAGTTCTCTGTTGCTGTGGGAATTAGTTCTCTGCTGCTGGGAGTATTAGTTCTCTGCTGCTGGGAGTATTAGTTCTCTGTTGCTGGGGGAATTAGTTCTCTGCTGCTGGGGGAATTAGTTCTCTGCTGCTGGGGGAATTAGTTCTCTGCTGCTGGGGGAATTAGCTCTCTGCTGCTGGGAGTATTAGTTCTCTGCTGCTGGGTAAATTAGTTCTCATGGCAAAACCAGCGTTTGAATCATTCTAAGCCAGAGTCTGAATCATGGCTAAACCAGAGCTTGAATCATGGCTAAACAAGAGTTTGAATCATGGCTAAACAAGAGTTTGAATCATGGCTAAACAAGAGTTTGAATCATGGCTAAACCAGAGTTTGAATCATGGCTAAATTTAAGTTTGAATCATGGCTAAACCAGAGTCTCAATCATGGCTAAACCAGAGCTTGAATCATGGCTAAACAAGAGTTTGAATCATGGCTAAACCAGAGTTTGAATCATGGAAAAAATTTTATTTTGTCATTGAATCGAATTCTCTAACTTTTGATTTTGTTGTGTTATATCATCATAATGATATTCAATTAATTCATTTAATTGTTGTACTTCTCAATTTTCTACAAAAGCAGCTAATATAAATATTCAACAGGCAAAAATTTTCAACTGAGGATCATTATCAATAGGGAGTAATCATCAAATGAGGGATCATGATCAACTGGGGGATCATTGTCAACTAAGGGGTCATTGTCAACCGGCGGATCATTGTCAAATGGGGGATCATTGTCAACTGGGAATCATCATCAATGGGGATTATCATCAATGGGGATTATCATCAAATAGGGGATCATGGTCAACTGGGGGATCATGGTCAACTGGGGGATCATTGTCAACTGGTGGAACATTGTCAACTGGGGGATCATCATCAACTGGGGGATCATTGTCAACTGGGGGATCATTGTCAACGGGGGGAACATTGTCAACTGAGTATCATCATCAATGGGGATTATCATCAAATCGGGGATCATGGTCAACTGGGGGATCATTGTCAACTGGGGGATCATTGTCAACTGGGGGATCATTGTCAACTGGGGGATCATTGTCAACTGGGGGATCATTGTCATCTGGGGGATCATTGTCAACTGGGGGATCATTGTCAACTGGGGGATCATTGTCAACTGGGGGATCAATCTCATCTAGAGGATAAATGCCATCTGGGGGATCATTTTATCTTTAAGAAGCTGTAAATTCAGCTGTTTACCAGTATTCTTAAAGTGTTTATCAGTTTTCTAAATGTTTTTACCAGTATTCTAAATGTTTTTACCAGTATTCTAAATGTTTTTAACAGTATTCTAAATGTGTTTACCAGTATTCTAAAAGTGTTTACCAGTTTTCTAAATGTTTTTACCAGTATTCTAAATGTTTTTAACCGTATTTCAAATGTGTTTACCAGTATTCTAAATGTGTTTACCAGTATTCTAAATGTTTTTACCAGTATTCTAAATGTTTTTAACCGTATTTCAAATGTGTTTACCAGTATTCTAAATGTGTTTACCAGTATTCTAAATGTTTTTACCAGTATTCTAAATGTGTTTACCAGTATTCTAAATGTGTTTACCAGTATTCTAAATGTTTTTACCAGTATTCTAAATGTGTTTACCAGTATTCTAAATGTGTTTACCAGTATTCTAAATGTTTTTACCAGTATTCTAAATGTGTTTACCAGTATTCTAAATGTGTTTACCAGTATTCTAAAAGTGTTTATCAGTATTCTAAATGTTTTTACCAGTATTCTAAATGTTTTTAACAGTAGGGGAGGAATTACTGCTCTGCTGCTGGGGGGATTACTGCTCTGCTGCTGGGGGGGGATTACTGCTCTGCTGCTGGGGAGGAATTACTGCTCTGCTGCTGGGGGGAATTACTGCTCTGCTGCTGGGGGGGAATTACTGCTTTGCTGCTGGGTGGGGATTACTGCTCTGCTGCTGGGGGAATTACTGCTCTGCTGCTGGGGGGGAATTACTGCTTTGCTGCTGGGGGGGGAATTACTGCTTTGCTGCTGGGGGGGGAATTACTGCTTTGCTGCTGGGGGGGGAATTACTGCTTTGCTGCTGGGGGGGGAATTACTGCTTTGCTGCTGGGGAGGAATTACTGCTCTGCTGCTGGGGGGAATTACTGCTTTGCTGCTGGGGGGGAATTACTGCTTTGCTGCTGGGGGGGGAATTACTGCTCTGCTGCTGGGGGGGGGAATTACTGCTCTGCTGCTGGGGGAGAATTACTGCTTTGCTGCTGGGGGGGAATTACTGCTTTGCTGCTGGGGAGGAATTACTGCTCTGCTGCTGGGGGGGGGGAATTACTGCTCTGCTGCTGGGGGAGAATTACTGCTTTGCTGCTGGGGGGGAATTACTGCTTTGCTGCTGGGGGGGAATTACTGCTTTGCTGCTGGGGGGGGGGGAATTACTGCTCTGCTGCTGGGGAGGGAATTACTGCTCTGCTGCTGGGGGGGGGAATTACTGCTCTGCTGCTGGGGGAGAATTACTGCTTTGCTGCTGGGGGGGAATTACTGCTTTGCTGCTGGGGGGGAATTACTGCTTTGCTGCTGGGGGGGGAATTACTGCTCTGCTGCTGGGGGGGGGGAATTACTGCTCTGCTGCTGGGGGAGAATTACTGCTTTGCTGCTGGGGGGGAATTACTGCTCTGCTGCTGGGGGGGGGGGAATTACTGCTCTGCTGCTGGGGGAGAATTACTGCTTTGCTGCTGGGGGGGAATTACTGCTTTGCTGCTGGGGGGGAATTACTGCTTTGCTGCTGGGGGGGGGGAATTACTGCTCTGCTGCTGGGGAGGGAATTACTGCTCTGCTGCTGGGGGGGGGAATTACTGCTCTGCTGCTGGGGGGAATTACTGCTTTGCTGCTGGGGGGGAATTACTGCTTTGCTGCTGGGGGGGAATTACTGCTTTGCTGCTGGGGGGGGGGAATTACTGCTCTGCTGCTGGGGGGGGGAATTACTGCTTTGCTGCTGGGGGGGAATTACTGCTTTGCTGCTGGGGAGGAATTACTGCTCTGCTGCTGGGGGGAATTACTGCTTTGCTGCTGGGGGGGAATTACTGCTTTGCTGCTGGGGGGGGGGAATTACTGCTCTGCTGCTGGGGGGGGGGAATTACTGCTTTGCTGCTGGGGGGGAATTACTGCTTTGCTGCTGGGGAGGAATTACTGCTCTGCTGCTGGGGGGAATTACTGCTTTGCTGCTGGGGGGGAATTACTGCTTTGCTGCTGGGGGAGAATTACTGCTTTGCTGCTGGGGGGGGGAATTACTGCTCTGCTGCTGGGGGAGAATTACTGCTTTGCTGCTGGGGGGGAATTACTGCTTTGCTGCTGGGGGGAATTACTGCTTTGCTGCTGGGGGGGAATTACTGCTTTGCTGCTGGGGGGGGGGAATTACTGCTCTGCTGCTGGGGAGGAATTACTGCTTTGCTGCTGGGGAGGAATTACTGCTCTGCTGCTGGGGGGAATTACTGCTTTGCTGCTGGGGGGGAATTACTGCTTTGCTGCTGGGGGGGGGAATTACTGCTCTGCTGCTGGGGGGGGGGAATTACTGCTTTGCTGCTGGGGGGGAATTACTGCTCTGCTGCTGGGGGGAATTACTGCTTTGCTGCTGGGGGGGAATTACTGCTTTGCTGCTGGGGGGGGGAATTACTGCTCTGCTGCTGGGGGGGGGAATTACTGCTTTGCTGCTGGGGGGGAATTACTGCTTTGCTGCTGGGGAGGAATTACTGCTCTGCTGCTGGGGGGAATTACTGCTTTGCTGCTGGGGGGGAATTACTGCTTTGCTGCTGGGGGGGGGAATTACTGCTCTGCTGCTGGGGGGGGGAATTACTGCTCTGCTGCTGGGGGAGAATTACTGCTTTGCTGCTGGGGGGGAATTACTGCTTTGCTGCTGGGGAGGAATTACTGCTCTGCTGCTGGGGGGAATTACTGCTTTGCTGCTGGGGGGGGAATTACTGCTTTGCTGCTGGGGGGGGAATTACTGCTCTGCTGCTGGGGGGAATTACTGCTTTGCTGCTGGGGGGGAATTACTGCTTTGCTGCTGGGGGGGGGAATTACTGCTCTGCTGCTGGGGAGGGAATTACTGCTCTGCTGCTGGGGGGAATTACTGCTTTGCTGCTGGGGGGGGAATTACTGCTTTGCTGCTGGGGGGGAATTACTGCTTTGCTGCTGGGGGGGGGAATTACTGCTCTGCTGCTGGGGAGGGAATTACTGCTTTGCTGCTGGGGGGAATTACTGCTTTGCTGCTGGGGGGGGAATTACTTCTCTGCAGCTGGGGAGACACTGGTTTTTTACTGCTGAGGGGATAGTTTTCACATGTACTTAAGTAGCATTAAGCTGAGTTGTATCAAACGTAAGTTACTTGTGTAATTTTGCCCCGATGGGGCTCTTGGTGTACAGACTGAATGTCTCAGACAGACTATTTTTGTATTTAGTGAGAATTCAAATTTTCGTTGAATCGCAATCACATACGAGTGTATATTTGCAATCAGGGAAATTAATACTGACGACATGAGTTTTCATTTTTGTTTGCTTTCAGGTTTATTTTGTCCTTCTGCATTACACAATATTTTTGTTTGAACAGTAGTGCCCCCCAAAGGGGGGCTTAGTGTGCTAGTCTACTATATTAAAAATGAAATGCTTGGTTGGTCGGTTGTAATTGATTTTCTTCCAAACGGCTCAACCAATTTTCACCATTTCTTCACCAAAAGATGCCAAATATAGGGAAAATTATACACGTATTTTTATTAAGCTTAACTTTATTGCTAAGGGGATTAAATATTCGAAAAACATGTTTTTTGACCATTTCAAAGGTCAAACTATCTTGGCTTATTGAGAATTTGATTCACTGACTGCCACTGAGTTAGAATTGCATCATCAACTTGCGCAACACCCACTAGCTGACTGAGTTAAAAGCCTGCACTCTGGAGACAAATTGGAAATAAATGTACACAACAAACCGCGAGACTGAGTGTACTCTATTTTCTTACTTCATTGTACAAAGCCAGAACTTTGAGAATTCATTTTATAAGGCTGATTTTTGCACCCACTAACCAACAGTCGGAATAGCCGATGTGTAGGCACTAGGAATAGGTTAGGCTAGGCTAGGGTTCGATTCTGCACTGCCTCAAAACATTTAGACTAATTTTCAGCCAGTAGTGATTAAAGATTTTTTTTATTTATTTTTTTCATTTCGTAAATAAAATATCATAAATCATAGCACACCGGCAAAACCAGAGTTTGAATCATGGCTAAACCAGAGTTTGAATCATGGCTAAACCAGAGTTTGAATCATGGCTAAACCAGAGTTTGAATCATGGCTAAACCAGAGTTTGAATCATGGCTAAACCAGAGTTTGAATCATAGCTAAACCAGCGTTTGAATCATGGCTAAACCAGAGCTTGAATCATGGCTAATGCAGAGTTTGAATCATGGCTAAACCAGAGCTTGAATCATGGCTAATGCAGAGTTTGAATCATGGCTAAACAAGAGTTTGAATCATGGATAAACCAGAGTTTGAATCATGGCTAATGCAGAGTTTGAATCATGGCTAAACAAGAGTTTAAATCATGGCTAAACAAGAGTTTGAATCATGGCTAAACCAGAGTTTGAATCATGGCTAAACCAGAGTTTGAATCATGGCTAAACCGGAGTTTGAATCATGGCTAAAACAGAGTTTGAATCATGGCTAAACAAGAGTTTGAATCATGGCTAAACCAGAGTTTGAATCGTGGCTAAACAAGAGTTTGAATCATGGCTAAACCAGAGTTTGAATCATGGCTAAACCGGAGTTTGAATCATGGCTAAACCAGAGTTTGAATCATGGCTAATGCAGAGTTTGAATCATGGCTAAACAAGAGTTTCAATCATGGCTAAACCAGAGTTTGAATCATGGCTAAACAAGAGTTTAAATCATGGCTAAACCGGAGTTTGAATCATGGCTAAAACAGAGTTTGAATCATGGCTAAACAAGA
The DNA here is from genome assembly GCA_950097015.1 of Macrostomum hystrix. Lineage (NCBI taxonomy): Eukaryota > Metazoa > Platyhelminthes > Macrostomidae > Macrostomum > Macrostomum hystrix. The sequence continues at coordinate 955,189 of CATNEN010000015.1, forward strand.
GTTTGAATCATGGCTAAACCAGAGTTTGAATCGTGGCTAAACAAGAGTTTGAATCATGGCTAAACCAGAGTTTGAATCATGGCTAAACCAGAGCTTGAATTATGGCCAAACCAGAGCTTAAATCATGGCTAAACCAGAGTTTGAATCATGGCTAAACCGGAGTTTGAATCATGGCTAAACCAGAGTTTGAATCATGGCTAAAACAGAGTTTGAATCATGGCGAAATTAGAGTTTGAATCATGGTAAAACGAGAGTTTGAATCATAGCCCACCAGGGTTTAAAACATGGCGAAACCTGAGTTTGAATCTTGGCTAACCCAGCGTTTGAAAAATCAACGTCAATTGGAAGTCATCATCAAAATGGGGATCAAGGTAAACTGGGGGATATTTGTCAACTGGAGGATCTTGGTAAGCTGGGGGATAATTGTCAACTGGGGGATCATTGTCAACTGGGGGATCGTTGTGAACTAGGGGATCATTGTCAATTAGAGGGTAATGGTCAACTGGGGGATAATTGTCAACTGGGGAATCATCATCAAATGGGGGATCATGGTCAACTTGGGGATCATTGTCAACTGGGGGATCATTGTCAACTGTGGGATCATTGTCAACTGGGGGATCATTGTCAAATGGGGGATCATTGTCAACTGGGGGATCTTTGTCAACTAGGGGTTCATTGTCAACTGGGGGTTCATTGTCAACTGGGGGATCATTGTCAACTGGGGGATCATTGTCAACTGGGGGAACATTGTCAACTGGGGATCTTCATCAATGGGGAATCATCATCAAATGGGGGATCATGGTCAACTCGGGGATCATTGTGAACTGGGGGATCTTTGTCAACTGGGGGATCATTGTGAACAGGGGGATCTTTGTCAACTGGGGGATCATTGTCAACTGTGGGATAATTGTCAACTGGGGGATCATTGTCAACTGGGGGATCATTGTCAACTGGGGGATCGTTGTCAACTGGGGGATCATTGTGAACAGGGGGATCTTTGTCAACTGGGGGATCATTGTCAACTGTGGGATAATTGTCAACTGGGGGATCATTGTCAACTGGGGGATCATTGTCAACTGGGGGATCGTTGTCAACTGGGGGTTCATTGTCAACTGGGTGATCATCATCAACTGAGGGATCATTGATAACTGGGTGAACATTGTCAACTGGAGGAACATTGTTAACTGGGGATCATCATCAATGGGGAGACTTCATCAACTGGGGGATCATTGTGAACTGGGGGATCTTTGTCAACTGGGGGATCATTGTCAACTGGGGGATCATTCTTAACTGGGGGATCATTGTCAACTGGCGGATCATTTTCAACTGGGGGATCATCATCAACTGGGGGATCATTGTCAACTGGGGGATCATTGTCAACTGGGGGATCATTGTCAACTGGGGGATCATTGTCAACTGGGTGATCATCATCAACTGGGGGATCATTGTCAACTGGAGGAACATTGTCAGCTGGAGGAACATTGTTAACTGGGGATCATCATCAATGGGGAGACTTCATCAACTGGGGGATCATTGTGAACTGGGGGATCTTTGTCAACTGGAGGATCATTGTCAACTGGGGGATCATTCTCAACTGGGGGATCATTGTCAACTGGCGGATCATTTTCAACTGGGGGATCATTGTCAACTGGGTGATCATCATCAACTGGGGGATCATTGTCAACTGGGGGAACATTGTCAACTGGGGGATCTTTGTTAACTGGGGGATCATTCTCAACTGGTGGATCATTCTCAACTGGGGGATCATTGTCAACTGGGGGATCATTTTCAAATGGGGGATCATCATCAACTGGGGGATCATCATCAACTGGGGGATCATTGTGAACTGGGGGATCATTGTCAACTGTGGGATCATTGTCAACTGGGGGATCATTGTCAACTGGGGGATCATTGTCAAATGGGGATCATTGTCAACTGGGGGATCGTTGTCAACTGGGGGATCATTTTCAAATGGGGTATCATCATCAACTGGGGGATTATCATCAACTGGGGGATCATTGTGAACTGGGGGATCTTTGTCAACTGGGGGATCATTGTCAACTGTGGGATCATTGTCAACTGGGGGATCATTGTCAACTGGGGGATCATTGTCAACTGGGGGATCATTGTCAAATGGGGGATCATTGTCAACTGGGGGATCGTTGTCAACTGGGGGTTCATTGTCAACTGGGGGTTCATTGTCAACTGGGGGATCATTGTCAACTGTGGGATCATTGTCAACTGGGGGATCATTGTAGCTTTAAAAAGCTGTAAATTCAGCTGCTAAAAAGTATATACTAGACGAATTAAAAGTATTTCTGCTCCCCGAAGTTTGAATCATAGCCAACCAGAGTCTGAATCATGGCAAAACGAGAGTTTGAATCATAGCCCACCAGGGTTTAAAACATGGCGAAACCTGAGTTTGAATCCTGGCTAGCCCAGCGTTTGAAAAATCAACGTCAACTGGGGAGTCATCATCAAAATGGGGATCATGGTGAACTGGGGGATAATCGTCAACTGGGGGATCATGGTAAACTGGGGGATAATTGTCAACTGAGGGATCATTGTCAACTGGGGGATCATTGTCAACTGGGGGACCATTGTCAACTGGGGGATCATTGTCAACTAGGGGGTAATGGTCAACTGGGGGATAATCGTCAACTGGGGGATCATGGTAAACTGGGGGATAATTGTCAACTGGGGGATCATTGTCAACTGGGGGATCATCATCAACTGGGGGATCATTGTGAACTGGGGGATCATTGTCAACTGGGGGATCATTGTCAACTGTGGGATCATTGTAAACTGGGGGATCATTGTCAACTGGGGGATCATTGTCAACTGGGGGATCATTGTCAACTGGGTGATCATCATCAACTGGGGGATCATTGTCAACTGGGGGAACATTGTCAACTGGGGGATCATTGTCAACTGGGGGTTCATTGTCAACTGGGGGTTCATTGTCAACTGGGGGTTCATTGTCAACTGTGGGATCATCATCAACTGGGGGATCATTGTCAACTGGGGGAACATTGTCAACTGGAGGAACATTGTTAACTGGGGATCATCATCAATGGGGAGTCATCATCAACTGGGGGATCATTGTGAACTGGGGGATCTTTGTTAACTGGGGGATCATTGTCAACTGGGGGATCATTGTCAACTGGGGGATCATTGTCAACTGGGGGATCATTGTCAACTGGGTGATCATCATTAACTGGGGGATCATTGTCAACTGGGGGATCATTGTCAACTGTGGGATCATTGTTAACTGGGGATCATCATCAATGGGGGATCATTGTCAACTGGGGGATCGTTGTCAACTGGGGGTTCATTGTCAACTGGGGGTTCATTGTCAACTGGGGGATCATTGTCAACTGGGGGATCATTGTAGCTTTAAAAAGCTGTAAAGTCAGCTGCTAAAAAGTATATACTAGACGAATTAAAAGTATTTCTGCTCCCCGAAGGGGGGCAAAACTTGCTAGTCTACTATACTAAAAATGAAATGCTTGCTTGGTTGGTTGGTTGTAATTGATTTTCTCCCGAACGGCTCAACCGATTTTCACCATTTCTTCACCAAAAGATGCTAAATATGGTGACAATTATACACGTATTTTTATTAAGCTTAACTTTATTGCTAAAGGGATTAAATATTCGAAAAACATGATTCGAAAAACAAGGTAAAACATCTTGGCCTATTGAGAATTTTACTCACTGCCACTGAATTAGAATTGCATCGTCAAATTGCGCAACAACCCCTAGCTGATTGAATTTAAAGCCTGCACTCTGGAGACAAATTGGAAATAAATGTACACAACCAACCGCGAGACTGAGTGTACTCTATTTTCTCACTTTGTTGTACAAAGCCAGAACTTTGAGAATTCATTTTATAAGGCTGATTTTTGCACCCACTAACCAACAGTCGGAATAGCCGATGTGTAGGCACTAGGAATAGGTTAGGCTAGGCTAGGGTTCGATTCTGCACTGCGTCAAATCATTTAGACTAATTTTCAGCCAGTAGTGATTGAAGATTATTTTAATTTATTTTTTCATTTCGTAAATAAAATATCATAAATCATAGCAAACCTGAATTTGAATCATGGCAAAAATAGAGCTTGAATCATGGCTAAACCAGCGTCTGAATCATGGCTAAACCAGAGCTTGAATCATGGCTAAACTGGAGTCTGAATCATGGCTAAACAAGAGTCTGAATCATGGCTAAACCAGCGTCTGAATCATGGCTAAACCAGAGTCTGAATCATGGCTAAACCAGAGTCTGAATCATGGCTAAACCAGAGTTTGAATCATGGCTAAACCAGAGTCTGAATCATGGCTTAACCAGAGTTTGAATTATGGCTAAACCAGAGTCTGAATCATGGCTAAACCAGAGTCTGAATCATGGCTAAACCAGAGTTTGAATCATGGCTAAACCAGAGTTTGAATCATGGCTTAACCAGAGTTTGAATCATGGCTAAACCAGAGTTTGAATCATGGCTTAACCAGAGTTTGAATCATGGCTAAACCAGAGTCTGAATCATGTCTTAACCAGAATTTAAATCATGGCTAAACCAGAGTCTGAATCATGGCTTAACCAGAGTTTGAATCATGGCTAAACCAGAGTCTGAATCATGGCTTAACCAGAGTCTGAATCGTGGCTTAACCAGAGTTTGAATCATGGCTAAACCAGAGTCTGAATCATGGCTAAACCAGAGTCTGAATCATGGCTAAACCAGCGTCTGAATCATGGCTAAACCAGAGTTTGAATCATGGCTAAACCAGAGTTTGAATCATGGCTTAACCAGAGTTTGAATCATGGCTAAACCAGAGTCTGAATCATGCCTTAACCAGAATTTATATCATGGCTAAACCAGAGTCTGAATCATGGCTTAACCAGAGTTTGAATCATGGCTAAACCAGAGTCTGAATCATGGCTTAACCAGAATTTAAATCATGGCTAAACCAGAGTCTGAATCATGGCTTAACCAGAGTCTGAATCATGGCTAAACCAGAGTCTGAATCATGGCAAAACTGGAGTCTGAATCATGGCTAAACCATAGTCTGAATCATGGCTAAAATAGAGTCTGAATCATGGCTAAACCAGCGTCTGAATCATGGCAAAACCAGAGTTTGAATCATGGCTAAACCAGAGTCTGAATCATGGCTAAACCAGCGTCTGAATCATGGCTAAACCAGAGTTTGAATCATGGCTAAACCAGAGTTTCAATCATGGCTAAACCAGCGTCTGAATCATGGCTAAACCAGCGTCTGAATCATAGCCAACCAGAGTTTGAATCTTGGCTAAACCAGAGTTTGAATCATAGCCAACCAGAGTCTGAATCATGGCAAAACGAGAGTTTGAATCAGAGCCCACCAGGGTTTAAAACATGGCGAAACCTGAGTTTGAATCTTGGCTAACCCAGCGTTTGAGAAATCAACGTCAACTGGGGAGTCATCATCAAAATGGGGATCATGGTGAACTGGGGGATCATAATAAACTGGGGGATAATTGTCGACTGTGGGATCAATGTCAACTGGGGGATCATTGTCAATTGGGGGTTCATTGTCAACTGGGGGATCATTGTCAACTGGGGGATCATTGTGAACTGAGAGATCATTGTCAAGTGGGGGGTAATGGTCAACTGGGGGATAATTGTCAACTGGGGAATCATTATCAACTGGGGATCATCATCAACTGGGGGATCATTGAGAACTGGGGGATCTTTGTCAACTGGGGGATCATTGTGAACTGGGGGATCTTTGTCAACTGGGGGATCATTGTATACTGTGGGATCATTGTCAACTGGGGGATCATTGTCAACTGGGGGATCATTGTCAAATGGGGGATCATTGTCAACTGGGGGATCTTTGTCAACTAGGGGTTCATTGTCAACTGGGGGTTCATTGTCAACTGGGGGATCATTGTCAACTGGGGGATCATTGTCAACTGGGGGAACATTGTCAACTGGGGATCTTCATCAATGGGGAATCATCATCAAATGGGGGATCATGGTCAACTCGGGGATCATTGTGAACAGGGGGATCTTTGTCAACTGGGGGATCATTGTCAACTGTGGGATAATTGTCAACTGGGGGATCATTGTCAACTGGGGGATCATTGTCAACTGGGGGATCGTTGTCAACTGGGGGATCATTGTGAACAGGGGGATCTTTGTCAACTGGGGGATCATTGTCAACTGTGGGATAATTGTCAACTGGGGGATCATTGTCAACTGGGGGATCATTGTCAACTGGGGGATCGTTGTCAACTGGGGGTTCATTGTCAACTGGGTGATCATCATCAACTGGGGGATCATTGATAACTGGGTGAACATTGTCAACTGGAGGAACATTGTTAACTGGGGATCATCATCAATGGGGAGACTTCATCAACTGGGGGATCATTGTGAACTGGGGGATCTTTGTCAACTGGGGGATCATTGTCAACTGGGGGATCATTCTTAACTGGGGGATCATTGTCAACTGGCGGATCATTTTCAACTGGGGGATCATCATCAACTGGGGGATCATTGTCAACTGGGGGATCATTGTCAACTGGGGGATCATTGTCAACTGGGGGATCATTGTCAACTGGGTGATCATTGTCAACTGGGTGATCATCATCAACTGGGGGATCATTGTCAACTGGGGGAACATTGTCAAATGGAGGAACATTGTTAACTGGGGATCATCATCAATGGGGAGACTTCATCAACTGGGGGATCATTGTGAACTGGGGGATCTTTGTTAACTGGGGGATCATTGTCAACTGGGGGATCATTGTCAACTGGGGGATCATTGTCAACTGGGGGATCATTTTCAACTGGGGGATCATCATCAACTGGGTGATCATTGTGAACTGGGGGATCTTTGTCAACTAGGGGATCATTGTCAACTGTGCGATCATTGTCAACTGGGGGATCATTGTCAAATGGGGGATCATTGTCAACTGTGGGATCGTTGTCAACTGGGGGTTCATTGTCAACTGGGGGTTCATTGTCAACTGGGGGATCATCATCAACTGGGGGATCATTGTCAACTGGAGGAACATTGTTAACTAGGGATCATCATCAATGGGGAGACTTCATCAACTGGGGGATCATTGTGAACTGGGGGATCTTTGTTAACTGGGGGATCATTGTCAACTGGGGGATCATTCTCAACTGGGGGATCATTGTCAACTGGGGGATCATTTTCAACTGGGGGATCATCATTAACTGGGGGATCATTGTCAACTGGGGGATCATTGTCAACTGGGGGATCATTGTCAACTGGGGGATCATTGTCAACTGGGGGATCATTGTCAACTGGGTGATCATCATCAACTGGGGGATCATTGTTAACTGGGGGAACATTGTCAAATGGAGGAACATTGTTAACTGGGGATCATCATCAATGGGGAGACTTCATCAACTGGGGGATCATTGTGAACTGGGGGATCTTTGTTAACTGGGGGATCATTGTCAACTGGGGGATCATTGTCAAATGGGGGATCATTGTCAACTGGGGGATCATTGTCAACTGGGGGATCATTTTCAACTGGGGGATCATCATCAACTGGGTGATCATTGTGAACTGGGGGATCTTTGTCAACTAGGGGATCATTGTCAACTGTGCGATCATTGTCAACTGGGGGATCATTGTCAAATGGGGGATCATTGTCAACTGTGGGATCGTTGTCAACTGGGGGTTCATTGTCAACTGGGGGTTCATTGTCAACTGGGGGATCATCATCAACTGGGGGATCATTGTCAACTGGAGGAACATTGTTAACTAGGGATCATCATCAATGGGGAGACTTCATCAACTGGGGGATCATTGTGAACTGGGGGATCTTTGTTAACTGGGGGATCATTGTCAACTGGGGGATCATTCTCAACTGGGGGATCATTGTCAACTGGGGGATCATTTTCAACTGGGGGATCATCATTAACTGGGGGATCATTGTCAACTGGGGGATCATTGTCAACTGGGGGATCATTGTCAACTGGGGGATCATTGTCAACTGGGGGATCATTGTCAACTGGGTGATCATCATCAACTGGGGGATCATTGTTAACTGGGGGAACATTGTCAAATGGAGGAACATTGTTAACTGGGGATCATCATCAATGGGGAGACTTCATCAACTGGGGGATCATTGTGAACTGGGGGATCTTTGTTAACTGGGGGATCATTGTCAACTGGGGGATCATTGTCAAATGGGGGATCATTGTCAACTGGGGGATCATTTTCAACTGGGGGATCATCATCAACTGGGGGATCATCATCAACTGGGTGATCATTGTGAACTGGGGGATCTTTGTCAACTGGGGGATCATTGTCAACTGTGGGATCATTGTCAACTGGGGGATCATTGTCAAATGGGGGATCATTGTCAACTGTGGGATCGTTGTCAACTGGGGGTTCATTGTCAACTGGGGGTTCATTGTCAACTGGGGGATCATCATCAACTGGGGGATCATTGTCAACTGGGTGATCATCATCAACTGGGGGATCATTGTTAACTGGGGGAACATTGTCAAATGGAGGAACATTGTTAACTGGGGATCATCATCAATGGGGAGACTTCATCAACTGGGGGATCATTGTGAACTGGGGGATCTTTGTTAACTGGGGGATCATTGTCAACTGGGGGATCATTGTCAACTGGGGGATCATTGTCAACTGGGGGATCATTTTCAACTGGGGGATCATCATCAACTGGGGGATCATCATCAACTGGGTGATCATTGTGAACTGGGGGATCTTTGTCAACTGGGGGATCATTGTCAACTGTGGGATCATTGTCAACTGGGGGATCATTGTCAAATGGGGGATCATTGTCAACTGTGGGATCGTTGTCAACTGGGGGTTCATTGTCAACTGGGGGTTCATTGTCAACTGGGGGATCATCATCAACTGGGGGATCATCATCAACTGGGTGATCATTGTGAACTGGGGGATCTTTGTCAACTGGGGGATCATTGTTAACTGTGGGATCATTGTCAACTGGGGGATCATTGTCAAATGGGGGATCATTGTCAACTGTGGGATCTTTGTCAACTGGGGGTTCATTGTCAACTGGGGGTTCATTGTCAACTGGGGGATCATTGTCAACTGGGGGATCATTGTCAACCGGGGGTTCATTGTAGCTTTAAAAAGCTGTAAATTCAGCTGCTAAAAAGTATATACTAGACGAATTAAAAGTATTTCTGCTCCCCGAAGGGGGGCAAAACTTGCTAGTTGCTTGCTAATTTCAGTTCTCCCATCGCTGAATAGAACCAATTCTATTTTGGCTTCAGACCATTGACACAGGGAACCTGCGCTGTCTAAATGCAATTGCAATTTCCCTACTTTCTAAGAAACCTCTGCTTCGCTTCAAATTTTTGTCGTGTGTGTTCTGATTCCAGGAAAAGTCTATTTATTTACAAAGTACCATAGTTATTGTGTAACCACAATAGTTAACATGAATACAGTAGCTTGCAGCATGACGCATAAGCTGGCTGGCTTATTGATTTCTGATTATTGCCTCGAAAACTGAGTAACTCAACACTTGTCGACGTGTTTCTCTTAATTGGCTTGTTTTGTTAGAATCTGCACGAATACGAGTACTGATGCCGTATGAAAAATGCAAGCTTAGACATCAACCAAAGGCAATGCCAGAGAGTCTACCCAGCTACTTGCTATGACTGGATGCAGCACTGGTGACAAAATAACAATTTAGTTGTTCATTTCGTTGCAAATAAATGTGAAGCTTCACGCGCATGAACATCAAAAGTGGTCTGGAAAACAAATCCTTCGGAAGCGAAAACTGTTTTCAGATTTCAAACATTTCAATGTATTTGGACTCGTGCACTGGACCCTGTGTTGCAGGACTAAACTGGATGCTAGACAGTCCACAGTTGCTTTGCACTGCTATGCAATCACAAGGACTGAAGAAAGTACTCCAGCACTTAACGGATTATTTGTCACGGTTTCAGCATAAACAAAATCGTTAAGTCCTTGCGAACGCAAAAGGTGCTGCGGTGATCACCCCATGCCTAACAGAGAGTATTTAACAGTAGTTCAGACACGGACTATCCTGACTGCCTCACACTCTGCACAAACTGCAAACGCATAGTTCTAAACAGAAAGCTTTCAAACCAAATCTCTGTGCAATGCAATGAAATCCTTCAGTGGGCAAGTTATGGAAACTGCAGCGCTGGCTCTGCTGCTCTGCTCGCTGGCAGCTGGCCAGGTCTCCCAGTGCGCAGCCACAGGCTCACCGGAGCTCCGCTTCGTCGCCCAGCTCAATGTGAACGGCTGCGCGCTGTTCGTGCACGACACGGGAGCGAGCGACGGTCCTCACTTGGCAGTCGAGCCGGTCATGTGCGTGACGGACAGGCTTGAAGGCTTGAGTCCACTGTATGACGCAGTCACTGACGTGCTGTACCTGAGTATTCCTGTGCTGCTCAGAGATACTGGAATGCTCGCAGCAGCTCAGCGCAAGCTGGAGCACCTGTCGCCGAGATCTGTGAGCTTCCTGACCATTTCAAGCATTCAAGCATCCATGGAAACCAACGTCACAGTGCAAGTTGATAGCTTCATTTGGAGCCCTGACGAATCTACGGGTTTCATCCGACTGCGAAGCCGAAGTGCAGTCGACATTTTCTCGTTTGCGTAAGTTCCCAGTAATCAGCTCACGCTGCTAGGAATATAATAGAGTGCGATTGGATTTTAAATCGCAGCTTACTTCTTTTTCCGCAGATCAAAAATTCGATCAGCTCCATCGGTGGTGTTAAGCAATCTGATGCTGACCGCATCGACTCGTGTGAATGACACCTGCCATCAGCTCAGCTACCGCCCGATGCTGCAGAACCAGACCTTCTTTGATGCGGAAGTGGTGAGACAAAAGTACTCCCTTCCGGCATGCCGTCAGCTGCGGTTCATCCGCTCGATCAACCTCGAGAACTGCACTGCTCGAGTGCACCAGAGACTCGACATCAAGGGCCACTTACTCATCGAGCCTCTGCTCTGCCACAACATCAGCAGCTTGAGCAGCGAGTCAGTCATGTATGACTACAGCCGTAGCATGTACTACCTCAAGCTGGATGTAGTGCTGCAAGATGAGGCCACACTGGAAGCTGTGAGGTCTCAGCTGGCTGATCTGTTTCCTCGCTCGGTCACCTTCATGAAACTATGGAGTGCTCAGAGCATTGTGAGCTCGGCCTTGAGTTCTCGCTTCTCAATCGGTCCGCTGATGGTGTCTGCAGACTGGAAGACTGCTCAGCTGCAGTTGTTTTGCAGATTCGAGAAACAATGCCATGTGCTGAGGTCTGTGTAAAGATGTACTTTCTTAGGATAAATGAAAATACAAACCATATTTTCCTTTTTCAGGTCCGGAATAATTTTCGAGCCAGTCAACTTGTTCCGCCACATTAGGTGGCAGGTGACGTCGATAGTGAGTCAGCAGTGCCTTGCAGAGTCGGACGAGCCGCGGTTTCTGTGGAGAATGAGACAAAGTGGAGCAGAGTTTCAGCAGGCTCGGTTCATATGTGATCTCCCAAACTCTGTAGTGCAAAAAGTATCTTGCTACTCGAAGTTTCTCAGCGTGAAGCAGGTTGGCCAGAACTTCATCAAGATCCAGCAGAGGTCCACTGGGATCGTCAGTTTCCAACGCACCTGGGCTGAGTATGAGGCGGGGTTCGGCGACGAGACAGACTTCTGGATCGGTGTGTGAATTCTTCCGTTTCTTATTTCCGGAAATTAAAGTCTTGCGCTGTGAAACTCTTGCAGGCAAATGGAAAAAGTGGTGCATGATATGAAAGAGCTGAGAAAGGAATCTTGGTGGCAACAGGAACTGTTTTTCCAGATGGGTTAATGCCTTTGGCTTTCTGGAGCACGGGTAACTATGAAGGTATCTATGGAGAGCACCCTTGTGGTTCCTCAGACATATTCAACAGACTCTCTAAATCTAATGATTTTAACTTTTTTAGAGGGCTTGTATTAAAAGACAAGTTTACCTAAAACAGGTTTGTTCCAGTTGAGCTGGGAATCTCAGATTGTCGGAATTTGATAATGCGAGAGCTGAATAGAACTTTGATAAGGCTATTAATGAGCTTGATTTGCTACTAGTAAAATGAGTGTTAGAACTACAAAAGTGGTTTAGTATAGGTATCAGTGTCAGTCTCGTATTTGAACTTTTCTTGTTTGTTCTAAAACTGATAAAACGATACCAGAATTCGCGTTTCAGGCTTGAAAAGATTCCAGAGCAACACCTGTGATTCAACTGTGATTCAACTGTGATACAAGTGTGTTAAAACTGTGCTACAGCTTTTTTTCTGGCAACTGCATTAGCTACGAGTACAATGCAGTAGTTTTCGAAGTTCGTTTTAAATGCCAGTTATACATATACTATTTTACTTATTTATTGCGGTCTCGCAAGCAGTTTCACAGCGAAATGCAATTTATCGATTGTCAGCTGAATCTGGCCATTCACATCAGCGCCTCCGACTTCTGTCCGACCCCGCAGGTCTCTCCGCCATCCACTCGCTGAGCGCTGGCGGTGCCACACTCAGAGTGGAGATGAAGCTGTGGAATGGGACTGAGCTGCATGCTGAGTATGCTGGATTCCAGGTTGGAGACGCCAGCACCAAATATGAGATGACGTACCGAGAGATGCTGAGGGACAGGTCCAATGTTGGATACGATGCTATGGAGCACCACAAAGGAGCGCGCTTCTCCACCATGGACAGCGACAATGACAGACACCGCAGCGACTCATGCTCGAATGCTTTGGGCAAGGGTGGGTGGTGGTTCAGTGAATGCCATGAGTTCAATCCAAATGGAGTTTTTCCTTCAAGAGAGAGATCAGACTGGGCCTACATGATATGGTACACCAACTCCGAGTTGTTGTCTCTTCGCTCAGTGCGGATTCTGCTGGAGGTGTGATCAGCAGCAGCTGAGGAATCGGCCAAGGACCGCAGAAAGTTAAACTTATTCGCCGCAGCCAGTGGCAACTCAATTTCCACTGTGCTCTAACAATATATTCACCAGCCTTATCGGAAACAATTAAATAGCTGCAATAATATTCAGAAGAAATCCCCATTTAATCAGCTTGCTGAATGCACACTTAAACTAGTGAAATGATTATATTGGTTAATTCAGTAAGATCGGAGTAAATATAATTAACTCTATGCTCACGCTGCTCAATAATCCGTTTGTTTTAATAAGATCTAAGGCTTTCGAAGACAGCTCGAAACCGAAGTTAGCGAACAATACAATGAAGTAGCTCACGTCTTGTCAGAAAGCCCAATAAAATGGAAACCTGTATCATATGAGAGTCCTTCTTTAGCTGTGAGTAAGGAACTCTGCCCTTCTGAAATAAAAGCCTGCTCATGCCACCTCGAACTCATTAGTCTGAGCATTTAATTGCACACTGACTGCTCACGACGCTAATACTGTCTTGATTAAAACCGACAATCACGCGCATCACGCTACTGAGGCTCAGTAGGTAGAGTGGAAAATCAGTAATCAAAGTCTATCAGAAAGCCAATGCTGCCAATAAACTGATCCAGCTGCCAAAGCGCTGAGGAAAGCCGGTGATAAGCTACACTTATCCTACTACTCACCGCAAACAGCAGTAGTATGATGCCAATTCATTTCTCAGGTCTCCGAATGAAAAGAACGCACAGTTAAAATACACAAAGGTATTGAGTAAAACATAACCGACAATATCGCCCTTTGAAACAGGGGCACCAAGGTCTGAAAGCCGCCACGCACAAAGTTCAGCATCTCATTTTCAACTCAGCTGGTTCTGTGAGCTCTCAAATCACTCAGCCCCAGAGGTAAAGAAAAGAAGGCTCTCAGATGTCAGCGATTGATTTTCGCCTGCTTGGCAAATCGAATGCTGCTCGGAGTTCAAGTAGTTTTCCTCAAGCCACTTGCACCGAACGCCTGACAGACAGGCCACTTGCATGACGTCACTGCTTCGAGTTTCAAGCGTCTAGTTGCTGGGGGCAGACTCAAAAAGACGTAAATTTATTGTAAACAAAATTTCTGTGCCCGGCACAACATCGCCGATGCTGGCAGTAGGATTATCCCTGCATGGCGGGAGGCTACGCATGGATTAAGTTCACCAGAGTCACGCAAGCGGTCGCTCAGGTGTTGCTGCGCTGAATCTGTTGGCTGGCATGACACACGAGATCCGCCTATTTGCTTATCCCCACTGCCTCACTGCTACAGGGCACTGCGGTGCTGCACTCGGCAGTCGGGTCGCTGAGCCGATAATTGCATGTCCTACCCCGAGCCGCCACCTCCCACCCTCTGCGGTGAGTATACTATATCATGGAGCTCTGAATCTAGAGACTGGAGAGGCAAACCCCACCAAACCCCTATTTTCCGGACCAGTATGGGCTGACTGGCTGGCCCAAAGTTCCTTAAACTTGATTTAAGCACAGCTCTGTAGCTAAAACAGGTCGGTGCACAAGCTTCAACTATAGAGAATTTAGGAGAAAACATTTGAAGTTATGTTGCACGATACGGCCATGTAAAATGGGGGTTTGACGTGGAGTTGTTTCTGTAGTTTCTAGACTCAGAGCTCTATGACTGTACAGATTCGGCTCTTCTTTGCACTCAAGTCGCCCATCTGAGCAAACAGCCTGTGCAAAGCCCTACTAAACTCCCGTCTTGGCTAATGAGACATGGAGGCTCCGGTTTCGGGATCTTTCGGGATAGCCCAATCTTGTCTCGTCTAGTGTTTCTATATTTTTCATTTTTTATCCTTTCACCAAACAAGTCCTTGCTATAGCACTGCTTATGTAGAGCGTCTATAGGCTTCGCTTTAAAAAACCGCTTTCCCGACTGTCCGCAGTCATTACCGGAGCAAGTTCAGAACCTTCGTCCCAGTTTTTTGCTCGCGGGCTTCCCGCATTGGATTCGCGCCCGCAGTGCATCGACATGGGGCATGAAATATTTACACGAACTGTTCGCACCCATGTTGTTAGTGTGGCTGCCAGAGGGACAGACCGGCGGATTATGCGGGAAGCCCCGCGTTGCCGCAGCCGCAACCAAAGTGCACGCGGCGCATCTTTCATGATGGAGCTGGCCTGATTAGCCCCAGCAGGAGATGCGGGCGCAGCGGCGGCCGGATAGGAATAAGCCGGCCAGACAACAAGCCTCCACCAAATCCGGAAAATCCTCTTGCTTTACCTTGAGAGAAGAATGTGTTTTTTGGAGAGTAGTGGGTGATAGGGGGCGAAACATGGCTGCCACCTATTGGCTGCTGAGATTGGGACGCGTTGGCTTGGCAGACCCATTCTCTCTTCCCCTCTTTGCTTTTTAGTAGCACAACCTGACTGACTTAGAACTTCCCAACTGTTTGCGTTATATCCCTTCTTGACCTGCCCCAGTACGATTTAGACTTTGTGAATATGAAGGCCTCCGACCTGCTGTGCGAACTGCTGAATGCGGCCGAAAAGTCTGCCGAACTGGCCAGAGCGATCCGACGCGAGGAGTCGCTGTTTCATCTGCTCATCGAGGAGAAAACTGGCGACGACAAGGGGAAGCGCTTCGGCTTCGACTTCAAGACGTTGGCGGACGTATTGGTACAGGAGATGGTCCGGCATGACCTGGAGAAAAAGGTTGGTTAAAGCTTTCCGACTCAGGACCTCCCACCTGTTCCACCCAGTTTTTCATTTCGGAACCTCGAATGGAGTAATGCACCCGACTATAGCACGAAGGTCTTTAAGCTCGAATTTGCTGCAAACCAACGTTGGTTTGGGTCGCAGACGCAAATGTATGTGAGTGTGTCTCTGCGTGCATATACATGCCCTTATGGATCAGCGCGATGGTGAGAATTGCATCTCCACTGGCTGTGGCTGTTGGTCGACTGTCGCCAAATTATGCCGCAGAACCTACGGACGGCTGCGAATGTTGTTACACTGTCATATCAGAACAGTTCAACCCTCTGTTATGCCGTGGCTTTTCTCATGCACATTTCCGTTTTAATTAGCTTTATCTCAATTCATCTCCATTCTAATGTAAAATTAGAAATTGAATTTAAAAGCTTTCAGATCAAATTAGGGCCCATTGGCCCAGCCAGCAAAATACTCAGATGAGACCCCTTCTAACTGGCTCCATCCGAGCACCTCTTCCGAATTTGGCATCGCACCGAAGATGACGGCTGCGAGTTTTCCTCTCCCTCTCCCGTCTTTCCCGCAGACATTTTTCCATTCACTTTTTCAATTCACTTGCTAATTTCCTCAGCCCCTGCTGTCTCGTGGGACAGTCGAGGCATTTGCTAAATTGCAGGGCCGGTTGAACTGGCCGCAGATTGAAAGCGGGGCTCTGAGTGGCACACAGCCCACGGCGATCTGGCATGTGCTGTGGCGTAGAATTAAATCTTGACATCATTTCACTCAACTTGACTCAAACGAATAATTTGACTCATTATTCGTCAATTAAGGAGTTCACTAGCCCAATGGAATATCAATCAATTACAAATTATCAGCACTTTGTCGAAATATTCCCTTTTTAATCCAACCTATAGTGATTGCCTTGATTTTTCTGAAAGCCGGGAAACGGATTGAAGTTTCTGAAAGATCACGGAAAAAAAGAATTGACAGCGGAATTCAGCTGCGCCTGATACCCTACCGACCCGACTTGAGCCGAGCCAGCAGACTAGCTGGCCCAGAGCTCTGAAAAATCATTTCCTGCCGATCGATAGCTCAGACTGCTCACCCGGTCTCCCTCGCCCGGGAAGACCTCACCCGGCAGCCCTCGGTGATCGACCAGCATGGCACTGCTGGGGTGGGGAGCTAAGTGAGGGCTGCAAATAAATCTAGCAGTTCTCGCGAGTTAACGAAAAGAAACTTGCAAAAAGCTTTGTGGTCGGGCGTGGCTCATGATAGCAATTCCGGTAATTCGAGACGCGAGTCCGCTCATGAAATCATGACCCCCTCGTTCGCTTTACCAGGCCTGATTGGTTTAGAGTTTTGATCGAAATAACGAATTCATTCGATCGGCAAACATTTTTATTTCGACAGTGTGAGCGTAGCTATGCTGGCGTAAAGTTTGTGCCTTGATTCGATGGTTTAATTTAGTCTTGGCTTCAAGTTCCAGCATAGTCGCTCTATGAAAGGCGAACAGTGTTCTTTACTGCAAATTGTTACTCACTGCAGAGATTAGCGGCCCAGCAGAGAGCTTTATCGCTTCATAGCTTCATACGTCCTGAGCGGCTCATGCAGGGCTGCCTTTGGCACGGCTCGCTCAGCCGTGAAGGTCCCAGTCTCTCTTAAATCCTTCGAGAGTTAGAACTCCTCTGATGAGGAAAGCTTGCGCGGGAGCCTCTCTATTTTCTGCATGGCCTGAGCAATTCTGGAGTCCAGAACCGCTTCGGTAACCCGAGTAACGAGCTCTGGAAAATATTCATCGGGTTTAACTAAGCAGCCTTTTGAGAGCACAAACAATAGTTAACTAGCGGATTCTATACTATAAGACCGGTGCTTCAAAGACTAAAATCGATACGCTTTGTTGTCAGGGTTTTACACTGGTCGTTGCAGGGACTGGTTTCATGCATTTCGCTTTCTATTAAGGTCGCACTCTCCAAACGCTTGGCTGACAGATGCAGAAATTAAATCAGCTTTCGTTTCCTTAGACTTGAATCTCCTAGAGGAGTTTTTCTAGCAAAAGCGGAATATTTTACTGTGTTTACTTCCGTTAGGAAAGTTCGAACGCCAAATTCACTGATTGCCATTGTGCTGCATCGCGAGGTGATAATGGCTACACGAGTGTTCGATAAGTGGGCCAGGCAGTTTACGCGGCATGGCCTGTTCTTCCCTCGGTCTCGGGCGCACGCGCGCATTACATCGCAAACGAGTTTAAACCCAGGCCTGCCGTTGACCCATTCGGTGTCTTCGGTCGGCAGGATTGCAGTGCGCGGCAACACGAGGGACTGCGAACCCTTCTGTTCCCCTTCCACCCCTTGTAAAAAACGAATGCCCGCTCGAAGCTTCACTTTCAGCTTTCCTGCCCTCGCAGCTGCAACGCTTGGCTGCATCACTGGAGCATTGCTTGCGTTGCAACTGCAACAAGGAACATTTTATTAGTACTTCAGTTTGCATGGGTAGCAGCAGGGGCGAATATTTGTTCCGAATTTTGGATGTGTTTCTGCTGAAACGCAGAGGCTTGGCTGACTGCTTGTTATGAAGCTTGGAGAATTTTTTTTCGAGGAAATTCTCGATGCAGTTTCGAAAGGAGGCTTCCATAGATCTTGCCCTGCTGTAGATGCTACCTCGTAGTGACGCTTTCTTACTGGATGACAGATTTTTCGGTACAAAACTCGCGCGAACCCGCAGTTCCCAGGTCTTGGCAAGCGGGTCTCCGGTGAAGAGAACAACAAGTTCACCAACACGGTGGGCGACACTGTCACCGTGGAGATCAAAGAGAACCGCAAGAAGACGCAATCTCTGCTCAGTGAGTAGCCACAATTTCTCTTGTCCTCGCTTACATCAGTAGTATAGAAGTAGTACACAATGTCATCAATAAATGTGTTTGCTAAAATATAAACTGCAATCTACGGCCAGAAATGTCGTTCACAGAGCGATAGAATTAGCTTCTGGCCATAGACATTCAAGGCGCGAAACAATCAAGCTTCTTTGGTAGACTGTGAAAAACCCTCCAAAATGGTACATTGAGTTGAGTTCATTCGAATTGAATTGCATAAACCTTATTATTTTATATAAAATAGAATTAAGTTCGGTTTATATTTTAGTCCCAAGTCAGAATCGCAAGGATACTACGAGTAATTGAGCCCCTCAGTTGTACAGCTTATTAATCAGCAGCACAACTTTCGGTATGGTTTTGAGTTACATTGCTCGTGTATCTAGGATTACGAGTACACAATCTCTGTCCTGTCTCTGGGATGTAGGGATAAAGATCGGCTGCATTCCCATGCTTCACTGTGGGTATTTTGGGATTTATGCAGAGACCTGCTCGATAGAATCTTAGAAGTAAATTTATAACAAAATACTTTCAACCCTAAAGGGCAGATTCTTGTGAATTATACTTAAGTTCCACTAAAAGAATGCTTCTTCCAGACGTTTTAACCCGGTGCGTATCACACACAAATGCTTCCATCAGCTAAAATTCTGGACGGCAACGACCGAGCAGCCAGTGTGCTCACAGGTCTCGTACACGAAGAGGTGTCAGTGCCCAGGCCGGCGCAAGCTGATCAGCTGGACTCCGTTCAGCTGGACAAAAAGTCCATCGGACTTTGGATTGACCCCATCGGTGAGCTGGGAATCAGACAGTGGAGCCATTTAGTTCAGCTGGTGTCTACGCATTCAGCTCCAGTGTCCAATGATTGATCGATAAATATACGAAACTTTCGATTAGTTTCTAAAATGCACTAAAACTTGGACGAAAAGACAGAACGTTTTCCAAACCCTCCATTGAACAACTTATCAAACCCTATATTGAACAACTTATCAAACCCTACATTGAACAACTTATCAAACCCTACATTGAACAACTTATCAAACCCTGTATTGAATAACTTATCAAAGCCTATATTGAACAACTTTTCAAACCCTACATTGAACAACTTATCAAACCCTATATTAAATAACTTATCAAAGCCTATATTGAACAACTTATCAAACCCTAAATTGAACAACTTATCAAATCCTATATTAAACAACTTATCAAACCCTACATTGAACAACTTATCAAACCCTATATTAAACAACTTATCAAACCCTACATTGAACAACTTATCAAACCCTATATTAAACAACTTATCAAACCCTATATTAAACAACTTATCAAACCCTACATTGAACAACTTATCAAACCCTATATTAAACAACTTATCAAACCCTATATTAAACAACTTATCAAACCCTATATTAAACAACTTATCAAACCCTACATTGAACAACTTATCAAACCCTATATTGAACAACTTATCAAACCCTACATTGAACAACTTATCAAACCCTACATTGAACAACTTATCAAACCCTACATTGAACAACTTATCAAACCCTGTATTGAACAACTTATCAAGCCCTACATTGAACAACTTAGCCTTCATGCAGTCAAGAATCAACAGACACAGATGTAAAAAATCAAAACTGAACTCTTTCAGACGGTACAGCGGAGTACATCTCAGGCGGTCGGGATCCCGAGTTCCGGCCAGGTGAAACGGTGAGTCAAAACGGCCTGCCAAATGTCACCGTGCTCATCGGAGTGTACGACAAGGCCAGCGGGTTGCCTGTGATGGGAGTCATCAATCAGCCGTTCTTTCGCACTACAGACGGCAAGGCGTGAGTCTGGGACCTGCCACTCGACTGTACTTTTTTGAAGTGATTTTTATAGCGATGTTTTTAGAAACCAATCAAAGAGAGTGGCTGCATATCAACTTTGGGATCTCTGTGATTTCTGAGGTCGCAGAAAACGCAGCTGAACACCGAATTTGGCTAAACTTTCAAGATTGAAGGAGGACTCTAAAATATTTTTGTGTTTCTGTTCGGTAAATTACTACCCTGAATCTTCAATACCAGCATTTCTGTATTGTAGCTCGTAAAAAAGCTTGTAAAAATTGGATTTTTAAGGACTTTCAAGAAACATTCGCAAGGAGATTCATGTAGTCTCCCAATCTGGAGAACGCTGGTACATTTAACATTTTCTTCTATCTTTTTTCGCTTTGCTGGGAATCTAAAGCTGATCTCTCTTCCCAATGTCAGACATCAAAAGGATAATAACTGGGCCATGCTAGGACTAGGAGGAGAACTAGGGATCAGGGATGAAGGATTTAAGGGCCGGCAGTCGCTGTCCCGCTTAATTCAAAGGTATCGCTAATAAAGTGGGTCAGTGTTGGAGTCTGGGATTGAAGTTCCAACAACATTCACAACATTCGAGAGGGAAGCAAGACAAGCTGCGTGCTGGATAGAGGGGCTGAGGGGATTTTACCGGAAAGATTGATTAGATTGTGTCAGGGGATCATCAAGGTGGGCAACAAAAGTCAGAGGAGGAGCCCAAGACAAAACAGCCGGTAGCTACGAAGATGGAAGCAGATGTCAAGAGACGGATCAACAATTCATGCAGTCAGTCACATCTGTTTTATAAGCAGCGAGAGAGGAATGAGTTGATTAGTAATTAGGACCAAGAGCTATGATTAAAGGGCCATCCGCTTCGGAGTTAATTAAAAGCTCTTATAAAATTGTCGTGTAACAAGAATGCGAAAGCATCTCTTATTAAAACAAACAGGGAATTTTTATTCGCTTTAAAGCACAGCAAAAGGGTGTCGTTTTACCACAAGACAGAAATTTTAAACAGCTGAAATATCTCGATATATGTTACTGTATTTTGCTCTCGCTTATGAGCTCAGAAGACTGAGCATTTTGGATTATCGACGTTGTTAAATGTGCGTCTCAACTTCAGCAGTTAGATTTTTCAGCTACCCAAAACCGACAGACTCACTTTGATTGTAAAAGTACACATAAGTACTTATTTAGCACACATGGACAGACATCAGACTTCGAAATTCGATTCGCGATAATGTGGAATGGAAGGGTGGAGTTATTAATAATAATAGCAATAATTTGCAGGAGGGCTTTTAGTGACACTAGACCCGCAGCCAGCGAGGAGGCAATTCTGCCCATTTCGCTGACTCCTGAGCACACACGCACACAGATACCGCACGCAGGCCAACGCTCACACAGGTGTGTACATCTGCCCTGACTTTCTCATCGTCAGACAATGTACACAATTCACTGTGCCTTGGAGGTTGGCCCTCTAGGGCGTGAATTGCACGGCAAGCCCCTAAGCCTTCTCTCCGCGGCTGCGCCTTAAATAAATGTGGCCTCGCCGTGGAATCGAACTTAGGGACCGTGGTGCAAACACGTTAACCGCTCTGCCACCGACCCCCCGAAGGGTGGAGTTGCCCGCAGGTGTTTTCTGGACAATCCTGTCGAATCTGTTCGTCTGCCTGTCTTGACTTAAGTGCTGGATTTATACACGAAGAACTTTTCTCTTCACCCTTCCTCCCCCAGCTGGACAGGCCGCGTGGTCTGGGGCGCTTGTCTGGGCGACCTGCGCATCTGGCAGACTCCGGGCGCGGCCCCCACAGCCGACGGGGACTCGGCCGGCGCCACGGCTAAGCCAACCGTGCTGACCTCGATGTCCGACTGCAAGAAGCTGGGCACCTACCTGTGCGACGATTTTGAGATTCGCACCGCACCAGGTGCCGGCTACAAGCTGCTCTGCGTCATCGATGGCCTGTGCTCAGCCTACGTGCTGTCTAAGGACAACACCTACAGGTGGCGTACACTCACAGCGGTCTTTGCTAATCCCGACTTTGATTTTCTAATGCACTGTTCCGATCACTCTTAACGCAGGTGGGACACTTGCGCTCCTCATGCGGTACTTCGCGCAATGGGTGGCGGCGTTGTGAAGCAAGCTCCTGCGCTGGCAGCCAAAGATCTCGCCAGCAGCCTGGCCGATCTGCAGGTCACCTACCACAAGCCGGAAGCCAAAGCCGCCGGCTCCAACGCCTGGTGCAACATGCAGGGCGTCATAGCCTTCAGGGACGCGGCCATCTTGGCCCGCCTGGCCGGCAGTTTGGCCAGGAAGTGAGCGGCGGGTTCTCAACCAGCAGATTTATTAGACTGTCTGTCTGCATGTTCAAGGTCATTGTAACGAGAGCGACTAAAAGTTAATTACTCGTACTTTAAGGTAGAGACATATAGAGAGATGACGCCAATGTTAAATTTGGACTCAAACAATATTCGCTTTGACAACAGCAGTAATGCTACATAGAAACCATTGTTAATCATACATGTATAACATGCAGTTCTTTTGTTACATATAGTATGGCTTTTGTGCGCATTGGCGTATTGACTTTTATGTCGTCTGCATTGAAACCGATATATAGCCCCTTTTCTTCGGTAAGTCTTAAAAGTGGCTGTAATTTTATTAGAATATTACTAAAAGTAGGTGGGTGTGCATCAACCCGATAGAAGTACATTCCCTATGTAGTAATTATTTATGTATTAGTTTCCTGTCGCCTCTATTAGTCAAAAGTTACATTAACAGCTGAAATAAATCTAGAAATCATGCACTTATTGATGTTTTCTGTGATTATACTTTCAAGATTTAGTATACAAACGATTACATGCTTTTTGAAATGTTTGTGTTCGTCAAGAATGTTACAGATGCTAGCTTTTAGTGTTCTTTATTTGTTATGTGCAAGTCAATATTATACAAATAACTTAATTAACTAATTATATCCTAAACTATATCTTGTCGTAAGCTTCCATACATTTTCTCGTTCCCTTGATTTTTCTGTTGAACAATTTTTTTACAAAGTAAGATTGTCAGTTTGATGATAAAAGCAAAAACTGGCTGCATATGCAACTGGCTGCATATGCAACTGGTTGTCTATGCAACTGGCTGTCTATGCAACTGGCTGTCTATGCAACTGGCTGTATATGCAACTGGCTGTATATGCAACTGGCTGTCTATGCAACTGGCTGCATATGCAACTGGCTGTCTATGCAACTGGCTGCATATGCAACTGGCTGTATATGCAACTGGCTGTATATGCAACTGGCTGTCTATGCAACTGGCTGTATATGCAACTGGCTGTATATGCAACTGGCTGCATATGCAACTGGCTGTATATGCAACTGGCTGTCTATGCAACTGTATGGTTGTCTATGCAACTGGGTGTTTGTGCAACTGGTTGACGTCTATCCCACTTTTTCTGCGCAACTGAAATGAATCTATTTGAGTTTATATTGAGTTCCAAACAGGCATCATGAAAGTTAGGCGATCAGCTTGAAGAATTCCAACACCTCAGTCTCCGTCATGTACGCGTTGCCAATAGCGATGGCTCGCAAGGTACCTTTGAAATAGTTAGGATCGTTAAGCCGTTTGCCGAAGCGAAAGCAAGGCTCGTTAAGAAATGCGAGCTCCCCGGCAAACGTGTAAACTTCAACAACCGAGGAGGCCAGGAACGAACTGTTAAGGAAGAGCCTCATGGTGTTCGCTGTGGAAGAGGTGGTGAAGCCTAGATTCAGCCACTCACTAGCGCTGTAAGTTAGAGAGGCTGCTTTCCAACGCCGAAGCGGCTCGGAAGCTCCGGTCTTCACGGCGACATACATTGTTGAGGCGGCTGGGAACTCCCACACGTGACTAAAATGGTGACTCGTTTCAAAGTCGGAGCAGTTGTAAAAGTCGACCAGCGCCTGCACCCGGGGCATTCTCTTCATCCTGAGCAGCACAGTATTGCCCGCGCTCAAGTCGGTGTCACTCCTGTTCATCCGCAGGTGAGAGCCGAAACCATTGAACTCGGCACCTTCCTCCGTCCAGCGCACATCCACAGGAAAGACGCGATTCGAGTCCTCATCGGCCTGGCACACCAGGTTGTCGAATCTGCTCGTCTCGTCTCCGAGCCAAATGCTAGTCAGCTTCGAATTGAGCGAATGCAGCGCGTACAGTATGGGAAATCGAATTAGAACCTGACAGCTGGCGTTCGGAGCCGAAATTAGCTGGCGGCAAACGGCCTGGTAGCGGAAGAGCGAACACCGAAGAACGTCCTTCTTGAACTGCGCTACCACTAGGCCTGTGGGAAACTGAACCGTCGCCAGGATCGTGCAATGCAAATCACTCAGTGTCTGGGTCAGGTGGAATGCGACAGTCTCAGAGAGGCACTGCACCTGCAGTGGAGTCCATGTGACTCCCAAGTTGCAGTGACATGTCTTGAGAACCCACATAAAATTCAGAGCCATCCAAATCGTTCTACCTGAAATTAATTATGTTATTACCTTGAATTAGTTAGCAATCGAATCTGAACTCTAATACTGACACAAAGGACTCTCGGCCTTACCTGCTTTCATGATTAGGCAAATGATTTTCAAGATTTCGAAATAAACTGTATAGCTTTCGCAATGTTAGTTGTTGCGGGGGCTCAGGTATTGCTTAACTTGCCTACATGCATGGCCTTATAAACCAGCAGCTCTGACAGGCAGTTCATGCCTCGCCAGAAGATGAATGACAGCAGCGTTCTTGAGGCAGCCTCAAGTATCTTTAGGCTTTGTAGTGTTTGCAGAAAAAAATTCTTAAACTTGTCTGTCTAGAATTAAACAATTGAAAATTGACAACTATGAGATCTATGAGTAGGCATATGTCAATTTCTCCTTCAAAGCGTCTACACGAAAAAAACCGATTGCTTCTCGGATGTCCTGATCCCAAAACGTGTTGGATGTAATTATGAGCGCTAAAACGACTAGAATTTACCTGGGCTGAGTGACGGAATTCAAGGTGCGGCTGCAACTTTAAAAGCAGACAATTTGAAGGAATTATTGAGATTTTTGTGAGCTCTGCAGGTGTTGTGCTTGATTAGTACACTTCAGCTTCTGTGCGCTCGTGCCCACTGATTCGCAGGGCTGGGCCCGAGCACGTACAACACCCAACCCTCCGCAATGGTGACTCAACTCTCGCTGGTCTTACGGTATCTTCTGTTAACTTTTCACTACTCTGAAAGATTGTTAGAAATGACACCTGGGCCCAGTTTTTACGGCAGAGCTTCAGCTATTGCGTAGAAGGCGAAGCGAGGGCAGGAAAATGTGCCCCTTAATGGTCATAGACCAACTAATGCCCGCTTACTTTTTCCGAGCAGATAATACGCTCGTACGCCATTAACGCCCACAAAGGATGGGTATCAACTTTATTGTGCCATAGACATTTCTGCCTCAGTAACCCGCCCCTATTGGCATTAATTAATCTATGGGCCATAGTGTTCTGCCCGCCGTTTGCCATTTGCAGCTCAGTAAAAGACCTTGACCAATTGGATTGCTTACTGAGGCAGAAATGTCTATGGTACAATAGCAGTGATACCCATTCACGCCCGTAAAGCAAATGACAAAAATTATAGAAAAAAGTTTCAATATCGACTCCGATTTTTCTCACTGACACGCGATTTACGATTTAAAATCGTTTTGAATCATAAAAAGGTAGGCATTTTAACTTGAATTTCACTCAATTTGTATTCTATGTGTATTCCTAAAGTGAAACAAATCATAAATTTTAATTTAGCAGTTAACAGAAGAACGTTTGTCCGAGCTGCAGCTGGGATGCGAAGCGGAGTTGTCGATAAAAGTGCATGGAAAGCTCAGAGACGATACAGTAAAAGTTCAATAGAATACTTTCCTTACGCCATACTGTCCACTTATCACCATTGACTGGGAACAAGGCAGAAGAAAAAATAGCAAAAAATTGTGCGAATGAAAAATAATATTCAAAACTTTTGATTGACAGAATAGACAAATACTACTGAAGAAATTAAAATATATGAGTAGTGCAGATCGGTTTTAAAAAATAAATGTTTCATAAAAAAGCAAGCTTTTAATTTGGTCCATAGAAGAGAGCATTAATTTTTTAATAATTTTACACAAAAGTTAATTTAAAGTACAAGATAAACCTGTCTTGTTAAATCAAATATAATTGCACCGTTTCTATTCAAAACCATCAAGTCAATTTTTTAATAAAAAAATCAAAAAGCCAAAGCAACAAGTCATAAATGATACATAAAACTGCTTCCAATTTGCCTACTTTGAGTAGGCAAGCGAGAACCTTGTTGCAAAAAAGAAAAAGAAAAGCGATAATTTTTTTGCTCGTGATATTCTTGGCGACTGAGTCCGTCAGCTGCGTTGTTTTATCAAACTGATTAACGGCAAGAAACTTCTAGCACTAGAGAGGATTTTGAATTAAGTACTTTCAGATCAGGCACTGATTGGTTAAGATGCGGGGATAGAAAAAAAGCACGTAAAATTATGCACAATCTGTACAGCAGTTAAAAAGCGCAGATTGAGATCAGATAGTTTGTGAGACGGCAAAGGGGACAGGGAGGGGGCCCTCAGCCGGCGGATCAGATCAGTCTCCAGTCGTTGTCCCGATGGTCGCCCAGGACAGCGCGGCCCTGCCGCTCGCTAATGACATCTTCGCCCTCGTCGTCGACATCGTCTATGGCCGGGACATCCGCGGCGCAGCTCTGCCAGCTGTCCAGAGCCGACGAGTGGCTGCTGACGATGCGGGCTGGATGCAAGACTGGCTGGAGCACGGCTAGCGGCAGGGGGTGGTCCGAGTATTCGTTCGACACCACCGTCGGCTGCTGATTCAGGAGGTGCCGCCGATGCCGCAGCGGCACGGTGGAGGCTTCCGCGTCGGCAACTGTTGGAGCAGTGGCCGAGCCCATTTCGCGCTCGATGCACTTTTGCGTCTCCGCGGGGTCGCCAACCTCGCAAGAATGTCGGCTGGATCTGTTCTTACTAAGAACCCTCTGCTGCTGCTGCTGCTGGCGCTTCTTCAGACGAAGCAAATAGCCAAACAGGAAGCCGATGAGAAAGCCGAGGATGCTCAGAGTGATGAGCACGGATGCGAAGGTGGCCATGGGAATTCCGCCAGCGCTGGCCGCCCCGCCCCTTCCTGCAAGGGTGGCGGCCGCGACGCCGACCTCCGGTCTGGGCGGACTCGAAGAAGCCTCAATCGGTTTCAACATAGGCCGAGTTGATGAAGGAGCCTTCAGGCCTGTCAATCAAATAACTACAGTCTGCCAGAGAGATTTCAAATAGCTGCAAAACAGCTCACTAAAAACTTACCACCTGAGTCCAAATTTCTTGGACTGGTGGGGCAACCAGTGTGAGCTCCAGATGAGACATTGCTCAGCCTGAAATTTTGCGGAGATTAAGGGTGAACTCACAGACTCAGGGTGTGCTCAACTCACCACTGCAGCAGGCATTGTCACAGACTCAGGGTGTGCTCAACTCACCACTGCAGCAGGCATTGTCACAGACTCAGGGTGTGCTCAACTCACCACTGCAGCAGGCATTGTCACAGACTCAGGGTGTGCTCAACTCACCACTGCAGCAGGCATTGTCACAGACTCAGGGTGTGCTCAACTCACCACTGCAGCAGGCATTGTCACAGACTCAGAGTGTGCTCAACTCACCACTGCAGCAGGCATTGTCACAGACTCAGGGTGTGCTCAACTCACCACTGCAGCAGGCATTGTCACAGACTCAGGGTATGCTCAACTCACCCAGCGGGCTCAGTAGCAAACAGGCAGGCATGGCTGTCCAGTCGCCAGCTGCAGCTAGGGTCTCTCAACGCCACGCACGAAGAGCAGCTCTTCGCTAAGCCGCATCGCGACATCGGCAGCCAGACGCCGACGCCGGCGTTATCGGAGACAGCGAAGAGACGGCCGGACCGAGCCATCAGGCTGTCGATGCGACCGGGGCTGCCAGCAGCCGGTGGGAACAGCTGCAGGGTCTCGATCGCGTATGCCGGAATGTTGCTGGCCGCATTCGGGACAAACACCTTGATGAGGCTGCCGGACTCTGCGGGGTAAGGGGAGCAGAAATTCCGAGATTCAGGTGGAGTTTTCCAATGGTGCAGTTGTTCTGGCCAAGTATTTTGCCCCCCCCAGTGTCAGATGAATTGTAGTTGTTTAATTTGCTAGACAGACTTAACTGCGGAGAACAAACAATTATTCGGCTAAATGGATATCAGCCCACGCCTGATAATAACAAATCAACTAAAATTGTGCCACTCTATTGCATGAATGAACTGCTAAGTAGCAGTTGTTAAATTAGCAGTTTGGCTGTGCCACTGACGAACAACAGAGAGATTCTAACTCTCTAACTGCGGCAAAGATAATGAAAACTGATCCAGTGGCTATTTGGATGTTTCGCAGAATAATCCGAAGCAAAGATCGACAATTTGAGGAATGCGAACTAGTAGAGGATCTAGTTATCTAGTCAGCGTCCAACTGCACACGATCATTGAAGACTCTGTGTCGACGGAGTATTCCACGTCAGCCAGATAAAATTCACAGTTTTTTGGCAGAATTGCTACGTCCATAAAACAAAGACTTAGCAGTCTGCTAAACCACCATTTTAGCTATAGCAGCTATTTAGCAGTTACCAGTGCATCGTGAAATTGGTCTCTGATGTCGGTGCCGATTGTAAAGCTTAAATAGTAAACTTAACCAAATATGAACTATTTGAGTCTATTTTATCTATTTTTTAAGGACCAAGACTCGAACTCCCGACCTGAGACTAAGAAACTCAGCGAAGAATCGAACCTGTTCCGAAGGCTAGAACGTCGCCTGCATCAGCCGACTCCAGCCAGAGCACCGATGCGATGCCAGCTCCATCAGGCACAGGGTTGAAAGTGAGCACACTTTCCGATATGAGCGGCCTAGCCAGGAGGGGAGCAGTGTGCTCAACTCCGAGATTGCTTAATTGCAGCTGCTTGGCCTCCTCAGTGGTCCAGTTGCAGCGGGTGGGATTCGGCCTGCCGGCGGCCTCCGCGTAGGCGGATCTCGACAGCCTCTTGGCGGTGTAGGACAGCAGGCCTTCCTGCACCAGCTGGATGAACTCGGAGCTCGAGATCAGCGACTCCGCCTCGGCCAGGTCGAATCGGCAGAGGGCGCGGTGGCTGGCGGCACTGGCTGGCGAGTTCTGCAGCGAGAACAGGCCGTAGAATGCGCCCGGCTCTGAGGGCCACACCTCCGTGACCAGCTCTGCGGCGGGAACAGCGAGAGGGGATGTTTGAGCAATGGGATAACTTTTCGTTGGGTGGGATTACGAGTGCGTCCCTTATATTACAGGATATTTGGGAGGGATTTCCTCATTCAGACAGGGAATAGTTAAGTGGGATTTCAGACACGGATATTCAAGTGGGATCTTTTCCTATAGGGGATATTTAGTGCGATTATGTCTATTTCAGAAAGCGGCTGTTTAATAGACTTTACAAAATAGGATTCGAATTTTGTATTGAATTCTCAATTAAAATGGTTATGACTGAGGATTTTTTATTCAGATTTTGCCTTAAAAAACTAATGTGAGTAGTGTGGCGCGATGTCTTTATTACCAAGCTGGTATTGTTATCATGCTGTATCACCCAAAGCCGGTCTGTTTAAAACAATCATTTTAAGAAGGGTCACTGACGAACGGCTAGCGGTTTTCAACTGCGATTTACGAATAAGCCCTCCCCATGTGGTAAGGAGTGCTGACTAAAGTGCCCGAGTGCTGTTCCCATAGTACACTTCAAGAGGTTGTAACCTAGTGGTTAGGGCGTCGGACTCACGACTTGAAGGTCGGGGGTTCGATTCCCGACTCCACTGAAACAATTTGTGTCCTTAAGCAAGACAAATAACTCTGCATTGCTTCAGTTCACCCAGCTGTTAAATGGGTGCCAGCATTAGCTGCGATAATTGAAGGTGGGTGTGGCGTCCCCCCAGTCCATGGACTGAGCAGCTGTACGCAGTCTTCAGATGCGCCGCGCAATAGCTGCCGCTGTGCTGTCGGCTGCACATCTGGCCCGATTGGGACAGGTGTAATCAACTATAATTATTTTTATTACTATTACACTTCAAGTACTGAATCACTGCAGCCTCAGTCGGGCAAAGGATAAGCATCCTAAGCATCCTAATTAATCCCCACCCAGATACACCGAAGACGCAGCCGAGAGACCGCAAAAGTCGCCCCCGCGGCATCGCATAGAAAACTGGGCGAGTTGCCGGCCTTGACAGCCAACTGGTAAGGCAGCCATGGAGACAGAGGCACCAACTAGACATCTGCAAAAGTACATTGTGACTGAAAAGCCGGCTGAAAGTATTCGCAGATGGGCAATGAGAGTGGCCAGAAGGGGCAGGAGGGTAAGGGCGAAAATCCCCCGAGGAAAAGAGTCTCTGGCCGGGCCAAAACTTTGCTGAGGCGTCGGAACCAGACAGGGCTGGCTGGGCAGCGCATGGGGATAAGATCCAAGCGAATTCTAGATCCCATCCCTGGCGAAGAAAGGCCAGGAGGCAGACCAGAGGTTAAAAAATCTATCGGACGGAGATAGATGAGGCACAGAGGTAGAGAACAGGCTGGGAAGAAGTCGAAGGGATCAAATTGACTGCACAGGATTTGCCCAGCTCCCCAGAGGGAAGAAATGAGCCATGGCAGCACACGGCCTTGGCTGGGACAAAAGGTGAGAGAGACGGCAGGCGTCAATGTTATTGGCAGATACCCACCTATGTGTGAAGCATAAGGGGTCACGATATTGACGATTAAGATAAATGAGTGGTATGAAAATCCTAATAATCCCATTGGGAGTCTAAATAAACTATAATGCGACATCTTATCGGACTAGAGCTGCAAATCTCTACTTTTAGGCTTGAGTGGTTATAGTTAGTAGATGAAGGGAGCGGATAGTTAGTGGATGAAGGGAGCGGATAGTTAGTGGATGAAGGGAGAGGATAGTTATTGGATGAAGGGAGGGGATAGTTAGTGGATGAAGGCAGGGGATAGTTAGTGGATGAAGGGAGCGGATAGTTAGTGGATGAAGGGAGCGGATAGTTAGTGGATGAAGGGAGCGGATAGTTAGTGGATGAAGGGAGCGGATAGTTAGTGGATGAAGGTAGGGGATAGTTAGTGGATGAAGGGAGCGGATAGTTAGTGGATGAAGGGAGCGGATAGTTAGTGGATGAAGGGAGCGGATAGTTAGTGGATGAAGGGAGCGGATAGTTAGTGGATGAAGGGAGCGGATAGTTGGTGGATGAATGGAGCGGATAGTTAGTGGATGAAGGGAGCGGATAGTTAGTGGATGAAGGGAGCGGATAGTTAGTGGATGAGCGAAGGTTCGGTACAGTATTTCGTGCAACAGTAAATGTGGATAAAAAGCTAAACCAGAAACGCAGCAGAAAAGCATATATGGAAGCGAAGACGAGGAATTGACGGAACAGCCTGGTGTATTTTGCCCACCCCTCCCCGCATGGCCCAGTGCAGCACTAGATATCATTGAATTGAATTGCGTAGCAGACCTAAGGCCGAGCACAGACTATCTACACACGCAGAAGATTAATCACCCGCATGCGGGCTGTACATGCATCTATTTTCATATACTTTAATTATTGCCATGGACTACAGTAAGCCCCAGCCAGCTGCCAGGTAGGGCCAAGGTCGAATTGTTAAGAAGACGCTGAATCATACCTTACCACCTGAAGCTAGTTTGGATTATCAAATCCCTGCCATCACCGCTAGGGTGGATTTTATGATACATGTAAAGACATGGCTGCTAGATCAACGTTGGCGCGAAGCCTTCCTGTCTGATGCATGTAAAGACAAGCCATGTTGGCGTGAAGCCTTCCTGCCTGATGCATGTACAGACATGCCATGTTGGCGTGAAGCCTTCCTGCCTGATGCATGTACAGACAAGCCATGTTGGCGTGAAGCCTTCCTGCCTGATGCATGTCAGTTCGTTTAGGCGTCTCGTATCGAATCAAGAACAGAACACTGACCAATTATTGACCTAACAATCTGATGGCATTATCCTGTGGAATCTGCTGCACTACGCTATGGATAAAAAGCTCTAGGCCTTATCAGGCCACCGATGCCCGCATTTTATAAGAGGCTTTTATAGCTCGTAACATCTGCATAAAATCTGCTATCAATGGAATGCTTCATTATGTGGGTGGGCGAAGCAAAGCATGTATAACTAACTACATGCAAGCACTAAAGAAGGCTTTATAATAGCCTCCACACAATGACTGTAGACTGTCTGATAAGCAGAAGACGTCAGTTTTATTTGTGCCTAATAATTACTTAGCAGTATGGTGTAATGCGCTGAGTCAACAGTTTTAGTGAGTACATAATTAATCACTGTCTGCATTTGAAAGCGCAGGTGGCAACGAGACTATTGCTGTAAGTAAGAAATTGGCAGGTGAGACTCTGGAATGAATGGTGCGATACATTTTTGGGGGAGAAAGAGAAGAGTACAGGAAGGAAAGACGGTGGGGAGAAAGTACAAGACAGAGCAGAAGAGATGTAAAGAGGTGTTAGGAGAGATGCTATAAGAAAGCACATAGTGCACACTATGCGGGATTTCAAATAGAAATGAGCATGTAAAAAAGGCCAGCTATAGCAGCACTAGAGAATAAGCTTTCATTTTTTAAGTGTCATCTATTCAGACAAGCACTGAATACTGAGATTTTAATACTTGAGAACAAGCTGGATGAGAAAGGATAGCCTGCAATAATTCACGAAATTCTGAAATGTAACACTTGCAACAATATTTAAAATGTTTTCCAGCGAAGGCAGAAAGATTTCCCGAGAATCCGAAAATGCCAAAAACCGCTTAGGATTCGAAACATCTTTGTAGAAAGTAATCTAAATACAGCAGATCACAGAAGACCATGTTCGCGAGGTCAATTCCCAGGGTCACAGGGCTAGATGGGAGGCTAGGTAATGGGAGAATGAGATACCCAAATTTAGCTAGAAGTTGTTAACAACACTTGGTCCATTCTCGGTGGTGGGAAAACGCACAGACGGGACAAAAGCGCTGATGCGATCTGCTGCTT
This sequence comes from Macrostomum hystrix, assembly GCA_950097015.1. Taxonomy (NCBI): domain Eukaryota; kingdom Metazoa; phylum Platyhelminthes; family Macrostomidae; genus Macrostomum; species Macrostomum hystrix. The sequence goes on from CATNEN010000015.1 coordinate 988,556, forward strand.
ACTAAAGATTCCACAGTGGGGATAGAAGAATTGGGGAATCCAGAAGACTGGGCATGACAGGAAATAAAAAAACAACGGCGATTGCGTAACCACTGCAGCCGTGTTGCCTGAATTATGAAAAAACTGCATACTGTAGTGCTAATGGGACATTGACAGTTGGATCTGTGACTAGAGTGGCTTATGGAGGCTTAATCTTTATTGTGGATTTGAGGCTCCGTAACTCACAGTCTTCCATCATTTTCTGTAAATTCTTTTTCAAAGAACTGAACTGAAAACTGTTAATTAGAATTCGGTTCAGCGCGGTTGGCAGACCCAGGGTGAATCGAACTTGCACTCGGGCTGCACTCAGCGCACGGCAACTATAAATATCCCCACTGCTCAGTAAAGTCGGCTACAGGGGGAGATTGTTATAGCTTTTGATTTATGATTGGGCAGCTGCACAATTCGGCCATTAAGCAGGAACAACCATTCTAGTTAAGGCGAAACACAATTGTGCCAACAGACTCTTATGAAGCAATACGATTGCCAAAAGAGAATGTACTTTTATGCTCTGCGCATTGCAATGCTGGATCTGTAACTGATCGCGGGGAATTCCTCACCTAGGACATCGTAGTCCACGCTGCCATTCCTGCAGATGAGTCGCATCTTAAAGAATGACGACATCACGCGAATTTTCTCCGAAGCCGGCTGACCGCCCGGATCGTTCAGACAGATTCGAGCCAGCCGAGTGAACCGGGGAAGCTGCGGAAGGCATGCGACTCACTTCATCAAATCTATGAATAATCTGCGCTTAACATGAGTCACTTCAATTTAAGATAACACCTAATAAGATGCCAAACTGTCAGCAGGTCGCACCTTGATAATTGCGGACGAACTTCTGAAAGAGTCGCCACTAACGCTGCTGTAGTAGTTGCTAGCCTCAAATGCCTCCTCTGTGAACAATGTATAAAGTTTCTCGCCCCTCGTTGCCATGGCAACCGGACGCGCCGATCTTGAAATCCAGGGTTCTCGATTTCTGCGGGACTGAAAATCTGCGGTGAGCCAGCCGATGCGGTCGAACCTCGGCCAGCGCAGCTCGATGATGTCCAGAGTGTCGTGCATCTGCGGATAGCTGCTGATGAAGGCATGCGACTTGTTAAGCCGAATGGACACCCGTGGCGGCTCCAGTGGCCAGCTGGGCATCAGAAAACTGGTTAGCAACTGCGGATGGCATTTGACTGCATTGCACTCAGGAATGATAGAAAGAAACCATTTTATTCACTCTTGCATAAGCTTGGCTCTACTTACAGAGTATGAAGTTGGACTGTGTGACCATTCAACTTGTTGCCATGGTAACTCAGCGCTGATGTTAAAAAATTGACAAGTGCCAGAGCCACTTCTAGTCATTCCTGACTGCACTGAACTTGCTGCAGAGGCAGCACAGACAAATGCAGTAGAAGCTGGATTTCCGAGAAGGTACAAGTACTTCACCTTCATTGGCCACTGTTCTGATCCCACCACTGCCACCACTTCAGGCTCAGCTTGCAGATTTGACAGGTTAAGTTGGTAGAGCTGATTGCTAAAGGAAAATTTATCAAATATGTAGCCATTATCTAATTTGAGTTTTACTGCCAATTGTAAAAGAAACTATTAATTACTTACAGACCACCCAGGTACACATGGTCATTAGTTGATCCAACAAGCTTGATGGAACCACCTTCTAGTTTTATGAGCTCAAATTGCTCAAGTAAATCTTAAAGATTGTCAAATTGTTTTTGTAATAGTATGCAGTACTATTAAAACAAATACAAAAAAATAAAACTTCTTACCAGAATATTTATACAAACTGTTGCTGCTTATGGGGTAGATAGTAGTAGAATATCCTGAGGCTGCATTCCAGGTGGATAGCACTGTGGAGCCAAAAAGTACAATTAAAATCGTACAATACATGGCTCATCTAAGTTATGCATGGGCAGTCACATCTGAAATTAGATTTAAAATTTACCAAGAAACTCATATACTTTTAATTATTTTCACTATAATAATTAGGACTATAAAAAATGACATTTTTATAGGAAATTATAGCATGTTTTGCATATTTAAAAGTTTTAAGCTTATTTTTATGGAAGTGCTTATTCCCACGGTCCCGTGCTGATAATTTCAATTTTATCCACATGGATCCGTGCCAATAATTTTCTGCTTATCCACACGGCAGCTTGTATGAATAGGTCTACTTTTAAGTCGTTACCTATTCTTCTCTGAGCATAAGGCTTTTGCTTCAGAGTATAGACATAGTATATAGTGTACACTATCAATGCATAGTGTAAAATAATAACAATCATGTATAGTAGGGTAATGTATCATCAACCAAACAAGAATGTGTATTTTTTTAACTTCAAACCTAAGCTACAGATTTTCTATTTAAGATATGATGATAAATCAAAAGCCAAATTATAGAAAACTGTTACATCTTTCTAAAAAGTATCTGCTTTTGCTATTTTGTCAAATAGAAAAAAAGTTATTCCTGCTTTTTATCTAAAACCGAACAATAATTTTCATGTATCTTCAAACCAAACAGAGAATTTGATGTTTGGTTTTACAATTTGAGTGAGTGGTTTAATCTTATTTTAAGGAGTGAACTATCATGAATTATGTCATTTGAAAGCATTTTTCATGCTCTATAAGTATCTACATTTATGGTTATTTAATTGGCAAGCAGCCACATACAATCTTCATCTAAAGTATATACTGAAAAAATGTTGTTAAAAAGTATGCTTTTGCAATAAAAATTTCTACTGAAACATCAATATCTTTCTTTCCTCTTAATGATTCATTGCACATCATGCCTCAGCTTGTAGATAATTTCTTCAACTTTCAAATTAGTTGTTCTTGAAACACAATAGCTTGTTTCTGTCTTGCACGAGACCAAGGAAGGAGTCAAAATTCTTGTTTGGTTTTGAAGATACACTGTTTGGTTGATGATACATTACCCTACGTGTGACAAGTTTGGTGCTGACTAGAATTCTACTGGTTGACTTGTATGATTTTCTTTGATTGACTTTTTACTTTTTAAGTCAATACAATTTGAATGAAAACAGGTAATGATGACAAAATATTTATTAAGTTGTTATTAAAATAATTAAAAAGGATCACATTAATGTGGGTTAATGAATGTGTAGGTGTAAATGTAGAACACTGTCGTAACATACTGGCAAATTTGTCGATCTATTGGCTTGAGGGTTGAACAAAACGTTCAAACCTGAAAGGGCCTCATTTCAAAGAAAAGAACAGTGTGGATAAAATTGAAATTAACGGCATGGCATATATATATAAAGAGTTTTAGACCTATTCATACAAGCTGCTGTGTGGATAAGCAGAAAATTATCAGCATGGATCCATGTGGATAAAATTGAAATTAGGCCTATAGGCACGGGACCATAGGAATAAGCACTGCCTATTTTTATAGCTTATACAAAAAATGAGTCACAATGTTGTCCTGTACACACTGCTTTCATCAATAAATAATTAAGTATAAACAATTATAGGGCCTACTGTCATATACACTAGGCCTACACTTAAATTTATAAGTTAAATTTAAATCTTAAAAAGTTAGGCCTACCAACTAGCAAAAAAGCTAAATTATTGTCATTGAAACAAAGAAAAAAACTAGTTACCAGTAAATTCCTAACAGAGATAGTCCTTCAAAAGCATTATAAAAGCATTTACTAAGATTCAACTTGTAGCTAATAACTTCTAGCAATAACTACTAGTAACTTAGTAAGACAGAGACTATAGCATGATTGCTAATTCTTATCATGTCACAGATAATTAGTCCACGCATAAGAATATAGGGAAGTGCTTCTTTCGTAAAAGAAAGACATGCTAAGAAGTTATGCTGTGCCCTATTCCTAAGATAGTGGTAAAGTACTCTTTACCACTACTACCCATGCTACGTATCAGAATATGCATACGAACTCAAATGTTCGTACATGGGGGTAAGTATGGCCTTTTAAAGATATAAGATATGAAATATAAAGATATAAAATTCGTTAGGACTTTTTTAAGCAACATTTGAAGAACTATGCGCTTTATGATAATTTATTAAAAAAGTAATTTTAGTTTGTTGTTTGTTTGACAAATCTTACACCGCTCCTATGTATTGATACAAACTTTTTAGATATTCGCAAATAATAAGTATGAATCTTTCGTTATTTTAGGGCCAAATATTACTGGCTTATAAACTCCATTTGTAAAAATGGAATGTGGTAAATACAACTGACAGCATTTGCTAAGAAAATTTCAGTTAAATTGCATAGTACAAACTTAATGATGAACGCCATTTTAGTTATATTTTAAAATCGAATGCTGCACGAGGTGACGAGTGATCCATGCACGGTTTATAAGGCTTAATATGTGCATAATCAAAGCTGATAGGTAGATACGTATTGATTGCGATTAAATTTTGCTATTCTATACTAATTTATTTTATTCAACCATTGAACTATTGTATTATAATTATAATATCCCTAGATTCTTTATTTATTCTTATACCTGATAGTAGCTTTCCAATAAGACTTCCAACCTATTAAAATTTCTTCAAATAATTATTATAGCATGACCTTTCTGCCTTGCGTCAACCAGGCATCGACCAGTAGGAATGGCTTACTGGATCCTAGACACTTCGTCATCTTACAACTTCGTCATCTTACAACTTCGTCATCCACTTGGAAGGTAGTGACACTTCTTCATCCAGCCAATTGGCATGCTTTAAAGTTTGGTCAGTTCGTCATCTTCCAATAACAAGCAATCAAGTTCGTCATCAATAAAGTGAGGGTGGGGACGTGGGGTGGTGGGGCAGAGGTGTGAACACACTTCACACTCTAAATTATAAAAAAGAGGTGTCAAAACTGATTTTATTATAAGTGTTGAAAGATAGGTGCCAACACGATGTGAGGAGGGGTGGGGAGGGGTGGTTCTGTTCTAACTTTGAAAACTTTTGTTTTATAGATGACGAAGTGTCCACAAGTCTAAGTCTCTTTGTTATCCACCCTCTAAGATATGATATTGGACAGATCATCATCTGGATGACGAAGTTGTAAGATGACGAAGTGTCCAGGTACCGGCTTTGGCCTACTGACGCTAAAATGTCTATAGCACAATAACACTAATGCCTATGCTCAGACCCTTTAATGAGAAATTAAAGGGTGCTGTCAGGCTCATCATTCCCATAAAGCATTAGTATTAATACACTATTATTGCAAGTAGGGGCCTATATTGCATGCTATTAGTTAGGCCCCTAGTTAAATACTAACACCTAATGTGATATAAAATGTATAAAAAAGTAATTTGCAAAATCTAGCCTAGTTAGCTGTTTTTTAATTTAGCATTTGCAACACATGTAGGGCCTAGCCTAGACATTTTGTTTTTAGCAATCCTCTTGTTTTGCATGTTTACAAAATGTTTTACTACATCACCCTCCCCTTGAAAAAATGTCCTCATTGGACTACTACAATATACTAAGAGCATACATTAAATGCATAGGCCTAATAAAGAAAAGTTATGGATATAATAGGAAGCAAAACAACAGACTATGGAACAGCAGCACTGTCTAATAGCATATTGACATTTCTAGCCTAAAGATAAACATAAATATGCACTTGGGAAAATGTAATTGCAACAGCACCAGCATAGAAAGCAAATTAACTATGCTCATAATGTCCTAACAACATTAGTTCTGCCTGTGCTATTATTATCATATGCAAAACATTTTTTGTTGTGAGTGGCAGCACCGCCAACAAGCCACTCAAATAGCATGCATAGGATTTGCCACTGAAGAAGGACTGTTGCCAAAAGTAGGCCTAACTTTACAAGAATAAAATAAAATTTTCCTTGACAATGATGAACAACAGTTATAGACTAGGCAATTTTGATTTTTTATGGTTACTGAATAGTGGCCATGCAATATAACTTCCGACTTTAAATTTTGGAGTCAATGTACAAAAAAAACTTAATTTTGTTGTTCAAATTTAACACAGTAGTACAGTAGGCCTAAAAGTTTGGTCCTAAACCAATTTTATCTTTCTTTATTATCAATCAGGCTTCTTTGTTGTGTTCTATGGCTATGGCTATGGCCCAGTCTATGCTATTTGACTAATTAGTGGTATATTTTAAAATGAAGTATGAATTAAAATACAAAATAAAAATTCTAAAAGAAACTAATTTTTGTGTCATCAAAGCCAAATAAAACAAGAAAAAGCTGACTACAACTGGCTCTAAAATCTAGATTAGGGTCTTAAATTAAAGTAATGATTAAGTAAAAAATTACTAAAATTATATTATATTCACAGTACTATTCACATGAACAATCAAGAATACTATGTAATATTTTTTTCTACCAGATTCCAAACTATTAGTAAAAACAAACATTTAAACAATTTTATTATATAAGACAGATTTTTACTGGCAGTGATCCAGCTGCGATATAGCTTGATAGCTCGATATATTAATACATTTGGTATGCCTACACAGATAAATGTACATACTCCTTAGCTAATATAACCTAGAGCCCAAAAAGTATTTTTCTTTTGTAAATATACATGCTTTTTTAATAAAAAGTCATAAACATATATTATATTGATAACTACGTTAATATTTTAATAAAAATCATTTATAATATTTGTGGAATTTTTCACTTCTTTAATATGCATTTAGTGTTTAAATAGGTTTTTTATTTCTTTCAGAAATTGTTTATTAAGGTCCTAATTGTGATTAGAAAGCATGGCTAATCTAAAACCTTATGCAACAGCAAAGACTGCAATTCAAAAACGGTCTCGGTCATCTGTGAGTTGATTGATTTTATTCTTTCTGCTTAGCACAGCAACTTTAAGTTCTTTACTTTCTGTATTACCATACATTAGTATTGCTATATTAGAGCATTGGGTCTCCAATCCTTCCCTCCCCTGTCCAGATCCTGAAGCGCACCCTTAACGATGACGACATCATTCCGGACGACCTCTGTGACGTCAATGGTGGCGTCTTTGGCGGCAGCCAGCCAAAGCGGGTGAGCTTCGCGCGCACCTACAAGCTGAAGGAGTTCATCAAGGAGTCAGACATGCTGACGCTGCCATCAGTTGATGGAACAGGAGTCACAGAGCATCTCGCTGTCATCGGCATGTCTTTGACTCAGCCCACACCGACCTCCAGTGCTAGCGCTGCCGCCGCGGGGAGTCGCACTTTGTGCGACTCGGTTGCCATGGAGATCACTAACATGACGTGTACGACGGCTGCCCCAGCGGTTGTCGGCGAAGATATCGAGGATGATTTCTCAGCGTTCCTGGCCGCTCACGACAATGACCCGCCGACGTTAAAGCCGGCGATGAAGTCGAACCAGCAGCAGCAGCAGCAGCCGACGATTCATGGCGATGCTGACGTCGAGGATAATAACGACCTTCTTGGCGGCGATGACTCGAAGGATGACGACGAGGAGTCCCGGCGTCTGAGGCGTCAGTTGTTCGGCAGCCGGCTTGTTGCTCAGATGCACCAGCTGCTACACCACGAGCTGCTTGGCGAACGGATTCTGCCAATGCCGAATTATTCCGACACGTCCAGCTGCGAGTCTTTGAAGCTGGCCGCTGCGGCTACGGTTGCTGCGGCCGCCTTAGGTGGCTCTTCGTCGAGTGGCAGCAGCATGACCATGATCACTTCTTCATCTGCGTCTGCTACGGCAACGGTTAGTCAGCACTTTTTCCAGGCCTATCAGCAGTCCGAGTTGCATCACCATCATCTGCACCACAATCACCTGCGGCAGCATGCGCATTTTGCTGCCTCCTCTACCAGGTAACAAAATAATTGCTCTTTTAACGTGTTTAAAGTACTTTAAAATATGGTTTATCCAACAGTACGACTACCAAGCCATTCCCCCTTTTTACCTAGGTGTGGGGGCTCTCCCTTCCCAGGTGAGGGTGTCCATGCGCTAATATTTAGGCTTGATCAGTGCAATCGAAAAAATTCGCGTCAGGGTGTCCATAGTGGCCCAGTTCTACCTATTGTAGCCATTGAAGCTCCAGCAGTCCGTCGTGATAAAGGTGTGGTGACCACCGAAGACAGATGATGCAGGCACATTCGGGTGACATGCAGATAAATCTTAAAGGTCTGTCAAAGCCGCACTGAGGCGAAGTGCTAATTTGTGTGTAGAAGTTTATGAAATACACTAGCACTTATAGGAAAAATCTGACCTTCGGCCAGAACCATTGAATATCTCCATGGCTGAAGAGCTGACGACTTGGTTATTGTTTCAGAAGATGCGCAGCAAAAATTTGTTTTGTGTTCTTGAGTTTCGTCTGCTGCGTTGCTCCGTTCGAATGATAATGGATACAATATGTAAAACTATCATTCAATCAAATCGTTTCTCAGGTGCACTACCACGGATCTGGCACCATTTCACGACGAGTCGTTGATGTCGACTACTCGCCAACTCGACCAGCAGAAGCCTCTTCCGGAAGCTCCATCTGACGTTGGCAACAACTCCCTGCAGGACCGCTGCCGTGAGCTGGAGGAGCTCTTCCACAGCGTCTGCCACGGCCTATCGCCTGGTCGAGGACGCGCCAGTTCTGCCGCGGCCGCCGCCGCCGCAGACTCGTCCGCCCTAGCGCTGGAACGATCCCTTTTTGGTGGCAGTGTCGGCAGCGACAACATGAGCATTGTCACGGCTACAGTTTGCCAGCCATTGGCTGCTCAAATCAACGACTCTAATGATGGTGAGGCTCATGGTTTGCTTCAACATCACTAGAAATCAGAATCATTTCAGATTAGACTATTCAAATGCATTGAAAAGTCTCTTAAGAGTAGAAAAGCAACGCTATTTCCCCCTAGTGAAAGAATTCGGGCTGGTTCAATCACCCAACACTTCACGGAGGGGCTGAGTAGGTCAGCGGCTAATCTCGCTGCCTCACTTTCCAATGGTCGCTGGTTCGTTCCTCCCTCCAAGTCACGATTATTTCGGGGCATAGTTGGGGTCTGCGAAGTAGTGACTTGCGGAGATGCTCCTTATTCCGTGCATCTCCGAATACTGAAAAAGGGGGTATTCGTAACACTGATTAAGCAATCCTTGTGAGCGTTTTATTCAGGTGATAGGCCATTCTGCCCATTTCGCTGACCCCAAAGCACACACGCACATACAGCTCGGTACGCAGGCACTCACAGCTGTGTAAATCTGCCCTGTATTTCTCATTGTCAAGCACTGAGGACTTATAAATCAAGCCCAGGTACTTTAGTGCGAGAGGCAAATGCGCTAAGCCCTCATGAGAAATCGTTTGCTTATAGCAGTTAAAAAACGACCACAATATCTGTTTTTAGTGTCATTCGATGACGGTCAAGATGTGGCCAATCCTGTTTGCCCGTCTGTAAGCGACGTCACCTGTCTAGGCGACAGTTTCAAAAACGATACGGACAAAGATGGTAGCAATATGGTGCTGGACACTGTTGGTGTTCGGGATTCTGTACCTAAGCATGAGGCTGCTGCCGCTGCTCATAGTGGTCCTAGCTTCGCGCCACAAGTTGCAAACAAAAATGAAGAGAACAAAGAGGACACGCGTGAGGCGTCTTCATTTATGTCTCTGAGTACTGGGTGAGTTGTGGCACAATATATAATACACAGACCTCATTTTTATATCCAACTTGATATCCAAACAACCTGATATCTGTGTCTGAACATAGTTGTACCTGTTTTTTCTGTTTTGATTAGAGAGGTCTGTATCTAGCACATCTACCTAGCACAGTGTGGCTTAAATGCAGTTTGTTATGGGTGTCTAAACCTAGCACAGTGTAGCTTAAATGCAGTTTGTTATGGCTGTCTAAACCTAGCACAATGTAGCTTAAATGCAGTTTGTTATGGCTGTCTAAACCTAGCACAATGTAGCTTAAATGCAGTTTGTTATGGGTGTCTAAATCTAGCACAGTGTGGCTTAAATGCAGTTTGTTATGGGTGTCTAAACCTAGCACAATGTTGCTTAAATGTAGTTTGTTATGGGTGTCTAAACCTAGCACAATGTAGCTTAAATGCAGTTTGTTATGGCTGTCTAAACCTAGCACAGTGTTGCTTAAATGCAGTTTGTTATGGGTGTCTAAACCTAGCACAATGTAGCTTAAATGCAGTTTGTTATGGCTGTCTAAACCTAGCACAGTGTTGCTTAAATGCAGTTTGTTATGGCTGTCTAAACCTAGCACAGTGTGGCTTAAATGCAGTTTGTTATGGGTGTCTAAACCTAGCACAATGTAGCTTAAATGCAGTTTGTTATGGGTGTCTAAACCTAGCACAGTGTAGCTTAAATGCAGTTTGTTATGGGTGTCTAAACCTAGCACAGTGTGGCTTAAATGCAGTTTGTTATGGGTGTCTAAACCTAGCACAGTGTGGCTTAAATGCAGTTTGTTATGGGTGTCTAAACCTAGCACAGTGTAGCTTAAATGCAGCTTGTTATGGGTGTCTAAACCTAGCACAATGTTGCTTAAATGTAGTTTGTTATGGCTGTCTAAACCTAGCACAGTGTAGCTTAAATGCAGTTTGTCAGGGGTTTCTAAACCCAGCATCGTGGCTTTTCCTCGCCCAGGGAGTTTAAATCTAACACATGAATTTTCGCTTCAGCATCAGCCCGAATTCTCGAGGTCCGATTCCACCAACGCCCAGCATCCTAAAGTCTCCCGCCCCATCGTCCTCTGTCGCCGTCGGGTCGCCATTTCGTCGCCTATTTGAGCCGGCCTCGGATACCGACTCGCCGCTGCTGCTACCACCGCGCAGCTGTCGCAAGTCCACTGCCGACTCGCCCATGCTAGTCGAGGACATCATGCGGCGCGCCTCGGACAACCTCATGGTGTCCATGCCATCGGCCTGCTACTCAGGCGCCTTCTGCCTCGACAACTCCACCAGCGATGAATTGTTCGCCGAAATTCGACGCGTCTGCGACCAGCTGCCGTTGAAGCTGAAGCTGGCCCTTTTAAGCCGATTCCAACTCGAGCGAGAGCGCTGCCAAGTCGACGTGGCTCTTGGCAGCCTGAATTCGTTGTGCGATGCGGCCGACAGTCAGATTGGCGCCGAGGACGCGGCGGCCGCTCTCTATCGTCGACGCCTGGGCGAAGCTGCCAGCGACATGGTGGCAAAACTGCTGCCCGACATTCTGGCGGGCGATAAAGTTCGAAGTCTGTGCAGCAGACTGCCGGTGGACCAACTGGCCAGGCGTAAGTTTTTCATATAGGGAGCGGATTGAGTTGGTTGGGGGCGCATTGAGTTGGTTGGGGAGCGGATTGAGTTGGTTGGGGGGCGGATTGAGTTGGTTGGGGGGCGGATTGAGTTGGTTGGGGAGCGGATTGAGTTGGTTGGGGGGCGGATTGAGTTGGTTGGGGGCCGATTGAGTTGGTAGTGGGCGAAATCAGTTTATTAGGGGGCGAATTTTGTTTAATAGGGGCGGATTCTGTTTAGTAAAGGGCGGATTCTGTTTTTTTAGGGGCCGATTCTGTCTATTAGAGTTGTGCAGATTCTGTTTATTAGGGAGCAGATCAAGTTGATAGGGAGCGAGTCCGTTAGTACAGATTGCATAGGGAGTTTTGTGCAGGATCGGTGCCAGTATTACCAGACTGTGAGCTGGTCCTGAGTCAAAGCCGCACCTGAATTCTCCCGCCAGTGAAGCAGCGGGGCCGCCAGCTGCTCATGGAGAAGAGTCGCTGCTTGCTGTCAGCAGCGCTGGATTCTGCTGTGGCCGAGGCCTCGGTGGACCGGGTCCTCAGGCCGCCTCCCTGCGCCAGCTCTAAGCGGCGCTCGCAGCGTCTAGACTCCTGGCTGAGTACTCCGCCAGCCAGAGGGGAGTTGTCCACAGCTGAGGACTGCGCTCCGCTGTTCAACGCTCGACTCGTGGCTGAGAGCGCGTAAGTGCCGACCTGCCAGTCATTGAGCCTCCTCGAGCAGCTGAGTCACAGATTTGCATGCAATCCTTCACTGCAGGTTCTGCACAGTGCAGTGCTCGGTGTCAGAGGATCCGCCCATTGTGCTGCTGAAGTATCTCCACAGTCGGCTGCACATCAGCTGCCGAGTTCTGTTTGAAGAGCGCGAGGCTAAGCGGACTGATAACAGTCAGGGGCCAGACACCGAGCTGGCTGCTTCAGCGGGCGATTCTGTTCGAGTGCTGAGCTTCACCTGCTCTGTTTGGAAAGGTGAGAAAGGCTGGAAGGAAGGAAAAGGAGCGGGAAAATCGTGAAATGTAAATGGACGCGTTGGACAATAAAACCATTGGGTTAACAATCTGAGCTCGTAGGTTGGAAACAATTACGGCAGACTACGAAAATGGATTAGAGAATCAATTTACTAGGGTGGATTATAAAGAATCAATAATTAAGGTAGATAAGAAAGATAATAGAGCTGATCAGAAAACTAACACTGAAAGGATTTTTTTAAACTAACAAATCTGGAAATATTTGTTTCTTTATATCATTTCTTGCATCCTCAATCATCGCATCCCCAATCCTCAATCATCAATCATCGCATCCCCAATCCTAAATCCTCAATCCTGAATCATCAATCCTCAATCTTCAATCCTCACATCCCAAATCCCCAATCCTCGCATCCCAAATCCCCAATCCTCAATCCTTAATCTTCAATCCTCGCATCCCCAATCCTAAATCCTCAATCCTTTTCCAGACGGCTGCAGCAGCGGGCTCTACGGCCAATTTTCGGCTCTGTTTAACTCCACCGCCGCCCTGCTGCGGGACTCGCTCAGCTACTGCTGCATGAACATGCCACTGGCCAAGTTTGAGCAGGTTCGAGCTTGCTTTGTATTTGCATTTGCTATGCTCCTGATCCGAGAAGCCTGTATCGATAACAATGCAATTCCAGAGAGCCTATGACATTGTAAAGCCGGCCTACCTGCTGCTGCTGGACTTTGTCAGGCTGCAGCTCGTGCCCTGCCAAGTGCGGCTGGACTGCCTGGCTGAAAAATCTGTTGCGTAAGTGTTACTTTTGTTTAGTTTTTTTGCTGCCTGTTTTAAACACTAGAGGTGGCTGACTTCGAAGAGGTGACTTCGAAATCAGGAGACGAGGAAAAATATTAAACAAGTGAAAACGTTTTTAAACATTTTGCGCACTCCACAAACTTTTAAATTAGTAAGATTACAACATTTTTATCCTGCGCCACCAATCTACTTGAATTTGAAGAGGCAGTTCTCAAATTTTCCGTTGAAGTTAAGCGCCAAGGCAGAACGGTAGCCTTCTCCATTGTTGTACTCCAGAGACTCCACGTCAATCTGCTGCACAAGATGCTAATTTCTCGGAACAGTTGTGAGTGTGGCCACTTGATGGTCCGACTCTTGGACAGAGCTAGAAGATTGGCGGGACAATACAGATGTTTCAGTCATGGACACTGTGTTCCCATCATTTCAATGGGTTTGCTCAGTCTTCTCGGCTTTGCCCGTGGATCCATACAGATTCCCTGACATAGCGTCCGACATGTTAGCGATCTCCGTTGCTTAGCGCTTTCCATGCGTAAGGTACCAGGGTGCGGTTATAGCAAAGAAAAAATGGAAGACAAAGCACGGAAAGTATTATGCATTTTTCATGTATCGTAGTTTCACGAACCTCTGAATGGTCTTTGCCTCCTTGTGACCAGTGATCTTGCATATTTGCTCGTGATGAATTCCGGCTTCGGGAATACCAGAGATGACAGTTGGTCGGATACGATGTGCTGTGTACTCCTTCGACAGTCCAGCCGCATTCGATAAAGCCTTCATCATTCCCCCGACACTGTTCAAACCTTGTGAGATCTTGGTAAACCAACCAGTTCCGAGGGACGCCTTCTTTTTGGGTGTCAGAAGCAACGGGGAATCTTCCATGAGTCCGAATGTGGCACTGCGCTTCTGAATATACGGTTGGTCTCCTGCAAAAGGCTTCCACCAGTTGCCCGAATGACCGCTTCTTTACTGTCGCTGATTGCACTTGCTGAGAGTTTGGTACCCAAAGTCTTCTGTAGCCCAGTGCGCAAACAGGGTTAGTCTCGAAGATCAGACTTTCAGTCGTCTATCCACGAAGCCACTCTCGACCACAGTCCAAAAGAGTTGATGAGGATGAAGTACACCACGTGAAGCTGCACAGTTGGGGTTGATCGATCAAAATAGCCAGACAGCCTCCCCAGGTCCTCCTTACAAATAGCTACAAATTTTTTTTTCTTCCGTTAGCTATGAGAAACAGGCGGCCAGAGGCTTTCAAAGCCAAATTCGCCTGCGCGAACGCGGCATCCTTGATTATATTCAGCTAGCGAGCACGCAGAAAGTCTCTTAAATTCAAATGTGCTTGCCCTCATTTCCTGACCCATAAAAGAGTGTTGGAAACACATCTATCTATGGCGGAAACCTCTCGTCTATTCCTCCGCAAGCCACTAGGAGGGATGGAAGAATCTTCTCCCTGCATTAGTTTCTGCGGCTTTACATGTCAAAAACCCACCCTACGGGGTGCTTTAGGGAAGTACGAGTATGTAGTGTCTCACGAACAGCGAAATAGTTAGTCAATGATGTCGATGCATGGCTTTTAAGTGCAGTCAAAAGCCGTGCGTCATCTCTCCATATGCTTTACTTTAGGCTTTATGTCTTTATGTGTAGTTTCTACTTCATTTAAACATAGTAAACAACATCAACTACCAGGTACATAACCTACAAAGGAACTCGCCTACATTTGTTCCATTTATTTTTTAGTGTTACTTTACTTCGAACCATAAATACGAGAGCTTTCTCGTATATCCAAAACAAGCCAGCTCACTCATCAGTTCTACTATTATGACAAGAGAACCGCTCGTATGTCAAAATGCACCTTATCTATTTTAAAATTGAACTCTTGAGTATCGTGTGAGCAAGACATCTGCGTATGACCAAGCGCCTTAGTGGCTTCCTGCGTGCTATAAATAAGATCGTTATTATAAGAGTTATGCAAAAATTTTGTTTTGAAATCAAACGATTGAGTTTAGAAAGATGCGTCCACTTTTTCTTATAGCCCTCCTGTTGGTTGTGATAGCAGCCTCAGGCGCTGCAGCCAGTGATCCGCAAAGGTCGGATATGGTTCACAGAGCCAAAGAATACATTGACGCCATGCAGGAGCTGTCAAAGATGATTAACAAGGGCTTCGAAGCGATTAAGTCCATCACCAATGGACTGCCCGGATTCCTGGGACTGATCTCCAAGATCCTCGGCATCATCAACGTGTTCTTCGGTTTGCCGTCGTCTGACTCGCAGCAGCTTAAAGAGTACTTTGACGAGGTAAACCGGCAGTTTGAGGTGGTCTTCATCCAGATGGACGAGGTCAAGAGGCTTATCAGCTGGGAGTCGGCCAGAGGCAAGTACGCTGAGGATGAGAAGCACATCTTGCTCATGAGGACTTACTACAAGCGATACATCAGTCAGCCTGAAAATTTGCAAATCCGAAACCAGTTCTTGACTGCTTATGAGCAGAGAATACTCGCCGTGACTCACCTATACCACGGAGTGATCGTAACTGACGGTGTTCTCTTAGACAACCTAGCTGACGCGTCGATCAAGTTCACAAATAACGACAGGCGTCTCACTACAGACTTTCTGCTCGGTCTGCTCAAGCTAATTCTACAGGGCTCGCAGATGGACATCCTGTACTACCGGTTGAAGGGCTTGGATGCCGAGCTGCGCCAGACCCAGTGGGACGAGAAGCTCAAAGAACTGATCACCAAAATCGATAGCACCGATACTCACCTCGTGAGTGTGTGGTTCGATCAGGCGGATAAGGATGTGCATGAGATCATGATGAAGGAGGGGGGCATGGGCGAGGCTGAGCTGGCTGACACCATGTACAAAAAGCTGAAGCAGAAGTTCTACTGGAAAAAGTGGTGCGTCATCAGCACCAGACAGGAAGACATCATGAGCTACATCTTTCAGCGTCGGCTTGGTTTGAACTCGCATCACTGGCTAAAAATCGGAAGCGGAAAGCGAGTTGAGGTGACAGTCTCTGACCCAGTTCATCTGAATATGCACGCCATTCGAGGCGCCATCGGTCACACAAAGGTCCAGGCTTACACTACATTCATCCCTGCCAGTGAAATGCAGAGACATTTTCGTGATGGCCTGAGAGGATGGAGTCAGAATGAGCATACCTACTCTTACGCGGTGCGCGCAGCCTGTGCCGGATGTCGGCTGTACGCTGCTGGGGACCCTGGCCAGTACCATTCTGAGAACTTCGTTTCATTCTGGCTGTTGCTGATAATCCCTGCGGCCGTTGATGGCAATATCGCGGCTTGCTAATGTGCATCGAGATTTCATGCTTATATTATGAGCTGTGAGAATCGAACTGAATAAAAAATTAATAGAAAATTCAATTCGCGCGCCTTCGGCGATGCAAACTCGGTCGGACTTATTGAGATTTTTTGTTTTTCGGATGCATTCATTTTATGCCGACATTTCGCCTAGCAGTTTTTTTGCAGGATATATTAGTGTTTAGATCATGATTCCAAAAACTGTAGTCGGTTTTTATTAGCCGGTTGTTACTAACGAGGCATTTAAGTTGGGAAATGCAAATCAGAAAAAAAATTGTTGAAGGGCTGCTAGCGATCATGCATCATTTGGTCACACTGAATGTGTTGGTTGATCGACCCGCAGTTACATCAATTCTATGTACTGGCAGTTTTATTGGCAAAACAATAAACACATAGTATAAATACACAGGCAAATTGAAAAAGTACTTAAAATACTCTGTATTTTGGATTAATCCATACATTATTTACATAAAGCCATTCGAGTAAAAGTTGTTAAATTAATGAAAAAAGTACAAAATATTTTATCAATCATACACTGTGACAGGCTCGGTGGTACTAAAGTTCGCAAATAAGTTCTGTGACCCGAGATAAAGTAAGAACTGAACAAATGGATTAGCCTCAGCTGTGAGAAAATGCCGTGTGTTAATCTGGCGAAAAACTTGCTGCATTGACAGCTAGTTGCTGCGAATTTTCGTTGAATCGAATGAATTTTCCGCTGTTTCAATTGTTTTAATTAACTCTAAGCAAATTTTTAAATCTTCATCTTCCAGTTGCTCATTCGTGGTCATGAGCAGTCTGAAAGCATTCTTGGCCAGCAGTCGCGCTTCGGCTAATGGCCAAACTGGAACAATTCCGCAACAGCCACCTCCTGTCTACCGAGTGTCAGTTCGCATCTACCTGCCTGACATTGATCGGTTCTTTTCAACGCAGCCGGCCAACAGGTCGCCCGCTGGCGATGGTATCGACTCTGTCTTCAGTGTTGACATCGAACAGGACAGCTGCGGCGGGCTGTTTGAACTTATAGAGTAAGTTCGCTTACGCCATAGATTTGCTCAGCATTTAAGGGATTGGATTAGGAAATAAAGCTCAGGGTCAAGCAGTTAAGGGTCAGTGGATGAGAGGTCAGGCAATTAAGGGTCAGTGGATGAGGGGTCAGGCAGTTAAGAGTCAGTGGATGAGGGTCAGGCAGTTAAGAGTCAGTGGATGAGGGTCAGGCAGTTAAGAGTCAGTGGATGAGGGGTCAGGCAGTTAAGAGTCAGTGGATGAGGGTCAGGCAGTTAAGAGTCAGTGGATGAGGGTCAGGCAGTTAAGGGTCAGTGGATGAGGGGTCAGGCAGTTAAGTGTCAGTGGATGAGGGGTCAGGCAGTTAAAGGTCAGTGGATGAGGGGTCAGGCAGTTAAGAGTCAGTGGATGAGGGGTCAGGCAGTTAAGAGTCAGTGGATGAGGGTCAGGCAGTTAAGAGTCAGTGGATGAGGGTCAGGCAGTTAAGAGTCAGTGGATGAGGGGTCAGGCAGTTAAGAGTCAGTGGATGAGGGTCAGGCAGTTAAGAGTCAGTGGATGAGGGTCAGGCAGTTAAGAGTCAGTGGATGAGGGGTCAGGCAGTTAAGGGTCAGTGGATGAGAGGTCAGGCAATTAAGGGTCAGTGGATAAAGGGTCAGGCAGTTAAAGGTCAGTGGATGAGGGGTCAGGCAGTTAAGGGTCAGTGGATGAGGGTCAGGCAGTTAAGGGTCAGTGGATAAGGGGTCAGGCAGTCAAAGGTCAGTGGATGAGGGGTCAGGCAGTTAAAGGTCAGTGGATGAGGGGTCAGGCAGTTAAAGGTCATTGGATGAGGGGTCAGGCAGTTAAAGGTCAGTGGATGAGGGGTCAGGCAGTTAAGAGTCAGTGGATGAGGGGTCAGGCAGTTAAGAGTCAGTGGATGAGGGTCAGGCAGTTAAGAGTCAGTGGATGAGGGGTCAGGCAGTTAAGAGTCAGTGGATGAGGGGTCAGGCAGTTAAGAGTCAGTGGATGAGGGTCAGGCAGTTAAGAGTCAGTGGATGAGGGTCAGGCAGTTAAGAGTCAGTGGATGAGGGGTCAGGCAGTTAAGGGTCAGTGGATGAGAGGTCAGGCAATTAAGGGTCAGTGGATAAAGGGTCAGGCAGTTAAAGGTCAGTGGATGAGGGGTCAGGCAGTTAAGGGTCAGTGGATGAGAGTCAGGCAGTTAAGGGTCAGTGGATAAGGGGTCAGGCAGTTAAAGGTCAGTGGATGAGGGGTCAGGCAGTTAAAGGTCATTGGATGAGGGGTCAGGCAGTTAAGGGTCAGTGGATGAGGGGTCAGGCAGTTAAGGGTCAGTGGATGAGGGGTCAGGCAGTTAAGAACTAGTCAGTGGATGAGGGGTCAGGCAGTTAAAGGTCAGTGGATGAGGGGTCAGGCAGTTAAGTGTCAGTGGATGAGGGGTCAGGCAGTTAAGGGTCAGTGGATGAGGGGTCAGGCAGTTAAGAACTAGTCAGTGGATGAGGGGTCAGGCAGTTAAAGGTCAGTGGATGAGGGGTCAGGCAGTTAAAGGTCATTGGATGAGGGGTCAGGCAGTTAAGGGTCAGTGGATGAGGGGTCAGGCAGTTAAGAACTAGTCAGTGGATGAGGGGTCAGGCAGTTAAAGGTCAGTGGATGAGGGGTCAGGCAGTTAAGGGTCAGTGGATGAGGGGTCAGGCAGTTAAGGGTCAGTGGATGAGGGGTCAGGCAGTTAAGGGTCAGTGGATGAGGGGTCAGGCAGTTAAGGGTCAGTGGATGAGGGGTCAGGCAGTTAAGTGTCAGTGGATGAGGGGTCAGGCAGTTAAGGGTCAGTGGATGAGGGGTCAGGCAGTTAAGGGTCATTGGATGAGGGGTCAGGCAGTTAAAGGTCAGTGGATGAGGGGTCAGGCAGTTAAGAACTAGTCAGTGGATGAGGGGTCAGGCAGTTAAGAGTCAGTGGATGAGGGTCAGGCAGTTAAGAGTCAGTGGATGAGGGGTCAGGCAGTTAAAGGTCAGTGGATAAGGGGTCAGGCAGTTAAGGGTCAGTGGATGAGGGGTCAGGCAGTTAAGGGTCAGTGGATGAGGGGTCAGGCAGTTAAGGGTCAGTGGATGAGGGGTCAGGCAGTTAAGGGTCAGTGGATGAGGGGTCAGGCAGTTAAGGGTCAGTGGATGAGGGGTCAGGCAGTTAAGGGTCATTGGATGAGGGGTCAGGCAGTTAAAGGTCAGTGGATGAGGGGTCAGGCAGTTAAGAACTAGTCAGTGGATGAGGGGTCAGGCAGTTAAGAGTCAGTGGATGAGGGTCAGGCAGTTAAGAGTCAGTGGATGAGGGGTCAGGCAGTTAAGGGTCAGTGGATGAGGGGTCAGGACAGGCCATTACAGCCAGCTATCCCTTACCCGCATTTCAGCGCGGAGTCACTGTCAGGCCGCATCAAGGAGCGAATTGGTGAGAACCAGCGTCAACCGCTCACCTCGGCCTACGATGCCAGCCTGCGGTTTTTGAACTCACTCTGTGCTCAGCGCTGAGTGATGTCTCTCTGCAGTCAGTAGAATCGATACTAGCAAGGATAGTTTGATTATATAGTTCTAATCTTGCACCCTAGTCTGTCAGTTTCATGTCAGTCACAGAAAGTGTAACTTTGAGTGCAGCTCAAAGTGGACAGCATTTGTTTTACTTCTCTCAGCTATTCTGAAAAAATCAAATCTACTTTTTTCCCAGAATTTTAATCGAATCACTTTAAAAATGGCATTTGTAAAAAGGTTTTGTAGCTTTTTGCTTTAATTGTAAATTTTCATTCTTCATAAAATAAAATTGTCTCGGCTCATTGCCGACTTTATTTTTAATTCTTTGCTATTACAAACGTACTACTCGCTGCAGTAGTGCAGTTACAATTCATATTTAGCTAAGGGAATTTGGAGTGACTATATGTTTATCAGTCTTATCGAATACAAAGTAAACATCATGATGAAAGATCACTTTATTAAAATAGATATTCCATACATTTTATTAAAACATACTTCCATCCTTCAGTACCTGTTGGTCTCGTGGTGATTCTAGCTGTGGTTCTTACTGCGATTCCAGCTCTGGTACTTACTGCGATTCCAGCTGTGGTTCTTTCTGCGATTCCAGCTGTGGTTCTTTCTGCGATTCCAGCTATGATTCTTACTGCGATTCCAGCTGTGGTTCTTTCTGCGATTCCAGCTATGATTCTTACTGCGATTCCAGCTGTGGTTCTTTCTGCGATTCCAGCTGTGGTTCTTTCTGCGATTCCAGTTGTTTCTTTCTGCGATTCCAGCTGTGGTTCTTTTTGTGATTGCAGCAGTGGTTCTTACGGCGATTCCAGCTGTTTCTTACTGCGATTCCAGCTGTTTCTTACTGCGACTCGAGCTGTGGTTCTTTTTGCTATTCCAGCTGTGGTTCTTACTGTGATTCCAGCTGTGGTTCTTACTGTGATTCCAGCTGTGGTTCTCGAAATCCCAGGCAAACGTGTTAACTTCAACAACCGAGGAGGCCAGGAACGAACTGTTGAGGAAGAGCCTCATGGCGTTCGCTGTGGAAGAGGTGGTGAAGCCTAGATTCAGTCACCCAGTAGCGTTGTAAGTAAGAGAGGCTGATTGTCTCGGCTTCACGACGACATACGTTGTTGAGGCGGCTGGGTACTCCCACACTTGACCAAAATTTGACTCGTTTCAATTTCGGAGCAGTTATAAAAGTCGATCAGCGCCAGAGAGCGTGTCATCATCACCACCAAATGCCAGACATAATCGATTGCCCAGTACCTACTTCTGTTTATGCTTTTTCGCCTAACTCGTACAATTCATCGGACTCTAAGCACTTCCCTTCTCATTCCTTCTACTCAAGGTGTTAAAGCATTTCAATTTTTGAAGTCTCAGAATTTTAGACGAAGCAATGCTGTGCTTTTGGTGTGGCAGCAGGTCCTCTGCTGCTGGGTTGACATTGGTTCTCAGCTGCTGTGTGTACATTGGTTCTCTGCCGCTGGGTGGACATTGGTTCTCTGCTGCTGATGGACACTCGGTCTCAGCTGCTGGGTGGACACAGGCCAGCAGGCAATCAATGCCCCTCACCAGGCAACCAATGCCCTTCACGGTTAGACAGATTTAGAAAACTATTAGACTCCTTAGAAAACTGTTTGACTTTTAAGAAAACGGTAAGACTCTTTTATAAACTGTTCAATACATTAAAAAACTTTTAGACGCATTTAGAAAAGTGGTAACTTTTGGACACATTAAAAAACTGTTGGACATGTTTAGAAAACTCCTGGGCACATTTAGAAAATTGTTAGACTCCTTTATAAACTGTTCAAAATACTAATTAGCTTTCATGCGCATTTAGAAAAGTGATAACTGTTGGACAAATTTAGAAAACTGATGGACACTTTTCTCGATTGAAATCGAGACAAGGTTTGATGTTTTACGCGTTCGTACTCGTATTTATGTTGTAGTAAGAAATGAGTAGATATCTCTCTTGTATTGAATAATATTATTAATATTCAATTCAATTCAATTGAAGTCTGCTTTGCATATTTTACCTATTTAAATCAAACTCACACACACACGGGCGATAAAATCTGTGATGTACTTAGAAATCTATTTACAAATGCCTAGATGTGTCATTGTTGTGCCTAGATATCTATCAGTGTTGAGCCTAGATATCTGCCAATTCTGAGCGTAGTATCTATATATTCTTGGCCTAGATATATATAAAACTGCTGAGCCTCGATATCTATCGATTCTGAGCCTTGATATCTATAAATTCTGAGGCTAGATATCTAAATCAATTTTGAGCCTAGATACCCTTAGCATTGAGACACAATGATTAATTAGTGACCAGCCAGACACAAAGAGACACAACGGGACAATTGGCGAGCAGCGCGCGGGAGGCGCACAGCGAAAAAGCGACCTCCAAACCCCAAATCGAGCAAGCGAACAAAAGCAGAAGGCTGGGAGCTAAAACAAAGCAGAGACACCGCGGGCAAAAGTCACAGCAGCCTCCGCTGCCTGGTGAAACTGGGGGGAGATAACGCTGCACAGCCTTACTTCTCCAGTCACCAATGCGCATGATATCAGCCACTGGGAGGCCCAGCACAGACGCCCAGGTAGCTCCTCCTCGTCGCAGGCTGTGCGCGGAGTAAGATTCTGGTCGAACGCCGACTGCGGCAAACTTGTCACGGAGGAAGCAGTCCAGGTGCATCTCCGTCAGCTTTGTAGGCGACACAGGCCGCTTTCTGTTCACGCGCAGTCCGAGGACTCGTTTAGCGCCGCGAAGGAGAAGAACCGCTGAAGCGTGCTTAGTCAGGTCCGGCGACGAGTTAATTCGGAACCAGAGCGACAGAGAGCTGTAGACTGCCGAGATGCTGCTGTAGGCATGTAGCCGTGTGCCGATCAGACTGGCCAAATAGTTCAACAGGCTCGTGACGTTGCAGGACACTGGATCGCAGCCGGTATGGCGGCAGAACTCCCGCCACTCACGGACGTGTCTGTTGACTGCCTGCGCCGACCTCGGTGCGTACGCAGCGCTCAGCAGCGATGTGGCGCGGCTGCTAAGAGAGTCTGACGCAGCTGGGCGGCCTGAAAATGAAGAAAGGAGGCGGTCGCCAGCCAAAAGCATGCTGATACAGTGATTGTAGAATGCTTGGGCATATAAAACCATACAAGCGGAGTAAAAAGTTTAAAAGCTGGCCTCGCTCATGCAACCGCGAGCCAGCGTCCGCAAAAATGTGAAAATCACCAGGCACATGAAACGCGCGAATGCTCATTCCAAAGCGCAAACACATCAGAGCCACCGTCTGCAGCAGCCGCTGCAACGCAGGACACTTTGAAACGCCTTTGTTGATGATGTGACAGGCCGTCTGGTTGTCGCAGTAGATGCTCACCTTGCAACCTTTGAGCACATCCCTCCACCTCATTACTGCCAGCAGAGGGACCAACGCTTCCTTGTAGTTAATCGGCAGGTTCGCGAAGGCTGATTCTGCATCCTTCTCCCAGTCCAGGTAGCACCAGTCAAACAGACCATCCTGGTCACGCAGCAGCGCCGCACCACCTCTGCCGCACGCATCGGATTCCATCGCCACAACTCGATTGTAGCTCGGCCACAGCTGCACCCATCGGCACGCCTGCAACGCCACCTTCCACCAGTTCAGCTGACTGCGTAACCCGGAGTCGACCAGCGTTCGCTGTCCACGCCGTAAGGTGTTGCACCGCTCAATCAGCTCACGCAAGAAGGTCCTTCCGCAACTGATGACCTGCGCTGCCCACCCCAACTTGCCAATGACCTGTTGGAGGGCCCGCTGACTAATCCTCACCTTGGCTGACTCGGCACCAACCAGGTTGATCAACTTCCTCGCCTTCTCATCCGGCAGCTTCTTGATTCCTTCCACAGTGTCGAACTCAATTCCAAGGAATGACATCCGGTGCGCCGGCGGCTGACATTTGGCCGGGTTGACGGTGAATCCCAGCCGAGTCAGCAAGTAAATCAGATCGACGTAGAAGCGCTGGCAGTTCTCCTGCGTCCCGCAGTAGGCAAAGTCGTCCAGGTAAGACTCGTTGTTGATGAAGCCTCTGCGCACCATCATCAGATGAATCGCATTGCTCAGGCGTTGAAAGCACGTGACCGAGGCTGCCGCCCCGAACGGCAGGCGTGTATCGAACATGTAGGTGGGAGTGGCGCAGCCAGGAAACTTGAACTTGAGACCGGTGTTGACGAAGTCTTCTGGGTGCACTCCCCACATGCGCGGTATGCTTCACTCAGGTCAACTTTAGTCTTATAGCAGCCTCTCGTTAACTTACTTGCGAAGTTTTCAGCGCTTGAAAACCGCAACTTCTCATTGCTCTCCCAGTGCGCGTTCACCGACAGATTGTCCGGCCGACTGCAATCGTGAATTAGACGTACCCGGCCGTCATCCTTCGGCAAGGCTCCCAGCGCACTCACAATCCGAGGGCGCCACCCATCCGAGCACCGACGGTAGCGGTCAAGGCGAATTTCCCTCAGAATTTGCGTTTGAACAGCTTCAGCGTAAACATTCACAGATTCATAGTTGCTGACCTCGACAGACTTCAGGTTTTCTCGCAGCACATTCGTAATCCGAAATCCCTCAGACACACCATTCAGAATAAATTGCTTTCTGTCCAGCGGCAGATCAATCGACTCCAACTCTTCCATCCATGCCTCCAGCTTCAGGTCAGTTGATAAAACAGAGGAAGTTAAAACCGGATCGACGCGCAGTCAGTGCAGAGGCCTGCTCACCTCAGCACCGTCATCCCTGTGCGCCATCGCCGCTGAGTGGCCAAGTCCACAACGCCGGCACCGATGAGCGAAACGGCAGTTCCGCCTTGAACATCCAGTTTCCTTGTTGAAATCAAAGCAGGGTGGCTGCAGGCTTTGTCTTGGCACCCGGTCAACTCTGGCAGTCGGTGCACTCTGTGGGGCCATCAGGTAGGTGGCAACTCGACCAAGGTCGGATCCGCGCAACTCCCATGACGTCTCGCCATCTTGACTCAGTCTGCACTCGTCATCAAACCTCATAACTCGAGCCTTGTCGAACCCGAGGTCAAATAGCTCACCAATGCGCGCAGTGTAGCGCAGGTAGTCTCGCAACTCTGACACATCAGGCTGGCCGCCCAGCCCGCTCTTCACCAACCTGCCATCATCCAGCAACTTCAGCATGATTCGAGCATTCGCCGAGATCCAGTCTGCAAACGTCAGCGAGTCAGCAACAGCTTCCCTCTCTCTGAAGGTGACTCTTCCGGATTTGTCAATGGACTGAGTAACTCCTGCTTCCTGCTGCTTCCGCTTGTTAATAAACTCAGGGATTCGGTACACCTTGCCTACAAACCGACTGGGCTCTTGCTGGGCAGCATCTTCATCGTCAGACCACAGGTTAATGAGCAACTCACCGGGATTCTTTGACGTCGCAAGCCTTCGCTGAAGTTGGCTGACTTCTGCCTGAAGCAGAGCGGCCTCCTTGCGTAGCTTTAGCAGTCGGAGCTGCTTCTCAGCCTCCACCAGCTCGTCGTCCAGGCCGCCAGCCGCGTCAGACTCTTGACCATGTTGTACCGACTCGTTCGCGATAGAAGGCAGTTGCCTCTCCGCCATAGCGCCGTCTCTTCTCATACGCGTCGTCACTGCGGCAGCTTCATCTTGCTCCTCGTCCTCGTCGCCCGCATTCTCAAAGTCGGAGGCGATACACTCGAGGTGCGCCCTCAGCCGCAGTAAAAGTTCACATTTTTTGCCTTGTGTTGAAAGCCCTAGGCTCTGAAGCTTCTGACGTAGCGCCCTTACAGTGGTAGGCGCTTCGGATGCAAGTGGCTCGTTAGAGTTTGGCATGATTGTGCAAAAAATCAAAACTCAAGCGGAGAGCTGCGCGCAAATTGAATCCGAAAACGTGGTGAGAGGCTCACCTAAAAAGGCTAGCAGGCGGCGGGGGTGGGGGACGGCCCCACCCCACACAGATGCACAGAGACAGCAAGGGGGCGGGCTGATCACTAAAGCCGGTTTGCACAGGCGCAAGCACCCATGCAAACCAAAGCAATTGGATCCGTCGAATACTTGGATTAATTGGCACTTGGTTTGGTTCGCACCACACATTTTGTCAAAACAGAATAAAATTTGGTCTAGCCTTTGTTTCTCTGTAGCGTTTCACTAATAAATAAATAAGCAATGATTAGAGATTTAGTTGCACACATACAACTAAAGATTTAGTTGCACACATTTAGGTACCGGTATAAACAACTCATTTTTAGCATAATAGAAGAAAGCTAGTATATTAGAAGACTAGCTCCATTTCGCCCCCCTCTGTGTGGCCTCCTTTAATTTTTTATTGCTTAAAATTGGCAAGCTGAAAATGCATTAGAATAGCCTATCTAAAACTGTTTTTCGAATATGTTATCCTCTTAGCAATGAAGTTCAGCTTAATAAAAATATATGTACCAACTCGGGTCCATTTGCCATCTTTGGGCGAAGAAACGAATAAAATCAGTTAAGCCGTTTAGGAGATATGCGTTTATGAAAACACACAATGATTAGAAATTTAGCATTAGATCGAAGCGTTTCATTTTTAGTATATTTAAGAAGCTTGAGCCATTTAAAAAATGATATCAGCTGTTTAGATTTTTCCGTCAAATTCGTTATTCGTTTGGTCTTTCCAGTCGAGTCTCATAACAGACTTAGGGAGAGAGTTAGGAAGACAGCAAAATGTTTCAATTGGTTAAGCGTATCATTATCTCTGTTCAGGGTCGTGTAATTAATCGTTCTATTGTTTTCTGCAGGTTTCTTAGGTTGTCCACTTTAAACAGGTTTCTCGCATTTAAAAAACAATTGGGAGATTCGTAACGAAACAGATAGCCAAGTTATAGAAAGCTGATTAGTGTGCCGAGAATGCTCAGAGAGATTAGCACGGATGTGAAGGAGGCCAAGTGAACTCCGCCAGTTGATGAAGTAGACTTCAGGCCTGTCAATCAATTAATTACAACCTGTTAGAAGGGCTTTAACTAGCGGCTAAAAACAGGACACCAAACGCACTTACCACCTGTGACCAAATCTTTGAGACTGATGGGACAGCCAGTGTGAACTCCAGATGAGACATTGCTCAGCCTGTAATTTTGCGGAGATTACAGACTTTGTGTGTGCTCAGCTCACCCCTGCAGCAGGCATTGTCACAGACTCAGGGTATGCTCAACTTACCACTGCAGCAGGCATTGTCACAGACTCAGGGTGTGCTCAACTCACCACTGCAACAGGCATTGTCACAGACTCAGGGTGTGCTCAACTCACCACTGCAGCAGGAATTGTCACAGACTCAGGGTGTGCTCAACTCACCACTGCAGCAGGCATTGTCACAGACTCAGGGTGTGCTCAACTCACTACTGCAGCAGGCATTGTCACAGACTCAGGGTGTGCTCAACTCACCACTGCAGCAGCCATTGTTACAGTTCGAGGGTGTGCTCAACTCACCACTGCAGCAGGCATTGTCACAGACTCAGGGTGTGCTCAACTCACCCAGCGGGCTCAGCAGCAAACAGGCAGGCATGGCTGTCCAGTCGCCAGCTGCAGCTGGGGTCTCTCAACGCCACACACGAAGAGCAGCTCTTCGCTAAGCCGCATCGCGACATCGGCAGCCAGACGCCGACGCCGGCGTTGTCGGAGACAGCGAAGAGACGGCCGGACCGAGCCATCAGGCTGTCGATGCGACCGGGGCTGCCAGCAGCTGGTGGAAACAGCTGCAGGGTCTCGATCGCGTATGCCGGAATGTTGCTGGCCGCATTCGGGACAAACACCTTGATGAGGCTGCCGGACTCTGCGGGGTAAGGGGAGCAGAAATTCCGAGATGGGATTTGGACGGGGCAGAGTGGGATAATCTGAGATTGGAATAGAAGAGAAGTTGATTGCTGTATCAGATTGGGATTAGACAGAAGGGAATAAGATGATGGCAGGCAGCAGAAAGGAATGTTTGCCAAGCCATCAGCAGCAAGCAGCTGAGGCAAGGGTGTCAGGAAAGCAGATGAGAAGCAGACAGACATTGCAGGCAGTTTTCTCGCTGAGAATCTCAGCGCAGAATCGAACCTGTTCCGAAGGCTAGCATGTCGCCTGCAGCATCCGACTCCAGCCAGAGAATCGATGCGATGCCAGCTCCATCAGGCACAGGGTTGAAAGTGAGCACACTTTCCGATATGAGTGGCCTAGCCAGGAGGGGAGCAGTGTGCTCAACTCTGAGAAAGCTTATTGGCAGCTGCTTGGCCTCCTCAGTGGTCCAGTTGCAGCGGGTGGGATTTGACCTGCCGGCGGCCTGCGCGTAGGCGGATCTCGACAGCCTCTTGGCGGTGTAGGACAGCCGGCCTTCCTGCACCAGCTGGATGAACTCGGAGCTCGAGATCAGCGACTCCGCCTCGGCCAGGTCGAATCGGCAGAGGGCGCGTTGGCTGGCGGCACTGGCTGGCGAGTTCTGCAGCGAGAACAGGCCGTAGAATGCGCCCGGCTCTGAGGGCCACACCTCCGTGACCAGCTCTGCGGCGGGAACAGCGACAGGGGATGTTTAAGCAATGGGACAACTTTTCGTTGGGTAGGATTATGAGTGCGTCGCTTACAGCTAGAGGATATTTGGGTAGGATTTCCTCTTTCAGATAGGGGGTATTCAAGTGAAATTTCTCTTGCGGAATTTAATATTGATTTCCGCCAATTGTTAAAATGTTTAATTGGCTACTTTCAGCAAACATTTGAGTACGAAACCATCTCAATTTGTGCCATGCGACCGGAAGCTTTATGTACTCTGCGATCGATAATTTCGTGTTATAGCTGGCATTTTTGCGCGAGCCAATTGTAAGGCCAGGCATAAATTATGCCGGGTAAAAATTATTTAAGCTTCTGTTTGTGCGCCCACCCCCAGCCTGCCCTTATCTATTTGTCTGGCTGGGGGCTCGGGGGGCCCCCTGCCTTCTCGCTCTCCCTTCCGCCGTGTTCCACTTCCGCCGCTCCACTCCTAGCGTAGTGAGTTTGCCAGGGTCAGAGAGTGCTGTCCTGTTTACCGGCCGGCATTTCCTAGTGTCCAGAACCTTTTGTGCCACGCCACCTAGCCTTCTAGTCTCAGATGTCCACCGCCATTTGATCACGCCACGCCTTAGCCACCGGCATCTCAGCCTCTGTTATCCTCCTTCATAATTGTTGCCCACCTGTCATAAGTCGATGGATGAAGTTATAGCAGCGGTGCAGAAGACCGATATGCACTATTGTATTTTTGTTGCTTCAACTTAACGACGCATGCGTGGCCGTTTCCCAAGGGGCGGGAACGCTCGAGCGCTTTGGAAGAGGAAAAGCATTTAGGCCACAGACATGTCTGCGTCTGCATTATAAAGCCCTTATACACAACACGCCGCAGTGCAAGGAGGGATTCAACCCTATTCTATTGTTACCCACGCTAATAACGAGCGAGCCTGTACTGTATACCTATATCCGCTAACGTCGCCAATAATAATATTCGTCATCGCCTACCGTTACGGTCATCGTCTGAGTGCTACCGCTACACACATCTTCGCCGTCTTTGTCGTTAATTATTTCACCTGGGTCCACACCGAGAGCGTCACATGTGATACTTAAGTGAATTTTCTCTTTTAGATAGGGGATGCTTTTAACTGCGATTTTCGAATAAGCTCTCCTCATGTGGTAAGGAGTGCTGACTAAAGTGTCCGAGTGCTGTTCCCACAGTACACTTCAAATACTCGAATCACTGCAGCCTTAGTCAGGCAAAGGATTAGCAGGAAACTGATCCCATATCCCATAATGTGCTGTCACCCTAATTGAGTGCCGCATACCCACCCAGATACACGGAAGACGCAGCCGAGAGACCGCGAAAGTCCCCCCCCGCGGCATCGCATAGAAAACTGGGCCAGTTGCCGGCCTCGACAGCCAACTGATAGGCAGCCATGGAGACAGAGGCACCAACGAGACATCTGCAAAAGTACATTGTGACTGAAAAGCCGGCTGAAAGGATTCGCAGATGGGCAATGAGAGTGGCCAGAAGGGGCAGGAGGGTAAGGGCGAAAATCCACCGAGGAAAAGATAGTCTCTGGCCGGGCCAAAACTTTGCTGAGGCGTCGGAACCAGACAGGGCTGGCTGGGCAGCGCATGGGGATAAGATCCAAGCGAATTCTAGATCCCATCCCTGGCGCAGACCAGAGGTAAAAAGTTAAGTTAAGGCGAAACACAATTGTGCCAGCAGACTCTTATGAAGCAACACGAGTGCCAAAAGAGAATGTACTTTTATGCTCTGCGCATTGCAATGCTGGATCTGTAACTGATCGCGGGGAATTCCTCACCTAGGACATCGTAGTCCACGCTGCCATTCCTGCAGATGAGTCGCATCTTAAAGAATGACGACATCACGCGAGTTTCCTCCGAAGCCGGCTGAACGCCCGGATCGTTCAGACAGATTCGAGCCAGCCGAGTGAACCGGGGAAGCTGCGGAAGGCATGCGACTCACTTCATCAAATCTATGAATAATCTGCGCTTAACATGAGTCACTTCAATTTAAGATAACACCTAATAAGATGCCAAACTGTCAGCAGGTCGCACCTTAATAATTGCGGACGAACTTCTGAAAGAGTCGCCACTAACGCTGCTGTAGTAGTTGCTAACCTCAAGTGCCTCCTCTGTGAACAATGTATAAAGCTTCTCGCCCCTCGTTGCCATGGCAACCGGACGCGCCGATCTTGAAATCCAGGGTTCTCGATTTCTGCGGGACTGAAAATCTGCGGTGAGCCAGCCGATGCGGTCGAACCTCGGCCAGCGCAGCTCGATGATGTCCAGAGTGTCGTGCATCTGCGGATAGCTGCTGATGAAGGCATGCGACTCGTTAAGCCGAATGGACACCCGTGGCGGCTCCAGTGGCCAGCTGGGCATCAGAAAACTGGTTAGCAACTGCGGATGGCATTTGACTGCATTGCACTCAGGAATGATAGAAAGAAACCATTTTATTCACTCTTGCATAAGCTTGGCTCTACTTACAGCCCAATCTCTTGGACTGTGTGACCATTCAACTTGTTGCCATGGTAACTCAGCGCTGATGTTAAAAAATTGACAAGTGCCAGAGCCACTTCTAGTCATTCCTGACTGCACTGAACTTGCTGCAGAGGCAGCACAGACAAATGCAGTAGAAGCTGGATTTCCGAGAAGGTACAAGTACTTCACCTTCATTGGCCACTGTTCTGATCCCACCACTGCCACCACTTCAGGCTCAGATTGCAGATTTGACAGGTTAAGTTGGTAGAGCTGATTGCTAAAGGAAAATTTATCAAATATGTAGCCATCATTTAATTTGAGTTTTACTGCCAATTGTAAAAGAAACTATTAATTACTTACAGACCACCCAGGTACACATGGTCATTAGTTGATCCAACAAGCTTGATGGAACCACCTTCTAGTTTTATGAGCTCAAATTGCTCAAGTAAATCTTAAAGATTGTCAAATTGTTTTGTAATAGCAGCAGTACTATTAAAACAAATACAAAAAATAAACTTCTTACCTGAATATTTATACAAACTGTTGCTACTTATGGGGTAGATAGTAGTAGAATATCCTGAGGCTGCATTCCAGGTAGATAGCACTGTGGAGCCAAAAAGTACAATTAAAATCGTACAATACATGGCTCATCTAAGTTATGCATGGGCAGTCACATCTGAAATGAGGTTCTGATTTTACTAAGAAACTCATATTTAGCTACACGGGTCTCTAAATAAATAAGAGAGCAACGAAAGCTGCTGCTATCGATCATTTTCCGGCTCAGTGAAGGATTCGCTTCCTATTCATCGATTCCTACCATAGACAAATTTTCCACTTCCAAAAAATAGGAGGATTCTAGATCTTCGGCTTAAGCCGTGGTAACACGCTTTGGGATAGCATATGGTACGGGCAAGCACTTATCGAGGGCACTGGGGAGCTGGGGCCATAGATAACTACAAGAATTGGAAAACAACACGAAAAAATATACCTTTTCAACTTCGGATTCGTCAAAAGTGAGTTCGAATTCGTCAGCCTATATAAAACTATAGAGCGCTCAAGGGAATGAGAAGGGTGTCTATGGTAATTTCTTTCGAGAAAGTGACTTCGAATTCGTCAAAGTAAGTGAAATTCGTCAGTGCAAAAGCAGCCTGATCAGAAAGTGTCTTCGCTTCGTCTATGGCAAGAAAGCCCAGTGTAAATTTAAGCGAGAAAGTGAGTGAAATTCGTCAATGTAAAATAAGTCAGCAATCTTTCATTACTCAGCAAAGCTTGTGGCAGACTTTCCTGCTGCTTCTGTCGTGACAACGCAGGCTTGGGGCATTGGTTCTCTGCTGCTTAGGGCATTGGTTCTCTGCTGCTTGGGGCATTGGTTCTCTGCTGCTTGGGGCATTGGTTCTCTGCTGCTTGGGGCATTGGTTCTCTGCTGCTTAGGGCATTGGTTCTCTGCTGCTTGGGGCATTGGTTCTCTGCTTCACCGGCATAAACTCTACAGTTTTCCGTTAACGGTAGTAACAGTAGGCGCCGGCATAAACCCTGCGCCCTGGAACTGATCAATCAAAATATCCACGGAGCAGAAATCGTCCTCCACTCGGACAGCCAGGCGGCGATCCATGCCCTTGGACGCACGCACACCTGCTCGCGCACAGTCCTCGACTGCGTCGCGCAACTTAACTGCTTAGGGACCCATAACAAGGTGTTCCAGATTCCAGGGCACTCTGGCCACCCCGGTAACGAATTGGCCGACAGTCTAATTTTCCGAATTGGCCGGTTCGATGGGTTCGCTTTTTGGCCTGCGGTCTCCACCCCTACCGCCGTAGTCAACACTCGGATTAACCAGTGGGTGGCCTCCAAGCACAAGGACATATGGATCAATACCGCCGATTGTCGGCAGTCTCGTGGTGCTGTTCCGTCCATCCACTGCCCTCCGCAAAGCCCTGCTTGGACTTAACCGCAGGGACGTTTTCAGGCCTGAGAACATCTGCCAGCTCATCCGTTACCTAAGGGCCACCTGACGAGCGACTCTCCATCTCCTGGACTCTCCGGAGGAGGACCGCGCTGTGGACGCTGGCATCACCGGATCCCCCTGCGCGACACTTTAGTTGCCCGCAGTCGCCAGGGGCTAGCGGAATGGGCGGCTGGATGAGGAATGGAAGCTCAGGGTCAGTAATGAGGGCTCGGGCAGTTAAGGGTCAGTGGATGAGGGGTCAGGCAGTTAAGGGTCAGTGGATGAGGGGTCAGGCAGTTAAGGGTCAGTGGATGAGGGGTCAGGCAGTTAAGGGTCAGTGGATGAGGGGTCAGGCAGTTAAGTGTCAGTGGATGAGGGGTCAGGCAGTTAAGGGTCAGTGGATGAGGGGTCAGGCAGTTAAGGGTCATTGGATGAGGGGTCAGGCAGTTAAAGGTCAGTGGATGAGGGGTCAGGCAGTTAAGAACTAGTCAGTGGATGAGGGGTCAGGCAGTTAAGAGTCAGTGGATGAGGGTCAGGCAGTTAAGAGTCAGTGGATGAGGGGTCAGGCAGTTAAAGGTCAGTGGATGAGGGGTCAGGCAGTTAAAGGTCAGTGGATAAGGGGTCAGGCAGTTAAGGGTCAGTGGATGAGGGGTCAGGCAGTTAAGGGTCAGTGGATGAGGGGTCAGGCAGTTAAGGGTCAGTGGATGAGGGGTCAGGACAGGCCATTACAGCCAGCTATCCCTTACCCGCATTTCAGCGCGGAGTCACTGTCAGGCCGCATCAAGGAGCGAATTGGTGAGAACCAGCGTCAACCGCTCACCTCGGCCTACGATGCCAGCCTGCGGTTTTTGAACTCACTCTGTGCTCAGCGCTGAGTGATGTCTCTCTGCAGTCAGTAGAATCGATACTAGCAAGGATAGTTTGATTATATAGTTCTAATCTTGCACCCTAGTCTGTCAGTTTCATGTCAGTCACAGAAAGTGTAACTTTGAGTGCAGCTCAAAGTGGACAGCATTTGTTTTACTTCTCTCAGCTATTCTGAAAAAATCAAATCTACTTTTTTCCCAGAATTTTAATCGAATCACTTTAAAAATGGCATTTGTAAAAAGGTTTTGTAGCTTTTTGCTTTAATTGTAAATTTTCATTCTTCATAAAATAAAATTGTCTCGGCTCATTGCCGACTTTATTTTTAATTCTTTGCTATTACAAACGTACTACTCGCTGCAGTAGTGCAGTTACAATTCATATTTAGCTAAGGGAATTTGGAGTGACTATATGTTTATCAGTCTTATCGAATACAAAGTAAACATCATGATGAAAGATCACTTTATTAAAATAGATATTCCATACATTTTATTAAAGCATACTTCCATCCTTCAGTACCTGTTGGTCTCGTGGTGATTCTAGCTGTGGTTCTTACTGCGATTCCAGCTCTGGTACTTACTGCGATTCCAGCTGTGGTTCTTTCTGCGATTCCAGCTGTGGTTTTTGCTGCGATTCCAGCTGTGGTTCTTTCTGCGATTCCAGCTGTGGTTCTTTCTGCGATTCCAGCTGTGGTTTTTGCTGCGATTCCAGCTGTGGTTCTTTCTGCGATTCCAGCTGTGGTTCTTTCTGCGATTCCAGCTATGATTCTTACTGCGATTCCAGCTGTGGTTCTTTCTGCGATTCCAGCTGTGGTTCTTTCTGCGATTCCAGCTGTGGTTCTTTCTGCGATTCCAGCCGTGGTTCTTTCTGCGATTCCAGCTGTGATTCTTTCTGCGATTCCAGCTGTGGTTCTTTCTGCGATTCCAGCTATGGTTCTTTCTGCGATTCCAGCTGTGGTTCTTTCTGCGATTCCAGCTGTGGTTCTTTCTGCGATTCCAGCTGTGGTTCTTTCTGCGATTCCAGCTCTGGTACTTACTGCAATTCCAGCTGTGGTTCTTTCTGCGATTCCAGCTCTGGTACTTATTGCGATTCCAGCTGTGGTGCTTTCTGCGATTCCAGCTGTGGTTTTTGCTGCGATTTCAGCTGTGGTTTTTGCTGCGATTCCAGCTGTGGTTCTTTCTGCGATTCCAGCTGTGGTTCTTTCTGCGATTCCAGCTCTGGTTCTTTCTGCGATTCCAGCTGTGGTTCTTTCTGCGATTCCAGCTGTGGTTCTTTCTGCGATTCTAGCTGTCGTACTTACTGCGATTCCAGCTGTGGTTCTTTCTGCAATTCCAGCTGTGGTTCTTTCTTTGTGGTTATTATAGCTAGTCTAAAGAATTCTCTTCTTCAACTCCAGCTGTGATTCCTATCGTGATTTCGCATCAGCATTACATTAATTTGTACAGTATCCAGACATAAAAATTGGCAACATTTTTTTGTTTGAGCCGTTTTAGAATAAGCAACAAGTTATTTTGGATTGACAGTGACTCATCCTGCGAAAGATGATTTTTTGCAGACTATTCGTGAAGCAATTTTTACCGCCTAAATGCTGCCGGGGCCCAGGCATTGTCTCACAGATGCAGCACTAATTACCGCCTGGCACGGCTTATTTTTAGCCCGAGTCGGTGCGAGGCCGGGCTATGGGCCTGCCCGGATACCTAAAGAGAGCCTTTCAAAGCCGCCATGGAAGACAGTTGCTGCTGCTTGCGAATGATCATATTCTGCCGTTGCTGCGTTTGTGATTATTTTTAGCGGGCTGTTGCTGTCTCTCTCGGTGCTGGCGTCTATTCTGGCATCTGGCCTGGCCTCGTATTAAATGCGCCTGTTTACACTGAGTGAGCCGCGCGGTGTCAAGGAAGTGGAACTTGCCTGCTTCAGCAAGTCGTGGAGTCTTTAATTAGTGGTTTGATTTCGACGCGCGTTTCTAAGACTATCAGATCAGTCCGATTTTAGACTGTTAATACTCGATAAACTATCTAGTCCAAGTCAGAAACTAAGCTAGAATCTGAGAACCACTTCTTGGAATCTGAGCGAAAGCTGATGCTAGAATCGAACCAAAAGCCGGTTCTTAGAATCTGAGCAAAAGCTGATGCTGGAATCGAACCAAAAGCCGGTTCTTAGAATCTGAGCAAAAGCTGATGCTGGAATCGAACCAAAAGCCGGTTCTTAGAATCTGAGCAAAAGCTGATGCTGGAATCGAACCAAAAGCCGGTTCTTAGAATCTGAGCAAAAGCTGATGCTAGAATCGAACCAAAAGCCGGTTCTTAGAATCTGAGCAAAAGCTGATGCTAGAATCGAACCAAAAGCCGGTTCTTAGAATCTGAGCAAAAGGTGTTGCTGGTATCGCAGCTAAAAACGAAGGTATAAGCATTGAAAATGGCTGCAAATGACGCAATTTCGATGGCAAAACTGGTCAAGCCCCGATTTCGACGGCGGCAAAACTGTTCAAGCCCCGATTTCGACGGCGGCAAAACTGGTCAAGCCCCGATTTCGACGGCGGCAAAACTGGTCAAGCCCCGATTTCGACGGTGGCAAAACTGGTCAAGCCCCGATTTCGACGGAAAAACTGGTCAAGCCCCGATTTCGACGGAAAAACTGGTCAAGCCCCGATTTCGACGGAAAAACTGGTCAAGCCCCGATTTCGACGGAAAAACTGGTCAAGCCCCGATTTCGACGGAAAAACTGGTCAAGCCCCGATTTCGACGGAAAAACTGGTCAAGCCCGAATTTCGACGGCGGCATTATTCAATTCGAGCTCAGCATTTCGCGTAATGAATAATTGAAACCCGCTGCACAATGATCCGAGCGGTATCTGTGGGAGAATGAATGCGGCAGGAAATTGCAGTCGGCTTGAGACCCCTTGGCATCTCCCCCAGCAGTCCAGAGCTCTGGCCAGGCGTGATTGAGGACAATCGGATGTGATGGCATTTCGTGCAGCCCCTCCGCAATGCTCCAAGAATACTTGGACACGCTTAGCGAGCTTCTAAGGATGGCGTTTCGGGCACTTAGCTCAGGAAAACCCGCACAAGGGAAAGCTGAGCGGGATGAGCTGCCGGGCTGTCTGATGCTCTGTTCTCAGGGCATGTAAGATTCTATCAATCTTAATTTTGTGCCGGCGAATCGGCCAGTTTTCGTCGTTTCCTGTTCGGAGTTTTCGGAAGTGGAACTCCATTTGGAGAACTTGCCGTGCTTCGATTTGAGAATCCATTGTCCCCAGAAACCGCCGAATCCTTTCATGAGAATCTGCCCAAACACATTCTGAGAATCGCTTGAAGCTCGCCGTGTTAATCTCTTGAGTTACATTGCAATAGTCTCTCAAAACTCACCCAGGGAATCTCTCGACTCTCTTCTAGATAACTCCTCGAATCTCACCTAGAGAATCTCTCAAAACTCACCCAGGGAATCTCCCGACTCTCTTCTAGATAACTCCTCGAATCTCACCTAGAGAATCTCTCAAAACTCACCCAGGGAATCTCTCGACTCTCTTCTAGATAACTCATCGAATCTCACCTAGAGAATCTCTCAAAACTCACCCAGGGAATCTCCCGACTCTCTTCTAGATAACTCCTCGAATCTCACCTAGAGAATCTCTCAAAACTCACCCAGGGAATCTCTCGACTCTCTTCTAGATAACTCCTCGAATCTCACCTAGAGAATCTCTCAAAACTCACCCAGGGAATCTCTCGACTCTCTTCTAGATAACTCCTCGAATCTCACCTAGAGAATCTCTCAAAACTCACCCAGGGAATCTCTCGACTCTCTTCTAGATAACTCCTCGAATCTCACCTAGAGAATCTCTCAAAACTCACCCAGGGAATCTCTCGACTCTCTTCTAGATAACTCCTCGAATCTCACCTAGAGAATCTCTCAAAACTCACCCAGGGAATCTCTCGACTCTCTTCTAGATAACTCCTCGAATCTCACCTAGAGAATCTCTCAAAACTCACCCAGGGAATCTCTCGACTCTCTTCTAGATAACTCATCGAATCTCACCTAGAGAATCTCTCAAAACTCACCCAGGGAATCTCTCGACTCTCTTCTAGATAACTCCTCGAATCTCACCTAGAGAATCTCTCAAAACTCACCCAGGGAATCTCTCGACTCTCTTCTAGATAACTCCTCGAATCTCACCTAGAGAATCTCTCAAAACTCACCCAGGGAATCTCTCGACTCTCTTCTAGATAACTCCTCGAATCTCACCTAGAGAATCTCTCAAAACTCACCCAGGGAATCTCTTGACTCTCTTCTAGATAACTCCTCGAATCTCACCTAGAGAATCTCTCAAAACTCACCCAGGGAATCTCTCGACTCTCTTCTAGATAACTCCTCGAATCTCACCTAGAGAATCTCTCAAAACTCACCCAGGGAATCTCTCGACTCTCTTCTAGATAACTCCTCGAATCTCACCTAGAGAATCTCTCAAAACTCACCCAGGGAATCTCTCGACTCTCTTCTAGATAACTCCTCGAATCTCACCTAGAGAATCTCTCAAAACTCACCCAGGGAATCTCCCGACTCTCTTCTAGATAACTCCTCGAATCTCACCTAGAGAATCTCTCAAAACTCACCCAGGGAATCTCTCGACTCTCTTCTAGATAACTCCTCGAATCTCACCTAGAGAATCTCTCAAAACTCACCCAGGGAATCTCTCGACTCTCTTCTAGATAACTCCTCGAATCTCACCTAGAGAATCTCTCAAAACTCACCCAGGGAATCTCTCGACTCTCTTCTAGATAACTCATCGAATCTCACCTAGAGAATCTCTCAAAACTCACCCAGGGAATCTCTCGACTCTCTTCTAGATAACTCCTCGAATCTCACCTAGAGAATCTCTCAAAACTCACCCAGGGAATCTCTCGACTCTCTTCTAGATAACTCCTCGAATCTCACCTAGAGAATCTCTCAAAACTCACCCAGGGAATCTCTCGACTCTCTTCTAGATAACTCCTCGAATCTCACCTAGAGAATCTCTCAAAACTCACCCAGGGAATCTCTTGACTCTCTTCTAGATAACTCCTCGAATCTCACCTAGAGAATCTCTCAAAACTCACCCAGGGAATCTCTCGACTCTCTTCTAGATAACTCCTCGAATCTCACCTAGAGAATCTCTCAAAACTCACCCAGGGAATCTCTCGACTCTCTTCTAGATAACTCCTCGAATCTCACCTAGAGAATCTCTCAAAACTCACCCAGGGAATCTCTCGACTCTCTTCTAGATAACTCCTCGAATCTCACCTAGAGAATCTCTCAAAACTCACCCAGGGAATCTCCCGACTCTCTTCTAGATAACTCCTCGAATCTCACCTAGAGAATCTCTCAAAACTCACCCAGGGAATCTCTCGACTCTCTTCTAGATAACTCCTCGAATCTCACCTAGAGAATCTCTCAAAACTCACCCAGGGAATCTCTCGACTCTCTTCTAGATAACTCCTCGAATCTCACCTAGAGAATCTCTCAAAACTCACCCAGGGAATCTCTCGACTCTCTTCTAGATAACTCCTCGAATCTCACCTAGAGAATCTCTCAAAACTCACCCTAGGAAATCTCTCGACTCTCTTCTAGATAACTCCTCGAATCTCACCTAGAGAATCTCTCAAAACTCACCCAGGGAATCTCTCGACTCTCTTTCTAGATAACTCCTCGAATCTCACCTAGAGAATCTCTCAAAACTCACCCAGGGAATCTCTCGACTCTCTTCTAGATAACTCCTCGAATCTCACCTAGAGAATCTCTCAAAACTCACCCAGGGAATCTCTCGACTCTCTTCTAGATAACTCCTCGAATCTCACCTAGAGAATCTCTCAAAACTCACCCAGGGAATCTCTCGACTCTCTTCTAGATAACTCCTCGAATCTCACCTAGAGAATCTCTCAAAGCTCACCCAGCGAACCTCTCGACTCTCTTCTAGATAACTCCTCGAATCTCACCTAGAGAATCTCTCAAAACTCACCCAGCGAACCTCTCGACTCTCTTCTAGATAACTCCTCGAATCTCACCTAGAGAATCTCTCAAAACTCACCCAGGGAATCTCTCGACTCTCTTTCTAGATAACTCCTCGAATCTCACCTAGAGAATCTCTCAAAACTCACCCAGGGAATCTCTCGACTCTCTTCTAGATAATTCCTTTCTAGTTTTAACTATTGATTAGTTTCTGTATCGATTGATTTCCGTATCTATTAGTGTTAGAATCGATTGGTTTCCTTATCGATTTGTTTCAGCATTTATTGGTTTAAGTATTGATTAGTTTCCTTATCGACTGGTTTCCTTATCGATTGATTTCTGCATCAATCGATTTCTGTATTGATTGATTTCTGTATTGATTGATTTCTGTATTGATTGATTTCTGTATTGATTGATTTCTGCATTGATTGATTTCTGTATTGATTGATTTCTGTATTGATTGATTTCTGTATTGATTGATTTCTGTATTGATTGATTTCTGTATCGCTGTACTTCCGTATCAAACGGTCCGCTAAGCTTCTGTGTTAGTAATTTGCACTTCACTCGGCCGAACATGCGTGCCCGTGTTTTTATACTGTAGTCATTCATGCGGGCAGCCACCCAACTGGGCAGTGGGGCACCGCCTTTAAGCGGCACCTCAGCGCTGCTCGGCTGCACCGCAGTCCCAGGGCCCGAGTTGATTTGCACGGGAGTAGATTGATTCGAAGCTGAGCTGCTGAATAATTGATCGCTCAGCGGACTTTGCGCACCTGCTCGGTGACGGGGAGATTTAAAAGTGCAGCAAGAGAAGGCTGAGCGATTTTTTTTGTGTGTGTGTTTGAGATTGAGCAGGGATTGCTGTAGCTGAGATTGAGCAGGGATTGCTGTAGCTGAGATTGAGCAGGGATTGCTGTAGCTGAGATTGAGCAGGGATTGCTGTATCTGAGATTGAGCAGGGATTGCTGTAGCTGAGATTGAGCAGGGATTGCTGTAGCTGAGATTGATCAGGGATTGCTGTAGCTGAGATTGATCAGGGATTGCTGTAGCTGAGATTGATCAGGGATTGCTGTAGCTGAGATTGAGCAGGGATTGCTGTAGCTGAGATTGAGCAGGGATTGCTGTAGCTGAGATTGAGCAGGGATTGCTGTAGCTGAGATTGAGCAGGGATTGCTGTAGCTGAGATTGAGCAGGGATTGCTGAAGCTGAGATTGATCAGGGATTGCTGTAGCTGAGATTGATCAGGGATTGCTGTAGCTGAGATTGAGCAGGGATTGCTGTAGCTGAGATTGAGCAGGGATTGCTGTAGCTGAGATTGAGCAGGGATTGCTGTAGCTGAGATTGAGCAGGGATTTCTGTACCTGAGATTGAGCAGGGATTGCTGTAGCTGAGATTGAGCAGGGATTGCTGTAGCTGAGATTGATCAGGGATTGCTGTAGCTGAGATTGATCAGGGATTGCTGTAGCTGAGATTGATCAGGGATTGCTGTAGCTGAGATTGAGCAGGGATTGCTGTAGCTGAGATTGAGCAGGGATTGCTGTAGCTGAGATTGAGCAGGGATTGCTGTAGCTGAGATTGAGCAGGGATTGCTGTAGCTGAGATTGAGCAGGGATTGCTGAAGCTGAGATTGATCAGGGATTGCTGTAGCTGAGATTGATCAGGGATTGCTGTAGCTGAGATTGAGCAGGGATTGCTGTAGCTGAGATTGAGCAGGGATTGCTGTAGCTGAGATTGAGCAGGGATTGCTGTAGCTGAGATTGAGCAGGGATTGCTGTAGCTGAGATTGAGCAGGGATTGCTGAAGCTGAGATTGATCAGGGATTGCTGTAGCTGAGATTGATCAGGGATTTCTGTAGCTGAGATCGAGTATTGATTGGATGACTTAATGAGTTCTCCAATGAGCAGAGCTGGTGTTGTTGCATGTGATGGCCCAGGTGCTAGACTGAGGTAAAGTGTATGCAATCAGCTACACCGTGGCTTCAGCCCTGGCTACAAATTCTGATTGCTATCCGGGGGGCATTGCAGGTGCTGGCTCCGCTGCACCTTTCGATATGCTCTGCTGGCACGGAATCCCCACTCGCTCTGTGGACAAACTGGGCTGCGGGTGGGTGGGTGGGTGGGGGCATTGATGAGGGAAAGACTGCGGCATCCCCGGGAGAAGACTCAGCTTCCTCCGCCTCCCCAGCCTCCGAGTCTGTCTAATTATCCTCCCACCCAGCGCATCCCCCCTGAATCGCCATCTCGGCTTGCCAGGTAAGTCACGGGGTCACTGATCTGCGCCCGCAATCAACCAGAGACCTGAGCTTGCGGATTCCCAGAGCAGCGAAATACTCTGGGGCTGCCAACTGACTCGATCTACTCACGCCCGAACTCTTCTGCTCTTCCAGACCTCGAGTCTGCTCCATTGTTTCTTGAGCATTTCTCCGGCACGGGTGCTCAGCTGCAAGTGTCTGCTCTGTCTGCAGTGCCTAAATTAATAACTCAAATACCTAGAATTGACTGGTGGCTGTGATTGGGGAGAGATTCGGTGAGACTGCGCTGAGATTCAGTGAGACCGGGAGTGAGAATAGTGAGACTGGGTGAGATTCATTGAGACTGGGGTGAGATTCAGTGAGACCGGAGTGAGAATAGTGAGACTAGGGTGAGATTCAGTGAGACTGGGGTGAGATTCAGCGAGATGGTGATGAGATTTGTTGAGGCTGCATTGAAATTTATGTAGGCTAGGATAGTATATATTGAGAGTAGCAAATGAGACTAATTATTAAAGCTACGATAAGCAGGAGAGTAAAGTGCGGATTTAAGCTGGCTAATGCCTGTGTAGAATAAGATCCGTATTCAAAATTTGAGTCGCTCCGGCAAGAAATGCTTT
The DNA here is from genome assembly GCA_950097015.1 of Macrostomum hystrix. Lineage (NCBI taxonomy): Eukaryota > Metazoa > Platyhelminthes > Macrostomidae > Macrostomum > Macrostomum hystrix. Next base: position 1,030,982 of record CATNEN010000015.1, read on the forward strand.
AAAAAAGCGATGGACGGAGCTGAATAGGACCGCAGGTAGACCGAGAAATGAAAATGTTTCAAAGCAGCGATTCTGCTCAAAGGCTACCCAGATAAGCCGGGGGGCGGATGCTGGGTAGCTGCATCCCCGGGATTACTCCATCGGCCCCTCGAGCAGCCCTCAGCCGAGAGTCCCCGCCCACCGCGCCGTTTGATGAATTGATTTTTTGCTAGCTAGCGACATCGCATCGGAATGGGAGAAATGCAAAACACACTCACTCACACACCGGGACAACAAACCGGCGGCCTCCCATTCTGGCGCTGAAATCTCTTTGTTTCATCAGCTTCTGCACCCCGCTACCCCACGTCTGCATCTGTCTTTGGAAATGCCTCCGAGCCTTTCACTAGTTCAGGCTTCTCCCAACTGAACTGAGAACACGCAGCTTTTGAGGGGGGAGGCACCGGGGCAGCTCAGTATTGGCAGCATTCGGTTAGGCCTGGCCTGCAGACTTCTCTGAATCTGGAGAACTGTGCCCCCCACCCTGCTCAGCCAACCAACCCGCCTCATGCCAGCCTGCCCGCAATGCGTTACCACCCGTCGTCCTCTCGCCGGCCCCCCGACCTCCCCCCGCCCGGCCCAACCCGCGCGTGGCAGATTTCTATGCGGACCCGAGGAAGGGAGAGCCGACAGATCCACCTGCCAGTCAGCCAGCCAGCCAGTTGCAAACACAACAGCAGCAGCAGCAGCAGGCACCTGAGATTTGTGCCTCGCCTTATCCCACGCGAAATAAAACTCTGACTGACCGGCCCGCGGCATCCGAGCCTGCGAGAATTCGTCGACAGTTCCCGACCGAGCTCAAAAACCGCTGAGCACAGGTTGGTGTCAGATTGATTGTTTTGTTTCACTATCCCACTGAGTCTGCCCGCCTTCCATTAATGTTTGTTGCCATGGCAATGCTAGTAGTTGCAGCAGCAGCAGCAGCAGCAGCTTAATCGCGATAAAATAAATTTGCAAAAGCTTTAGCTCCTCGCATCCCCGCCTCCGGCGGCTCCCTCTCTGTTTCCTTCTCGCAGCAAACTCCGACAGCAATCAATACCTGCAGTTCAAAGTACCTCCTCACGGCTTGCCCGCACTACCCGCCCCAGTCGAGGCGCTGGTGGAACTTTGTCTTACTCTGCTGCTTCTGCATTGTGCCGCTTGCCGCTTTGAGATGGATAGATGTGATAACAAAGGGCAGCGATGGGATTTGAAATGGTGATAGGATTACGAATTGGGATCAAAATGGGGATGGTAAAATGGTAAAATATGGGACTAGAAATCGTAGTGAGGCAGAAAGCCTTTATATTTGCTAGTAGGAGCGGCAGCAAAGGTAGTGGCAGCATCAGTGCTGCATTGTGCATAAATTTATATTTACAACTAGCGCGAAAAAGAGGGACCTTGGGAGACGCGTGACAAACTTAGCCAGCCAAACCCCCCGGCTTAGCGATTCGGCTGGCTGGGCTGCACCAACCCCGCCTCAAGTAGATGGAGGTTGAGGGTTTTGAGTGCGGCTGCACTGGCGCTCATCAGCTTTGTGCCATAGACAAACCGGAACAAAGCGACACTTGTCAGATGAACTCTAGTTTTTTGAGATTGGGTTCTATAAAAACACATTTACTTAATTAGGATGGGAAATTAAGATAAGGGATGGGAGATTTAGGGATGGAATGGAAGGTTTCGAGGAGGTTGTGGGATGGGATGGGAGATTTAAAGACGGGATGGGAGATTTAGGGATGTCATGGGAGATTAAGAGACAGGATGGGAGATTTAGAGCGGGATGGGAGATTTGGGGATGGGATGGGAGATTTAGGGACGGGATGCGAGATTTAAGGATGGGATGGGAGATTTAGGGATGGGATGGGAGATTTAGGGATACGATAGGAGATTTAGGGATGTGATGGGAGATTTAGAGATGGGATGGGAGATTTGGGGATGGGATGGGAGATTTGGGGATGGGATGGGAGATTTAGGGACGGGATGCGAGATTTAAGGATGGGATGGGAGATTTAGGGATACGATGGGAGATTTAGGGATGTGATGTGAGATTTAGAGACGGGATGCGAGATTTAGAGATGGGATGGGAGATTTGGGAATGGGATGGGAGATTTAGGGATACGATGGGAGATTTAGGGATGTGATGGGAGATTTAGAGACGGGATGCGAGATTTAGAGATGGGATGGGAGATTTGGGAATGGGATGGGAGATTTAGGGACGGGATGCGAGATTTAAGGATGGGATGGGAGATTTAGGGATACGATGGGAGGTTTAGGGATGTAATGGTAGATTTACGGACGGGATGGAAGGTTTAGTCATGGAATGGGAGATTTAGAAACGGTAATAGATTGGGATTTTAAGAGGTGGGATGGGAGATTAGGTGATGAGACAGACATAACAAAGTGACCTTGCTGCTTGGTCTGTAAGCAGCTGCACTAAAAAAATTAATAATGGGGCAAATGGAAGATAATTAGTGAACACGTGCTGGGGGTTCAAATTCATGGCACGAAGGCGGACTGCAAAAAAATAATTTGGCATATTTAAGGCATTAATAAATCCTTGCTAATACCTGCTTTCAGAGCAGTAATCCCAACTTCAAAGGCCGTAAGACAAAAACATACCACAATTTCTAACAAGCTTACCAAAGATAAACGGCTCTAATCCCACTAACGCCATCCCATCCAATTATTGAAAGTCTGACTTAAAAGTCTTAAATAAAAATCCTACTCAGTTAACTAGAATCCCATTCAATGAAGTAAAATTGTTCACAGGAAACTAAAATCCTAACTAAACATCCCACTTCCCAAATTGCAATCACATCTCCCAAACCTGCATCCCATTTCCCAAACCTGCATCCCATTTCCCAAACCTGCATCCCATTTCCCAAACCTGCATCCCATTTCCCAAACCTGCATCCCATTTCCCAAACCTGCATCCCATTTCCCAAACCTGCATCCCATTTCCCAAACCTGCATCCCATTTCCCATACCTGCATCCCATTTCCCAAACCTGCATCCCATTTCCCAAACCTGCATCCCATTTCCCAAACCTGCATCCCATTTCCCAAACCTGCATCCCATTTCCCAAACCTGCATCCCATTTCCCAAACCTGCATCCCATTTCCCAAACCTGCATCCCATTTCCCAAACCTGCATCCCATTTCCCAAACCTGCATCCCATTTCCCATACCTGCATCCCATTTCCCAAACCTGCATCCCATTTCCCAAACCTGCATCCCATTTCCCAAACCTGCATCCCATTTCCCAAACCTGCATCCCATTTCCCAAACCTGCATCCCATTTCCCAAACCTGCATCCCATTTCCCAAACCTGCATCCCATTTCCCAAACCTGCATCCCATTTCCCAAACCTGCATCCCGTTCTCCGCGCACCAACAGGCCAGATGCAGAAGGCGATCCGGGTAAACGACTCACAGCTGTTGCACCTGTCGCAGAAGGCGCGGAGCGGCTCGGCCAGTCAGTCGGGCTGGCTGCACAAGCGCAGTTTGGACACGGGCAAGTGGCAGCTGCGCTACTTCGTGCTCTACCAGAACCTGCTGTTCTACTATGACAGCGACAAGTCCGAGCGGCCCTCCGGTCTGGCCCTGCTCGAGGGCTCCTACTGTGACAAGTACTTGTCACTGAAACTGGTGGACAGGACTGAGAGGCAGCAGTACGCAGTGCGTGTTTCAAAGAAAATTTTCATTTACTCCTCTTTTGACATAACATCTCACTCATGACGCAACATCCATGATCCCAAGTGTTAGACATCCAAGATCCCAAGTGTTAGACATCCAAGATCCCAAGTGTTAGACATCCAAGATCCCAAGTGTTAGACATCCAAGATCCTAAGTGTTAGACATCCAAGATCCCAAGTGTTAGACATCCAAGATCCCAAGTGTGAGACATCAAAGATCCCAAGTGTTAGACATCCAAGATCCCAAGTGTTAGACATCCAAGATCCCAAGTGTTAGACATCCAAGATCCCAAGTGCTTGACATCCAAGATCCCAAGTGTTAGACATCCAAGATCCCAAGTGTTAGACATCCAAGATCTCAAGTGTGAGACATCCAAGATCCCAAGTGTGAGACATCCAAGATCCCAAGTGTTAGACATCCAAGATCCCAAGTGTTAGACATCCAAGATCCCAAGTGTGAGACATTTAAGATCCCAAGTGTTAGACATCCAAGATCTCAAGTGTTAGACATCCAAGATCCCAAGTGTTAGACATCCAAGATCCCAAGTGTTAGACATCCAAGATCCCAAGTGTTAGACATCCAAGATCCCAAGTGTTAGACATCCAAGATCCCAAGTGTGAGACATCCAAGATCTCAAGTGTTAGATATCCAAGATCCCAAGTGTTAGACATCCAAGATCCCAAGTGTTAGACATCCAAGATCCCAAGTGTTAGACATCCAAGATCCCAAGTGTTAGACATCAAAGATCCCAAGTGTTAGACATCCAAGATCTCAAGTGTGAGACATCCAAGATCTCAAGTGTTAGACATCCAAGATCTCAAGTGTTAGACATCCAAGATCTCAAGTGCTAGACATCCAAGATCCCAAGTGTTAGACATCCAAGATCTCAAGTGTGAGACATCCAAGATCTCAAGTGTGAGACATCCAAGATCCCAAGTGTTAGACATCCAAGATCCCAAGTGTGAGACATCCAAGATCTCAAGTGTTAGACATCCAAGATCTCAAGTGTTAGACATCCAAGATCTCAAGTGTGAGACATCCAAGATCTCAAGTGTTAGACATCCAAGATCTCAAGTGTTAGACATCCAAGATCCCAAGTGTGAGACATCCAAGATCTCAAGTGTTAGACATCCAAGATCCCAAGTGTGAGACATCCAAGATCTCAAGTGTGAGACATCCAAGATCTCAAGTGTTAGACATCCAAGATCCCAAGTGTTAGACATCCAAGATCCCAAGTGTTAGACATCCAAGATCCCAAGTGTTAGACATCCAAGATCTCAAGTGTGAGACATCCAAGATCCCAAGTGTGAGACATCCACGATCCCAAGTGTTAGACATCCAAGATCCCAAGTGTTAGACATCCAAGATCCCAAGTGTGAGACATCCAAGATCCCAAGTGTTAGACATCCAAGATCTCAAGTGTTAGACATCCAAGATCCCAAGTGTTAGACATCCAAGATCCCAAGTGTTAGACATCCAAGATCCCAAGTGTTAGACATCCAAGATCCCAAGTGTTAGACATCCAAGATCCCAAGTGTTAGACATCCAAGATCCCAAGTGTGAGACATCCAAGATCCCAAGTGTGAGACATCCAAGATCTCAAGTGTTAGACATCCAAGATCCCAAGTGTTAGACATCCAAGATCCCAAGTGTTAGACATCCAAGATCCCAAGTGTTAGACATCAAAGATCCCAAGTGTTAGACATCCAAGATCCCAAGTGTGAGACATCCAAGATCTCAAGTGTTAGACATCCAAGATCTCAAGTGTTAGACATCCAAGATCTCAAGTGTGAGACATCCAAGATCCCAAGTGTTAGACATCCAAGATCTCAAGTGTGAGACATCCAAGATCTCAAGTGTGAGACATCCAAGATCTCAAGTGTTAGACATCCAAGATCCCAAGTGTGAGACATCCAAGATCTCAAGTGTTAGACATCCAAGATCCCAAATGTGAGACATCCAAGATCTCAAGTGTTAGACATCCAAGATCTCAAGTGTTAGACATCCAAGATCTCAAGTGTGAGACATCCAAGATCTCAAGTGTTAGACATCCAAGATCTCAAGTGTGAGACATCCAAGATCTCAAGTGTTAGACATCCAAGATCTCAAGTGTTAGACATCCAAGATCCCAAGTGTGAGACATCCAAGATCTCAAGTGTTAGACATCCAAGATCCCAAGTGTGAGACATCCAAGATCTCAAGTGTGAGACATCCAAGATCTCAAGTGTTAGACATCCAAGATCCCAAGTGTTAGACATCCAAGATCCCAAGTGTTAGACATCCAAGATCCCAGGTGTTAGACATCCAAGATCTCAAGTGTTAGACATCCAAGATCCCAAGTGTTAGACATCCAAGATCTCAAGTGTTAGACATCCAAGATCTCAAGTGTGAGACATCCAAGATCTCAAGTGTGAGACATCCAAGATCTCAAGTGTGAGACATCCAAGATCCCAAGTGTTAGACATCCAAGATCTCAAGTGTGAGACATCCAAGATCTCAAGTGTGAGACATCCAAGATCTCAAGTGTGAGACATTCAAGATCTCAAGTGTTAGACATCCAAGATCTCAAGTGTGAGACATCCAAGATCTCAAGTGTGAGACATCCAAGATCCCAAGTGTTAGACATCCAAGATCTCAAGTGTGAGACATCCAAGATCTCAAGTGTGAGACATCCAAGATCTCAAGTGTTAGACATCCAAGATCTCAAGTGTGAGACATCCAAGATCTCAAGTGTGAGACATTCAAGATCTCAAGTGTGAGACATCCAAGATCTCAAGTGTGAGACATCCAAGATCCCTCTGTTGCAACCCTATGTCGTCTTTCGTCTGAAGTTCGGGCGCTGAGTCCCTGGGGAGTTGAAAAGCACTCCAAGATGAGCAGTTGTTTCGCGCTCGAGTTTTTATCTCTCTCTTTTGCTCAGTGCAAGCGACTTCAAACGGCCGGTCGATAAATATTTCATGGCAAAAAAATTTCCCACGAGGTGGACGACAAATATCGAGCAGAGAAGGAAGACGAGGCAAATTTGGGGAGGAGGGCCAGTGACGAGACACGGAAGAGACTGAGCAGAATTCGAGGGACTTTGTTAAAAATTCTTCCCCTAGCTAGCCTGAGATATCCCATTAGTCGCCAAGCTTTCAGCAGAAATAGAGCTCGGCTGAGCAGAGAGACTGCTCCAGCCTGATCGCCGCTCCGGCTTTGCTTTGAGGCGCGCGCTAATGAGCACCGCTGCATGGGGTCCGTCTGAGTACAGCTCTCCGAGTGTGACCGCTTTGAAGTTGAGCACGCCTGGCAGCCAACCCGCTGTTCACTTGTTGCTCATTCGCTTCACAGATAACTGGTCATTTGAGTTAGTCATGTGACTATCAGGAAAAGTTAGGGATCAGTGGCCACATTCATTTGGGTCACAGTCGTGGAGTGAAGGCTTGGGGGCTTGACGACGAGAAAGTCAGGGCAGATGTACACACCTGTGAGAGCGTGTGCCTGCGTACGGTTCTGTGTGCGTGTGTGCTCAGGTGTCAGCGAAATGGGCAGAATTGTCTCTTCGCTGGCAGAATTGTCTAGTGTCACCAAATGATGTGCCATTGCCCGCAGTCCTCCTAAAATGAATATTTTTATAGGGGAGATTAAAAGGAAAATTTGTTATGACCAGACTCAAATTTAAGAGTATGATTGAGAAGAAATTGAGCAGAGTATGGCACCCAGAAGCTAGCTTGTTAAAAACTAAACTAGAACATTGTCCTGCGAAAACATTCGGGGCTCACTAGCGATCGATAATAGTCGATAAAAAATTGGTGGGGGATCGAGATAACTGGGCCTGACTGGCGTGGGGTTGGCGCACAGCGGGACGGAAAAAATCGATAATAAATTGCGTGTATGGTCACGCAGACTACAGTGGGGCTAGAGAAGCAAAGTGCAATGTGACGAAATGCAACGTGCATCTACTGGACAGCAAAATCAAGTCTACATGCTCGGTAATTTTGAATAATTCGGTTGGCTCGCAGACCAGCCCTCACTGATTTTCATTACTTCAACTCGACCGCTTTGTTGCCATGCGGATTAAATAAATTCAGCTAAGGAGGCCCGGGCGGGCAGCCCTGTGTCTCAGATTCGGCTGGACTCAATTCATCCGGCTTGCGACCAAATGGCTGGCTGAAAATTTCTGTCACGAATTTCGCCTGAACCTCATGCCCCTAGTTGCATCCTGCTGCTGCTTCTAAGCTACATCCCTCTCTTCTACGCACTCACTCACTCTCCATTCTGCTCAAATTCTCAGGAGGCAAAGATAATGCCCAGCTGCTCTGTCCTGTAGCAAGCGGCCAAGAAGCGATTCTGCTAACTGACTCGCTGTGCCAGTCTGCCCGACTAGGCTGAGAGATATCTCATTTCAGTGGCTCGCCCTGAGGGGAGAAAAATGCTTGGCCGAGGGAGTCCCGGGGATGCGGTCGCCCCCCCCCCGGCCTCCCATCCGCTCTCACCGCTTTCCCTCGCGCGTAGAGCATTTCCGATCCGAGGTGAGGCCGATCGCTCTATCGGCCTTCTCAACTGCTCCGTACTAACGGAATCAAGCTGCCCCTCCCTTCCCCTCTCTCAGCAGCAGCAGCAGCAGCAGCAGCAGCAGCAGCAGCAAGCAGACAGGAAAAGCCTGGAGCGAAGATCGACACAGATTGATAAAAAAACAGTTTTTCAGTATTCTCAGGCTCAAAGAAATGAGAATTTGTGCCAGACAGAGGGGGATAAAGGCCACTTTCTACTCGCTGCTGTCGGACTCCGAAAATCGTCCCGCAACGATTACTGGCGGCTGCTTAGGGAAGAGAAATACTGGTTAGCGGAAGCGCACGCGAGTTGGGTTGTTCTGAGCTGCTGCTGCTGCTGCTGCTGGTGTGTGTGTGTGTGTGTGTGACATGCCCCAGTTGTCAAATCTGCCATCTCAGCCCTGGGCTATCCCTGTCCGTTCTCTCTTTAGACAGCTGCTTTCAGAGCCTCCCGCCACAGCTTGCGGCCTGCGGTCTCCCCCAGCCCAGGCCTGGGGTACGGGCGAAGAATGGGAAAGAGGATTTGAATTGTGCGGACAGAGTGCCGCGGCGGGCCAAGCCGAGGGACCAAGCCAAGCGGGCGCGGATCGGAAAACAGGGGGGGCTGTGCCAGCATTTCAGAGGTGCAGAATCAGACTGGGAAGAGAGGGGAAACGGGCGCAGAGGGGGAGAGTGTTGGGAAGGGAAGGATAGCCGGCTCTGGAGCAGCCTGCATTCTCTGCCGATTTTCCCTGCTCAAACAGTTCTCCCTGGACGCTTGTCTTCTCAGTGCCTCGATTTGTGGACTTTCCAGCGCGGCACCCACCCCACCGCAGCCGCCCCGGGCTCGGCTGTGCACTTTTGGCACAACAAAAGTCTCCCAGCCTCGTCGCCCTTTCTTATCTTCAGCGCCGAAAACTCGTCGCCTTCCTCCACCACCCTGGTCCCCACAATGCCTCATCCCCTAGAGGCAGTGGCTGCCAGTTTGCACTTTAGAGGCTTGCATCGGAGGTTGCCATGCAGTCCTTCCGTTGTCTGCGCTGAGTTACAAGGCAATAAGTGATAGCCGGCTGCAAACCAAATCGTAGGAACTTGCAGGGAAGTTTTGAGAACAGCTTTGCGATTAGCCATTGGGTGTGGGGGGGGGAAGGGACTGAGATTTCTTGAGCCGCTTCTCTCTTTGGAAAATTGCTTCTGAGTTAGTGGACAGGAGCTCAAAGCTGGCGGAAGTGAGCCCTGATCATCAAAGTGGGATGGACAGGGCGGCAGGAAGCCTATTACAGAGGCAAAGTCCTCCTCGCAGCGTCAGCTGCAAAGGCTACAGGCAGGGGAGCAGCCACCCACGCAGAGCTGGATGCGTCAGCGCCACTCGAGCAGACATCCGGGGATATCCCAGTGCGAACTCCATATTTGATTAACTCAGATGAGCGCTAGTATTTTTTAATCAAACATAATAATTATTAGCGAATGATCTGCACTGTGATCTTTGAGCCTGGTCGACAACCGACACCTAAAGTAACATGCTGGGTGTCAAGATACATTAGACCCCCGAAACGAGACATCTTAAACATTAAAATCAATACACCCGAAACGACACACCTTAGACCTCTGGAATGACACACCCTTAGACCTCTGGAATGACACACCTTTAGACCTCTGGAATGACACACCCTTAGACCTCTGGAATGACACCCTTAGACCTCTGGAATGACACACCCTTTGATCTCTGAAATGAAGTTCCCTAAACCACTGCTCTGCAGCACTGCTTCAGCATATTTTACAAGAAGGACGGCCAAAGGCACTACGACCTCCGTGCCGAGTCTGAGGTCGAGTGCAACACATGGGTTGAGGCGGTCAGAAACGCCAGGTAAATATTACCTGGGCTTCGCTGCTGTCTTGTTTGTCTAATCTCTCTCACATTAGCCTAATTTTTAGGTTTTCTAAATTTAAATTGCTCCTAATTTTCAGCTACAGCCGGCTGGTTGAGCTGCATGAGCAGCTGGAGCAGAAGCACCTCCACCTGCTGCAGATCATGGAGTCGGAGCGCCAATCAAAATGGAACTATGTCAAGCAGGCCGAGGACATGACCAATCAGCTTCGCCGGCTCAGGCTGGAGGTGAGAGAGGTGAGTCAAACATTTCTCCCCTAAGTGGCGCTGTGCTCAGTGTACGGTGATTCATTTGCTAGCCGGGTTTTACAGCTACCTGGCATCAGCTGCACTTTCTCTTGATAATATATTTTGCTGCATATGCCATAATCGGAGGAAAGCTACAATGCGCTCTATTACCAAACTGTTGCTTGATTGCTGCTGTTGAATAACCAGCTGACCTAGACCGCTAATCCCCTGACTCCCACTTGCAGAGCCACCATCGCTATGCTGAATAGCAACTGCTGTGCCACAGATTTCACGGCACTTATTCGTGTATACTATTTGCACTAACAGTAACACCTGTTTCTTATTATCGGCCTGACTAACATGAGGCGATGAAATTCCTCGAAGGTACCCCCGATGTCACACTTTCTCAAATGAGTTGTCAAATTGATCACCTGTCTCTAATGATTTCCCATGGCGAAAAGTGTCACACCCGGGACACTGTCGTGTTTCAGCCGGTCTCAAATTGAAAGAAGGCTGTGAACTGATGTTGTTGATTCAATCACTAACAACACTATTTAATTGTAGTCATTGTTCAAACACAAACTTGGCTTTCACTAAAGCAACTAACAAACTAGTTCACGTGATTGATGCATTTGTTTTCACTAATATTTATTCATGCTTTATTTAATTGGCAACAGTTTATACCGTCAAAATTTATTTTATTGAACAAACCTGCAATTTCATCATCTGATTCAGATTACTTTCTACTGTTAGACAGGTGTGTCAGGTGTAAGACAGGGCTGTCAGGTGTAAGACAGGGCTGTCAGGTGTAAGACAGGGCTGTCAGGTGTTAGACAGGGCTGTCAGGTGTTAGACAGGGCTGTCAGGTGTTAGACAGGGCTGTCAGGTGTAAGACAGGGCTGTCAGGTGTAAGACAGGGCTGTCAGGTGTAAGACAGGGCTGTCAGGTGTTAGACAGGTGCGTCAGGTGTTAGACAGGTGCGTCAGGTGTAAGACAGGGCTGTCAGGTGTAAGACAGGGCTGTCAGGTGTAAGACAGGGCTGTCAGGTGTAAGACAGGGCTGTCAGGTGTTAGACAGGTGCGTCAGGTGTAAGACAGGGCTGTCAGGTGTTAGACAGGGCTGTCAGGTGTAAGACAGGGCTGTCAGGTGTAAGACAGGGCTGTCAGGTGTTAGACAGGGCTGTCAGGTGTAAGACAGGGCTGTCAGGTGTTAGACAGGGCTGTCAGGTGTTAGACAGGGCTGTCAGGTGTTAGACAGGGCTGTCAGGTGTAAGACAGGGCTGTCAGGTGTAAGACAGAGCTGTCAGGTGTAAGACAGGGCTGTCAGGTGTTAGACAGGTGTGTCAGGTGTAAGACAGGGCTGTCAGGTGTTAGACAGGGCTGTCAGGTGTTATACAGGGCTGTCAGGTGTTAGACAGGGCTGTCAGGTGTTAGACAGGGCTGTCTCATTAGGGAGGGCTAATGTTACCTAATGTGATCAGCCAGTTGCTGCAACACGCTCAATGTTTTACATTTCTGGCTCAACTGACAAAGGCGCAATGCCCTGTGTCTGTGCCAGTGCAGTGGTGCCTAATTATCCCTCGTGTTGCTTCAGTTCCGCTCCCAAATCCCATCTCACCTGCAGCTGAAGGAGGTGCGCAAGGAGCAATCATCCAGCAAGGAGCCGACGGAGGAGACAGAGGAGCTGAAGAAGATTAAAAAGGTAATTTTTTGCTCCGTTGGTTTTCGCTGCCCTCTTACATTTTCGCTCTCTGGGTTGAGCTCAGCGCTGGGAAATTTTCTTGAGGGGTAAAATTGAGGAAAACCTCGCTATAGACACTTAGTTGCTGACAGCATGGTTTCGGCCATAGAACACGCGCAGAGACAATTTATTATTTTTTCTCATGCCTCTTTTTGCACCTGAATTTGCTGCTGCCATTGATAACAAGTGTAACAAATGCTGCACTGTCTGAGAAACCCACTTCCAACATCTTTGCCATTGATACCCAATTCATTATAACAACTGGCATGCCTGCCCTGAACAATGACTACTCACTGATGTCGTCTCATTATTGTTTCTTTTGAATTGGCCCTCCAAAAAGTAGCAAAATTAGTTAAGACTCCGATTAACGTGTCGCAACCTCGATGAAACTCATTTTGCATCGCGCGGAACATCGAATCTACTGATCCAATGACCCCACCACATGACCCCCGTCACAATGACCAATACCCCAATGACCAGTGTCGCAATGACAAGTGTCCCAATGACCAGTGTCCCAATGACCATTATCCTAATGACCAGTGTCGCAATGACCAATACCCCAGTGATCATTGTCCTAATGATCAGTATCCCAATGACCAGTATCCCAATGACCAGTATCCCAATGACCAGTGTCGCAATGACCTGTATCCCAATGACCATGCAGTGTCTCAATGACCAGTGTCCCAATGACCCCTATCCACAAGACCTCTAATTGAACAGCACAATTGCACAATGTCATTCCGTTGCTACAATGGAATGCCATGGCCAGCCGCTCTGACAAGGTTAGCAAAGCCAACCAACTGAACTGCAACCTAATCTTTCCCTCCATCTTACCTGAGCAGCAAACTGTCATTTAGTTGGTGTGCTCCTGAAAACCTTTTTATTTTCATTGAACATTTTATTTTCATCCCTTGTCCTATTTAGCTAGCGAAAGATTAAACTGTACTTTTCTTTTGTTGACACCCGCATCGACTCAAAGAACTCTTCGCACCCCACTGATGCAGAACTAATGCTCTAATTACAGTGCTTTGCAGGACGATCCTTTTTTCACCTGCCTATTTATTTCCTACTATTTCAGGTCAGATGATCAATTCCCTGAAATTGCACCCAACACCCTACTGAGTATTGCATCATCAGTGCATGTGGCTGTGTTGGCAGCTGAGGTTGCGTCAGTTTTGCATGCTGTCTTGTTTTTTTCTTGGCCATTGTCTTTTCCTATCACGTGACCCGGCTTGGACCCGCGCACCGCTGTGCTACCGTAAGATTGCCCAGTTCGCAGGAGACGGCCCGGGACCACAAAGTCTCAGCTGCTTCTCTGTTTTACGGACACTCTTTTGAGTATCTTGTTTTGTTAATTTTCTTTCCACATTTTTGTTTCTTTGATTTTCTTCCTGCCGAGTTGCAGTAAACTAATATTGCATATAGCGCTTCTGAATCGTGTCTGTTTTAGTCTTTTGTCTCTGACTTTCTGTAATCAGTCTATCACAGTTTCTAGGCTGAAAGCTTTTTGTGCGGCTGGTTGTAATCCCGTCGATGTGGTTAGCTCGTATTTTCATTCTTAAAAGGAAAGGAAAGGAAGGAAATTCTTCCCAATTAGAAACCATCGCTTGATCTAGCGAAAGACATGGACAGGTAAAGTATACATTTAGGGGCCGCTTCAAAGTGTTTCTTGATGGCTAGTGAATGATTCCTTCTACTATGTACATTGGGAGCTAGAGTCGAATGTTTGGTGACAAAAAGGTTCATGCTGACTCTATGTACATTGGGGCAGGAATTCAACAGCTTGAGAGGGCTAGAGAAGGATTCCTGCCTCTATGTACATTTGGGGCAGGAATTAAACAATTTGAGAGGGCTAGAGAAAGATTCCTGCCTCTATGTACATTGGGTGCAGGAATTAAACAATTTGAGAGGGCTAGAGAAAGATTCCTGCCTCTATGTACATTGGGGGCTAGAGTCGAATGTTTGGTGACAAAAAGGTTCATGCTGACTCTATGTACATTGGGGGCAGGAATTAAACAATTTGAGAGGGCTAGAGAAGGATTCCTGCCTCTATGTACACTGGGGGCAGGAATTAAACAATTCGAGAGGGCTAGAGAAAGATTCCTGCCTCTATGTACATTGGGGGCAGGAATTAAACAATTTGAGAGGGCTAGAGAAAGATTCCTGCCTCTATGTACATTGGGGGCTAGAGTCGAATGTTTGGTGACAAAAAGGTTCATGCTGACTCTATCTACATTGGGGGCAGGAATTAAACAATTTGAGAGGGCTAGAGAAGGATTCCTGCCTCTATGTACATTGGGGGCAGGAATTAAACAATTCGAGAGGGCTAGAGAAGGATTCCTGCCTCTATGTACATTGGGGGCAGGAATTAAACAATTTGAGAGGGCTAGAGAAAGATTCCTGCCTCTATGTACATTGGGGGCTAGAGTCGAATGTTTGGTGACAAAAAGGTTCATGCTGACTCTATGTACATTGGGGGCAGGAATTAAACAATTTGAGAGGGCTAGAGAAGGATTCCTGCCTCTATGTACATTGGGGGCAGGAATTAAACAATTCGAGAGGGCTAGAGAAGGATTCCTGCCTCTATGTACATTGGGGGCAGGAATTAAACAATTTGAGAGGGCTAGAGAAGGATTCCTGCCTCTATCTACATTGGGGGGCAGGAATTAAACAATTTGAGAGGGCTAGAGAAGGATTCCTGCCTCTATGTACATTGGGGGCAGGAATTAAACAATTTGAGAGGGCTAGAGAAGGATTCCTGCCTCTATGTACATTGTGGGTAGGTTAAATGTTATTTGATTGTGATTTGTGACCGCTTCCTAACTTTAATTCAGTATATTTGGTGCAAAATTTGGAGAAAAATTCAGAGTAGATTAAGGCCACAGCAAACAGGTCCACAATGGGCCAATATGTTTTTCTCGCATGATCGCATCGTCAGTCCAAATCTCTCTGTGAAATTCGATTTTTTCTAGGTAAGCTAATCCCCTTGTCAGCTGAGGCCAGGCCGATCAGATTGGTCGAATGTGTTTCTCAGAAAGGGGTGACCAGCAGACCGCAATGGAGGTGATTAGAAGCTTTTGAAGAAGCCGATTCGAAAATAGGGAAAATTCAATTTAATTTTGGATTAAGTACACCAGACGGACCAGCCCATCCCATTCCGTGCTGTGCCCGTGGCGGGAAAGCACCGAGTTCGCAGATATTTGTTAGGCCAATAATATTTGCCCACGTTGGTCGAGAGCGTCACCGCAGGGAGGGGAAACCGGCTGTCGCTTCGCTACTCAGCATGCCGTGATCGGGGTGATAACGGGGCATGAGGGACATGAGGCAGAGTAGAGGGAACGGACAGAAGACGTCCCCGGGACTGCTCATTCCCGGCCTTGCCCATGGGTCGCGAATTTAATTATTCCTAATGACGCTACAGCCTCAATTTTCGCATCCCACGCTCCTAGCCCCCTTCAGCCGCTGCTTAGGCCTGTCCTGTCCCTTCATGCTGCCCTTAATCCGCAGGTAGAAAGTGTAGCAAAAGACAGGTCGACATGACGCTTGAGGCGGGTGACGGGGCCGATGAAGAAGCACCTCGTGTTGCGAGATTAATTTTTCCTTGTTGTAATTTGCCAACTAGAAATTGCCGTTGAAACACGGCTTAGAAGATCAGAGCTGTTCCCGCATGGGGGAATTCAGGCAAGGTTTCGCTCCCAGCAAATAGTTGTCTGCATTGTCCGCTGCGCGAGGCATTCATTTTAATCTGCATTGACGTACACATTCCCATTTGCGTGTTTTTCACTGACACAGTGATGTACTTGAAAAACTTGCGGTTTGCTTTTGAGCGATCAGGCTTGCTCGGAAGAGTGTAAAGTTGAGTAGGAAGGCCAGTTTACTTCAATCGAAGCTTTTTCAACTATTTTTTATTGTTATGCAAACACTGCACGAGAGACCTGTTAGCTTTCTGCTCAATAACATATTAGTACTTGTACTTAGAGCTTGCACTAACAGATACTTCAGTAGTCACTTGCACCAGCCTCAATTCACCTGGATAATATTTTGGTCAGTCAATTAAAAAAGCAAATTTTATCAATTGAATGAATTTCTCTGCATGAAAATCTATCAAACTGTCAGTTTTCTGCTAGAGAATGACTTGAATTTCTTGGTAGTTGAAACAGCTATTTAGCCTATCGAAAGTGTATATACCAAGCGTCTGCTTTTCCTGTGAGAATTTCAACCTATTTGATTCGATTGAAAATTGTAATGTATTCTGCTTAACTGGCTTTGACGTGAAACAACGATCCATCCGATTTTCCTTGAAACAAACCAATCGAAATATTTCTATTTTTGAGAAATTACCTGATTTAAACTAAAAGTTTTAAAGCTTACTTCAAGTGTGGCAGTTCTTTTAAGCAGAAGTGAGTTAATAGCCCAGTAATTTTATCCAAAATGTCTTGCTTGAATGTTTTTGTTTTATTATTGGCGGTGCTTGATCTCGCCGTGGCCTCCCGGAGCTGCTGTATTCTGTTAAAGTGCAGATTTCACAGGTGCAATCGTTCTTCCGCGGCTGGCTCTGCCGCCGGCGCTGGAAGCAGATCGTTGAGGAGTACATCCGCTCCGAGCACGCTGAGCACATGCGCAAGAGGAACGGCATCGTGTTCGGCCTGGTGGAGTGCGAGGAGGAGTACGTGCAGCAGATCAGCGTGCTGGTGTCCTGCTTCCTGCGGCCCTGCCGGATGGCCGCCTCGGCCAAGAAGCCCATCATCACGCACGAGGATGTCAACTCGGTGTTTCTCAACGCGTGAGTGCTCGAGTGGCTTCGAGGACTGGCGATCAGAAAATAGCGTTGGGAATGGGGAAAGAGTGGCGAGGGTCAGGGATGCTTTTTCTGACCCTCGCCTCCGTGCGAAGAATTGGAGAGGCGGTCGCCGTGAAGGCTTGGCAGATTTGTGTGGGCACTGAAGGTGAGCAGGCCGTTCAAACAAAATTGAGCACGAAACTGCGGAACAAAGTCCCACGGGGGGAGCTGGAAACTCGCCGAGTGCATGCTCAGGACACTGCTCAATCATGTTTGCCAGCTTCTAGCGGTTGTCGGGAGACCATTTGTCAGCGATGAGTTTATTAGCAGCCGGGCATCCAGGCCAGTTTTGGGGCCTGGCAGGCTGAGCACTTTAGAGTGCGCGCCTCAAAGGGCAATAGTGAGAAAGCCATCAAATGCAAAGTGCCTGTCTGGATGTACTTTCAGCAAAAAAATCAAATGCCATTTGAAGGTCGGGCTTCGTTTTTAAGGAACAATTTAGATTGGGTTCGTGGCTCCCACCGATTCTGGACTAATCTGTATTGGCGGGTGTCTGGTGGCGGGTCAGCTGGGAGATCAGCTCTGATTAATTGGAACTGACTGACTGACCTGCCAGAAAGTTAACCCCACAGTTTGAGAAGAGACTCAAGATGAGAGAAGGGCCGTGAAACTATGATAGAAAATGAAGGATATAGTTTAAGGAGATAACACCCAAAGGCGGAAGAATATTAACAATTAAAGAGTCTGACATAGCAAATGCAGTGGGACATCATTGGGATTCACGGGGTAGAAAGAGACAAGGGGAGAAAGAGACAAGGGGAGAAATAGACAAGGGGAGACAGAGACAAGGGGAGAAAGATACAAGGGGAGACAGAGACAAGGGGAGAAAGATACAAGGGGAGACAGAGACAAGGGGAGACAGAGACAAGGGGAGAAAGAGACAAGGGGAGAAAGAGACAATGGGAGAAAGAGACAAAGGAAGACAGAGACAAGGGGAGAAAGAGACAAGGGGAGACAGAGACAAGGGGAGAAAGAGACAATGGGAGAAAGAGACAAGGGGAGAAAGATACAAGGGGAGACAGAGACAAGGGGAGAAAGATACAAGGGGAGACAGAGACAAGGGGAGACAGAGACAAGGGGAGAAAGAGAGAAGGGGAGACAGAGACAAGGGGAGAAAGAGACAAGGGGAGAAAGAGACAAGGGGAGAAAGAGACAATGGGAGAAAGAGACAAAGGAAGACAGAGACAAGGGGAGAAAGAGACAAGGGGAGACAGAGACAAGGGGAGAAAGAGACAATGGGAGAAAGAGACAAGGGGAGAAAGATACAAGGGGAGACAGAGACAAGGGGAGAAAGATACAAGGGGAGACAGAGACAAGGGGAGACAGAGACAAGGGGAGAAAGAGAGAAGGGGAGACAGAGACAAGGGGAGAAAGAGACAAGGGGAGAAAGATACAAGGGGAGAAAGAGACAAGGGGAGAAAGAGACAAGGGGAGAAAGAGACAAGGGGAGAAAGAGAGAAGGGGAGACAGAGACAAGGGGAGAAAGAGACAAGGGGAGAAAGAGACAAGGGGAGAAAGATACAAGGGGAGAAAGAGACAAGGGGAGAAAGAGACAAGGGGAGACAGAGACAAGTTGAGAAAGAGACAAGGGGAGAAAGAGACAAGGGGAGAAAGATACAAGGGGAGAAAGAGACAAGGGGAGACAGGGACAAGGGGAGACAGAGACAAGGGGAGAAAGATACAAGGGGAGAAAGAGACAAGAGGAGAAAGAGACAAGGGGAGAAAGATACAAGGGGAGAAAGAGACAAGGGGAGAAAGAGACAAGCGGAGACAGAGACAAGGGGAGAAAGAGACAAGGGGAGAAAGAGACAAGGGGAGAAAGAGACAATGGGAGAAAGAGACAAAGGAAGACAGAGACAAGGGGAGAAAGAGACAAGGGGAGACAGAGACAAGGGGAGAAAGAGACAATGGGAGAAAGAGACAAGGGGAGAAAGATACAAGGGGAGACAGAGACAAGGGGAGAAAGATACAAGGGGAGAAAGAGACAAGGGGAGAAAGAGACAAGGGGAGAAAGAGACAAGGGGAGACAGAGACAAGTTGAGAAAGAGACAAGGGGAGAAAGAGACAAGGGGAGAAAGATACAAGGGGAGAAAGAGACAAGGGGAGAAAGAGACAAGGGGAGAAAGAGACAAGGGGAGAAAGAGACAAGGGGAGAAAGAGACAAGGGGAGAAAGATACAAGGGGAGAAAGAGACAAGGGGAGAAAGAGACAAGGGGAGACAGGGACAAGGGGAGACAGAGACAAGGGGAGAAAGAGACAAGGGGAGAAAGATACAAGGGGAGAAAGAGACAAGGGGAGAAAGAGACAAGGGGAGACAGGGACAAGGGGAGACAGAGACAAGGGGAGAAAGAGACAAGGGGAGAAAGATACAAGGGGAGAAAGAGACAAGAGGAGAAAGAGACAAGGGGAGAAAGATACAAGGGGAGAAAGAGACAAGGGGAGAAAGAGACAAGGGGAGAAAGAGACAAGGGGAGAAAGATACAAGGGGAGACAGAGACAAGGGGAGAAAGAGACAAGGGGAGAAAGAGACAAGGGGAGAAAGATACAAGGGGAGAAAGAGACAAGGGGAGAAAGAGACAAGGGGAGAAAGATACAAGGGGAGAAAGAGACAAGGGGAGAAAGAGACAAGGGGAGACAGGGACAAGGGGAGAAAGAGACAAGGGGAGAAAGATACAAGGGGAGAAAGAGACAAGGGGGAGAAAGAGACAAGGGGAGAAAGAGACAAGGGGAGAAAGAGACAAGGGGAGAAAGATACAAGGGGAGACAGAGACAAGGGGAGAAAGAGACAAGGGGAGAAAGAGACAAGGGGAGAAAGAGACAAGGGGAGAAAGATACAAGGGGAGAAAGAGACAAGGGGAGAAAGAGACAAGGGGAGAAAGAGACAAGGGGAGAAAGATACAAGGGGAGACAGAGACAAGGGGAGAAAGAGACAAGGGGAGAAAGAGACAAGGGGAGAAAGATACAAGGGGAGAAAGAGACAAGGGGAGAAAGAGACAAGGGGAGAAAGATACAAGGGGAGAAAGAGACAAGGGGAGAAAGAGACAAGGGGAGACAGGGACAAGGGGAGAAAGAGACAAGGGGAGAAAGATACAAGGGGAGAAAGAGACAAGGGGGAGAAAGAGACAAGCATGGGGAAATTAAACAAATGAATTCCCATGAAGCATCTAAGAGTTTGCAAGTTACATTTTGCCAAACAAGCCGTGATCCAAACGTGGGCTCAACCCGACCCCATTGCAGCGAGACCCTGCTGTTCCTGCACCAGATCTTCCTGCAGGGCCTGAACAGCAAGATGGACAACTGGCCTACACTGCAGCTAGGCGACCTGTTTGACATGCTGCTGCCAATGCTGAGCATCTACCAGGAGTACGTGCGCAACCATCACTACAGCCTTCAGGTGCTGGCCGAGTACAAGCAGAAGCCAGAGTTCGCTGCCCTGCTCAAGCGCTACGAGGAGAAGCCGGTTTGCGAGGGCCGCAGCCTGGAGACCTTCCTGACCTACCCGATGCACCAAATTCCGCGCTACATTGTCACCCTGCACGAGCTGCTGGCGCACACACCGCACGACCACGTGGACAGGCAGCAGCTGGAGTTCGCCAAGAGCAAGCTGGAGGACCTGTCACATGTGAGCCCTTCGTAAACAGGAATCCCACTCTAAATATCCCCATTCCAAATATCCCCATTCCAAATCCCCCCATTCCAAATATCCCCATTCCAAATATCCCCATTCCAAAATATCCCCATTCCAAATGTCCCCATTCCAAATATCCCCATTCCAAATATCCCCATTCTAAATATCCCCATTCCAAATATCCCCATTCCAAATATCCCCATTCCAAATCCCCCCAATACCAAATATCCCCATTCCAAATCCCCCCAATACCAAATATCCCCATTCCAAATCCCCCCAATACCAAATATCCCCCATTCCAAATATTATCATTCCAAATATCCCCATTTCAAATATCCCAATTCCGAATATCCCCATTTCAAATACCTCTATTCCGAATATTTCTCATCATAAATACCCCACATTGGATTTCAGAATTTTTAGCATTTAGAGCTCATTTTCCTTAGATTTATTAAATTTAGAAATTAGATTTTTTAACAGGCGTTAGTTCCTACTGACCACAGTAGAGTGCTGCAACCGAGTCGCTATTCTCATGTGGCCAATTTGCTTTCAGGTGATGCACGACGAAGTGTCTGAGACGGAGAACATTCGCAAGAACCTGGCCATCGAGCGCCTGATAGTTGAAGGCTGCGACATCCTGCTGGACGTGAACCAGATCTTCGTGCGCCAGGGCTCCCTGGTGCAGATCATGGGCAATGACAAGGCCAAGAACAGCCGCGGCAGGTTGGGCTCCTTCAGCAGCACCTTCAGCAACAAGGACTCCAAGAAGGAGGCTATGAGGCAGGTTTTTCTGTTCACCAATCATCTGATCCTCACTACCAGGGCTTCCAGCGGCCGGTTGCACCTGGTTAAGGTAATTATAAATTAACAGTTTGATTTTGCCATGTTTCAGGGTTCGGGGCCGCTATAAAGAGTTTTAGGTCTGTGCCGGAGGTTTTTTGCTATTGCTTTTCGTTGTTCACTTGTTGTTGAAGTATGAATTATGAATTATGATAAAGTGTTGAAAGTTTAGAAGTTTCGGATTGAGTAACGAAGTATAGAATGACGCGGCTTTCTATCGGGAAGTTCAACTGCTCTTGTCTGCAGAACTATGGCAAGCTGTCACTGTCCGACTGCACTCTCTCGGAGGACTGTACTTCCGACTTCTACTACTTCGATGACGATGGTGAGTGACAAGTTCTAGAGCACTGCCACAGATGAACAGGTGAACAAACTTTGCACCCGATTCATTGTCATTGTCGCAGCCCCGGACCCCAACCTGCTGAGCATCGAGCAGCCCAAGGACGGTCGCAACGCCACCCCGGATTTCAACGGCCTCGACTTCCGCCTGATCCTGCACACCAAGACCGGACCGCCCGTGACCATCACCCTGGTGGCCAACTCGGTGCAGGAGAAGGCCGCCTGGTGCTCCGACATCAACCAGGTTTGTACTTTTATGCCGGCGCATGTTGGCCTCGTTCACCAAATCAATGACGCAACTATTTTATCCGATTCGCAGTGCATCGAGCAGATTCACTACAGTGACTTGCTGAACAGCACCTTGGCTGAGACCAGCTCCGTGTCCATGCCGCACACGATCAGGTGAGTTCGGAGTATTCGGAGTAACTCAGTGTGTGCAAATCACGGATTGAATCCCAGGCGACCACAGATATATATCCCATCGATGTACCAATGTGATTTCCTTATACGAGTACAAATAACAACCTCACATCCTCTTCAACCAATAGCACCTTCAGTTAATCCAAATTCTCTGCTAGCTTCATCATTTTTGGTTAGAATTAAAAGCAATTAAAAACATTTTTTAGCAACCATGGCATCACGAAGTTCATTAGTAACAAACTGATGAAGTAAGTAAACCCGTGTCCACCTAGACATTGTGACCGGGACAAGCCGACGGTTTTCATGATTTTTAGTATTGTTTTCATTTTAATTGGCATGCACCTTGTAGAATTTAAGTGCATTATTTCAACTGTTATTGATTCTGATTGATTTACAAGCTCTCAAAATGCGCATGAAAAGTCATAGTTTTTTTCTAATAATTAATATTTTTATCGAAGCAGGAACGATGTTCAAATGTTCGTTTTACTTTTTTCTCTCCTTTAATAATATATACTTTTGCACAGAGGTTGCATTATCTAGCCTGTCACAGTTGCACTCATAAGTGAGGTTTGAGCCTCATGTTGGGCTCTAGTTAATGTACACCAGCTGTTCTGTTTTGTGCAATTGTTCGATTGGTATTTGATGCCTGTGAATGTCTTAGTCCCTGTTTTGCGCTAAATGATAAATTGGAGACAGTTCTTAGATTTTTCATTTTATTCTGTCGTTTAGAGTCATTGCTCTCAGTAAACATGTTGACTCATTGGTTTCCATCTTGTACTAGCTAAGTTTTAGCTCAATACTAGCAAGTTTTGCCCCCCTTCGGGGAGCAGAAATATTTTTAATTCCTCTAGTATATACTTTTCAGCAGCGGTATTTTCCGATTTTTTAAAGCTACAATGATCCCCCAGTTGACAATGATCCCCCAGTTGACAATGATCCCCCAGTTGACAATGATCCCCCAGTTGACAATGATCCCCCAGTTGACAATGATCCCCCAGTTGACAATGATCCCCCAGTTGACAATGATCCC
This sequence comes from Macrostomum hystrix, assembly GCA_950097015.1. Taxonomy (NCBI): domain Eukaryota; kingdom Metazoa; phylum Platyhelminthes; family Macrostomidae; genus Macrostomum; species Macrostomum hystrix. Next base: position 1,054,155 of record CATNEN010000015.1, read on the forward strand.
CCAGTTGACAATGATCCCCCAGTTGACAATGATCCCCCCAGTTGACAATGATCCCCCAGTTGACAATGATCCCCCAGTTGACAATGATCCCCTAGTTGACAATGATCCCCCAGTTGACAATGATCCCCCCTTGACAATGATCCCCCAGTTGACAATGATCCCCCCTTGACAATGATCCCCCAGTTGACAATGATCCCCCAGTTGACAATGATCCGCCAGTTGACAATGATCCCCCAGTTGACAATGATCCCCCAGTTGACAATGATCCCCCCTTGACAATGATCCCCCAGTTGACAATGATCCCCCAGTTGACAATGAACCCCCAGTTGACTAACTGAAGCAACTGAAGGGCCATGTATTCTTACAGGCTGAAAACAATGTGCTCCGAAGTTAAATTCCAAGCTCGTATGAAAACTGCTCACAATAACCTGAAAGTTGTGAGTTTGAGCCTCTCAGGTAATGATCAAGGAACTTTGAGCACACCTAAGACACAGAACAATAAACAGAAGCGTGGTATTCAATGTCTATAGTTCAATGTCTATAGACCCGAATCCAAATCCAACGCACTTCCCTTGCCTAGGTCGGATCCCAAGCTGTTCAAGGACGATGTTGACATCAAGTTCAGCAGAACTCTGAACTCCTGCAAAGTGCCGCAGGTAAGCGATCCCAGACAGGTTTCGCTTAGTGGAATGACAATGGATCTTTAGTACCTGTAGTGAGCTGATTTTCACAAACCAACGAACGCAGATCCGACATGCCACGGTCGAACGACTCCTCGATCGGCTGACCGATCTGCGCTTTCTGTCCATCGACTTTTTGAACACCTTCCTGCTGACCTACCGGATCTTCACCAGCCCGAAGACTGTCATACTGGCGCTGAAACGCATTCTGAATAATCCGGAGAGTGGGAACCTAGACCCCAGGCCCAGCATCAGCATTCAGAGGTGAGCCAGCATTCTGAATTAGCTGGGGTAATTAAGGGTAGGTGGGGCAGTCCCCCAGTCCATGGACTGAACAGCCGTACGCAGACTTCAGATGTGCGGCGTAATAGCTGCGGCTGTGGTGTTGCACATCTGGTCCGATTGGCACGTTTCCAGTCCAAGTGAAAAAGTAAATTTCTACGCTCAGTGCTTCTAAATTTTAGACCAAATTAGGCCAACCAATCAGAACTGAAGACAATGAACATTACACAGTAGCTTGCATTCCACATTCATTTTAGCTCCACCGAGTCCGATCAGAACGCCATCGGAGCTGTAGGCACCGGAGCTCCAGGCTCTGCTGGCCCAGTCATTGTTGGTGGCGGCGGTGGCGGAGGCGGAGGCGGAGGCGGCGGCAGCGGCAGCTATCTTCACGTAAAGCCTCAACTGGACAAGGCGAGGCGAATCAGCACCGGCATGATGCGCCTGGAGATCGCCAGCGAGACCGCAGCCGCCGGCAACAAAACTCGGGCAGGACAAGCCTCGCCGGCTGCTGCAAAGGTCGCTCCGTCAGCATCGTCTTCGAAGACTGCGTCTGTTGCAGTGGCAGCAGTTGCTGCAGCTTCCGGCCCACCTGGAGGTCGGCAGCAGCCGGGTGGTCCAGCAGCAGCGGTGATGGCAGCCGCTGTTGCTCCGCATCGCACAGGAAGCCTCGACGCTGGCGCGTGCGTTCGTCTCGTCAATCAGCGTCCGGGTGAGGCGAAATACAGCAATCCGGCAGCCATGGCGGCAGCTGCAGCGGCTGCGGCGACGGCGGCAGCGGCTGCAAAGCGCTCAGCCGCAGTGGCTGCCGCTGCTGACGCTGCCGCTGAAGGAGGTGCCGTCGGAGACTCACCGGAGATTCTCTGCGAGCTGTCGGAAATCAGCGAGCGACGCAAACAGATGATGGAAGCTGCGGCCGCAGCGGCTGTGGCAGCTGCCGAAGAGGCTGCAACGCAAGCGTCAGGAGACAACCGGGCACCCATCGCCAGCTGCGAGACAGTGCAGGAGGACGCGGCCACCAGCAGCGATGATAGCGACAGCGAGACCACCCCTGCTACTGGCGCTGGTCGGGAAAGGCTGATCGCTAAGAAGGTAAAGTTTTCTGTTTTCATGAATTTTCCTTGGGACTACTTCAAGCTGAAAACTATCCAAACCATCAAACAGGTTCGCATAGCCGGGGTGACAGAATCGGAGGTCCGTGACTCGAGTCCTCCGCCCCTAACCACGGACATTCCCAGCATTCTGCACAATCAGCAGCAGCCGAATCCGCAGATGTCACAGGCGCCATTGTCGCCGAAGCCGCAAATTCGGCCGACTCGATTCGAAGCGCCGTCAATGTTCATCCCCGAGTGCAACCTGCTAGACCATCGGTCCCTGTCTCCGGGCAGCTCCCCACAGCCAGCGAGATCCGCCGCAGCCACCGCTGCCCGTCTGACCGCGGGCAGTCCGCTGCCCTCTCGCAGAGCAGCATCGCCCATTCGCCCACCGCAATCTCAGCAGCAGCAGCAGCTGGACTCGCCATTGTCGCACAGCGCCAGTTCGCCAACAATCGGTCAGCCGCCCTCGGGGGTTCAATTTGGCGGAGGAGGCGTGACTGCCAGCGGATCTGGAGCTTCTAGCGGCGCCTATCAGAGCCAAGCCAGTTGGCCCAGGGGCTCCGTGGTGTCATGTGAGTTGGGGTTTGAGACGCGTTTGTCATTTTGCTAGCTTTACTATAGCGAAGATAAGTGCTTTCGAAAGAAGGCCATAAAAATAAGCTATTGCCCTCTTAAAGAGTTGAAGTGTTGGCTCTAAATGCACCGGTCGAAGCTTGAAGTCTTGATCTCGAATCGAGGTCACATTAATTTGGAGCGCAGAGGCGCCTCAAGGCACAGTTCGAGTGTGCTCTGCCTGATGATGAGAAATGCAGGGCAAATGTTTTCACATCCATGTTGAGAGTATTACTATTATGACCACACATTAATACTCATCAGGGTCGGGCGTTAAGCGGCCCTCCTACGCGTCAGAGTCAGGCGATCTTCCAGGCCAACACTCGCGCTGCAGCATTGTTACCCGCTCTGACGTGGATTCGCCGCCATGTCGCACCCGAGCCGGGGCCGTGGTCACGTCGTCCAGAGCTTCGAAGAGACGGTGAGAGTTTCACTGGCACAGGGACGGCCAAACACGCGGGAAGATCAATCTCTTGTTGAAACATTTACTCCAAGTACCGTTGCAAACCTCATCCAGCTCCAGCAACACAGCAGCCGCGCTCGCCTTCGCCGCGGCCACCGCCGGAGCTGCCAACTCGCCCAAGATCAGCGCCAGCGAGCGTCAGGGCCGCGCCACAGTCGCCAGCGCCTCGGCTGCTGCGACAGCCGCTGCCGCCGCCGCAGCCGCCGCCGCGGCCACCTGCGGGCCAATGTCTGGCGGAATTCTCGACAAACGGCTGAGCATTATCTGCACCGCTGCCACCATGCGAGTGTTGAATGTTGTCCGTCACTGGGTCTACAAGTTCGGGGAAGACATCGAAGCAGACGCCGCGCTGCGCAGCGACATGATCGACCTGCTGGAGGAGCTCGTCTGCAACCAGAGCCTGTTCCCGCCGGATCACAAGGCTGCGCTGCAGATTCTGCTGCGCCTGCGAAACGACTCTTTGACTGAGCCGAAGCCCGACCTGGAGGCGCTGCTGACACCAAAGTCCGTGCCATCGGCCGAGTGTTTCGATACCCTGTCCGCGCTGGACATTGCTGAGCAGATCACCTACATTGATCACCAGATATTCAGAGCCATTCAAAGCACGTAAGTAACGAACTATTTAAATATCTTGCAAAGTAATTCGCAATGCGATCGTGCCAGCTCTTTCTCAGACAAATGTGCATCCATGCTGTTCAGAAGCCTTATCATTTCTTTAATACACAGCTAGAGGGTGAATAGAGGGTAAACGTGTCTCACTCTCACCAAAGTTCTGAGTATTCAAAGTATTCAAATTTGGGGCGCAGCAGTGGAGAGATGGCTTTAGGGTTTGCCGTAAGGCGTAAACTTTACTTTTAAGTCAATTGTTTTGCAAGTCCCGACAAATGACCAGCGCTTACTCAGAATGTGAACTTTATTTTAATTAGCCTAGTCTGCGACCATTCAACTTCGAGAAAAAATATTGCACTTTATACTTTTAAAGCCGCGATTGATTTCAGTGAGTTCCTCATGCAAGCCTGGATGAAGCGCGACCGCAATGAAAAGGCGACTCACGTGCACCTGGTCAGCAAGCGCTTCAACGAGGTCAGCAGCCTGGTGATCTCCGAGATCGTGTCGCGCACAGAAATGTCTGATCGGGTGGCCTGCATGGAGAAATGGGCGGCCATTGCTGATATCTGTCGCTGCCTGCACAACTACAATGGCGTGCTGCAGATCTGTGCGGCATTCGTGAACTCGGCCGTGTTCCGCCTGAAGAAGACCTGGGAGCGGCTGTCCAAGTCCACCCGCCAGATGATCGAGAAGCTGCAGACTCTCGTATCGTCAGATGGAAAGTTCAAGAACATGCGCTCAGCACTGCACACGTGAGTTCAGTTTCGTGAGGCCAAGTATTCGTGCACTTTGAAGCGAGAAAAAAGTACATTTCCCACGCTTGTGCTCAGACCGAACATAAATTAGCAAATTATGAAGCAACATAGCTCGAGAATAACCGTCGTCAAACACCGTCTCTCCTCGACTCTAATTATCGAGGCAGGATGAGCGCTGAGCACTCACAAAGGTAAACTGGCTGCGCTGCATCTGTAGGTGCGTGAGCTAATATAATCACTAGTTAATATGCGAGGTGAACATTTCTGTTCCTTAGGCTTCAATCGAATATTTCACGGTTATCAGCATTGACGAATAACCAATTGGCGCTTCACAGCTCCCATCCCAGGCTACTGTTGTGAATCTGAACTGACACTGGCACATTGCGGCGGGTGGCTTTAGTGCAAGTTTGAAACTTATACGGCAACTCGAATTCTAATAGATGCCTCAGTGTTGTATATTTCTATGGCTAAAATACCTATTGATTTTAAATGCCATTTTAGCAGATTGAATTTTCGAAAGTAAAAAGTTTGCCTTAAAGCCCCGCGCGTGCTCAGAGCCCGCTCATTGCCCCTGCATTAAAAAATAGAATTGTTTTGTTGACGCTTTGGTTTTACGAATCCATATTGTGTAAATTATCGACACTTACATTTATATCAGATGTGCCCTAGTTTTTGCATTCTCATTGTAACATGATTAATTTAAGTCAATAAAGCGTGCATTAAACGACAGGAGTATGCATTAAATGCTTTTGGTCGATAAAATGCTGTCTATAGCAAGACAGATGAAAGATAGCATGCTCCACAATGCATTACTATTGTACGCTGACTGACTGCAGCAAGGACTTATGGTCGTGAGCGAGTGTCTATGGTAGATTTATGCTAGGCTTCCGAGTGCGTAAATAGTCTTTGCACGAGTGCGCGCAGCGCACGAGTGCCATAGACTATTTACGCACTAGGAAGCCTAGCATAAGTGCATTGATTTATGACCAAGTGTGTGTGCGCAAGACCAGCTCCTTCGGCCCATAGACAATACCCGTCTGGGATTTACTGCAAAGTAGCTCAGAAGAGGGATGGCACGGAGATCAAGTGGAGTATCATTTACCGCACAGTTGCGGAATTTACTGCACACTTCAATCTATTTCTTTGATGGCCTTTGGGCCATAAACTATACACGAGCTTGAGACGTTTACGCACATTTGGTTATATGTCAATGGTCCTTGCTGCACGACGCTGCTCAAATCGTCAGTTTTTCTTGCTATGTTTATGTCTATAGCCACTCGTGCACTCAAAACCGACTCACATTAAGTGCTGTGTCCAATGGAGGGAGGGTCCCGTTTGCTTGGCGGCCGTTTGTAGCGTTGACAAAGAAGGCCGTGAAGAAAGAATCGATGATTCCTAAAGCCCGCAAATAAGGATGAAAATCTTCGAGGCATTTTCACCTCGTACTCTCACCTCGCTACCTCGAGTAGGCGGTGTCTGAGGACTGTCTTTTTCAAGACTATCAATCCCGCTAACCTCACCAATGCCATCGATTTAGTCTAGCGACTGCTATTAACGCCTCAGTCAGTCTGCATAGCCGTATTTAAGTAGACTACCTTTGCTTAAATTTAGCATATAATCAATTTTCGTTTATACTAGTTGAGTTTTTATATGCTTGTCAATTTTAACAAGTTTCCCGTTAATTTATCTGACTCATCGATAATACACATAATACACTGTGGGTGTGGGAAGACATGTCTTCGCTTGCTTAACTGGCTGCGGTGGAGAATGCAAAGCCTTAAAAGCAAGGAAGACTTGACGAAAGACACAAAAACAAACAAACTAGCAAATATACGACAAAGACCTCTTGATGTCATGCTTTTCTAACGATAAAATCGAATGTTGTCTAATCAACAAATACCCAACTATGTTTCTGAAATGAGAAATTACAATCATTAACTAAGAGATGAATTATAGCTTAAAGCTTTCTTTTTCAGAATGGCCTTAGGGTCCGAGCCAAGTTAGACGCAGCAAATATGTATTTGCTTAGCAGCAACAATGCTGCGGTGAATTTATAGCCTTAACTATGCACACATTGTGACAGAGAAGAAATTCACCACTTTAAACTTGCAGCTGCGACCCGCCCTGCATCCCGTACCTGGGCATGTACCTCACCGACCTGTCCTTCATCGAAGAGGGCACCTCCAATGTCACCGAAGATGGCCTCATTAACTTCTGCAAGATGCGGATGGTAAGCTGGCAACCACTGGTTCATTGCTTTAAAGATGCCCTGCTACATATAGTAGGGCTGACGTAGATGGCGTAGAAAATTGTACTTAAAAGGGTCGTTTTAATGTTCTAATTTTGTCTGGTTGCAGATTGCGCACGTGATCCGTGAGATCCAGCAGTATCAGCAGACACCCTACCGAATTGAGTACAATATCAAGGTTTGTGGTCTCTTTCAATTTTTCAAAAATACCCGTTCACTAACGTGCTGCTAAAATATTCGTTTTTGCATCGAAAATTGAGTTTCTAAAATCTTGCAAAACCTCTGTTTTGCTGCTACCAGGCCTGCGACTACTTGTTGGACCCAACTCGTCAAATGGACGACGAAGCGACGTACCAGGCCTCTCTACGACTCGAACCCAGGGCCTCGATCTGCCCTGAGACGGCTCACCAAACTCGCATCAAGCCGCAGCACTGAGAGCTGCTTGAGATCCTAACAATCTTGAGATCCTAACAATCTTGAGATCCTAACAATCTTGAGATCCTAACAATCTTGAGATCCTAACAATCTTGAGATCCTAACAATCTTGAGATCCTAACAATCTTGAGATCCTAACAATCTTGAGATCCTAACAATCTTGAGATCCTAACAATCTTGAGATCCTAACAATCTTGAGATCCTAAGATCCTAACAGACTCTAACAATGCTAAACCTTGAGTGTAAAATCTTGTCTGGTGCAGTGTGATGTCTTGTCCCTAATTCGCACTGTCTGTCTCAGTATCTGATTGTAAATAGCACTAAGCATGGCATTCCTTATTGTCTTTTCTATTTGTAATGCTGCTGCTCTCTGATACTCCACTGCATTCGTCTCTTACTAGACGTCAGCTAGTTGTTAACCAGTCACTCGTCACATAAGAAGCTGTACTGATGTTGTTCAAAGCATGTTTCAGTTCTACCTGTCTATTGTCCGTCATTCATGTATCCGTCATTCATCATGTATTCCTCCGATGCTACGCATATGTTTACTCTGAGTGTCAGTTCTGCATGTCCGTCTTGACGTCTTGTGATACTAACCGCGATCTAATAGCTTGTCTACTCGAATAGACCTATTTTGTTCTTTTATCTAGCTGTTTCGCAAACCGATTGCGTCCTGTCGCATTTCCTATATTTAAAACTATATAATTAATTTAATTTCTGTCTGCTCTTTGCCTAAAAAATTCTATTCGTCAACTTTTATAAAAAAAATACCATGCCACTGTTAACCCATCCCTGAAGGCAATCTAGTATTTTTCCCAACAGTTTACCAACACAGCAGTCTGGCAGGCATTGTTGTACAAAAGTTTGTACACACCGCTCTAGGACATTGCGCCCAGTCTTTTTTAAGGCAAAATAATTATCGATTCTTATTGTCCTTATGATAATCATCAATGATATTTTCCGTGTCATATTTTTCCTTGCCGATAATGCAATACTGTGAAGCAATACTGGTCAGTTCCTTGTCTTTTTCTCAGTTTTTACATTGAATCTCCAACTACTTGTCTTAGCTGTTCCTTTCGTGTTCGCTGTTTTCCTTCGGACTGAAGATACGCCACGCCATCGAGTTTATTCGAGACATGTTGATGTTTGGCAAAAATATATTAACTTTTGCTGCTTCTCCACAATATCAGGCTGGTTATTGACTTATGTTTTAATGAGCGAGTGTGATACGACACAGGGTGGGTGATGCATAGTACGAGTGCTGTGTGCATTTTCTACTCAAAGACGACTGAACTTACGAAAATACAGGACTCAACGCTCGAGTCTTATAAAAAAGGGAAAAATTCTGGACTGTACATACATTATGTTAGGAGTTATGTATATACAACATCCTAGTGTATTATGATACGTTGAGTATTTCTACTCGTATATTGAGTTTTAGTTTATCCATCCTAGTATTACCATAGCGCTTGTAACAATATTTTTATTTCGTAACGATATATTGGGCCAAACTAGCCTATACCCATTGTACACTTTTGGAGGGGTTTTTTCCCAGCCACCAATGAAGCCTGATTGTTGCACGCCTTTACTGTCTATGTCCCGAACCCCGCCAGCTCGGATTATTTCGCCCACACTATGCAGGGTCTTACAGCCTTCCCCAAACTGAGCTCTCTTGCTGCCCTAAGTCAGGCGGTCTACTTTTGGACCATAGACATTTCGGGCGTGCACCAATCGACAAAATAATCGATTGCTGCACGCCCCGCGAGACCGCTGGCTATATCCGCTCCGTGAGACTGATTGTTGCACGCCCCAACTGTCTGTGGTCCAAAAGTATACAATGCCAGCGCTATGCGCCCTCGGTTAAAAACATTGCAGCACTCATAGCCGTTTATTACTATATCATTCGTATATTGGAAGCACAGAGTGCACACTAGCTAGCAAACAATACTGTATGTGTAAATAAGCCCTGCATGCTGTTTCAGTCCCTGTAAAATAGTATCGTTTATCTACTTCATAGTTTAAAAAATGAAATCGATTTAAAAGTGGCCTTCGTAAGTTTTCCATACATTTGCATCTTTTTGCTTTAGTAGTCCTTGTTCCTATATTATTTCTCCGTGAGCGCACCCCAATTTGCACACAGGTACCTGAACCCTTTTAGCAAGGAAAGGTGTTCTTTCTTGACCATTTTTCCAATTTACCGAAAAAATTCAATAAATGAATGTCAAGCTGTTGAATTAAATTAGTTAAGACATACATAATGTTTGATTTTGTATTTGGCTGTTAACACACAGCTTATAATTTGCTCAAATTCAGAGCTAATTGAGATAAAATCTAAAATACAAGGGAAATAAGCATAGTCCAAGAACCACATGTGCAAATCTTATGCTAATTTTTACACTTAAAGATAGGCTAAATAAGGCAAATCTTCTCTTTAGCCTTCACGGAAGACAAATTAAGGAGCTCAGAAGAAATGAAAAATGAGGCGCTTACAAAGGCAATTCGAGTGCCGAATGGACTTCGAATTTCCGGTCATAAACAAAGCATTGTACAAATATCTTTCCAGGCTACGAGCAAATTACGAATCGCAACATAGTAACGAAAAAATTAATTTTACGAAAATAAGACAGCGAAGCGAACTATTCGATCTAAATAGAAATGTACGCGTCTCCAAGTCACGCAAAAAATCCACACTTTTTACTTCTTAATCGAAAGGTAAAAAATGGCTTGAAACTGAAAATCAAAAGCGAAAAAAATGACAACGGACAACGGGAATTCGCTAAAGTAGAATTTAACGTGAGCGTCGGTAATCGGTCAATGAATTCATTTTTGTCGTCAGCATTTTGACAGTCTCTAATCAGTATCTGCACAGATGCGTAAACCAACTCGTCACTTTTTTAATGGGATCAGTCGAGCTCAAGGAGCTGCGCCGGCACCAGGCCTCGGTGGCCACCGACCTCCGCATTGTACATCCCATCGGGTCGCATCGGACCGAAGGTCAGCACATCGTCACCGCGTCGCAGCTCCAACTCGTAGGACGGAAAAGCCGACGGTGATTCGTCGCTGGGACGATAGTCCCGTGCCGCGCGGCGCCTTGTGCCCTGCTGCTGCTGCTGCTGAGGCGAGTGCGGCTGGTATTGCGATGGCGAAGGCTGCTGCGCCATCTGGGGTGACGATGAGGAGCGGTAGGGACTCATGGCCTCACTTGTTCGACGACCGGGGTTCTTCGAGTCCTCTCTACCCGGGCTGCGACCTCTAGCTTCTCCTGCCGGTATCTCAATCTTCTCGGAAGTTTCCCCATCGTAACCGAAAGTCTGCACGCCTAGTGAGGTGAGAACTCCTAGTGAAGCCTTTGGTATAAGTGACTTGGTGAGCCGACAGCTGACAACGGTCTGCTCCTCGACTCCGTTGACGAACACGCGATATCCGGCTACGACAACACCACGGTTGCGGTCCAGTGTGTCCAACGACGGCGCTTCCCATTCCAGCATGATGCTTCCGTCTCCAAGGACGCGACTGATGCGCACATTCATTGGCGGGTCCAGCATTCGCGGCGGCGGCTGGTTTGCCTTCGGCTCAAAGTCGGACCGGCTTGGTCTGGCAGCTGTTGGCCTCGACTGAGGTGGCGAGCGGCTTCTCTGGCGCACAGGCTCAGGCTCAGCCGCATTCGGGCTGTAGGGACTAGAGTAGCGATCATCCGGTGGATAGAATGCCTGCTGAGAAGCCCGGCGAGGCGAAGGATAGTCCATCGATTCGTCCCTCGTTGGTTGCTGCTGCTTCTGCGCTTGATACTGGGGTCTGATGGTATCGTCGGGTAGTTGCTGGAATTGTGAATCACGACGTGTTGTGTCAAACGGATGCTGACTGCTAGGGTAGCCGCTTTTGGCAAAGCTTGGATAGTCATTTTCAGGTTTCTGATGCTGTTGCTGCTGATGCTGCATAGCGGCTCGTGGCTCGTAGGCAGCTTTGGGGGAAGTAGTCGGATCATCGTATGTGGATGAGCGATACGGCGGCTGCTTTTGCGGCTGCTGCTGTTGCTGTTGAGCCAGAAGGGATGGCGATAGTGGCGATCGATCTCGAGGCCTATTGTTGCCCTGTGACCTGGCCACAATCTGCTCTGAGAGTGGAGGATCATCTTGGTTAGTGAGATAGTCGATTGGATCGACATAATCATCGAGAGTTTTGCGCTGATTCTGATCTGCTTCTTGCAGCAGCTCTCGGGGTAAGCGCTCTCCGCCACCGCGAAGCTCGTTTGCCAGGCGTCGGATCAGGTCGTCCTTCTCCTTGCACCGCTTTTGCAGACGCTCAATCTTTGGTCGAAGTTTCGCAACAAGCAGCTCGTTCTTAAACTTGTCTCTCTCCAGGTCCTCATAGCGCTTCTTGATTTTGTGAAAGTCGGTCTCCAAGTCGCGATAAAAGTCGTTCTCCCTTTCTAATTCATTCAGGACGTCCTTGAGCTTGCCGAGCTCCCGATGCAGCCCGGCTTCATCTGTCGATTTCTCCCGCAGCACATCCTTGAGTTGCTGAGTCTCAATCAGCAGGTCGCGCCGATCTTTCAGGATCTTGTTCTTGTCTTTTAGAGCGACCTTCAAATCATGGACTAGCTCCTCGAGCGCTTCCTTGTCTCGCTTAAGTGTCTCCAAGTGAAACACCTTTGCTTCGAGAGCCCTGACAGCTTCTCCCATGTAGGCGTTTTCTTCTTCGAGATTCCTGCAGCGCTCACGAAAGTCTGCCAGCTTCTCTACCTGCTCCTTGAGTGCCTTATTCTCGCGCTCTGCGGTGCGGTAGTGATTATCGGAGACAGCCTTTTCGTTCTCCACGCCAGCTAGGGCGCTTTTAGTTTCTACCAGCTCGCGATTCAGATTCTCGATCTGCTCATTCTTCGTTCGCACCTCGCGGTCTTTTCTAGTGACCTGGTTCTGCAGGTTCTTGAGCTCTGATTTAGCTCCTTCGACTTCCAACTCAAGACTCGCCAGCTCGTCCTTGGTCCGGTCCAATTCCTCGCTGACCGCCTGGAGTCGTTCGGCCTCTTTTAATGCGTTTTTTGCTACGATCACGCGATCCAGATTGTCGACCTCGGACTGCAGCTGGAAGATTATTCTCTCTTTTTCAGCAATGTCCTCGCCAAGTCTGGCGTTGTCCTCTGTGAGATCGGTAATGATCTTCTCCTGGTTGGTGATCTGGCGCTCCTTGTCCTTGATGAGATGCCGCAGCATGTATGCGTCGTCGGCAATTTTCAGCTTGCGGTTCATCTCGCGCTCGATGTAACGGTTGGTATCGAGCTCGCGACTCTGCGCTCGATTCTCCGCCTTCAGATCGTCCAGCTCGGACTCCGTGTGATGACGTCTCGCTGCCTGAGAGGCGTAGATGTCGCCATTATCTAGTGCTCCGTTGTGATGTTTCAGCTGCGTATCAAGCCAAGGCGACGTTATGGAATGAGTCATTCCATTGGGATCTTCATCCCTAAGTGCGGAATTCTTTAGCCGCTGAGGGTTCTGATGGTGATGGTGGGGGCCAGGGCCGGATTCGTTCTCCTCCTGCACCGGCGTGGGCCGTTCACGAAATGAAGGCTTCTTCGGTACTGGCGGGGGCTGACGCTGCACCGGTTGCTGCTTCGCATGCGGTGGTTGCTGCATGTGCTGCTGTTGCTGCTGCTGCTGCTGCTGCTGGGGCAGCTGATGTTGCTGTTGCTGCTGCTGCTGTTGCTGCTGGAACTGGCCATAGCTCACAGGCCTTGGATTGTGGTGACTGGCCATGCCTCGCTTTGGCTCTAAGGCTCTATGGTTCAAAGGCGGGTCTGCTGCTGCTGGTTGAATTGAATTGCTTGTTTTTGCTGGTGGCAATCCTCACTTCTCGGCGCATTTGGCTTAAGCAGCGGTTTTTAACAATCGGCTTCTGCCAAACCTCCGTAGAAAAGAAATGGGCGTCTCCCGTCAAAAGAGAGAACTGGCGAAAGAGCTCGCCCTCACCGGAGTTTCAAAGCGCGCACAGTCTGCCCCCCCATTGGGTGCCAGACTGGCCCAGACGGCACTCTCAAGTATTGGAAGCCGGGGAAGAAGGGAGCATGAGGAAAATATGCGGGTGATCGAGAGTAAATCGATTTCTTCTCCCGATCAGATCACCCTCCCCAGCCAGTTGGCGGTGGACCTCCCAGTGTTGGTAGCTGCCCTGGGCTGCTCCGCACAGCCCCAAGTTGTTTCTCCAGCCGAGAATGCTGCAATTGAAACAAGGCACTGGGGTCTGGTGATAGCCGTGCCTTACTGGCTGGGCGCGTATTGATCAGATCTCAGCTCTCTCTCTGCTTCAGTCCCCTGCTGAGCTGACGCGCAAGTTTCTAATTTTTTTTCGACCAGTTTTTCGCGCTTTTATTGCCTGGTGGTCCGTAGAGCGCGTCGGAGTCTTTAGCGTTCTTGGATCTCTAAGAAGGACTTTAAGAACCGAATAGGCGACAAGGCGGATAGACAGACGTTGTACGACATGTAGAGAACTATCGCTAAAATATTCCTGAACGATCCATCCGTTGCGAAGATTTTGAGCAATAAACTTATAAAACCCATAAGAGCCATGACGTCGTTAAAAAGTTATGTACTCGTGATCAAAATATAAAACGAATGAGTCATAAACTCATACGAGCGTAAGCCCCAACCACTCACTCACCAATGAACATGCCCCCTCGCGGGCTTGTTCCCCATTGATTGATTGGGCTTTGTTTCTTCAGTGGTATTCAACTCACGCATCCTGTCAGTCAGCGCCAAAATGAGCAGATAAAAATATCCTGTTGCCGAAAACCGCTACCAAAAGCAGGCAGTTTCCATATGGGGAACACAGTTGCAGCCATCTATTTTTCTCTGCATTAGTTTAGTCATGAATAATTGACAGGCATGAGGCAAAAGCTCCGCGGTCTAACGGACTGGACTTCAATGCAGTGCAAGAGACAGAAACGTGCGCAGGAACTACCGAGCTCAAAATATTCTTGAACTCTAGCGCGGAGGGTGAATGCAACGGAAGCATGCGGTATTCGAAAATTAGTGATATATGCGAGAACTGCAGAGGGGAAGACTGATCAGAGGGTCAGGGGCGGAGGGAAGAAGGATTGGCGAGAGCCGGAGGAAAGGATTAACTGGGATCGAGTGCGGCCTTCTGTATCTGTCCCCACCCCCCACCCGACGGCTCTGATCCCCAAGCCTTACCCACTCCCCTTCTTGCCGCGTGCAGCTTCTCTCTGCCAGCAGCCATCCAAACCGTCCAGCGAATCCCAGATGGAACTCCCATCCCAGCCCGCTCTCTTCCCCATGCCTTCTCCCCTATTCCCCTATGAGGCCAGGTCCTGATCCCTCAGCTGCCAGCCAACCATCCGGCGCCCACCGGCCAAAAAAGCGTGCCAATCTCTCCTCCAAATGGCCTGCCAGCTCCTAGCACCTCTCTCCCAACCTTACACTTCTTATCCCGTCCAGCCAGCTTGACTCCTCACTCCGCAACTCCAGGCATCCCAACTGGCCTCTTCAGACCACAGGAAGAGAGACAGGGAGAGCCTCAACCAGCCGCTGCGTCCAGTGCAAGCACGCATTTTTCGGAGGCGCTTCGGGGTCACAGCCGCGAAGCCGCACTGCTGACGAACTACAGACCTACCGGCCCACGATTTCTACCGGCAGCCTTTCTGTATATAATTTTTTCAACCGCACTTCTTTCGGTTCCTCTGAAGCAGTGCTTTTTCTGAGCAGCCTTTGCCAGCTCACGATTCTTACTATTTATTTCTGGAGCGGCAGCAGCAAGGAGTGAGCGAGGCCGGCAGGGCTCTGGAGGTCCGCTGTCGGCTCTATCTCACCGGTCGGAGGTTTTCAGATACCGCAGCAGTTGGGAGCTTTCTACATCGACAGTCATGTCGAAATCGCCTCGAGAGAAGAACAACAGGCAAGATGGGCCCTGTCTTTGCCTTGAAATCTAATATCTCACAAAATGCGTTCGCACTGCCAGAGTAAAAAAAACTGTAGGAAACGCCCTCCACGAGAAGATTCACCGGCCATGATAGCGAGGGTGGAAGGGTTGAATCGACGGGGTTCCTCATAGATTAGGAAGATCACCTCATATGGTATTGGGGGCCATGGGCCTTGGAGGCCGAGGTAAACGGGGAGCGCATACGGCCAATGGGACTGTTTATTAACTATTTATGCCAAACTTTTTGGACGCAGGCCTGGCATCCCCCAGCGCGGAAAAATCCCAGGCTGAATGAAGCGAAAGGTCAGCAGGGAGAAATGAGCCCATTGAATCTGCGAGCTGCTGCAATAAATATAATGGGATTTTTAGTATTGAGGGGGCTCACAGCCACGAGACTTCCAAGCCAACTTTCTAAATTATACTCAAACTGCCAGTTAGATTCGGGGATGACTCTAATCTATCTATACGCTGTCATCTGACACTACTATATCTACTGACTACTCTTTTGAATCTACCTTGTCTTCTCTGCCTATACACGAGACTGAGAACACGATCTCAACTTGTGCTCAGCGCATGCTCAAAGTGAAGCATGAAAGGCGTATCTGTTGGCAGCGTCATCGATTGATTCATGGAAGATCCGATCAAATAAGCGAAAATTCTTCTGGGAGGCGGCATGAGCAGCTCGTCAAGTTTGTCTTCGGTTAGGCTGGTGGCCTTTTTCCTCCGGCGGGTTTTTCGCTGTTAGAGCTGGCCTGGGCTTGGTGGCTGGCGCGCCTGATATTTCTGCCGTCTGTCAGAGTCTCGCGTGATCCCTTTATTTGCGAAGCCGCTTAATTATTTCGCCCCTCTATTTATTCCAACTGCCCTGCAGCCGCAAGAAATATTGGTCTCCTACGCGGCTGCGGCCCAGTGAAAGACTCGGCCTGAGTTATGCCATTTCGTATGGCAAGATAATTTTTTGGCCATTGTTGGTCCGTGAAGGGCTGGACGCTCGGCTTCCGCTGCTCCGCAAGAGCCGAAGATAATCTGAGCTTCCCCTTATCCCATTGATTTTTGTCTCCATGCCCTATCTGGAATCTGTTAGGTTTTAGAATCTTTGAACGTATTTTTAGAAATATTTTTATTTATTTAAACGGATTGCTTTCCATGGGAGTCACTGAGAAGTTCTGAATCTGTAGAGGGCTGGGAATCCGGATGCTCCCAGTCCACGATTTTTTAGGAGGTTTTTTGGCTGCGGAAACATCTGTTGGGGATGCGCTGCTCTCTTAAATAGGGGAACAGAGGAAGAGGAGTTACTTTCATAGAGGCAGAGGGTGACAATGCAAAAAATTAAACCCTGTTATCACCGCGAAGCAAGCCCTAGATTTATGAGGTTGCTGGCAATCTGCCATATAGCTGCACTTTACTCACTTTGACATAGCTGCAGAAGTCAGCATTCCGCTTGCCCCCAGAGAAGCAGCTAACGTTGCGGTGTCGCGCAGGGGGATTTGACGTTGACAGCGTCTGTAGAGTGGTCCCCCTCCTGAGAGTCCAGGGGGTGTAGGGACGCTGGCTCAGGTAGCGGACAAGGTCAGGTTTTTTTAGCAGAACGCTTAATTTATCATTGCTTGCGCACTTGCTGGAGCTAATACTTTGGCTGGTCTGGCGGCCCCTGATCAGGACAGCTGTTGATAAGCGTCGATTAGATGTACCACAAGCTGTTTATCCGGCCCAACTAGGTGTAGTTTATATCTATCTGTCTTGTGTAAACTATGAGACTCGTTTGAAGCTCTGACTCTCATGGGAGATCGAGTGCAATATACTTCATTCGTGAAGCTCCTCTGAGAGCTCTCTATGTAAGGTAAAATGCAAAAATTGACAGGAGTGCCAGCCTGCGCCGAGCCGCCCACCAGCTGCTCAGTCGCGAAGAATGCGAGACCTTCAAGGCCGCGTTGCGAGCCTTCCGCGAGACGACAACGGCAGGTCAGCTGATCACTAGCCTAGAGAAGATTATCGACTCGCCGAAGAAGCTCGGCCTTCTGCGCGAGATTGCCCTCCTTCTGCCCGTCGAACAGAGGCGAGACTTCATCAGCATGTCCCGCCAGCGCTTCAAAGGCTCTGAGCTGCTGCTGCAGGAGGAAAACATAGCCCAGGAGGCAGCTATTCGAAGCAGTCGCTTGAAGAGCAACAGCTCTGCGTGCCTCCCGTCGATTGTGGAGCCGTCGCCAACGCCTCTCATCCGGCAGCAGCTTCAACTGCAACTTCAGCGGCAGCCGCAGAGGCCAGGTGGCGCATCAGCAACCTTCAGCGGCAAGCGGCTTAGCATCCACCAGCTGGGCCTGGCTGAGAGCACACTCAGCAAATTGGAGCGCGCAGTCGGTCTAGCAGAGAAAATCACCCTGGCTGACAGTGCACCGATTCGAAGGCTCAAGGACGACTCGGCACCTCGCGTCATCAAGCTTAATTCTGCAACGTTCCAGGTAATTTTTGGTGGTGTTTGTTGCATTTTAGCTCGCCTGTCAAGCTATTGCCACTTTAAACCTTGGTCACAGGTTCGCTATAAGTCGCAGATTTCGCCCATCACGGGGCTGTCGCACGGCGGCAGCGTCAGCGTTGTTCAAATTGCTGGTCCATCAACCTCCTATTCAAGTCGGTCTCTCGATGCTGGATCTAACGCAGCCGCTGGTGCCGCCGCTGCTCCAGCTAAATTTCAATCGCTTGGCTTTGTCCGGCAGCAGCATCCGCAGATATCCGTCATCAAGGAGGAGTCGCCAACAGATGAGGCGAATACCGGGAGCGGAGCGCGTGGCAGTCCAGCTGGTGGGAAATCCCCAGCTAAGACAGCCTCGGCTGCGTCCGCTTCTGCATCAACAGCAGTGGCGACTGCACAGGATCCAGATGACGAGCTCATGGAGCGGATCAAGAACCAGATGACAAAGCCGCGACCACCTCTGGCTGCGTTACAGGACAAGGGTTTCTGGGCACTTAACAGTCCGCGTAGGAATTTACAGGAGCAGCGCAAGCAAGAGCGCCGGCTTCTACACGAGTCTGCTCAGGAGCTCATGCAGGCGCATGTCTCGCCCTCGGAAAGTCCTTCAACGGTGGTCACCGAAGTTCTGGTAACTGACCCGCCTAAAACACCACCGTTGCGCGCACATTCTCCAGCCCCGCCACAGGAGGAGGTACACATCATGCCGTGCCATGACGAGACCAATCATGGAATCTGCGATGTTATCATGGATCGGCCTGACTCTGAGGTCACAACCGGCTTTTCAACTGACACTGACAACGAAAATACTCAGCCATTAGCAGCTGCAGCGATGGCAGCCGCCGCAACTGCAGCGCTGGTTCTATCCGCTTCTGCGCCGCCGACTCTCGACTTTGGCGATGCAGTGACAGCGGACGGCGAATTGACACCTCCAGCGCAGAACCATCTTCAGGATGCTGAAGTTGACGAGAGTGCCAAAAAGGCAGCAGAGGTTGTCGAAGAAGAGGATGCAGTGGATGCGCTGGAAGATGCAGTTGAGCGAGCCGAATCAGCTGAGGTTTCGACGGAAGGGGCCCATGCAAGCAGAAGTAAGTATGCTGACGAAGATGCCAATCCAGATGAGAATGAGGTCGCGGTTGGCGATGAGGACTTGGATGCAGATGCAGACATTGACGCCGATGCTGACGCCGATAATGTTGACTTACTGGCGACGAAAGAAGTGCAAGAAGAGTCGGACAGTCGAGACAGCGAGGCTGAACAGGAGGCCAGGCGGGACAGCGCGGAACTCATTAGCAGACGGTCAGTGTCCATGGTGGAGGTGGCCGAGTCCAGTGGTGTTGGGGATGGTAAGTCTATCAAACATGTACTTTTATGCGCATCACTGATGCATCACTAGCGGCAGTTTTAGATGTTAGAAGTGAACTTTTTAATAAGCAGGACAATAGCCATAACCGTGGGCTGCCGGTGAGTCTGATATTTGCATGTGCAACGGTTCAATCGCAACCGTCAGCTTCAATCGCAAGCTATAAACGTCTGTGAAAAGTGCAAGCAAAAAGAGGGGCGACGAATAAAGATTCTACCGGCCTGGTGTGGAAATCGGATTATTCCACAGCAATGGGCGTGGATACGCGGATCGGGCCGGGGCAATAAGAAGGCACTCGAGACCGCCCTGATTTCGGCGCCTCGAGTCATTTCAGCCCCTGGGTGCGCTTGAAAGCTTAGACGGCACAGGCAGCGATGCATTCGACTTCGCAGACAAATTTGCGCCAGACAGACAGCTAGGATAGCAACTAAGGTTTCAAGTAACAGGCGTGCATAATTCAAGCCCAGCTGCAGGGGAACAGAAACCGATTAAATATGCGTTCCCTTGCAGTCCGATCGCGTGGGTAACAAAAGTCAGAAAGGAATTACTTTTAGTACTTTGATAAAAATGGCCCAAATGCGACCAGCAAGGCAGACAGTTGTCAGCAAAGCGGATGATACAGTGCATTTGAGATTAATTCTGTAGTGAAACTCGCGCAGCGATGATAGCTTAGCTGCCTGGTGCGCTGAGCTTTGCCAGCTTACACAAAATTTAGCTGAAAAGAAAATAAGCAGCAGCGAACACGCGAAAGAAAATGGACACCGAAAACATTGAGGCAAGATGGGATGCAACTGGGCTGAAAAGAACATCCCGTGGAACCGGGGGAGAGGCTAGCTGAGGTGAAGGAAAGGAAAGATACTTCCCTCTAACAGAGGCCGTTTAAAGGGGCGGAGAGTTATATACTGCCAGAGCCGTAGAGAGAGGCACACCAGGGATCAAGAAGAATGATGCAGGGCAGCGCTTTTGACGTTCTTTTGACAAGAACGAATGCATTGGCGTTGGGTGGCTCCCCCTACCTAGTCTTGCAAGCCTGGAAATGGTCAAAGTCAGGCATAGCTACCAGAATGCGGTATGGGCAAGTTGATATCGCCCCGTAGTTGAACCGATAGTGCATGCAGCAGAAACTTCAAACCGGTAAGAACCCAAACGGTATTAAGTGGGAAACTGAGGCGCTTGCACAAGGAGAGCGCTATAAGTAGGGCGGCAATATAGACAATCGAGGCATCAGTGTGCGTGTGCGTGTGTGTGTGTGTGTGTGTGTTGTTCTCCCAAAGCAAAGCCACCTAACCTGGAATGCAATCACGTGATCCTCTTGCATCTTCACGGGCATGCGCACTTTCCACTCCTAAGTGGAAGCTACAGAAAGGCGCGAAGTGCTTGGAAAGTTTGTGTTTAAACTCCTATTTACTAACATCTTAACTTGTGCAGCAAAGGTTATGCATAGAAAAATTGGCGCCGCCTGAGGACTGACGCCTGAGCACACGCACACAGATACCACACGTAGGCACACACTCACACGCGGGCGTACATCTACGCTCGTAGCCTGACCTGTGCATTGGGCGTTGGCCCTTATGGGAGTCAATTGCACGCCAGGCCTCCAAGCCCTCTCTTCGCGGCTGCGCCCAATATTTATGTGGTCTCCCCGGGGTTTAGGGACCTTGGTCCGAAATGCCAACGCTTTGAGCCCTCTGCCACTCACAGCTTGGTCCTTCTGAGCTCCGTCAATAAGTGCGTGAATAGAACAGTTGAATTGACCGCGAAATCTCATTGCTACGAGCTTTATTTATGCAGTGATTTTATTCTTTTTAGAAACCTTTTGGATATAGATTATACATATTTTATCACAAATTTAGCATTTAAATTTGGACTGAGTTTCTGCAGTGTGCCTCTGGACACATCAAAAAGTAATTATGGAACAAATTAATCCCGGCCAAAGCCTCAGGCCATGCCTAGAAGGTGGAACAGTCAAAGCGGTGAATGAGGCATGCCGATCGTGAAATGGCAATAGCAGCAAAATGGCTATTGCTGATTCCCTGTTCCTCAGCGTCTATCCCTCCGCCCTGCTGCGCCAGGCCCAACCAACGACTATCTGTCCGTCTGTCAGCAGCAGCTGCTGCCATAATTTGGCCATGAGGATCACCTCTCTGTTGAGACTTCCGCATTGCTAATAAATCGCTTTGCCCCAGTGTCTTTCAGTTTGTGTATCTCTCTGCCCCTAACCTTAGTACCTCTGCCTTGGATCCCGGACTCCGTCCAGATGCTCCCGCGGTTTGCGCACTATAGTAGGTGGCTGCATATCCCGTATTAAAATATGAAAGCTGCTGGAACTGAGGGATAAATTTGATTAGCTGCGTACATGCACCGCTGCGCGATACTGTCGAGACTAATAAATTATACGTTAGAAAACGTGTATTTCTCGATGAAAATCTACACTTGTATTATTAATGTTTATATTTTTTCCACATTTTCAGGCCCCGGCGACAGCAAGACCCACCTGAGGCAGGTGCGCGAGAAGAGCAGTTCCCTGCAACGGGACGTTAAGCCCGGACGCCGTGACGATGGCAGCTCGTCGCCACCGCCACCTCCGCCGATGCCGCCATCAACAACAACCACCTCCGTCATGTCATCCGCGGTCAGAGCAAAGTTTTCGAGTAGCCCACCCGTGGCTGACAACCAACTCTACAAGATGCTCTATGGGCCCAGTACGGGGAGCGGAAAGGAGGAAGACGATCAAGTACTTTGATTAATTCGTCTTTTTACGTGTTACGCCACGCAGTTGTGGCTTAGATTAAAAAAACTTATTTTACTGTAACACATAGAACTACTTACTAACTAACTTTTAATGATCGATCCACAGGTCTCAGTGACGTCATCTGTGCTAGAAAGTGAGTACCTAAAGTCGCGTCTCCTTCAGAGTTGGCCAGCCGGAGGCGCTGCAGCTGCGACGTCGGCAGCGTCAGCAGCGTCAGCAGCCCCCTCGACAACGGGAACATCGAGAGTAACTGCTGGATGTCAGACTGAGGCTCAGCTAACACCAGAAGGCCATGCCGACTTTGGCCTCCAGGTCTCCATACACTCCGACTGCAGTGGAGGCAACGGCGGCGTCAGAGGCGACGGCGAATCAGTCGGAGACGCTTTCCGCAGGCTGAAACCGGCCACTCAGGTGGACAGTCGGGAGGTGCAGTGCGATCTGGGCAGGCCGCTACTGCAGGACTCTACGACATCGCCCGCAGATAGTGAGTTTTCGGTTCCAGATTTGGGAGATATCTGTTGGTTTGGTAGCATCATCCGGGTGGGGCGATGGAGGTTAATTGTTAGCAGCACCTGTTTGGAATCACAAAAGCTTTAAATTCGAAAAGACAAGCACGAGTACTTTCAAAAACTGATTTCGCTGCCTTTCCTTCTAGAAACTTGTTTTCTTAAGCCCGATTTAAATTTTGACCAAATTGACTCACAAAAATATTATTTTATAAGGGCCTCTTTAAAAATCACATTCCTGTACTCTCATGCTTCATTGAGCGTCACTAAATGGAACTAGATGTCGGTGTGAATGGGTGCAGAGATTGCATCACATCATCGTCTGGTTGTACTAGCGTACTAATCATAAGTTGCTCAACTCTTGTCGTATTGAATTTTTCAATGTCATTTTAATCGCTACAGCATGTGGTTTCTTTTAAAATATTATTTCTTTTTTCAATACCAAATCAATTTTTCATGTTGGTTGAATGAACTAAAAAATCCGTCAAACACCAAGCGCAGCCTTTCATCGGGTAGCCAATTTTGCATATGGACCCCCCCGAAATGGTCTCCCCGTTTTTTCTCTGGTCGAGTGAGCAGCTGCTATCGCAACTCGACACACGTCCACTCAGACAGCTCCTGCAGCCCTGCCCCCCCTTGCCGGATGCATAATCAAGCAGATTTTTTAATGTCCAATGATGATGCTTCTGAACCCAGCTGGCTGTTTTTCATTTGGCTTTTGCTGCACTATATCGTGAAATCGATTTCGATTCTATTATTTCATCCGGCGACTGTAGCTTATCTGTGGCCTTCAACTTAATTAGATATTTTATACTGTAAAGTTTTGCTTAAACTTGTGTGCTTCTGGAAAGCAGTTTGGCAGCATTGTTTGCATAAAAATAAGTTTACCATTCCGATTTAAAATACAAGTTAAACACTATACGCACCGAAGGGGATGGCAATTGAAATAAAGCAGTGGAAAAGTCGTGTCTGCATTCCAGCATTGTGGCAGCATTCGGGGCAGATATAAATCAGCCAACTCTCTGTCTGTCCCGCGCGCCTTCAGCGGCCAGCCATAAAGAGGACGAGCAGGCAGCGGGGGTGGAAAAGTGGAAGAGGAGAGGAGAGCAGGCGGAAGACACGGGCCAGTTTGCTCTGCTCGGAGACCAGAATGGCTAATCTATCTCTGAGCATTTTAGGCAAATGCTGCTTGCTTTTGCTGCTGGCCCACGCAAAGCATTCTTGCCCGATGTATTGACGCGGTGACAGGCACCCAGCCATCGGGCCAACGGAAATTCAGATCAATTTCATTTCCCGATTACCGGAATTCCAGCTCCCCATATGACCTTAGCAGTCACCAGGGAAAAAGAGGCGAAACTGCTCATGGGGCTTGACTGTCTCAAATTGCACCGAGTTGACTAATAGAGGTCACGATATTCCGTTTATAGAAAAGGAATTCTAAAGTACTTCTCAACCTGCCAACTTGTTAACGACTAACAAATATTTATAAAAAATTGAAACGTAAATAGGAAAGGCTTCTTTGACGTAAAATTCAAATAATTCTTCACTCAGAAGGCTTCTTATGTAGCGCAGTCATAGGATTTGCCCTGGTATTTCTGAAGCCCTTCAAAAATGATTGAAAGACAATTTACATCCACGCAGGCCTGAACCTCCCTGGCAGTCGACGAAGGACGCCCCCATCGCCGCTGGCTCTGTCCCTTGCCAAGCCGCAAATCAAGCGCGAAGCCGTCCAGTCGCCACCACCGGCAGCCTTCGTGGCCAAAGACTCGAAGCCGGTACTGGCAGCTCATGAGGGGAGGCAAGAAATTGAGGCGGAGGAAGAAGAGCTGGATGATGTCCTGCAAGAGGCGGAGCTGTTGTACGCGATGAATGCCACCGAGGAGGATTCCGCAGCCAAAACTGCCGCACGGCAGCATGAAAATGCACAGCAGGCAGACAAGAAGCAGGAACTAACAGCTGCGGCGGCTGAGTTAGCTCAGCGATCGGTGCACCAAGAGACTACTCAGCCGATTTCTATCGACTCGAGCAGACGAAATCAGAGGACCAGACGCAGCAGCAGCAGCATCAGCAACACTGACGACTCATCGATGCCGTCAGCTTTAGCTCCCGCCGCTGCTGCAGCTGCTGGCACAGGGTTGGCATCGGCATCTGTTTCGACAGCGGCTACGATGTCATCTACCGCAGCGATGCCGCAGTTTCCAACGTACCCGGCAGCCGCCGCAGCCGCAGCCCACGGCGGAGGCCCGCCGTCATCGGAATTTCCGTTCGGCTACTTCTTTCCGCCGCCACAGCCACCACCGCCGATGATGCTGAACTCACAGTCCCAGTCGCGGCCAATTTCGCCTCTCTCACGCAGCAGCCAGCAGCAGCAGCAGCAGCAGCAGATGCCATACAGCTCTTCCTATCCTGGCAATTTGTTCTTTCAGTGGATGACGGGCCAGATGATGATGCAGGCGGCCGCAGCTCAGATGCCGTACGCTGGCTTCTCACCTGCCGACTTCTTCAACCAATTCTACGGCCAGTACCATCACCAGCAGCCGCAGCAGCAGCAGCCGGTGGCCACCGAGCCGGATGTGCGCCAGATAACGCTTAATAAAGCCAGAGGCACATTTGGTTTGTCCGTCACGATGGCGAAACGGGAGGGCGACTTGCCCGCAGTTCTGGTGTCCTCTGTTGCTACGGGATCTCCAGCTTATCAGCAGGTAAGACAGACTTTAGGATGACAATTTAATGCGTTTAATTTCCTATTTCAGTTTTCTACACAAACTTTTTTATTGCCACCAGTCTGTTGTGAATGGTAGGTACTCGTTTCGGACACAATGCGCGCACAACTAAATTATAAAATGCTAACCTAGACTTTGTGTTCCGAACCGCCTCCATAGGGCATACAACCTGGAGACGAGCTGCTGGAGCTTGAAGGCGAGAAAGTGTCCAACATGACGCTGCACCAGCTGGGCATGGCTATCCGCAACCAGAGCAAAATCCGCCTCGCCGTGCGGGCCAAGCACAACACGGAGTCGGCAGTCTGAGCACCGCATTGTCTATAGCTAGTGGGCCCTCGCATCCATTAATCTCAATCGCAGAATTCTAGAACTCCTCATGCATAGCATGTATAGTGAGCGCACGGCAGTGGCGCCCTTGATTTCTTTGCTATTCTAAACTTGTCACGCAGCTCATTTTATAAGGCTTGGTCGTTCTCATCCATTTACTCCCTAGCCGATGGAGTCCCCGACAGTGTCTGTCGCTTTCTTTGCCTTTGCGCGCTGCTTAAAATGCTAATCAATTGTTTAAAATTCTACAGCTACCCTTGTGTGAGATTTGGAGCTCGCGTTGCTGGCGTTGTACAATTTACCGAACTATTAGAATTACAGTAAGCCTATGCTGCTTGTTATGCGACGTCGAGCGCTAGACCTGGAGTAAATAAATATCCATCTTTCATAGCACCTCGTGATGAGCAATGAATCTTTCAAGTGAGTCATGCAGTCAAGCTTCTCATTATGCGCTTCTCAATAGGCTTCTTGCGACTGCCGATGTAGTATTTTCTAGCCCACTTACCAACCAGATAGCAGCGTTACGTTCGGGGCCTTTCATGCTCTCGGACTTGGTCTAGTTTTACCAGTTGCTTCAACGACATTCATGTGCTCATTTTATAGACGTGCAATATTAGTCCAAACGTTTGGTTGAGCATATAAAGATGTTGGCCCGACAAGTCCTGTTTAACTGAATGCTTCTGGCACAAACAGGGACACCTGAATATCTCCTGAATTCCTAAGCAGCTCCTCAAATTTAATTTGATGTCCGTGAAGCGTTTGTCATTTATCGGTCGTTGTTTTTAACTCGCTTAACTGCTAAATCAAATAAACTGGCAACGCGCGCATCCACGGCATATTTAGTCAGTAGCCGTGAGTTTTACCGTTATTTTGTGTGTAAAGGCCCTACTATGCCTAGTCTAGACAATAAATCAAAGACAAAAGCTATGTATTGTGTGCTGCCTAATACCAGTAGTCATCAATGCATTCATGGGCTTAACTTATCGAAATTAAATTGTTTTATGTCATCACGATCGTATTTGTTTAGAACGGTTAAACGGTAAGATACTGCTCGGTGCACCAAGAGACTAACTAGTAACAATGCCTCACTCCTCTGGCACAAGCAAGCACATGTACTCAAGCACACGCTTATACTCGTACACTAAATATACGCTGTATATATTCAGATGTGTTTGTTATCTGAATGATATTTTTCACCAAGAAAGGACTTAAAAAGAAAGGAAACTTATGTATCCCACAACATGGAATACTATGTACTCGCCAGGCAA
This sequence comes from Macrostomum hystrix, assembly GCA_950097015.1. Classification (NCBI taxonomy): domain Eukaryota; kingdom Metazoa; phylum Platyhelminthes; family Macrostomidae; genus Macrostomum; species Macrostomum hystrix. Next base: position 1,080,671 of record CATNEN010000015.1, read on the forward strand.
ACTTCGATTCAAAACCTTTACAAAGTAGCAATACTTCTTTGTTGTGATTTAATAGTTTTCTATGTACTGTATTTTTCGGTGCCCTCTCACTGTCGCGTTGAATTTTGAGTCGCTTACCCCCCCCTGCTCCTATCTGTGCTCTGCGCCTGCCTGCCTACCAATTTCTCTCACCCCTGGCGTCTGATTGGTTGAGCCAAGACGTTTGCGTACCACGGTTATTGTTATCTCTCGTTCCTGCCCTCTCATTGGTTCGCGTCTCGCCCAGTTGTCTAATTGACCCTGCGTGATTGGCGAGGCTGCAGCTTAGCCCCCCGGGTGAGCAGGTATTATTTATTGGCGTGCGCGCGCTCGTTCCCCTCTGGCGAGACTGTTTTGGTTTTGTTTGAGCACTCCAACCACAGCCTACTCTGGAAAATACATCAACTCAGCCAGCTCTCCCGAGCGCAAACCAGAACTGCTAGCCTACGTAAGTGGCGTTCTGCCTCTGTCTTTTCGGGTTCAGTCACTAGGACTTTGTCACCAGGGCCTGTGCATTCGTTGCGACCTTGGTTGCCGGCTTACTGCCTGTGCGTCTAGTGCGACAGTAGGCCGACACATAGTAGGACGGAAGTGCTGAACCTCCCTGCTCGTCCTGAGTGAGAGGCGAAGCCGGCTGGCCCGTCTCGGGACACAACATCTTATAGGGCGTGTCCACATGAACTATTTATATTAATATTGATGCGAGTTCAGCAGCCGACTTTGCTGTGGGTCCGTCAGCAATAGGTCACGAGGCTATTTCTGTCCCTTTCGCTGTCCCTTGAGCACACATAAACACACGTCACGGATACGCATGAAGGCACATGTTGGCCCCCAAACTGTATTTTCGCTTCGGAAATTAATGTGCAGCGTCGCCATGAATTCGAGCTAAAAGACTTTTGCTGCAGAACCGTATCTGTCCAACTTCCTAGACGTCACCTCCACAATGAAGATTTATATATACGAGCTACGAATAAAATGCTCTTGAAAATATTATAATTACATGATATAAGTAGACACAAACTGCGAAAAGTATAGGAGAATGATGTATTATCTACAGTACACACCTGATCGTGTTGTTGTGCTCGACTCAAAAGTACATGCCAGAATGATTAAGGAGTTGTTTAGCTGCAACTGTATTTCGTTTCCATAGCAACGCCAGCTGGGTTTAGCAATTAAGGGGATCAGTGCTCATCAGTCACACGTTGCTCACAAAGGAAAGTAGTAGAGATTAAAATGCATTGCTTTGAGTGCAGAAAAAGTGGGCACCCACAAACTGGACTCGCGGAAGCAATTTGTCATATGAGAAAGAACATTATTGTTGAAAATTGCAGCGACGGGGAAGTGAAGCACCGATGCACATTGCAGAAAATTCGATAGCTGATTTCGCACCAATAGAAGCTTTTTATGTTGCTCTCATCATATAATTTTTTAACTGACTTTCAATGAATAGTTAAAAAGCAGCTCATATTTTAATGACCATGTTTTCCAGGTTATAAAATTTTCGTCTTTGCTTATTTTATAGACAGATAGGAGGCACACCAGGAAGTAAACTGTTAAACGTGCTTCTTGCTACTTGCAGTAACAAATATTTATAAGCGTATCATTTATTGAAATTTAAGGATTACTAGCTCTACGTAAAAGCATTTGATCGAAGCCATGCCATTGGATAATACTAAGTGACGAATAGGTTAGACAAAGCATAATGTAAAACACACAGGTGTCAATACACTTACATAATATATATTTATATTTAGTTTTATCGTTGAATCAAAGCCAAAAGAATTTATTTAAAAACTTTTCTATACATATCGGGTGCATGTCCTGAAGTAAATGGATATAGCGATGGGACGAAAAAGCTTCATCCTTTGATTTCCGTAACCCCCATTTGACTGCAGTTGTAAGCACTCATGTAAACACGCCTTAACCTTACATTACATGATTGCTGGTAAAGTCAGGAAGTTGAATAATTTGCATCTTCTGCAAAACTATGGTTCGGCCCGGGCTCGAACCGGGGACCTTCTGTGTGTGAGACAGATGTGATAACCACTACACCACCGAACCCTTCATGTTAGATAAGTATTAGCCGAAATATATAGACGATTGTCACGGAAAAAAAAGGAGAAAGAAGCAAATAAATCGTTTTATTTGACTCGTCAGTTAAGAACGGTTCGAGTTAATTCAATCAGAAAAATCATTTCATAAAACCTATTTTTCCTATTAAGGCAAAGCATTCACTGCTTCGACTGCTGAGTCCCCTAAGTTACTTTAATTTGCGTTTTGAATGGCTAATTTTTTATTTAATTTCAAACTCGTTCTTTTTCTATCTGCAAATTTATTTAAATCTAAAACATTGTTAAATGGTTCAAAATTAAAATAAGGTAACTGCCGTACTAGCACTAGAGAGCATAATACAGGTATTTAAGCGTATTATTAGACGCATGTATTTGTTTTTAATTCGCTTTTATTTTAAAAATATTTAAGGACTAAGAATACTGAATACAAAGTCCCATAGAGAAATCTAGCAGCTAGGACAGGGGCCAGGGCACGCAACAGTGCGACCAGGAGCTGTAAGTTTAGTTTTTAAGAAAATGTACTTTTTGTTAGCGTCTAAACAGTAAAATTACAAAATTAACTCAGGAACAAATTATGTAGCAATTTAGATAGCTCCCAAGTCACCCAAAACGATCGGCAACGGCCATATCATGTTGAGAACACCGGTTCTCGTCCGATCACTGAAGTTTTGCAACGTTGGGTTTTGTTAGTACTTGGATGGGTGACCGCTTGCCGCTTGGGAATGCCAAATGCTGCTGTCTTTTTGGCCTTTTGGGATATTACAAAACGGACCTAAAACACAGATGATTACGAGAGTTTGGCGAGATTTTGAGTAGTATGTAGCGAGTATTCGATTAATTTTTTTTTAAAACCTTTGTATTGCAAGTTTTATAAGTCGTCCTGACGAAAGGAAACCTAGAAGCAAGGTTGTCAAAAGTCAAAATAAAATGAGTCCTCATCTGATGAAAATTCACGCAATCCGGATTTCTGTGAAATATTTATTTCTACGAAACAAAAAAGGTCCCTGGTTCGAATCCTGAGTCGTGAGTACGAGTTCCGATAGCTTCGGCTTCTTGATGATTTGTTTTATTTTAAAATATGTAAATATTAAGAAAGCAAGTACTATGCAGCTTCATTAATCAATTTAGATACAATTTTTTTTACAGCACCATCGTTATGTTAGGCTTCGCTAAAAGTTAAATCGAGCACGACCATTCTTGACTTTGGCTGTGACAGTTACTATAAGTTATTCTACTTTTAGAAGTAAAAAGTTGACTTTCATCTCTCATCTCAAAACTAATATGTGGTGACGTCACTCTGGCTGCGGCTGGCTAAGGCAGCTGTGTTGTGCACCTGCCCGGCACGTTATCTAATTATTTAGAATGTACTGTGTATGTACGTGCTTTAAACCTTTCTATCCTATGTGCACGCGCGGAGTCAGTTTTATCGCTCACTAGAAGCACTGCTGTAGTGCCCTGCTTTCATTATTTGTCATCTCGTTGAGAGGCTTGAGTTTCGTTCTACAACAGGGGTCGGCAAACTCCGGTCCGCGGGCCAGATGCGGCCCTCGAGCCCAAATCCGGCCCGTTGCCCCTTCCGACACCTACTAGTCTCATCTCTCCCGTGTCTTGACTCCTCCGTGTCTCATCTCTCCCGTATGGCATCTCTCCCATGTCTCGTCTCTTCCGTGTCTCATCTCGCCATTGTCTCGTCTCTCCCGTACCTTATCTCTCCTTTGTCTCATCTCTCTCGTGCCTCATCTCTTCTCTCTCATCTCTCCTGTTTCTCATCTCTCCCCTATCTCTGATATATTTCTCTTAGATTTCTACAGTCCGCGCGGCCCGCTGTCGTCTTTTAGGTTCTATTTTTGGCTCGCTAGCAAATAAGTGTGCCGACCCCTGTTCTACAATCTTAAGCGAGGTCTCTACAGTGTGCCGACCCCTGTTCTACAATCTTAAGCGAGGTCTCTGCAGTTTGCCGACCCCTGTTCTACAATCTTAAGCAAGGTCTCTACAGTTTGCCGACCCCTGTTCTACAATCTTAAGCAAGGTCTCTACAGTTTGCCGATCCCTGTTCTACAATCTTAAGCAAGGTCTCTGCAGTTTGCCGATCCCTGTTCTACAATCTTAAGCAAGGTCTCTGCAGTTTGCCGACCCCTGTTCTACAATCTTAAGCAAGGTCTCTACAGTTTGCCGACCCCTGTTCTACAATCTTAAGCAAGGTCTCTGCAGTTTGCCGACCCCTGTTCTACAATCTTAAGCGAGGTCTCTGCAGTTTGCCGACCCCTGTTCTACAATCTTAAGCAAGGTCTCTACAGTTTGCCGACCCCTGTTCTACAATCTTAAGCAAGGTCTCTGCAGTTTGCCGACCCCTGTTCTACAATCTTAAGCAAGGTCTCTACAGTTTGCCGACCCCTGTTCTACAATCTTAAGCAAGGTCTCTACAGTTTGCCGATCCCTGTTCTACAATCTTAAGCAAGGTCTCTGCAGTTTGCCGATCCCTGTTCTACAATCTTAAGCAAGGTCTCTGCAGTTTGCCGATCCCTGTTCTACAATCTTAAGCAAGGTCTCTGCAGTTTGCCGACCCCTGTTCTACAATCTTAAGCAAGGTCTCTACAGTTTGCCGACCCCTGTTCTACAATCTTAAGCAAGGTCTCTGCAGTTTGCCGACCCCTGTTCTACAATCTTAAGCAAGGTCTCTGCAGTTTGCCGACCCCTGTTCTACAATCTTAAGCGAGGTCTCTGCAGTTTGCCGACCCCTGTTCTACAATCTTAAGCGAGGTCTCTGCAGTTTGCCGACCCCTGTTCTACAATCTTAAGCAAGGTCTCTACAGTTTGCCGACCCCTGTTCTACAATCTTAAGCAAGGTCTCTACAGTTTGCCGACCCCTGTTCTACAATCTTAAGCAAGGTCTCTGCAGTTTGCCGACCCCTGTTCTACAATCTTAAGCGAGGTCTCTGCAGTTTGCCGACCCCTGTTCTACAATCTTAAGCAAGGTCTCTACAGTTTGCCGACCCCTGTTCTACAATCTTAAGCAAGGTCTCTACAGTTTGCCGACCCCTGTTCTACAATCTTAAGCAAGGTCTCTGCAGTTTGCCGACCCCTGTTCTACAATCTTAAGCAAGGTCTCTGCAGTTTGCCGACCCCTGTTCTACAATCTTAAGCGAGGTCTCTGCAGTTTGCCGACCCCTGTTCTACAATCTTAAGCAAGGTCTCTACAGTTTGCCGACCCCTGTTCTACAATCTTAAGCAAGGTCTGTACAGTTTGCCGATCCCTGTTCTACAATCTTAAGCAAGGTCTCTGCAGTTTGCCGACCCCTGTTCTACAATCTTAAGCAAGGTCTCTGCAGTTTGCCGACCCCTGTTCTACAATCTTAAGCAAGGTCTCTACAGTTTGCCGACCCCTGTTCTACAATCTTAAGCAAGGTCTCTACAGTTTGCCGATCCCTGTTCTACAATCTTAAGCAAGGTCTCTGCAGTTTGCCGACCCCTGTTCTACAATCTTAAGCAAGGTCTCTGCAGTTTGCCGACCCCTGTTCTACAATCTTAAGCAAGGTCTCTGCAGTTTGCCGACCCCTGTTCTACAATCTTAAGCAAGGTCTCTGCAGTTTGCCGACCCCTGTTCTACAATCTTAAGCAAGGTCTCTGCAGTTTGCCGACCCCTGTTCTACAATCTTAAGCGAGGTCTCTGCAGTTTGCCGACCCCTGTTCTACAATCTTAAGCGAGGTCTCTACAGTTTGCCGACCCCTGTTCTACAATCTTAAGCAAGGTCTCTACAGTTTGCCGACCCCTGTTCTACAATCTTAAGCAAGGTCTCTACAGTTTGCCGACCCCTGTTCTACAATCTTAAGCAAGGTCTCTACAGTTTGCCGATCCCTGTTCTACAATCTTAAGCAAGGTCTCTGCAGTTTGCCGATCCCTGTTCTACAATCTTAAGCAAGGTCTCTGCAGTTTGCCGACCCCTGTTCTACAATCTTAAGCAAGGTCTCTGCAGTTTGCCGACCCCTGTTCTACAATCTTAAGCAAGGTCTCTGCAGTTTGCCGACCCCTGTTCTACAATCTTAAGCGAGGTCTCTGCAGTTTGCCGACCCCTGTTCTACAATCTTAAGCGAGGTCTCTACAGTTTGCCGACCCCTGTTCTACAATCTTAAGCGAGGTCTCTGCAGTTTGCCGACCCCTGTTCTACAATCTTAAGCAAGGTCTCTACAGTTTGCCGACCCCTGTTCTACAATCTTAAGCGAGGTCTCTGCAGTTTGCCGACCCCTGTTCTACAATCTTAAGCAAGGTCTCTGCAGTTTGCCGACCCCTGTTCTACAATCTTAAGCAAGGTCTCTGCAGTTTGCCGACCCCTGTTCTACAATCTTAAGCAAGGTCTCTGCAGTTTGCCGACCCCTGTTCTACAATCTTAAGCGAGGTCTCTACAGTTTGCCGACCCCTGTTCTACAATCTTAAGCAAGGTCTCTGCAGTTTGCCGACCCCTGTTCTACAATCTTAAGCAAGGTCTCTGCAGTTTGCCGACCCCTGTTCTACAATCTTAAGCAAGGTCTCTGCAGTTTGCCGACCCCTGTTCTACAATCTTAAGCGAGGTCTCTGCAGTTTGCCGACCCCTGTTCTACAATCTTAAGCGAGGTCTCTACAGTTTGCCGACCCCTGTTCTACAATCTTAAGCGAGGTCTCTGCAGTTTGCCGACCCCTGTTCTACAATCTTAAGCGAGGTCTCTGCAGTTTGCTGCTTGCTGCAAAATAAAGAAAGCCTACAAGAGCTTTAACAGCGCAATTCTGCTTAGTATTTTCGTTCTTTCGCAGTAGGAAAAAAGAGAAATCAGTCAAATTGTATATAGTACAATGCACACAAGCAGCAAAAGTCGGTAATAGCCAGGAAAACGGAGAGTAAAAAAACTGAAAACAATTGCAAAAAAAGTTTGCATCCAGCAGACTGGGACTTTGTACATAGTGGAACCAGTAAGCATGATAAATAAGGAAACACACGGCGGATAATAAGGGGCCACACTAGCACAGTAAATGGTACAGAACGCTATAATGCTTTGGCTAGTAACAAATAAATGTTGCTTTCTTCTAGGAGAAAAAGTATATAAAATACAAAAAAGAATAAAAAACAAGTAAGCCTTTGCCTAAATTTCATTACAGCCAGTAGCAGCTCCGCATTGCGGCCAGGTGCGGGCTGGCTGGAAGTCCACGGACACTCATATTGGCAAATATAAATAATGAAAACAGGACACTACAGCAGTGCTTCTAGTGAGCGATAAAAAGCCAAAAACAATGAATAAAAGCAATAAAAACAACTCAAATTTAGTGAGATCTCAGGACCAGACAGAAAGGCACAAGAGCACACGGAGACCCCGAAGAAAAAAGGCCAAGAGACAGTTCACCGATCCCAACTCACATTTGCCCATTATAACATGTCTGATAACATCTCCAAACACACAACAGTTTGATGCAGTCACTTTCTAAATAGTTAGACTGGCAGTATAAAGCATCATGCTAAGTATTCTCCCATTCCCAAACGCCATGAAAATCAAAAGAACGGGCTGAAATTTTCCGTTCTATCCGATGAAACATCTTCCAGAATCACAAAACATCACAAGACATCGTCGAGATATTCAACTTTTAACTCGTTGAAAGGTCTTGGAGAAGAATGGCTGAATATCTCAAGGATGCTACACATCGGTGCCTGAACTAAGCAACACAGGTAGCAAGAGATGTGGCTTGATATCGGTCGAAAAAACAACTTGGTATTTCCACTGCTAATTGGCAAAGCAGCAGCAACAACAGACACTACTAGTAGTAGCAGCACAAGAAAAAAACAGTAGCGAGTTTAAAGAAAAGTCAAAGTGGCACACAGAGTTTGTACATTCGCTCTAAACAACTGTAAAAGTACATACATAATATGCCGCCCAGCTCTCACCAGATAAGGACACAAAAGTTGAAATAGAAACACCAAGCCAGAAAAGATTACATGTAACTAGCTGACAAATGACAATTCAATCAGACATCTTTGATTCGTACAGTACTCTCTGGTAAAATGGGAAGACATGTATGTGTTAGCTGCGCGGCTTAGCATGCCGCACCTTGGGAAATCAATAATAATAAAAACTGTATCGCACATCGCGGGGGATGCTGCCCTGGCAAGGCGAAGTTAACACACAAAAATTCAGTTTCGGTGAGCAAATTTGGAAAAGAAAGCGACAAAAAGTAACATCTGTCTCAGAAATCTAATTTACAAAGTAACTCTTTTAGAGAAGCAAATAGGCAGATTATTTATATAATAGTGAATAAAAGATAATGAAACAGCCAAGGTGGAGTTTGTGGCAAGTGCCGCACATGCCAAACAGAAGGTGATGAACCGCATGGAGTTGTGTACAAGCTACAGCGCACCAATATATTTGGATAAACATGAGTATAACTATATAGGTGTGTGTGTAGATGCTCATATATCGGATAAAATTTGGAAGACAATAATAAAATAGCAATAGGATCAGTTGGCCTCGGTTAAAAACAACAACAAAAACAACACTCGACAAACAATCAATACAAAGGGCATTCGCAAGCAGATTCTTATTTGGCTGTGAATCTCCCGCTACTCATTAGGAGTAGTACAGAAGGGTATGATAAAGCTTAAGTGCATCTAACCCCAAAAAACACAAGACAAGACTATCATCATGGGTAGATTGGTAGAATTGAAACCGAGTACAGTTAGGCCTGTTGTACAACCACTGGATTTCAAAAGCTGCGTACAGCAACCTTTTTAGTCTGTGGACTAAACCCACTACCGGGGAGGCCGCTACACCCGCCCAAATGTGAGTTATTCGGCTAAGAAGTAGTCTGCCTTGCTACTGCCATAAGTAGACTGTTTAGCATATTTTCATAAAACAGGAGAAAAAATCTATAAAAAGTTAGTTTGTTCGATAAAACAATCAGGAAAAAATTGAATTTATCCATGAGAAAAAAATCTGCGCCAAGAGCTGCGTGAAACAGCTGGGAATAACAGTTCGGGACAGTTTAAAAAACAATGTACCATTGGGTTTGAGAAGACGGCAAGTTTGGTGGCGGTGGAGGGTCAGGGGGTCGTGAGCTGGAATATTGGAATTCCTAAAGAATTGCTGGAATACAGAATAACGCACGGTGGGCATGAGATTCTCGGATCTGAGACTCACAGTAAGCCAGTTCAGGAGATTAGTTTGAGTGTCCATCAGAGCTGGTGCGCGCTTGGCCCGGTCAGCAGTTTGTGCTGCAACCAGATTGCCTTCAGGACGTTTGCCACCTCCGGGCTGAGCGGTGGCGGTGGCGGCGGCGGCTTCTGCTGCAGCGGCAGCTGAGGCGACTGAATAGCGAGCTGCGGGGGCGAAGGCAAGGTAGCAGCCGAGCCAGCACTAGCAGCAGCAACTGCATGGCCCCCAGAGCCAGCATGAGTAGTGTAGTGCTTCCTCAGATAGTCGGCCCTGGCGAAGCCCTTGCCGCAGAGCTCGCAGCGGTGCGGCTTGCAGCCGGAGTGCACGGTGCGAATGTGCCGGTTGAGCGTGGACCGGTCGAAGAACTCACGGTCGCAGGCCGTGCAGGAAAGGCGAGTTGTTCCAGGCGCCGGCTGGGACGGTTTCGGCGATGACAAACTCAGCTGCTGCTGCTGCTGAGCAGTCGCTGTGGTCGGCGCTGACAGTGACGGTGAGAACTGACGCGCAGGGCCGTCCTTGAGCGACAAGTCCAAAGGCGCCTGGGAGCAGCCGCCACCGCTGCCGCTGAGGGCACAGTCGTCATCTTCATGCTCCTCCAGATCGACGATGTGTCTCAGCAATGCTGAGTGACCGTTTTTGCCCGCTGCTGCTTGGTCGGACGGGTACTGCGTCAGCAGGCTGATGGACTGCGGCTGCGCTGGCGGCAGAGGCAGCGGAGACGACGCCGATGCAGCCGGTGAGTGCAGCCGGGGCACAGGGCCGCGCAGCGAGATGACGGGCTTTCGCCGCATGCCTGCAGAAAATTTTGGGTTGTTTTTTTCATCTTCGCTGCATTTCTTTGAACATCATTTTAAACAAGCTAACTTATACTTATTTATTGATTTATACCCCCCATGAACTTGTGAACTCTTAACTCAACAAGTAACTACTTGTTGAGTTAATTGTTACTACTTGTTGATATTTTTCTCTTTCAAAGTTCCAATCTCAGACTGTCTATCCAACAGTTTCTATTCATGTTTGAGAACCTCTCATAAAGGCTAGCAGTTATGACTATTATGTAGAAGAAAGAAATAAATGAGATGAGATATACTATCTGAGATAAACTTACTAAAATAAATATAAAAGAGTGAGATAATAAGTAAAACAAATCAGTCTAAAAGAGTAAAACTAACAATCAGTAAAACTAACAAAGTCTTAGATAGAGACTGAATATTAGCAACTAAGGTTTCTTAATTTTTTTACAAAATACTATAAATAACAAAAAGTTTTTAGTTAAAACCTAAACCTATTTTTTGTTTTAATGCTTTTGTTTATTTCGACTATTTGTTTTTCCAGATATTTTGTTTACCTAAAATTAATCTTATGCATGCTAGTGCTACTGTTTTTCTATCGCCTTTTTTAATCCAATTGTTCAGCCTTAACCATCAAATAAACAAAAAAATCAGCACCCAATTGGTGTGTGCACTTCAATAATAATAATAATAATAATAGATTGAAAATGGCTTGCTTGAAAGAAGAAAAAATCATAAACAAGGCTTATTCACTTTCATGTGTCACAAAGAGTTGCTGTCTAATTATTTTCAAGTGTTTTTTATTTAATTACTTGTTGTTCTTTGTAACAATCAGCATCAAATTTTCTTCTTTCCTGCAACTTTAACATCTATGGCTGGCTGCCCACCTTCATGAAATTTAATCAGCAAAACCAAAAAAGTGGTGAATTCAGCCAGACTTCTTAAACTCACCATGACTAACTTCCACCTTTGCCAAATAGTAAAGGGAGTTAAGATAGACTCACAACTATTGATGGCCATGTAACATATCATTACTGACTAGGCTAACTGCAAGCAAAGCAATATTAAATCATTGGGAAGCAGCTCCAGCATTGGCTGACACCCAAACTATATCAATAGCTATGCCTAGGACTACCATCAATGTTGGCACCAGCACTCCATTAGTAGAGGCTTGTTCTTGGCTAGCATACTACTGGGCCTGTTAGATCAGCCAGAAGGAGGTTAGGGCCTGGGTCCACGCTGCCTGACAGACCAGTGTGGACTGGCTCAATTTATATATGACATGCCAATAATACTTATTGAACCATCACTATTTCTAATGAGCAAGGTAGACCAGCCCAGACTATTAGAAATGATGAGTCAAAATTTATGCTTTGAAAATATCATCAAGGGCACTATCATAACTCTTATATTTATACCTACCATTGAAAAAACATACAACTATTTTACACAAGGAAATCTACAAATTGTCAGGTATACTGTATATGCTCTTAATTCATAATCATTAAAACATAAAATATGTGCTAATGATGGAATCATTAGTTTATCATTATTGTATCATTTCATACTTCTATACTTTCATTTCATACTGTTCTGAGGGCTGGAAATGAATATAGCATTTTGCAGGCTAGTAGAGAAAATAAGCAAGCGATAAAATAATCGATGACAAAGTCAGTGGAATTTTTTACACTATGGTCAAAGCCATGCACATTCCTGCAACCAAATAAATAATGTGAGCACCCAATTCATAAGAGTCATTAGTTCTTGTGTTTCTTCAGCTCGAAATGGACGCAATCGACATCGAGGAAGATGACAGTTTTGAGGAGGATGGAGACAGCTTTGTCACAGCGGAGGACGCAGTTCAGGCGGCGGCAGCACGTGGTCCGTACTCCAAGATAAGCAACGAAAAATATGAACTGATAGTCAGTGCGCTTGAGCGAGGGGACAGTGCTGTGCAGATTTCGAGGTTTTTTTAATGTAAAGGTACCAACTGTGTATACTATCCAACGGCACTACGAGCTGACGGGACGTCGTGATCGACTCCGTCGAGGAGGCGATCGAACGTCGAAGCTTGGAAACCAAACGTGCAACTGCTTCTAGATTCACTGGATGCCAATCCATTATTGACACTTAAAGAGTTGCGTTGCAAACTGGAGCATTCGTTCGACAGTCTTCGCGTAAGCGAAGCAACACTTAACCGATCTCTAGACAAACACCTGATCACGCTGAAATGCTTAGGCAGAGATGCTGACCTGCCGGTCGCGCGGAACACGCCAGAAAATAAAGCACGCCGACAAGCATTTGCACAGTGGCTGCTTGACCTGCCTCCGGATTGTCACTTGATCTATATAGACGAGACAGGGTTCAACATATGGACAAGACGATCTCTAGGGTGCAGTTCGCGTGGTCAGCGTGTTAGGCGCACTTTGCACACGCAGCGCGGTGTGCAGGTGAATGTCATCCAGGCCATCTCACCTGGCCTCGGTCTGGTACACCACAAGATTTTGGGCCAGACGCTAACTGCGAATGTGTTTCAAGTTTTTATCGAAGAGTTACTCGACGCTGTCAACAATCGAGAAGAAGTCGATAATGCGGATCAATTCTGCATCATTATGGACGGTGCTCGATTTCACAATGGCGTGAGGCTCCCGCAACAAAATGAAGCTAACTGGCAAGTCATGCAGCTGCCGCCGTACTCACCATTTTTGAATCCGACTGAGAGTGTGCTCTCCTGCCTGAAGGCGACAATAAAATGTCAGTTGTCTTTGCCCCAAGTTCAGCTCGAACTTGACAATACCACACCACAGACAACACTATGCGAGTGGCGAATTCTTGTTCTTCAGAGAATCGCAGAGGAAGCAACTTCCGAAATCACACCGGTCAAATGTGGAGGATGGTTTCGGAATGCACTCCGCTTCATCCCTAGATGTGTCGCGGGAGAAGACATCGTTTGATTTCTGCCATATATCGGACAGCTTCACTGAAGGAAATCTTTTTCGAGTTTCATTTTGTACTTTTCCCTGGGTTTTGCGTACTAGTTTTTCATATGTTTCGTCATATTAATAGTCACTTTTTGTACCACGCCATTTAGCTTCTTAAATATACAGCATCACAGTTAGCTGTCGAATGTTTGCTAAGCATTGAGAATTGATGAATTGCGTGCTCACATTATTTATTTGGTTGCAGGAATGCACATGGCTTTGACCATAGAGTGTAAAAAATTCCACTGACTTTGTCATTGATTATTTAATTGCTTGCTTGTTTTCTCTACTAGCCTGCAAAATGCTATAGTATAGAAGTATACTAATTTAAGTCTTTATCCATAGGCCTAGATAGATCTCTGCTAACAATGGTGAAACAAAGGACTCTTTCCATTTCAAGATTTGACATTTAAGCAGTTTTCTTTTCTGACTTTAAAATATTTTTAGGGCCCTTATTGGGATAGGCCTATAGTATTTTTGTGGATGGCATCTGGCATACTATCATGATGCATTGTAGCATAGCACCATGACACACTCAGTGGGTCAGGATCCAAGAACTTGACTTATAATGCACTAAATACAGTGGCCATTGCTATCTTAAGCAAGGAAACAAAACATGTAACTTGAGGAAGTCAACATCAACAGTAAAATGTAAATAGGTCAAACTGTAAACTAAAACAATGTCACGCTAGGATTTAAAAATTGCCATGACACTGCTGGCATTATTTTGTTACTCAATTCCCTTATGTTGATCCTATTGAACATGGACCTTTTATATATGATCCCCAATGTAAAATATATAATTGGATTTTTCTTGGTTGTCAGTATAATATTTAGGTTTAGGAGTTTCTGAAAGGAATGGTAGGGGCCTATGCCATGATTTGTTGCTTGATTAGGCCCAAATGACACCTATAAATAGTAAGTAAAGCAGAGTATGTTTAGTATAGCCGAAATGGTTTGAGGCCGAAACGGCTTTTGGCCGAAACGGCTATGGCCGAAACTGCGTATGGCCGAAACGACCGGAATTCGTGCCTTTACTAGGCCCCTATGTGTAGTGAAAAGTTAGTAAAGTAAATGCAAGAAATAGTAAAAAAATAATCGAACCAAAAATCATATAAACAACAAGGATGATACTAAAATATCTTGCAGTAATTGCTATTATAACTAACTAGTGCGTTACTTTTTAAGCTAGGTACTGTAATCATTCCAAAAATGCGCATTTTTTTGGCGCTCGTTTTACGTTTTAGATGGTGCGTCACTTGTTAGAAACAAGGATTAGAACAGTATAAATAATTTGAAATTTATTAATTTTTTGTGTGAACAATAATTTATCGGAAAGAAAATGCATATTTAAGGAATAAGCTGTGTACTTTTTTGTTTAGAAGAAAACTATTTTTTAAATTTACGTTAATCATATTTTATCAATAAATTCCATGAACTCCACCTTGGCTTATCTAAATTTAACCGGCTAGATTATGTAAAGTAACACCAAGAAGCAATAATAGTTGTAGGTTAAAGTTAGAAGAAAAAATAATTTAATAGTTAAAAGGTCGAACTTCAGTCTCTGTCTGAACTATAGAGTCGTTAGTTGCATATTTTAAGTTATTCTTTTTTCCTGGCTTACCAGAACCTTTTATTTGTTTGATAGGCCTGGCCGCCTGGCCAAAATTCGTATCATTTATCTGTAATGTTGTAATAATAATTAGACTATAGTAAGCTAACATAGGGACCTATATATTTATATTTTCATTACTTATCGAAATAATGTTTTATTCTATTTCTATGCTTCTTACTTACAAGGCTAGATTCCTAGATAAAATTAAAAACCTAGTAAATGACAATCATAATCACTGGGTCAAGTGACTATCACCATACATATGCTTTCACAGCATTTCTTTGTCTTGCAACTTATTCAAAGTAGGACCTTAAGCATTTTATTTTGGTTTTGGGTAATGATTGTTTTATATTCTAGACATACATGCGCAACCTCCCAAATCTTAGCCGGCCGTGCAACTTAGTTTTTGCTCTAATTACGACTTAGTTTGTTTCATTGCTCATTTTGCGACTTAGTTTGCTCTCATTTGCTCTCTTTTTCTCTCCCTTCCTTTTCTTCATGCCTTTCTTTTTTGTCCCTTGGTGCTTGGTCCCCCCTTTGATTTTTTTGCGCTTGGTTGATTGGTTTTTGCGACTTAACCTTGCTTGGCCCTTGTTCCACCCGCCCAGTTCGGCCGGGTCGGCCGGGTGTTGCGCATGTATGATTCTGGATCATGTAGATGTAGTAAAAGCCTGAAATTTTGGGTAGGGCCTATGCATTTTTGTTGCATGCCAAAATCGGCTTGTGAGATGGGCATATAATTGGTGCAGGTCAAAATATTTTCATGCATTATCATTTTGTTCAATTTTATTGCCTCATTAGTATACAATATTGGTGTTGAAGGGTAGTTAGTTGCATTTAGGGTAATGTATCATCAAAAAAACAAAATGTGTATTTTTTTTACTTCAAACCTAAGCTACAGTGAGGTTTTTTAAACAGTGTGGTTAATTCTGCATAGTCCTCATAATAAGGTTTGTTAAACTGTGGTTTTTTAATATGTCATAAAAATCACTAACTTCACTGCAGGGTAAATGTGTTTGACATTACTATGCAGTAAAGTTAGCTGTTTTTACAGCACTGTAAAATGTCAATATCGTAGTAAACTGTCAAAAATAACTAAAAAGAACCTTTTAGGGTTACAAAGTGAATTATCACCCCTAGTTTCAGAAGACAATTAACATTTTTATACATTATCAATTATTATATTATCAAGGATATGGTCTAGGTATCTACATAATTGTCAACCAAAAGCATAGTGCTTACCTGTAGAGTAGAGTAGGCCTATTCAGTAGGTGACTTAAGTCTGGGAGTTTAATGAAGTTTTAAATTTCTAGTATTTAGTTTCATAACACAATCATTTCTCTTTAAAATTTGCATTGAAATGATTGCCTTCCAAAACCAATAATGTATGTCCATTCAACTGTTGCAAATAATATGTAGTTCTTTTGTTTGAAATGGGATTTTTAAAGCGCAACAAATATCAAAGGGGATAATCAAATGAAAATTGCATGTTAAAGATTGACAATCCAGAAGGTTGCCTAGAACTTTAGCTAGACTAGTTTAATGCTGACAGGCTACAGTTCTTTTTTATGCTATGGGATTCTAGCCAATAGTCAAGTCATCAAGGCACACACAGGCTTTACTTCTGTGTTTCATATTTATACATGCTCTATGTGCCATAAACTATATGTAAATATGATAGTCTATCAATTAAAATAAGTAGATCTGTTGAAGCCAGAGTTAATGAATATAAAATACTTCTGAGACATCTTTTTTTAATCTTTTAATTGAGCTAAAAAGCCATCTATTTTTTTAAATTATTGATTCTTTGTGTACACTCACATATGGCCACCAAAAGGTGTAATGCTGTTATACAGATATTATTATTATGCATATCCCTTTAGAACACAATTCTCTAGCTCTAGTTATATCTTTCACAAAGCTGCAAATTGACATTTATAGATTATCATTACTTTACTTACCAGCTAGCTCGTGAAAGATACAAAATTTTAGTTTATCCTAGCTGCGCTCACCAGGTAGCTCTTAAATGACACATTCAGTTTATCCTAACTGTGCTCACCAGCAAGCTCTTAAATGACACATTCAGTTTATCCTAACTGTGCTCAAAAGCTAGCTCTTAAATGACACATTCAGTTTATCCTAACTGTGCTCAAAAGCTAGCTCTTAAATGACACATTCAGTTTATCCTAGCTGTGCTCACCAGCTAGCTCTTAAATGACACATTCAGTTTATCCTAACTGTGCTCAAAAGCAAGCTTGTAAGAGACACATTCGGAAGCACTGGCTGCATAACAGCTGTTGCCTTTCGGACCTGCAGAAACTCCAAGAAGGCTTGATACTACGCTTCAAAAAACCAAATTCCAGTCGACATTCGCCGAGACAGACGAAGCGACATCGTCAACAATGGAGCCGGAATCGGCAGCCGTGTCTGGCGGAGTCGATTCCGCTGAAGCGGCAATCGGCGCCGACCTGTGGGCCTCGCTAACGCTGGAACAGCAGGCGGGCATCGGCGCCGCGGTTGACCGGCTGAGCGGCCAGCTACGCCGAGAGCGCGAACTGCGCCGAGTGGCCTGCGTTGACAGCGAGCAAGCCGTCTTCGACGCCGAGGCGCGGACCGCCAGCCTGTCAACTCGCCTCACCACTCTACAGACGGAAGCCGAAGCCGCGGCAACCCGAACTGCCGAGCTGGAGCGTCGTCTCGCGGACGCCGAGGCTGTTGAACGCGAGGCGGCGTCGATCAGACTGGCGTGCAGTGCCGCTACAGAGCGGGCTGACTCCCTGGCCGCCGAAGCCGCCGATTTGCGACGTCGTCTGGAGGAAGCCGAATCTGCGCGTGACTCGGCCGCCGAACGATTAGAGAAGCTGGAACGCGAACGGCTGACGCTGACTCTACAGCTAGACGAGAAGGCTTCGCTGGCCGACTGTCAGGCTGGTGAGTTCCTGGATTCTTGACCACAGTACTTTTGAAGAACTTTGACCTACTGAAAAGGCTTTCAGAAGCCTCATAAGGCAAAATGTTTCGACTCGTATCTAAAATATCCCAGATCCTCAGATTCAGATAGAACAATCCCAGATCCTCAGATTCAGATAGAATCATCCCAGATCCTAAGATTCAGATAGAATCATCCCAGATCCTCAGATTCAGATAGAATCATCCCAGATCCTCAGAATCAGATAGAACAATCCCAGATCCTCAGATTCAGATAGAATCATCCCAGATCCTCAGATTCAGATAGAACAATCCCAGATCCTCATATTCAGATAGAATCATCCCAGATCCTCAGATTCAGATAGAATCATTCCAGATCCTAAGATTCAGATAGAATCATCCCAGATCCTAAGATTCAGATAGAATCATCCCAGATCCTCAGATTCAGATAGAATCATCCCAGATCCTCAGATTCAGATAGAATCATCCCAGATCCTAAGATTCAGATAGAACAATCCCAGATCCTCAGATTCAGATAGAATCATCCCAAATCCTAAGATTCAGATAGAACAATCCCAGATCCTCAGATTCAGATAGAATCATCCCAGATCCTAAGATTCAGATAGAATCATTCCAGATCCTAAGATTCAGATAGAACAATCCCAGATCCTCAGATTCAGATAGAATCATCCCAGATCCTCAGATTCAGATAGAATCATCCCAGATCCTAAGATTCAGATAGAATCATCCCAGATCCTCAGATTCAGATAGAATCATCCCAGATCCTAAGATTCAGATAGAATCATCCCAGATCCTAAGATTCAGATAGAACAATCCCAGATCCTCAGATTCAGATAGAATCATCCCAGATCCTAAGATTCAGATAGAATCATCCCAGATCCTAAGATTCAGATAGAATCATCCCAGATCCTAAGATTCAGATAGAACAATCCCAGATCCTCAGATTCAGATAGAATCATCCCAGATCCTAAGATTCAGATAGAATCATCCCAGATCCTCAGATTCAGATAGAATCATCCCAGATCCTCAGATTCAGATAGAATCATCCCAGATCCTAAGATTCAGATAGAATCATCCCAGATCCTCAGATTCAGATAGAATCATCCCAGATCCTAAGATTCAGATAGAATCATCCCAGATCCTCAGATTCAGATAGAATCATCCCAGATCCTAAGATTCAGATAGAATCATCCCAGATCCTCAGATTCAGATAGAATCATCCCAGATCCTAAGATTCAGATAGAATCATCCCAGATCCTCAGATTCAGATAGAATCATCCCAGATCCTAAGATTCAGATAGAATCATCCCAGATCCTCAGATTCAGATAGAATCATCCCAGATCCTCAGATTCAGATAGAATCATCCCAGATCCTCAGATTCAGATAGAATCATCCCAGATCCTCAGATTCAGATAGAATCATCCCAGATCCTAAGATTCAGATAGAATCATCCCAGATCCTAAGATTCAGATAGAATCATCCCTGATCCTAAGATTCAGATAGAACAATCCCAGATCCTCAGATTCAGATAGAACAATCCCAGATCCTCAGATTCAGATAGAATCATCCCAGATCCTCAGATTCAGATAGAATCATCCCAGATCCTCAGATTCAGATAGAATCATCCCAGATCCTCTGATTCAGATAGAATCATCCCAGATCCTAAGATTCAGATAGAATCATCCCAGATCCTAAGATTCAGATAGAATCATCCCAGATCCTAAGATTCAGATAGAACAATCCCAGATCCTAAGATTCAGATAGAATCATCCCAGATCCTTAGATTCAGATAGAACAATCCCAGATCCTCAGATTCAGATAGAATCATCCCAGATCCTAAGATTCAGATAGAACAATCCCAGATCCTCAGATTCAGATAGAACAATCCCAGATCCTCAGATTCAGATAGAATCATCCCAGATCCTAAGATTCAGATAGAATCATCCCAGATCCTAAGATTCAGATAGAATCATCCCAGATCCTAAGATTCAGATAGAATCATCCCAGATCCTAAGATTCAGATAGAATCATCCCAGATCCTCAGATTCAGATAGAACAATCCCAGATCCTAAGATTCAGATAGAATCATCCCAGATCCTAAGATTCAGATAGAATCATCCCAGATCCTCAGATTCAGATAGAATCATCCCAGATCCTCAGATTCAGATAGAATCATCCCAGATTCTCAGATTCAGATAGAATCATCCCAGATCCTCAGATTCAGATAGAATCATCCCAGATCCTAAGATTCAGATAGAATCATCCCAGATCCTCAGATTCAGATAGAATCATCCCAGATCCTAAGATTCAGATAGAATCATCCCAGATCCTCAGATTCAGATAGAATCATCCCAGATCCTAAGATTCAGATAGAATCATCCCAGATCCTCAGATTCAGATAGAATCATCCCAGATCCTAAGATTCAGATAGAATCATCCCAGATCCTCAGATTCAGATAGAATCATCCCAGATCCTAAGATTCAGATAGAATCATCCCAGATCCTAAGATTCAGATAGAATCATCCCAGATCCTAAGATTCAGATAGAATCATCCCAGATCCTCAGATTCAGATAGAATCATCCCAGATCCTCAGATTCAGATAGAATCATCCCAGATCCTCAGATTCAGATAGAATCATCCCAGATCCTAAGATTCAGATAGAATCATCACAGATCCTCAGATTCAGATAGAATCATCCCAGATCCTAAGATTCAGATAGAATCATCCCAGATCCTCAGATTCAGATAGAATCATCCCAGATCCTAAGATTCAGATAGAATCATCCCAGATCCTCAGATTCAGATAGAATCATCCCAGATCCTCAGATTCAGATAGAATCATCCCAGATCCTCAGATTCAGATAGAATCATCCCAGATCCTCAGATTCAGATAGAATCATCCCAGATCCTCAGATTCAGATAGAACAATCCCAGATCCTCAGATTCAGATAGAACAATCCCAGATCCTCAGATTCAGATAGAACAATCCCAGATCCTCAGATTCAGATAGAACAATCCCAGATCCTCAGATTCAGATAGAACAATCCCAGATCCTCAGATTCAGATAGAACAATCCCAGATCCTCAGATTCAGATAGAATCATCCCGGATCCTCAGATTCAGATAGAACAATCCCAGATCCTCAGATTCAGATAGAACAATCCCAGATCCTCAGATTCAGATAGAATCATCCCAGATCCTCAGATTCAGATAGAATCATCCCGGATCCTCAGATTCAGATAGAACAATCCCAGATCCTCAGATTCAGATAGAATCATCCCAGATCCTCAGATTCAGATAGAACAATCCCAGATTATTCGTGATGGGAGTTCGTATTGATAATGAAGGTATTTTGTCTGTAATCAGGTCGCATCGAGCGCCTAGAAACTGAGCGCCAGCACCTGGAGGATCGGGTGCGCCTGCTCGAGTCCCAGCTCACTGAGCATCTGTCATCAGCATCGACCTCCGCTGCCGCTGCCTCGGCTGCCCAGTTGGAGAGTTCAACGCTCTCGGCACTCAGCTCCGGCGCCGAGGAGCTGCGCAGTCTTCGAGCCAAGCTGGACAGCGCGGAGTCTCGATCAGCTGAGTTGTCAGCCCGACTGGAATCGGCTCTGGCCCGGCTGGAATCTGATCGGGAGGAGCGGCAGCAACTGGAGGAGTCTTATCAGCGCCAGCTGGCTGCTGAGAGAGCCGCTGCCGAGCTGTCCAAGGCTACAGCTGATGAGCAGAGTGTCAGGTGAGATTTCGCAATTGTCTGCTTTTAATTAGATTGTCGTTCTGTGCGTTTGGTTTTCTGTATTTCACGGTATTGTCCTTGTCTGTAATATACCGCAATTTATCATTTACTGAAGCCTTATTCTAGTCTGTAAACTGCTCTGCCGTGTGTGCCTCTGGGAACAGACTGTACTTCACTGTACAGTCTGTTATTCACTGTACAGTCTGTTATTCACTGTACAGACTGTACTTCACTGTACAGTCGGTTATTCACTGTACAGTCTGTTATTCACTGTACAGTCGGTTATTCACTGTACAGTCGGTTATTCACTGTACAGTCTGTTATTCACTCTAGTCTGTTATTCACTCTACAGTCTGTACTTTCTGTACTTCACTGTACAGTCTGTTATTCACTGTAAAGTCTGTTATTCACTGTACAGTCTGTTATTCACTGCACAGTCTGTTATTCACTGTACAGTCTGTTATTCACTGTACAGTCTGTTATTCACTGTACAGCCTGTTATTCACTGTACAGTCTGTTATTCACTGTACAGTCTGTTATTCACTGTACAGTCTGTTATTCACTGTACAGTCTGTTATTCACTCTACAGTCTGTACTTCATGGTGCAGTCATGGTGCAGTATGGTTGAATACACCTGGTCTGTCCATCTTTCTGATCACATGTACACAGTAAATGACACAGGCGATTCCCTTCGACTGCTCCCGCTCTCCAGGTGCTCGGAGCTGGCCAGCGCTGCTGACGGCATGCGAGCCCGCCTGGCCGAGGCCGGCAGAGATCGCCAGCTGATGGAGCGCAGCTTTGCCAGCCAGCTGTCGGTGGCGGCCGAACGGCAGTCCGAGCTGGAGTCGACCATCGCTGAGTTGAAGTCGCGCCTAGCCGAGGCCGCCAGCGAGGTCGACAGGCTGCGCGCCGGCATCGGTGCCCTGTCCGAGGCGGAGATCGAGCGCCTGGCACCCGCCGCCGCAGCCACCAGCCGCATGCTGAAGCGGGGAAAGACTCTCACGCAGATCTACGCTGAGCACGTGGAGGTCCAGGGCCAGCTGTCCGCGGCACGCCTGGAGGCTGACAAAGCCAACTTGGCGGTGGCGCATATCCTTGAAGAGATTCAAGCCAAGGTGCCGCTGCTTCGCCGGCGTCAGGAGGAGTACCGGCGGGTCCGGCTGTCCGCCAGTCAGCTGGCCAAGCGGCTCGACGACTCCGTGGCCCAGATGTGCGATCTGAAGCGCGGCAATGAGGAGCTGGCTAGGAAGGCCGCCTTCTTTGAAAGGGAGAATGCTAGACTGAAGGCCAGGGCTAAAGATCTGGGCGAGCAGGTGAGGGGCTCGACTTTTGACCAGCTTCACCATTCAGTGTGTTGCACAGCTCATTCAGTGTTGCACGGCTCATTCAGTGTGTTGCACGGCTCATTCTGTGTTGCACGGCTCATTCAGTGTGTTGCACGGCTCATTCTGTGTGTTGCAAGGCTCATTCTGTGTTGCACGGCTCATTCTGTGTTGCACTGCTCATTCTGTGTTGCACTGCTCATTCTGTGTGTTGCACGGCTCATTTTGTATGTTGCACGGCTCATTCTCTATGTTGCACGGCTCATTCTGTGTGTTGCACGGCTCATTCTGTGTGTTGCACGGCTCATTCTGTGTGTTGCACGGCTCATTCTGTGTGTTGCACGGCTCATTCTGTGTGTTGCAAGGCTCATTCTGTGTTGCACGGCTCATTCTGTGTTGCACTGCTCATTCTGTGTTGCACTGCTCATTCTGTGTGTTGCACGGCTCATTTTGTATGTTGCACGGCTCATTCTCTATGTTGCACGGCTCATTCTGTGTGTTGCACGGCTCATTCTGTGTGTTGCACGGCTCATTCTGTGTGTTGCACGGCTCATTCTGTGTGTTGCACGGCTCATTCTGTGTGTTGCACGGCTCATTTTGTATGTTGCACGGCTCATTCTGTATGTTGCACCCCACTTGACCATCTCAATCTGCGCAGGTGACTCACCTGCTCGCTGAGGTAGAAGCCGCACGCGGCCGCCCATTGGCCGGAGGTGCTGGGGATGCCAGCTCAGAGGCTGAGGCGGCCCAGCCTGACAGGTTAGATAACCAGCAGATGGATGAGGGCAGCGGAGGCGGCTCTCTGCTATCTGAGCAGCCTCAATCGACTCAAGATGTCATCAGTAGTTCGCTGCTGACCTTCTCGGACATTGGCCAGCTTCAGCAGCGCAACATCGGCCTGGTGGAGGCGTCGCGCGAGCTGGCCGCCAGGTTGGAGGTTCTGGAGCGGGAACGCAGCGACGCTAGCGAGCTCCGGCTGCGGCTGGAGGCGGCCACATCCGAGCTGGAGTTGGCCCGCACCGCTGAGAGGCAGCACCGAGACCTGCTGCGCGTGGCCAGTCAGCAGCGGGACATGTACAAGGTGAGCACTGCTTCCTCTTCTCATGCTGAGTTCTTCATCCGGTTTCATCCTGAGTCCCCTAGGTTTCACCCTGAGTCCCCTAGGTTTCATCCTGAGTCCCCTAGGTTTCACCCTGAGTCCCCTAGGTTTCATCCTGAGTCCCCTAGGTTTCACCCTGAGTCCCCTAGGTTTCACTCTGAGTTCATGAGGTTTCATCCTAAATTCATGATGTTTCATCCTGAGTTCATGAGGTTTCATTCTTTCTTGATTTCTGAAGCTTTTATCATCAGAATCAACGACCTCTATCTGAGTCGTTAGAAACTAATTATAAACGCGCAACCCTTTACTTATAAGTAGACTAGCTAGCAAAAATTGTATTTGATAGCCAGCAATTCTCATATTCGTTCGCAGCTGCTACTGGAATCCGCCAAGAATTCTTCCGCCACTGATTCGGCTGCCGCTGCGGCTGCTGCGGCCCCAGTTTCCACAGAGACCAGTCAGCAGCAGCAACAGTCCTCATCCTCGGCCAGCAGCGCAGCGCTCGTTGCCGCCCACGCCGAGCTGTCAGCCGTTCGCTCCCAGCTGGCTGAGCGGGATCGTCAGCGCGCCGTTGAGCTGGAGGGCGCCCGCGCCGAACTCCTCGAGGCGCGCCGCACCGGCTCCCGCTTGTCTGCCCGCCTAGAGGCCGCTCAGCGACGCGCCGAGCTTGGCGAGGCCGGCTGCGCGCGCTATCGCCGCGAGATTGACATCTTGCGCGAGATGAACGAGAAGTATGCGGGCATGCTGGCCAGGCACGAGCGGGAAGCCGTGCAACTGCAGGCCCAGCTCATTGACCGGGCCGAGTCCAGGGCCCGGTTGGAGGCCCAGCTGGAGTTGGCCCGTCAGCAGGCCAAGGCGCTGAGAGCTGCCGAGGCGAGGCTAACTGTGGAGTGTGAGCAGCTGAGGCAGGACCGGCTGAGGCAAGGCCTGCTCATGACCAGCCTGCAGGCTGTGCAGGTGAGTCTGCTGAGAGTCAGCCAGGACGTCTGGCCTTCTTTGCACCTGTGAGGTGTGGGTTGCATAGAACTCAATTAGTGAGCATGTAGCACAGTGTTTAAATATACGAGATTCGGACCTATAGGTCATGGGTTCGAATCCATGTTTTTAACAGTAGAAAGACAACGGCAGTAGTTCAAATATCCGCTGCCTACTAGCTCCCAAATCTAATGACCGATTTTCCGGAAAGTTTTCCGCCCTCAGCCGTTGAGTCAGCATCGTCGAGATGATTCAAGTGATTCTTGTCGAAGAACCGGTTGGCAAGGACAACTAACGTAGCTCTGCATAAACCTCAATGGCGAATCCAAATTGGTTTGAATTTTACCCCGTGTTCTAAAAATCTGGCTATTTTAAATACCTCCTTGATCTTACTACTGTTAAAAGTGGCTGCAATATGGGTACCGACGTCAGCTGCAGCTTTGCGGCTGGCTTTACATCTCGTGAGCCCTTCTTCAGGGCGCCTTCCGCTTGTTTTCCTACACACAATGTGGCGCAGTTCATCGCTTATGAATTATTTGCAAAACTAGCCTCGTCGGAATTCCCCAGGTCAACCTGGAGAAACGCGACCAAGAAGTTCGCCTGGCTGCCGAAGCTCGAGTGTCGGCAGCTACTGAGCGGGCCGCATCCCTGGAACGCCGATTGGCCGATGCCGTGTCCGCAGCGTCAGCCGAGCGGTCAGCTGCCGAGGCAGCGGCTGCCAACTCCGCCAAGCAGCTGGCAGAGCTCTCCGAGCGCCTGGCCGCAGCTCAGGCCCGGCTGAAATCTGCCGAGGAGCTGGCCGCCAACTCTGCGGCCGCAGCTGCCGCCGCCGGAGTCAAGACTGCCGCTGCCGAGGAGGACTCGGCGTCAGCGGAGCAGCCGGAGCCTGTCGACGCTTCGGGCCAGACGGCTTCCGCTCTCGCCAGCGAGCAGGAGCTGGGGGCCCTGCGGGAGCGAGTGCAGGCCCTGGAGCGAGACTGCGACTTCCTCAGAGGCCAGGTGGACAATTATCGGGCCATGGCGGAGGGCGCCGAAGCTCGCCTCACTCAGCAAGCCGAGGAGCACGCGGCGGCTCTGGCCGAAGCCGAGAGTCGTCTCAAAGAGAGGCAGGAGTCCATTGACTACTATCGGTGAGCTGCGCCTTGGACTAACTTCTTTTATGATACTAATGCTGCTAGATATTTAGTTGTTCTTCCCAATGTCTGTCAGTGCAGTCTATCGCGTTCGCGTATCGCGCACCAAGGTCGATTCTGCGGCGACGCCACATGACGTCAAGAAGGCTTGAAGGCTTGTCGAGAAATTTAGGCACAATGAGAGTGTACACTGCCTGATGATGAGAATTCAGGTACACACCTTTGTGAGGGTGTGTTCAGGAGTCGGCGAAGAGGGCAGAATTGCCTCGTCGCTTACTGCGGGTCTAGTGTCACCCAATGATGAGCTATTGTCCACAGCCCTTCTGAAATTATTGTTTTTATTATTGTATTATATTTTATAAAATTTACTTGTCCTCTTCTGCAATATCCTTCTCCTACTCCCTCTGCGAAGCTTTCTTGTTCCCCAATCCCATGTGTGATGAGATTTCTCTAACCACAGTGTTCCTCACCGCTGAACCCGAAGCGCCCAGCTGGACAGCCTGGAGCGGGAGCGCCAGTCGCTGGTGAGCGATCGCTTCAAGCAGACCGAGGAGGCCCACGCCATGAACGCCGACCTGCGTAAGCAGCTGCACGACCGGCAGCAGGAGCTGCAGGCGGCTCTGGATCGCCGCAACGCCGCTGTCGGAGCCGAGGAGCGGGCGAAGGCGCGGGCTGCTAGAGAGGCCGCCAAAGCAGCGGAGGCCGACAATAAGTACCAACAGGAGCTGCTGCTGCACGCCGCCGATGCCCAGGCGATGCAGGCGGTGCGCAAGGAGCTGGCCGAAGCTGAGCGGCGCTGCCAGGAGGCTGGCGAATCGGCGCGCCGTGCCAGCGCCGAGGCACAGCAGAGAATCGCGACCTTGACAGCCGAGGTCGATCGGCTTAAGGCGGCCAAGGCGGACGCTGAGGCGAAGCTCACTCAGCTGGCGGGCGACTTCAGCGAAGCCAGGAAGCGACTGCTGGCGACTGAAGAGGGGACCGCCCAGTCAGCTGCTTCAACAGGCGCAGGTCGCGGGGGTGTTGCCAAGGAGCTGGCTGGCCAGCTGCAGGTGAGACGATATTGCCCTAAAAATAAACAATCAGCAAATAGGACAATATGGTTCATAGTCATTCACTTATTCAGCATGTTCACCACCATTGTCCTTGCCGACGATGCGCCAGGCCTCTGGTTCCGGTACCCACGCTCTTGAGTCCGCATTGCGTACCGCTCCATTGCAAGCAGCTTCGTTGTGCTCAATGCTGTCGAATCGATTGACCCGAAGGGGCTTCTTCACAGTTGGAAATAGATACTTGTCACAAACGTGAGAAGTCATGCGAATAGGGTGGATGCTGAAGCACTTCCCAGCCCCATCTAGTTAGAAGATCCACGAAATTGTGCTTGCGATGTGCTGGTGCATTATCATGCAACAGACCACACCAGATTCCAGCAAGCCAGGACGCTTCTTTCGAATCGCTGGACGCAACTTCTGCTGGATCCACTTGAGTAGTGCCCATTGACGGTGGTTCCATGGGGCACTGCCCAGTTGAGATAGACTCCGTGGGCATCAAAAAACATAATGTGCATGACCTTCAGCGCGCCCTGCTTCCTGATTGCCTTCTGTGGCCTCGGAGAATCAGCCGGAAACCATTCAGCAGACTGGGCCTGTGTTTCAGGATCCCAGCTGTAAATCCACGTTTCATTTCCGGCCACAATTCTCAGAAGAAATTTGTCTCTGTGAAAGCGACGCAGGTGGTTAGTGGCAGCTAGAGCTCGCTGCATCTTCTGCTCACCTGTCAGAAGGTGCGGCACCCACTTGCAAAACTTCTTCTACGGGTCGAGACGCTCAGTCCGAATGGTATATATACTGCCAACTGACACTCCTACCTCTTCTGCCAGCTCTTCGCTTGTCCGTCGCCGATTATTATCCAGGAGCTCTTGGACTTTCTTCATCTTGGTTGCTGGCAGTCATTGGCTTTCCTGAACGATCATTGTTTTCAATGCTTTCTCTCCGTAAACAACCGGCACCACTTGCGAACCGTCTGCTCAGTTTGTGCGTTGCTGCAAAATACTTGCTGAAGCTCTCGGAACATCTCCGGAGGCTTTTCCTTTTGCAGAAATTGAAACTTCATGACAATTCTAACGTCTTGTTTCGAGAATGATTCCGCCATTGCCAATAATTCAATGGGTAGCAGTAAAGAAGAGAGCGAAGCTCAGGCATGGTTGCAAGCTAAGGCTTAAAGTCTTAAACCGAAAATAGCTTTTTTAATGTACGCCGTAAATTTTAAAACCTTCTTTTAGGGGCTTCGGCTAGGACACGCGGGCCCGCGGGCCTGGTGCGGCACTTAAAGCTCCCCTGTCTCAACCCTCCCCTGTCTCATCTCTCCCCCGTCTCATCTCTCCCCTGTCTCATCTCTCCCCTGTCTCATCTCTGCCTGTCTCATCTCTCTCCTGTCTCATCTCTCCCCTGTCTCATCTCTCCCCTGTCTCAACCCTCCCCTGTCTCATCTCTCCCCTGTCTCATCTCTCCCCTGTCTCATCTCTCCCCTGTCTCATCTCTCCCCTGTCTCATCTCTCCCCTGTCTCATCTCTCCCCTGTCTCATCTCTCCCCTGTCTCATCTCTGCCTGTCTCATCTCTCCCCTGTCTCATCTCTCCCCTGTCTCATCTCTCCCGTCTCATCTCTCCCCTGTCTCATCTCTCCCCTGTCTCATCTCTCTCCTGTCTCATCTCTCTCCTGTCTCATCTCTCCCTGTCTCAACCTTGTGTCTATCACACTGGGAGTTAATGAGAATCATTTAGAGTGGTTCATTCATTCACAGCACAACATAAAAAAATTCATCACCCTAAGCTATTATTCTCGAGGCACACAGTGACAGTTGGAGTGCTCAAGTGTAGTATGATTATTATGGTAATTATCGCCAATCGCTTAGCTAAAATCCCAAATCCCACGCAGGATCGAGTCCGTCAGGTGGCGGAGTTCCAGGCTGCCGCGGCCCGCGCCGAGTCAGCGCGTCTCGCGCGCCAGCTCGAGTCCACTCGCGCCGCCCTGGACGAGGCTCGTTCCGCGTTGGTGGCCTCGGCCGCGGTGCCCTCTCGCCAGCTGGTGGACGCCGATGAGCGCGCCGAGCTGGTCCGCGCCCGCGAGCAGATCAGCCTGCTGACGGAGAGCAACCGGCTGCTGCGGCAGGAGGAGGCCAGGTGGCGCTCCCGCACCGCCGAGCTCACCAGCCGGGCTGACGAGCTGGCGAATCAGCTGGCTCCGCTTCGAGCTCAGCTGGCGGCGGCTGCCAGTCAACAGACCGAAGCCGAGGAATCTGCCAGGCTGCTCACCGAGGAGCGAAATCGGTGGCGCGATCGCTGCCAGGAGCTGCTGGAGAAGACTGAGCGCATGGACGCTGATCAGTACAAGCAGGCCTGCGCTGAGAGGGACGCCCTGCAGGTTGGTTAGAGCTGGAGACCTGGGAGCGTCGATGATTCCAACCTTCTTAGAAGCACTTGAGAAGATCTTGAGCATACCCTCAACCCCCGCTACAGATTCAGGTCGAGAGCCTCAAGGAGGAGGTTGAAGGCCTGAACGCGGACATCGCCGACTTGAACAACCAGCTAGAGGAGACGACCGAGAAATTCGACGCGCTGACAGTCGAGCAGGAGTCGGCCAAGGCTCGCCTAGCTTCCGTCATTAGCGAACGGGACGACATCGACCAGGTGCTGGCGCAGAAAGTCAAGGAGCTTGAGGAGCTGACCGCCGACCGTGACAGGCTGGCTCGAACTGTGGAGGAGCAGCGGGAGAGGTACAAGCGGGTGCAGGAGGTTGCCAGGAAGTACAAGCAGGAGGCCGTGGACCTGCGCACAGGCAAGGACGGCGGCGATACTGAGGTGGCTCGGCTTCGGGAGCGGGTGAGCTGGCTGACATTGGCCTAATAATGATAATAATGATAATAATTGCAGGAGGGCTGCGGGCAATGGCACACATCATTTGGTGACACTAGACCCGCAGCCAACGAGAAGGCAATTCTGCCACTCCTGAGCACACACGCACACAGATGCTGTACGCTGGCACGCACTCAAACATGTGTGCACATCTGCCCTGACTCTCTCATCGTCAGGCAGTGTACGATCTCACTGTGCTTTGAAGGTTGCCCTTCATTGGCCTAAATTTCACGACAAGCCCCCAAGTAAATGTGACCTCGAACTTTGGGGCCTTGGAGCGAGAGGCAAATGCGTTAGACCGCTCTGCCGCCGACCCCAGTTGTCTGAGAATCCGCGCATCCCCGCCCTAACCCCGCAGGTGTCAGAGATGGAGGCCGCCGTTAACTCCGCTCGCGCCGAGTCCCAGACCGAAGTCGACCGCTTCAAAGACGAAGCCGCAGAGGCCCGCATGCGCACGGCTGCAATTGAGAATCACTCCAAGAAGCTGCAGGCTGACAATGCCGCTCTGCGATCTCGGGTGGCGGAGCTCGAGGCTCAGCTCAAGGAGCTGCAGCAACAGCAGCAACAGCAAAAAGTCAGCCTGAAGCGCCCATCTTCAATGCCATCCGGCGACAGAGGAGACGAACAGGCAGGCGACTTGGGTGACGATGATGACGAGTCGACAAAGCCCAAGCGAGCCCGTCAGGAAACTGACGATGCGGAACCGGAACAGCGCTCCGTCGCACCGAATGTGTTGGAGACAAATCGAGACACCAAGGCAGTAATGGAAACTGGTCCGGAAGTTCAGCCTGAGCTGCAGACTGAAGTGGAAGCGCGAATGCAGCCAGAGGAGGAAACTCTGGAACAACATGTTAAAGGCAATGAGGAAACACCAGCTGAGGACGAGCAGCCAGCCGAAGGCGAGGAAGTTGAGCCCGAATCTGAGCAGGAAATCGAGCAGCAGGCTGCTGTCGAGGAGGCGGTACAGTCGGTCGACTTCTTCGAAGAAGCCGCAACAGGTGACTTCGCCGAGGACGCAGGTGACTTCATCGAAGCCAACGACGCTGAGCAAGCGGATGCTGAGGCCGCTGTGGACGTGATCTGTATTGATGAATCTGTCAGCGTGGAGGATGAGGCTGAAGCTGAAGGTCAGAACCAAATTGAGGATCTGCAGCAGCAGCAGCAGGAGGATGAGCAGCAGCAGCAGGAGGAGTATGAGCAGCAGCAGGAGGATGAGCAGAAGCAGCAGGAGGAGGATGAGCAGCAGCAGGAGGAGGAGGATGAGCAGCAGCAGCAGCAGCAGGAGGATGAGCAGCAGCAGCAGCAGCAGGAGGAGGATGAGCAGCAGGAGGATGAGCAGCAGCAGGAGGATGAGCAGCAACAGGAGGAGGATGAGCAGAAGCAGCAGGAGGATGAGCAGCAACAGGAGGAGGATGAGCAGCAGCAGGAGGATGAGCAGCAGCAGGAGGAGGATGAGCAGCAGCAGCAGCAGGAGGCACAACAACATGAAAATTTCGGTGGCGAAGTGTGCTTAACTCCCAGTCAGGCTGATGATGCATCGAAGGAGGAAACTCAGCCTTCTACCGACGCGGTAGTTTCGTCGGCCTCCGATACGCTCAAGACAGCTTCGCCGGCTCTTGCAGCTGTCGCTACCGTTGGCCAGTCATCGTCTACTCAACGACCTCGCATTGAGCCGATCGTCTGGTCCTTGTCTTCTGAACCTGGAGCCGCCGCCGCCACCGCACCCGCTTCTGCCGCGCCTTCACTATCCAGCAGGTCGCTTCCGGCTCCGCGTCGTGCCTGGGGGCAGCAGCAGCAGCATGTTGTGCCCACCATCGCCAGCACCCGGGGCGCCTTTGTCGGTGGTGCCGGACATCGCGGCAGAGGGCAGCAGCAGCAGGGTGCAACTGGAGTCGCTCGCCGCCAAAGTCGGCTGACCATTCAGCGGAAGCCGCTGCCGTGACCAAAGCAATGTCTTGATACCAAAATCTTATCCCAGTTCTAGTTTTAGAAGTTCCCAAATAAGATACCTCCTGTGTTGTCTTATTAGGTCTGACTGTAACAACACCGGTTCTGCCATATTCAACAATCCTTCAAAAAGTGCCATCAGTTAGTATAAATAATGCCATTTTTCCTAAAGCAACACAATTATCCCAATGCCTAATCTGTTCGCATTTACGTTAATAATGAAAGCAGCCCATCTTATTGTTATAATTTATTGATTCTATTTGATC
Organism: Macrostomum hystrix; assembly: GCA_950097015.1. Taxonomy (NCBI): domain Eukaryota; kingdom Metazoa; phylum Platyhelminthes; family Macrostomidae; genus Macrostomum; species Macrostomum hystrix. The sequence goes on from CATNEN010000015.1 coordinate 1,112,655, forward strand.
CCGTACTGCTCCCTAGGATTCGTATATTGCTGCCATCATGAGCTGTTTAGCATTCTTCTATAAATAATTGTTCAACTGGGTGTGTTTGCCAACATACTTGCATATTAAAGTGCAAATGCCTGTGAATCTTATTCAACTTATCTTATTATTTTTTGTCAGATCTTTTTCGTTATTTGTCTGTTATCAGCGATCCCTTTCTTACCACACAGTCTCAGATTCCTGATTCAGGCATTCCTTATCCCATGCTCAAGCATTCCTGATCCCATGCTCAGGTATTCCTGATCCCATGCTCAGGCATTTCTGATCCCATGCTCAGACATTCCTTATCCCATGCTCAAGCATTCCTGATCCCATGCTCAAGCATTCCTGATCCCATGCTCAGGTATTCCTGATCCCATGCTCAGGCATTTCTGATCCCATGCTCAGACATTCCTTATCCCATGCTCAGGTATTCCTGATCCCATGCTCAGGTATTCCTGATCCCATGCTCAGGTATTCCTGATCCCATGCTCAGGTATTCCTGATCCCATGCTCAGGTATTCCTGATCCCATGCTCAAGCATTTCTGATCCCATGCTCAGACATTCCTTATCCCATGCTCAAGCATTCCTGATCCCATGCTCAGGTATTCCTGATCCCATGCTCAGGTATTCCTGATCCCATGCTCAGGTATTCCTGATCCCATACTCAGGGATTTCTGATCCCATGCTCAAGCATTTCTGATCCCATGCTCAGGTATTCCTGATCCCATGCTCAGACATTCCTGATCCCATGCTCAAGTATTCCTGATCCCATGCTCAGGTATTCCTGATCCCATGCTCAGTCATTTCTGATCCCATGCTCAGACATTCCTTATCCCATGCTCAAGTATTCCTGATCCCATGCTCAGGTATTCCTGATCCCATGCTCAGGTATTCTTGATCCCATGCTCAAGCATTTCTGATCCCATGCTCAGACATTCCTTATCCCATGCTCAAGCATTCCTGATCCCATGCTCAGGTATTCCTGATCCCATGCTCAGGTATTCCTGATCCCATGCTCAGGTATTCCTGATCCCATACTCAGGGATTTCTGATCCCATGCTCAAGCATTTCTGATCCCATGCTCAGGTATTCCTGATCCCATGCTCAGACATTCCTTATCCCATGCTCAAGTATTCCTGATCCCATGCTCAGGTATTCCTGATCCCATGCTCAGGTATTCCTGATCCCATGCTCAAGCATTTCTGATCCCATGCTCAGACATTCCTTATCCCATGCTCAAGCATTCCTGATCCCATGCTCAGGTATTCCTGATCCCATGCTCAGGTATTCCTGATCCCATGCTCAGGTATTCCTGATCCCATACTCAGGGATTTCTGATCCCATGCTCAAGCATTTCTGATCCCATGCTCAGGTATTCCTGATCCCATGCTCAAGTATTCCTGATCCCATGCTCAAGTATTCCTGATCCCATGCTCAGGTATTCCTGATCCCATGCTCAGGTATTCCTGATCCCATGCTCAAGCATTTCTGATCCCATGCTCAGACATTCCTTATCCCATGCTCAAGCATTCCTGATCCCATGCTCAGGTATTCCTGATCCCATGCTCAGGTATTCCTGATCCCATGCTCAGGTATTCCTGATCCCATGCTCAGGCATTTCTGATCCCATGCTCAGACATTCCTTATCCCATGCTCAGGTATTCCTGATCCCATGCTCAGGTATTCCTGATCCCATGCTCAGGGATTTCTGATCCCATGCTCAAGCATTTCTGATCCCATGCCCAGGAATGCAGCTACACTAGTCTAGTATTGACCTCCTCAGTTGCAGTTCCATAGCCAAGTGCAGACCCAACAGAGGTTGTCATGGCAACACCAGTGAAACCCAATCGCTAACCCGCAGCTTACCGCAGCGATCCCAGCAGCCGTAGCTCCAGTGAGCGGCTGCAGCGAGCCGCCGGCCGCAGCCCCGGCTGCAGTGGTGGAGCCGGAGGAGCCAGACTTCACCAGCGCGGTGCCCGACAGGCTGAAGTGTCCGATCTGTCTGGGCCATCTCAAAGCCCCGCTGCAAACCTGCTGCGGCCACCGCTTCTGCCGCGGCTGCTTTTTCTCGGCTGCGGCAGCCACAGTCAGCACCCCGTCAGCTGCGTCGGCAGTTCAGCATCCCCAGCTGCACCATCACCAGCACCAATTCCAGCAGCCCTTGCCAGCCACTGCCGCAGCCGCAGCCGCCGCAGCAGCTGCCGTGCCCTCCTCGATACTCAGCACCCGCCGGGCATGTCCGCTGTGTCGCTCGCCGATTCTCGACGTCGGACCGTCTGCCGCCGGTCGCGGTGGCCTGACAGCTGGCGTATTCAACGATCTGGCCACTGAACGAGAAGTTCAACAGCTAACTGTGCGCTGCCCGCGGCCCGGCTGTGATGCCACCATGGAGCTGGGCGGACTGAGAGCTCACCTGTCCAGCAACTGCCAGTTTGTGGAGGAGACCTGCCCAGAGCAGTGCCAGGTAATAAATGCACTTATTTCACACTTCATTGTCAATTGCACACTGCCGCCAATGTACACTTACTGAATAAACATTGTCAAGTACATACACCGAATGTACATTGCCCCAGATGTACACTGACCCGAACCCAACCTCTGTCTCCGGCAGTCGCGCGTCCGCCGCTGCGACCTGGCCGCTCACCGCGCCGCCTGCCGCGACCGCCAAGTGGCCTGCCTATTCTGCTCCACCTGTGTGCCCTATCGCCAGCTGAACTTTCACTACCTGTTCGGCTGCTCCAACTTCCCCATGCCCTGCCCGCACCGCTGCGGCCGCGTGCTGGCCGGCCACCAGCGCCTTCAGGAACACCTGGACCGCGCCTGCCCGCTCACCCTCGTCCTCTGCCCGTTCGCCAGCTTCGGCTGCGCCGCGGCGAGCCGGCATCGGCGGGACCTCGGCCGCCACGTGGCTGAGGCGCACAGCTATCACTTGCAGTTGCTATGGCAGCAGCAGCAGCAGCAGCAAGTGCAGCCTCTACAACAGCAGCAACAGCAGCAGCAGCGAGCCACCACTGCTGATTTGAATTGCATGCTGGACAAGCTGGTGGTGAACCTTCAACAACAGCCACTTCCATCGCAGCAGCAGCAGCAGCAGCTGTTTGCTGCTCAGCAGCAGCAAGCCCTGAGAAATCTGCTCTACCAGCAGCAGCAGTTCCAGCCAAGGCGTTGATCTTCATCAGATGGGATCAACTGGAATGAGGATTTAAAACTGTGCCGGGGCTGGGGATTCGCTTGCGCATTATCAATGCCAGTTTCCTTTGTTTTAGCCTGGCTTCTGTGTTGTATTTTTTATTAGTCAGCGTCAACTAGAGTTTATAGGCTTGTGTTTGCAATTTTACAGCTTTTACCTGTGCTTCAACGGATTAGCATCAACGGAGAGACGGACTGAGAATATGGACTCAATCCGATATCTGAAATCACTATCTGATCTATCTGAAAGCAATGATCAGCTCACCCAGCTAATCTCTCTCTGTCTCTCCGCCAATTATAATTGGTTGCTACGCGGTCTCCAGGACTATTGTGCAGTGTTTTGTGTCCCAACTCTGGCCAATGGTTTCCGCCTTATTTAGCTTACTCAATAGTTTTGCGGCTACTCACAGCAGGTGTTCGATTCCTCACCCTGAGCTGAGCCAGCTGCTGCTGCTGCTGTTTCTCACCTCCGCTTAGCAATCCACTTATTTACAGGCTCTGCATCACTTCATTAACTGTAGTATTAAGTAAGGCTCTATTGTTGATTTTATTGTTGCCATGCAAGACTGTCATTGCAAGCATGCTTCTTATACATTAATCTGCTGTGGTTTCCTTTAACTTGCTGATTTTAGTTGCGCAACACTTGTTTCTGAATGCCTCATAAAGTGTCTGGTTGCGCTTTCCTCTCCGTGTCTAGCTGAGTCTCAGAATGGTCTTTGTCACTCTCTATCCGCTACCCCAGCTGCCTGCTTGGGCCTCAGGTGTTTGCGACTTTGATTAATTATCCGAATACTTTCCTTGATTATCGATTTTAGACTTTGTAGTAATGACAGTTTTATTGGAACTCGCAAACCACCCGCCTAGCCTACTTACTCCTCCATTGGTGAGTAGTGTGACGCGGCTTTTATTGTCTATTCATTCTCAGCGCGACAGAATGGGAATCATTTTTTCACTTCGGTGCAGTGTTTCAATCAACTGTGTAGCGTCTGTCTGCTGATTAGTGACATTTTAGCCTGTGCTTTATCGATTTGACATAAAAGTTTTACTCCATTTTACTACTTATATTAGTAGCTAACAACCTGTAAGCCGTGTGTAAATCTAGTAATTGTGTAGCTATAAACTTTTTAGGCCTTGCTTTTTTTCTTCTGGTTAGGTCTTCTGTGTGCGCAGCGATATTGTCGGTTTTGTTTTACTCAATACCTTTGTGTATTTTAACTGTCCGTTCGGAGACCTGAGAAATGAATTAGCATCATACTACTGCAGTTTGCGGTGAGTAGTAGGATAAGTGTAGCTTATCACCAGCTTTCCTCAGCGCTTTGGCAGCTGGATCAGTTTATTGGCAGCATTGGCTTTCTGATAGACTTTGATTACTGATTTTCCACTCTACCTACTTACCTACTGAGCCTCAGTAGCGTGATGCGCGTGGTTGTCGGTTTTAATCAAGACAGTATTAGCGTCGTGAGCAGTCGATGATTTGTCAGGTAAATCAGTAAGAGGCTGATTTGTCAGGTAGCATGCACATAAAACGCGAAGAGGCATACTGGCTCGCTAGCACTTTTGTATTTGGCCAGAAACACTGGGGTGGGCGTACCCACCCCCCAATCACGCCACGCAAGCACGCACGCAGGCGTGTTATGGTTTCATGAGTTTGCTGCTGAGTTTGGTTTCCGACACACGTGATCGTATCCAGGTTATGCGCAGTCTAATAGAATGGCTGAGAAGGCTGTCAAAGTGGCGAAGAGCATTCTGCGGTAATCGCTTCCCCTAAAAAATTCATGCTAACTCCTCGATATTTAACGCCTTTCTCTAGATAATTCAAGCAACTCAATTGATGATAATTGTTTTTCTTCAATAAATCATGGCACATCGTCGATATTTCTAGCTTTCTCTTGGATAATCTGCTTTCCCCTCAACGCCCACCACACAACTGGGGGAGCTCTGACATTAACTCGAGAGGCGAGGACCTCCTTGCCTACATCTTAACCACGTACCTGGAGTTCTGCAACACAGGGAGCACCCCGACCTTTGACAATGGCCGGTGGTCTGAGGTCATCGACGCCACTCTAGCCACACCTGAGATTTACCAGAGCCTTAGGGAGTGGCAGGTTCTGCCGGAGACCTCCCTCTCCGATCACAAATACATCTCTTTCCAACTGGCGGGTGCACGCTGCACTAACCAGATCACTTGGAAAAGGAACGCTAGGAATACCGATTGGGAAGCCTTCAGGTGTAACTTCGAAGGAACCCAACGAAACCTAAGCCCCCCCGCCAACACCTGCGATGAGCGGATGAGCTAGCTGAGTTTCTCACCAACTCGCTGACCACCGCCTTCGAGGCCTCCTGCCCCCTCAAAGCTTACAGAGGCAAAACTTCGGCCCCATGGTGGAATCCGCAGCTCGGCGAGCTCCGTCGAACGGCGAAGCGGCTGCACCGCAGGGCCACGAAGACTAAAAACTCGGCTGATCAGGCTGCGTATCTTGAAGCCATCCATAGCTTCAAGAAGGAAGTCAGAAACGCCAAAAACAGCAAGTGGCGGCAATACTGTGGGGAGCTTGAGGGCACTCGCCCCACCTCCAGAATTGTCAAAGCCCTCACGCTGGACAAAATGTCCAAGCTTTCGACGGTGAGGAAGGCCGATGGCCGACCCACCGAGAACCCTGGGGAAACGCTTGACACCCTGCTCACAGCCTTCTTACCCAGCGTGCCAGCAGGGACAGACCCCCCGGATCACACCGAGGGAGGTCATATCCTTGCGGTGTCCATCATTACTGAAGACCGGGTTACCAAGGCAGCCCAGTCTTTCAAATCCCCGGGGCCGGACGCATTATACCAGCCTTCATCCGCGAGGCGGTAAAATGCCAAGGTTTCCTCACAAATCTTTGCAAGCTCCTTAAAGCTTGCATTGTGCTTGGGTATGTTCCGAAGGCATGGACCAAGGCGAGGGTGGTTTTTTTAATAGCTCAAAAACCAAGCTGTGTGAGGTGCGAAGAAAAAGGTGAGCCCTCCAAGTAGGGCGAGGCTGTATTTATATTTTCGCCTCAACGTGCCACCGATACGATCAACGTGCGCGTGGGGGGCATGTACATAGTGAGCGAGAGTTAGTGATAAATGTACTATTAGTGATATATTAGATTGACCGGCAAAGCGATACGTGAGTGCTAGTAGACTACGGCATGACAGTCCTCAAGTGGATGAAAAATTATAGGGAATAAAATGAAAGAAGTAGTAGCAGGCAACAATAATTGTTTTTAGAACAGTCCTTGAAAATTCAGTCTGTCAATCAAGCAATTTAGGTTCTGCGCAGGTCGGGTCCTCTGCAGTTCCTCTCTGGGTCCTTCGCCCGCCGTAGGTGGGGACGTGCTGCGACTGGCTCCGCGAGCTCAGGGGCGTCAGGCGGTTCGAGCGGCTGCTGATCGGACTGCTCAGGCTGCCCGGGCAGCCGCTTGACCTGCGTGGCGTGCCTGCCGGAAGTGCTGACTTCCGGTCCGACTCTCAGCATGCCGAGCTTTGTGCTGGACAACATTCCGAGAATCGGTGTGCATTTGCTGCTGACGACGCTGAAATCGGCCTGCAATTCGCGGTGGTTCGCTCTGACAGTAAGCGTTGTTTGGCCGGCTGTCTTCAGCGGCTCGCTGGCACCAAGCGCAAAGACTGTGGTGCTGGACGGCGAAAGCGGCGTGCCGGGCCGGCAGATTCTGTGGAACGTCGCCATGTCCAACACGTTGCAGCTCGCTCCGCTGTCGATCAGTGTGCGGACCGGACTGCCGTTGATGCTGATGACGAACTTGGCGCAGTCGTCTTTGCCGCTGAGAGTGCAGAACACCTCGTTGGTTGGTTGGTCGGCTGGCTGGTCCTGCTCGGGCTGCAGTGAGTTAATCTTCGAGCAGCTGCTGAGGCAGGCTTTGGCCAGGTGGTTCGCCTTGCCGCAGCTGCTGCATCGCTTGCCTTGCGCCTTGCTGCAGCTCTTGTGGCCCAGCTCGCCGCACCGGATGCACTTAGCGAATTGCTGCGACTAACGCGAAGTTTCCGGCAGCGGGTCGCGCTGGCGGCGCAGTTGTGCCACTTCCTCAGAGGCTGCCGCTGTCCTGGTCATGATGGCCGCCTGCTTCTCTGCTGCCTCGTGCGTCCTGGCCAGCTGGAGTGTCAGACAGGCTGATGTTGGGGATGTTCAGCAGGCGCTTCCTCAGTGAGTCGCTGCGACAGCTGGCCACGATTTGGTCCCTGATGAGCGACTGGCAGAGACCCTCGAACTTGCAGGCTTCCGAGGCGCTCCACAGTCTGCTGTGCCAAGCGTCTATGCAGGATTCGCCTTCTTCCTGGAGACAGTGGCGAAACTGGTATCGAATGAAGACGACGTTGTCGCGGCCATGGAAGTGCGTGCTGAACTGTGCGATCAGCTGGTCGACCGTGAGCTCGGCTGCGGGTTCGCCTTCTGGTTGCTGCGACTGGGTGGCGATCGGACATTGTACAGGTCGCTCACTTCTTTGCCTGCCGTATACAGAAGGATCTGGCGTTTCTTTGATGCCGGTTGCCGCCAGGTACCGCAGAATGTTGGGCGACCACTCCTGCCAGCGCTTGCTTAGAGAGTGAGGGTCGTCTCTGATGCTTAAGTGGGCTGGTGGAGGCAGTTGTAGGAAGGCCATGGTTCGGCCTTGCGGCGCCAATGTAATAGCTCAAAAGCCAAGCTGTGTGAGGTGCGAAGAAAAAGGTGAGCCCTTCAAGCAGGGCGAGACTGTATTTATATTTTCGCCTCAACGTGCCACCGATACGATCAACGTGCGCGTGGGGGGCATGTACATAGTGAGCCAGAGTTAGTGATATATGTACTTATTAGATTGACCGGCAAAGCGATACGTGAGTGCTAGTAAACTACGGCATGACAGTTTTTATCCCCAAGCAAGGCCGCCCGGACTACCATTTCATTAAATCGTTTCGGCCAATTAGCCTAACCTCCACCATGGTCAAGCAAATGGAGAGATTGGTGCTCTGGCGCCTCCTCTCTGTGGAGCTGAAAAATATGCCACTAAGCGACAATCAACACGCCTTTCGGTCGGGACGTTCCACCGAAAGCGCTCTCCACGCTCTGGTGGACGCTCTGGAAAAGGCCGTCCTCGGGAACGGCTTTGCCCTGAGCATCTTCCTGGACATTGATGAGGCCTTCGACAACGTTCTCTTCGAGGCGTTTGACAGGGCCCTACGTATGCGGTACACGCATTCGCATCTTAGGAGGTGGATCATGTACATGGTCCGCTACCGCACTGCAACGGCACACCTTGTTGGACGCCAGCGGACGGTCGCTGTCTGCAAAGGTAGCCCACAAGGCGGCGTCTTCTCACCAGTTCTCTGGAACATGGTTATCGACGAGCTCTTACGAGACTCTCAGCCAGACCCCATCCTTTAGGTCGGCTACGGGGATGATGTTACGGCAGTGGCATCTGCCCGGTACCAGAGGCCCTCCGAGACCTTCTGCAAAACTTTATTAACAACGCCGAAAGATGGGCAACTCGCTGCGGTCTGAAGCTCTCCGAGTCTAAGACAGCGGCGATCATGTTCACCAGTAAAAACACATGTCATATTCGCCCCCTACAGCTGTATGGAAAGGACATCACCTTCCAGAAGCAAATTAAATGCTTGGTCATAACGCTCGATCACAGGCTCAGCTGGACTCATCATGTCCATGCTAAAGGCAAAAAGGCCTTTGCGATCCTGGCGCAGCTGGGTAGGGCGGTGGGCAACACGTGGGGTCTCACCCCCAAACGCCTATGGTGGATCTACACTGCTATGGTCAGACCGGCTGTCTCGTACGCCGGACTGATTTGGGCTAGTGCCCTGCAGCTTAAGACCTGCCATGAGACTCTTCAGAGAGTGCAAGGTCGCGCATGTCGGATAATCATGAGCGCCCCGCCATCCGCCCTCCTTCGATGGCCTCAGCGCCTTCCTGAACATCCTCCCGCTTGAAATCTTTATCCGCCGTGAGGCGGCAAAAACCGGCCGGCGTCTCCTTGATGCCGGTGTGCGCTTCGTCCCCCAACGAGCGGCAGCGAAACGAAAGCTCCTGCCGCACACGGACCATTGCCTGAGAGATTTGGATTTGCCTGAGAGCAACGGAATCAATGTCCTCACGGACGGTGAACCGTGCACGCTCAACCTCCTTCAGCGCTTCAAGGTTCTCATCCCCACCAGGGACCAAGTTAGCGACCACTGGAACACTCAGGAGGTCCACTGCTACACGGACGGATCCATGAAGAATGGCTCCGCTGGCTTCGGGGTCTGTATCCTTATCAACGGACGTGTTGTCGCCACACACGCCCAACACACTGGAAAATCCTGGAGCGTTTTCCAGAACGAGGTCCTGGCCATCAGCTCCTGCGCTGCGGAGTTGAATGAGAAAAAAATCTCAGGCAGGACTATCATCTTTCGCTCGGACAGTCAGGCTGCTCTGCAAGCCCTCTGTCACATCACCACAACCTCCCGGACAGTATCCGACTGTGTCCGGCAGCTCAATAACCTGGCCGGTAAGAATACCGTCAGACTCCAGTGGATACCAGGGCACGCCGGTTTCCCTGGAAACGAGCTTGCTGACTACCTGGCCAAGCAGGGAGGAGCCAGCTCTGCGCCGGGCCCCTCCCCACCCGGCTCCGATTCCGAGCACCGTCATTTATCGTCAGATTAATGATTGGACTGCCAACCTCCATCTTACCCGGTGGAGAAGCATCACTAACTGCCGCCAATCCAAAGCGGCAGTTCCAGTGCCATCCACTCGGCTCTGGAAGGTCCTTCTAAACCAGACCCGGAAGGACATCCGGGCCCTCACTATGACCCTTACGGGCCATGGCTGTTACGCCAGACACTGTTTCCTCCGGGGAGACCTCCGGAGTGAGCTGTGCCTGTTCTGCAACCTTGAGGACGAGGATGCCCTGCACTTCGTTCGTCACTGCCCTTTCTTAACCAGAGAGAGGCTTAATCACATCGGACCAAACCCATCCATGGACGACGTTTGCAGATCCGAAAACATCCCACGGCTCGTCCGGTTCCTAAGGGCTACCAGACGAGCCTCTTTCTTCCCCAGCGAGGAACAAGCTGCAGGAAGGACCGAACACGGACCTCCCTGACTGGCCCCGCGCCATCGGCCGATTGCGGGTCTTTCAGGGATTAGCGGAATGGGCGATTCCCGCCTCCCCGCTGTGTCCGTCGGACCGCCCTGCAGATAAGTCAAGTAAGTTAAGGCGCCATTAGTAATTTGACACGCCTCAGTAGCTGTGCTTTACTCGTCGAAGGTGCCAAGCCGAAGTTCTGCCGGGCTCGTGCAGTACCCATTGCCATAGAGGAGCAAGTCAATGCGGAGCTGGACCGCTTGCAACAGCTAGGAATAATTGAACCAATCGAGGGGCCCGTGAGCGACGCATCGCCCGTCCTACGGGTAAAGAAAAAGGATGGGACGTTGCGCATGTGCGCCGACTACAGCGTGTACATCAATGAAAAAATCAAATCCGACTCACACCCAATCCCAAATGTGAAGGTCATGTTCTCTCGCTCGAAGAACGCCAAGGTCTTCGCTACGGTGGACCTTCGCCCTGCCTGTTGGCAGATTGAACTGGAAGAAGCAGCACGAGACCTGTCCATCATCAACACGTCTCGCGGTTTATATTGGGTCAACAGATTGCAAATGGGGATGAAGAACGCTTCGTTCATCTTCCAGAGAACCATGGAGGCCATCCTAGCCGACATCAAGGGATTATATTTCTATCAAGATGACATCCTGGTTCATGCCCCAGATGCCGCTGCCCTGGAAAAGCGACTGTCCGCGGTGCGAACGCGCCTTGCCGAAAAGCGAGTCACAGTCAACGAGTCGAAATGCGTCAACTACAGCGATTCGATATCCTTTCTAGGGTTCAAAATCTCAGCCGCTGGAATTCAGCCCGACGAACGGTTGGTCGAGAAAGTCAAGCAAGTGTCCGTCCCTTCGAACAAATCGGAACTAGCCAGCTTTCTTGGACTAGTAAATTTCTTTGGGAGGCTCATCCCGAACTTCGCCGGAAAGACTGCACCGCTAAACGAGTTAAGAAAGGCCAACGTTTCCTTTAAGTGGTCGAATGAATGCTGCCAGGCTTTTGAGAGTCTCAAAGCTGAAATCGCGAGCGCTCCAATTGTGCAACCTTACAGCCTTTCTAAGGAATTGACGCTTACAACGGATGCTTCAAAACATTCCATAGCAGCCGTCATTACCCAGGAACGGCATCCCGTCATTTACATATCAAGTACGCTGTCATCGGCTGAATCAGGTTATTATAACATCGAACGTGAAGCCCTAGCCATTTTTGGCCGTTTCACGACTGAAGCACTTCCTCCATGGCCGTCACTTTACCATCCACACCGATCACCAGCCTTTGACTCGACTTTTCCCTGGAGGTATTCCGCTCAACACGTCTGCCAGGATTAACTAACTAACTAACTAAATAAATAAATAAATAAGCTAGCTGTCTCATCGTGCTCTCGGTCGTCGTTAGCTGTCTCGTCGTGCTCTCGGTCGTCGCTGGTTGTCTCTTCGTGCTATCGGTCGTCGCTGGCTGTCTCTTCGTGCCCTCGGTCGCCGCCGGCTGCCTCTTCGTGCTATCGGTCGTCGCTGGCGGTCTCTGGAAGTTCTCTACAGTCACGCGAGATTTGGGTTCACTGAAGTCTAAGCGGTGTAGCGGCCTATATTTTCAATATAAATACTCTGCTCAGGTCGGAATTTTTTTGCTAGCACGTTCATAGTTCTTTGATTTAGCTCGTAGCTTAGAATTCTGCAACCCTCATCTATCAAACCTGCTTCCCAATATTCGTCGCCCTTTCATTATTCTGTTTAATTGTGGGGCTGATTCGTGGTCATGGCGTTAGAAGATTTAAAGAAAGATCGAGCGGTGATGCGTCGGTCTGTATCGATGTTGGTGGACAAGGCGCAGGTGGTCATGTCAGCGAAAGAAATCAAAAGTTCGGATGATGATTCGGAGCATGTTAAGCTTCCTGAATTATAAGAAGGGACGACAGAAAGTCAAGTCTGTCCTTAAAACATGCAACACGTGCATACGTCTTCAAGGCCTGCCGTACAAGATCTCCCAAAGAGCGCAGTTACCTACGTCCCGCGCGTCACCGGGCAGGGCCTTCCAGCATAATCGAGGTGTACCATCGATTATCTCTGACAACTTCAAAACCTTCCATACGACGGCCAGGCTACTAGATGCAGAAGAAACTCCATTACGGACTCAAGCAGGTCAAGATTTTCTGAGCAGCCGCCGAGTCACCTGGACATTTATTCCCGAGCGAGCTCCATGGATGGGAGGCTTCTACGAGAAACTGATCGGCGTAGTGAAATCCGTAATTAAGAAGACAACCGGAAGGGCGTTCCTGACCTTCGAGGAGCTTTCGACAGCAATCTGTGAGGCGGAAGCAGTTGTAAACTCAAGACCGCTTGGCTTTGTGTCTTCCAGCGAGCAATCAGAAGTCATCACGCCTGGCCATTTTCTGGTCCTGCGCCGCCTGACAAAAGAACCAGAGGAAGAAGCGCAAGTTTCCATGGTCCTGCCGCTTCCTGAAAAGCTCCGAAAGTCCAGACATTTACTGAACAAGTTCTGGAAGGAGTGGCAAGCACAGAAAATTTTGGCCCTCCGTGAGCGATCAGTCAAAGACGGTCGAACATCGAATCCGGAAATACGACCTGATGACTTAGTGTTCGTGATGGATGCCGGTTTGCCAAGACTTCAATGGAAGCTTGCGGTTGTCGAAGCGGTGCACTAGGGTCGCGATGGAATCGCCCGCTCATGCCTACTGCGGTTAGCCAGTTCTCAAAGTGGTCGAGCGGCCACGCATCTTCGACGGCCAGTGAAGTTGCTAGTACCTCTGGAAGTCTGACGTGTCGCTGGTGGTATTTCGCTCTGTTGCTATAGCTGCGTCTAGTCGGTTTTCCTGTGTTTTTTGTCGGTGCTGGTGGCGTTTAGGCGGTTTTCGTTAGCTATCGGTGGCTGTGTGTGTCGTTCGGTGGTCGTTCAGTCGGTTGGTTGATGGTTTTCGGTCGGTTGGTTTTCAGTCGGTTGGTTGATGGTTTTCAGTCGGTTGGTTTTCAGCCGGTTGGTTGATGGTTTTCAGTCGGTTGGTTGATGGTTTTCAGTCGGTTGGTTGATGGTTTTCAGTCGGTTGGTTGATGGTTTTCAGTCGGTTGGTTGATGGTTTTCAGTCGGTTGGTTGATGGTTTTCAGTCGGTTGGTTGATGGTTTTCAGTCGGTTGGTTGATGGTTTTCAGTCGGTTGGTTGATGGTTTTCAGTCGGTTGGTTTTCAGCCGGTTGGTTGATGGTTTTCAGTCGGTTGGTTGATGGTTTTCAGTCGGTTGGTTGATGGTTTTCAGTCGGTTGGTTGATGGTTTTCAGTCGGTTGGTTTTCAGCCGGTTGGTTGATGGTTTTCAGTCGGTTGGTTGATGGTTTTCAGCCGGTTGGTTGATGGTTTTCAGTCGGTTGGTTGATGGTTTTCAGTCGGTTGGTTGATGGTTTTCAGTCGGTTGGTTGATGGTTTTCAGTCGGTTGGTTGATGGTTTTCATGGCCCCCCAGCCCCCCAGCCACCCCCCGCAAGGTCTCACGCCCCAGCGCCAACGCACATAACTCATACAACGCAGAACAGGCATACAAAGGTAGGAGCGAAGCTATTTTTCAAGCTTTGATTGCACGAAATATGGTGCACCTCCGCCGGTCGCTACTGCCCAAACCCCCCCCCCAACAAGTACCGAAATTAATCGTGACCTGAAGGGTGAATCGAGCTAGCGTCCTTCGGAGTGCGAGGCAGCGACGTTAGCCGCTGACCCACTCGCCCCTGATTATCGTGCTTCTACGGTTGTTGTTCATTTCGCAGTCCGATGTTTTAGCGGCGGCGGCAATGTTAGCTTTTTTTCTTGCGGTACTTTTCCTTTTGTGAAATGACCTTGACCTCAATCGCTTGGGTCATTGGGGGAGTGTGGCGGAAAAGTATATTTTTTATTCAGCCCAAATGGCCATTGTGCATTAAGTGAAAGCCGACTCACCTTTCACCCCGCTCCGCCCTGTCATGCAAAGTACATCTGCTCGTGCCCTGGGCACCCTCCCCCACGCGTTTATTTCTCTTCGCTTTATCTAAAAAAATTACGTCAAACCAGCGGCACAGCGCGCGCTTGCTTTCTCTCAACAAACCCTAAAGAGAAAATCAATTAAGTCGTGTCAATTCAATTACACTAAGAAACTACATCTTTACACAACCTCAGCACAAGTGCAGCTGAGCAGTCTTCCAGTCTGCAGACACCCTCAGCGGACCGATTGAGAAGCGAGAGCTCAAGGCCGAGCTCACAATGCTCTGAGCACTCCACAGCTTCATGAAGTACCGAGCGAGGATACAGATCAGCCAGCTGAGACCTCACAGATGAGGCTTCCAGTGTGGCCTCATCTTCCAGCACTACATCCAGCTTGAGGTAGTACATGCTACGGCTGTAGTCATACATGACTGACTCGCTGCTCAAGCTGCTGATGTTGTGGCAGAGCAGAGGCTCGATGAGTAAGTGGCCCTTGATGTCGAGTCTCTGGTGCACTCGAGCAGTGCAGTTCTCGAGGTTGATCGAGTGGATGAACCGCAGCTGACGGCATGCCGGAAGAGAGTACTTTTGTCTCACCTCTTCGGGATCAAAGAAGGTCTGGTTCTGCAGCATCGGGCGGTAGCTAATCTGATGGCAGGTGTCGTTCACACGAGCCGATGCGGTCAGCATCAGATTGTTTAACACCACCGATGGAGCTGATTGAATTTTTGATCTGCGGACAACGACGTGAGCTTACACAATAACTATGGTACTTTGTGAATAAATAGACCTTTCCGGGAATCATAGCACACGCGACAAAAATTTAAAGCGAAGCAGTGATTTCTTAGAATATAGGGAAATTGCAATTGCATTCTGACAGCGCAGGTCCCTGTGTCAGTGGTCTGAAGCCAAAATAGAATTGGTTTTATTCAGTCTGACAGCGCAGGTCCCTGTGTCAGTGGTCTGAAGCCAAAATAGAATTGGTTTTATTCAGTCTGACAGCGCATGTTCCCTGTGTCAGTGGTCTGAAGCCAAAATAGAATTGGTTTTATTCAGTCTGACAGCGCATGTTCCCTGTGTCAGTGGGCTGAAGCCAAAATAGAATTGGTTTTATTCAGTCTTACAGAGATGGGAGAACTGAAATCAGCAAGCGATTCGAGGAAAGTCCTGCAGATTCCCGCCAAATTTTTCGAGACCGTCCTGCTGTACAATGCCGAGTCGTGGACGCTGACAGCTACGCTGGAGCGGCAGCTGGACTCGGCGCACTCCGGTTGTGTAGTGATATGTACTGACTTGCAGCAGCGCGCGTACGCTGAGTACACCGCGCTGGCAGCTGTCTGTTTAACTGCCTGACTATCAATTCATTGTTCGCGCTATTTTATCACTTCTAATCCTTGCACACAACGTGCCGTCACATAATATACGCTCGTATATATATCGCCTGTTCTCAGGAGCGTGGAGCTGTGACTGTTTTCGTTGCCCTCGTGCACTATCACCAGTTGTGGTCTAATGTATTTGTGTAGATAGCAAAGCCCGGGGTTAGCACGAAAGCTAGAGCCGCAAACACTCTTAACGCGGTCCTCGCAAACAAACAGGTAGAACGAATTGTCTATGGGATATTTAGCTGCAACGGTCAAATACTAGTTTCTATATAATGAAAGTACAACACATATAAAAGTACAACACATCACCCCCTGATCTCCGGATCACAAGAGATCAAGGTTCGTAACGGACCGGCGCCGACTTCACCCTATTAGACCGTCGTGGTTCGGCATCCCGCTCGACAGCTCGCTCCACCCCAGGAGGCTGCGGTTGCGTGTCTGGTGCCGGGCGGACGTCAGCTACGTGACGGGGAAGGCCATCGACCTCCACCGTAGACCCTTGTCCCTGGCCCGTCACGCGTCCCCTAGGCCACTCGTCGGTGCATCTGACGGCCGGCGGTTTAACAAACACTTCTGTTCCCACTGGCAGGGTGGGCGTGGGGCGTGGGTTTGCCTCCAAGGTCTCCAAGGCCTCAGGGAGAGACACAGTTGGCGGCTTCCAGTCATAGGTGCTGACCATTCTGCTGGGCACGCTGTCCTTGCGAGTGCCATCCTTTGGAGCCATGTTGTACCAGAACACCATTTCCAGTACGTCCTTTCCGGTTCTGGCTGCCATCCGCTTAATCGTCCGATGATTGCGCTCGACTATTCCGTTGCCTGACGGCCGGTGAGCGCAACGGAAGAGGAGCTGCACTCCCCAAGCCTCACAAAACGCACGGACCTCAGCGGAGCGGAAGGTCGGTGAATTGTCGAGAAGCAGCTGCCAGGGAGGGCCCCGCTCTCGGAACACCTGCACGAGTATCCCGGTAATTGACGCTGTCCGCTCGTCGGTGAGTTTTCGCCACAGCGAGAATCTGCTCGGCCCGCAGTCAACAATGGACAGATAGCGGTCGTCCTTAAAGTGGGTCACGTCGCAGGCCAAGCGCCACCAGTTTGCATCCACCTCGAGTCTGCCATGGTCCCAAATCATCGGCGCAGGGTCTACTGACTTGCATCGGATGCAGTTTGCAACGATGCGCTCAACCTCTTCACGCAGTACCTCACGTTCAGGGAAGCACAGTTTGGCCAGGTAGAGCGTCCTGTCCACCCCGAAGTGGTGCTTCTCGTGGCACGCACGGAGATCCATGTCAACGGGGCGCAGCGCCACTGCACAGAAGGGCCGCTGGCGCAGCCACTGTTGCGGTACTCGCGTCAGTGCGTCTGCCTTGTTTGCTGAAGATGGCACCAGCGATGTCAGTAGCTCGAGCTCGCACTCCGACGCCGTGTCTCGGATTAATGATAGCCGTTTCCGAACCAGAGCTTCACCGAGACCTTTGACTCGCACGGGCTTATCGCCGACAATCAAAGACTGGAGCCAGCCGTGCACGGTTGCAGAATCAGTCAACACTTCAACTTTCCTCGTACCCCAAGCGAGGGCAAGGTTGATACCCTTGAGGACCGCCTCAAGTTCGGCAAGATTGATGTGCGCAGCGTCGTCTTGTTTTCGCAACCACGAGGCGTCCTCCACGATTACGCCACCAATTTCGATGACGGCTCCAATGGCGATGGTGCTGGCGTCGCACCAGACGCGACAGCGCGAAGTCTCGTCAACGGTCCACACCCCAGCGACAGGATCTCGTTCCTGGACCATTTCGCTGATTTCTTGGGCGATCCGCATGGCAGACTCGCTGACGATAGCGTCCCACGCGATTGTGCTGGTGACCCGCTTCAAGTAGCTGCATGCGACACGCAGCCATGCGGCGACGGGGAAATGGCCTACTAGCTGGCCGCACCAGGAGAATAGTTGCCGTCGTGTTGCTGGACCTTTCAACTGAGAGAGGACATTGTCTCGTTTCCAGCAAATGACCCCATCCTCTCGACGGTAGACGCGGAGGCCGAGCACGCGGCCCCCAATGAGGCTCTCAGGAGGCTTGGCTTCTAGCCCGAACCGGGCAAGCAACCCAGTTACGCGTTCATTCGGAATCTTGCTATTGTTCACAATAATGTCGTCAATGTAAGAGTCCGTGGCCTCACGCACGTCGTCTTCCATCGACAGGACTTTGTTCACAACCGCCGTCATAATTTTTGGCGCCACGTTGAGTCCGAATCCTAACCGGGTGAGACAGTAACGGCGGCCTTTGAACCTCACTACTTGGTAGCGCCAGAGACTGGGGTCCAATCGCAGTTGTAGGTAGGCCTTCCGCAGGTCGATGATACTCGCATTCTCACCGAGCCGCCGCCAGGCCCGGAGCTTGGCGCCGCACACGACGCTTTCGGCGGTGTGGCTTGACACGTACTGGTTCAACTCGCGATAGTCGAGTACAGGCCGCACCTTTGCTTTGTTGGTCTGCACCACTGCCATCAGAGGGATGACGCCGTCACTGTCACCTTCGAACGGTAGCAGCCAACCTCGCTGAATCCATTCTTTTATCTCTGACTCATACTCGCCTACCGCCTCTGGTGGGACTCGGTATTGAGCTATCGTATTTGACAGTAGTGGGGCCTCATCCAGCCACTTCCATGCCACTGTCCACTCTCCATCGATAAACTTAGCAGAGAAGTCTTTTTCCTCAAGCACCAGGCACGCCTCGGTTAAAGTATTTTTCGCAAGCCTCGCTCCTCTTGCCGGACAGCTCACAGGTGACTCGACCTCTCCTGCCGGACAGCTCACAGGTGACTCGACCTCTCCTGCCGGACAGCTCACAGGTGACTCGACCTCTCCTGCCGGACAGCTCACAGGTGACTCGACCTCTCCTGCCGGACAGCTCACAGGTGACTCGACCTCTCCTGCCGGACAGCTCACAGGTGACTCGACCTCTCCTGCCGGACAGCTCACAGGTGACTCGACCTCTCCTGCCAGACAGCTCACAGGTGACTCCGCCTTTGGTTTTGAGAAAGCCTTGGCTACCGCAGCAGTCTCCAGCGCTAATGACTGCTCTTCAATACCGAAGCGGACACTGCGGCAATCTCGCTTCACAGAGACACCGCCCAATCGGCTGATAGCATCCATCCCAAGCAGCAAATCGAACCCAGGAAGGATGTCCATAACGATACATCGCAGCACTGGTAATTGGTGGCCTCGAACAGACAAAGTAACGTCAGCCTCCCATTCACATTCTGCTGAGTCACCATTCATCATCGTGACCCTCTCGTGAACGGGACGTTTTTTAACTCCAGTAACTCGTGAAGAAACGATGGACCGCGAACAACCAGTATCTACTAAAGCAGTAACGACCAAACTATTAACATGAACACTTAACGATGGTAGGTGCGCCGGTGCACAAGGAAGCCCGTTGGCGCAAACATTCCGCGCTTCCATCACTCGTTTTTTTGAAAATCGGCGCGCTGCGGGCATCGAGCAGCCACATGTCCCGCTTTTCCACAAACAAAACAACCTTGATTCGCTCGGTTGCGTTCCATGCACTCTTTGCTCACATGGCCCTCCTTGCCGCACGAGTAGCACGACATCACTTTGTTGCGTGGGGCGAACTTTCCAGCGCTTCGCGCATTTCCTGCGCTCGAGACAACACAGCAGGACTCGCGACTGATCGTTAAGTTTCTAGCTTTCTCCGCTAGTTCATGGAGTTCGAGCTCTTTTAGAGAGCAGGAAGCGATCAGCTGCTGACTGACGGTTGCTGGAAGCCCGCGGACGAATGCGCATTTGATCCATTCTTCCCCGGGGATCTCGTCCACTAGGCGTGCAAGCCTCGTGAGATCCGCGAGAAAAACGTCCACGGACTCCCCGGGGCCGAGCCTGCGTGACACGAACTCGTCGTATGCTTTGTACTTGTTTGGGCAGAACGCTGAGGTAAGAGCCGCTTTCAGAGTTTTGTAGTCCGACTTGCTTTCCTCGTTTAGTGCCTGGTACACGGCGAACGCACCTCCCGATAGAAATAGTGGGATGAAAGCAGCCAGGTCATTCACTTTTTGGAGCTTGGCAACGAGTTCGAGCTTCTGTGCCCAGCGCGAAAAATCCTCTTCACCGTCGTACTGCTTGATTATGTCGCTGAATTTGACTGCGCTTGCCATCGTTGCGTATTGCCGCGATAGCTTGTGGTCTAATGTATTTGTGTAGATAGCAAAGCCCGGGGTTAGCACGAAAGCTAGAGCCGCAAACACTCTTAACGCGGTCCTCGCAAACAAACAGGTAGAACGAATTGTCTATGGGATATTTAGCTGCAACGGTCAAATACTAGTTTCTATATAATGAAAGTACAACACATATAAAAGTACAACACACCAGTCTAGAGTTATTTCACCTTCAAAATTGATTAGCATATCATGCGAATGTGCCTGCATCAACTCCGTCTTCTGTGTCACCAACCTTTATCTAGACGGACTGAACCCCAAGGACTCAACAGGTAGAACAATGCTATTATGAACACCCTGACGCGAATTTCTCGAATTTCACTGATCTAGCCTAAATATAACCACTCAACGCTGTTAGCAATGGGGCGCTGCCAAAAGATTTCAGGGCTGGAAGTCCCACATATTAGAAGAATGGCTTAGTAGTCCTACTCTTACAAGTGTGTTTTCAACGTATCTGCACCTGCAAAAGCAGTTGCACTTCTCGAAGGCGCAGATACTGCAGGGAATCGTTGACCTGCCCCATGAAACCACCACTTGTTCGTCCCCATCCTGGACTCACAGGATAACAGATCCGAATCCTGGACTCACGGGATCCCAAATCGCCATTCTGGAATCCCATTCCCATATTGGGCCATCTGACGAGCTGGGGGCTGCGGGGCGGTGGGGGCGTGGGGTGGCTGGCTGCGCGGCCCGTTTTAAGCCCTTGCACTCCTACCGTTTCACCTCTGCCGCGATTTGTTAATTTTTTCTAAATCTGTTTAATTCTCTGTTTAAATTTCTGATTCGCCAAATATACACCGCATTCGTTCCAATCCATTGGGGATCTTTTGTTCGGCCGCTGCCTGCCTTTCGCACTCGCTGTCTTCCTCGCTTTGGTCCCTCCGTTGTGTTTAATATTATTTTATTTTATTTGTTATTAGTATTTTTCAATAAATATTTTTATACTATTATTATATTTATCGCATGCTACCCCACACCGAAATACCCATGCCAACTTGTTTTGAGAGTTCAATTCTCTCAAAATTTCGTCTCTGCAAATCACAAACGAAAATATAATAGCTAATTTTTTTAATTCTAGAAAAATTAAGGATTTTAAAGCAGTATTTGACAAGCAGTTTCATTATACAAGTATTTGTCCCAAAATTAGCTGTGAGCTGACTTCAATAGCCGCAGATCAATACTAAAACAGGAGGGTGAATGAGCAGTGTGCGTATAATTCTGAATATATTTAATCCAATCTTACTAAATCACGCAGCAGTATGATCTCATCGAGACATTTATATTTTTGAGCTCTGACCTTTACTTCAATTGTGCATACAGTAAGGTAATTAAATTGTAATTTCCTCCTGTACTCATGCTGTTATTGTTGCAGATAAGTCAGGAAACACATTGTTACAGCACAGTGGAAATCGAGTTGCCACTGGCTGCAGCGGAGAAGTTTGATTTCATGCGGTCCTTGGCTGATTCCTCAGCTGCTGCTGGTCATAGCTCCAGCAGAAGCCGCACTGAGCGGAGAGTCAAAGCCTCGGAGCCTCCTGTGCCCCATACCATGTAGCCCCAGTCTGCGGCCTCCGTAAACGGAAAGAATCCGTTTGGATTGAATTTGAGGCACCACCACCAGTAGAACCACCACCCTGCCTTGCCACGATATCTCGAGCACGATCCGTCATTGTCGCTGTCCATGGTGTAGAAGCGTGCTCCTTTGCTCTTCTCCATAGCATCGAATTCGACATTGGACCTCTTCCTCAGCATCTCTCGGTACGTCATCTCATATTTGGTGCTGGCGTTTCCCACCTGGAATCCAGCATACTCAGCATGCAGCTCAGTCCCATTCCACAGCTTCATCTCCACTCTGAGTGTGGCACCGCCTGCGCTCAGCGAGTGGATGGCGGAGAGACCTGCGGGGTCGGACAGAAGTCGGAGGCGCTGATGTGAATGGCCAGATTCAGCTGACAATCGATAAATAGATTTTGCTGTGAAACTGTTTGCGAGACAGCAATAAATAAGTAAAATAGTATATGTATAACTGGCATTTAAAACGAACTTCGAAAAATACTGCATTGTGCTCGTAGCTAATGCAGTTGCCAGAAAAAAAGCTGTAGCACAGTTTTAACACACTTGTATCACAGTTACATCACAGCTGAATCACAGTTTAATCACAGTTACATCACAGGTGTTGCTCTGGAATCTTTTCAAGCCTGAAACGCGAATTCTGGTATCGTTTTATCAGTTTTAGAAAAAACAAGAAAAATACAAATACGAGACTGACACTGATACCTATACTATAGTATCACTTTTGGTGTACTAACACTCATTATACTAGTAGCAAAGCAAGCTCATTTATAATAGCCTCATCAAAGTTCTATTCAGCTGTCGCATTATCAAATTCCAACAATCTGAGATTCAGAGCTCAACTGGAAAAAACATTAGGAGGGAACTTGTGTTTCAATACAAGCCCTCTGAGAACGCAAAGATATTTAGAGTCCATTGAAGATGTACCTACTCAGGTCTGAGGAACCACAAGGGCGCTCTCCACAGGTACGTTCAAGGTACCCTTGCTCCAGAAAGCCCAAGGCTTTAACCCATCTGGAAAACAGTTACTGTTGCCACCAAGATTCCTTTCTCAGCTCTTTCATATCATGCACCACTTTTTCCATTTGCCTGCATGAGTTTCACAGTTGCAATACTTTAATTTCCGGAAAAAGAAACGGATGAATTCACAAACCGATCCAGAAGTCTGTCTTGTCGCCGAACCCCGCCTCATACTCAGCCCAGGTGCGTTGGAAACTGACACTCCCGGTGGTCCTCTGCTGGATCTTGACGAAGTTCCTGCCAACCTGCTTCACGCTGAGAAACTTCGAGTAGCAAGATATTTTTTGCACTACAAAGTTTGGGAGATTACAAATGAACCAAGCCTGCTGAAACTCTGCTCCAGTTTGTCTCATTCTCCACAGAAACCGCGGCTCGTCCGACTTGGCAAGGCACAGCTGACTCGTTATTGACGTCACCTGCCATCCTATGTGGCGGAACAAGTTGACTGGCTCGAAAATTATTCCGGACCTAAAAAAGGAAAATAAAATTGTTTGTATGTTCATTTATTCTAAGAAATTAGATCTTTACACAAACCTCAGCACATGGCATTGTTTCTCGATTCTGCAAAACAACTGCAGCTGAGCAGTCTTCCAGTCTGCAGACACCCTCAGCGGACCGATTGAAAAGCGGGAACTCAAGGAAGAGCTCACAATGCTCTGAGCACTCCACACTTTCATGAAGGTGACCGAGCGTGGAGACAGATCAGCCAGCTGAGACCTCACAGCTTCCAGTGTGGCCTCATCTTCCAGCACTACATCCAGCTTGAGGTAGTACATGCTACTGCTGTTGTCATACATGACTGACTCGCTGCTCAAGCTGTTGATGTTGTGGCAGAGCAGAGGCTCGATGAGTAAGTGGACCTTGATGTCGAGTCTCTGGTGCACTTGAGCAGTGCAGTTCCCGAGGTTGATCGAGCGGATGAACCGCAGCTGACGGCATGCCGGAAGGGAGTATTTCTGTCTCACCTCTTTCAGATCAAAGAAGGTCTGGTTCTGCAGCATCGGACGGTAGCTGAGCTGATGGCAGGTGTCATTCACACGGGTAGATGCGGTCAGCATCAGATTGTTTAACACCACCGATGGAGCTGATCGAATTCTTGATCTGCGGAAAACGACGTGAGCTGTGTTCCAAATCCAATCGCACTCTATTATATTCCTAGCTGAGTCAGATGATTACTGGGAACTTACGCAAACGAGAAAATGTCGTCGACACTCCGACTTTGAAGTCGGATGAACCCCGTAGATTCGTAAGGGCTCCAAATGAAGCTATCAACTTGCACTGTGACGTTGTTTTCAATGGATGCTTGGATGCTTGAAATGGTCAGGAAGCTCACAGACCTCGGTGACAGGTGCTCCAGCTGGCGCTGAGCTGCTGCGAGCATTCCAGCATCTCTGAGCAGCACAGGGATACTCAGGTACAGCACGTCAGTGACTGCGTCATACAGTGGACTCAAGCCTTCAAGCCTGTCCGTCACGCACATGACCGGCTCGACTGCCAAGTGCGGACCGTCGCTCGCTCCCGTGTCGTGCACGAACAGCGCGCAGCCGTTCACATTGAGCTGGGCCACGAAGCGGAGCTTCGGTGAGCCTGTGGCTGCGCACTGGGAGACCTGGCCAGCTGCCAGCGAGCAGAGCAGCAGAGCCAGCGCTGCAGTTTCCACAACTTGCACACTGAAGGATTTCATTGGATTGCACAGAGACTTGGTTTGAAAGCTTTCTGTTTAGAACTTTGCGTTTGCAGTTTGTGCCGAGTGTGAGGCAGTCGGGACAGTCCGTGTCTGAACTACTGTTAAATACTCTCTGTTAGGTATGCGGTGATCGCTGCAGCACCTGAAGCGTTCGCAAGGACTTGGCGGATTGGTTTTGTTTTCTAACCCATGACAAACAATTCCATCAAGTGCTGGAGTACTTTTTCAATCCTTGTGATTGCATTTTGGTAGGCATAGTCAGAATGTAGTAAAAAATCATTAACATTCAACTCCACAAGGTAGCAAAGCAAAGGCAAAGCAAATAGAAGGTGAAAGAGACAGAGAAAGCGCGAGCAGCGAGGAGGGGAAGAGGATCCCAACTCCGAAAGAGGAGGGAGAAAGGGAAGAAGAGAGGTCAAAAAAGGCACAGAAGGCACAGAAAGGCAGAGTCAGCTAGACCGCCAGTCGCCGAGGCAGCGGATGCCGTCCACGGAGAGGCCGCTCTGGAAGGCAGCGCTGGCTTCTCCTGTGCGCAGAATGGGCGTACAATGAACCGTTTATTGTGAGCGCTTTATATTAGGTAATATAGAGGCAAACATTTGTTAGACTTATCATTACTTTTCTCGCTTTAAGAAAATAATAAACTATATTTACAGCACAGCTGCAAGAATTATGTTCTGCACACAGCTTCAAGCGTTGTTCATTTTCATTTTTAACATTTTTTCGAGCATTGCTTCAAGCATTGTTCGATTCAAAACGAAATAAGTACTGTCTGAGCATGCGTAGCTGTTAGCGTTTTTTATTTCCAAAACTAAAGAAAGAGTTTCGAGCATTACGGCAATCGTTATTAGATTCAAAACTAGGAGAAAATATTTTATGATATATGAAATGAGACATGAGATAGTTTGATTCTACAAGTGGTAGCGTGATTAGTGAAGGGCGTAGCATAAATTATTTACGGGCAAGTTGTCGAGGAAACAGCAATTATTTGTAAGGGAAGTATATTTATCGAGGGTTATGTATCATTTGTGGTAAGTTCCTGTTTTATGCTTCCTTTTTATTAAGCTCCTTTCATGTACGAGTGCTAATTATACGCTCGTAGAGTAAGAAAATAGAGCTTTTTAAGTGTCTCAGCAAGCGTTGTTCAGCATCAATTATTAATAATTAATAATTAATAATTAACAATTATACAGAGGAAGCATGATTTAGCGAGTGAAGAAAGGAATTATCGAGGGCAAAGCATGACTTATCAACAAAATTGTATGATTTGTAGACAGGGTAGAATCAATATGGAGGTTGGTAGCATTTATTAACGAGCGGAAGTATGAAATAAAGTATGAATTATCAGAAATGTAGAAATAATCAACGGTGTAGCCTGTTGATTATCGTGGGAAAAGCATAAATTAAGTGGGTGGCATACATTTTTTTCAGCGGAAAGCAAGATTTGTCCAGGGATAGCATGATATAACAAATTGGTAGCATAAATTATTGAGGGGAAAGCATAGATTATCCAAGAGAAAGCTAGAAATATCGACGATGCCACTTTGACAGCCTTCTCAGCCATTCCATTAGACTGCGCATAACCTGGAGACGTTCGCGTGTGTCGGAAACGAAACTCAGCAGCAAACTCATGAAACCGTAATATGGTAGCATGAGAGAGAGAACACTATAGCATGTACACCTAGACTGGTGTACAAACTTGTGCACAAACGCTATACTCATGACAAAAACTGCAGCATTTATATTGTCAAACTGTCACAACTTTGATCATTGTGTTTCTTTCTTTTCATCTAGCTCCGAAGTACTTTTATTATTTTGCAGAATGCTGTTTGAATTTCAGCATCAGTTTTGTTACTGCTTCTTTTTCTCCTAATCTTTTATCATCAACAGTTAAAAAGTAAAGTTCCTAATAATTATTCTTTTATTTATTCGATATATTTGGGTTTCAGTGTAGGTTGTAAGCGTTTGTTTTTTAGCTGATGTCAAAGCAAATATTTGTTTGTTTCATAATTACTATTCTCGCTATGATAAAAAAAGAAAAAAAGAGAAAATAATAATTATTTTGGTTGGCATTTTTTGGTTTGAGTATAAGTTGTAAGCGCTTTTGGTTAAATATTTCAAAGCAAATATTTGTTAGTTTCATAGTTGAAAGAATGAAAAAAAGAAAAAAATAATTATTTTGGTTGGCATTTTTTGGGTTTGAGTTTAACTTGTAAGCGTTTTTGGTTAATTATTTCAAAGCAAATATTTGTTTGCTTTATAATTACTCTTCTTGCTGTGAGAAAGGAATGTACGCTTTTCGAGTGCAGCAGCAAGTCTTCTTCGATACTAAGACTATGGAAAGTTTTCTGAGAATACCTGCAAGCGTTATCAGAATCAGAAGTGGAAGAAAATATGTGGAGCACAGCTAAAAGCGTTATTGATTACATTTTCGAATTTGTTTCGAGCATTGCTTTAAGCGTTGTTCGATTCGAAATGTAGACTTTTCGAGCATGTGTAGCTTTTAGCGTTTGTTTCAAAACTAACGAAAAAGTGTTTCAAACATTGCTGCAATCGTTACTAGATTCAAAACTAGGAGAAAGTGTTTTAATCGGAGCAAATAGCATTATTATATTAAAAACAGAGAGTTTTTCGATCAGGGAAGCAATAATTCTTTACATTTTAAAAGCACAATGATTCGAATGAAACTTAGGAACATAGCGCTAGATATCAATGGATAGCATGCATAAGATATCAAGAAAATGGCATTCAATTCGTAGAAAAAAAATCTTTAGATATCTAGGGAATATCTAGATATCTTCCAGTGTAATTCAATCCAAAACTAAATGAAGACTGATCCAGCAGGCGTAGCTGTTAGCGTTATTTTACTTTCAGAATTTCTCAGTTTTTCATATTTAGCATGTAAATTGCACACAATTTGTGGGGAAAGGCACTACGAGTACGAGCCGTAGATATCTAGGTAATGTCTTGACATCTTGAAGAGATTGTATGAGATTTCCATGTAACAGCATAATACTTTCAGGGTAATTTTTTAAAGACGATAGAATGATTTATTAAAGAGGGTAGCATAATTTATCAAACGGTTACATTGATTAACGGGAAGCATTTAAAGAGGATAGAATGATTTTTTCAGGGGAAGCATGAATTATCGACGGTGTAGCAAAAATTACGGTATCGCATCCATTTGCGCTGGAAGCTCACAGTCCCAGTGAGTCGCTACTGAATCTTTACAAAGCCTCTGCCGTCACGCCTGACTAGAAGCACTTCAGCTTCAGAGATCGGACCGCAGTGAGAAGAGCAGCACAGCTTGAGGCACTGCTTGAGACTTGAGCAGCTGACTGCTCCCACGGATGGCTTCATGGACAAGCAGCTGATGGCAGCTGTGTGTCTTGATGGACTTTGTTTTTCTAGTCTGTTGACAATTCCGCATTACTTCGTTATTCTTTTTTCCCCAATGCCAACATCGCTGTATTCTGTATCACGGACTACTCATTATCTACTAGTGGTTCTTGTTCTGTATCTGCCACCAATTTCGCGGTTATGGAGTCTGGTCGGCTCCGAAGTGAGGACCAGTATTGAAGGCTTCTTTTTTGAATACTATATAATAGTGGTAGTCTTCCTAATTCGGACCGGGCACCATTGCTGTCAATGTTTGGACTGACTAGCAGAATCGTCTTGCAGATTCTAAATTAATTCTCTCTATAAGGTTCCGATCCCAAGTACCCAGTTTCCATAAAAGAATTGCTATTATCGTTATCCTTATTATATTCAAAAGTAAACCATTTGAGAATGGCAAAGACCTTATTCTGTTCAAATCCTAACGTTTCTGTTGAGTCTAGCATTAATATTGAAATTAACGCTAACGAATTTTTTCTAGCAGAGCTGAAATCGTTATCAGGTTAAAAACAAACGAATTTGTTTCGAGGGTACCAAACAGCCTTATTATTTTTTAATTTAGCGTTCTTGAAGCATAGCAGCTAGCATTATTTGCTCCATATTTTGATACCAGAAGATTTCAACAAATGAAAACATGAAAGTAAAGAATATAGCTCTATAAAATTATTTCAATGGATAGCATCTGGTATTAGGTAAATAGCATGAGGTTTATGAAGAAAAGCATTATTTTACAGGAGAGGGCATGGGATTTCCAGGGAACAGCATTAATAATAAGTTGTGGAAGCATAATTTATCCAGTAGGAAGCATTAATTATCAAGAAGTTAACATTAAATAACACTAGAAAAAACAAGATTGTAGCAAATCAGTAGAAAGATTAGGAGAGTTTGTCGAGAGGAAAGCATTTATTATCGAAAGAAAGGCAAATTTTCGTGAGTAAAAGCGTGATTTATCAAGTGGCTTGCAAAAATCATCGAGGGGTAGCACTATTTATCGAAGGGGTTGCATTGTTTATTGTGGGGTAGCACGATATTTTGAGTAATAGTCTATCAGCAGCAGCTAAAGACGTAAGCAAAAGTTGTTTGTTATTCTTTTTAGTTTTTTGATTTATTAAAGAGGGTAGCATGATTTATCAAACGGTTACATTGATTAACGGGAAGCATGAAATTACGAGGGAAAAGGATGAATTATCAGGGGAAAGCATAACTTATAGAGAGTACGGCATGAATTTTCGAGGGGGAAGCATGAACTATAAGGGGAAGAATGAATAATAGATAGAAAAGCATGACTTATCGAATGGAGCATGAATGGTCGAGTGGGTAGCATAAATTATTGAGGTGGAAGCATCAATTGTCAAGGGGAAGCATGAAATGGCGAGGGAAAAGTGAATTTTCGAAGGGAAAGCATGACTTTTCGAGGCGACGCATGAAATACCGACTAAATAGCATCAATTTTTTAGCGCTAGCATGGTTTATCAAGTAGTAGCTAAATTATCGTGAAAATAAAATTATTTTTTTCATAAAAATTAGGCATAGTCCTAATTTTGGGTGTAGCAAAACTTATCGAGGGGAGAGCATGACTTATTAAAAGGGAAGCATGTATTGTCAAGGGGAAGCATGAATTGTCAATGGGAAGCATGGATTGTCGAGGGAAAGCATGGATTCTCAAGGAGAAGCATGGATTGTCAAGGGGAAGCATGGATTGTCAAGGGGAAGCATGAATTGCCAAGGGGAAGCATGGATTGTCAAGGGGAAGCATGGATTGTCAAGGGGAAGCATGGATTGTCAAGGGGCAGCATTAATTGTCAAGGGGAAGCATGGATTGTCAAGGGGAAGCATAGATTGTCAAGGGGAAGCATGGATTGTCAAGGGGAAGCATGAATTGTCAAGGAGAAGCATGAATTGTCAATGGGAAGCATGGATTGTCGAGGGAAAGCATGGATTCTCAAGGAGAAGCATGGATTGTCAAGGGAAAGCATGGATTGTCAAGGGGAAGCATGAATTGCCAAGGGGAAGCATGGATTGTCAAGGGGAAGCATGGATTGTCAAGGGGAAGCATGGATTGTCAAGGGGAAGCATGGATTGTCAAGGGGCAGCATTAATTGTCAAGAGGAAGCATGGATTGTCAAGGGGAAGCATGGATTGTCAAGGGGAAGCATGAATTGTCAAGGAGAAGCATGAATTGTCAATGGGAAGCATGGATTGTCGAGGGAAAGCATGGATTCTCAAGGAGAAGCATGGATTGTCAAGGGGAAGCATGGATTGTGAAGGGGAAGCATGGATTGACAAGGGGAAGCATGGATTGTCAAGGGAAGGCATGGATTGTCAAGGGGAAGCATGGATTGTCAAGGGGAAGCATGGATTGTCAAGGGGAAGCATGGATTGTCAAGGGAAAGCATTATTTGTCAAGGGGAAGCATGGATTGTCAAGGGGAAGCATGGATTGTCAAGGGAAAGCATTAATTGTCAAGGGGAAGCATGGATTGTCAAGGGGAAGAATGGATTGTCAAGGAGAAGCATGGATTGTCAAGGGGAAGCATGGATTGTCAAGGGAAAGCATTAATTGTCAAAGGGAAGCATGGATTGTCAAGGGGAAGCATGGATTGTCAAGGGAAAGCATTAATTGTCAAGGGGAAGCATGGATTGTCAAGGGGAAGCATGGATTGTCAAGGGGAAGCATGGATTGTGAAGGGAAAGCATGGATTGTCAAGGAGAAGCATGGATTGTCAAGGGGAAGCATGGATTGTCAAGGGGAAGCATGGATTGTCAAGGGGAAGCATGGATTGTCAAGGGGAAGCATGGATTGTCAAGGGGCAGCATTAATTGTCAAGGGGAAGCATGGATTGTGAAGGGGAAGCATGGATTGTCAAGGGGAAGCATGGATTGTCAAGGGGCAGCATTAATTGTCAAGGGGAAGCATGGATTGTCAAGGGGAAGCATGGATTGTCAAGGGGAAGCATGGATTGTCAAGGGAAAGCATTAATTGTCGAGGGGAAGCATGGATTGTCAAGGGGAAGCATGGATTGTCAAGTGGCAGCATTAATTGTCAAGGGGAAGCATGGATTGTCAAGGGAAAGCATGAATTGTCAAGGGGAAGCATGGATTGTCAAGGGGAAGCATGGATTGTCAAGGGGAAGCATGGATTGTCAAGGGGAAGCATGGATTGTCAAGGGGAAGCATGGATTGTCAAGGGGAAGCATGGATTGTCAAGGGGAAGCATGGATTGTCAAGGGGAAGCATGGATTGTCAAGGGGCAGCATTAATTGTCAAGGGGAAGCATGGATTGTGAAGGGGAAGCATGGATTGTCAAGGGGAAGCATGGATTGTCAAGGGAAGGCATGGATTGTCAAGGGGAAGCATGGATTGTCAAGGGGAAGCATGGATTGTCAAGGGGAAGCATGGATTGTCAAGGGGAAGCATGGATTGTCAAGGGGAAGCATGGTTTGTCAAGGGGAAGCATGGATTGTCAAGGGAAAGCATGAATTGTCAAGGGGAAGCATTAATTGTCAAGGGGAAGCATGGATTGTCAAGGGGAAGCATGGATTGTCAAGGGGAAGCATGGATTGTCAAGGGAAAGCATTAATTGTCAAGGGGAAGCATGGATTGTCAAGGGGAAGCATGGATCGTCAAGGGGAAGCATGGATTGTATAGGGGAAGCATGGATTGTCAAGGGGAAGCATGGATTGTCAAGGGAAAGCATTAATTGTCAAGGGGAAGCATGGATTGTCAAGGGGAAGCATGGATTGTCAAGGGGCAGCATTAATTGTCAAGGGGAAGCATGGATTGTCAAGGGGAAGCATAGATTGTCAAGGGGAAGCATGGATTGTCAAGGGGAAGCATGAATTGTCAAGGAGAAGCATGAATTGTCAATGGGAAGCATGGATTGTCGAGGGAAAGCATGGATTCTCAAGGAGAAGCATGGATTGTCAAGGGAAAGCATGGATTGTCAAGGGGAAGCATGAATTGCCAAGGGGAAGCATGGATTGTCAAGGGGAAGCATGGATTGTCAAGGGGAAGCATGGATTGTCAAGGGGAAGCATGGATTGTCAAGGGGCAGCATTAATTGTCAAGAGGAAGCATGGATTGTCAAGGGGAAGCATGGATTGTCAAGGGGAAGCATGAATTGTCAAGGAGAAGCATGAATTGTCAATGGGAAGCATGGATTGTCGAGGGAAAGCATGGATTCTCAAGGAGAAGCATGGATTGTCAAGGGGAAGCATGGATTGTGAAGGGGAAGCATGGATTGACAAGGGGAAGCATGGATTGTCAAGGGAAGGCATGGATTGTCAAGGGGAAGCATGGATTGTCAAGGGGAAGCATGGATTGTCAAGGGGAAGCATGGATTGTCAAGGGAAAGCATTATTTGTCAAGGGGAAGCATGGATTGTCAAGGGGAAGCATGGATTGTCAAGGGAAAGCATTAATTGTCAAGGGGAAGCATGGATTGTCAAGGGGAAGAATGGATTGTCAAGGAGAAGCATGGATTGTCAAGGGGAAGCATGGATTGTCAAGGGAAAGCATTAATTGTCAAAGGGAAGCATGGATTGTCAAGGGGAAGCATGGATTGTCAAGGGAAAGCATTAATTGTCAAGGGGAAGCATGGATTGTCAAGGGGAAGCATGGATTGTCAAGGGGAAGCATGGATTGTGAAGGGAAAGCATGGATTGTCAAGGAGAAGCATGGATTGTCAAGGGGAAGCATGGATTGTCAAGGGGAAGCATGGATTGTCAAGGGGAAGCATGGATTGTCAAGGGGAAGCATGGATTGTCAAGGGGCAGCATTAATTGTCAAGGGGAAGCATGGATTGTGAAGGGGAAGCATGGATTGTCAAGGGGAAGCATGGATTGTCAAGGGGCAGCATTAATTGTCAAGGGGAAGCATGGATTGTCAAGGGGAAGCATGGATTGTCAAGGGGAAGCATGGATTGTCAAGGGAAAGCATTAATTGTCGAGGGGAAGCATGGATTGTCAAGGGGAAGCATGGATTGTCAAGTGGCAGCATTAATTGTCAAGGGGAAGCATGGATTGTCAAGGGAAAGCATGAATTGTCAAGGGGAAGCATGGATTGTCAAGGGGAAGCATGGATTGTCAAGGGGAAGCATGGATTGTCAAGGGGAAGCATGGATTGTCAAGGGGAAGCATGGATTGTCAAGGGGAAGCATGGATTGTCAAGGGGAAGCATGGATTGTCAAGGGGCAGCATTAATTGTCAAGGGGAAGCATGGATTGTGAAGGGGAAGCATGGATTGTCAAGGGGAAGCATGGATTGTCAAGGGAAGGCATGGATTGTCAAGGGGAAGCATGGATTGTCAAGGGGAAGCATGGATTGTCAAGGGGAAGCATGGATTGTCAAGGGGAAGCATTAATTGTCAAGGGGAAGCATGGTTTGTCAAGGGGAAGCATGGATTGTCAAGGGAAAGCA
The DNA here is from genome assembly GCA_950097015.1 of Macrostomum hystrix. NCBI lineage: Eukaryota > Metazoa > Platyhelminthes > Macrostomidae > Macrostomum > Macrostomum hystrix. The sequence goes on from CATNEN010000015.1 coordinate 1,145,633, forward strand.
TGAATTGTCAAGGGGAAGCATTAATTGTCAAGGGGAAGCATGGATTGTCAAGGGGAAGCATGGATTGTCAAGGGGAAGCATGGATTGTCAAGGGAAAGCATTAATTGTCAAGGGGAAGCATGGATTGTCAAGGGGAAGCATGGATCGTCAAGGGGAAGCATGGATTGTATAGGGGAAGCATGGATTGTCAAGGGGAAGCATGGATTGTCAAGGGAAAGCATTAATTGTCAAGGGGAAGCATGGATTGACAAGGGGAAGCATGGATTGTCAAAGGGAAGCATGGATTGTCAAGGGAAAGCATTAATTGTCAAGGGGAAGCAGGGATTGTCAAGGGGCAGCATTAATTGTCAAGGGGAAGCATGGATTGTCAAGGGAAGCATGGATTGTCAAGGGGCAGCATTAATTGTCAACGGGAAGCATGGATTGTCAAGGGGAAGCATGGATTGTCAAGGGAAAGCATTAATTGTCAAGGGGAAGCATGGATTGTCAAGGGGAAGCATGGATTGTCAAGGGGAAGCATGGATTGTCAAGGGGAAGCATGAATTGTCAAGGAGAAGCATGAATTGTCAATGGGAAGCATGGATTGTCGAGGGAAAGCATGGATTCTCAAGGAGAAGCATGGATTGTCAAGGGAAAGCATGGATTCTCAAGGAGAAGCATGGATTGTCAAGGGCAAGCATGGATTGTCAAGGGGAAGCATGAATTGCCAAGGGGAAGCATGGATTGTCAAGGGGAAGCATGGATTGTCAAGGGGAAGCATGGATTGTCAAGGGGAAGCATGGATTGTCAAGGGGCAGCATTAATTGTCAAGGGGAAGCATGGATTGTCAAGGGGAAGCATGGATTGTCAAGGGGAAGCATGAATTGTCAAGGAGAAGCATGAATTGTCAATGGGAAGCATGGATTGTCGAGGGAAAGCATGGATTCTCAAGGAGAAGCATGGATTGTCAAGGGGAAGCATGGATTGTCAAGGGGAAGCATGAATTGCCAAGGGGAAGCATGGATTGTCAAGGGGAAGCATGGATTGTCAAGAGGAAGCATGGATTGTCAAGGGGAAGCATGGATTGTCAAGGGGCAGCATTAATTGTCAAGGGGAAGCATGGATTGTCAAGGGGAAGCATGGATTGTCAAGGGGAAGCATGGATTGTCAAGGGGAAGCATGGATTGTCAAGGGGCAGCATTATTTGTCAAGGGGAAGCATGGATTGTGAAGGGGAAGCATAAATTGACAAGGGGAAGCATGGATTGTCAAGGGAAGGCATGGATTGTCAAGGGGAAGCATGGATTGTCAAGGGGAAGCATGGATTGTCAAGGGGAAGCATGGATTGTCAAGGGAAAGCATTATTTGTCAAGGGGAAGCATGGATTGTCAAGGGGAAGCATGGATTGTCAAGGGGAAGCATTAATTGTCAAGGGGAAGCATGGATTGTCAAGGGGAAGCATGGATTGTCAAGGGGAAGCATGGATTGTCAAGGGAAAGCATTAATTGTCAAGGGGAAGCATGGATTGTCAAGGGGAAGCATGGATTGTCAAGGAGAAGCATGGATTGTCAAGGGGAAGCATGGATTGTCAAGGGAAAGCATTAATTGTCAAAGGGAAGCATGGATTGTCAAGGGGAAGCATGGATTGTCAAGGGAAAGCATGGATTGTCAAGGGGAAGCATGGATTGTCAAGGGGAAGCATGGATTGTCAAGGGGAAGCATGGATTGTCAAGGGGAAGCATGGATTGTCAAGGGGAAGCATGGATTGTCAAGGAGAAGCATGGATTGTCAAGGGGAAGCATGGATTGTCAAGGGGAAGCATGGATTGTCAAGGGGAAGCATGGATTGTCAAGGGGAAGCATGGATTGTCAAGGGGCAGCATTCATTGTCAAGGGGAAGCATGGATTGTGAAGGGGAAGCATGGATTGTCAAGGGGAAGCATGGATTGTCAAGGGGCAGCATTAATTGTCAAGGGGAAGCATGGATTGTCAAGAGGAAGCATGGATTGTCAAGGGGAAGCATGGATTGTCAAGGGAAAGCATTAATTGGCGAGGGGAAGCATGGATTGTCAAGGGGAAGCATGGATTGTCAAGTGGCAGCATTAATTGTCAAGGGGAAGCATGGATTGTCAAGGGAAAGCATGAATTGTCAAGGGGAAGCATGGATTGTCAAGGGGAAGCATGGATTGTCAAGGGGAAGCATGGATTGTCAAGGGGAAGCATGGATTGTCAAGGGAAGGCATGGATTGTCAAGGGGAAGCATGGATTGTCAAGGGGAAGCATGGATTGTCAAGGGGAAGCATGGATTGTCAAGGGAAAGCATTAATTGTCAAGGGGAAGCATGGTTTGTCAAGGGGAAGCATGGATTGTCAAGGGAAAGCATTAATTGTCAAGGGGAAGCAGGGATTGTCAAGGGGCAGCATTAATTGTCAAGGGGAAGCATGGATTGTCAAGGGAAGCATGGATTGTCAAGGGGCAGCATTAATTGTCAACGGGAAGCATGGATTGTCAAGGGGAAGCATGGATTGTCAAGGGAAAGCATTAATTGTCAAGGGGAAGCATGGATTGTCAAGGGGAAGCATGGATTGTCAAGGGGAAGCATGGATTGTCAAGGGGAAGCATGAATTGTCAAGGAGAAGCATGAATTGTCAATGGGAAGCATGGATTGTCGAGGGAAAGCATGGATTCTCAAGGAGAAGCATGGATTGTCAAGGGAAAGCATGGATTCTCAAGGAGAAGCATGGATTGTCAAGGGGAAGCATGGATTGTCAAGGGGAAGCATGAATTGCCAAGGGGAAGCATGGATTGTCAAGGGGAAGCATGGATTGTCAAGGGGAAGCATGGATTGTCAAGGGGAAGCATGGATTGTCAAGGGAAAGCATGGATTGTCAAGGGGAAGCATGGATTGTCAAGGGGAAGCATGGATTGTCAAGGGGAAGCATGGATTGTCAAGGGGAAGCATGGATTGTCAAGGAGAAGCATGGATTGTCAAGGGGAAGCATGGATTGTCAAGGGGAAGCATGGATTGTCAAGGGGAAGCATGGATTGTCAAGGGGAAGCATGGATTGTCAAGGGGAAGCATGAATTGCCAAGGGGAAGCATGGATTGTCAAGGGGAAGCATGGATTGTCAAGGGGAAGCATGGATTGTCAAGGGGAAGCATGGATTGTCAAGGAGAAGCATGGATTGTCAAGGGGAAGCATGGATTGTCAAGGGAAAGCATTAATTGTCAAAGGGAAGCATGGATTGTCAAGGGGAAGCATGGATTGTCAAGGGGAAGCATGGATTGTCAAGGGAAGCATGGATTGTCAAGGGGCAGCATTAATTGTCAACGGGAAGCATGGATTGTCAAGGGGAAGCATGGATTGTCAAGGGGAAGCATAGATTGTCAAGGGGAAGCATGGATTGTCAAGGGGAAGCATGGATTGTCAAGGGGAAGCATGGATTGTCAAGGGGAAGCATGGATTGTCAAGGGAAAGCATAGATTGTCAAGGGGTAGCATCGATTGTCAAGGGGCAGCATTCATTGTCAAGGGGCAGCATTAATTGTCAAGGGGAAGCATTAATTGTCAAGGGGAAGCATGGATTGTCAAGGGGAAGCATGGATTGTCAAGGGGAAGCATGGATTGTCAAGGGGAAGCATTAATTGTCAAGGGGAAGCATTAAATGTCAACGGGAAGCATGGATTGTCAAGGGGAAGCATGGATTGTCAAGGGGAAGCATGGATTGTCAAGGGGAAGCATGAATTGCCAAGGGGAAGCATGGATTGTCAAGGGGAAGCATGGATTGTCAAGGGGAAGCATGGATTGTCAAGGGGAAGCATGGATTGTATAGGGGAAGCATGGATTGTCAAGGGGAAGCATGGATTGTCAAGGGAAAGCATTAATTGTCAAGGGGAAGCATGGATTGACAAGGGGAAGCATGGATTGTCAAAGGGAAGCATGGATTGTCAAGGGAAAGCATTAATTGTCAAGGGGAAGCAGGGGTTGTCAAGGGGCAGCATTAATTGTCAACGGAAAGCATGGATTGTCAAGGGAAGCATGGATTGTCAAGGGGCAGCATTAATTGTCAACGGGAAGCATGGATTGTCAAGGGGAAGCATGGATTGTCAAGGGGAAGCATGGATTGTCGAGGGGAAGCATGGATTGTCAAGGGAAGGCATGGATTGTCAAGGGGAAGCATGAATTGTCAAGGGGAAGCATGGATTGTCAAGGGGAAGCATGGATTGTCAAGGGAAAGCATTAATTGTCAAGGGGAAGCATGGTTTGTCAAGGGGAAGCATGGATTGTCAAGGGAAAGCATTAATTGTCAGGGGGAAGCATGGATTGTCAAGGGGAAGCATGGATTGTCAAGGGGAAGCATGGATTGTCAAGGGGAAGCATTAATTGTCAAGGGGAAGCATGGATTGTCAAGGGGAAGCATGGATTGTCAAGGGGAAGCATGGATTGTCAAGGGGAAGCATGGATTGTCAAGGGGAAGCATTAATTGTCAAGGGGAAGCATGGATTGTCAAGGGGAAGCATGGATTGTCAAGGGGAAGCATGGATTGTCAAGGGAAGCATGGATTGTCAAGGGGCAGCATTAATTGTCAACGGGAAGCATGGATTGTCAAGGGGAAGCATGGATTGTCAAGGGGAAGCATAGATTGTCAAGGGGAAGCATGGATTGTCAAGGGGAAGCATGGATTGTCAAGGGGAAGCATGGATTGTCAAGGGGAAGCATGGATTGTCAAGGGAAAGCATAGATTGTCAAGGGGTAGCATCGATTGTCAAGGGGCAGCATTCATTGTCAAGGGGCAGCATTAATTGTCAAGGGGAAGCATTAATTGTCAAGGGGAAGCATGGATTGTCAAGGGGAAGCATGGATTGTCAAGGGGAAGCATGGATTGTCAAGGGGAAGCATTAATTGTCAAGGGGAAGCATTAAATGTCAACGGGAAGCATGGATTGTCAAGGGGAAGCATGGATTGTCAAGGGGAAGCATGGATTGTCAAGGGGAAGCATGAATTGCCAAGGGGAAGCATGGATTGTCAAGGGGAAGCATGGATTGTCAAGGGGAAGCATGGATTGTCAAGGGGAAGCATGGATTGTATAGGGGAAGCATGGATTGTCAAGGGGAAGCATGGATTGTCAAGGGAAAGCATTAATTGTCAAGGGGAAGCATGGATTGACAAGGGGAAGCATGGATTGTCAAAGGGAAGCATGGATTGTCAAGGGAAAGCATTAATTGTCAAGGGGAAGCAGGGGTTGTCAAGGGGCAGCATTAATTGTCAACGGAAAGCATGGATTGTCAAGGGAAGCATGGATTGTCAAGGGGCAGCATTAATTGTCAACGGGAAGCATGGATTGTCAAGGGGAAGCATGGATTGTCAAGGGGAAGCATGGATTGTCGAGGGGAAGCATGGATTGTCAAGGGAAGGCATGGATTGTCAAGGGGAAGCATGAATTGTCAAGGGGAAGCATGGATTGTCAAGGGGAAGCATGGATTGTCAAGGGAAAGCATTAATTGTCAAGGGGAAGCATGGTTTGTCAAGGGGAAGCATGGATTGTCAAGGGAAAGCATTAATTGTCAGGGGGAAGCATGGATTGTCAAGGGGAAGCATGGATTGTCAAGGGGAAGCATGGATTGTCAAGGGGAAGCATTAATTGTCAAGGGGAAGCATGGATTGTCAAGGGGAAGCATGGATTGTCAAGGGGAAGCATGGATTGTCAAGGGGAAGCATGGATTGTCAAGGGGAAGCATTAATTGTCAAGGGGAAGCATGGATTGTCAAGGGGAAGCATGGATTGTCAAGGGGTAGCATGGATTGTCAAGGGGCAGCATTAATTGTCAAGGGGCAGCATTAATTGTCAAGGGGAAGCATTAATTGTCAAGGGGAAGCATTAATTGTCAAGGGGAAGCATGAATTGTCAAGGGGAAGCATGGATTGTCAAGGGGAAGCATGGATTGTCAAGGGGAAGCATTAATTGTCAAGGGCGAGCAAGGATTGTCAAGGGGAAGCATGGATTGCCAAGGGATGATAGAATCATCCCAGATCCTCAGATTCAGATAGAATCATCCCAGATCCTCAGATTCAGATAGAATCATTCCAGATCCTCAGATTCAGATAGAATCATCCCAGATCCTCAGATTCAGATAGAATCATTTCAGATCCTCAGAATCAGATAGAATCATTTCAGATCCTCAGATTCAGATAGAATCATCCCAGATCCTCAGATTCAGATAGAATCATCCCAGATCCTCAGATTCAGATAGAATCATCCCAGATCCTCAGATTCGGATAGAATCATCCCACATCCTCAGAATCAGATAGAATCATCCCAGATCCTCAGATTCAGATAGAATCATCCCAGATCCTCAGATTCAGATAGAATCATCCCAGATCCTGAGATTCAGATAGAATCATTTCAGATCCTCATATTCAGATAGAATCATCCCAGATCCTCAGAATCAGATAGAATCATCCCAGATCCTCAGAATCAGATAGAATCATCCCAGATCCTCTGATTCAGATAGAATCATTCCAGATCCTCAGAATCAGATAGAATCATCCCAGATCCTCAGAATCAGATAGAATCATCCCAGATCCTCATATTCAGATAGAATCATCCCAGATCCTCAGATTCAGATAGAATCATCCCAGATCCTCAGATTCAGATAGAATCATCCCAGATCCTGAGATTCAGATAGAATCATTTCAGATCCTCATATTCAGATAGAATCATCCCACATCCTCAGAATCAGATAGAATAATCCCAGATCCTCAGAATCAGATAGAATCATCCCAGATCCTCATATTCAGATAGAATCATTTCAGATCCTCATATTCAGATAGAATCATCCCAGATCCTCAGATTCAGATAGAATCATCCCAGATCCTCAGATTCAGATAGAATCATCCCAGATCCTCAGATTCAGATAGAATCATCCCAGATCCTCAGATTCAGATAGAATCATCCCAGATCCTCAGATTCAGATAGAATCATCCCAGATCCTGAGATTCAGATAGAATCATTTCAGATCCTCATATTCAGATAGAATCATCCCAGATCCTCAGAATCAGATAGAATCATCCCAGATCCTCAGATTCAGATAGAATCATCCCAGATCCTCAGATTCAGATAGAATCATCCCAGATCCTCAGAATCAGATAGAATAATCCCAGATCCTCAGAATCAGATAGAATCATCCCAGATCCTCATATTCAGATAGAATCATTTCAGATCCTCATATTCAGATAGAATCATCCCAGATCCTCAGATTCAGATAGAATCATCCCAGATCCTCAGAATCAGATAGAATCATCCCAGATCCTCAGATTCAGATAGAATCATCCCAGATCCTCAGATTCAGATAGAATCATCCCAGATCCTCAGAATCAGATAGAATAATCCCAGATCCTCAGAATCAGATAGAATCATCCCAGATCCTCATATTCAGATAGAATCATTTCAGATCCTCATATTCAGATAGAATCATCCCAGATCCTCAGATTCAGATAGAATCATCCCAGATCCTCAGAATCAGATAGAATCATCCCAGATCCTCTGATTCAGATAGAATCATTCCAGATCCTCAGAATCAGATAGAATCATCCCAGATCCTCAGAATCAGATAGAATCATCCCAGATCCTCATATTCAGATAGAATCATCCCAGATCCTCAGATTCAGATAGAATCATCCCAGATCCTCAGATTCAGATAGAATCATCCCAGATCCTGAGATTCAGATAGAATCATTTCAGATCCTCATATTCAGATAGAATCATCCCACATCCTCAGAATCAGATAGAATAATCCCAGATCCTCAGAATCAGATAGAATCATCCCAGATCCTCATATTCAGATAGAATCATTTCAGATCCTCATATTCAGATAGAATCATCCCAGATCCTCAGATTCAGATAGAATCATCCCAGATCCTCATATTCAGATAGAATCATCCCAGATCCTCAGATTCAGATAGAATCATCCCAGATCCTCAGATTCAGATAGAATCATCCCAGATCCTCAGATTCAGATAGAATCATCCCAGATCCTGAGATTCAGATAGAATCATTTCAGATCCTCATATTCAGATAGAATCATCCCAGATCCTCAGAATCAGATAGAATCATCCCAGATCCTCAGATTCAGATAGAATCATCCCAGATCCTCAGATTCAGATAGAATCATCCCAGATCCTCAGATTCAGATACAATCATTTCAGATCCTCATATTCAGATAGAATAATCCCAGATCCTCAGATTCAGATAGAATCATCCCAGATCCTCATATTCAGATAGAATAATCCCAGATCCTCAGATTCAGATAGAATCATCCTAAATCCTCAGATTCAGATAGAATCATCCCAGATCCTCATATTCAGATAGAATCATTTCAGATCCTCATATTCAGATAGAATCATCCCAGATCCTCAGATTCAGATAGAATCATTTCAGATCCTCATATTCAGATAGAATCATCCCACATCCTCAGAATCAGATAGAATCATCCCAGATCCTCAGATTCAGATAGAATCATCCCAGATCCTCATATTCAGATAGAATCATCCCAGATCCTCTGATTCAGATAGAATCATTTCAGATCCTCATATTCAGATAGAATCATCCCAGATCCTCAGATTCAGATAGAATCATCCCAGATCCTCAGATTCAGATACAATCATTTCAGATCCTCATATTCAGATAGAATAATCCCAGATCCTCAGATTCAGATAGAATCATCCCAGATCCTCATATTCAGATAGAATCATCCCCGATCCTCAGATTCAGATAGAATCATCCCAGATCCTCATATTCAGATAGAATCATCCCAGATCCTCAGATTCAGATAGAATCATCCCAGATCCTCAGAATCAGATAGAATCATCCCAGATCCTCAGAATCAGATAGAATCATCCCAGATCCTCAGATTCAGATAGAATCATCCCAGATCCTCAGATTCGGATAGAATCATCCCGGATCCTCATATTCAGATAGAATCATCCCAGATCCTCATATTCAGATAGAATCATCCCAGATCCTCATATTCAGATAGAATCATCCCAGATCCTCATATTCAGATAGAATCATCCCAGATCCTCAGATTCAGATAGAATCATTCCAGATCCTCAGATTCAGATGGAATCATCCCAGATCCTCAGATTCAGATAGAATCATCCCAGATCCTCAGATTCAGATAAAATCATCCCAGATCCTCAGATTCAGATAGAATCATCCCATATCCTCAGATTCAGATAGAATCATCCCAGATCCTGAGATTCAGATAGAATCATTTCAGATCCTCATATTCAGATAGAATCATCCCAGATCCTCAGAATCAGATAGAATCATCCCAGATCCTCAGATTCAGATAGAATCATCACAGATCCTCAGATTCAGATAGAATCATCCCAGATCCTCAGATTCAGATAGAATCATCCCAGATCCTCATATTCAGATAGAATCATCCCAGATCCTCAGATTCAGATAGAATCATCCCAGATCCTCAGATTCAGATAGAATCATCCCAGATCCTCAGATTCAGATAGAATCATCCCAGATCCTGAGATTCAGATAGAATCATTTCAGATCCTCATATTCAGATAGAATCATCCCAGATCCTCAGATTCAGATAGAATCATCCCAGATCCTCAGATTCAGATAGAATCATCCCAGATCCTCAGATTCAGATAGAATCATCCCAGATCCTGAGATTCAGATAGAATCATTTCAGATCCTCATATTCAGATAGAATCATCCCAGATCCTCAGAATCAGATAGAATCATCCCAGATTCTCATATTCAGATACAATCATTTCAGATCCTCATATTCAGATAGAATAATCCCAGATCCTCAGATTCAGATAGAATCATCCCAGATCCTCATATTCAGATATAATCATCCCAGATCCTCAGATTCAGATAGAATCATCCCAGATCCTCAGATTCAGATAGAATCATCCCAGATCCTCAGATTCAGATAGAATCATCCCAGATCCTGAGATTCAGATAGAATCATTTCAGATCCTCATATTCAGATAGAATCATCCCACATCCTCAGAATCAGATAGAATAATCCCAGATCCTCAGAATCAGATAGAATCATCCCAGATCCTCATATTCAGATAGAATCATCCCAGATCCTCAGATTCAGATAGAATCATCCCAGATCCTCATATTCAGATAGAATCATCCCAGATCCTCAGATTCAGATAGAATCATTCCAGATCCTCAGAATCAGATGGAATCATCCCAGATCCTCAGAATCAGATAGAATCATCCCAGATCCTCAGATTCAGCTAGAATCATCCCAGATCCTCAGATTCGGATAGAATCATCCCGGATCCTCATATTCAGATAGAATCATCCCAGATCCTCATATTCAGATAGAATCATCCCAGATCCTCATATTCAGATAGAATCATCCCAGATCCTCAGATTCAGATAGAATCATCCCAGATCCTCAGATTCAGATAGAATCATTCCAGATCCTCAGATTCAGATAGAATCATCCCAGATCCTCAGATTCAGATAGAATCATCCCAGATCCTCAGATTCAGATAAAATCATCCCAGATCCTCAGATTCAGATAGAATCATCCCAGATCCTCAGATTCAGATAGAATCATCCCAGATCCTCATATTCAGATAGAATCATCCCAGATCCTCAGATTCAGATAGAATCATCCCAGATCCTCAGATTCGGATAGAATCATCCCGGATCCTCATATTCAGATAGAATCATCCCAGATCCTCATATTCAGATAGAATCATCCCAGATCCTCAGATTCAGATAGAATCATCCCAGATCCTCAGATTCAGATAAAATCATTTCAGATCCTCATTTTCAGATAGAATCATCCCAGATCCTCAGATTCAGATAAAATCATCCCAGATCCTCAGATTCAGATAGAATCATTTCAGATCCTCATATTCAGATAGAATCATCCCAGATCCTCAGATTCAGATAGAATCATCCCAGATCCTCAGATTCAGATAGAATCATCCCAGATCCTCAGATTCAGATAGAATCATCCCAGATCCTCAGATTCGGATAGAATCATCCGAAATCCTCAGATTCAGATAGAATCATCCCAGATCCTCAGATTCAGATAGAATCATCCCAGATCCTCAGATTCAGATAGAATCATCCCAGATTCTCAGATTCAGATAGAATCATTTCAGATCCTCAGAATCAGATAGAATCATCCCAGATCCTCAGATTCAGATAGAATCATCCCAGATCCTCATATTCAGATAGAATCATCCCAGATCCTCAGATTCAGATAGAATCATCCCAGATCCTCATATTCAGATAGAATCATCCCAGATCCTCAGATTCAGATAGAATCATCCCAGATCCTCAGATTCAGATAGAATCATCCCAGATCCTCAGATTCAGATAAAATCATTTCAGATCCTCATTTTCAGATAGAATCATCCCAGATCCTCAGATTCAGATAAAATCATCCCAGATCCTCAGATTCAGATAGAATCATTTCAGATCCTCATATTCAGATAGAATCATCCCAGATCCTCAGATTCAGATAGAATCATCCCAGATCCTCAGATTCAGATAGAATCATCCCAGATCCTCAGAATCAGATAGAATCATCCCAGATCCTCAGATTCAGATAGAATCATCCCAGATCCTCATATTCAGATAGAATCATCCTAAATCCTCAGATTCAGATAGAATCATCCCAGATCCTCATATTCAGATAGAATCATTTCAGATCCTCATATTCAGATAGAATCATCCCAGATCCTCAGATTCAGATAGAATCATTTCAGATCCTCATATTCAGATAGAATCATCCCACATCCTCAGAATCAGATAGAATCATCCCAGATCCTCAGATTCAGATAGAATCATCCCAGATCCTCATATTCAGATAGAATCATCCCAGATCCTCTGATTCAGATAGAATCATTTCAGATCCTCATATTCAGATAGAATCATCCCAGATCCTCAGATTCAGATAGAATCATCCCAGATCCTCAGATTCAGATACAATCATTTCAGATCCTCATATTCAGATAGAATAATCCCAGATCCTCAGATTCAGATAGAATCATCCCAGATCCTCATATTCAGATAGAATCATCCCAGATCCTCAGATTCAGATAGAATCATCCCAGATCCTCATATTCAGATAGAATCATCCCAGATCCTCAGATTCAGATAGAATCATCCCAGATCCTCAGAATCAGATAGAATCATCCCAGATCCTCAGAATCAGATAGAATCATCCCAGATCCTCAGATTCAGATAGAATCATCCCAGATCCTCAGATTCGGATAGAATCATCCGAAATCCTCAGATTCAGATAGAATCATCCCAGATCCTCAGATTCAGATAGAATCATCCCAGATCCTCAGATTCAGATAGAATCATCCCAGATTCTCAGATTCAGATAGAATCATTTCAGATCCTCAGAATCAGATAGGATCATCCCAGATCCTCAGATTCAGATAGAATCATCCCAGATCCTCATATTCAGATAGAATCATCCCAGATCCTCAGATTCAGATAGAATCATCCCAGATCCTCATATTCAGATAGAATCATCCCAGATCCTCAGATTCAGATAGAATCATCCCAGATCCTGAGATTCAGATAGAATCATCCCAGATCCTCATATTCAGATAGAATCATCCCAGATCCTCATATTCAGATAGAATCATCCCAGATCCTCATATTCAGATAGAATCATCCCAGATCCTCAGATTCAGATAGAATCATCCCAGATCCTCATATTCAGATAGAATCATCCCAGATCCTCAGATTCAGATAGAATCATCCCAGATCCTCAGAATCAGATAGAATCATCCCAGATCCTCAGAATCAGATAGAATCATCCCAGATCCTCAGATTCAGATAGAATCATCCCAGATCCTCAGATTCGGATAGAATCATCCCGGATCCTCATATTCAGATAGAATCATCCCAGATCCTCATATTCAGATAGAATCATCCCAGATCCTCATATTCAGATAGAATCATCCCAGATCCTCATATTCAGATAGAATCATCCCAGATCCTCAGATTCAGATAGAATCATTCCAGATCCTCAGATTCAGATAGAATCATCCCAGATCCTCAGATTCAGATAGAATCATCCCAGATCCTCAGATTCAGATAAAATCATCCCAGATCCTCAGATTCAGATAGAATCATCCCATATCCTCAGATTCAGATAGAATCATCCCAGATCCTGAGATTCAGATAGAATCATTTCAGATCCTCATATTCAGATAGAATCATCCCAGATCCTCAGAATCAGATAGAATCATCCCAGATCCTCAGATTCAGATAGAATCATCACAGATCCTCAGATTCAGATAGAATCATCCCAGATCCTCAGATTCAGATAGAATCATCCCAGATCCTCATATTCAGATAGAATCATCCCAGATCCTCATATTCAGATAGAATCATCCCAGATCCTCAGATTCAGATAGAATCATCCCAGATCCTCAGATTCAGATAGAATCATCCCAGATCCTGAGATTCAGATAGAATCATTTCAGATCCTCATATTCAGATAGAATCATCCCAGATCCTCAGAATCAGATAGAATCATCCCAGATTCTCATATTCAGATACAATCATTTCAGATCCTCATATTCAGATAGAATAATCCCAGATCCTCAGATTCAGATAGAATCATCCCAGATCCTCATATTCAGATAGAATCATCCCAGATCCTCAGATTCAGATAGAATCATCCCAGATCCTCAGATTCAGATAGAATCATCCCAGATCCTCAGATTCAGATAGAATCATCCCAGATCCTGAGATTCAGATAGAATCATTTCAGATCCTCATATTCAGATAGAATCATCCCACATCCTCAGAATCAGATAGAATAATCCCAGATCCTCAGAATCAGATAGAATCATCCCAGATCCTCATATTCAGATAGAATCATCCCAGATCCTCAGATTCAGATAGAATCATCCCAGATCCTCATATTCAGATAGAATCATCCCAGATCCTCAGATTCAGATAGAATCATCCCAGATCCTCAGAATCAGATGGAATCATCCCAGATCCTCAGAATCAGATAGAATCATCCCAGATCCTCAGATTCAGCTAGAATCATCCCAGATCCTCAGATTCGGATAGAATCATCCCGGATCCTCATATTCAGATAGAATCATCCCAGATCCTCATATTCAGATAGAATCATCCCAGATCCTCATATTCAGATAGAATCATCCCAGATCCTCAGATTCAGATAGAATCATCCCAGATCCTCAGATTCAGATAGAATCATTCCAGATCCTCAGATTCAGATAGAATCATCCCAGATCCTCAGATTCAGATAGAATCATCCCAGATCCTCAGATTCAGATAAAATCATCCCAGATCCTCAGATTCAGATAGAATCATCCCAGATCCTCAGATTCAGATAGAATCATCCCAGATCCTCATATTCAGATAGAATCATCCCAGATCCTCAGATTCAGATAGAATCATCCCAGATCCTCAGATTCGGATAGAATCATCCCGGATCCTCATATTCAGATAGAATCATCCCAGATCCTCATATTCAGATAGAATCATCCCAGATCCTCAGATTCAGATAGAATCATCCCAGATCCTCAGATTCAGATAAAATCATTTCAGATCCTCATTTTCAGATAGAATCATCCCAGATCCTCAGATTCAGATAAAATCATCCCAGATCCTCAGATTCAGATAGAATCATTTCAGATCCTCATATTCAGATAGAATCATCCCAGATCCTCAGATTCAGATAGAATCATCCCAGATCCTCAGATTCAGATAGAATCATCCCAGATCCTCAGATTCAGATAGAATCATCCCAGATCCTCAGATTCGGATAGAATCATCCGAAATCCTCAGATTCAGATAGAATCATCCCAGATCCTCAGATTCAGATAGAATCATCCCAGATCCTCAGATTCAGATAGAATCATCCCAGATTCTCAGATTCAGATAGAATCATTTCAGATCCTCAGAATCAGATAGAATCATCCCAGATCCTCAGATTCAGATAGAATCATCCCAGATCCTCATATTCAGATAGAATCATCCCAGATCCTCAGATTCAGATAGAATCATCCCAGATCCTCATATTCAGATAGAATCATCCCAGATCCTCAGATTCAGATAGAATCATCCCAGATCCTCAGATTCAGATAGAATCATCCCAGATCCTCAGATTCAGATAAAATCATTTCAGATCCTCATTTTCAGATAGAATCATCCCAGATCCTCAGATTCAGATAAAATCATCCCAGATCCTCAGATTCAGATAGAATCATTTCAGATCCTCATATTCAGATAGAATCATCCCAGATCCTCAGATTCAGATAGAATCATCCCAGATCCTCAGATTCAGATAGAATCATCCCAGATCCTCAGATTCAGATAGAATCATCCCAGATCCTCAGATTCGGATAGAATCATCCGAAATCCTCAGATTCAGATAGAATCATCCCAGATCCTCAGATTCAGATAGAATCATCCCAGATCCTCAGATTCAGATAGAATCATCCCAGATTCTCAGATTCAGATAGAATCATTTCAGATCCTCAGAATCAGATAGGATCATCCCAGATCCTCAGATTCAGATAGAATCATCCCAGATCCTCATATTCAGATAGAATCATCCTAAATCCTCAGATTCAGATAGAATCATCCCAGATCCTCATATTCAGATAGAATCATTTCAGATCCTCATATTCAGATAGAATCATCCCAGATCCTCAGATTCAGATAGAATCATTTCAGATCCTCATATTCAGATAGAATCATCCCACATCCTCAGAATCAGATAGAATCATCCCAGATCCTCAGATTCAGATAGAATCATCCCAGATCCTCATATTCAGATAGAATCATCCCAGATCCTCTGATTCAGATAGAATCATTTCAGATCCTCATATTCAGATAGAATCATCCCAGATCCTCAGATTCAGATAGAATCATCCCAGATCCTCAGATTCAGATACAATCATTTCAGATCCTCATATTCAGATAGAATAATCCCAGATCCTCAGATTCAGATAGAATCATCCCAGATCCTCATATTCAGATAGAATCATCCCAGATCCTCAGATTCAGATAGAATCATCCCAGATCCTCATATTCAGATAGAATCATCCCAGATCCTCAGATTCAGATAGAATCATCCCAGATCCTCAGAATCAGATAGAATCATCCCAGATCCTCAGAATCAGATAGAATCATCCCAGATCCTCAGATTCAGATAGAATCATCCCAGATCCTCAGATTCGGATAGAATCATCCGAAATCCTCAGATTCAGATAGAATCATCCCAGATCCTCAGATTCAGATAGAATCATCCCAGATCCTCAGATTCAGATAGAATCATCCCAGATCCTCATATTCAGATAGAATCATCCCACATCCTCAGAATCAGATAGAATCATCCCAGATCCTCAGATTCAGATAGAATCATCCCAGATCCTCATATTCAGATAGAATCATCCCAGATCCTCTGATTCAGATAGAATCATTTCAGATCCTCATATTCAGATAGAATCATCCCAGATCCTCAGATTCAGATAGAATCATCCCAGATCCTCAGATTCAGATACAATCATTTCAGATCCTCATATTCAGATAGAATAATCCCAGATCCTCAGATTCAGATAGAATCATCCCAGATCCTCATATTCAGATAGAATCATCCCAGATCCTCAGATTCAGATAGAATCATCCCAGATCCTCATATTCAGATAGAATCATCCCAGATCCTCAGATTCAGATAGAATCATCCCAGATCCTCAGAATCAGATAGAATCATCCCAGATCCTCAGAATCAGATAGAATCATCCCAGATCCTCAGATTCAGATAGAATCATCCCAGATCCTCAGATTCGGATAGAATCATCCGAAATCCTCAGATTCAGATAGAATCATCCCAGATCCTCAGATTCAGATAGAATCATCCCAGATCCTCAGATTCAGATAGAATCATCCCAGATTCTCAGATTCAGATAGAATCATTTCAGATCCTCAGAATCAGATAGGATCATCCCAGATCCTCAGATTCAGATAGAATCATCCCAGATCCTCATATTCAGATAGAATCATCCCAGATCCTCAGATTCAGATAGAATCATCCCAGATCCTCATATTCAGATAGAATCATCCCAGATCCTCAGATTCAGATAGAATCATCCCAGATCCTGAGATTCAGATAGAATCATCCCAGATCCTCATATTCAGATAGAATCATCCCAGATCCTCATATTCAGATAGAATCATCCCAGATCCTCATATTCAGATAGAATCATCCCAGATCCTCAGATTCAGATAGAATCATCCCAGATCCTCATATTCAGATAGAATCATTTCAGATCCTGATATTCAGATAGAATCATCCCAGATCCTCATATTCAGATAGAATCATCCCAGATCCTCAGATTCAGATAGAATCATCCCAGATCCTCAGAATCAGATGGAATCATCCCAGATCCTCAGAATCAGATAGAATCATCCCAGATCCTCAGATTCAGCTAGAATCATCCCAGATCCTCAGATTCGGATAGAATCATCCCGGATCCTCATATTCAGATAGAATCATCCCAGATCCTCATATTCAGATAGAATCATCCCAGATCCTCATATTCAGATAGAATCATCCCAGATCCTCAGATTCAGATAGAATCATCCCAGATCCTCAGATTCAGATAGAATCATTCCAGATCCTCAGATTCAGATAGAATCATCCCAGATCCTCAGATTCAGATAGAATCATCCCAGATCCTCAGATTCAGATAAAATCATCCCAGATCCTCAGATTCAGATAGAATCATCCCAGATCCTCAGATTCAGATAGAATCATCCCAGATCCTCATATTCAGATAGAATCATCCCAGATCCTCAGATTCAGATAGAATCATCCCAGATCCTCAGATTCGGATAGAATCATCCCGGATCCTCATATTCAGATAGAATCATCCCAGATCCTCATATTCAGATAGAATCATCCCAGATCCTCAGATTCAGATAGAATCATCCCAGATCCTCAGATTCAGATAAAATCATTTCAGATCCTCATTTTCAGATAGAATCATCCCAGATCCTCAGATTCAGATAAAATCATCCCAGATCCTCAGATTCAGATAGAATCATTTCAGATCCTCATATTCAGATAGAATCATCCCAGATCCTCAGATTCAGATAGAATCATCCCAGATCCTCAGATTCAGATAGAATCATCCCAGATCCTCAGATTCAGATAGAATCATCCCAGATCCTCAGATTCGGATAGAATCATCCGAAATCCTCAGATTCAGATAGAATCATCCCAGATCCTCAGATTCAGATAGAATCATCCCAGATCCTCAGATTCAGATAGAATCATCCCAGATTCTCAGATTCAGATAGAATCATTTCAGATCCTCAGAATCAGATAGAATCATCCCAGATCCTCAGATTCAGATAGAATCATCCCAGATCCTCATATTCAGATAGAATCATCCCAGATCCTCAGATTCAGATAGAATCATCCCAGATCCTCATATTCAGATAGAATCATCCCAGATCCTCAGATTCAGATAGAATCATCCCAGATCCTCAGATTCAGATAGAATCATCCCAGATCCTCTGATTCAGATAAAATCATTTCAGATCCTCATTTTCAGATAGAATCATCCCAGATCCTCAGATTCAGATAAAATCATCCCAGATCCTCAGATTCAGATAGAATCATTTCAGATCCTCATATTCAGATAGAATCATCCCAGATCCTCAGATTCAGATAGAATCATCCCAGATCCTCAGATTCAGATAGAATCATCCCAGATCCTCAGATTCAGATAGAATCATCCCAGATCCTCAGATTCGGATAGAATCATCCGAAATCCTCAGATTCAGATAGAATCATCCCAGATCCTCAGATTCAGATAGAATCATCCCAGATCCTCAGATTCAGATAGAATCATCCCAGATTCTCAGATTCAGATAGAATCATTTCAGATCCTCAGAATCAGATAGGATCATCCCAGATCCTCAGATTCAGATAGAATCATCCCAGATCCTCATATTCAGATAGAATCATCCCAGATCCTCAGATTCAGATAGAATCATCCCAGATCCTCATATTCAGATAGAATCATCCCAGATCCTCAGATTCAGATAGAATCATCCCAGATCCTGAGATTCAGATAGAATCATCCCAGATCCTCATATTCAGATAGAATCATCCCAGATCCTCAGATTCAGATAGAATCATCCCAGATCCTCATATTCAGATAGAATCATCCCAGATCCTCAGATTCAGATAGAATCATCCCAGATCCTCAGATTCAGATAGAATCATCCCAGATCCTCAGATTCAGATAAAATCATTTCAGATCCTCATTTTCAGATAGAATCATCCCAGATCCTCAGATTCAGATAAAATCATCCCAGATCCTCAGATTCAGATAGAATCATTTCAGATCCTCATATTCAGATAGAATCATCCCAGATCCTCAGATTCAGATAGAATCATCCCAGATCCTCAGATTCAGATAGAATCATCCCAGATCCTCAGATTCAGATAGAATCATCCCAGATCCTCAGATTCGGATAGAATCATCCGAAATCCTCAGATTCAGATAGAATCATCCCAGATCCTCAGATTCAGATAGAATCATCCCAGATCCTCAGATTCAGATAGAATCATCCCAGATTCTCAGATTCAGATAGAATCATTTCAGATCCTCAGAATCAGATAGGATCATCCCAGATCCTCAGATTCAGATAGAATCATCCCAGATCCTCATATTCAGATAGAATCATCCCAGATCCTCAGATTCAGATAGAATCATCCCAGATCCTCATATTCAGATAGAATCATCCCAGATCCTCAGATTCAGATAGAATCATCCCAGATCCTGAGATTCAGATAGAATCATCCCAGATCCTCATATTCAGATAGAATCATCCCAGATCCTCATATTCAGATAGAATCATCCCAGATCCTCATATTCAGATAGAATCATCCCAGATCCTCAGATTCAGATAGAATCATCCCAGATCCTCATATTCAGATAGAATCATTTCAGATCCTGATATTCAGATAGAATCATCCCAGATCCTCAGATTCAGATAGAATCATCCTAAATCCTCAGATTCAGATAGAATCATCCCAGATCCTCATATTCAGATAGAATCATTTCAGATCCTCATATTCAGATAGAATCATCCCAGATCCTCAGATTCAGATAGAATCATTTCAGATCCTCATATTCAGATAGAATCATCCCAGATCCTCTGATTCAGATAGAATCATTTCAGATCCTCATATTCAGATAGAATCATCCCAGATCCTCAGATTCAGATAGAATCATCCCAGATCCTCATATTCAGATAGAATCATCCCAGATCCTCTGATTCAGATAGAATCATTTCAGATCCTCATATTCAGATAGAATCATCCCAGATCCTCAGATTCAGATAGAATCATCCCAGATCCTCAGATTCAGATACAATCATTTCAGATCCTCATATTCAGATAGAATAATCCCAGATCCTCAGATTCAGATAGAATCATCCCAGATCCTCATATTCAGATAGAATCATCCCAGATCCTCAGATTCAGATAGAATCATCCCAGATCCTCATATTCAGATAGAATCATCCCAGATCCTCAGATTCAGATAGAATCATCCCAGATCCTCAGAATCAGATAGAATCATCCCAGATCCTCAGAATCAGATAGAATCATCCCAGATCCTCAGATTCAGATAGAATCATCCCAGATCCTCAGATTCGGATAGAATCATCCCGGATCCTCATATTCAGATAGAATCATCCCAGATCCTCATATTCAGATAGAATCATCCCAGATCCTCATATTCAGATAGAATCATCCCAGATCCTCATATTCAGATAGAATCATCCCAGATCCTCAGATTCAGATAGAATCATTCCAGATCCTCAGATTCAGATAGAATCATCCCAGATCCTCAGATTCAGATAGAATCATCCCAGATCCTCAGATTCAGATAAAATCATCCCAGATCCTCAGATTCAGATAGAATCATCCCAGATCCTCAGATTCAGATAGAATCATCCCAGATCCTGAGATTCAGATAGAATCATTTCAGATCCTCATATTCAGATAGAATCATCCCAGATCCTCAGAATCAGATAGAATCATCCCAGATCCTCAGATTCAGATAGAATCATCACAGATCCTCAGATTCAGATAGAATCATCCCAGATCCTCAGATTCAGATAGAATCATCCCAGATCCTCATATTCAGATAGAATCATCCCAGATCCTCAGATTCAGATAGAATCATCCCAGATCCTCAGATTCAGATAGAATCATCCCAGATCCTCAGATTCAGATAGAATCATCCCAGATCCTGAGATTCAGATAGAATCATTTCAGATCCTCATATTCAGATAGAATCATCCCAGATCCTCAGAATCAGATAGAATCATCCCAGATTCTCATATTCAGATACAATCATTTCAGATCCTCATATTCAGATAGAATAATCCCAGATCCTCAGATTCAGATAGTATCATCCCAGATCCTCATATTCAGATATAATCATCCCAGATCCTCAGATTCAGATAGAATCATCCCAGATCCTCAGATTCAGATAGAATCATCCCAGATCCTCAGATTCAGATAGAATCATCCCAGATCCTGAGATTCAGATAGAATCATTTCAGATCCTCATATTCAGATAGAATCATCCCACATCCTCAGAATCAGATAGAATAATCCCAGATCCTCAGAATCAGATAGAATCATCCCAGATCCTCATATTCAGATAGAATCATCCCAGATCCTCAGATTCAGATAGAATCATCCCAGATCCTCATATTCAGATAGAATCATCCCAGATCCTCAGATTCAGATAGAATCATCCCAGATCCTCAGAATCAGATGGAATCATCCCAGATCCTCAGAATCAGATAGAATCATCCCAGATCCTCAGATTCAGCTAGAATCATCCCAGATCCTCAGATTCGGATAGAATCATCCCGGATCCTCATATTCAGATAGAATCATCCCAGATCCTCAGATTCAGATAGAATCATCCCAGATCCTCATATTCAGATAGAATCATCCCAGATCCTCAGATTCAGATAGAATCATCCCAGATCCTCAGATTCGGATAGAATCATCCCGGATCCTCATATTCAGATAGAATCATCCCAGATCCTCATATTCAGATAGAATCATCCCAGATCCTCAGATTCAGATAGAATCATCCCAGATCCTCAGATTCAGATAAAATCATTTCAGATCCTCATTTTCAGATAGAATCATCCCAGATCCTCAGATTCAGATAAAATCATCCCAGATCCTCAGATTCAGATAGAATCATTTCAGATCCTCATATTCAGATAGAATCATCCCAGATCCTCAGATTCAGATAGAATCATCCCAGATCCTCAGATTCAGATAGAATCATCCCAGATCCTCAGATTCAGATAGAATCATCCCAGATCCTCAGATTCGGATAGAATCATCCGAAATCCTCAGATTCAGATAGAATCATCCCAGATCCTCAGATTCAGATAGAATCATCCCAGATCCTCAGATTCAGATAGAATCATCCCAGATTCTCAGATTCAGATAGAATCATTTCAGATCCTCAGAATCAGATAGAATCATCCCAGATCCTCAGATTCAGATAGAATCATCCCAGATCCTCATATTCAGATAGAATCATCCCAGATCCTCAGATTCAGATAGAATCATCCCAGATCCTCATATTCAGATAGAATCATCCCAGATCCTCAGATTCAGATAGAATCATCCCAGATCCTCAGATTCAGATAGAATCATCCCAGATCCTCAGATTCAGATAGAATCATCCCAGATCCTGAGATTCAGATAGAATCATTTCAGATCCTCATATTCAGATAGAATCATCCCAGATCCTCAGAATCAGATAGAATCATCCCAGATCCTCAGAATCAGATAGAATCATCCCAGATCCTCTGATTCAGATAGAATCATTCCAGATCCTCAGAATCAGATAGAATCATCCCAGATCCTCAGAATCAGATAGAATCATCCCAGATCCTCATATTCAGATAGAATCATCCCAGATCCTCAGATTCAGATAGAATCATCCCAGATCCTCAGATTCAGATAGAATCATCCCAGATCCTGAGATTCAGATAGAATCATTTCAGATCCTCATATTCAGATAGAATCATCCCACATCCTCAGAATCAGATAGAATAATCCCAGATCCTCAGAATCAGATAGAATCATCCCAGATCCTCATATTCAGATAGAATCATTTCAGATCCTCATATTCAGATAGAATCATCCCAGATCCTCAGATTCAGATAGAATCATCCCAGATCCTCATATTCAGATAGAATCATCCCAGATCCTCAGATTCAGATAGAATCATCCCAGATCCTCAGATTCAGATAGAATCATCCCAGATCCTCATATTCAGATAGAATCATTTCAGATCCTCAGAATCAGATAGAATCATTTCAGATCCTCAGAATCAGATAGAATAATCCCAGATCCTCAGATTCAGATAGAATCATCCCAGATCCTCAGATTCAGATAGAATCATCCCAGATCCTCAGATTCAGATAGAATCATCCCAGATCCTGAGATTCAGATAGAATCATTTCAGATCCTCTGATTCAGATAGAATCATTCCAGATCCTCAGAATCAGATAGAATCATTCCAGATCCTCAGAATCAGATAGAATCATCCCAGATCCTCAGAATCAGATAGAATCATCCCAGATCCTCAGAATCAGATAGAATCATCCCAGATCCTCAGAATCAGATAGAATCATCCCAGATCCTCAGATTCAGATAGAATCATCCTAAATCCTCAGATTCAGTTAGAATCATCCCAGATCCTCAGATTCAGATAGAATCATCCCAGATCCTCAGATTCAGATAGAATCATTCCAGATCCTCATATTCAGATAGAATCATCCCAGATCCTCAGAATCAGATAGAATAATCCCAGATCCTCAGATTCAGATAGAATCATTCCAGATCCTCAGATTCAGATAGAATCATCCCAGATCCTCAGATTCAGATAGAATCATCCCAGATCCTGAGATTCAGATAGAATCATTTCAGATCCTCTGATTCAGATAGAATCATTCCAGATCCTCAGAATCAGATAGAATCATCCCAGATCCTCAGAATCAGATAGAATCATCCCAGATCCTCAGAATCCGATAGAATCATCCCAGATCCTCAGAATCAGATAGAATCATACCAGATCCTCAGAATCAGATAGAATCATCCCAGATCCTCATATTCAGGTAGAATCATTTCAGATCCTGATATTCAGATAGAATCATCCCAGATCCTCAGATTCAGATAGAATCATCCTAAATCCTCAGATTCAGATAGAATCATCCCAGATCCTCATATTCAGATAGAATCATTTCAGATCCTCATATTCAGATAGAATCATCCCAGATCCTCAGATTCAGATAGAATCATCCCAGATCCTCATATTCAGATAGAATCATCCCAGATCCTCAGATTCAGATAGAATCATCCCAGATCCTCATATTCAGATAGAATCATCCCAGATCCTCAGATTCAGATAGAATCATCCCAGATCCTCAGATTCAGATAGAATCATCCCAGATCCTCAGATTCAGATAGAATCATCCCAGATCCTGAGATTCAGATAGAATCATTTCAGATCCTCATATTCAGATAGAATCATCCCAGATCCTCAGAATCAGATAGAATCATCCCAGATCCTCATATTCAGATACAATCATTTCAGATCCTCATATTCAGATAGAATAATCCCAGATCCTCAGATTCAGATAGAATCATCCCAGATCCTCAGAATCAGATAGAATCATCCCAGATCCTCAGAATCAGATAGAATCATTCCAGATCCTCAGATTCAGATAGAATCATCCCAGATCCTGAGATTCAGATAGAATAATTTCAGATCCTCATATTCAGATAGAATCATCCCACATCCTCAGAATCAGATAGAATCATCCCAGATCCTCAGATTCAGATAGAATCATCCCAGATCCTCATATTCAGATAGAATCATCCCAGATCCTCTGATTCAGATAGAATCATTTCAGATCCTCATATTCAGATAGAATCATCCCAGATCCTCAGATTCAGATAGAATCATCCCAGATCCTCATATTCAGATACAATCATTTCAGATCCTCATATTCAGATAGAATAATCCCAGATCCTCAGATTCAGATAGAATCATCCCAGATCCTCATATTCAGATACAATCATTTCAGATCCTCATATTCAGATAGAATAATCCCAGATCCTCAGATTCAGATAGAATCATCCCAGATCCTCATATTCAGATAGAATCATCCCAGATCCTCAGATTCAGATAGAATCATCCCAGATCCTCAGATTCAGATAGAATCATCCCAGATCCTCAGATTCAGATAGAATCATCCCAGATCCTCAGATTCAGATAGAATCATTTCAGATCCTCATATTCAGATAGAATCATCCCACATCCTCAGAATCAGATAGAATAATCCCAGATCCTCAGAATCAGATAGAATCATCCCAGATCCTCAGATTCAGATAGAATCATCCCAGATCCTCATATTCAGATAGAATCATCCCAGATCCTCAGATTCAGATAGAATCATCCCAGATCCTCATATTCAGATAGAATCATCCCAGATCCTCAGATTCAGATAGAATCATCCCAGATCCTCAGAATCAGATGGAATCATCCCAGATCCTCAGAATCAGATAGAATCATCCCAGATCCTCAGATTCAGCTAGAATCATCCCAGATCCTCAGATTCGGATAGAATCATCCCGGATCCTCATATTCAGATAGAATCATCCCAGATCCTCATATTCAGATAGAATCATCCCAGATCCTCATATTCAGATAGAATCATCCCAGATCCTCAGATTCAGATAGAATCATCCCAGATCCTCAGATTCAGATAGAATCATTCCAGATCCTCAGATTCAGATAGAATCATCCCAGATCCTCAGATTCAGATAGAATCATCCCAGATCCTCAGATTCAGATAAAATCATCCCAGATCCTCAGATTCAGATAGAATCATCCCAGATCCTCAGATTCAGATAGAATCATCCCAGATCCTCATATTCAGATAGAATCATCCCAGATCCTCAGATTCAGATAGAATCATCCCAGATCCTCAGATTCGGATAGAATCATCCCGGATCCTCATATTCAGATAGAATCATCCCAGATCCTCATATTCAGATAGAATCATCCCAGATCCTCAGATTCAGATAGAATCATCCCAGATCCTCAGATTCAGATAAAATCATTTCAGATCCTCATTTTCAGATAGAATCATCCCAGATCCTCAGATTCAGATAAAATCATCCCAGATCCTCAGATTCAGATAGAATCATTTCAGATCCTCATATTCAGATAGAATCATCCCAGATCCTCAGATTCAGATAGAATCATCCCAGATCCTCAGATTCAGATAGAATCATCCCAGATCCTCAGATTCAGATAGAATCATCCCAGATCCTCAGATTCGGATAGAATCATCCGAAATCCTCAGATTCAGATAGAATCATCCCAGATCCTCAGATTCAGATAGAATCATCCCAGATCCTCAGATTCAGATAGAATCATCCCAGATTCTCAGATTCAGATAGAATCATTTCAGATCCTCAGAATCAGATAGAATCATCCCAGATCCTCAGATTCAGATAGAATCATCCCAGATCCTCATATTCAGATAGAATCATCCCAGATCCTCAGATTCAGATAGAATCATCCCAGATCCTCATATTCAGATAGAATCATCCCAGATCCTCAGATTCAGATAGAATCATCCCAGATCCTCAGATTCAGATAGAATCATCCCAGATCCTCAGATTCAGATAGAATCATCCCAGATCCTGAGATTCAGATAGAATCATTTCAGATCCTCATATTCAGATAGAATCATCCCAGATCCTCAGAATCAGATAGAATCATCCCAGATCCTCAGAATCAGATAGAATCATCCCAGATCCTCTGATTCAGATAGAATCATTCCAGATCCTCAGAATCAGATAGAATCATCCCAGATCCTCAGAATCAGATAGAATCATCCCAGATCCTCATATTCAGATAGAATCATCCCAGATCCTCAGATTCAGATAGAATCATCCCAGATCCTCAGATTCAGATAGAATCATCCCAGATCCTGAGATTCAGATAGAATCATTTCAGATCCTCATATTCAGATAGAATCATCCCACATCCTCAGAATCAGATAGAATAATCCCAGATCCTCAGAATCAGATAGAATCATCCCAGATCCTCATATTCAGATAGAATCATTTCAGATCCTCATATTCAGATAGAATCATCCCAGATCCTCAGATTCAGATAGAATCATCCCAGATCCTCATATTCAGATAGAATCATCCCAGATCCTCAGATTCAGATAGAATCATCCCAGATCCTCAGATTCAGATAGAATCATCCCAGATCCTCATATTCAGATAGAATCATTTCAGATCCTCAGAATCAGATAGAATCATTTCAGATCCTCAGAATCAGATAGAATAATCCCAGATCCTCAGATTCAGATAGAATCATCCCAGATCCTCAGATTCAGATAGAATCATCCCAGATCCTCAGATTCAGATAGAATCATCCCAGATCCTGAGATTCAGATAGAATCATTTCAGATCCTCTGATTCAGATAGAATCATTCCAGATCCTCAGAATCAGATAGAATCATTCCAGATCCTCAGAATCAGATAGAATCATCCCAGATCCTCAGAATCAGATAGAATCATCCCAGATCCTCAGAATCAGATAGAATCATCCCAGATCCTCAGAATCAGATAGAATCATCCCAGATCCTCAGATTCAGATAGAATCATCCTAAATCCTCAGATTCAGTTAGAATCATCCCAGATCCTCAGATTCAGATAGAATCATCCCAGATCCTCAGATTCAGATAGAATCATTCCAGATCCTCATATTCAGATAGAATCATCCCAGATCCTCAGAATCAGATAGAATAATCCCAGATCCTCAGATTCAGATAGAATCATTCCAGATCCTCAGATTCAGATAGAATCATCCCAGATCCTCAGATTCAGATAGAATCATCCCAGATCCTGAGATTCAGATAGAATCATTTCAGATCCTCTGATTCAGATAGAATCATTCCAGATCCTCAGAATCAGATAGAATCATCCCAGATCCTCAGAATCAGATAGAATCATCCCAGATCCTCAGAATCCGATAGAATCATCCCAGATCCTCAGAATCAGATAGAATCATACCAGATCCTCAGAATCAGATAGAATCATCCCAGATCCTCATATTCAGGTAGAATCATTTCAGATCCTGATATTCAGATAGAATCATCCCAGATCCTCAGATTCAGATAGAATCATCCTAAATCCTCAGATTCAGATAGAATCATCCCAGATCCTCATATTCAGATAGAATCATTTCAGATCCTCATATTCAGATAGAATCATCCCAGATCCTCAGATTCAGATAGAATCATCCCAGATCCTCATATTCAGATAGAATCATCCCAGATCCTCAGATTCAGATAGAATCATCCCAGATCCTCATATTCAGATAGAATCATCCCAGATCCTCAGATTCAGATAGAATCATCCCAGATCCTCAGATTCAGATAGAATCATCCCAGATCCTCAGATTCAGATAGAATCATCCCAGATCCTGAGATTCAGATAGAATCATTTCAGATCCTCATATTCAGATAGAATCATCCCAGATCCTCAGAATCAGATAGAATCATCCCAGATCCTCATATTCAGATACAATCATTTCAGATCCTCATATTCAGATAGAATAATCCCAGATCCTCAGATTCAGATAGAATCATCCCAGATCCTCAGAATCAGATAGAATCATCCCAGATCCTCAGAATCAGATAGAATCATTCCAGATCCTCAGATTCAGATAGAATCATCCCAGATCCTGAGATTCAGATAGAATAATTTCAGATCCTCATATTCAGATAGAATCATCCCACATCCTCAGAATCAGATAGAATCATCCCAGATCCTCAGATTCAGATAGAATCATCCCAGATCCTCATATTCAGATAGAATCATCCCAGATCCTCTGATTCAGATAGAATCATTTCAGATCCTCATATTCAGATAGAATCATCCCAGATCCTCAGATTCAGATAGAATCATCCCAGATCCTCATATTCAGATACAATCATTTCAGATCCTCATATTCAGATAGAATAATCCCAGATCCTCAGATTCAGATAGAATCATCCCAGATCCTCATATTCAGATACAATCATTTCAGATCCTCATATTCAGATAGAATAATCCCAGATCCTCAGATTCAGATAGAATCATCCCAGATCCTCATATTCAGATAGAATCATCCCAGATCCTCAGATTCAGATAGAATCATCCCAGATCCTCAGATTCAGATAGAATCATCCCAGATCCTCAGATTCAGATAGAATCATCCCAGATCCTCAGATTCAGATAGAATCATTTCAGATCCTCATATTCAGATAGAATCATCCCACATCCTCAGAATCAGATAGAATAATCCCAGATCCTCAGAATCAGATAGAATCATCCCAGATCCTCAGATTCAGATAGAATCATCCCAGATCCTCATATTCAGATAGAATCATCCCAGATCCTCAGATTCAGATAGAATCATCCCAGATCCTCATATTCAGATAGAATCATCCCAGATCCTCAGATTCAGATAGAATCATCCCAGATCCTCAGAATCAGATAGAATCATCCCAGATCCTCAGAATCAGATAGAATCATCCCAGATCCTCAGATTCAGATAGAATCATCCCAGATCCTCAGATTCAGATAGAATCATCCCAGATCCTCATATTCAGATAGAATCATCCCAGATCCTCAGATTCAGATAGAATCATCCCAGATCCTCATATTCAGATAGAATCATCCCAGATCCTCAGATTCAGATAGAATCATCCCAGATCCTCAGATTCAGATAGAATCATCCCAGATCCTCAGATTCAGATAGAATCATCCCAGATCCTGAGATTCAGATAGAATCATTTCAGATCCTCATATTCAGATAGAATCATCCCAGATCCTCAGAATCAGATAGAATCATCCCAGATCCTCAGAATCAGATAGAATCATCCCAGATCCTCTGATTCAGATAGAATCATTCCAGATCCTCAGAATCAGATAGAATCATCCCAGATCCTCAGAATCAGATAGAATCATCCCAGATCCTCATATTCAGATAGAATCATCCCAGATCCTCAGATTCAGATAGAATCATCCCAGATCCTCAGATTCAGATAGAATCATCCCAGATCCTGAGATTCAGATAGAATCATTTCAGATCCTCATATTCAGATAGAATCATCCCACATCCTCAGAATCAGATAGAATAATCCCAGATCCTCAGAATCAGATAGAATCATCCCAGATCCTCATATTCAGATAGAATCATTTCAGATCCTCATATTCAGATAGAATCATCCCAGATCCTCAGATTCAGATAGAATCATCCCAGATCCTCATATTCAGATAGAATCATCCCAGATCCTCAGATTCAGATAGAATCATCCCAGATCCTCAGATTCAGATAGAATCATCCCAGATCCTCAGATTCAGATAGAATCATCCCAGATCCTCATATTCAGATAGAATCATTTCAGATCCTCATATTCAGATAGAATCATTTCAGATCCTCAGAATCAGATAGAATAATCCCAGATCCTCAGATTCAGATAGAATCATCCCAGATCCTCAGATTCAGTTAGAATCATCCCAGATCCTCAGATTCAGATAGAATCATCCCAGATCCTGAGATTCAGATAGAATCATTTCAGATCCTCTGATTCAGATAGAATCATTCCAGATCCTCAGAATCAGATAGAATCATTCCAGATCCTCAGAATCAGATAGAATCATCCCAGATCCTCAGAATCAGATAGAATCATCCCAGATCCTCAGAATCAGATAGAATCATCCCAGATCCTCAGAATCAGATAGAATCATCCCAGATCCTCAGATTCAGATAGAATCATCCTAAATCCTCAGATTCAGTTAGAATCATCCCAGATCCTCAGATTCAGATAGAATCATTCCAGATCCTCAGAATCAGATAGAATCATCCCAGATCCTCAGAATCAGATAGAATCATCCCAGATCCTCAGAATCCGATAGAATCATCCCAGATCCTCAGAATCAGATAGAATCATACCAGATCCTCAGAATCAGATAGAATCATCCCAGATCCTCATATTCAGGTAGAATCATTTCAGATCCTGATATTCAGATAGAATCATCCCAGATCCTCAGATTCAGATAGAATCATCCTAAATCCTCAGATTCAGATAGAATCATCCCAGATCCTCATATTCAGATAGAATCATTTCAGATCCTCATATTCAGATAGAATCATCCCAGATCCTCAGATTCAGATAGAATCATCCCAGATCCTCATATTCAGATAGAATCATCCCAGATCCTCAGATTCAGATAGAATCATCCCAGATCCTCATATTCAGATAGAATCATCCCAGATCCTCAGATTCAGATAGAATCATCCCAGATCCTCAGATTCAGATAGAATCATCCCAGATCCTCAGATTCAGATAGAATCATCCCAGATCCTGAGATTCAGATAGAATCATTTCAGATCCTCATATTCAGATAGAATCATCCCAGATCCTCAGAATCAGATAGAATCATCCCAGATCCTCATATTCAGATACAATCATTTCAGATCCTCATATTCAGATAGAATAATCCCAGATCCTCAGATTCAGATAGAATCATCCCAGATCCTCAGAATCAGATAGAATCATCCCAGATCCTCAGAATCAGATAGAATCATTCCAGATCCTCAGATTCAGATAGAATCATCCCAGATCCTGAGATTCAGATAGAATCATTTCAGATCCTCATATTCAGATAGAATCATCCCACATCCTCAGAATCAGATAGAATCATCCCAGATCCTCAGATTCAGATAGAATCATCCCAGATCCTCATATTCAGATAGAATCATCCCAGATCCTCTGATTCAGATAGAATCATTTCAGATCCTCATATTCAGATAGAATCATCCCAGATCCTCAGATTCAGATAGAATCATCCCAGATCCTCATATTCAGATACAATCATTTCAGATCCTCATATTCAGATAGAATAATCCCAGATCCTCAGATTCAGATAGAATCATCCCAGATCCTCATATTCAGATACAATCATTTCAGATCCTCATATTCAGATAGAATAATCCCAGATCCTCAGATTCAGATAGAATCATCCCAGATCCTCATATTCAGATAGAATCATCCCAGATCCTCAGATTCAGATAGAATCATCCCAGATCCTTAGATTCAGATAGAATCATCCCAGATCCTCAGATTCAGATAGAATCATCCCAGATCCTCAGATTCAGATAGAATCATTTCAGATCCTCATATTCAGATAGAATCATCCCACATCCTCAGAATCAGATAGAATAATCCCAGATCCTCAGAATCAGATAGAATCATCCCAGATCCTCAGATTCAGATAGAATCATCCCAGATCCTCATATTCAGATAGAATCATCCCAGATCCTCAGATTCAGATAGAATCATCCCAGATCCTCATATTCAGATAGAATCATCCCAGATCCTCAGATTCAGATAGAATCATCCCAGATCCTCAGAATCAGATAGAATCATCCCAGATCCTCAGAATCAGATAGAATCATTTCAGATCCTCAGATTCAGATAGAATCATCCCAGATCCTCAGATTCGGATAGAATCATCCCGGATCCTCATATTCAGATAGAATCATCCCAGATCCTCATATTCAGATAGAATCATCCCAGATCCTCATATTCAGATAGAATCATCCCAGATCCTCAGATTCAGATAGAATCATCCCAGATCCTCAGATTCAGATAGAATCATCCCAGATCCTCATATTCAGATAGAATCATCCCAGATCCTCATATTCAGATAGAATCATCCCAGATCCTCAGATTCAGATAGAATCATCCCAGATCCTCAGAATCAGATAGAATCATCCCAGATCCTCAGATTCGGATAGAATCATCCCGGATCCTCATATTCAGATAGAATCATCCCAGATCCTCATATTCAGATAGAATCATCCCAGATCCTCATATTCAGATAGAATCATCCCAGATCCTCATATTCAGATAGAATCATCCCAGATCCTCAGATTCAGATAGAATCATTCCAGATCCTCAGATTCAGATAGAATCATCCCAGATCCTCAGATTCAGATAGAATCATCCCAGATCCTCAGATTCAGATAAAATCATTTCAGATCCTCATTTTCAGATAGAATCATCCCAGATCCTCAGATTCAGATAAAATCATCCCAGATCCTCAGATTCAGATAGAATCATTTCAGATCCTCATATTCAGATAGAATCATCCCAGATCCTCAGATTCAGATAGAATCATCCCAGATCCTCATATTCAGATACAATCATTTCAGATCCTCATATTCAGATAGAATAATCCCAGATCCTCAGATTCAGATAGAATCATCCCAGATCCTCATATTCAGATACAATCATTTCAGATCCTCATATTCAGATAGAATAATCCCAGATCCTCAGATTCAGATAGAATCATCCCAGATCCTCATATTCAGATAGAATCATCCCAGATCCTCAGATTCAGATAGAATCATCCCAGATCCTCAGATTCAGATAGAATCATCCCAGATCCTCAGATTCAGATAGAATCATCCCAGATCCTCAGATTCAGATAGAATCATTTCAGATCCTCATATTCAGATAGAATCATCCCACATCCTCAGAATCAGATAGAATAATCCCAGATCCTCAGAATCAGATAGAATCATCCCAGATCCTCAGATTCAGATAGAATCATCCCAGATCCTCATATTCAGATAGAATTATCCCAGATCCTCAGATTCAGATAGAATCATCCCAGATCCTCATATTCAGATAGAATCATCCCAGATCCTCAGATTCAGATAGAATCATCCCAGATCCTCAGAATCAGATAGAATCATCCCAGATCCTCAGAATCAGATAGAATCATCCCAGATCCTCAGATTCAGATAGAATCATCCCAGATCCTCAGATTCGGATAGAATCATCCCGGATCCTCATATTCAGATAGAATCATCCCAGATCCTCATATTCAGATAGAATCATCCCAGATCCTCATATTCAGATAGAATCATCCCAGATCCTCATATTCAGATAGAATCATCCCAGATCCTCAGATTCAGATAGAATCATTCCAGATCCTCAGATTCAGATAGAATCATCCCAGATCCTCAGATTCAGATAGAATCATCCCAGATCCTCAGATTCAGATAAAATCATCCCAGATCCTCAGATTCAGATAGAATCATCCCAGATCCTCAGATTCAGATAGAATCATCCCAGATCCTCATATTCAGATAGAATCATCCCAGATCCTCAGATTCAGATAGAATCATCCCAGATCCTCAGATTCGGATAGAATCATCCCGGATCCTCATATTCAGATAGAACCATCCCAGATCCTCATATTCAGATAGAATCATCCCAGATCCTCATATTCAGATAGAATCATCCCAGATCCTCATATTCAGATAGAATCATCCCAGATCCTCAGATTCAGATAGAATCATTCCAGATCCTCAGATTCAGATAGAATCATCCCAGATCCTCAGATTCAGATAGAATCATCCCAGATCCTCAGATTCAGATAAAATCATTTCAGATCCTCATTTTCAGATAGAATCATCCCAGATCCTCAGATTCAGATAAAATCATCCCAGATCCTCAGATTCAGATAGAATCATTTCAGATCCTCATATTCAGATAGAATCATCCCAGATCCTCAGATTCAGATAGAATCATCCCAGATCCTCAGATTCAGATAGAATCATCCCAGATCCTCAGATTCAGATAGAATCATCCCAGATCCTCAGATTCGGATAGAATCATCCGAAATCCTCAGATTCAGATAGAATCATCCCAGATCCTCAGATTCAGATAGAATCATCCCAGATCCTCAGATTCAGATAGAATCATCCCAGATTCTCAGATTCAGATAGAATCATTTCAGATCCTCAGAATCAGATAGAATCATCCCAGATCCTCAGATTCAGATAGAATCATCCCAGATCCTCATATTCAGATAGAATCATCCCAGATCCTCAGATTCAGATAGAATCATCCCAGATCCTCATATTCAGATAGAATCATCCCAGATCCTCAGATTCAGATAGAATCATCCCAGATCCTCAGATTCAGATAGAATCATCCCAGATCCTGAGATTCAGATAGAATCATCCCAGATCCTGAGATTCAGATAGAATCATTTCAGATCCTCATATTCAGATAGAATCATCCCAGATCCTCAGAATCAGATAGAATCATCCCAGATCCTCAGAATCAGATAGAATCATCCCAGATCCTCTGATTCAGATAGAATCATTCCAGATTCTCAGAATCAGATAGAATCATCCCAGATCCTCAGAATCAGATAGAATCATCCCAGATCCTCATATTCAGATAGAATCATCCCAGATCCTCAGATTCAGATAGAATCATCCCAGATCCTCAGATTCAGATAGAATCATCCCAGATCCTGAGATTCAGATAGAATCATTTCAGATCCTCATATTCAGATAGAATCATCCCACATCCTCAGAATCAGATAGAATAATCCCAGATCCTCAGAATCAGATAGAATCATCCCAGATCCTCATATTCAGATAGAATCATTTCAGATCCTCAGATTCAGATAGAATCATCCCAGATCCTCATATTCAGATAGAATCATCCCAGATCCTCAGATTCAGATAGAATCATCCCAGATCCTGAGATTCAGATAGAATCATTTCAGATCCTCATATTCAGATAGAATCATCCCAGATCCTCAGAATCAGATAGAATCATCCCAGATCCTCAGAATCAGATAGAATCATCCCAGATCCTCTGATTCAGATAGAATCATTCCAGATTCTCAGAATCAGATAGAATCATCCCAGATCCTCAGAATCAGATAGAATCATCCCAGATCCTCATATTCAGATAGAATCATCCCAGATCCTCAGATTCAGATAGAATCATCCCAGATCCTCAGATTCAGATAGAATCATCCCAGATCCTGAGATTCAGATAGAATCATTTCAGATCCTCATATTCAGATAGAATCATCCCACATCCTCAGAATCAGATAGAATAATCCCAGATCCTCAGAATCAGATAGAATCATCCCAGATCCTCATATTCAGATAGAATCATTTCAGATCCTCAGATTCAGATAGAATCATCCCAGATCCTCATATTCAGATAGAATCATCCCAGATCCTCAGATTCAGATAGAATCATCCCAGATCCTCATATTCAGATAGAATCATCCCAGATCCTCAGATTCAGATAGAATCATCCCAGATCCTCAGATTCAGATAGAATCATCCCAGATCCTCAGATTCAGATAGAATCATCCCAGATCCTGAGATTCAGATAGAATCATTTCAGATCCTCATATTCAGATAGAATCATCCCAGATCCTCAGAATCAGATAGAATCATCCCAGATCCTCAGAATCAGATAGAATCATCCCAGATCCTCTGATTCAGATAGAATCATTCCAGATTCTCAGAATCAGATAGAATCATCCCAGATCCTCAGAATCAGATAGAATCATCCCAGATCCTCATATTCAGATAGAATCATCCCAGATCCTCAGATTCAGATAGAATCATCCCAGATCCTCAGATTCAGATAGAATCATCCCAGATCCTGAGATTCAGATAGAATCATTTCAGATCCTCATATTCAGATAGAATCATCCCACATCCTCAGAATCAGATAGAATAATCCCAGATCCTCAGAATCAGATAGAATCATCCCAGATCCTCATATTCAGATAGAATCATTTCAGATCCTCATATTCAGATAGAATCATCCCAGATCCTCAGATTCAGATAGAATCATCCCAGATCCTCAGATTCAGATAGAATCATCCCAGATCCTCAGATTCAGATAGAATCATCCCAGATCCTGAGATTCAGATAGAATCATTTCAGATCCTCATATTCAGATAGAATCATCCCAGATCCTCAGATTCATATAGAAATCTCCCAGATCATTCGTGATGGGAGTTCGTATTCGTGATGGGAGTTCGTATTCGTGATGGGAGTTCGTATTCGTGATGAGGGTATTTTGTCTGTAATCAGGTCGCATCGAGCGCCTAGAAACTGAGCGCCAGCACCTGGAAGATCGGGTTCGCCTGCTCGAGTCCCAGCTGACTGAGCATCTGTCATCAGCATCGACCTCCGCTGCCGCTGCTTCGGCTGCCCAGTTGGAGAGTTCAACGCTCTCGGCACTCAGCTCCGGCGCCGAGGAGCTGCGCAGTCTTCGAGCCAAGCTGGACAGCTCGGAGTCTCGATCAGCTGAGTTGTCAGCCCGCCTGGAATCGGCTCTGGCCCGGCTGGAATCTGATCGGGAGGAGCGGCAGCAACTGGAGGAGTCTTATCAGCGCCAGCTGGCTGCTGAGCGAGCCGCTGCCGAGCTGTCCAAGGCAACAGCTGATGAGCAGATGAGCAAGTGAGATTTCGCAATCGTCTGCTCTTAATTAGATTGTCCTTCTGTGTGTTTGGTTTTCTGTATTTCACGGTAGTGTCATTGTCTCTAATATACAGCATTATGTATCATTTACTCAAGCCTTATTGTAGTCTGTTCTGCTTTGCCGTGTGTGCCTCTGGGAACAGACTGTGCAGTCTGAACAGTCTGTTATTCACTGTACAGTCTGTTATTCACTGTACAGTCTGTTATTCACTGTACAGTCTGTTATTCACTGTACAGTATGTTATTCACTGTACAGTCTGTTATTCACTGTACAGTCTGTTATTCACTGTACAGTATGTTATTCACTGTACAGTCTGTTATTCACTGTACAGTCTGTTATTCACTGTACAGTCTGTTATTCACTGTACAGTCTGTTATTCACTGTACAGTATGTTATTCACTGTACAGTCTGTTATTCACTGTACAGTCTGTTATTCACAGTACAGTCTGTTATTCACTGTACAGTCTGTTATTCACTGTACAGTCTGTTATTCACTGTACAGTCTATGGTTGAATACACCTGGTCTAGCCCTTTCTGATCACAATGCACACAGTAAATGACGATTCCCTTCGACTGGTCCCGCTGTCCAGGTGCTCGGAGCTGGCCAGCGCTGCTGACGGCATGCGAGCCCGCCTGGCCGAGGCCGGCAGAGATCGCCAGCTGTTGGAGCGCAGCTATGCCAGCCAGCTGTCGGTGGCGGCCGAACGGCAGTCCGAGCTGGAGTCGACCATCGCTGAGTTGAAGTCGCGCCTAGCCGAGGCCGCCAGCGAGGTAGACAGGCTGCGCGCCGGCATCGGTGCCCTGTCCGAGGCGGAGATCGAGCGCCTGGCACCCGCCGCCGCAGCCACCAGCCGCATGCTGAAGCGGGGAAAGACTCTCACGCAGATCTACGCTGAGCACGTGGAGGTCCAGGGCCAGCTGTCCGCGGCACGCCTGGAGGCTGACAAAGCCAACTTGGCGGTGGCACATATCCTTGAAGAGATTCAGGCCAAGGTGCCGCTGCTTCGCCGGCGTCAGGATGAGTACCGGCGGGTCCGGCTGTCCGCCAGTGAGCTGGCCAAGCGGCTCGACGACTCCGTGGCCCAGATGTGCGATCTGAAGCGCGGCAATGAGGAGCTGGCAAGGAAGGCCACCTTCTTTGAAAGGGAGAATGCTAGACTGAAGGCCAGGGCTAAAGATCTGGGCGAGCAGGTGAGGGGCTCGACTTTTGACTATTCTGTATGTTGCACGGTTCATTCTGTGTGTTGCACGGCTCATTCTGTGTGTTTCACGGCTCATTCTGTGTGTTTCACGGCTCATTCTGTGTGTTGCACGGTTCATTCTGTGTGTTGCACGGCTCATTCTGTGTGTTTCACGGTTCATTCTGTGTGTTTCACAGCTCATTCTGTGTGTTTCACGGCTCATTCTGTGTGTTGCACGGCTCATTCTGTGTGTTTCACGGCTCATTCTGTGTGTTTCACGGCTCATTCTGTGTGTTGCACGGTTCATTCTGTGTGTTGCACGGCTGATTCTGTGTTGCACTCCACTTGACCATCTCAATCTGCGCAGGTGACTCACCTGCTCGCTGAGGTAGAAGCCGCACGCGGCCGCCCACTAGCCGGAGGTGCTGGGGACGCCAGCTCTGAGGCTGAGGCGGCCCAGCCTGACAAGGTAGATGAGCAGCAGATGGATGAGGGCAGCAGAGGCGGCTCTCTGCTATCCGAGCAGCCTCAATCGACTCAAGATGTCATCAGCAGTTCGCTGCTGACCTTCTCGGACATTCGCCAGCTTCAGCAGCGCAACATCGGCCTGGTGGAGGCGTCGCGCGAGTTGGCCGCCAGGTTGGAGGTTCTGGAGCGGGAACGTAGCGACGCTAGCGAGCTCCGGCTGCGGCTGGAGGCGGCCACATCCGAGCTGGAGTTGGCCCGCACCGCTGACAGGCAGCACCGAGACCTGCTGCGCGTGGCCAGTCAGCAGCGGGACATGTACAAGGTGAGCACTGCCTCCTCTTCTGGTGCTGAGTTCTTCATGCGGTTTCACCCTGAGCTCCCTAGGTTTCACCCTCAGTCCCCTAGGTTTCACCCTCAGTCCCCTAGGTTTCACCCTCAGTCCCCTAGGTTTCACCCTCAGTCCCCTAGGTTTCACCCTGAGTCCCCTAGGTTTCACCCTCAGTCCCCTAGGTTTCACCCTCAGTCCCCTAGGTTTCACCCTCAGTCCCCTAGGTTTCACCCTGAGCCCCCTAGGTTTCATCCTGATCCCCCTTGGTTTCACCCTGAGCCCCCTAGGTTTCACCCTCAGTCCCCTAGGTTTCACCCTCAGTCCCCTAGGTTTCACCCTCAGTCCCCTAGGTTTCACCCTGAGTCCCCTAGGTTTCACCCTCAGTCCCCTAGGTTTCACCCTCAGTCCCCTAGGTTTCACCCTCAGTCCCCTAGGGTTCACCCTCAGTCCCTAGGTTTCACCCTGAGCCCCCCAGGTTTCATCCTGATCCCCCTTGGTTTCACCCTGAGCCCCCTAGGTTTCACCCTGAGCCCCCTAGGTTTCACCCTGAGCCCCCTAGGTTTCACCCTCAGTCCCCTTGGTTTCACCCTGAGCCCCCTAGGTTTCACCCTGAGCCCCCTAGGTTTCACCCTGAGCCCCCTAGGTTTCATCCTGAGCCCCCTAGGGTTCACCCTCAGTCCCCTAGGTTTCATCCTGAGCCCCCTAGGGTTCACCCTCAGTCCCCTAGGTTTCACCCTGAGCCCCCTAGGTTTCATCCTGAGCCCCCTAGGTTTCATCCTGAGCCCCCTAGGGTTCACCCTCAGTCCCCTAGGGTTCACCCTCAGTCCCCTAGGTTTCACCCTGAGCCCCTAGGTTTCATCCTGAGCCCCCTAGGTTTCACCCTGAGCCCCCTAGGTTTCATCCTGAGCCCCCTAGGGTTCACCCTCAGTCCCCTAGGTTTCACCCTCAGTCCCCTAGGTTTCACCCTGAGCCCCCTAGGTTTCATCCTGAGCCCCCTAGGGTTCACCCTCAGTCCCCTAGGGTTCACCCTCAGTCCCCTAGGTTTCACCCTGAGCCCCCTAGGTTTCACCCTGAGCCCCCTAGGTTTCATCCTGAGCCCCCTAGGTTTCATCCTGAGTTCATGAGGTTTCATCCTAAGTTCATAAGGTTTTATTCTGAGTTCATGAGGTTTCATTCTTTCCTGATTTCCTCTCCTTGATTTCCGAAGCTTTTATTATCAGCATCAACGACCTCTATCTGATTTGTTAGAAAAAAATTCAAAAAGCGCATCGCTTTACTTATTAGCAGACTATCTAGCAAAAATTGTATTTGATAGCCAGCAATTCTCATATTCGTTCGCAGCTGCTACTGGAATCCGCCAAGAATTCTTCCGCCACTGATTCGGCTGCCGCTGCGGCTGCTGCGGCCCCAGTTGCCACAGAGGTGACCAGCCAGCAGCAGCAGCAGCAGTCCTCATCCTCGGCCAGCAGCGCAGCGCTCGTTGCCGCCCACGCCGAGCTGTCAGCCGTTCGCTCCCAGCTGGCTGAGCGGGATCGTCAGCGCGCCGTTGAGTTGGAGTGCGCCCGCGCCGAACTCCTCGAAGCGCGCCGCACCAGCTCCCGCCTGTCTGCCCGCCTAGAGGCCGCTCAGCGACGCGCCGAGCTTGGCGAGGCCGGCTGCGCGCGCTATCGCCGCGAGATTGACCTCTTGCGCGAGATGAACGAGAAGTACGTGGGCATGCTGGCCAGGCACGAGCGGGAGGCGGTGCAGCTGCAGGCCCAGCTCATTGACCGGGCCGAGTCCAGGGCCCGGCTGGAGGCCCAGCTGGAGTTGGCCCGCCAGCAGGCCAAGGCGCTGAGAGCTGCCGAGGCGAGGCTAACTGTGGAGTGCGAGCAGCTGAGGCAGGACCGGCTGAGGCAAGGCCTGCTCATGACCAGCCTGCAGGCTGTGCAGGTGAGTCTGCTGAGAGTCAGCCAGGACGTCTGGCCTTCTTGCACCTGTGCGGCGTGGGTTGCATAGAACTCAATTAGTGAGAATGTAGCACAGTGTTTAAATGTGCGAAATTCAGACCGATAGGTCATGGGTTCGAATCCATGTTTTTAACAGTAGAAAGACCACTGGAGTATTTCAAATATCCACTGCCTACTTCGCGACAGCTCCCAAATCTAATGACCGATTTTTGCGAAAGTTTTCCGCCCTCAAAGCCGTCCGAGTCAGCATCGTCGAGATATTCAGCGATTCTTGTCGAAGAACCGGTTGGCAAGGACAACTAATGTAGCTCTGCATAAACCTCTGTGGCGAATCCAATTTCGGCTTCATCAGTGAAATTAGAGAAATTCGCGTCAGGGTGTCCATAGTAGTCTATTTCCACCTGTTGTAGCCCTTGAAGGTCCAGCAAATCCGTCTAAATAAAGGTCGGTGACCGCCGAAGACGGAGATGATGCAAGCACATTCGGGTGACATGCTGATAAAGTTTAAAGGTCTGGAAAGGCCACACTGAGTCGCAGTGCAAATCCGTGTATAGGGGTGTATGAAATACACTAGCTCTTATGCGAAAAATCTGACCTTCGGCCAGAAACATTGAATATCTCGCCGGTCTGAAGAGCTGGCGACTTGTTTCTTGTTTCAGAAGATGCGCAACAAAAAGTTGGCCCGTGTTCTTGAGTTTCGTGTGCTTGCATTGTTCCGTTCGGGTGCAGCAAATAATTGTCAGAGGGGGGGGTAAAACTGGTGCCAACGTCAGCTGCAGTTTTGCGGCTGGCTGTACATCTCGTGAACCCTTCTTCAGGGCGCCTTCCGCTTGTTTTCCTACACACAATGTGGCGCAGTTCATCGCTTATGAATTATTTGCAAAATTAGCCTCGTCGGAATTCCCGAGGTCGGGAGGTCGGTGGCAGAGCGGTTAGCGCGGCTGCCTCTCGCACCACGGTCCCTAAGTTCGATTCCACGGCGAGGGCACATTTATTTGGGGCGCAGCCGCGGAGAGAAGGCTTGTGGGGCTTGTCGTGCAATTTACGCCCTTGAGGGCCAACCTCCAAGGCACAGTGAAATGTACACTGCCTGACAATGAGAAAGTCAGGCAGATGTACACACCTGTGTGAGCTTATGCCTGCGTACAGTATCTGTGTGCGTGTGCGCTCAGGAGTCAGCGAAATGGGCAAAATTGCCTCCTCGCTGGCTGCGGGTCTAGTGTCACTAAATGATGTGCCATTGCCCGCAGCCCTCCTGCAATTATTATTATTATTCCCCAGGTCAACCTGGAGAAACGCGACCAAGAAGTTCGCCTGGCTGCCGAAGCTCGAGTGTCGGCAGCTGCAGAGCGGGCCGCCTCCCTGGAACGCCGGTTGGCCGATGCCGTGTCCGCAGCGTCAGCCGAGCGGTCAGCCGCCGAGGCAGCGGCTGCCAACTCCGCCAAGCAGCTGGCAGAGCTCTCCGAGCGCCTGGCCGCAGCTCAGGCCCGGCTGAAATCTGCCGAGGAGCTGGTCGCCAACTCTGCGGCCGCAGCTGCCGCCGCCGCCGGAGTCAAGTCTGCCGCTGCCGAGGAGGACTCGGCGTCAGCGGAGCAGCCGGAGCCTGTCGACGCTTCGGGCCAGACTGCTTCCGCTCTCGCCAGCGAGCAGGAGCTGGGGGCCCTGCGGGAGCGAGTGCAGGCCCTGGAGCGAGACTGCGACTTCCTCAGAGGCCAGGTGGACAATTATCGGGCCATGGCGGAGGGCGCCGAAGCTCGCCTCACTCAGCAAGCCGAGGAGCACGCGGCGGCTCTGGCCGAAGCCGAGAGTCGTCTCAAAGAGAGGCAGGAGTCCATTGACTACTATCGGTGAGCTGCGCCTTGGACTAACTTCTTTTAAGATACTAATGCTGCTGGATATTTTGTTGTTCTTCCCAATGTCTGTCAGTGCAGTCTATCGCGTTTGCATATCGCGCACCAAGGTCGATTCTGCGGTGACGCCACATTCATTTGTGACGTCAAGAAGGCTAGAAGGCTTGTCGAGAAATTTAGGCACAATGAGAGTGTACACTGCCTGATGATGAGAATTCAGGTACACACCTTTGTGAGGATGTGTTCAGGAGTCGGCGAAGAGGGCAGAATTGCCTCGTCGCTTACTGCGGGTCTAGTGTCACCCAATGATGAACTATTGTCCACAGCCCTTCTGAAATTTTTGTTTTTATTATTGTATTATATTTTATAAAATGTACTTGTCCTCTTCTGCAATATCCTTCTCCTACTCCCTCTGCGAAGCTTTCTTGTTCCCCAATCCCATGTGTGATGAGATTTCTCTAACCAGTGTTCCTCACCGCTGAACCCACAGCGCCCAGCTGGACAGCCTGGAGCGGGAGCGCCAGTCGCTGGTGAGTGATCGCTTCAAGCAGACCGAGGAGGCCCACGCCATGAACGCCGACCTGCGTAAGCAGCTGCACGACCGGCAGCAGGAGCTGCAGGCAGCTCTGGATCGCCGCAACGCCGCTGTCGGAGCCGAGGAGCGGGCGAAGGCGCGGGCTGCTAGAGAGGCCGCCAAAGCAGCGGAGGCCGACAATAAGTACCAACAGGAGCTGCTGCTGCACGCCGCCGATGCCCAGGCGATGCAGGCGGTGCACAAGGAGCTGGCCGAAGCTGAGCGGCGCTGCCAGGAGGCTGGCGAATCGGCGCGCCGTGCTAGCGCCGAGGCACAGCAGAGAATCGCGACCTTGACAGCCGAGGTCGATCGGCTTAAGGCGGCCAAGGCGGACGCTGAGGCGAAGCTCACTCAGCTGGCGGGCGACTTCAGCGAAGCCAGGAAGCGACTGCTGGCGACTGAAGAGGGGACCGCCCAGTCAGCTGCTTCAACAGGCGCAGGTCGCGGGGGTGTTGCCAAGGAGCTGGCTGGCCAGCTGCAGGTGAGACTCTA
The DNA here is from genome assembly GCA_950097015.1 of Macrostomum hystrix. Taxonomy (NCBI): domain Eukaryota; kingdom Metazoa; phylum Platyhelminthes; family Macrostomidae; genus Macrostomum; species Macrostomum hystrix. Next base: position 1,189,995 of record CATNEN010000015.1, read on the forward strand.
TTGCCCTAAAATAAACAATCAGCAAATATGACAATATGGTTCATAGTCATTCACTTATTCAACATGTTCACCACCATTGTCCTTGCCGACGATGCGCCAGACCTCTGGTTCCGGTACCCACGCTCTTGAGTCCGCATTGCGTACCGCTTCATTGCAAGCAGCTTCGTTGTGCTCAATGCTGTCGAATCGATTGACCCGAATGGGCTTTTTCACACTTAGAAATAGGTAAAAGTCACACAACGTGACAAGTCATGCGAATAGGGTGGATGCTGAAGCACTTCCCAGCCCCATCTGGTTAGAAGATCCACGAAATTGTGCTTGCGATGTGCTGGTGCATTGTGTCGTGATCAGACAATGCAACAGATCACACTCAGATTCCAGCAAGCCAGGACGCTTCTTTCGAATCGCTGGACGCAACTTCTGCTGGATCCACTTGAGTAGTGCCCATTGACGGTGGTTCCATGGGGCACTGCCCAGTTCAGATAGACTCCGTGGGCATAAAAAAACATGATGTGCATGACCTTCAGCGCGACCTGCTTCCTGATTGCCTTCTGTGGCCCCGGAGAATCAGCCGGAAACCATTCAGCAGACTGGGCCTGTGTTTCAGGATCCCAGCTGTAAGTCCACGTTTCATTTCCGGCCACAATTCTCACAAGAAATTTGTCTCTGTGAAAGCGACGCAGGTGGTTAGTGGCAGCTAGAGCTCGTTGCATCTTCTGCTCACCTGTCAGAAGGTGCGGCACCCACTTGCAAAACTTCTTCTATGGGTCGAGACGCTCAGTCCGAATGGTATATATACTGCCAACTGACACTCCTACCTCTTCTGCCAGCTCTTCGCTTGTCCGTCGCCGATTATTATCCAGGAGCTCTTGGACTTTCTTCATCTTGGTTGCTTGCAGTCATTGGCTTTCCTGAACGATCATTGTTTTCAATGCTTTCTCTCCGTAAACAACCGGCACCACTTGCGAACCGTCTGCTCAGTTTGTGCGTTGCTGCAAGCGAACCGTCTGCTCAGTTTGTGCGTTGCTGCAAGCGAACCGTCTACTCAGTTTGTGTGTTGCTGCAAGCGAACTGTCTGCTCAGTTTGTGCGTTGCTGCAAGCGAACCGTCTGCTCAGTTTGTGCGTTGCTGCAAGCGAACCGTCTGCTCAGTTTGTGCGTTGCTGCAAGCGAACCGTCTGCTCAGTTTGTGCGTTGCTGCAAGCGAACCGTCTGCTCAGTTTGTGCGTTGCTGCAAGCGAACCGTCTGCTCAGTTTGTGCGTTGCTGCAAGCGAACCGTCTGCTCAGTTTGTGCGTTGCTGCAAGCGAACCGTCTGCTCAGTTTGTGCGTTGCTGCAAGCGAACCGTCTGCTCAGTTTGTGCGTTGCTGCAAGCGAACCGTCTGCTCAGTTTGTGCGTTGCTGCAAGCGAACCGTCTGCTCAGTTTGTGCGTTGCTGCAAGCGAACCGTCTGCTCAGTTTGTGCGTTGCTGCAAGCGAACCGTCTGCTCAGTTTGTGCGTTGCTGCAAGCGAACCGTCTGCTCAGTTTGTGCGTTGCTGCAAGCGAACCGTCTGCTCAGTTTGTGCGTTGCTGCAAGCGAACCGTCTGCTCAGTTTGTGCGTTGCTGCAAGCGAACCGTCTGCTCAGTTTGTGCGTTGCTGCAAAATCTTGCTGAAGCTCTCGGAACATCTCCGGAGACTTTTTCTTTTGCAGAAATTGTATCTTCATGACAATTCGAAGGTCTTGTTTCGAGAATGATTCCGCCATTGCCAATAATTCAATGGGTAGCAGTAAAGAAGAGAGCGAAGCTCAGGCATGATTGCAAGCTAAGGCTTAAAGTCTTAAACCAAAAAAAGCTTTTTGAAAGTACCCCGTAAATTTTAAAACCTTCTTTTAGGGGCTTCGGCTACGACACAGCCGGCCCGCGGGCCTAGTGCGGCACTCAAAGCTCCAAAATACAAAATCCCCAGTGTCTTATCACTCCCATGTCTCAACCCTCCCCTGTCTCATTTCTCCCCTGTCTCAACCCTCCCCTGTCTCATCTCTCCCCTGTCTCATCTCTCCCCTGTCTTATCTCTCCCCTGTCTTATCTCTCCCCTGTCTTATCTCTCCACTGTCTTATCTCTCCCCTGTCTCATCTCTCCCTGTCTCAACCAAGTGTCTATCACACTGGGAGTTAATGAGAATCATTTAGAGTGGTTCATTCATACACAGCACAACTTAAAAATTTCATCACCCTAAGCTATTATTCTCGAGGCACACAGTGACAGTTGGAGTGCTTAAGTGTAGTATAATTATTATGGTAATTATCGCCAATCGCTTAGCTAAAATCCCAAATCCCACGCAGGATCGAGTCCGTCAGGTGGCGGAGTTCCAGGCTGCCGCTGCCCGCGCCGAGTCAGCGCGTCTCGCGCGCCAGCTCGAGTCCACTCGCGCCGCCCTGGACGAGGCCCGCTCCGCGTTGGTGGCCTCGGCCGCGGTGCCCTCTCGCCAGCTGGTGGACGCCGATGAGCGCGCCGAGCTGGTCCGCGCCCGCGAGCAGATCAGCCTGCTGACGGAGAGCAACCGGCTGCTGCGGCAGGAGGAGGCCAGGTGGCGCTCCCGCACCGCCGAGCTCACCAGCCGGGCTGACGAGCTGGCGAACCAGCTGGCTCCGCTTCGAGCTCAGCTGGCGGCGGCTGCCAGTCAACAGACCGAAGCCGAGGAATCTGCCAGGCTGCTCACCGAGGAGCGAAATCGGTGGCGCGATCGCTGCCAGGAGCTGCTGGAGAAGACTGAGCGCATGGACGCTGATCAGTACAAGCAGGCCTGCGCTGAGAGGGACGCCCTGCAGGTTGGTTAGAGCTGGAGACCTGGGAGCGTCGATGATTCCAACCTTCTTAGAAGCACTTGAGAAGATCTTGAGCATACCCTCAACCCCCGCTACAGATTCAGGTCGAGAGCCTCAAGGAGGAGGTGGAAGGCCTGAACGCGGACATCGCCGACTTGAACAACCAGCTAGAGGAGACGACCGAGAAATTCGACGCGCTGACAGTCGAGCAGGAGTCGGCCAAGGCTCGCCTAGCTTCCGTCATTAGCGAACGGGACGACATCGACCAGGTGCTGGCGCAGAAAGTCAAGGAGCTTGAGGAGCTGACCGCCGACCGTGACAGGCTGGCTCGAACGGTGGAGGAGCAGCGGGAGAGGTACAAGCGGGTGCAGGAGGTTGCCAGGAAGTACAAGCAGGAGGCCGTGGACCTGCGCACAGGCAAGGACGGCGGCGATACTGAGGTGGCTCGGCTTCGGGAGCGGGTGAGCTGGCTGACATTGGCCTAATAATGATAATAATAATAATAATTGCAGGAGGGCTGCGGGCAATGGCACACATCATTTGGTGACACTAGACCCGCAGCCAACGAGAAGGCAATTCTGCCACTCCTGAGCACACACGCACACAGATGCTGTACGCAGGCACGCACTCAAACATGTGTGCACATCTGCCCTGACTCACTCATCGTCAGGCAGTGTACGATCTCACTGTGCTTTGAAGGTTGCCCTTCATTGGCGTAAATTTCACGACAAGCCTCCAAGTAAATGTGACCTCGAACTTAGGGGCCTTGGAGCGAGAGGCAAATGCGTTAGACCGCTCTGCCGCCGACCCCTGGTGACGGCTTCCATGGTCATTGTCTAGGAACCAGTTGTCTGATAATCCGCGCATCCCCGCCCTAACCCCGCAGGTGTCAGAGATGGAGGCCGCCGTTAACTCCGCTCGCGCCGAGTCCCAGACCGAAGTCGACCGCTTCAAAGACGAAGCCGCAGAGGCCCGCATGCGCACGGCTGCCATTGAGAATCACTCCAAGAAGCTGCAGGCTGACAATGCCGCTCTGCGATCTCGGGTGGCGGAGCTCGAGGCTCAGCTCAAGGAGCTGCAGCAACAGCAGCAACAGCAAAAAGTCAGCCTGAAGCGCCCATCTTCAATGCCATCCGGCGACAGAGGAGACGAACAGGCAGGCGACTTGGGTGACGATGATGACGAGTCGACAAAGCCCAAGCGAGCCCGTCAGGAAACTGACGATGCGGAACCGGAACAGCGCTCCGTCGCACCGAATGTGTTGGAGACAAATCGAGACACCAAGGCAGTAATGGAAACTGGTCCGGAAGTTCAGGAAGTTCAGCCTGAGCTGCAGACTGAAGTGGAAGCGCGAATGCAGCCAGAGGAGGGAACTCTTGAACAGCATGTTAAAGGCAATGAGGAAACACCAGCTGAGGACGAGCAGCCAGCCGAAGGCGAGGAAGTTGAGCCCGAATCTGAGCAGGAAATCGAGCAGCAGGCTGCTGTCGAGGAGGCGGTACAGTCGGTCGACTTCTTCGAAGAAGCCGCAACAGGTGACTTCGCCGAGGACGCAGGTGACTTCATCGAAGCCAACGACGCTGAGCAGGCGGATGCTGAGGCCGCTGTGGACGTGATCTGTATTGATGAATCTGTCAGCGTGGAGGATGAGGCTGAAGCTGAAGGTCAGAACCAAATTGAGGATCTGCAGCAGCAGCAGCAGGAGGATGAGCAGCAGGAGGAGGATGAGCAGCAGCAGCAGGAGGAGTATGAGCAGCAGCAGGAGGATGAGCAGAAGCAGCAGGAGGAGGATGAGCAGCAGCAGGAGGAGGAGGATGAGCAGCAGCAGCAGCAGCAGGAGGATGAGCAGCAGCAGCAGCAGCAGGAGGAGGATGAGCAGCAGGAGGATGAGCAGCAGCAGGAGGATGAGCAGCAACAGGAGGAGGATGAGCAGAAGCAGCAGGAGGATGAGCAGCAACAGGAGGAGGATGAGCAGCAGCAGGAGGATGAGCAGCAGCAGGAGGAGGATGAGCAGCAGCAGCAGCAGCAGCAGGAGGCACAACAACATGAAAATTTCGGTGGCGAAGTGTGCTTAACTCCCAGTCAGGCTGATGATGCATCGAAGGAGGAAACTCAGCCTTCTACCGACGCGGTAGTTTCGTCGGCCTCCGATACGCTCAAGACAGCTTCGCCGGCTCTTGCAGCTGTCGCTACCGTTGGCCAGTCATCGTCTACTCAACGACCTCGCATTGAGCCGATCGTCTGGTCCTTGTCTTCTGAACCTGGAGCCGCCGCCGCCACCGCACCCGCTTCTGCCGCGCCTTCACTATCCAGCAGGTCGCTTCCGGCTCCGCGTCGTGCCTGGGGGCAGCAGCAGCAGCATGTTGTGCCCACCATCGCCAGCACCCGGGGCGCCTTTGTCGGTGGTGCCGGACATCGCGGCAGAGGGCAGCAGCAGCAGGGTGCAACTGGAGTCGCTCGCCGCCAAAGTCGGCTGACCATTCAGCGGAAGCCGCTGCCGTGACCAAAGCAATGTCTTGATACCAAAATCTTATCCCAGTTCTAGTTTTAGAAGTTCCCAAATAAGATACCTCCTGTGTTGTCTTATTAGGTCTGACTGTAACAACACCGGTTCTGCCATATTCAACAATCCTTCAAAAAGTGCCATCAGTTAGTATAAATAATGTCATTTTTCCTAAAGCAACACAATTATCCCAATGCCTAATCTGTTCGCATTTACGTTAATAATGAAAGCAGCCCATCTTATTGTTATAATTTATTGATTCTATTTGATCCCGTACTGCTCCCTAGGATTCGTATATTGCTGCCATCATGAGCTGTTTAGCATTCTTCTATAAATAATTGTTCAACTGGGTGTGTTTGCCAACATACTTGCATATTAAAGTGCAAATGCCTGTGAATCTTATTCAACTTATCTTATTATTTTTTGTCAGATCTTTTTCGTTATTTGTCTCTTATCAGCGATCCCTTTCTTACCACACAGTCTCAGATTCCTGATTCAGGCATTCCTTATCCCATGCTCAGACATTCCTGATCCCATGCTCAGGTATTCCTGATCCCATGCTCAGGCATTTCTGATCCCATGCTCAGACATTCCTTATCCCATGCTCAGGTATTCCTGATCCCATGCTCAGGTATTCCTTATCCCATGCTCAGGGATTTCTGATCCCATGCTCAGGCATTCCCGATCCCATGCTCAGGTATTCCTTATCCCATGCTCAGGTATTCCTTATCCCATGCTCAGGGATTTCTGATCCCATGCTCAGGCATTCCTGATCCCATGCTCAGGTATTCCTTATCCCATGCTCAGGTATTCCTTATCCCATGCTCAGGCATTCCTTATCCCATGCTCAGGTATTCCTGATCCCATGCTCAGGTATTCCTGATCCCATGCTCAGGTATTCCTGATCCCATGCTCAGGTATTCCTGATCCCATGCTCAGGCATTTCTGATCCCATGCTCAGACATTCCTTATCCCATGCTCAGGTATTCCTGATCCCATGCTCAGGTATTCCTGATCCCATGCTCAGGGATTTCTGATCCCATGCTCAAGCATTTCTGATCCCATGCCCAGGAATGCAGCTACACTAGTCTAGTATTGACCTCCTCAGTTGCAGTTCCATAGCCAAGTGCAGACCCAACAGAGGTTGTCATGGCAACACCAGTGAAACCCAATCGCTAACCCGCAGCTTACCGCAGCGATCCCAGCAGCCGTAGCTCCAGTGAGCGGCTGCAGCGAGCCGCCGGCCGCAGCCCCGGCTGCAGTGGTGGAGCCGGAGGAGCCAGACTTCACCAGCGCGGTGCCCGACAGGCTGAAGTGTCCGATCTGTCTGGGCCATCTCAAAGCCCCGCTGCAAACCTGCTGCGGCCACCGCTTCTGCCGCGGCTGCTTTTTCTCGGCTGCGGCAGCCACAGTCAGCACCCCGTCAGCTGCGTCGGCAGTTCAGCATCCCCAGCTGCACCATCACCAGCACCAATTCCAGCAGCCCTTGCCAGCCACTGCCGCAGCCGCAGCCGCCGCAGCAGCTGCCGTGCCCTCCTCGATACTCAGCACCCGCCGGGCATGTCCGCTGTGTCGCTCGCCGATTCTCGACGTCGGACCGTCTGCCGCCGGTCGCGGTGGCCTGACAGCTGGCGTATTCAACGATCTGGCCACTGAACGAGAAGTTCAACAGCTAACTGTGCGCTGCCCGCGGCCCGGCTGTGATGCCACCATGGAGCTGGGCGGACTGAGAGCTCACCTATCCAGCAACTGCCAGTTTGTGGAGGAGACCTGCCCAGAGCAGTGCCAGGTAATAAATGCACTTATTTCACACTTCATTGTCAATTGCACACTGCCGCCAATGTACACTTACTGAATAAACATTGTCAAGTACATACACCGAATGTACATTGCCCTAGATGTACACTGACCCGAACCCAACCTCTGTCTCCGGCAGTCGCGCGTCCGCCGCTGCGACCTGGCCGCTCACCGCGCCGCCTGCCGCGACCGCCAAGTGGCCTGCCTATTCTGCTCCACCTGTGTGCCCTATCGCCAGCTGAACTTTCACTACCTGTTCGGCTGCTCCAACTTCCCCATGCCCTGCCCGCACCGCTGCGGCCGCGTGCTGGCCGGCCACCAGCGCCTTCAGGAACACCTGGACCGCGCCTGCCCGCTCACCCTCGTCCTCTGCCCGTTCGCCAGCTTCGGCTGCGCCGCGGCGAGCCGGCATCGGCGGGACCTCGGCCGCCACGTGGCTGAGGCGCACAGCTATCACTTGCAGTTGCTGTGGCAGCAGCAGCAGCAGCAGCAAGTGCAGCCTCTACAACAGCAGCAACAGCAGCAGCAGCGAGCCACCACTGCTGATTTGAATTGCATGCTGGACAAGCTGGTGGTGAACCTTCAACAACAGCCACTTCCATCGCAGCAGCAGCAGCAGCAGCTGTTTGCTGCTCAGCAGCAGCAAGCCCTGAGAAATCTGCTCTACCAGCAGCAGCAGTTCCAGCCAAGGCGTTGATCTTCATCAGATGAGATCAACTGGAATGAGGATTTAAAACTGTGCCGGGGCTGGGGATTCGCTTGCGCATTATCAATGCCAGTTTCCTTTGTTTTAGCCTGGCTTCTGTGTTGTATTTTTCATTAGTCAGCGTCAACTAGAGTTTATGGGCTTGTGTTTGCAATTTTACAGCTTTTACCTGTGCTTCAACGGATTAGCATCAACGGAGAGACGGACTGAGAATATGGACTCAATCCGATATCTGAAATCACTATCTGATCTATCTGAAAGCAATGATCAGCTCACCCAGCTAATCTCTCTCTGTCTCTCCGCCAATTATAATTGGTTGCTACGCGGTCTCCAGGACTATTGTGCAGTGTTTTGTGTCCCAACTCTGGCCAATAGTTTCCGCCTTATTTAGCTTACTCAATAGTTTTGCGGCTACTCACAGCAGGTGTTCGATTCCTCACCCTGAGCTGAGCCAGCTGCTGCTGCTGCTGTTTCTCACCTCCGCTTAGCAATCCACTTATTTACAGGCTCTGCATCACTTCATTAACTGTAGTATTAAGTAAGGCTCTATTGTTGATTTTATTGTTGCCATGCAAGACTCTCATTGCAAGCATGCTTCTTATACATTAATCTGCTGTGGTTTCCTTTAACTTGCTGATTTTAGTTGCGCAACACTTGTTTCTGAATGCCTCATAAAGTGTCTGGTTGCGCTTTCCTCTCCGTGTCTAGCTGAGTCTCAGAATGGTCTTTGTCACTCTCTATCCGCTACCCCAGCTGCCTGCTTGGGCCTCAGGTGTTTGCGACTTTGATTAATTATCCGAATACTTTCCTTGATTATCGATTTTAGACTTTGTAGTAATGACAGTTTTATTGGAACTCGCAAACCACCCGCCTAGCCTACTTACTCCTCCATTGGTGAGTAGTGTGACGCGGCTTTTATTGTCTATTCATTCTCAGCGCGACAGAATGGGAATCATTTTTTCACTTCGGTGCAGTGTTTCAATCAACTGTGTAGCGTCTGTCTGCTGATTAGTGACATTTTAGCCTGTGCTTTATCGATTTGACATAACAGTTTTACTCCATTTTACTATTTATATTAGTAGCTAACAACCTGTAAGCCGTGTGTAATTCTAGTTATTGTGTAGATATCATCTTTTTAGGCCTTGCTTTTTATCTTCTGGTTAGGTCTTCTGTGTGCGCAGCGATATTGTCGGTTTTGTTTTACTCAATACCTTTGCGTATTTTAACTGCCCGTTCGGAGACCTGAGAAATGAATTGGCATCATACTACTGCTGTTTGCGGTGAGTAGTAGGATAAGTGTAGCTTATCACCAGATTTCCTCAGCGCTTTGGCAGCTGGATCAGTTTATTGGCAGCATTGGATTTCTGATAGACTTTGATTACTGATTTTCCACTCTACCTACTGAGCCTCAGTAGCGTGATGCGCGTGATTGTCGGTTTTAATCAAGACAGTATTAGCGTCATGAGCGGTCGATGTGCTGTAAGACGCTGGTTTGTCAGGTAGCATGCACATAAAACGCGAAGAGCCGTACTGGCTTGCTTTGTTGGCCAGAAACACTGGGGTGGGTGTACCCACCCCCAATCACGCCACGCAACCACGCACGCAGGCGTGTACGCTCTACCCGCCGCAGTGTACATGTAGAAAAAATGAAGTCTGTTAATACTTTGAGTCGATAGGTCAGTAAAAACAAAGACATGTCGGCCTTGCCTCGGGCCTTTCTGAATATTATATTATTTGAAAGGCTAGGGCAGAAAGGGGGGTCCACAGCGAGGAGAGACAAATGATGGTATGAAAACCCTGGAGGGATGTACAATGGGGTAAACAGGCGATAACGCGCGCAGGGGGAAGGAAAACAAAATTGGTGCTGACGCTAGACTGGAGGGAGACAGATGAAATGGACACGAGGGAAAATCGATAATAGATAGAAAGGGCGGGGCTGGCAGGTAAGAAAAAATATATTACCACACGGGTGAACAGAGAACAGGATTGGCTAATAATAACTCACGATTTTCGCGACAGTACACTGCGGGCCGAGAACTCTAAGCTGCTTACAGTGCAATTAAATGTAGGATTCATACATCGATTTTGCACATTCAGCGGATAGACCATTTAAGCACAAAAAATCGATGTATGAGTTGCATTGTATTACGTTGGCTTACTACTTTAGATGGCGCGTTAGATGCACGCTCAGTTAGACTTTGTCTTAACCATAGACAAAATGCGTGAAAGGCACGCAAGTTGATTGAGTGTTACGAAGAAGGGAATAAGAAGCTGTTAAATTAAAATCACTTGTGAGAGAATATGGCTGAGCCACCAACTAAAGTCAGACTTCTGAATCTGAGCAAATTTCCGAACGAAATGATTTCCGGCTTGTCCGCCAATGAGATTGACGACATCCTGAACGAGCCTGATAATCTACCGGAGTCGGCGATTGATCGAGAAGAGGAGGATCTTCTGGAGGCACTTTTCAAGAAGATACCTGACGAAGAAGCTGAACTACTTGAATTGGAACAGCTCGTTTCCGAAATCGAGGACACCGCTGCTAGTAAGAGTGTGACAAAGGCTACCGAATATTATGTCGGTAAGTTGCAGAGCTTCATGGAGAACCATCCGTCAGTTCAGCGTGATTTGGCGACTTCTACACCGCGCGAGATCGATAGTCTATTGCGATACTTCTATGGCTCACTTCGCAAGAGGAATGGCGAATACTTTGCTCCAGCCACGTTGATTTGCATCCGAGCTGCGCTCTACCGGCATTTCATGTCGACAAGGCGAATCAATATTCTAACTGACGACGCATTCTATGCTTCCAATACGACACTGAAGTCAATGGGCAGAATCTTCATTGCCCGAGGCGGACGCGCCCGACACTTTCAATCGATCGAGCCTGTTGATCTGAAGAGGCTGTCTGACTACTTCGATCGGAAATCTCCAGAGGTGCTACTTCATGAAGTGTACTACAACATTATGTTCTACTTTGGAAACAGAGGTCGCGAGTGGATCCGTTCACTGAGCGATGATTCCTTTCGATTCGAGACGGATTCCGATGGGATTGAAGTGGTGCGCTTTGTTGCTGGAACAGTAAAGAATGTTGGCAAAGAACTCTCCAGGAACTCGTGTGACGATGTCAAGCAAGCTGTTATGAGTGCGTTGCCAGACAGAAGCCGCTGCCCTGTGGAAGCTATGAAGCTCTATTTAGCTCAGCGTGAGCAATCCATTCCATCAAGCAGTTCGGAGACGGTGAAAAGATATCCTTTCTTCTTACTGCCGAAAAAGACTGGTTGGGCAAATGGAGCATGGTACTGCCCGAACAAGGCAATTGGTGTGAATCCCTTGGGCCAGCTGATGACCGTCATTTCAAAGAAGGCGAATTTATCAAAGTCATACACTGCGCACTGCATTCGATCCACGGTAATAAAGGAGCTATCTAACGCAGGTTACAGCGTGTCTGATATCTGCAAAGTGACTGGCCATAAGCAGACGCGAACTGTAGAACGCTACTTACGCTTTGGCTCCAGAAGGGACGGTGAAATGCGAGACATGTCGGTCAGCTTGGCTTCTGCACTACACAAGGATGATTCCATGCAAGACGTGATTATGAAAGACTCTTCTACCGTCATGAGCCAGTCACTGATTATTTCTGACACGTCGGACGTTGCTGGTGGGACGCCAAGTGATGACGCCAAGAAGAAGCCAACTGTGGTTTACAACTTCTACAACACTGTCAACAACTGCACGTTCAATTCTTAGAGTGAGTAATAGCAATGAACTTTTCCCATACTGAACTTCCAAATGCAGAACGCCTTCATCTTCATTCGCTTTCCCTGTCTGTGCACCTGCTAACCGTTCCTGTTACTGTAACTGTAATCGGGATTTACAAAAGCCTGTGTAGGGACCGAATTAAAGGACGGGGGGTCCACGATGTGAATACACAATAAGCGATGTAAAGCATTTTCGATGACTTAAAATGGAAATCACTTGGGTCAGGCGTCTACACAGTCTACCTTGTTTACACAATTCCATGTTGTTCGTTCGTTGTACTTGTAGCAGAAGTATACTTATTAAAATATACTCACTTTCCGTGCATTACACGCGTTAGACGCACGCTTGTTGTTTTTACTCAGATAGAAAATTGCCATAGACAACTACATTAGACGCACAGTAAATCGTGCATCTAACACGCGCCAGCGTGATACAATGCTCAGACTAATGAGTTCCAGGTGGCCTGAGCAGGCTTTTATTTCAGAAGGGCAGAGTTCCTTACTCACAGCTAAAGAAGGACTCTCATATGATACAGGTTTCCATTTTATTGGGCTTTCTCACAAGACGTGAGCTACTTCATTGTATTGTTCGCTAACTTCGGTTTCGAGCTGTCTTCGAAAGTCTTAAATCTCATTAAAACAAACGGATTATTGAGCAGGGTGAGCACAGAGTTAAATATATTTTCTCCGATCTTACTGAATTAACCATGCAATATAATCAATTCACAAGTTTAATTGTGCATTCAGCAAGCAGAATAAACATGGATTTTTTCTGAATATTATTGCAGCTATTTAATTGTTTCAGATAAGGCTGGTGAATATATTGTTACAGCACAGTGGAAATTGAGTTGCCACTGGCTGAAGCGGAGAAGTTCAGTTTTCTGCAGTCCATGGCTGATTCCTCAGCTGCTGCTGATCACAGCTCCAGCAGAAGACTCACTGAGCGAAGAGTCAACACCTGGCGGAAGTTGTTGTACCATACCATGTTTGGTGTCTTTCTTTGGGGGAAGAGTCCGTTAGGATTGAGATTGAAGTAATTGCAATCGTTGAACCACCACCCACCTGCCTGAAAAACATTCGGGCACGATATGTTGGCTCTGTCATTGTCCATGGTGGAGAAGCCTCCTCCTTTGCTCCTCTTCATAGCATCAAATCCGACACTGGACCTGTTCGTCAGCATCTCTCGGTACGTCATCTCATATTTGTTGCTGGCATCTCCAACCTGGAACCCAGCATACTCAGCATGCAGCTCAGTCCCATCCCACAGCTTCATCTCCACTCTGAGTGTGGCACCGCCTGTGCTCAGCGAGTGGATGGCGGAGAGACCTGCGGGGTCGGACAGATGTGAATGGCCAGATTCAGCTGAAAATCTATAAATTGATTTGCTGTGAAACTGTTTGCAGGTAATAAATAATATATCGAGCTAAAATATAATTTGAATTGTGAAAACTCTAGCCTTAAATGAAAGGCAACTGCGAGAAATTCACTATTTTATTTACTTACGCGCGCTTAGCTCATCAAGCCCTACACTTCTCGCATCGTTTATTTATTGACAATTCTTTCAAGATGTTAACAAAAGTCAGACTTTTTTACCGTCTCAGCAGTCTAACTTGCATCACCCTCACATTAGATCCGCAATTCCCAATATTCTTAAGCCTCCAACTCCCAACACCCGGCATCTCTCGTTCAGTCCTTGAAGGCTAACGAGACTAAAATCAGCTGTCTGACCTGTCCAGAAGTCGGAGTTGTCGCCGAAGCCAGTCTCGTACTCAGTCCAGTTGCGCTGGAAGCTCACAGTCCCAGTGAGTCGCTGCTGAATCTTTACGAAGCATCTGCCGTCACGCCTGACTAGAAGCGCTTCAGTTTCAGAGATCGGACCACAGTTAGTAGTGCAGCACAGCTTGAGGCACTGCTTGAGACTTGAGCAGCTCACTGCTCTCGTGGATGGCTTCATTCGCCAGGGCAATAATTCGACACTCGATTCAACGCTGCAGTTGTCGGGTAAGAGAAAAGTCGCTCGCCATTTCGTGTGACGCCAGAAATCGGCTGGCTCCGACTCCAGCGATGATCTGAAACCAGAGGAAAGCTTACTGGCTTTAACGTAAAATAATTAAGTTACTAGCGTTTGACATTGCTATTTGAGCTTAACAAAAGAAGTCTTAGAAAGTTCCAGTACCTCAACCCGCGGCATTGTTCCAAAGTTTGGCAATGCACAAGCAGCTGTGCAGTCTTCCAGTCTGCCGACACCATCAGTGAACCAATTAAGAAGCGAGAACTCAAGACCGAGCTCACAATGCTCTGAGCACTCCACAGTTTCATGAAGGTGACCGAGCGAGGAAACAGATCAGCCAGCTGAGACTTCACTGCTTCCAGTGTGGCCTCATCTTGCAGTACTACATCCAGCTTGAGGTAGTACATGCTACGGCTGTAGTCATACATGACTGACTCGCTGCTCAAGCTGCTGATGTTGTGGCAGAGCAGAGGCTCGATGACTAGGTAGCCCTTTTTGTCGAGTCTCTGATGCACTCGAGCAGTGCAGTTCCCGAGATTGATCGAGCGAACGAAACGCAGTGGACGACACGAGGAAATGTTGTACCGGCGTCTGTACAGTTCTGGCTCAAAGAAGATGTCATTCTTTTGCAACACATTATAGCTGAAACTGTGGCAGTCTCCGTTCGCCACAATGGATGCTGAGAGCCGCACTCGAGATAAAGCAAGTCGTGGATTTGAGCTGATGTTTGAGCTGAAGACCACATGTGGCTCGATTGATTGCAGAAATCGCATTGACGAAAATCCCTGCAGCCACGTGTCATAGGAGGCTCTGTAGGCACTGCTGTCGCTGCCAGGGCGTTCTTTGAATCCGAGTCTCAGAGTTGCGATGGGTTCGTCAGGACTCCACAAGAGTCCAACACCAACTATTGATGAGTTGGGGTCAAACGAGAGGCTAATGTCTCTGACTGCCGCAAAACTCACAGACCTCGGTGACAGATGCCTGAGCTGACGTTGAACCTCTTCAAGCATGTTGGCATCCCTCAGGACAACAGGCACACTCACGTACAGCTGTTGAGTGACTGGGTCGAGTCTCAGAAGCAATCTTTCAAGCCTGTCCGTCACGCACATGACCGGCTCGACTGCCAAGTGAGGACCGTCGCTCGCTCCCGTGTCGTGCACGAACAGCGCGCAGCCGTTCACATTGAGCTGGGCGACGAAGCGGAGCTTCGGTGAGCCTGTGGCTGCGCACTGTGAGACCTGGCCAGCTGCCAGCGAGCAGAGCAGCAGAGCCAGCGCTGCAGTTTCCACAACTTGCACACTGAAGGATTTCATTGCATTGCACAGAGATTTGGTTTGAAAGCTTTCTATTTAGAGTTATGAGGTTGCAGTTTGTGCAGAGCGTGAGGCAGTCAGGACAATTCGTGTCTGAGCTACTGTTAAATACTCTCTGCTAGGCATGGGGTGATCGCTGCAGCTAGTGATGCGTTCGCAAGGACTTGGCGGATTGGTTTGTTTTCTAACCCGTGACAAAGTTCCATTAAGTGCTCGAGTACTTTCTTCAGTCCTTGTGATTGCATATTGGTAGGCATGGCCAGAATTTAGTAAAAAATCATTAACCTTCAGCCCCACAAGGTAGCAAAGCAAAGGCAAAGCAAATAGAAGGTGAAAGAGAAAGCGAAAGCGCGAGCAGCGAGGAGGGGAAGGCGATCCGAACTCCGAAAAGAGGAGGGAGAAAGGGAAATAAGAGAGGTCGAAAAAGGCACTGCAGAAGGCACAGAAAGGCAGAGTCAGACCGCCAGTCGTCGAGGCAGCGGATGCCGTCCCCGGAGAGGCCGCTCTGGATGGCAGCGCTGGCTTCTCCTCTGCGCAGAATGTGCGTACAATGAACCGTTTATTGTAAGCGCTTTATATTAGGTAATATAGAGGCAAATATTGTTATATTTATTATCACTATTCTTGATTTATGAAAAATAACTTTTTTTCGAGTGCAGCGGCGTTTTTCGATACAAAACTAAGAAATTTATTTTCGATCATATAGCTGCCAGCGTTACTAAATTTAGAAATCAAAGAAATTATTTTGAGCAATAGGTCTTAGCGTCGTTCATATTAAATTTCAACGTTTTTTCAAACATTGTCGCAAGCATTATTCAATTGGATTCAAAACTAAATGATTTTCATCATTTAGTAAACTAAATAACATTTCATATTCATTTAGAAAACTAAATGATGATAATGCACTTTCTGTTTTCACCAGAAAGTGCCGATTCATCTAAGGATTAGACTGATCAATTTTCATTATTCAATGTTCGTTATTCGATGCGAAATGAGATAAAATGAGATATGAGATATTATGATATATTGCCACGTAGCATTGGAAAACACCTGTAAAATCATGCTACTGCATTGAAAAAATCACAACTTGTAGCATGATTAATGAAAAGCGTAGCATAAAATTATTTACGGGCTAAGTTTTCGAGGAAACAGCTAGCTATTATCAGTAAGAGAAGTATATTTATCGAGGGTTATGTATCATTATTGGTAAGTACCTGGTTTCCATTTCATTTTTTGATAAGCTCTTTTTGAGTAAGAGTGTTAATACAGTAAGAAAAACTGTTTTTCAAGTGTCTCAGCAAGCGTTGTTCAGTATAAAACAAAGGAAAGATTATTCGAGCATAGCTGCAAGAGTAATCCAGATTTAGAACTATGAGATAATGTTTGAAGCATAGCTATAAGCGTTATTCTTTTTAAATTGTTAAGTTTTCAGCACGGCTGTTATCACTATTCTTCGAGTAATTAACGCTAGAGAAAACTTTTTGTTGATTGCTTCGATCGTTACTATATTCAAAAGTAAAAAAATTGAGAATGACTAACGGCCTTATTTTTTTCTTCAAATTTTCATGTTTCTTTCAAATATAGCTCTAGCACTATTCGAATTGACGCTAATGAAAAGTTTTTCTAGCATTTCGGCAATCGTTATTATGTAAAAAAAATAAATAGTTTCAAGGGTACCAAACAGCCGTATTATTTTTAATTAAGCGTTTTTTGAGCATAGCAGCTAGCATTATTTGCTCGATATTTTGAGAGCAGAAGATTCAACAAAAAAATCATGAAAGTAGATAATATAGCTCAATAAAGTTATATCAATGGATAGCATCTGCTATAGGTGAATGGCATAAGGTTTATAAAGAAAAGCATTATACTTCCAGGAGAAAGCATGAGATTTTCAGGGAATAGCATGAGATTTTCAGGGAATAGCATGAGATTTTCAGGGAATAGCATGAGATTTTCAGGGAATAGCATGAGATTTTCAGGGAATAGCATGAGATTTTCAGGGAATAGCATGAGATTTTCAGGGAATAGCATGAGATTTTCAGGGAATAGCATGAGATTTGCGGGGAAAGGTATTAAGTTAATGACATAATATTTATGTAGAAAATAATTTGATTTCCAGGAAACAGCATGAGATACCCGGGTGTAGTATGAGATTTTCAGGGGATAACATGATATTTCCGGTGCATAGCATTAGGATTCAATGTGGGAGCATGAATTATCCAGGGAAGCATGAAATAACGAGGGAAAAGTATGAATTATCGACGGAAAAGCATGACTTTTCAAAGTGACAGTGTACCAGGGCTTACTTCTTTTTACTTAATTTTACTGAATGCCACCAAAGTTGTACAGGTGGAAATTAATATTTCTACTACAGTTGACTCACATTAACTGGTGGACCTTAAAAGGGCCGTTTATATATGCACGAGCGGTAATTAGGCAACTGTATACTTTTCCAGCCGATTAGGCGTCCCCGAGATTAGAGTTTAGCAGTTCCCTTCGATAATATTCTTAGTATAACTTCTGAGTATAATTCTACTTATACTTCTCACTGCTATCTTCCTTTAAAATGAATAACACAATGCAAAGCTGTCGGAAATTTATCTTTTAAACACACTTAAAACTATATTTACAAACACCTCTTGAAAAACTACTTCAACTTTTAAACTCTTTAAACACTCTCCTGAAACACTTTAATACTCTTGTACAAAGGCTTTCAGCTTTAACTCAACTCAACAATTTCAACTTCAACTCTAAAAACACACTTCGAAACACTCTTACAAACTCACTGAAACACTTCGAACACTTTCGAACTCTCTCGGACTCACTCACAGGTTATTTTTCCAGACCAAAAGTGCGGCTATTTATAGTGAGAAAAATTAACTTTTGTTTAAACGGGAGCATTTTACATAATATTATTTATAATATGCGATTTAAAACAAAATTATTTACATACAGTATTACTTTTGATACGGTACAAAGATAAACAAATTATTATTTTTTTTGGCGCATTTTTAATTTTATTTATTTTTTTATAATTTTTATAATAGAATAACGTATATACAAGAGGCTAACTATTACAACTTTCCCTCTCTAAACAAAGAAATTTGAACGAAAAACAGAAAAAGAGTGAAAATTTCTTTTCTAAAAAGTACAGTTGTTCGGCAAGTCTTTAAAGTAGGGGAAATTTACTTGATTGAACAACCAGCGAAACTCGATATTCACCAATTGTCGTTGAAAAGTCCTCGAGTCGGCTTGCCGCAGGCGCTGTAGTTCTCGTCCGATTGCGGCGTAGAGGATTACAACCTCCGGCTGTGCCATCAGCTCTTTTAGCGCCCTTACCGCCGCCCATACTTGTGCTCGTTGGGGCAAGGCCTCGTCCAGCCTTAGGTAGGCTACTCTTGTTAAGTAGCGCAGAATGGCGAAGCGGAGCCGTTCGGCATGCTCCCCGTACTTCACCATCAATTCTTGATATGTCAGTTCGGTTGATGGCGGTGGCGGAGGCGGCGGCAGTGCTTCGGCAGCGGGTTGACCATGCTTAGCCGCCGGCGCAATGACGATTTGGCACGTGCTTCTGGTACCCGGCGTATTCTTAGCGTGCCTCTCGACTGGTGATACCGCCTGGGCCGCCATTACGTCTGCTCTCCTCTTGTGGGGGTCCAGCTGTCGCACCTTAGTTGGCGAAGAAGTTCGCGGCCGCTTTCCTGCTACCGGTTGAGGCCTCGTCGGTTGTCGCTCTGGTGCTGATATTTCGGCGTCAAGATCCACTTCAGGTTCTAGAGATCGCAGTAATTCGTCCAGCTCGTTGTCCATTTCTCTGCGCAAATTAGCTTTCCTTCTCAAAATTGTTGCTCCTAGATGCTGACCCTCCCTTCATTATATAGGCTTTGGGGGTTGGCTAAAAACGAAATAATCATGGATACTGTTGTCAAGTCCTAACTCGCTTGCTATTGGCTGGCGCGGGAGGTGGGGTTAGGCAGACTCACGGCTGTGTGGCGTGGGCCGGGAGAAAAGTGGCTGAACATAGTTTGAGCATAGTGAGCATAGCAAAATTTTCCTTTCTTTATAAAACCTTTAAATTTCAATTTTAATCTTCAAGCAAAATGTTTTTGGAAAGCTGGCATCAAAACGAATACATTGGTTTTTAAATTTTTCAAATATCATATGCCGTTCTCATTTTATTGACTGGCGGCACTAAAAAGGGCCGTTTAACTATTTTCTACTGTCCATTATTCATTCTCTCGTAGTTAATCGCATTGTTACGTGGTCTAAGATTATATCTTGCTTCAGGAACTTGGTCCTCTTCATACTGCTCAGCTTCTTGTTCGATTGGTTCATCTTCTTCAGCTTCTTCTTGAATTTCTTCCTCAATTTCTTCTTCTATTACACTCTCAATTTCTTCTTCTTCAGATTCTTCAATGTCTTCAGGCTCTCTTATTCTCCACTGTAATCTTCTTTCATCTTCTTCTTCTTCTTCTTTTTCTTCTTCTTCTATCACAATTTCTTCTGTTCTCTTCTTCTCCTTGACTTTTGTCTTCTGCTTACTAATCTTCCCTCTCTTAATTTTTGGCTCTGTCTTTTCTTTTCTTTTAACTCTCGGATGTCTTCTTTCCAAACTATCAGGTCCTTATAAAGGGGGAACTCTGTTGAACTATTGTCATCCGTTCCTACTTTTCAAGCGGACTAGAGATAGTCGGTCAGAATTTTCCGATACATGGCCTTATCACTGGCACATTTTCCTCACTTTTCCTCTCGAGGGCTCAACTTCTTTTCATACTTATCAGTCAGGGAAGTCTGGCAGCTCTAATGCACAAGGCTGAGGCCGCATTAAGACTACTGTTTCTGATATTTTTCTCTTCAAACACTCACTGACTTCACTTCTTTTTCCTGAAACTGGCTTCACTTCTTTTCTGGAAACATTAACTTTGATCTCCTTTCTTCTGAAGCAATCAGCTGGCATTGATTCGGATTAGTTACAGAAGTCTGATATCTCCTTTCTTTGTTTATCCTTAATTTTACTTTGCTTGTTATTTATGTGAGTAGGCATAATCGTTTATCTGACTGCGGTTACGTGTTTTTTTTTTAGCATAATAATTGCATTTTAACTTTTTATATTTTTATTGCTTTTGTTTCTTTTCTTTATGGTATGTTTACACAGTTTATATACACAAAGCATTTCTATACACTATTTACAAATTCAGCTTCATCCTTCACAGTTCCTGTCAGACACCTTTATTTATTCTCAGAGCGTTTCAGGACAACTCTGCACACATGGTAACCTGGTCTTTTGTCCTCTTGTTCTCTGCTGATTCTGCTTTTTATTTCTGTTGATGTTCCGGGTGTACCACATTGATAGCACCTGTTGAACATGTGGAAATTGTCCTTCGTTATGGTCTCATGATTCCTTTTTCCTCTTCCAGCTGATCTATTCTCAGTTGTCTGTTGTTTTCCAAACAATGAGGGATGAGCTGGCTGCTGGTTCATCAGCACTGCCATAATCAACATTATAATCGACATCTTAACTGCTTTTCACTCTGTTTTTAATCGCTGCTTCTCTAATCCTTTCCGCTGCCACCAAAGTTGTACCACATTGGAAATTAATATTTCTACTACAGTTGACTCACATTAACTGGTGGACCTTAAAAGGGCCGTTTTAACTTCTTAATTGGTAGCGTTTATATATGCACGAGCGGTAATTAGGCAACTGTATACTTTTCCAGCCGATTAGGCGTCCCCGAGATTAGAGTTTAGCAGTTCCCTTCGATAATATTCTTAGTATAACTTCTGAGTATAATTCTACTTATACTTCTCACTGCTATCTTCCTTTAAAATGAATAACACAATGCAAAGCTGTCGGAAATTTATCTTTTAAACACACTTAAAACTATATTTACAAACACCTCTTGAAAAACTACTTCAACTTTTAAACTCTTTAAACACTCTCCTGAAACACTTTAATACTCTTGTACAAAGGCTTTCAGCTTTAACTCAACTCAACAATTTCAACTTCAACTCTAAAAACACACTTCGAAACACTCTTACAAACTCACTGAAACACTTCGAACACTTTCGAACTCTCTCGGACTCACTCACAGGTTATTTTTCCAGACCAAAAGTGCGGCTATTTATAGTGAGAAAAATTAACTTTTGTTTAAACGGGAGCATTTTACATAATATTATTTATAATATGCGATTTAAAACAAAATTATTTACATACAGTATTACTTTTGATACGGTACAAAGATAAACAAATTATTATTTTTTTTGGCGCATTTTTAATTTTATTTATTTTTTTATAATTTTTATAATAGAATAACGTATATACAAGAGGCTAACTATTACAACAGCATGGATTATCAATGGAGTAGCACAAATTATCGATGGAGTAGCATGAATAATCAATGGGGTTGCATAATTTTTCAAGGGAAAAGCATGCATTTTCATGTGGGAAGCATCAATTATCGAGGGGGTAATATTAATTATTGATTGGTATAATAAATAATTGAGGTTAGGTATAAATTATCGAGATGAAAACATGAATTAACGGAAGGAAAACTATGAATTATACAGGGGAAGCATGATTTAGCGAGGGCAAAGCATGACTTATCGATAGGAAGTATGAATTATCAACAAAATTGTATGATTTGTAGAGAGGGTAGAATAAACATGGAGGTTGGTAGCATTTATTAACGAGGGGAAGTATGAATTAACATTTGAATTATCAACGGGGTAGCCTGAATTATCGTAGGTAAAGCATATATAAAGTTGGTAGCATAAATTTTTGAGCGGATAGCAAGATTTGTCCAGGGATAGCATGATATAACAAAGTGGTAGCATGAATTATTGAGGAGAAAGCATACCGGTCGATTATCAAAGAGAAAGCATGAAATATCGACGATGTGTCATGCATTTTTGAAGAAAAACCATTATTATCAATTGGGTAGCTTGAATTATCTAGGGAAAAGCGTTAAATATCGAGGAGCTAGCATGAATTTTTAGGGGAAGCTGAATTATCGAGGGGAGTCATGCATTTTTTTAGGGGAAAGCATGAATTATTAATGAAAAATTATGAATTATGGAGGTGGAAACATAATTTATCAAGGGCGTGGAATGATTTATTCACTGGCTTGCACAAATTGGTTTATTGAGGGGCAGCATTATATATTGAGTAATGTTCTATCATCAACAGTTAAAAACTTAAGTACTGTTCGTGTAAGCTTTTATTTTTGGATTTTCGGCTTTTTGGGTACAGCTAACTATTAATAGTAAGAGCTATTGATTAGCTACTGTCAAAGCAAATATTTTTGTTTAATTGCTCTTCTCGCTCTGAGAAAATAATAATCTTTTTTAGCGCAGCAGCAAGTTTTTTTGATACAAAATTTTCGAGCATTTCTGTCAGCGTTTTTAGATTCGGAAATATAAGAAAGGACTTTGAGCAAAGCTATTAGCGTAGATCATTTTAAATTTTAACCCCTTTTCAAGCATTCTTACAAGCAGTATTCAATAGGATTAAAAACTATTAAAGATAAAATGTTATACTCGTATTCCAAACTAACAACAATTTTCCAGCATATCTGCAAGCGTAATCTGATTCAGAACTAGAAAACATATGTTGAGCATAGCTAAAAGCGATATTATTTTTTATACTTTTTTCGATCATTTCGAGCGGTATCGATTCAAAAGCTAATGAGGACTGTTTGAGCATATGTAGCTGTTTAGCATTCTTTTATTTTCAAATCTAAAGAAAATTGTTTCGAGCATTGCTGTAATCTTTATTAGAAAACTAGGAGACAATGTTTTAATCCTAGTTAATAGCACTAATCTAAAAAAACTTTGCGTTTTTTCGTGCAGGGAAGCATTTATTGTTGTTTTGTGATGAATTTCATGAATTATGGTTGTGAAAACATGACTTATTGAGAGTGTAGTGTATGGGGTTTGATTCCCAAAAAAGGGTAGGAGCGAGGCGGTGGATTTCTCTTTTGTTGATTATCAATGAGAGCGTGAGCTCGAAGTGTTGAAGAAAATGACGTCGATTGTGGCTCTATATTTATAGATGAAAACATGCATTTCCGGAAAATTCTGGAAAAATGCAAGAGTTATAACAAAGCTGATGCAATATAGTTTAAGTAACTTTAATATTGTAGCGCGAGATGATGTTATTTACATGTATGATATTTGATTATTGTTATTATGTGCTTTACAGATCATTTGTTCTTAGAGTGGAAGTTTCTAGAAAAATATCGAAAAGTCAATTTGTAGTTTTACGGCGAATTTTCTGGAATGGCAAGTACGGTACGATGGAAGGTCACGATGAGACGCTACAGTAGCATGAATTATCAGGAGGGTTGTCTAAATTATCGAGGGGAAGCATGAATTGTCGAGGGTAGAATACATTATTGAGGGGGTAGCTTGATTTATCAAAGGGGAATCATGAATTGCCGAGAGGAAGCATGAATTATCTGTGGATAGCATTTATTAACGAGGGGGGAGCATTAATCAATGAGGGGAGCATGAATTACCGAGGGGAAAGTATGAGTTGAGGGTTAGGGGGTTAGCATTCTCGATGGCGTAGAATAAATTATTGAGGGGATAGTTTGATTCATCAAGGGGGTAGCATGAATTATCTGGGGGTCGCATATATTTACGATGGGGAGCCCGACTTATCATGGGGAAAGTATGAGTTGAGGGAGGGCTTTGTCAGGAGATAGCATGATGTATCAAAGGGGTAGTATGATTTTTCACGGAGATTTTAAGAAAAGATAATCATACTATTGAAGTTGCATATTTTAAGCTTTTCTTCTTCCTAAGGCTGTAAAGCGTGATTTGCTTTCCCCAATGGGGGTCTTGGTTGCTAGTCAATTATACTAAAAATGAAAAGTGTCTATATATATATTATGTGCACACAACTATTTCTGTGTCGGCTTATCAATTGAAACAATGTAAAAAGTGGTCATGTCGTTGTTCTAGCGTACGCGTTGTCCGATTTTCGCAATTCTTTCACTAAAATATTCGCTTCTCTTAAGAATAAGTCCTCTTAGGAATAGAGCGCGACACTGTCAGTTTTATTAGATTGCATCGGTGCTTTTTCTCGCCCGCACGTGCGTTTGTAGCACAGAGGGCCGATTCTCTCAACGGAATATATTTTCTTTTCTTTCTCTTTTCTTTTCTTTCTCTTTTCTTTTCTTTCTCTTTTCTTTTCTTTCTCTTTTCTTTTCTTTTTCTTTTCTTTCTCTTTTCTGTGCTAGCAGAACACAGAGGTCCCGATACCGCCAATTGAATAGGATTGCGTCACTGCTTTTAGCACACGTACGTGCGTTTACACATGGCGATAGTGATGTTGGTCTCACGGCTGATTGAGTGTTCTGATTTGAATAAGTAAAATGTGCATTAGCAGATTAGTCTTTTATGATGCGCAATGCTAACGAGATCTCTCCTTCTGCCTTAAGGAGAGATAAATCCATAAAACTGCAGCATTTATATTGTCAAACCCTGTCTCGACTTTGATCATTGTGTTTCTTTCTTTTCATCTAGCTCCGAAGTACTTTTATTATTTTGCAGAATGCTGGTAAAATTTCAGCATCAGTTTTGTTACTGCTTCTTTTTCTTCTAATCTTCTATCACCAACAGTTAAAAGCAAGTTCCCGTTAATTTTTATTTATCTGGCATTTTTGGGTTCGAGTATAAGTTGCAAGCGTTTTTTATTAACTATTTCAAAGCAAATATTTGTTTGCTTTATTATTACTCTTCTTGCTGTTAGAAAGGAATATACGCAGCAAGTGTTCTTCGATACTAAGGCCAAGGAAAGTTTTTTGAGAATACCTGAAAGCGTTCAGAAGTCAGATTCAGAAGTAGAAGAAAATATGTTTCGAGCAATGCTTCAAGCATTATCCGATTCAACACTAAATGTAGACTGTTCGAGCACGCGTGTAGCTTTTAGCGTTGTTTTTATCAAAACGAAAGGAAGAAAACTATTCAAGCATGGCTGTAATCGCTAATAGATTCAAAACTAGAAGAAAATATTTTAGTCGGAGCAAATGGCATTAAATCTTTTTAAATGAGGGTAAAATGTTTCATCCAGGTATTGTCCGAATTTAACTCAGGAGTTACGAGCGTATTGAGGGTGCAGCATGAATTACTATCAAGGGGTTTCATAAATTATCGACGTAAAGCATGACTTATCGAGGGTGTAGCATGAACTATTGACGGAAGCATGACTTATCGAGGGTGTAGCATGAAATATTGACGGAAGCATGACTTATCGAGGGTGTAGCATGAAATATTGACGGAAGCATGACTTATCGAAGGTGTAGCATGAAACATTGACGGAAGCATGACTTATCGAAGGTGTAGCATGAACTATTGACGGAAGCATGACTTATCGAGGGTGTAGCATGAAATATTGACGGAAGCATGAACTATCGAGGGTGTAGCATGAAATATTGACGGAAGCATGACTTATCGAGGGTGTAGCATGAACTATTGACGGAAGCATGACTTATCGAGGGTGTAGCATGAAATATTGACGGAAGCATGACTTATCGAGGGTGTAGCATGAAATATTGACGGAAGCATGACTTATCGAAGGTGTAGCATGAAACATTGACGGAAGCATGACTTATCGAAGGTGTAGCATGAACTATTGACGGAAGCATGACTTATCGAGGGTGTAGCATGAAATATTGACGGAAGCATGAACTATCGAGGGTGTAGCATGAAATATTGACGGAAGCATGACTTATCGAGGGTGTAGCATGAAATATTGACGGAAGCATGACTTATCGAAGGTGTAGCATGAAATATTGACGGAAGCATGAACTATCGAGGGTGTAGCATGAAACATTGACGGAAGCATGACTTATCGAGGGTGTTGTTATGTAGTGAACGAAGGGAACAACGGATTTGTTGGCAGATTCCAAATTGAGCAGTTATCCTTTTGTGATAGCTTTGTGTCCGTATATTTATAGGTAGCTGATATGTTAAATCGAAAGTTCTAGAAAACACGGACTATAGAAGGTTCTAGAATATTCTGGCCACAGAAGGTTCTAGAAACTACTAGCTTCCTCACTGCACTACTCATAGTGGCAGTATGCGTAAATTAGCATTCAGTCAGTCAATACACAACATCTTCCCCCTCTCCGCAAAATCAGTCAGTCAGAAGCCATAACACTGCACAGGTCGCCTCGGCCGACCGGATCGTCGTACCGGCGGGGTCGCTAGTCCCTGTGCTGGATCCGGTGCAGGCAAGGGATCTCCGCCTCCATCGTCCGGAACCGTGTGCTGTCCTTGAATGTCGATGAGCGGGTCGAGCTCGTCAGGCACCGGTGTCTCGGGGCTCAGGCGCATCGATGTTGGTACGAGTGCCTGCTGATTCCAGGTGCTGCCGTCGGTCAGTCGGCAAGCAGCGCCCATCGTTTTGACGATCCGAAGCGGCGCCGAGAGCCGCGTTCCGAGCTTGCCCCGTCGTATTGGACGCCGCACCCGAACCCAGTCGCCGGCGCGCAGTGCCGGCGGTCGCGCTCTTCGCCGCTGGTCCGTGTAGGCTGCCGTCCGCTGCTGGCGCTCTTGGATTCGCTGGGCCATCTCGGTATGCGCAACCGCGTTGTCCTTAGACGGTGACAGCAGAGCCGGTCGCAGCTTGAAATTCTTCTCCGCTGTCTCGCAGGCGCCGCAGTCTCGGACGAACGTCTCGACGTCGGCGTCCATCTTTGGCCACCAGGCGAACTCGCGGAGCTGCTGCTTGGTGCGCACCACCCCCGGATGTCCAGAATGGGCCGCCTCCAGAAGCTCGCGCCGCAGCTGCAGGGGAATGACGGCTCGTTCTTGGAGAGCCAGGCAGGCGCCGTCCTGCCAGACGCTGAGGTGCTCGCGGACCTTGAAGTACGGCTGCAGCTCGCTATCCGATGAAGAGCTCCAGTTGCCGCTTGTGACGTGCTGAATCACCTGTCGCAGAACCGCATCCTCGGCTGTGGCTATCGCTAGCTGCTGCGGGGTAACAACCCGTACCGGAGGCATCGCAGTGTCTGGTAGCTGGATGATGTTCATGTCGGAACCGCAGCTCCACCTAGACAGCATGTCGGCCACGAAGTTGCGGTTGCCCGGCAGGTATCGCACATGGAAGTCATATTGCTGAAACCTGTCGCACCACCGGTGGATGCGCAGCGGCCGATGTCCGGTGCCGCTGGGTCCCAGCAGGAGCTGGCGCAGCGCTTGGTGGTCGGTCCGCAGCTCGAAATGGCGCCCGTACAGGTAGTAGTGCCACTTCTCCATGGCCCACAGGCTCGCCAGCGCCTCTCGCTCGTTCGCTGCGTATCGCTTCTCCGTCTCGGTCAGGGCCCGGGCGGCGAAGGCGATCGGCCTCTCGATGCCATCTTGGACCTGGGACAGCTGCGCACCGAGGGACTCTGCACTGGCGTCGCTAGTGACAATCGTCTCGGCCCCTGGGTCGAAGTGGGCTAGGACCGGCGGACTGCAGATTGCCGCTTTCAACGTTTCGAATGCCTTCTCGCACTCCGTCGACCATTCGAACACCGCGTCGCTTTTCAGCAGAGGCCGCAGTGGCGCCGTTACCTCCGCGAAGTTGGGCACGAACCGCATCAGATAGTTGGCGGATCCCAGGAACGCCTGCAGCTCCTTCCTGTTGGTCGGCGGGCGCAGCTCGCTGAAGGCCTTGGTCTGACTCTCAGACGGTCGCATGCCGTTGGCTGAGAAGATGAAGCCAAAGAACTCAATCTCAGTCCTCCGCAGCTGGCACTTGTCCTTGTTGGCAGTGAGACCGGCGTCCTCCAATCGCTTCAGCAGTGCTCGCAGCCTCGAGTCGTGCTCGGCTTCAGTTGCTCCGAAGACGATGAAGTCGTCCAGGATGTGCTCAACACCCTGCAGATCAGACACCAGGTCGTCCAGCATCCTCTGGAATGCCGCCGGTGCAGAAGCAAGGCCGAACGGCACCCTGCAGTAGCGATACAGACCCTGGTGAGTAATGAATGCTGTCAGGTCACGTGATGACTCGTGCAGCTTCATCTGCATGTATCCTGCCTTAAGGTCGATCTTGGAGAACACGCTGCCTCCGGCCGCTTTGATCTTGGCCGAGATCTCGTCCAGCTGCGGCATCGGGTGCCGGTCGATGACGAGCGACTTGTTCGGCTCTCGCACGTCAATGCAGACTCGAATATTTCCGTCCTTCTTGTTAGCGACAACCAAGTTGGAGATCCATGGGCTGGAATTCACCCGTTCGATGATTCCCATGGCCTCCAGACGGTCCAGCTCCTCGCCGACTTGTTGCTGCTTAGCGAGCGGAAGTCGACGGAGCGGCTGCTGCACTGGTGGCACCGCTGCGTTAATCCTCGGTTTGTGCACTGCGCCTTTGCAGAGACCGATCGAGCCGCTGAAGACCGTTGGGAACTCTCGCTCGATGTCTACGCTGGCGATCTCGGCACCGATCTCAGCTGGCAGCTGCAGTTGCACGCGGAAGCCTAGCTTCTCCATCAGGTCGCGGCCGATGAGGTTCTCGCCAGACCTCGTGACGTAGAAGTCGTGTTGGAGCTCACGGCTGTGGTGCTTGACGGGCACTGTTGCGATCCCAGCTAGGGCGATCAGCTTCCCACCGTAGGCTCGTAGCCTCATCGACGACGTTCTTAGGCGAATGTCGCCCAAGCTCCGTGCCGTGGCCTCGTTCAGCAGAGACACCTTGGCACCGCAGTCGACCATCAGGGTGACGGTCTTTCGGATGCTGCCGAGCTGAAGGTCTGCGCGGACCTCGTTGTTGCCGTGGACTGCGTAGATTGTCTCTTCCGCGCTGACCTGCATTGTCTTATTGCGGCAGCATCGGCTGAAGTGATTCAGTTTGCCGCAGTTGTTGCACTTCTTGCCGTGCGCGGGACATTGGGCTTTGCCATCATGGCTGCGGCCGCATCGCTGGCAGGATCCTCCGGCTTGCTGCCCTGGCTTCTTCTTGGACGGAGCGCCATGGTGACCTCGGGGTCTGGCCTCCTGCACAGCCTGGACATTTCCTGAAGAGCCGGCTGCTGCCATCGCCTTGCTGCCTGCCGCTGCCTCCTCGATAGTCGTCGCGATCACGATGGCTTGGTCCAGTGTCAGCCTGGCGGCGTCCTCAGTCAGCAGGCGCTCACGAATCCGGCTGCTGCTGGTTTTCTGGGCCAGCTGGTCGCGGATCATTTCGTCAGCCATTGCTCCGTAGTTGCAGGTGGCTGACAGCTCGCGTAGTGCTGCGACAAACGTGACTGCGTCCTCTCCGGGCAGCTGATGTCGCTCCCGGAATCGGTGACGCGCCAACATCACGTTTGGCCGGTCGCCAAACACAGTCGTCAGCATGTCGCGGGTTTGCCAGAAGGTGTGGCCGTCGACAATCGCGTTGCGTGCCCTGGCAATCCGCTGCCCTTCGAAACCGAGCAGGTGCAGCAGCATGTTGCGGCTCCTCGTTGCCAGTCGCGTAGCTTCCTCTGTTGGAGCTTCGCCCTCTGCCGGCCGGTCAGTCCAGATCTGCGCCGCTTGGCAATAGATATCGAAAGCGTCTAGCCATCGATTCCATGGAACTGCTGGAGGTCCGCTTGCCGGCAGGTACGGTGTCGGTGGGCTAACGTTGAGGGCCATCCTCGTCGCCAGTTGTTATGTAGTGAACGAAGGGAACAACGGATTTGTTGGCAGATTCCAAATTGAGCAGTTATCCTTTTGTGATAGCTTTGTGTCCGTATATTTATAGGTAGCTGATATGTTAAATCGAAAGTTCTAGAAAACACGGACTATAGAAGGTTCTAGAATATTCTGGCCACAGAAGGTTCTAGAAACTACTAGCTTCCTCACTGCACTACTCATAGTGGCAGTATGCGTAAATTAGCATTCAGTCAGTCAATACACAACAGGTGTAGCATGAAATATTGACGGAAGCATGACTTATCGAAGGTGTAGCATGAACTATTGACGGAAGCATGAACTATCGAGGGTTTAGCATGAAACATTGACGGAAGCATGACTTATCGAGGGTGTAGCATGAAATATTGACGGAAGCATGACTTATCGAGGGTGTAGCATGAAATATTGACGGAAGCATGAACTATCGAGGGTGTAGCATGAAATATTGACGGAAGCATGACTTATCGAGGGTTTAGCATGAACTATTGACGGAAGCATGACTTATCGAAGGTGTAGCATGAAATATTGACGGAAGCATGACTTATCGAAGGTGTAGCATGAACTATTGACGGAAGCATGACTTATCGAAGGTGTAGCATGAACTATTGACGGAAGCATGACTTATCGAAGGTGTAGCATGAACTATTGACGGAAGCATGACTTATCGAAGGTGTAGCATGAACTATTGACGGAAGCATGACTTATCGAGGGTGTAGCATGAAATATTGACGGAAGCATGACTTATCGAGGGTGTAGCATGAACTATTGACGGAAGCATGACTTATCGAGGGTGTAGCATGAAACATTGACGGAAGCATGACTTATCGAGGGTGTAGCATGAAACATTGACGGAAGCATGACTTATCGAGGGTGTAGCATGAAACATTGACGGAAGCATGACTTATCGAGGGTGTAGCATGAAACATTGACGGAAGCATGACTTATCGAGGGTGTAGCATGAAACATTGACGGAAGCATGACTTATCGAGGGTGTAGCATGAAACATTGACGGAAGCATGACTTATCGAGGGTGTAGCATGAAACATCGACGGAAGCATGACTTATCGAGGGTGTAGCATGAAATATTGACGGAAGCATGACTTATCGAAGGTGTAGCATGAACTATTGACGGAAGCATGACTTATCGAAGGTGTAGCATGAACTATTGACGGAAGCATGACTTATCGAGGGTGTAGCATGAAATATTGACGGAAGCATGAACTATCGAGGGTGTAGCATGAAATATTGACGGAAGCATGACTTATCGAGGGTGTAGCATGAAATATTGACGGAAGCATGAACTATCGAGGGTGTAGCATGAAATATTGACGGAAGCATGACTTATCGAGGGTTTAGCATGAACTATTGACGGAAGCATGACTTATCGAAGGTGTAGCATGAAATATTGACGGAAGCATGACTTATCGAAGGTGTAGCATGAACTATTGACGGAAGCATGACTTATCGAAGGTGTAGCATGAACTATTGACGGAAGCATGACTTATCGAAGGTGTAGCATGAACTATTGACGGAAGCATGACTTATCGAAGGTGTAGCATGAACTATTGACGGAAGCATGACTTATCGAGGGTGTAGCATGAAATATTGACGGAAGCATGACTTATCGAGGGTGTAGCATGAACTATTGACGGAAGCATGACTTATCGAGGGTGTAGCATGAAACATTGACGGAAGCATGACTTATCGAGGGTGTAGCATGAAACATTGACGGAAGCATGACTTATCGAGGGTGTAGCATGAACTATTGACGGAAGCATGACTTATCGAGGGTGTAGCATGAAACATTGACGGAAGCATGACTTATCGAGGGTGTAGCATGAAACATTGACGGAAGCATGACTTATCGAGGGTGTAGCATGAAACATTGACGGAAGCATGACTTATCGAGGGTGTAGCATGAAACATCGACGGAAGCATGACTTATCGAGGGTGTAGCATGAAATATTGACGGAAGCATGACTTATCGGAGGTGTAGCATGAAACATTGACGGAAGCATGAACTATCGAGGGTGTAGCATGAAACATTGACGGAAGCATGAACTATCGAGGGTGTAGCATGAAATATTGACGGAAGCATGACTTATCGAAGGTGTAGCATGAAATATTGACGGAAGCATGAACTATCGAGGGTGTAGCATGAAACATTGACGGAAGCATGACTTATCGAGGGTGTAGCATGAAATATTGACGGAAGCATGACTTATCGAAGGTGTAGCATGAACTATTGACGGAAGCATGAACTATCGAGGGTTTAGCATGAAACATTGACGGAAGCATGACTTATCGAGGGTGTAGCATGAAATATTGACGGAAGCATGACTTATCGAGGGTGTAGCATGAAACATTGACGGAAGCATGACTTATCGAAGGTGTAGCATGAACTATTGACGGAAGCATGACTTATCGAGGGTGTAGCATGAAATATTGACGGAAGCATGACTTATCGAAGGTGTAGCATGAACTATTGACGGAAGCATGACTTATCGAAGGTGTAGCATGAACTATTGACGGAAGCATGACTTATCGAGGGTGTAGCATGAAATATTGACGGAAGCATGAACTATTGAGGGTGTAGCATGAAATATTGACGGAAGCATGACTTATCGAGGGTGTAGCATGAACTATTGACGGAAGCATGAACTATCGAGGGTGTAGCATGAAATATTGACGGAAGCATGACTTATCGAGGGTTTAGCATGAACTATTGACGGAAGCATGACTTATCGAGGGTGTAGCATGAAATATTGACGGAAGCATGACTTATCGAAGGTGTAGCATGAACTATTGACGGAAGCATGACTTATCGAAGGTGTAGCATGAACTATTGACGGAAGCATGACTTATCGAGGGTGTAGCATGAAATATTGACGGAAGCATGAACTATCGAGGGTGTAGCATGAACTATTGACGGAAGCAAGAACTATCGAGGGTTTAGCATGAAACATTGACGGAAGCATGAACTATCGAGAGGGTAGCATGAAATATTGACGGAAGCATGAACTATCGAGAGGGCAGCATGTGTTTTCAATGGGGTTGCATAATTAATTTCGGGTGTAGCATAAATTATTGACCGGAAGGATAAATTTTTCGAGTGAACTTCAATAAAGTGTATTATTCCGGGAGCTTCGGTAAATATTGAGAGTAGCATGATTGTTGCAAGGTGCAGGAGCTCAATAATAGTAATAGCAATGACAGCACGGCGAGGCGAAGTGGACAACGAGAAGATAAGGCGAGATAACAAGAACTAGAACCGGACAGGACAGGACAAGCACGAGAACCAGAACGAGAACCAGGACAGACTCAGAACCAGAACCAGAACCAGTGGGGCGCGAGCGGGCCTAAAGCCCTTAGTTAAATAAGCTTAGTAAACTGCAGAACAGGGCGATCGATAACTCTAGAAACTGGCCTTAGCCAATGAGCGTGTAAGTACACTGGTCTGGGAAGACGACAATTTAAACATTAGCAAAACCAAGCTGTGGCGGCGCGATGTGCACCAACGCCTACTAACAGTAACACTCTAAGAATTACAGCTTAACCATACGAACTGAGAAATGGATGAAAACCAGATGACATCAGTAAAACGGCTCTAGTTAGTACACACGTAAATTAGCTATGTAAATTAATACGTAAAGTAAATTGCTAGGGGCGCTCTCAACAAGTGACAACGTCACAGTGTGTTCTTCTTCCTCAAAAGGGAGTTTTGGTTGCTAGAAAAAAGTACTTGAAAATTTTTTTTAAGTAAAACTGATCATCTTTAACACGTATTGTTATAATTATCACTTAATTTTCATTTAAAAGTAGTAGAAACACTTTGCTACTAAACTTTTATGAGGCATACTTCATTGGATAGATGATTTGTAAGCACTAGCGCTATATGCATTGGCCTGTTTATTGATACTTAAAATATACTTAAGTGGGAACATATTATGATGTCAAAAATGGGGAAGTACGACTTAAATAGAGAACATTAATAAACACAAAAAATCTTAATGGAGGGTCTGCACCTAAAGTTTAAACAGAAACTGGGATATAAAAGACATTTTGATCATGAAAAAGGAACAGGAGATCAAGTAGCACACTGATCTACTACTGAGATCAGTAGTACTATTGATTTACTAATTGGGATTTAATTAGTAAATATTAAAATTAAAAGGACAAGTGGCATTGTTGCTTCCAATTGAAGAATTCTTTCTACGAAGCCTGGAATCTTCCTGATATTTCCGAGCATGCCTGATAAGACAGGCAAATATATTGTTATAGAACAGCGCTGAAGAGTTTGCGTGTTAATCAGACACACGAAACTCCCACTTCTAGACAATGGGGAACAATTGCCTAGGAATTTATAAAAGTCACGTGACACTTACTGCAATTGCTTCTTCTTCCTTAAGTAGTTCGTAGTCTTCTGGGTCCTTGTAATCCGGTAGTTCTTCTTCTTCTTATTCTGGTCGACCGTGAGGTTTCGAGTCTGTGTTTCTTGAGTCTTGGTAGTCTTGTCTTCTTTTGTCTTCCTGGCAGCTGCTTGAGTTTGTCTGTTGGCCAATAAATGACGAGAGCGAATCAGATTACTTGACGGTTTCCTCGAGCTCGGAATTCACAATAGAAACGTGCGCCCTAGTGAACAATTGAAATCTCTCGTGTATATCTCTAATAGGTCCTCCTGAAGGGCGTCTTCTTCGTTACCTCCGAAAGATAACGGATAACTCAAATCAAATCAATCAATAATCCTCTAGGAATGTATCCTAGGAAACAAGGAGGCCTTTCTCAAAAGTATCGACGATATGTGGCTCTCGTAAACTTAATTCAATTCAACAAAGACCGCTAGCGATAAATAACTCTGTCTAGTAAAGCGCTTACCACTTGTCTTTCCCTCAGAGATGAGTCCTCTTCTTCGTAGGGTGTTTTGAAGTCCGGTGGACCTCTCCGAGTCTGAATTTTTAGCTCGGATTTTCGCTTGTATTTATAGTAAAATTTTGGGGAAAAACCGGTTCTACTACCGGGTGTTTACATTGGGCATACATGTTTGCACAGTGAGGTCAGACTTGTTTGATCAGCTGCGTTTTGGGGGGTTTTCAGGTGAACATTACCATATTTGGAATATTGTGTAAATACAGGTGCAGAAACCGATGAGTCATGTTTGCTTCAAGTAAATACAGCTGTCGAGAACCAGTTCTCCGATTTCATGTCACATGACTTGCTTCAAAAATAGCGCATGACTCATTCCTAAAAATAGATTAAACATTATAGCTAAGGTTTCCTTGTGACATTACTTTAAGTAGCGCGTTAAGTAAAAACATATTTTACAACTCTCTACAATATCTCCCTTTTTTACGAAAAAATTCGTCCCGAATTTATTGTTGACAATTAAAATTTTGGCATAAAAATTTAGGAGAATATACTTATATGTACGTATTTGTTGAAACAGTTGTGTGGTAGAATTTTATAGATTTACAAAAACATAGTGAAACAGTGGATAATTCGATTTAAAACTTGTACCTAAAGCGTGAGAGTGAATACCATCACCGAGCAGTAGCAATAGTTACCAGCTACGAACGTATTAGTTAGTGGTAATTGTAGACAAAATTGTAATTAAGAGGCAATAGTGAATGTAAGTAGAAGAAAAGTGTTTGGATTTTTGTTCACCCATAGATCATGTTGTTTAGGTGTGTTTGGTGTTGTCGCCTTATTTTTTCCACCAGCTTGCTTATGGGCCAGAAAAGTTTTTGCAGTGGTGTGTAAGTAGTTTCTTCGGTCCGTTCCATTAGCATGAGGAAGGTGTCGAACGCCGTTGGTTCTCCTGGACTTTCAGCAATATTGTGGGCGAGCAGTAAGAGCCTTTGACGATATGATTTTTAGACGCCAAGTTATTGGCCACGATTTTATGTTAATCGTTAAGTCGTTTATGCTGGCCTCCTCGCAGTTAGTTTCGTCTAGTAGGAGATCGAGGTGTATGGGCGTCATGTTGGTGATCGTTTTAGTATTGTCCAACATCTTCTCTAAACAGTCTGGACAGGAAGCGATGTTTCGTCGTGCCATTGATTGTAAGCAGCTAAAACAACTCCAATGTCGATTTTCGCACAATCGTATGTTGGGTTGTTCGTTGCATAGGACGCACCATACTCGGCTCCTGCGACACAGCGGACATGTAGGTAGTGGGCCCTGGCTTGTGCAGTTTAGACAGACTTTATGCCCCCATTCGCATACTGGAACCAGATCTAGGCGTTCGTCGAGGCAGATGGGTCACAACTCTCGATTCATCTGTTGAAATGTTTTAATAATATTCTGATTCAGAGTTATTATACTGGTATGTTTCTTGAGATGGTAGTATATATGATAGATCCTCGTTTCGCAAAATTAGTGTGGGAAGAATTGTACAGAAAATGGGACAGGGATGAAGATTCATGTCATCGACAAGATTAAACAGTTTTTGTGCAATATCATGTATGGACAATTGTCTAAGCTCAGGGCCGTATTGCAATGAGTATCGTACGCTCGTACAATGTTTTTACGCGTTTTGTGAGCAATTCGTGGTATAGGCCATGCTTTTAGAAGTTGAATTATCTTATTAGAGGAAAAAAAGAGTATAGGTTAATGGATGAAGTTGGCAACCATAATTTGGTTTAATACGCGCAAGTTTGTTATAAATCATGAATAGTGGGGTATTATTGCAAACAGGACATTGGAAAATGGCTCGATAGACAAACTTCTTCATGCATTGCGGACACATAAAATGTTGGTTTTGACAGTATTGTACAGTTCGCCATGAGTTACATATCATACATTGGCGGAGATTTCCACGGCACAGAGGACAGTTTTTTAATGGTTTTTTGTAGTGTGCGAGGCTTAAGCAAGAACCGCAAACATGGTGTTTATTGACACATATACATGGTAGTTTACATGAGAATTCTGTAAGACAGACAGGACAGTCCATGGTAGTGTTCGCGAAAATTGTGTGGGCGTTTGCAGAGAGCAGAGGTTTAGTCGCCTTTTACGACAAGCTTGAGAAGCTGTAGTGTTATTCTTAATCCCGGTCACTACACGGGGAACAATAAACGAGTAATTTAACGAGGGCGTAGGTTATACGTATGATTATTTGGTGGTGTGTTTTGTGGTTTGTGTCTCGGCATGTGCTGTTGCAATGTGCGTGTTTGTTGTTTTTGTGTGGTCTGGATTCTGTAACGTTGGAAGGAATGTAGTGTCGTTAGTGATGCGTTTTAAACGTTGAATGTGAACGTAGAACTGAGGTTGATGTGGATCCTGGATATTTGCAAGGCGTGCTGTTGTTGCGGATATCAGTCCTGTTACACGGAAAGGTCCTTTGTATTTGAAAGCATGCTTGTGCGTATGCTGTGCCGGGTAGTGTAGGTAGACGATATCTCCTACTTGTAAGGTAGAAGCATGATTACTTGTTGTAGGTACGGTAGATTGGTTGTCGAGATTATGTTTTGCAATTTGCCATGCTAGGTGTAATTGAGAAGTGAACTTTTGTAGCGTCGTCGGCGTGTCAACATATTGAGATGGCAGTAATTTCTGGACTAATAGATTCGGTGGTTGAAAGTCTCGAGAGAACATCAGAAAGAATGGTGTGTTCTCTGTTGAGCGATGAACTGCGCTGTTGTAGGCCATTGTCACGGATTGTATGTAAATAATCCAATCTTCAGGTTGTTTGTAAACAAAGTGTGTCAGCATTTCATGTAGATTTCTGTGAAATCTTTCGACGAGGTTTGCTTTTGGATTATATGTCGAAGTGAATATTTGTTGAATATTCAGTAGTTTGGCGGCCTGTTGAAATAACTGCGATGTGAACTGTGTACCATTGTCAGATGTTAGCGTCTTAGGAGTTCCGAATTTGCAGATAATTTCATTATAGAAGGCCATTGCAACTGTTGTCGCTGTGATGTCAGGTATCGGAATGGCAACGGCGAATTTCGAAAAAACATCCAAGGCTGTAAGAATGTAGTTGTAGTCGATAGAGTGTTGTCGAGCCGGTGGTAGTGGTCCGGTAATGTCAATTGACACTGTGTCCCATGTAGTTGTCTTCGGCACTGATTGGAATTCAGGTTTTTGTCGTCTTCCGATTTTTGTTGAAGCACATGAGTGACATTGTGTGCAGTACTTGCGAATGTCTAAATTCATTGTTAACCAAAAATAGAACTGGGCGACTCTCTGGATTGTTTTCTTGGCGGATAAGTGTCCTGCTAATGGACTATCATGGAGTTCGTGTAGGATCGCTGAACGGAATGTGTATGGTAGGTACAGTCGCGGAATATTGTTGTACACCCAGTAGAGTGCGAGTTCTCTGAAAACTAGACTATTTTTGTGTTTTCGTAAGAATTGTTTTTCGATTTTTGTAAGTTCATTTTCCGTTTCTTCTGTATCTTCTTGTATGGCTTTGTAAAAGGAATCGTCTTGTTGTGCTTTCAACAAGTCTTTTATGGTTGGAATTGGATGAACTGCATTGATCTCGTATGTTCTGGACAGTGCATCAGCGGCTTTATTCATTGGCCCTGGTTTGTAAACCAGGTGAAAGTTGTAGTCCTGTATTTTGAGGACCATTCGGATAAGTCTATTGTTCGTCTGTCCTTTTGTTTTAACAACGTGAGTCAGCGGTGCATGAACTGTGCGAATGATAGTTGGCAGTGGTGATCCATAGATGTAGTAATGGAATTGTCGAAGAGCAAACAGAACAGCTAGTAGTTCTCGTTCAGTGGATGACCATTTCGTTTCGTTTGGTCTATCGTTTGGTCTATTCGTTTGGTCTGATGTAAGCAATCGGTTTTTCTTTCTTTGGTTCCATTTCCTGAAGTAGTACGGCTCCTAATCCGCTTCCTGATGCGTCTGTTTCTATGATAAAAGGTTTGTGGAAGTTCGGGTGTTTGAGAAGAGCATCACTAGTTAGTTGTTGTTTGATTCTATCGAAACTTTCCTGTTGTTCCGCTTTCCAGTTGTCTTCTTTCCACTTTGGAATTTTTAGTAGTTCGTACAATGGTTTAGCCGTTTGTGCAAAGTTAGGTAGGAATTTTCGGAAATATTGTGCTAGTCCAAGGAATGACTGCAGTTTGGTAATTGACGTAGGTTTCGGGAACTTCTTGACCTTGTCGACGTTATTTGGGTCAGGTGATATGCCTCGTGATGAGACGTGATGTCCAAGATATCGGACCGAATCTCTGCAGAATTTACATTTTGTTGGTTGCAGTTTTAGACCTTGTTGTCGGAGTAAGAAGAGAGCTTGTTCCATGACTTTTACTAGTTGTTCAAAGTTATTTCCAAAGGCAAGAATATCATCAACATAGTGAAGCAGATTTGTACATCCGGCTAGCATATAGGCTGTAAGACGGCTCATTGTTGCTGGTGAGTTGGAGATTCCCATTGGACTTCTCTGATACGCGAAAACTTCTCCTTTGTAAGTTTTGAAGGCAGTGTATTGTTTTGATTCTTCTTCAAGTTCGATTTGCCAGAATCCATGTCGTAGGTCAAATACGGTGAAGAGTGTCGCCGTATTGAGTCGTGCTAGCAGTTCTGAGATTTTTGGTAGACTTTGTTGATCGGTGGGAATGTACTTATTTAGGACTCGGAAATCACAGACGAGTCGTCTTTCGTTTGTTTCTTTCTTTTCGACAAGAAGGCAAGGTGAAGAATAAGCTGAGACGGTACGTTTTATGATTCCTGCTTTAAGCATTTTTTCTATGATTTCATCGAAGTGTTGCTGTAGGTGTTTAGCGACTGGATATGGTTTACATTGGATTGGTTCTTGATGAGGTAGCAGTTCAATTTTTTGCTTGATATCTCGAGCACATCCGATGTCGTAATCGTGATGACAAAAGACGTCGTTATACTTCCACAATAGATCTTTAACTTGTGTTTTTTGTCCTTCAGTGATTGGACTTTGAGAAAGATCAATTTGTTGTAGGAATTTTTGTTTAGACATTTTTGTTGTTGTCTCTGGTTGGATGAGCATTACCGAAGCTTGTGTGTTGAGATGTCCCATGCATGTTCCTGCATAGATTTTTACTGGATGTTGATTTGGATTTATAATTTGTACTGGGATAAGGACTAGAGCCGTTGGTATTAAAACTTCTTTTGTTGTGAGGATCTTCTTTCTTGGTTCAAATATCATAGCTTCTTCGACATCGTCATGATTGGCGAGGTATGCTTTAACCCAACATGTACTTTCCGGCTG
The DNA here is from genome assembly GCA_950097015.1 of Macrostomum hystrix. Lineage (NCBI taxonomy): Eukaryota > Metazoa > Platyhelminthes > Macrostomidae > Macrostomum > Macrostomum hystrix. Next base: position 1,229,737 of record CATNEN010000015.1, read on the forward strand.
TATGAAGACATCTTGTTTAATATGTACTTTTGGTTGAAGGTGAACTTGGCTGACTAAAGGATGTTCCACATTGTCCAGTTTGAATGTTTGTTTGTTGAAATCAAATGTTAATGGTATAGATTCATTTGCCGAAATGTGTCGATTCCAATAATAACATCTTGGCTTGGAAGATGGTCAATAACAAATGCTTGTACCAGAAGTTGCTTGTTTGCAAGTTTAAGTGATATATTCACTTGTCCTAGGATATTAAGTGCATGTCCTCCGGCTCCGGCGACAGCGATTGAAGAAGGTCGCATATGAAGTTGCAATTTGTCGTAGAGTCTTTTTGTGATGACTGTGATTGAACTTCCTGAGTCGAGAAGTGCTTTACTGGGCATGTTGTTTATAAATACTTGAGCCATCGCTCTACCCATATTGGCTTGCAAGGTGCAAATGTAATTTGCTGGCCATTTTGGATCCGTTGGTAGAGGAGGAGATTTCGGCGGAGGTCTCACTGTTCTGATTTCAATTTTTGGGTAAATATTTGATCGTTCTGGTTCTGGTGCTGTTGGCAATAATTGTTTTCCTTGATCTTGTAGTATAGTTTCTTCAATTTTTTCGTTGGGTGTAGAAGTTTCTTGTTGTTTGTCAATTTGGAAAATCCGTTGTTTTGCTGGATAGGCTCGTGCTACACATCGTACTACTGTGATAAAGATCATTAGTGCAAGGTGAATCCATACAATGCATGCACTGGAGAAGATGAATCCCTGATAGTAACTTCCTTTTCCTTGGAGTAAATCGAGAAAGCTATTCGACCAAAAGGATCCTATTGCGTTATGTATGATGAATCCTGTCGAAAAGGATTGTTCTTTGTCCTGCTGGTTGTGTTGGGTAAAGAGCTTGTTCATCATCTGTCGTTGGGCAATAAAAACTTGAAGAAAATCATTAATTGTCCATCCTGGTGTGATTTCGTCAAGTTTGATGTCACCAAATGGTTTATAGGTGGTCTTATTTATCTTGAGCTGTAGGTCCGATAGTTCGTATGTTTCGTCGATAATAGCTTGCATACCAGTGATGTTTGTAATGTGCCCAGTTGTTGAGACCTTGTGTAGTTTATTATTAATGTTGAAATAGTTGGCTGCGTCAGTGCAGGGTCTCGGGATTGCAGTTCCAACAATTATATTGTGCACAGTATCTAGAAATCCTTGAATTCGTTTCCCATTGTAGTAAGCTTCGATTCGGGGTTTATCGTAGCACGTAGTTGATGTGTTTGATGGCAAGATATTAAAATGATGCAGTGGCACACATTTGTAAATCAACAGATGGCCAGAGATGGGGATAGCTAAAGCATCTTGAATCCCTGTGATTTTTCTGAATGTAGACGTTGGATTGACATAATAGTTTTGTCGTGCATAGTTAAGTGCAGTTTCGTGCATTCTACAAGTCAGTTGGATCAGTGATTTGTGCAAGTAGTTTAGTTCTTTATGTAGGTTATGTTCCATTGCTGCGAGTTTTGCCGCTAGTAGTCGTGCAGAAACCATTGATGGTCTTTGTAGTTCTCTCCTTTTCCGAGCTGTGTTGGTTCTTGTTGAATAAGTAGTACCATTGACCAGTCTCATAAAGGTATCCTCATCCATATCACGTAATTCGAGCGGTATCTCTTGTTCAGACACTAGAAGTTTTTTAGAGTTCTCCTTGCAGTTAATTTGGAGATACTTGGGTTTTTTCGGAAAAGTTAGGGCAAAATCCGACGTACTCGCAAGGAAGGTATTTGACAGTAGATTTCCTTTTATTGTATGGTACTTCTGGAATTTACAATCAATATTCGGTTCAACTTTCCATGCAACGAAGTATTGTCGTTGGTATCCTGTAATCTCATAGTATGGGCTGTGTCGATGTTCAATTTGCCATCTGTAATTTTGATGATGCTTCGTTCAAGAGTTTTGCTGTTTCGCAGAACCCTGTGTTGTACTTGCAATCTTCCATTGATAATTGTAGAGATTCCATGTTTTCAAATGGATTGTGGTAAAACAAGACTTTCCGGATTAAGTAACTGTTTGTCGTGGTGTAACGTGGCCATATGTATTCGTTCCAATGGACATATCTACCGCTCGCACTGTTCTTGGTCCTGAAGAGTTGAGAGTTTCCAATTTTTTCATCGGCATGAAGTTCTCCATCTTTAGAAAATAATGTTTGGTTCCACTGGAGGCATTCTTCTTGTGTGACAGGCAGTGCTGTTTGCCAGAATCGGATGCGATTCCATTGGATGTACCAAACCTTTTCTAGTTCATGTTTGTCTCGGAAGCAGATAATACCATATTGCCTATGTTTCTTTGTGTTTGCTTTGTAGACATCGATCGTTAATGGAATAGGTTTTGTTTGATTAGTTTTAAAGTAACTGCACTTGATTTCCGTTGGTATTTTGTAGATGACTGGTTGGATGTTGGCATCAGTAGGGCAAATCATGGGCACTGAAGATGGTACAACTGTCGGGAGAAGTAACATCACGATGGCTGAAAACAACCATCTTATCAGTATGTGCCGTTTCTTTTTCTTCACTTTGGTTGGTGGTGTCGGTTTATTGGTGTTTATTGAGTATCGTTGGTCTTCTGTCTCTCCAATTGGTGGAGTAAGGCGCATAGAAAAGTGCCATGGGTTGTTGCATCCTGATGGTCTGGTTTGTTGGTTATACCAGGTTGGTTGTTTCATATCGAATGTTAATGGTGTATTGAGAGTTTGCAGTACGGTACTTGTAGTATCCGTTCTCATGTCGATCCACGTTGTTGGTTCATCATAGATATGATCGTCATCATTTTCCATCGACGTATTGTAGTCACTTTTAGTCTGAGAAGATCTATCGTGCTTCGAGTAGTATGATTCGGTATCCACTGCTTTATCGTGTCCATTCTGTCCTTCAGATGAATTGACATGGGTTATGTTTTCGTATTCGGGATCAGGTTTGTACTTGGGTGTCGAAGGCGGTGTCTCTGTCAAGTCGATGTCATCGACTAAAATTTGTAGCATGCTGATGCTTTCTTCAGACGTGTTGTGTGAATTTTTCGCACTGTGGTCCTCATTATTCCTTTCTGTGGATGTGGACAATTTATCTATGCCTTCTTTGTTTTGCAGAATTTTTGAAAGATCACTCATCGTTGGAATTTTAAATAATCCTTTGATTTGTTGTTGTAATTGTTTTCGTTCAATGTGTTGACAGGTGTTGAAGGCAACACTTTCTCTTGGCGAGGGAATCGATAATTCTTCAAACAATGAACCCATTATGCAGCTGCTGTCGTTGCTTGTGTTGTCGTTCTGTATTTCCTGTGTTGACTCATTGTTGTAGTAAAAATTGTTTTTTTCTGTATCCTCTGTTTCCTTTTGTGGCATGGGCGGCTCTTTCGAATGGTCGCTTTCGATTATAGTAATATAGGCTGCACCCTCGTTGTCCAGATGAAGGTCATTGATTTCTTGCTCCTTTTGTTTCTCAAGTTCATCAAGAACATTGACGGAAAAGTCTGGCATAAGATCTTCAATCTTGAACTTTGGCTCAATAGCTTGAGTGTATTGTCGACGGACTTGCGTTGGTTGTCTTGGAGGTGGAGGATTTCTTTGTTGACGATAAGGTACGATGGCATTAGATGGTCTGCTATCTTGTTGTCGACTATTTGTCCAATTACGGTTTGAAGGCTGTCTTGGAGGATGAGTCCAATTGGTCTGTCTATTGTCATTGTATGAACGTGGGTTGCCACGTGATCTGCAGTCTCTAGCATAATGACCGATCCTTCCACAGGTGTAACAAGTTGATGTGTGCAAGTATCTCTGTTGTGGTTGTGGATAGGAATATCTCTGCTGCTGTGGTACAATAGCAGAAGTTTGGTGTTGCTGCATGAGTTTGCTTAATTGTTCTGCTAGTTGTGTCGTGTCACTATTATGAGTAGTCATAAGAGGTGCGCTAGCTTCCCATTGCATTCCACAACGGAGCAATTGTTCCTCTGTGTTAATAGTTTCTCTCAGCAGTCTATCTCGCAAAGTAGGCTGTGCGTTGTTAATCACATGAAGTATTAAGCTTTGTTCCCGGTCTTCAAGACGTTGTCTTTCTCGGGCAGCTGATTCGGCAGGTCCTATAGGTTGAGCTCCTTGATCCAATGGTGGAGGCTGATGTAATGCTTTGACGATCTTACGTATGTCATCAACAAAGGTGAGAAAACTCTCAGTGGGACTCATTTTTCGATTATGAAGTTTATGAAGGAGTACCGATCTGTTTGTTCCACATCTTGCGAATTGTGCTCTCAGTTGGGTAACTAGAGCTTGATAATCTTGTTGTACTGCAGCTGTCAATTTTCCATAGATTTCTCGGGCTGTTCCTTGTAACAGTGGAGGTAGGAGGAGTGCTTTCTCTGCATTCTGTAATCCATATTCGCGTGAGACCAAATCAAAGTGATCAATGAATGTGTTGAAATCTTTATCCATTGTATACGTTCCGACCGTTTCCTTAATGTCACGATGGACCTGATAGTTTCTTCGTGCCATATTCGCAACTGGGAACGGAAATAATTCAAGTTCTGGATCGATGTTCAAGGGTTCGTCCAGATTGACTTCTCTGACAAGATTTAGTGTGAATAAAAAGTGTGTGTGTGTGTGCGTGTGCGTGTGTATCAGCAAATTGAAAATGGTTTACACAGAGGAATTATTTACTCAGGACAAGGGAGAAAAATTTATACAAAGCAGGGAACGTGTGCCGCTTTTAACGCTGAAAAGGGGTTATTGAAATGTGAGCCGGTGAGTTCAGTCGCGCGATTCCCAGGTGTGCAAACAATAGAGCGAAGTGACGCGTGTGGCTTATGTGCAAACAATATCCGGTAGGGACAGCAAAATTTTTCAGAGGGATGACGCAACAAAATTTTTATGAATTTGTGGATCAAAGGCAATAATGATGAGTTGCAAAAATTGTTTCTTTTTACTTTTTCGTTAAAACGATTCAAGAGTTGTAACGCAAAAAAATTTAGTATCTTGGCCTGGGCTTGATTGCAGGGCCTGGGCGAGATCACCAGTTGAAGAGTTTTGCGTGTTGATCAGACACACGAAACTCCCACTTCTAGACAATGGGGAACAATTGCCTAGGAATTTATAACAGTCACGTGACACTTACTGCAATTGCTTCTTCTTCCTTAAGTAGTTCGTAGTCTTCTGGGTCCTTGTAATCCGGTAGTTCTTCTTCTTCTTATTCTGGTCGACCGTGAGGTTTCGAGTCTGTGTTTCTTGAGTCTTGGTAGTCTTGTCTTCTTTTGTCTTCCTGGCAGCTGCTTGAGTTTGTCTGTTGGCCAATAAATGACGAGAGCGAATCAGATTACTTGACGGTTTCCTCGAGCTCGGAATTCACAATAGAAACGTGCGCCCTAATGAACAATTGAAATCTCTCTTGTGTCTCTCTAATAGGTCCTCCTGAAGGGCGTCTTCTTCGTTACCTCCGAAAGATAACGGATAACTCAAATCAAATCAATCAATAATCCTCTAGGAATGTATCCTAGGAAACAAGGAGGCCTTTCTCAAATGTATCGACGATATGTGGCTCTCGTAAACTTAATTCAATTCAACAAGGATCGCTAGCGATAAATAACTCTGTCTAGTAAAGCGCTTACCACTTGTCTTTCCCTCAGAGATGAGTCCTCTTCTTCGTAGGGTGTTTTGAAGTCCGGTGGACCTCTCCGAGTCTGAATTTTTAGCTCGGATTTTCGCTTGTATTTATAGTAAAATTTTGGGGAAAAACCGGTTCTACTACCGGGTGTTTACATTGGGCATACATGTTTGCACAGTGAGGTCAGACTTGTTTGATCAGCTGCGTTTTGGGGGGTTTTCAGGTGAACATTACCATATTTGGAATATTGTGTAAATACAGGTGCAGAAACCGATGAGTCATGTTTGCTTCAAGTAAATACAGCTGTCGAGAACCAGTTCTCCGATTTCATGTCAGATGACTTGCTTCAAAAATAGCGCATGACTCATTCCTAAAAATAGATTAAACATTATAGCTAAGGTTTCCTTGTGACATTACTTTAAGTAGCGCGTTAAGTAAAAACATATTTTACAACTCTCTACAGCGCAAATTGAGTTGTCTCTGGCAGCAGCGGAGAAGTTTAATTTTATGCAGTCCTTGACCGATTTCTCAGCTGCTGCTGATCACAGCTCCAGCAGAAGCCGCACTGAGCGGAGAGTCAGCAACTGGGAGTCTGTCCACCATGACATGTAGCTCGATTTTGGTGTCTCTCTTGAGGGAACGAATCCGTTTGGATTGAAATGGACCACCACCCACCTGTCTTCAAATCATTCGAGCACGATATGTTGCTGTGTATGTCATTGTCGCTGTCCATAGTGGAGAAGCGCGCTCCGTTGTGGTACTCCATAGAATCGAATCCGACAGTGGACCTGTCCCTCAGCATCTCTCGGTACGTCATCTCATATTTGGTGCTGGAGTCTCATCTATGGCCGGCTGCGTACAGCTGTTCAGTCCATGGACTGGAGCCTGGGGGGACGCCCCACCCAACTGGAGTTGAAAGCTCCAGAAAAATATTTTTCGCTGCGACTCTAACCCTGGCCTGTGCGCTCTCAGCAACTGTTGCCAGGCAGTTCAAGCTCACGAGTGTCGGCTGCTTCATCGACCTGACGACTGGCGGAAGAGACGTCAACGAGCTGAAAGACTTCGGCTTCACCCGGTTTGGCCAAGCCAGCCTGCAGCAGGGAACATTCGAGAACTTCCAGTCCAATGTGTCTGTGCGCAGTTCCACAATGACCCACGACCTCTGCGGAAGCGTGTGCACTCTGGGCGGCTTCCAGTACATTGCGCTGCAGTCCTGGTAGTGGTGCTATTGTGGCAACGTCTATGGCCGGCAGGGCAGCGCTGCCAGCACTGACTGTAATACGGCATGCTCAGGCAATGCAACCCAGAACTGCGGAGCTAACTACAGAAACTTCGTGCTCAAGCTGAACTACATCTGCAGTGACTGTGAGCTGCTTCTTTACTGCAACTTTGTACTTTTTAACAATCAAAGCCGGAAGTCTGTTACGATTATGGTTTCAGCAAGCTGAGGCGAACATCTGTCTGTTTCGAAATATACTTTCGTTAGCTTTGCTTTTACGTACCTTTGCATGATTTGAGTTCACAAACAAATGGTGCTCTTTTTTACTGTGCCTGAGTCAATTCCTGAGTCTCCCCCATTCAATCACAGGCTTTGTCCTCGGCAACCGCACCCTGGTCGGCATCAGCAAGCCGAATGCGCCGGCCTTGTGGAGTCTCAAAGCTCGTGGACCTATCGAGTGCCTCATCCTGTGCGGTGTCGGCTGCGAGGCGGTGGTCTTCAACCATGAGCAGGGCCTCTGCCACCTGCTGGAGTTTGCTGTGGTGTCAGCTGCTCTCGACAGCGCCGGCAGCGGCGAGTTCTTCGTCCGCGGCTGAGCCTGAGACAAGCTTTTGAATGCGGTGCAGACGCTGGAGCACGAACATTGTGTGTGCACCGACGATTATCGGAACCACGAACCAAATCGCGTGTGGCGTCCTTGTTTAACTAATTAATACGGCTATTGAATCTCAATAATTCTTTACTGTGATTTAGAGACCGAACTTTAAGAGGCTTAGCAGTGTGATCAACTAGTCGCAAAAATAGCCAACAAAAGTATACTCAGCAACATTTCAAAAGTGACACCCGTGACGAGAGGCGATAATTTGTCTCAGTTGAGACGCCAATAGCAAGCTAAAAACCGCCAAAATTTGCCAGCAGTTCAGGTACTCTCACTGATGCAAGCATCAACCCGCGTCCCCAGTACCGCAGTCTCCGATGCATGGAGCGAGTCCCGTCATTCTAGACTCAAGTGAGAGAAATTTTCACTGAGTCTGTTGCTGAGTATATTTGATTTGACAAAACATTTGTGTGTTTATTTACTAGAAATTGAGCTTCTTGAGAATTATACTCGTATATCTCTGGTTATAAAAGCGAGAGAAATTGCATGAACACAAATGTTGTACATTATTTGCGCCTTAGCGAGCAATGTACTGTAAGCTCCCTTAGCTCCCTTGTGCAGAATGTAGAAATAAAATAAGGTGTCTTCGTCTGCAGCTGTGCTAAATCGGCTTTTTGGATGCTCATCTCACTGGATCTCACCAGGGTTCAACTGAATGGTGTGTTGACCAGCTTTCTACTCGGTTGTGACTGATTGGTTGACGCACTAGGCGAGGATCCTGTGGTTGAGCGTTGTCCCATATTAAGGCTCGATCAGTGAAATGGGAGAAATTTTTATCAGTGTGTCCATATTTGGCTGGTTGCACTCGTTGAAGGTTCAGCAGCTCCGTCTAGATAAAGATGCATGACTACCGAAGTTGGAGATGATGCAGGAACATTCAGGTGATGAGCTGATAAAGTTTGAAGGCTTGGCAAGGCCGCACTGAGGCGCAGAGCGAGTTCGTTTATACGGGTATGAAATTTTCCAGCTCTTATTGGAAAAAGCTGACCCTCGGCCAGAACCGATGACCTATCCCGATGGTCTGAAGGGCTGGCGACTTAATTCTTGTTTCAGAAGATGCGCAATAAAACGTTGGCCCGTGTACTTGAGCTTCGTGTGCTTGCGTTTCTCCGTTCGGATTCAGCAAAGAATAGTCAGCGGGGGATTTTTCCTTGCTAATTTTTTTCTTGGTATAAAAATGGGCGAGAAGATGGCCAGGTAGTCCTACTGTTAACTTTCCTAACGAGAGTCCAAATTTGAAGCTGTCACTCTAGTTGCGAATACAAAAGAAACAATATGCAACCAATATGAATATTTTTAAACCGTGGTCTTCAAACTCTGAATGGTAAGTTGTCAGACAGATGGAGAAAATGTACTAAGTTCTGAGGAAAATTGAGCTATGACAGCCACTTAGTCACTGCACGCGCTCAAATAGATTTCGTCACAGCATAGACCTACCATCATGTCCCTCGGATTCTCTCCCTTTCTGCATGCAGAAGGCCTATGGTATAGATTCCCTCATTATCATTTGTCGTCTTCACCTTGCCAGTCATCTTAAGAGCGATGCATTCGCGGCCGCTTTCGAGTCTTGGAGGCTGGAGCTGGCCGATACGGAGATGCCAGCCGAGCTGTGCTCTCTGGTGTGAAGGACGGCTTCCGTATTCGCAATGTCTGCGGCGCCTTCAAAGTGGTTGATCAGGAGAACCACGGCTCCATCCGTCATGCTGCTGTCCAAGCCCTGATCCAAGAAGAGTTACGGACTGGGAGGTACCGCGTTTGTAGTCAGCCGACTATCGTCAGAGCCATTGGCGCCATTCCCAAGCCTGTTGGACGCATCCGGCTCATCCATGACTGCAGCCAGCCACGGGGCGCCGCTGTCAACCACATGTTCGCGGGCCAGCAGCATTTGCCAGGAGGCTGCGCAGGGGCATGTGCAAGGTGGACTTGAGTCAAGCCTATCGCTCCTGCGGCATCCACCCGAGTAATCACTGCCTTACCGGCTCAAAGTTCACCTTTGATGGCGATTTCAAGCCGACCTACGTGGTGGACATCCGGCTGCAGTTTGGCAGTAAAAGATGCTAGAAACTGCTGCTGATATCACCACCTTGTATAGAATTCAGGCGAGCAGGTCATGTTCTTTTTATCGTAAGGCAGGAAGTGAAAATAAATATTGGAAGTAGAACCCAGAAAAGTTAGCTCTGCTTAACTTTAACTGAAAGAATAACTTTGATGACAGACAACTAAAACTGAATTAAACTAGTCAGAATTTCTGGAAATGGACTATTTTACAAACTGGAAAAACAGGCTGACAACCAAGTTAGCGTTGAGTTCCTTAGAATTCTTTCTCTCGGACAGAGAAATAACGTTTCTGCCCGCCCACCCGCCCGCCCACCCGCCCGCCCACCCGCCCGCCCGCCTGTCCGCGGTGCCGCCCTAGAACCACGCACCAGTTTGCCGTGAATGCATTGCATTCAATATGACTGGCAAGGAGAAGGCGAAAAATGCTGAGAATCTGATAGCCAATAAGCAGAATTAAGCGAGCGCAACTGACAAGACCAATTGGCCAGGTGCAGCTGTTTGCCAGGCCATGTACAGGATCAGTAACAAAAAGACAGGCTATATTGTACCTCTCTCCATTGCATATCCGTTTCCTTGGTGACATGTCGTAGAGTGTTTGCTCATCCCACTTTCTGCCAATAACTATGCATTTGTTTTAATATAATGGAAAGAACTGCTAGGTCACTCCTCACTCCCACTTGCCATGCGAGCACCAGCTGGGATGCAAGCAAGAACGCAGCCCAGGATAAAATGTTGCAATTCTATAAAAATCTATTTTTCATGTGCGGCAACTCATTCCAAGTTTCTTTTTTTTAACAAAAAATACTTGGCGCATTTAGTCTGGAGCGGTCCATATAAAAAGCCTTTCTTATTGAAGACCTGGACCAGACTTGCTATCGCAACCACCAATCAGAAATTTCCATTCCCACTACTAGCATAAAGGCAGTTGTCGATTTTCCTCTTTCAGAATTCTGTAGCCCGAGTGTAGCCTGAGATTTCAGCTGTTAGTGAGCTGGAACTTCTAAAATGCCCGTTGAAAGCTCCAGAAAAATATTTTTCGCTGCGACTCTAACCCTGGCCTGTGCGCTCTCAGCAACTGTTGCCAGGCAGTTCCAGCTCACGAGTGTCGGCTGCTTCATCGACCTGACGACTGGCGGAAGAGACGTCAACGAGCTGAAAGACTTCGGCTTCACCCGGTTTGGCCAAGCCAGCCTGCAGCAGGGAACATACGAGTACTTCCAGTCCAATGTGTCTGTGCGCAGTTCCACAATGACCCACGACCTCTGCGGCAGCGTGTGCGCTCTGGGCGGCTTCCAGTACATTGCGCTGCAGTCCTGGGAGTGGTGTTATTGTGGCAACGTCTATGGCCGGCAGGGCAGCGCTGCCAGCACTGACTGTAATACGGCATGCTTCGGCAATGCAACCCAGAACTGCGGAGCTAACTACAGAAACTTCGTGCTCAAGCTGAACTACATCTGCAGTGACTGTGAGCTGCTTCTTTACTGCAAATTTGTACTTTTTAACAAACAAAGCCGGAAGTCTGTTACGATTATGGTTTCAGCAAGCTGATGTGAACATCTGTTGTGAGCTGCGACTCACAATTCCCTTGCACCGACCCCAGAATTCTTTTAGCCTTTCACCCCAGCCATCTGGGCGATAAATAGAAGACAACAATAGAATCGTTGCGTTTTTCGCTGCTTTGACTCGTTTGACCCCTGCCAGTAAGATACGCGTTTAACGATTCATTCATTTCCTGCTCTCTTCATCATACACTTGCTTAACCTTCCCGACCTCAGTGTCCTCTGATTGGACACGAGTGGCCAACCGCTCATCCAAAGATCCTCTATCCTTCCGCGTCTGCCCTCGAGTCTGCGAAGTGTCGGTACGCCTCCAGACCGCTACCCACATCACTCTGGTGCTGTTGAGTGGCCGCCTGCTCAGTCATCCGCGTATCCTTCTCGCAGGGCTAAGCGAGTGTCTGTCCGCTCCTAGCCCCTCATCTCTACCTCGGAGTGTCATTACGCCTCGAGGGTCGCCGCTCCCCTTCCCTCCTCCACGGCAAGCTCTAGGCAGTCCGGACCCGAACCCCGACTACCCGTCTGCTGTCCGCTCGACGGTAACGGATATTACAGCACATCTGTCTATGCAGCAATGCAAATCGAATTGACTATCGTGATCTTTATAGCTAGCTTCGAGTTCACAAATGGTGCTCATTTTTGTTACAACTTGAATTGATGAGGAAGACTAAGACAGCATCTGATAGTTTGCACTGTATAATGCGCTGCTTGGTGGATGTTATTCCTCCCATCGATCGGCTCTTGTATTTCTTCTTTGAGCTGAGATGTCTCTATCTACTAAGCTGTAGCTGCACTTGCTACGGAGTCATTGACATTAGACAGTAGACAAAGTTAGGCTTTGTGCCAACTAAATAAATAAAAGTTCAAAGCCAAAACCACAACAATTTTATTACTGTGCCTGAGTCAATTCCTGAGACTCCTCTGCTCAATCACAGGCTTTGTCCTCGGCAACCGCACCCTGGTCGGCATCAGCAAGCCGAATGCACCGGCCTTCTGGAGTCTCAAAGCTCGTAGACTCACTGAGTGCATCTTTCTCTGCGGTGTCGGCTGCGAGGCGGTGGTCTTCAACCATGAGCAGGGCCTCTGTCACCTGCTGGAGTTCGCAGTGGTGCCAGCTGCTCTCGACAGCGCCAGCAGCGAGTTCTTCGTCCGCGGCTGAGCCTGAGGCAAGCTTTTGAGTGCGGTACAAATGCTCGAGCACGAACATTGTGTGTGCACCTAGGATTGTCGGGATCACCAATCATGTCGCGTGTGGTGTCCTTTAAACTAGTTACTAGAGATATTTAATCTCGTTCTTAACTGTGATTTTGAAACCGAGCAGTGAACTTTAAGAGGCCTAGCAGACTGTGATGAACTAGTGAGGTTCGCAAGCGAAAGTGTTATTTTTTAAGGCATTGTGCCCGTGGCGCATTCTTTCGCTCCTTTTTGTGTTGCGCCTACCTTCGCCGCGTGCCCCCCGGCTCTGCACCTTTGGCTGCTCACCTGCTTTGCTCTCTGCACGCGCTTGCCAAAATATTTTTTTCCGCTGTTACTGAGCTCAAAAACCTGCGTTCTCATTTCATTTTAATCTTCGACTTACCGTTAAAGCATCATTTTAGCCACTGATTTTCATAACACTGTATGCTATCGTTATCCAAATACATGTCTTGGTGAGGGGATCGCCCCACTCCTCCCTGCTCGTGCCTTCGCAATTTTTCGCAAGGATAAACACATTGGTTGTCTTTATCAAAGCAGATAAGCAGTTGGCTGTCCCTGTGAAAGCAGATAAGCATATTGGCTGCCCCTGTGAAAGCAGATAAGCATATTGGCTGCCTCTGTGATAAGCATACCTGTCAGATTATTAATCGCAATCACCGACTAACAGTATAACTACAAAGGGGTGATTTTGTTCGGCACCCGAACGGAACAAGGCAAGCACACGAAACTCAAGAAAACAGGCCAATTTTTTGCGCATCTTCTAAAAACAAGAATCAAGTCGCCAGCTCAGATTTTTTAGACAAAGTCAGATTTGTCTCATAATATTTGTATTCACAAATTATCACTGCAGATGTACACGCCTGAGTGAGCGTGTGCCCCATTGTGCTGCAGGAGGTGCGAGATGGTAGGCAACACCGTGAAGTGCACTGCTGAACCGCCGGATGGCAAATCAACTCCGTCTCTAAAAATAAACTGCAATATATGAGGAGGAAGAACTGAAGCGACTTTCGCGAAGACCACCGCTGGCACTAGCTCTACAATTTTCCAGAACGGAGTTCTTGCTACCAGCTCCTGCGTCCTGAGGGAACTGCAGGGCTGAGCGGGGGGAGCTGCAGGACTGAGCGGAGGGAACTGCAGGACTGAGCGGAGGGAACTGCGGGACTGAGCGGAGGGAACTGCAGGACTGTTGCTGCCGGTCGTCGAGGCATTCACTGACGGCCGGCCGGTCCATTTCCCGAGTACCGGCAGGGCTGTTCACATCGCAGGCTGTGGCCAAGAGCTGTTCGAAAACTCCACAAAGATGCCTTCCGGCCGTTTCCAGCCATTAGAAAATTATCTAGATTATTGTAAAGCATTGCAAGGCGACTCTAAAATAAAAGTTTGCTCCATATTTGACAATGTGCCTTACATATTATAAAGTTCCTTTTTCTACTTAGATTAGTAGCCACTATATTTTTTATTATTCGAATGTGCTTTTACAATCGATATTATCCAGACTACCTTTTTATGTATTTTAGCACAGATTGCGTCCCGTATTACTGTCCACTGCCAGTACCAGTAGTATTGCCCGCCTCCTGATTCCGTGGCTTATCTTTCGAAGATTCAAGTAAGAAATAATTAGACAAGTAAATATACAGTGATTTAGACAAAATGGCCAACAGTTAGTCATATATTTATCAATATCTGCGATTCGGGCCTTCCTCCCACGTGACCAAACTGTCATCTTCTGTGTACTGAAATTATTCACTTCCAGCACCACTTCTTTACGCTGACTAACTCCGTCCCAGCAGCAGAGCTGCAGTTCCCTCCGCTCAGTCCTGCAGTTCCCTCCGCTCAGTCCTGCAGTTCCCTCCGCTCAGTCCTGCAGTTCCCTCCGCTCAGTCCTGCAGTTCCCTCCGCTCAGTCCTGCAGTTCCCTCCGCTCAGTCCTGCAGTTCCCTCCGCTCAGTCCTGCAGTTCCCATCGGCTCAGTCCTGCAGTTCCCTCCGCTCAGTCCTGCAGTTCCCTCCGCTCAGTCCTGCAGTTCCCTCCGCTCAGTCCTGCAGTTCCCTCCGCTCAGTCCTGCAGTTCCCCTCGGCTCAGTCCTGCAGTTCCCTCCGCTCAGTCCTGCAGTTCCCTCCGCTCAGTCCTGCAGTTCCCTCCGCTCAGTCCTGCAGTTCCTCTCGGCTCAGTCTCCTGCTCATCCCCGACCTGGCCGCCGGCCGGCGTTTCCTGGTCGACACTAGCGCAAAGGTGAGTATTTTTCCGGTCTCAGGGGCCGACGCCCGCACGCACTCACCTGGCCCGCCACTTTTCGGGGCCAACGGCAGCCTGATCCGTACCTTCGGCAGCCAGACGCTCACAATTGACCTTGGCGTCAAGACCTGTACCTGGCCGTTCATCCTTGCCGAGGTGACCCGGCCGTTGATCGGCGCCGATTTTCTGCGGCATCCTCTTGGTGGACCTGCCGAACCGTCGCTTGCTGGACGCTAGCTCGTTGTCCAGTGTCCACCGACATCCGGCTCTTTGCGGGCAAAGACATCCGGTGGCCGACGCTCTGTCCCGTTGCACCGTTGCCTCCGTGCAGCCGCTGCTTCCTGGTATCGTGCGCAGACTTAAGACGACCCTGCGCTTGCGGACACCGGTCTTAGGCTAGAACGAGTGGCGCTTGGCCCCGGCCTGGAGGTTCTCTGCGACACAGTAACCGGCCGTCCACGACCGCTCGTGCCCGCCGACTTCCGCCGTGCCGTCTTCGCGACGCCATCCTCAGCCTGGCGCACCCGTCAGTCTGCAGCAAATGGCGCCTTGTGTCCGAGAAGTTCGTGGCCCGGACTCAAGAGGAACGTCGGCCAGTGGGCACGCAGCTGCATCACCATCAACTTTTTAGGACTTGCTTTTTATCTTCTGGTTAGGTCTTCTGTGTACGCAGTGATATTGTCGGTTTTGTTTTACTCAATGCCTTTGTGTATTTTAACTGTGCGTTCGGAGACCTGAGAAATGAATTAGCATCATACTACTGCAGTTTGCGGTGAGTAGTAGGATAAGTGTAGCTTATCACCAGCTTTCCTCAGCGCTTTGGCAGCTGGATCAGTTTATTGGCAGCATTGGCTTTCTGATAGACTTTGATTACTGATTTTCCACTCTACCTACTGAGCCTCAGTAGCGTGATGCGCGTGATTGTCGGTTTTAATCAAGACAGTATTAGCGTCGTGAGCAGTCAGTGTGCAATTAAATGCTCAGACTAATGAGTTCGAGGTGGCATGAGCAGGCCTTTATTTCAGAAGGGCAGAGTTCCTTACTCACAGCTAAAGAAGGACTCTCATATGATACAGGTTTCCATTTTATTGGGCTTTCTCACAAGACGTGAGCTACTTCATTGTATTGTTCGCTAACTTCGGTTTTGAGCTGTCTTCGAAAGTCTTAAATCTCAATAAAACAAACGGATTATTGAGCAGGGTGAGCACAGAGTTAAATATATTTACTCCGATCTTACTGAATTAACCATGCAATATAATCAATTCACACGTTTAATTGTGCATTCAGCAAGCTGATTAAATGGGGATTTTTTCTGAATATTATTGCTGCTTTTATTTCAAATAAGGCTGGTGAATATATTGTTAGAGCACAGTGGAAATTGAGTTGCCACTGGCTGAAGCGGAGAAGTTCAGTTTTCTGCGGTCCATGGCCGATTCATCAGCTGCTGCTGATCACAGCTCCAGCAGAAGCCGCACTGAGCGGAGAGTCAAAGCCCCGGAGCCTGAGTTCCATATCATGTAGCTCGCGCGTGTTGTCTGTCCTGAAGGATATAGTCCGTTTGGATAGAAATGGTGGCATTCGTTGAACCACCACCCACCCTTGCCCCAAATATTCGAGCACGATCCGTCAATGAAGAGTCCTTCAATTTCGGGTTCCAGGGCTGAGGCTTTGTCGTTGTCGTTGTCGAAAGTGGAGAAGCGCGCTCCTTTGCTCTTCTCCATAGCATCGAATTCGACATTGGACCTCTTCCTCAGCATCTCTCGGTACGTCATCTCATATTTGGTGCTGGCGTTTCCCACCTGGAATCCAGCATACTCAGCATGCAGCTCAGTCCCATTCCACAGCTCCATCTCCACTCTGAGTGTGGTACCGCCAGCGCTCAGCGAGTGGATGGCGGAGAGACCTGCGGGATCGGACAGAAGTCAAAGGCGCTGATGTGAATGGCCAGATTTAGCTGACAATCGATAAACAAATTGTAACACTGCAATAAATTGTAACAAGGTAACACTTGTATTCTCACATCGAAATTCTACCAGCTGTCTGATGATCAAATTCATACAATCTGAGTTTTTCTGTTCAACTGGAACAAACCTGTTTTCGAGAAAACTTGTTTTCTAATACAAGTCCCTGAGAACTCAAAAGTTATTAGATTTAGAGAGTCCATTGAAGATGTACCTATAAGTCAGGTCTAAAGACCCACAGATCCAATTAAGTTTCCTGTGCTCCAGAAAGCAAAAGGCAACCACCCATCTTCAGCACCCAGTTGCCTCCCCTAAATGCAACAAATGGGCTAGACAATTCTCGCCGCATGGGCAGTCCGTTTCATTATTTCATCATGAGGTCGACCTCACTAAAAATGGGTCAAACCATCTGGCTTGTCAGCCGATTGCTGCACTCTTCTCCGGACTGTTCTTGCAAGAGATTGATTGTTGAAATGTGATCGTCTTAATTCACCTTATTGTTTTCAACGCCTCACTTTACCAGTAAGATTGCTTTGTAACTCGCCTCGATTTAAAAGTACATCTTTCCTCCTCTCGTTCACTTCTGAATGAGATTCAGAGTTTCATTTCCGGAAAAAAACGGATAAATTTACTCACCAATCCAGAAATCTGTTTCGTCGCCGAAACCCGCCTCATACTCAACCCAGGTGCGTTGGAAACTGACGTTCCCTGTGTACCTCTGCTGGATCTTGATGAAGTACTGGCCAGCCTGGTTCAGACTGAGAAACTTCGAGGAGCCTTTTAGTAAGACAGAGCGTGGGTTCATATCACAATTGAGCCCAGCCCGCTCACAAACTTCTCCAGTTCGTCTCGTCCGCGGCTCGTCCGCCTTGGCAAGGCACAGCTGACTCGTCATGGACGTCACCTGCCACCCAATCAGGCAGGACAAGTTAAGTGGCTCGAAGCTCATAGTGGGTCTGAAAGAAAACGTTAAAAACATTTTTTATTTTTACTTTCCAAAAGAAAGTACATCTTTTCACAAACCTCAGCACATGGCATTGTTTCGCGAATCTGCAGAACAACTGAAGCTGAGCAGTCTTCCAGTCTGCTGACACCCTCAGCGGACCAATTAAGAAGCGAGAACTCAAGGCCGAGCTCACAATGCTCTGAGCACTCCACAGTTTCATGAAGGTGACCGAGCGAGTAGAGAGATTAGCAAGCTGAGACCTCACAGCTTCCAATGTGGCCTCATCTTCCAGCACCAGATCCAGCTTGAGGTAGTACATGCTACTGCTGTTGTCATACATGACTGACTCGCTACCCCAGCTGCTGATGTTGTGGCAGAGCAGAGGCTCGATGAGGAAGTGGCCAATGATGTCGAGTCTCTGGTGCACTCGAGCAGTGCAGTTCCCGAGGTTGATCGAGCGGATGAACCGCAGCTGACGGCATGCCGGAAGGGAGTATTTCTGTCTCACCTCTTTCAGATCAAAGAAGGTCTGGTTCTGCAGCATCGGGCGGTAGCTAAGTTGATGGCAGGTGTAATTCACGGTCAGCATCAGGTTATTTAATATCACTGATGGATCTGATCGAATTTTTGATCTGCGGAAAAGGTCGTGAGCTCCGATTTGCATTGAAGTGGGGCCAAATCGAATCTGCTCCCTACTTATCTGCACGAGCTTATTACTGGGAACTTACGCAAACTCCCCAGTGTCTTCGGCACGTGTACTTTGAAATCGGATGACACCCTTTGATTTGTTAGGGCTCCAAATGAAGCTTTTAACGTTCACTGTGCCGAAAGTGGTTTCCATGGATGCCTGGATGCTTGAAATGGTCAGGAAGCTCACTGACCTCGGTGACAGGTGCTGAACTAGCATGGCAAAACGGAAATGTAAGCTTTCATTCCACGGCTCAGAGCACCCCACGGTTCAGAACCCTACGGCTCAGAACCCCACGGCTCAGAGCACCCCACGGTTCAGAACCCTACGGCTCAGAACCCCACGGCTCAGAGCACCCCACGGTTCAGAACCCTACGGCTCAGAGCACCCCACGGTTCAGAACCCTACGGCTCAGAACCCCACGGCTCAGAGCACCCCACGGTTCAGAACCCTACGGCTCAGAACCCTACGGCTCAGAGCACCCCACGGCTCAGAGCACCCCACGGCTCAGAGCACCCCACGGCTCAGAACACCACGGCTCAGAACCCCACTTCTCAGAGCACCCCACGGCTCAGAGCACCCCACGGCTCAGAGCACCCCACGGCTCAGAGCACCCCACGGCTCAGAGCAGATTTTATGCTTCTTGGTGACTATAAAAGGCCTGTGCTACGTGCACTCACCTTTCCGTTCTGTTTCAAGAAGTCTATTCCGCTCTCGTTTTCTCAGTTAGTACTGAGAGAGCGGTGGCGCAGTGTGTGTGAAGCCGCGCGTTGTAATCCCCTGCCTGACCGCAGCAGCCTCACTGACGAAACGTTCCATGTCGGGGAGCGCGGTCTAGATAGGCACTGGTGGTTGTGCTGAGTACGCGACCTCGACCCCGAGGATCTCGCCGTTTGGCAAAGGAGAGGTACCGATAGGATTTGTCGGACCTTCGCAGAAACCACAGACCGGCCTCAACTGCAGAGTAGTCGCGGAATTAGGCCAGCTAAGGAATAATTATTGTACTACTTGCTGTTTGGTCATCTACCTCAGTAGTATGGGTGAGCAGAACATGGCCGACAGGGCGGAGATAGGAGGTGGGGTAATGCGTTGAGTGGGTGCGCCTATCTTTACACTGGGTACGGCCATAGACTCCTAAATAATAGCATCTGGAATGGAAGCGGAAAAATATTTTTTAACGCATGGGGCAACTTCTGTTATTTTATGCATGATTATTTAGGAGCAATTATTTAGATGCTATTGCTTAGGAGTCTATGTTACGGCTAACACAACAGAGATAGGAAGAGAGGCCGGCCTATCTCTTTGCATTTGGGATGATATGAAACTGCCGCATTAGCACTGCAGAAATACGCGGTAGTATAAAAATGTGAGACTGTGCTCACAGTCTCACCCACCCCACTCCGCTAGTCTATAAGGGTGGGGATTTTTTCTCATTAAGAGAGGAAAGCTTTGAAAAAAACTATTTCGTCGCGGAAGTTTGAACTGCTAGCATGGATCTTAGCAACATGGATCTTGAAGTACAGGAATACAAAGGCAATAGATTCATCAGGAACTCAAGCCTGGAATCCCGGGATGTTTAACTACGCTCCAGCCGTAATTTAGCAATGTACTAGAGTTTAATAGGAATCAAATTCAAATGTCTCCTTTGCTTTATTGTTTGGATTATGTGTCTCTACGTTTGATCACAAGACGGACAAAGTCCATGCAATATCCGTTCTTCTTTATATTGGAATGGAAAATATTTGCTACAATCCGCTCAGCTGGCCAGTTTCTCGAGTGCATCAAAGTTGCAGTCCATTTGAGTCCATTTTGATATGCTCAAAGCGCCAGCCTTTGCCCAATACAGATTGGGCAGTTCTGCATTCAGCAGGAAATCCTAGCCTTCCAAACTAACAGTGAGCAGAAAGCTGCAGTAATTGAGTGTTGGAACATAACTTTAAAGAGTAGGATGTGGAAATAGGGGGCCGGTGGCAGAGCGGTCAACGCGTTTGCCTCTCGCACCACGGTCCCTAAGTTTGATTCCACGGCGAGGCCACATTTACGCTCGTATTTAGGGCGCAGCCGCGCAGAGAAGGCGCAATTTACGCCTTTGACGGCCAACCTCCAAGGCACAGTGAAGTGCACACTGTCTGACGATGAGAAAGTCAGGGCAGATGCACACACCGAAATGGGCAGAATTGCCTCCTCGCTGGCTGCGGGTCTAGTGTCACGAAATGATGTGCCATTGCCCGCAGCCCTCCTGCAATTATTATTATTATTATTAAGATGTGGAAATATTTCACTCACAAGAGCACACCCCGATGAATTCTGATAGCCGCCGAGGTGGGTCATTTACGGCTCATATGAGAAGCTTGACCAGTATTTGCGCATTTTTTAGCAGTTTGGACCGTACTTATGAAGTTTAGAGCCACCTGTGCGGGTGATGTGTCTAAAGTGTGTAAAAAGTTGTGCAAAAGTTGCTTAACTTTTCAGCGGCTCTCGAGGCTAACGCGGCCTAAAAGTTGGTCATATGTTTTTGATGGCTCAAGTACGTTTAAAAAGTGTCTCAAGTGGCGCAAGCTGCTCAATGGCTGGTCAAGTGTCTCAAGTGGCGCAAGCTGCTCAATGGCTGGTCAAGTGTCTTAAGTGGCGCAAGCTGCTCAATGGCTGGTCAAGTGTCTCAAGTGGCTCGCACTTCTCAATGGATGCAAAAGTATCGCAAGTGAGTTTCTGTGAGCTAATATATTTTAATCTACTTATTGCACGTAACTCTGATATGTAACACTAATATACTTTGCTATAATACCCTGCAAGGTATTTCAGTCTGCGTCATATGACTGGTTCCATGCATGGAACTACTCCAAAACGTAGAAGTCGAACCTGCGTACACTGATCGAAGCAACACAGGTACCGAAAATATTATTACTTCAACGTACTGCACATGCATAAAGCTGTTCGAACAGTGCATAATGTCTGTGACTGTACTTAAAAGTAATCCTAACTATTCGAAGCTGTTCCAAGCTACCCCATATGTATTCAACTGTACGCGAAGCGATGCGAAACTATTCGAAGCTACCCAATGTGTATTCAAGTGTACTCGAAACTATTCGAAGCTACTCAATGTGTATTCAAGTGTACTCGAAACTATTCGAAGCTACTCAATGTGTATTCAAGTGTACTCGAAACTATTCGAAGCTACTCAATGTGTATTCAAGTGTACTCGAAACTATTCGAAACTATTCGAAGCTACCCAATGTGTATTCATGTGTACTCGAAACTATTCGAAGCTACCCAATGTGTATTCAAGTGTACTCGAAACTATTCGAAGCTACCCAATGTGTATTCAAGTGTACTCGAAACTATTCGAAACTATTTGAAGCTACCCAATGTGTATTCAAGTGTACTCGAAACTATTCGAAGCTACCCAATGTGTATTCAAGTGTACTCGAAACTATTCGAAGCTACTGGAACCTTTTGCGAAGCAAATAAAAGTGAGTGATATGCGCAGTTGTGCGTGTTGACTCTGAAGACAGCTGGAGTTCATTTTTTGGGTTTTACTATATATACGTGATGTGCTGTAGACTGCTGAGCAGCCTCCAGGCAATCTGTGAGTCAGGCTGTTCTAGGTCTGTGGGAGGGCTGGGGTTGGTAGTTAGTGTTCCCCGTGCACTGTCACTTCCGCTCGCCACCCCCTCCGCTCTCGTTCTCTCGTTCCAGCTCTGTCTGCGCACTGAGTCACGTTGCACACCATGGTGCAATCGCTTAAGTTCGGAAGAAGACTGGCAGAACAACGCTCAATGCTACTACTATGAGTAGAGCACAGTCCGACGAATCCTTGAGATCGTGTTAGCATTGTGGTAGCACCACTTCTTTATATTGAAAGCACGTTTCTGTCTTCCTGTCTTCATGCGGACCTTAGGGACCTTAGGGACTAATGTAAATGTTTTAATTGCTCATATACTGCATGCTTCATTTGTTACATTTATATCAATATTTGTTTTAAAAACTACACCACAGACATTTGCGCACAATTGGTTTTACTTTTAATTTGTTTTATTGATTGATTTGTTTTATTGAATAATTTGTTTTACTGTTTTTTTTCTCTACTCATCTACACTATGAATGCCGCACTCTTTTTTATGTGCCCAAAACATATGCATTTATTATATACACAAAAATAAGCTCATATCGATCTACCATAATCATTACTTAAAAATCCCACCCCCAATATTCTATTTTTATAAAATAATTCTCAAACTCGTAATAATAAATAAATATGGTGCAAGGGCGTAAGCCGACGCACGGGTCCAACAAATCCGGATAGGATTGTTGGCGCCCACACTTAGAATCATTCCTGTCTTCATGCGTCTTACAGCGTTTCGTGTTCACTCACGTTTACTTGCATTTGTCTGCTAACTTATTGAGAAGTTAAGGCCGTGTGTTGCATTTAAAAGCATAGCGTCAGACTTCAGAAGCAGAAATCTAAGTCTTGGGAATCATTGCTTGATTCTGTTAGATTCCGAGGAAACTTGGCAATTGGAGCCTGACTACCAGGTTGTTTCACTGCGACGAAGAACCAGAGTGTGAGGCCGGATACTTTCCTCTTGGAATCTAGTTCCTGTCTTGGTCATTTTACCAATTATGTGTGCCACGCTACCACAGGTACAACATACGTTAGATGTGTTTAGGTCAGACAGAATTATTACTCGGATGTGATCCCAAATTAGGAAAATAATCCCACTCTATCTATTCCATCATGATTTTATCCTTTCCACTCTAGAGGTGCGAAGTAAAGACGAACAAAAAAACTAATCTTTATTTTATCCTTTGCAGTTTGTGATTGTCTTTTTGAAATGAAACATTTTAAATCCAACATTTAGAATTTTTCGTAAGTAAACGTTTTCGCAAAACGATTTTATACCCGAAAAGTTGTCCAGCTTGGACGCTTTGAAGCACTGAGTGTGCTACTGTTTTAATCCTGTTTTAATACTGTTTTAATCCTGCCTTTGTTTTTAGTCATTTTATTACTGGGCCGTTTATACGACGGCATGCATGGTCGCATAGCTATTAGGGGTATTTGACATTTGAATTATGCTTGGTCTGACTCGAGCTGGCAAGCTAGTGGCTGTAACAACGCTAGTTTACAGATGGCCCAAGGCAGTGACGGCAGTCCAATTGACTGGCCTGCATTGTTGGACCAAGTCATCATCGAGATGGCGCCGACAAGACCAGTGTCCCCAGCCTCATCGCCGCCTGGACGAGTGACCGCTAGCGAGCTGGCCAGCCAGATATTTTGGTCAGATGAGCCACTCGCACTTTGGCTTCTTTCTCCCCCTTCTCCCCCTCTGGATGTAGTTGTGTCAGCGTCGCCGCACACCACGTCACCGGAACCGACATCCCCTGTCCCCTCTGTGCAGTCGGAGCCACCGGAGCGCTAGGGGGAGGTTCAAAACATCTAGGAGAGTAGACAGCACAGAAGAATGATCAGAAAATTGTTGTCTAAATAAGTACTTTACTTTTCTTAAATTATTTAATGACATGAAGGCACACCTGAAAAGGCAGAAGCACACCATCCGGGAACAGCAGCGCGAATTGCTGCGTCAGCGACGCATATTGGGGTACATTCACCATCTAAAGTTTACTGTAGATTTCAGCGACTGCCTTTTCGACCCCCCCGTCGGGAGGGTTTCCGCCTCCCGGAGCGCGCTTGCGCGCTTCCCATGGCTGCCGCCTTCACGCGGCGGGACCGTCCGGGTTCGCCCGGCCAAGTGCAGCCACCACCCCGGACCCGTGCGAGGGTCTTCGAGCGCCCCGGGTTTTTCCTCGCTGAGCCAGGCCTCCCAGCTCACCTGGCTCAGCTGCTTCTCAGAGCTGGTGACGTCGAGCCCAACCCTGGGCCGGCCTTCCTGTGCGGAGGCTGTGCCGAGGAGGTAGCCAGGGGCTACTCTACTTGCTGCTCCGGCTGCGGCCTGTGGTGGCACTGCCGCTGCTCTCGCCTCGCTATCGCGGCTATAAACCGGCTCCACCGGGACAAAGCGCCGTGGCACTGCCCCACCTGCGCCGCCCAGCCTGCCGCTCCAGCGCCGCAGCCCGCCGCGACGCCGGCCTCCTCCGCGGTTGCAGGCCCCATTGGCACACACCAGACGCCAACGACTTCGACCACGACAACGACGACTACGACTACAACGCCGGCGACCCCGCCCCCCCTGATGGCGCAGCCAGCGCGGGCCCGGGCGCCGAACAACAGCGGGGCGGTCTTCCGCATCGTCCAGCTCAACGCGGCAGGGCTCCGCTCCCGCAAGCTTGAACTGCTCCGCTTCCTGGAGAAGCAGGGCGCCGACGTCGCCTGCATCCAGGAGACGAACCTGTCCGGCAGCACAGCGGCCCCACGCCTCAAAGGGTGGCAGATCGCTGGCCGGAAGGACCGCAACGTCGGCCGCGACGGGGAGGCAGCCAGAACCCACCACGGGGGCGTCTGCTTCCTTGTCAAGGAGGGCATTCAATTCGCCGACCTTCGCTGACCGACAACGGCGGCTCACTTTTTTCATCGGGATTTTTTGCGCGCTTCGCGCACTCGTGCTTTTTCCATTGACGCACTCGTAAGCGTTCATGAATTTCATTCTTATTAGAGCCATTCTAACCATAGACAAAATTCATATTAAGAATAAAGTGTGCAGGGAGGAACATTCCTGCACGCATAAAATTAGACTGGGAACATATAAATAAATTGTTTGCGAGCAGGAATGGAGAGTGTCATGTGTAAAACAGTGGAGATTTGACCATTGTCATATAGTCTAGCCAACAAGTGAGTCAAAATAATGGAGATTTTACCATATACGAGCTACGTTTGCTTTTCGTAAAATATAAAGTTTGTGTTGTTGCATTATTGCACGCTAAAAGCCAGCGTGCATTATTGGCGCATTATTGCACCCTGATTGTCAATTGTCTATGGTAAAATCTCCATTTTACCATTTGACTCACTTGTTGGCTAGACTATATGACAATGTTCCTCCCTCTACGCGCACTCGTGGTCCTAGGCGTTGTTGCACTTGCAAGCCGTGCACTATCTTTCAATTGATTATTTCATTCCTGAACGACTGCCTTCATTCCCGCACGCTGGCTCAAATAAGAATGATGTGTTGCCTAAGCTGGTGGAATCATACAATACCGCAGAAGCATCAAAGCACTACCAGCTCATTGTACAAGATCCGAAACATGAAGGGTGAAGAGATTGGCGTGCTCTTTCATGTCATTGAGAAGGTTTTGAAGACAGGAAAGAGGAATGGGAAAATCCACAATCTTGTCAAGTGTGCCGGCTACAACTCCACAGGCTGGGTGGATGAAAAGGGCTTAAGAAAAGTGTAGATAAGCCGCAGTTAAAGCAGTCAGATATAGTGAGAAACATTTTTATCAACTGCAACCATGGTGAAAGTATTTCTAGTGACTTTCATTTTTACCTTGCTTGACCTCTTTATACCTGGATCGAGATGTGGACTATGAGGCAGCTCTTGGGGAAATCCATCTGCCTGCAGCATGGTTCAATCTTGGCCAACCTTGCTGCATCTCTGTCTCAGATGGAAGAGAGCACGAAGCCCTGGTTCTTCAACCTGGACGCTTTGGCAGAGTGGAGGAGCTGTTGACCTGCCTGCCAACTCGCAGCTGCATTTCTTTGATGCCATAAGTGACACAGATGCCGCAATGGAGGCTGATCAGTCAGGTCTGATGGGACATACTTCTTCTGTTTTGTACTTTGCAGTTTGGTTTGAATTTCACGGCCCAAGGACATTGGTGCAGAATAACTCAGCTCAGGTATATCCCGCCTCACTGGATTCTGCAGTGGCTTGGATTCGGAAGCCAAGGATTAAAAGTCACACCTGGGTGTCTCGTATCTGAGCAGTTCATCGGCTGCCCGCGCACCAACCTAATTAATTTGCACTGCAGCATCATTGAGTCAACCAACTGCAACCACAGCTCCCTGCTGAGAACTGTAAGAATGGTAGATGACATTGAATGGGGTGGCTCTGTGAGCAAAGTGTTTAAGAAATCGATCTTCTTCACCATTCCGACAGTCATCTATCAACATGGTAATAATAAATATAACTGATTACACCTTCCCCAATTGGGTCAGATGTGCAGCCGACAGCACAGCTGCAGCAGCTATCGCGTGGCCCATCTGAAAGCTGCGAACAGCTGTTCAGTCCATGGACTGGGGAACGCCACACCCACCTTCAAATATGCCAGCTAGTGCTGGTACCCATTTAACAGCTGGGTGAACTGAAGCAATCAAGTGTTAGTTGTCTTGCTAAAGGACACAATTTGTTCCAGGGGAGTCGGGAATCGAACCCCCGACCTTTAAGTCGTGAGTCCGACGCCCTAACCACTAGGCTACAATCTCTTAGGCTAATATCTACATTGTATTCGAGTGCAGTTGCGAGACATTTTTGGCAGCCTACTGATCGCGCAGTCCAGCAGTCCTGTTTTGCTATCAATTCAGATCCGTAAAGAAAGAATTGTATGAACTACCAGCAGCTGATTCGGCACTACTCGGTAGTTCAAACTAAAGGAGAGAAACCGGCACTCTGTGGCTGCGGCAGCGCTACAGGGCTCATGACGTACCAACCCCCACCGTTTGTCACAGCAGGAGCGGGGCTGCAGGTTTCTCAAACTGCACTGACTGCCTCTCTCTTAATCTCTCTTTTAATCTCTCCCACTTGGGGTGGGGTTCACACACTTGGACCCCACGGAATTTCCGCGGATTTCCATGTGGCAGAGATCTGGTAACCCATACGACTACGAGTCCATTCTATCGTTATTGGCGTATCAGTCCGTACCCTCTTCGTGTGGCTCTAGCTGGCCTTCGAAAGCTTGAAACAAAATTAAAGTGAATTCTCACAGCGGAGTGTATTTTATATAGAATGTCGGCACGTTACACATTGTACATTGGCACACTGAACAGTCTAGAGATTAATGAAATCAATAGTCACTGACTATGCACATATTTATAGTCGTCAAGTATGCTCAGTCATCAGTCATCAAGATTTCTCAGCTGCTGCTGATCACACCTCCAGCAGAAGCCGCACTGAGCGGAGAGACAGCCACTCGGAGCCTGAGAACCATGACATGTAGCTCGCGTCTGAGGACTCTCCAGGAGGAACGAGTCCGTTTGGATTGAAATTCAGGCAATTGCTGAACCACCAACCAGCCTTGCCGTAAGCATTCGAGCACGACGTCCTGGCTCTGTCATTGTCGCTGTCCATGGTGGAGAAGCACATGCCCTTATGATTCGCGAGTGCATCGAATCCGACACTGGACCTGTCCCTCAGCATCTCTCGGTACGTCATCTCATATTTGGTGCTGGCGTTTCCCACCTGGAATCCAGCATACTCAGCATGCAGCTCAGTCCAATTCCACAGCTTCATCTCCACTCTGAGTGTAGCACCGCCTGCGCTGAGCGAGTGGATGGCGGCGAGACCTGCGGGGTCGGACAGAAGTCGGAGGCGCTGTTGTGAATGGCTTCATTTCATTTTTCCGTGAAACTGGTTTCGGTGACCGTAATATGTGTATATTCTAGAGTGAAAAATAATAAATAATATTTTATTTTAAGGCATCTGAAGGCTGGGTACGGCTGTTCAGTTAATGGACTGGAAGGACGGCAGACCCACCTTCAATTATGCCAGCTAGTGCTGTTACCTATTTAACAGCTATGTAAAATCACAAATCGTTTCAGTGGAGTCGGGAATCGAACCCCGACCTTCAGTAGTATAATTAGTATTATAGAGTAAAATAGCACTATTTTAGTTGTTGTATCACTCAAAAAAGCGATTCAAGTTCATTAGCATTCGCAGAAAAATCTAGATCAAAAAGTCATGAAACCAATTCTGCGCCACTGTGATAACGAAGTTAATCTTACGCTTACATTTAAACAGAACTACTGTTGAGGTAGCTAGTTTTCTCTCACCAAAGTTCTAATCGGCTCCTAAAATGTAAATTTTACAGCTCAACTGAAAAAAAACTGTTTTAGGGGAACCTGTCTTCTTATACAATACTTCTAAGAACGCAAAAGTCATGAAATTTTAGAGAGTCTGTTAATTATGTACCTTCCCAGGTCTGAGGAACCACACTGGCGCTCTCCACAGGTACGTTCAAATTAACCATGCTCCAAAAAGCTCAAGGCCCCATCCCATCTTGAAATAGAAACAGACGAATTCACACACCAATCCAGAAGTCTGTCTTGTCGCCGAACCCCGCCTCATACTCAGCCCAGGTGCGTTGGAAACTAACGATCCCAGTGGACCTCTGCTGGATCTTGACAAAGTTCCGGCCAACCTGCTTGGCGCTGAGAAATTTCGAGGAGCAAAATCCTTTCTGCAGTACGAAGCCTGAGAGGAAATCACAAATGAACTGAGCATTCTCCACATAAACCGCGTCTCGTTCGACTTCGCAAGGCACTGCTGACTCGTTATCGACGTCGCCTGCCATCCAATGTGGCGGAACAAGTTGACTGGCTCGAAAGTTATAGTGGGTCTGAAAGAAAACGTTTAAAACTTTAAATATTTTTCTCAAAGAAGGTATATCTTTACACAAACCTCAGCATATGGCACTGTTTCTCGAATCTGCAGAACAACTGCAGCTGAGCAGTCTTCCCGTCAGCCAATACCCTAAGCGAACCGATTGAGAAGCGAGAGCTCAAGGCCGAGCTCACAACGCTCTGAGCACTCCACAGCTTCATGAAGGTGACCGAGCGTGGAGACAGATCAGTCAGTTGAGACCTCACAGCTTCCAGTGTGGCCTCATCTTCCAGCACTACATCCAGCTTGAGGTAGTACATGCTACGGCTGTAGTCAAACATGACTGACTCGCTGCTCAAGCTGCTGATGTTGTGGCAGAGCAGAGGCTCGATTAGTAAGTGGCCCTTGATGTCGAGTCTCTGGTGCACTCGAGCAGTGCATTTCTCGAGGTTGATCGAGCGGATGAACCGCAGCTGACGGCATGCTGGAAGAGAGTAATTTTGTCTCACCACTTCTGGTTCAAAGAAGGTCTGGTTCTGCAGCATCGGACGGTAGCTGAGCTGATGGCAGGTGTCATTCACACGAGTCGATGCGGTCAGCATCAGATTGTTTAACACCATCGATGGAGCTGATCGAATTCTTGATCTGCGGAAAACGACGTGAGCTGTGTTCCAAATCAAATCGCACTCTATTATATTCCTAGCTGAGTCAGATGATTACTGGGAACTTACGCTAACGAGAAAATGTCGTCGACACTCCGACTTCGAAGTCGGATGAAACCCGTAGATTCGTCAGGGCTCCAAATGAAGCTATCAACTTGCACTGTGACGTTGTTTTCCATGGATGCTTGGATGCTTGAAATGGTCAGGAAGCTCAGAGACCTCGGTGACAGGTGCTCCAGCTGGCGCTGAGCTGCTGCGAGCATTCCAGCATCTCTGAGCAGCACAGGGATACTCAGGTACAGCACGTCAGTGACTGCGTCATACAGTGGACTCAAGCCTTCAAGCCTGTCCGTCACGCACATGACCGGCTCGACTGCCAAGTGCGGACCGTCGCTCGCTCCCGTGTCGTGCACGAACACCGCGCAGCCGTTCACATTGAGCTGGGCCACGAAGCGGAGCTTCGGTGAGCCTGTGGCTGCGCACTGGGAGACCTGGCCAGCTGCCAGCGAGCAGAGCAGCAGAGCCAGCGCTGCAGTTTCCACAACTTGCACACTGAAGGATTTCATTGCATTGCACAGAGATTCGGTTTGAAAGCTTCTATTTAGAATTATGCGTTTGCAGTTTGTGCAGTGTGAGGCATTCAGGACAAAGACGTGACTGAGCTACTGTTAAATACTCTCTGTTAGGCATGGGGTGATCGATGCAGCACGTGATGTTTTTGCAAGGACGGGAGGTTTGATTTGTTTTTAACCTGTGACAAACAATGTCAATAATAGCAACAGTAAACTTCTTCAGTCCTAGGGATTGTGTCTTATCTTCGAAACTGTGGAATTTGAACAGTCTAGAAAACAGGTCAGCCCGCTACAGGTGGTGCAGTACACGGGTCAAAACTTTAGTTTGGAATGTATCAAGTAAAATATTTTATTTCTAATAAAGTGTAGTAACAGCCCTCCCGATCTGATCCCTTGCTCTGCTATCCCTTTCTGACCTCAATGCTCAGCTTCTTTTGTTTCTTCTAGTTTTTGTATTGTATTTTGTATTGGTCAGCGTCAAATTGAGTTTCTAGACTTACGTTTGCAGTTGAACAGATTTTATTTTATTTCACCAGGTTGGTCGGGTGGCAGTGCAGCTGAAGAGGAGCGCTACCGTATCTTCATCAAGTCGGCACCTGGGGCAGACGGGGAGGACTTCAGGGTCCAGCTTCTACTGGTAGGTCGCGAGCAAGCGGTAATGCCCGGACCTCAGTTGTGAGAGGGTGACCCTGACCTTCCGGCTTTAACTGCGCTCCGTATTGCTGATGTTGGGGGCCGGCCTACCGAGGAGGCTGTGGGCAGGCCTGCTGTCGAGGTGGAATTTGGCAGAGTGAATCGCGTTTAGATGGCTGATAGTAGAGAGTAGATAGTGGAGAGTGTTCCGGCTCGAATCGCTCAGGAGCGGGGCTCAGACCGTCTAGCAGCAGTTGAGCACCGAGCGCCCAAGCGCTTTGTAGGTGACAGCCAAAGTTTCCTTATCCTACCTCCAGCGGCAGCGACTCAGAGCGCGGAGGATGTTATTAGTGCTGCGGACGGAGTTAGCTATTATTTTAGAGGATCAAAAGTAACGCCGAGAATCTTGGGCGAGGTGCAGAAAGCCAGGCTTTTCCCGTTAAGATAGAGTGCAGGAGCAGCTAGTGTTCATAAGTAGTGCTGGTAAAAAATTGTAATTGAATCAACTAAGCCAATTTTCGCTCTGAATGTAGGTTCAGAGGTGATCTAGGTAGGGCTGTAGGAAGCCGGCTGGCAAGAGGGCCGCTGGTAAGGATAGTAATATCGTCGGCGTACTGTACAATCGACGTAGGATGATCAGGCGGCGGCATGTCGGAGAGATAGAACGCGCAGAGAAGCGGAGAGAAGCCATCCCTTTGTGGGACGCCCGCTCGGAGAATCCGTGATTTTTTTAGTCGCGAAACTCAACACGGGTAAATCTGCCATGGAGATAGGTATGTATTACATCTGACGAAAGGCGTCTGTGTGCTGATTCGTGACATTTTAGCCTGTGCTTTATCGATTTGACATAAAAGTTTTACTCCATTTTACTACTTATATTAGTAGCTAACACCCTGAAAGCCGTGTGTAATTCTAGTTATTGTGTAGCCATTAAGTTTTTAGGCCTTGCTTTTTATCTTCTGGTTAGGTCTTCTGTGTGCGCAGCGATATTGTCGGTTTTGTTTTACTCAATACCTTTGCGTATTTTAACTGCCCGTTCGGAGACCTGAGAAATGAATTAGCATCATACTACTGCAGTTTGTGGTGAGTAGTAGGATAAGTGTAGCTTATCACCAGCTTTGCTCAGCGCTTTGGCAGCTGGATCAGTTTATTGGCAGCATTGGCTTTCTGATAGACTTTGATTACTGATTTTCCACTCTACCTACTGAGCCTCAGTAGCCTGATGTGCGTGATTGTCGGTTTTAATCAAGCAGTATTAATTAGCGTCGTGAGCAGTCAATGTGCTGTAAGAGGCTGATTTGTCAGGTAGCATGCACATAAAACGCGAAGAGCCATACTGGCTCGCTAGCACTTTTGTATTTGGCCAAAAACACTGGGGTGGGCGTATCCACCCCCAATCACGCCACGCAAGCACGCCGCAGGCGTGTTATGGTTTCATGAGTTTGCTGCTGAGTTTGGTTTCCGATCCGACACACGCGATCGTCTCCAGGTTATGCGCAGTCTGAGAATGGCTGAATGGAATGGCTGAGAAGGCTGTCAAAGTGGCGAAGAGCATTCTGCGGCAATCGCTTCCCCTCAAAAAATTCATGCCAGCTCCTCGATATTTAACGCTTTTCCCTAGATAATTCAAGCTACTCAATTGATGATAATTGTTTTTCTTCAATGAATCATGGCACATCGTCCATATTTCAAGCTTTCTCTTGGATAATCTGCTTTCCCCTCAACGCCCACCACACAACTGGGGGAGCTCTGACATTAACTCGAGAGGCGAGGACCTCCTTGCCTACATCTTAACCACGTACCTGGAGTTCTGCAACACAGGGAGCACCCCGACCTTTGACAATGGCCGATGGTCTGAGGTCATCGACGCCACTCTAGCCACACCTGGGCTTTACCAGAGCCTTAGGGAGTGGCAGGTTCTGCCGGAGACCTCCCTCTCCGATCACAAATATTATCTCTTTCCAACTGGCGGGTGCACGCTGCACTAACCAGATCACTTGAAAAAGGAACCCCAGGAATACCGTTTGGGAAGCCTTCAGGTATAACCTCGAAGGAACCCAACGAAACCTAAGCCCCCCGGCCAACACCTGCAATAAAGCGGATGAGCTAGCTGAGTTTCTCACCAACTCGCTGACCACCGCCTTCGAGGCCTCCTGCCCCCTCAAAGCCTACAGAGGCAAAAACTTCGGCCCCAAGGTGGAATCCGCAGCTCGGCGAGCTCCGTCGAACGGCGAAGCGGCTGCACCGCAGGGCCACGAAGACTAAAAATCCGGCTGATAAGGCTGCCTATCTTGAAGCCATCCATAGCTTCAAGAAGGAAGTCAAAAACGCCAAAAACAGCAAGTGGCGGCAATACTGTGAGGAGCACTCGCCCCACCTCCAGAATTGTCAAAGCCCTCACGCTGGACAAAATGTCCAAGCTTTCGACGGTGAGGAAGGCCGATGGCCGACCCACCGAGAACTCTAAGGAAACGCCTGACACTCTGCTCACAGCCTTCTTCCCCTGCGTGCCAGCAGGGACAGACCCCCCGGATCACACCGAGGGAGGTCATATCCTTGTAGTATCCATCATTACTCAAGACCGGGTTAGCAAGGCAGCCCAGTCTTTCAAACCCTTCAAATCCCCGGGGCCGGACGGCATTATACCAGCCTTCATTCGCGAGGCTGTAAAATGCCATGGTTTCCTCACCAATCTTTGCAAGCTCCTTAAAGCTTGCATTGTGCTTGGGTATGTTCCGAAGGCATGGACCAAGGCGAGGGTGGTTTTTGTAATAGCTCAAAAGCCGAGCTGTGCGTGGTGCGAAGAAAAAGGTGAGCCCTCCAAGTAGGGCGAGACTGTATTATATTTTTGCCTCAACGTGCCACCGATACGATCAACGTGCGCGTGGGGGGCATGTACATAGTGAGCGAGAGTTAGTGATATATGTACTTATTAGGTTGACCGGCAAAGCGATACGTGAGTGCTAGTAGACTACGGCATGACAGTTTTTATCCCCAAGCCGGGCCGCCCGGACTACCATTCCATTAAATCGTTTCGGCCAATTAGCCTAACCTCCACCATGGTCAAGCTGATGGAGAGATTGGTGCTCTGGCGCCTCCTCTCTGTGGAGCTGAAAAATATGCCACTTAGCGGCAATCAACACGCCTTTCGGTCGGGACGTTCCACCGAAAGCGCTCTCCACGCTCTGGTGGACGCTCTGGAAAAGGCCGTCCTCGGGAACGGCTTTGCCCTGAGCATCTTCCTGGACATTGATGGGGCCTTCGACAACGTTCTCTTCGAGGCGTTCGACAGGGCCCTACGTATGCGGCACACGCATTCGCATCTTAGGAGGTGGATCATGTACATGGTCCGCCACCGCACTGCTACGGCACACCTTCTTGGACACCAGCGGACGGTCGCTGTCTGCAAAGGTAGCCCACAAGGCGGCGTCTTCTCACCAGTTCTCTGGAACATGGTTATCGACGAGCTCTTACGAGACTCTCAGCCGGACCCCATCTACGGCTACGGGGATGATGTTACGGCAGTGGCATCTGGCCCGGTACCAGAGGCCCTCCGAGACCTTCTGCAAAACTTTATTAACAACGCCGAAAGATGGGCAACTCGCTGTGGTCTGAAGCTCTCCGAGTCTAAGACAGCGGCGATCATGTTCACCAGCAAAAACACATGGCATATTCGCCCCCTACAGCTGTATGGAAAGGACACACCACCTTCCAGAAGCAAACTAAATGCTTGGTCATAACGCTCGATCACAGGCTCAGCTGGACTCCTCATGTCCATGCTAAAGGCAAAAAGGCCTTTGCGATCCTGGCGCAGCTGGGTAGGGCGGTGGGCAACACTTGGGGTCTCACCCCTAAACGCCTAGATGGTGGATCTACACTGCTATGGTCAGACCGGCTGTCTCGTACGCCGGACTGATTTGCGCTAGTGCCCTGCAGCTTAAGACCTGCCATGAGACTCTTCGGAGAGTGCAAGGTCGCGCATGTCGGATAATCATGAGCGCCCCGCCATCCGCCCTCCTTCGATGGCCTCAGCGCCTTCCTGAACATCCTCCCGCTCGATATCTTTATCCGCGGTGAGGCGGCAAAAACCGCCCGGCGTCTCCTTGATGCCGGCGTGCGCTTCGTCCCCCAACGAGCGGCAGCGAAACGAAAGCTCCTGCCGCACACGGACCTTTGCCTGAGAGATGTGGGTGCGAGCAACGGAATCAATGTCCTCACGGACGGTGAACCGTGCACGCTCAACCTCCTTCAGCGCTTTAAGGTTCTCATCCCCACCAGGGACCAAGTTAGCGACCACTGGAACACTCAGGAGGTCCACTGCTACACGGACGGATCCATGAAGGATGGCTCCGCTGGCTTCGGGGTCTGTATCCTTATCAACGGACGTGTTGTCGCCACACACGCCCAACACACTGGAAAATCCTGGAGCGTTTTCCAGAACGAGGTCCTGGCCATCAGCTCCTGCACTGCGGAGTTGAATGAGAAAAACATCTCAGGCAGGACTATCATCTTTCGCTCGGACAGTCAGGCTGCTCTGCAAGTCCTCTGTCACATCACCACAACCTCCCGGACGGTATCCGACTGTGTCCGGCAGCTCAATGACCTGGCCGATAAAAATACCGTCAGACTTCAGTGGATACCAGGGCACGCCGGTTTCCCTGGAAACGAGCTTGCTGACTACCTGGCCAAGCAGAGAGGAGCCAGCTCTGCACCGGGCCCCTCCCCACCCGGCTCCGATTCCGAGCACCGTCATTTATCGTCAGATTAATGATTGGACTGCCAACCTCCATCTTACCCGGTGGAGAAGCATCACTAACTGCCGCCAATCCAAAGCGGCAGTTCCAGTGCCATCCACTCGGCTCCGGAAGGTTCTTCTAAACCAGACCCGGAAGGACATCCGGGCCCTCCCATGACCCTCACGGGCCATGACTGCTACGCCAGACACTGTTTCCTCCGGGAGACCTCCGGAGTGAGCTGTGCCTGTTCTGCAACCTTGAGGACGAGGATGCGCTGCACTTCGTCTGTCACTGCCCTTTCTTCACCAGAGAAAGAGGGCATCCTTTCCTTTTCAACAGAGAAAGAGGCTTAATCACCTCGGACCAAACCCATTCATGGACGAAGTTTGCAGATCCGAAAACATCCCATGGCTCGTCCGGTTCCTAAGGGCTACCAGATGAGCCTCTTTCTTCCCCAGCGAGGAACAAGCTGCAGGAAGGACCGAACACAGACCTCCCTGACTGGCCCCGCGCCATCGGCCGATTGCGGGTCTTTCAGGGATTAGCAGAATGGGCGACTCCCGCCTCCCCGCTGTGTCCGTCGGACCGCCCTGCAGATAAGTCAAGTAAGTCAAGGCGCCATTATTAATTTGACACGCCTCAGTAGCTGTGCTTTACTCGTCGAAGGTGCCAAGCCGAAGTTCTGCCGGGCTCGTGCAGTACCCATTGCCATAGAGGAGCAAGTCAATGCGGAGCTGGACCGCTTGCAACAGCTAGGAATAATTGAACCAATCGAGGGGCCCGTGAGCGACGCATCGCCCATCATATGGGTAAAGAAAAAGGATGGGACGTTGCACATGTGCGCCGACTACAGCGTACACATCAATGAAAAAATCAAATCCGACTCACACCCAATCCCAAATGTGAAAGTCATATTCTCTCGCTTGAAGAACGCCAAGGTCTTCGCTACGCTGGACCTTCCATCATCAACACGTCTCGTGGTTTATATCGGGTCAACAGATTGCAAATGGGGATGAAGAACGCTTCGTTCATCTTCCAGAGAACCATGGAGGCCATCCTAGCCGAACATCAAGGGATTATATTTCTATCAAGATGACATCCTGGTTCATGCCCTAGATGCCGCTGCCCTGGAAAAGCGACTGTCCGCGGTGCGAACGCGCCTTGCTGAAAAGCGAGTCACAGTCAACGAGTCGAAATGCGTCAACTACAGCGATTCGATATCCTTTCTAGGGTTCAAAATCTCAGCCGCTGGAATTCAGCCCGACGAACGGTTGGTCGAGAAAGTCAAGCAAGTGTCCGTCCCTTCGAACAAATCGGAACTAGCCAGCTTTCTTGGACTAGTAAATTTCTTTGGGAGGCTCATCCCGAACTTCGCCGGAAAGACTGCACCGCTAAACGAGTTAAGAAAGGCCAACGTTTCCTTTAAGTGGTCGAATGAATGCTGCCAGGCTTTTGAGAGTCTCAAAGCTGAAATCGCGAGCGCTCCAATTGTGCAACCTTACAGCCTTTCTAAGGAATTGACGCTTACAACGGATGCTTCAAAACATTCCATAGCAGCCGTCATTACTCAGGAACGGCATCCCGTCATTTACATATCAAGTACGCTGTCATCGGCTGAATCAGGTTATTATAACATCGAACATGAAGCCCTAGCCATTTTTGGCCGTTTCACGACTGAAGCACTTCCTCCATGGCCGTCACTTTACCATCCACACCGATCACCAGCCTTTGACTCAACTTTTCCCTGGAGGTATTCCGCTCAACACGTCTGCCAGGATTAACTAACTAACTAACTAAATAAATAAATAAATAAGCTAGCTGTCTCATCGTGCTCTCGGTCGTCGCTAGCTGTCTCGTCGTGCTCTCGGTCGTCGCTGGTTGTCTCTTCGTGCTATCGGTCGTCGCTGGCTGTCTCTTCGTGCCCTCGGTCGCCGCCGGCTGCCTCTTCGTGCTATCGGTCGTCGCTGGCGGTCTCTGGAAGTTCTCTACAGTCACGCGAGATTTGGGTTCACTGAAGTCTAAGCGGTGTAGCGGCCTATATTTTCAATATAAATACTCTGCTCAGGTCGGAATTTTTTTGCTAGCACGTTCATAGTTCTTTGATTTAGCTCGTAGCTTAGAATTCTGCAACCCTCATCTATCAAACCTGCTTCCTAATATTCGTCGCCCTTTCATTATTCTGTTTAATTGTGGGGCTGATTCGTGGTCATGGCGTTAGAAGATTTAAAGAAAGATCGAGCGGTGATGCGTCGGTCTGTATCGATG
Organism: Macrostomum hystrix; assembly: GCA_950097015.1. Taxonomy (NCBI): domain Eukaryota; kingdom Metazoa; phylum Platyhelminthes; family Macrostomidae; genus Macrostomum; species Macrostomum hystrix. The sequence continues at coordinate 1,267,220 of CATNEN010000015.1, forward strand.
TTGGTGGACAAGGCGCAGGTGGTCATGTCAGCGAAAGAAATCAAAAGTTCGGATGATGATTCGGAGCATGTTAAGCTTCCTGAATTATAAGAAGGGACGACAGAAAGTCAAGTCTGTCCTTAAAACATGCAACACGTGCATACGTCTTCAAGGCCTGCCGTACAAGATCTCCCAAAGAGCGCAGTTACCTACGTCCCGCGCGTCACCGGGCAGGGCCTTCCAGCATAATCGAGGTGTACCATCGATTATCTCTGACAACTTCAAAACCTTCCATACGACGGCCAGGCTACTAGATGCAGAAGAAACTCCATTACGGACTCAAGCAGGTCAAGATTTTCTGAGCAGCCGCCGAGTCACCTGGACATTTATTCCCGAGCGAGCTCCATGGATGGGAGGCTTCTACGAGAAACTGATCGGCGTAGTGAAATCCGTAATTAAGAAGACAACCGGAAGGGCGTTCCTGACCTTCGAGGAGCTTTCGACAGCAATCTGTGAGGCGGAAGCAGTTGTAAACTCAAGACCGCTTGGCTTTGTGTCTTCCAGCGAGCAATCAGAAGTCATCACGCCTGGCCATTTTCTGGTCCTGCGCCGCCTGACAAAAGAACCAGAGGAAGAAGCGCAAGTTTCCATGGTCCTGCCGCTTCCTGAAAAGCTCCGAAAGTCCAGACATTTACTGAACAAGTTCTGGAAGGAGTGGCAAGCACAGAAAATTTTGGCCCTCCGTGAGCGATCAGTCAAAGACGGTCGAACATCGAATCCGGAAATACGACCTGATGACTTAGTGTTCGTGATGGATGCCGGTTTGCCAAGACTTCAATGGAAGCTTGCGGTTGTCGAAGCGGTGCACTAGGGTCGCGATGGAATCGCCCGCTCATGCCTACTGCGGTTAGCCAGTTCTCAAAGTGGTCGAGCGGCCACGCATCTTCGACGGCCAGTGAAGTTGCTAGTACCTCTGGAAGTCTGACGTGTCGCTGGTGGTATTTCGCTCTGTTGCTATAGCTGCGTCTAGTCGGTTTTCCTGTGTTTTTTGTCGGTGCTGGTGGCGTTTAGGCGGTTTTCGTTAGCTATCGGTGGCTGTGTGTGTCGTTCGGTGGTCGTTCAGTCGGTTGGTTGATGGTTTTCGGTCGGTTGGTTTTCAGTCGGTTGGTTGATGGTTTTCAGTCGGTTGGTTTTCAGCCGGTTGGTTGATGGTTTTCAGTCGGTTGGTTGATGGTTTTCAGTCGGTTGGTTGATGGTTTTCAGTCGGTTGGTTGATGGTTTTCAGTTGGTTGGTTGATGGTTTTCAGTCGGTTGGTTGATGGTTTTCAGTCGGTTGGTTGATGGTTTTCAGTCGGTTGGTTGATGGTTTTCAGTCGGTTGGTTTTCAGCCGGTTGGTTGATGGTTTTCAGTCGGTTGGTTGATGGTTTTCAGTCGGTTGGTTGATGGTTTTCAGTCGGTTGGTTAATGGTTTTCAGTCGGTTGGTTTTCAGCCGGTTGGTTGATGGTTTTCAGTCGGTTGGTTGATGGTTTTCAGCCGGTTGGTTGATGGTTTTCAGTCGGTTGGTTGATGGTTTTCAGTCGGTTGGTTGATGGTTTTCAGTCGGTTGGTTGATGGTTTTCAGTCGGTTGGTTGATGGTTTTCATGGCCCCCCAGCCCCCCAGCCACCCCCCGCAAGGTCTCACGCCCCAGCGCCAACGCACATAACTCATACAACGCAGAACAGGCATACAAAGGTAGGAGCGAAGCTATTTTTCAAGCTTTGATTGCACGAAATATGGTGCACCTCCGCCGGTCGCTACTGCCCAAACCCCCCCCCAACAAGTACCGAAATTAATCGTGACCTGAAGGGTGAATCGAGCTAGCGTCCTTCGGAGTGCGAGGCAGCGACGTTAGCCGCTGACCCACTCGCCCCTGATTATCGTGCTTCTACGGTTGTTGTTCATTTCGCAGTCCGATGTTTTAGCGGCGGCGGCAATGTTAGCTTTTTTTCTTGCGGTACTTTTCCTTTTGTGAAATGACCTTGACCTCAATCGCTTGGGTCATTGGGGGAGTGTGGCGGAAAATTATATTTTTTATTCAGCCCAAATGGCCATTGTGCATTAAGTGAAAGCCGACTCACCTTTCACCCCGCTCCGCCCTGTCATGCAAAGTACATCTGCTCGTGCCCTGGGCACCCTCCCCCACGCGTTTATTTCTCTTCGCTTTATCTAAAAAAATTACGTCAAACCAGCGGCATAGCGCGCGCTTGCTTTCTCTCAACAAACCCTAAAGAGAAAATCAATTAAGTCGTGTCAATTCAATTACACTAAGAAACTACATCTTTACACAACCTCAGCACAAGTGCAGCTGAGCAGTCTTCCAGTCTTCCGACACCCTCAGCGGACCGATTGAGAAGCGAGAGCTCAAGGCCGAGCTCACAATGCTCTGAGCACTCCACAGCTTAATGAAGTACCGAGCGAGGATACAGATCAGCCAGCTGAGACCTCACAGCTTCCAGTGTGGCCTCATCTTGCAGCACTACATCCAGCTTGAGGTAGTACATGCTACGGCTGTAGTCATACATGACTGACTCGCTGCTCAAGCTGCTGATGTTGTGGCAGAGCAGAGGCTCGATGAGTAAGTGGCCCTTGATGTCGAGTCTCTGGTGCACTCGAGCAGTGCAGTTCTCGAGGTTGATCGAGTGGATGAACCGCAGCTGACGGCATGCCGGAAGAGAGTACTTTTGTCTCACCTCTTCGGGATCAAAGAAGGTCTGGTTCTGCAGCATCGGGCGGTAGCTAATCTGATGGCAGGTGTCGTTCACACGAGCCGATGCGGTCAGCATCAGATTGTTTAACACCACCGATGGAGCTGATTGAATTTTTGATCTGCGGACAACGACGTGAGCTTACACAATAACTATGGTACTTTGTGAATAAATAGACCTTTCCGGGAATCATAGCACACGCGACAAAAATTTAAAGCGAAGCAGTGGTTTCTTAGAATATAGGGAAATTGCAATTGCATTCTGACAGCGCAGGTCCCTGTGTCAGTGGTCTGAAGCCAAAATAGAATTGGTTTTATTCAGTCTGACAGCGCAGGTCCCTGTGTCAGTGGTCTGAAGCCAAAATAGAATTGGTTTTATTCAGTCTGACAGCGCATGTTCCCTGTGTCAGTGGTCTGAAGCCAAAATAGAATTGGTTTTATTCAGTCTGACAGCGCATGTTCCCTGTGTCAGTGGGCTGAAGCCAAAATAGAATTGGTTTTATTCAGTCTTACATAGATGGGAGAACTGAAATCAGCAAGCGATTCGAGGAAAGTCCTGCAGATTCCCGCCAAATTTTTCGAGACCGTCCTGCTGTACAATGCCGAGTCGTGGACGCTGACAGCTACGCTGGAGCGGCAGCTGGACTCGGCGCACTCCGGTTGTGTAGTGATATGTACTGACTTGCAGCAGCGCGCGTACGCTGAGTACACCGCGCTGGCAGCTGTCTGTTTAACTGCCTGACTATCAATTCATTGTTCGCGCTATTTTATCACTTCTAATCCTTGCACACAACGTGCCGTCACATAATATACGCTCGTATATATATCGCCTGTTCTCAGGAGCGTGGAGCTGTGACTGTTTTCGTTGCCCTCGTGCACTATCACCAGTCTAGAGTTATTTCACCTTCAAAATTGATTAGCATATCATGCGAATGTGCCTGCATCAACTCCGTCTTCTGTGTCACCAACCTTTATCTAGACGGACTGAACCCCAAGGACTCAACAGGTAGAACAATGCTATTATGAACACCCTGACGCGAATTTCTCGAATTTCACTGATCTAGCCTAAATATAACCACTCAACGCTGTTAGCAATGGGGCGCTGCCAAAAGATTTCAGGGCTGGAAGTCCCACATATTAGAAGAATGGCTTAGTAGTCCTACTCTTACAAGTGTGTTTTCAACGTATCTGCACCTGCAAAAGCAGTTGCACTTCTCGAAGGCGCAGATACTGCAGGGAATCGTTGACCTGCCCCATGAAACCACCACTTGTTCGTCCCCATCCTGGACTCACAGGATAACAGATCCGAATCCTGGACTCACGGGATCCCAAATCGCCATTCTGGAATCCCATTCCCATATTGGGCCATCTGACGAGCTGGGGGCTGCGGGGCGGTGGGGGCGTGGGGTGGCTGGCTGCGCGGCCCGTTTTAAGCCCTTGCACTCCTACCGTTTCACCTCTGCCGCGATTTGTTAATTTTTTCTAAATCTGTTTAATTCTCTGTTTAAATTTCTGATTCGCCAAATATACACCGCATTCGTTCCAATCCATTGGGGATCTTTTGTTCGGCCGCTGCCTGCCTTTCGCACTCGCTGTCTTCCTCGCTTTGGTCCCTCCGTTGTGTTTAATATTATTTTATTTTATTTGTTATTAGTATTTTTCAATAAATATTTTTATACTATTATTATATTTATCGCATGCTACCCCACACCGAAATACCCATGCCAACTTGTTTTGAGAGTTCAATTCTCTCAAAATTTCGTCTCTGCAAATCACAAACGAAAATATAATAGCTAATTTTTTTAATTCTAGAAAAATTAAGGATTTTAAAGCAGTATTTGACAAGCAGTTTCATTATACAAGTATTTGTCCCAAAATTAGCTGTGAGCTGACTTCAATAGCCGCAGATCAATACTAAAACAGGAGGGTGAATGAGCAGTGTGCGTATAATTCTGAATATATTTAATCCAATCTTACTAAATCACGCAGCAGTATGATCTCATCGAGACATTTATATTTTTGAGCTCTGACCTTTACTTCAATTGTGCATACAGTAAGGTAATTAAATTGTAATTTCCTCCTGTACTCATGCTGTTATTGTTGCAGATAAGTCAGGAAACACATTGTTACAGCACAGTGGAAATCGAGTTGCCACTGGCTGCAGCGGAGAAGTTTGATTTCATGCGGTCCTTGGCTGATTCCTCAGCTGCTGCTGGTCATAGCTCCAGCAGAAGCCGCACTGAGCGGAGAGTCAAAGCCTCGGAGCCTCCTGTGCCCCATACCATGTAGCCCCAGTCTGCGGCCTCCGTAAACGGAAAGAATCCGTTTGGATTGAATTTGAGGCACCACCACCAGTAGAACCACCACCCTGCCTTGCCACGATATCTCGAGCACGATCCGTCATTGTCGCTGTCCATGGTGTAGAAGCGTGCTCCTTTGCTCTTCTCCATAGCATCGAATTCGACATTGGACCTCTTCCTCAGCATCTCTCGGTACGTCATCTCATATTTGGTGCTGGCGTTTCCCACCTGGAATCCAGCATACTCAGCATGCAGCTCAGTCCCATTCCACAGCTTCATCTCCACTCTGAGTGTGGCACCGCCTGCGCTCAGCGAGTGGATGGCGGAGAGACCTGCGGGGTCGGACAGAAGTCGGAGGCGCTGATGTGAATGGCCAGATTCAGCTGACAATCGATAAATAGATTTTGCTGTGAAACTGTTTGCGAGACAGCAATAAATAAGTAAAATAGTATATGTATAACTGGCATTTAAAACGAACTTCGAAAAATACTGCATTGTGCTCGTAGCTAATGCAGTTGCCAGAAAAAAAGCTGTAGCACAGTTTTAACACACTTGTATCACAGTTACATCACAGCTGAATCACAGTTTAATCACAGTTACATCACAGGTGTTGCTCTGGAATCTTTTCAAGCCTGAAACGCGAATTCTGGTATCGTTTTATCAGTTTTAGAAAAAACAAGAAAAATACAAATACGAGACTGACACTGATACCTATACTATAGTATCACTTTTGGTGTACTAACACTCATTATACTAGTAGCAAAGCAAGCTCATTTATAATAGCCTCATCAAAGTTCTATTCAGCTGTCGCATTATCAAATTCCAACAATCTGAGATTCAGAGCTCAACTGGAAAAAACATTAGGAGGGAACTTGTGTTTCAATACAAGCCCTCTGAGAACGCAAAGATATTTAGAGTCCATTGAAGATGTACCTACTCAGGTCTGAGGAACCACAAGGGCGCTCTCCACAGGTACGTTCAAGGTACCCTTGCTCCAGAAAGCCCAAGGCTTTAACCCATCTGGAAAACAGTTACTGTTGCCACCAAGATTCCTTTCTCAGCTCTTTCATATCATGCACCACTTTTTCCATTTGCCTGCATGAGTTTCACAGTTGCAATACTTTAATTTCCGGAAAAAGAAACGGATGAATTCACAAACCGATCCAGAAGTCTGTCTTGTCGCCGAACCCCGCCTCATACTCAGCCCAGGTGCGTTGGAAACTGACACTCCCGGTGGTCCTCTGCTGGATCTTGACGAAGTTCCTGCCAACCTGCTTCACGCTGAGAAACTTCGAGTAGCAAGATATTTTTTGCACTACAAAGTTTGGGAGATTACAAATGAACCAAGCCTGCTGAAACTCTGCTCCAGTTTGTCTCATTCTCCACAGAAACCGCGGCTCGTCCGACTTGGCAAGGCACAGCTGACTCGTTATTGACGTCACCTGCCATCCTATGTGGCGGAACAAGTTGACTGGCTCGAAAATTATTCCGGACCTAAAAAAGGAAAATAAAATTGTTTGTATGTTCATTTATTCTAAGAAATTAGATCTTTACACAAACCTCAGCACATGGCATTGTTTCTCGATTCTGCAAAACAACTGCAGCTGAGCAGTCTTCCAGTCTGCAGACACCCTCAGCGGACCGATTGAAAAGCGGGAACTCAAGGAAGAGCTCACAATGCTCTGAGCACTCCACACTTTCATGAAGGTGACCGAGCGTGGAGACAGATCAGCCAGCTGAGACCTCACAGCTTCCAGTGTGGCCTCATCTTCCAGCACTACATCCAGCTTGAGGTAGTACATGCTACTGCTGTTGTCATACATGACTGACTCGCTGCTCAAGCTGTTGATGTTGTGGCAGAGCAGAGGCTCGATGAGTAAGTGGACCTTGATGTCGAGTCTCTGGTGCACTTGAGCAGTGCAGTTCCCGAGGTTGATCGAGCGGATGAACCGCAGCTGACGGCATGCCGGAAGGGAGTATTTCTGTCTCACCTCTTTCAGATCAAAGAAGGTCTGGTTCTGCAGCATCGGACGGTAGCTGAGCTGATGGCAGGTGTCATTCACACGGGTAGATGCGGTCAGCATCAGATTGTTTAACACCACCGATGGAGCTGATCGAATTCTTGATCTGCGGAAAACGACGTGAGCTGTGTTCCAAATCCAATCGCACTCTATTATATTCCTAGCTGAGTCAGATGATTACTGGGAACTTACGCAAACGAGAAAATGTCGTCGACACTCCGACTTTGAAGTCGGATGAACCCCGTAGATTCGTAAGGGCTCCAAATGAAGCTATCAACTTGCACTGTGACGTTGTTTTCAATGGATGCTTGGATGCTTGAAATGGTCAGGAAGCTCACAGACCTCGGTGACAGGTGCTCCAGCTGGCGCTGAGCTGCTGCGAGCATTCCAGCATCTCTGAGCAGCACAGGGATACTCAGGTACAGCACGTCAGTGACTGCGTCATACAGTGGACTCAAGCCTTCAAGCCTGTCCGTCACGCACATGACCGGCTCGACTGCCAAGTGCGGACCGTCGCTCGCTCCCGTGTCGTGCACGAACAGCGCGCAGCCGTTCACATTGAGCTGGGCCACGAAGCGGAGCTTCGGTGAGCCTGTGGCTGCGCACTGGGAGACCTGGCCAGCTGCCAGCGAGCAGAGCAGCAGAGCCAGCGCTGCAGTTTCCACAACTTGCACACTGAAGGATTTCATTGGATTGCACAGAGACTTGGTTTGAAAGCTTTCTGTTTAGAACTTTGCGTTTGCAGTTTGTGCCGAGTGTGAGGCAGTCGGGACAGTCCGTGTCTGAACTACTGTTAAATACTCTCTGTTAGGTATGCGGTGATCGCTGCAGCACCTGAAGCGTTCGCAAGGACTTGGCGGATTGGTTTTGTTTTCTAACCCATGACAAACAATTCCATCAAGTGCTGGAGTACTTTTTCAGTCCTTGTGATTGCATTTTGGTAGGCATAGTCAGAATGTAGTAAAAAATCATTAACATTCAACTCCACAAGGTAGCAAAGCAAAGGCAAAGCAAATAGAAGGTGAAAGAGACAGAGAAAGCGCGAGCAGCGAGGAGGGGAAGAGGATCCCAACTCCGAAAGAGGAGGGAGAAAGGGAAGAAGAGAGGTCAAAAAAGGCACAGAAGGCACAGAAAGGCAGAGTCAGCTAGACCGCCAGTCGCCGAGGCAGCGGATGCCGTCCACGGAGAGGCCGCTCTGGAAGGCAGCGCTGGCTTCTCCTGTGCGCAGAATGGGCGTACAATGAACCGTTTATTGTGAGCGCTTTATATTAGGTAATATAGAGGCAAACATTTGTTAGACTTATCATTACTTTTCTCGCTTTAAGAAAATAATAAACTATATTTACAGCACAGCTGCAAGAATTATGTTCTGCACACAGCTTCAAGCGTTGTTCATTTTCATTTTTAACATTTTTTCGAGCATTGCTTCAAGCATTGTTCGATTCAAAACGAAATAAGTACTGTCTGAGCATGCGTAGCTGTTAGCGTTTTTTATTTCCAAAACTAAAGAAAGAGTTTCGAGCATTACGGCAATCGTTATTAGATTCAAAACTAGGAGAAAATATTTTATGATATATGAAATGAGACATGAGATAGTTTGATTCTACAAGTGGTAGCGTGATTAGTGAAGGGCGTAGCATAAATTATTTACGGGCAAGTTGTCGAGGAAACAGCAATTATTTGTAAGGGAAGTATATTTATCGAGGGTTATGTATCATTTGTGGTAAGTTCCTGTTTTATGCTTCCTTTTTATTAAGCTCCTTTCATGTACGAGTGCTAATTATACGCTCGTAGAGTAAGAAAATAGAGCTTTTTAAGTGTCTCAGCAAGCGTTGTTCAGCATCAATTATTAATAATTAATAATTAATAATTAACAATTATACAGAGGAAGCATGATTTAGCGAGTGAAGAAAGGAATTATCGAGGGCAAAGCATGACTTATCAACAAAATTGTATGATTTGTAGACAGGGTAGAATCAATATGGAGGTTGGTAGCATTTATTAACGAGCGGAAGTATGAAATAAAGTATGAATTATCAGAAATGTAGAAATAATCAACGGTGTAGCCTGTTGATTATCGTGGGAAAAGCATAAATTAAGTGGGTGGCATACATTTTTTTCAGCGGAAAGCAAGATTTGTCCAGGGATAGCATGATATAACAAATTGGTAGCATAAATTATTGAGGGGAAAGCATAGATTATCCAAGAGAAAGCTAGAAATATCGACGATGCCACTTTGACAGCCTTCTCAGCCATTCCATTAGACTGCGCATAACCTGGAGACGTTCGCGTGTGTCGGAAACGAAACTCAGCAGCAAACTCATGAAACCGTAATATGGTAGCATGAGAGAGAGAACACTATAGCATGTACACCTAGACTGGTGTACAAACTTGTGCACAAACGCTATACTCATGACAAAAACTGCAGCATTTATATTGTCAAACTGTCACAACTTTGATCATTGTGTTTCTTTCTTTTCATCTAGCTCCGAAGTACTTTTATTATTTTGCAGAATGCTGTTTGAATTTCAGCATCAGTTTTGTTACTGCTTCTTTTTCTCCTAATCTTTTATCATCAACAGTTAAAAAGTAAAGTTCCTAATAATTATTCTTTTATTTATTCGATATATTTGGGTTTCAGTGTAGGTTGTAAGCGTTTGTTTTTTAGCTGATGTCAAAGCAAATATTTGTTTGTTTCATAATTACTATTCTCGCTATGATAAAAAAAGAAAAAAAGAGAAAATAATAATTATTTTGGTTGGCATTTTTTGGTTTGAGTATAAGTTGTAAGCGCTTTTGGTTAAATATTTCAAAGCAAATATTTGTTAGTTTCATAGTTGAAAGAATGAAAAAAAGAAAAAAATAATTATTTTGGTTGGCATTTTTTGGGTTTGAGTTTAACTTGTAAGCGTTTTTGGTTAATTATTTCAAAGCAAATATTTGTTTGCTTTATAATTACTCTTCTTGCTGTGAGAAAGGAATGTACGCTTTTCGAGTGCAGCAGCAAGTCTTCTTCGATACTAAGACTATGGAAAGTTTTCTGAGAATACCTGCAAGCGTTATCAGAATCAGAAGTGGAAGAAAATATGTGGAGCACAGCTAAAAGCGTTATTGATTACATTTTCGAATTTGTTTCGAGCATTGCTTTAAGCGTTGTTCGATTCGAAATGTAGACTTTTCGAGCATGTGTAGCTTTTAGCGTTTGTTTCAAAACTAACGAAAAAGTGTTTCAAACATTGCTGCAATCGTTACTAGATTCAAAACTAGGAGAAAGTGTTTTAATCGGAGCAAATAGCATTATTATATTAAAAACAGAGAGTTTTTCGATCAGGGAAGCAATAATTCTTTACATTTTAAAAGCACAATGATTCGAATGAAACTTAGGAACATAGCGCTAGATATCAATGGATAGCATGCATAAGATATCAAGAAAATGGCATTCAATTCGTAGAAAAAAAATCTTTAGATATCTAGGGAATATCTAGATATCTTCCAGTGTAATTCAATCCAAAACTAAATGAAGACTGATCCAGCAGGCGTAGCTGTTAGCGTTATTTTACTTTCAGAATTTCTCAGTTTTTCATATTTAGCATGTAAATTGCACACAATTTGTGGGGAAAGGCACTACGAGTACGAGCCGTAGATATCTAGGTAATGTCTTGACATCTTGAAGAGATTGTATGAGATTTCCATGTAACAGCATAATACTTTCAGGGTAATTTTTTAAAGACGATAGAATGATTTATTAAAGAGGGTAGCATAATTTATCAAACGGTTACATTGATTAACGGGAAGCATTTAAAGAGGATAGAATGATTTTTTCAGGGGAAGCATGAATTATCGACGGTGTAGCAAAAATTACGGTATCGCATCCATTTGCGCTGGAAGCTCACAGTCCCAGTGAGTCGCTACTGAATCTTTACAAAGCCTCTGCCGTCACGCCTGACTAGAAGCACTTCAGCTTCAGAGATCGGACCGCAGTGAGAAGAGCAGCACAGCTTGAGGCACTGCTTGAGACTTGAGCAGCTGACTGCTCCCACGGATGGCTTCATGGACAAGCAGCTGATGGCAGCTGTGTGTCTTGATGGACTTTGTTTTTCTAGTCTGTTGACAATTCCGCATTACTTCGTTATTCTTTTTTCCCCAATGCCAACATCGCTGTATTCTGTATCACGGACTACTCATTATCTACTAGTGGTTCTTGTTCTGTATCTGCCACCAATTTCGCGGTTATGGAGTCTGGTCGGCTCCGAAGTGAGGACCAGTATTGAAGGCTTCTTTTTTGAATACTATATAATAGTGGTAGTCTTCCTAATTCGGACCGGGCACCATTGCTGTCAATGTTTGGACTGACTAGCAGAATCGTCTTGCAGATTCTAAATTAATTCTCTCTATAAGGTTCCGATCCCAAGTACCCAGTTTCCATAAAAGAATTGCTATTATCGTTATCCTTATTATATTCAAAAGTAAACCATTTGAGAATGGCAAAGACCTTATTCTGTTCAAATCCTAACGTTTCTGTTGAGTCTAGCATTAATATTGAAATTAACGCTAACGAATTTTTTCTAGCAGAGCTGAAATCGTTATCAGGTTAAAAACAAACGAATTTGTTTCGAGGGTACCAAACAGCCTTATTATTTTTTAATTTAGCGTTCTTGAAGCATAGCAGCTAGCATTATTTGCTCCATATTTTGATACCAGAAGATTTCAACAAATGAAAACATGAAAGTAAAGAATATAGCTCTATAAAATTATTTCAATGGATAGCATCTGGTATTAGGTAAATAGCATGAGGTTTATGAAGAAAAGCATTATTTTACAGGAGACGGCATGGGATTTCCAGGGAACAGCATTAATAATAAGTTGTGGAAGCATAATTTATCCAGGAGGAAGCATAAATTATAAAGAAGTTAACATTAAATAACACTAGAAAAAACAAGATTGTAGCAAATCAGTAGAAAGATTAGGAGAGTTTGTCGAGAGGAAAGCAAATATTATCGAAAGAAAGGCAAATTTTCGTGAGTAAAAGCGTGATTTATCAAGTGGCTTGCAAAAATCATCGAGGGGTAGCACTATTTATCGAAGGGGTTGCATTGTTTATTGTGGGGTAGCACGATATTTTGAGTAATAGTCTATCAGCAGCAGCTAAAGACGTAAGCAAAAGTTGTTTGTTATTCTTTTTAGTTTTTTGATTTATTAAAGAGGGTAGCATGATTTATCAAACGGTTACATTGATTAACGGGAAGCATGAAATTACGAGGGAAAAGGATGAATTATCAGGGGAAAGCATAACTTATAGAGAGTACGGCATGAATTTTCGAGGGGGAAGCATGAACTATAAGGGGAAGAATGAATAATAGATAGAAAAGCATGACTTATCGAATGGAGCATGAATGGTCGAGTGGGTAGCATAAATTATTGAGGTGGAAGCATCAATTGTCAAGGGGAAGCATGAAATGGCGAGGGAAAAGTGAATTTTCGAAGGGGAAGCATGACTTTTCGAGGCGACGCATGAAATACCGACTAAATAGCATCAATTTTTTAGCGCTAGCATGGTTTATCAAGTAGTAGCTAAATTATCGTGAAGATAAAATTATTTTTTTCATAAAAAATAGGCATAGTCCTAATTTTGGGTGTAGCAAAACTTATCGAGGGGAGAGCATGACTTATTAAAAGGGAAGCATGTATTGTCAAGGGGAAGCATGAATTGTCAAGGAGAAGCATGAATTGTCAATGGGAAGCATGGATTGTCGAGGGAAAGCATGGATTCTCAAGGAGAAGCATGGATTGTCAAGGGGAAGCATGGATTGTCAAGGGGAAGCATGAATTGCCAAGGGGAAGCATGGATTGTCAAGGGGAAGCATGGATTGTCAAGGGAAAGCATGGATTGTCAAGGGGAAGCATGGATTGTCAAGGGGCAGCATTAATTGTCAAGGAGAAGCATGGATTGTCGAGGGAAAGCATGGATTCTCAAAGAGAAGCATGGATTGTCAAGGGGAAGCATGGATTGTCAAGGGGAAGCATGAATTGCCAAGGGGAAGCATGGATTGTCAAGGGGAAGCATGGATTGTCAAGGGGAAGCATGGATTGTCAAGGGGAAGCATGGATTGTCAAGGGGCAGCATTAATTGTCAAGGGGAAGCATGGATTGTCAAGGGGAAGCATGGATTGTCAAGGGGAAGCATGGATTGTCAAGGGGAAGCATGGATTGTCAAGGGGCAGCATTAATTGTCAAGGGGAAGCATGGATTGTGAAGGGGAAGCATGGATTGACAAGGGGAAGCATGGATTGTCAAGGGAAGGCATGGATTGTCAAGGGGAAGCATGGATTGTCAAGGGGAAGCATGGATTGTCAAGGGAAAGCATGGATTGTCAAGGGAAAGCATTATTTGTCAAGGGGAAGCATGGATTGTCAAGGGGAAGCATGGATTGTCAAGGGAAAGCATGAATTGTCAAGGGGAAGCATGGATTGTCAAGGGGAAGCATGGATTGTCAAGGGAAAGCATTAATTGTCAAGGGGAAGCATGGATTGTCAAGGGGAAGCATGGATTGTCAAGGGGAAGCATGGATTGTCAAGGGGAAGCATGGATTGTCAAGGGGAAGCATGGATTGTCAAGGGGAAGCATGGATTGTCAAGGAGAAGCATGGATTGTCAAGGGAAGGCATGGATTGTCAAGGGGAAGCATGGATTGTCAAGGGGAAGCATGGATTGTCAAGGGGAAGCATGGATTGTCAAGGGAAAGCATTATTTGTCAAGGGGAAGCATGGATTGTCAAGGGGAAGCATGGATTGTCAAGGGAAAGCATGAATTGTCAAGGGGAAGCATGGATTGTCAAGGGGAAGCATGGATTGTCAAGGGAAAGCATTAATTGTCAAGGGGAAGCATGGATTGTGAAGGGGAAGCATGGATTGTCAAGGGAAAGCATGGATTGTCAAGGGGCAGCATTAATTGTCAAGGGGAAGCATGGATTGTCAAGGGGAAGCATGGATTGCCAAGGGGAAGCATGGATTGTCAAGGGAAAGCATTAATTGTCGAGGGGAAGCATGGATTGTCAAGGGGAAACATGGATTGTCAAGTGGCAGCATTAATTGTCAAGGGGAAGCATGGATTGTCAAGGGAAAGCATGAATTGTCAAGGGGAAGCATGGATTGTCAAGGGGAAGCATGGATTGTCAAGGGGAAGCATGGATTGTCAAGGGGAAGCATGGATTGTCAAGGGGAAGCATGGATTGTCAAGGGGAAGCATGGATTGTCAAGGGGAAGCATGGATTGTCAAGGGGAAACATGAATTGCCAAGGGGAAGCATGGATTGTCAAGGGGAAGCACAGATTGTCAAGGGGAAGCACGGATTGTCAAGGGGCGGCATTAATTGTCAAGGGGAAGCATGGATTGACAAGGGGAAGCATGGATTGTCAAGGGGCAGCATTAATTGTCAAGGGGAAGCATAGATTGTCAAGGGGAAGCATGGATTGTCAAGGGGAAGCATGGATTGTCAAGGGGAAGCATGGATTGTCAAGGGGAAGCATGGATTGTCAAGGGGCAGCATTAATTGTCAAGGGGAAGCATGGATTGTCAAGGGGAAGCATGGATTGTCAAGGGGAAGCATGGATTGTCAAGGGGAAGCATGGATTGTCAAGGGGCAGCATGAATTGTCAAGGGGAAGCATGGATTGTGAAGGGGAAGCATGGATTGTCAAGGGGAAGCATGGATTGTCAAGGGAAGGCATGGATTGTCAAGGGGAAGCATGGATTGTCAAGGGGAAGCATGGATTGTCAAGGGGAAGCATGGATTGTCAAGGGAAAGCATTAATTGTCAAGGGGAAGCATGGATTGTCAAGGGGAAGCATGGATTGTCAAGGGAAAGCATGAATTGTCAAGGGGAAGCATGGATTGTCAAGGGGAAGCATGGATTGTCAAGGGGAAGCATGGATTGTCAAGGGAAGCATGGATTGTCAAGGGGAAGCATGGATTGTCAAGGGGAAGCATGGATTGTCAAGGGGAAGCATGGATTGTCAAGGGGAAGCATGGATTGTCAAGGGGAAGCATGGATTGTCAAGGGGAAGCATGGATTGTCAAGGGGAAGCATGGATTGTCAAGGGGAAGCATGGATTGTCAAGGGGAAGCATGGATTGTCAAGGGGAAGCATGGATTGTCAAGGGGTAGCATGGATTATCAAGGGGCAGCATTAATTGTCAAGGGGCAGCATTAATTGTCAAGGGGAAGCATGAATTATCAAGTGAAAGCATTAATTGTAAAGGGGAAGCATGGATTGTCAAGGGGAAGCAATAATTGTCAAGGGGAAGCATGGATTGTCAAGGGGAAGCATGGATTGTCAAGGGGAAGCATGGATTGTCAAGGGGAAGCATGGATTGTCAAGGGGAAGCATGGATTGTCAAGGGGAAGCATGGATTGTCAAGGGGAAGCATGGATTGTCAAGGGGTAGCATGGATTGTCAAGGGGCAGCATTAATTGTCAAGGGGAAGCATGAATTGTCAAGGGGCAGCATGGATTGTCAAGGGGCAGCATTAATTGTCAAGGGCGAGCAAGGATTGTCAAGGGGAAGCATGGATTGCCAAAGGATTATAGAATCATCCCAGATCCTCAGATTCAGATAGAATCATCCCAGATTCTCAGATTCAGATAGAATCATCCCAGATCCTCAGATTCAGATAGAATCATCCCAGATCCTCAGATTCAGATAGAATCATCCCAGATCCTCAGATTCGGATAGAATCATCCGAAATCCTCAGATTCAGATAGAATCATCCCAGATCCTCAGAATCAGATAGAATCATCCCAGATCCTCATATTCAGATAGAATCATCCCAGATCCTCAGATTCAGATAGAATCATCCCAGATCCTCAGATTCAGATAGAATCATCCCAGATCCTCAGATTCAGATAGAATCATCCCAGATCCTCATATTCAGATAGAATCATCCCAGATCCTCAGATTCAGATAGAATCATCCCAGATCCTCAGATTCAGATAGAATCATCCCAGATCCTCAGATTCAGATAGAATCATTCCAGATCCTGAGATTCAGATAGAATCATTTCAGATCCTCAGATTCAGATAGAATCATCCCAGATCCTCATATTCAGGTAGAATCATTTCAGATCCTCATATTCAGATAGAATCATCCCAGATCCTCAGAATCAGATAGAATCATCCCAGATCCTCATATTCAGATAGAATCATCCCAGATCCTCAGATTCAGATAGAATCATCCCAGATCCTCAGATTCAGATAGAATCATCCCAGATCCTCAGATTCAGATAGAATCATCCCAGATCCTCAGATTCGGATAGAATCATCCGAAATCCTCAGATTCAGATAGAATCATCCCAGATCCTCAGAATCAGATAGAATCATCCCAGATCCTCATATTCAGATAGAATCATCCCAGATCCTCAGATTCAGATAGAATCATCCCAGATCCTCAGATTCAGATAGAATCATCCCAGATCCTCAGATTCAGATAGAATCATCCCAGATCCTCATATTCAGATAGAATCATCCCAGATCCTCAGATTCAGATAGAATCATCCCAGATCCTCAGATTCAGATAGAATCATCCCAGATCCTCAGATTCAGATAGAATCATTCCAGATCCTGAGATTCAGATAGAATCATTTCAGATCCTCAGATTCAGATAGAATCATCCCAGATCCTCATATTCAGGTAGAATCATTTCAGATCCTCATATTCAGATAGAATCATCCCAGATCCTCAGAATCAGATAGAATCATCCCAGATCCTCATATTCAGATAGAATCATCCCAGATCCTCAGATTCAGATAGAATCATCCCAGATCCTCAGATTCAGATAGAATCATCCCAGATCCTCAGAATCAGATAGAATCATCCCAGATCCTCAGAATCAGATAGAATCATCCCAGATCCTCAGAAACAGATAGAATCATCCCAGATCCTCACATTCAGATAGAATCATTTCAGATCCTGATATTCAGATAGAATCATCCCAGATCCTCAGATTCAGATAGAATCATCCCAGATCCTCATATTCAGATAGAATCATCCCAGATCCTCAGATTCAGATAGAATCATCCCAGATCCTCAGATTCAGATAGAATCATCCCAGATCCTCATATTCAGATAGAATCATCCCAGATCCTCAGATTCAGATAGAATCATCCCAGATCCTCAGATTCAGATAGAATCATCCCAGATCCTGAGATTCAGATAGAATCATTTCAGATCCTCATATTCAGATAGAATCATCCCACATCCTCAGAATCAGATAGAATCATCCCAGATCCTCAGAATCAGATAGAATCATCCCAGATCCTCTGATTCAGATAGAATCATTCCAGATCCTCAGAATCAGATAGAATCATCCCAGATCCTCAGAATCAGATAGAATCATCCCAGATCCTCAGAATCAGATAGAATCATCCCAGATCCTCAGATTCAGATAGAATCATTTCAGATCCTCATATTCAGATAGAATCATTTCAGATCCTCATATTCAGATAGAATCATCCCAGATCCTCAGATTCAGATAGAATCACAACAGATCCTCAGATTCAGATAGAATCATCCTAAATCCTCAGATTCAGATAGAATCATCCCAGATCCTCATATTCAGGTAGAATCATTTCAGATCCTCATATTCAGATAGAATCATCCCAGATCCTCAGATTCAGATAGAATCATCCCAGATCCTCAGATTCAAATAGAATCATCCCAGATCCTCGGATTCGGATAGAATCATCCGAAATCCTCAGATTCAGATAGAATCATCCCAGATCCTCAGATTCAGATAGAATCATCCCAGATCCTCATATTCAGATAGAATCATCCCAGATCCTCAGATTCAGATAGAATCATCCCAGATCCTCAGATTCAGATAGAATCATCCCAGATCCTCAGATTCAGATAGAATCATCCCAGATCCTGAGATTCAGATAGAATCATTTCAGATCCTCATATTCAGATTGAATCATCCCAGATCCTCAGAATCAGATAGAATCATCCCAGATCCTCTGATTCAGATAGAATCATTCCAGATCCTCAGAATCAGATAGAATCATCCCAGATCCTCAGAATCAGATAGAATCATCCCAGATCCTCATATTCAGATAGAATCATCCCAGATCCCCCGATTCAGATAGAATCATGCCAGATCCTCAGATTCAGATAGAATCATCCCAGATCCTGAGATTCAGATAGAATCATTTCAGATCCTCTGATTCAGATAGAATCATTCCAGATCCTCAGAATCAGATAGAATCATCCCAGATCCTCAGAATCAGATAGAATCATCCCAGATCCTCAGAATCAGATAGAATCATCCCAGATCCTCAGAATCAGATAGAATCATCCCAGATCCTCAGAATCAGATAGAATCATCCCAGATCCTCATATTCAGATAGAATCATTTCAGATCCTGATATTCAGATAGAATCATCCCAGATCCTCAGATTCAGATAGAATCATCCCAGATCCTCATATTCAGATAGAATCATCCCAGATCCTCAGATTCAGATAGAATCATCCCAGATCCTCAGATTCAGATAGAATCATCCCAGATCCTCAGATTCAGATAGAATCATCCCAGATCCTGAGATTCAGATAGAATCATTTCAGATCCTCATATTCAGATAGAATCATCCCAGATCCTCAGATTCAGAGAGAATCATCCCAGATCCTCAGATTCAGATAGAATCATCCCAGATCCTCAGATTCAGATAGAATCATCCCAGATCCTCATATTCAGATAGAATCATCCCAGATCCTCAGATTCAGATAGAATCATCCCAGATCCTCAGATTCAGATAGAATCATCCCAGATCCTCATATTCAGATAGAATCTTCCCAGATCCTGAGATTCAGATAGAATCATTTCAGATCCTCATATTCAGATAGAATCATCCCAGATCCTCAGAATCAGATAGAATCATCCCAGATCCTCAGAATCAGATAGAATCATCCCAGATCCTCGGATTCGGATAGAATCATCCGAAATCCTCAGATTCAGATAGAATCATCCCAGATCCTCAGAATCAGATAGAATCATCCCAGATCCTCAGATTCAGATAGAATCATCCCAGATCCTCATATTCAGATAGAATCATCCCAGATCCTCAGATTCAGATAGAATCATCCCAGATCCTCAGATTCAGATAGAATCATCCCAGATCCTCAGATTCAGATAGAATCATTCCAGATCCTGAGATTCAGATAGAATCATTTCAGATCCTCAGATTCAGATAGAATCATCCCAGATCCTCATATTCAGGTAGAATCATTTCAGATCCTCATATTCAGATAGAATCATCCCAGATCCTCAGAATCAGATAGAATCATCCCAGATCCTCATATTCAGATAGAATCATCCCAGATCCTCAGATTCAGATAGAATCATCCCAGATCCTCAGATTCAGATAGAATCATCCCAGATCCTCAGATTCAGATAGAATCATCCCAGATCCTCAGATTCGGATAGAATCATCCGAAATCCTCAGATTCAGATAGAATCATCCCAGATCCTCAGAATCAGATAGAATCATCCCAGATCCTCATATTCAGATAGAATCATCCCAGATCCTCAGATTCAGATAGAATCATCCCAGATCCTCAGATTCAGATAGAATCATCCCAGATCCTCAGATTCAGATAGAATCATCCCAGATCCTCATATTCAGATAGAATCATCCCAGATCCTCAGATTCAGATAGAATCATCCCAGATCCTCAGATTCAGATAGAATCATCCCAGATCCTCAGATTCAGATAGAATCATTCCAGATCCTGAGATTCAGATAGAATCATTTCAGATCCTCAGATTCAGATAGAATCATCCCAGATCCTCATATTCAGGTAGAATCATTTCAGATCCTCATATTCAGATAGAATCATCCCAGATCCTCAGAATCAGATAGAATCATCCCAGATCCTCATATTCAGATAGAATCATCCCAGATCCTCAGATTCAGATAGAATCATCCCAGATCCTCAGATTCAGATAGAATCATCCCAGATCCTCAGAATCAGATAGAATCATCCCAGATCCTCAGATTCAGATAGAATCATCCCAGATCCTCAGATTCAGATAGAATCATCCCAGATCCTCAGATTCGGATAGAATCATCCGAAATCCTCAGATTCAGATAGAATCATCCCAGATCCTCAGAATCAGATAGAATCATCCCAGATCCTCATATTCAGATAGAATCATCCCAGATCCTCAGATTCAGATAGAATCATCCCAGATCCTCAGATTCAGATAGAATCATCCCAGATCCTCAGATTCAGATAGAATCATCCCAGATCCTCATATTCAGATAGAATCATCCCAGATCCTCAGATTCAGATAGAATCATCCCAGATCCTCAGATTCAGATAGAATCATCCCAGATCCTCAGATTCAGATAGAATCATTCCAGATCCTGAGATTCAGATAGAATCATTTCAGATCCTCAGATTCAGATAGAAACATCCCAGATCCTCATATTCAGGTAGAATCATTTCAGATCCTCATATTCAGATAGAATCATCCCAGATCCTCAGAATCAGATAGAATCATCCCAGATCCTCATATTCAGATAGAATCATCCCAGATCCTCAGATTCAGATAGAATCATCCCAGATCCTCAGATTCAGATAGAATCATCCCAGATCCTCAGAATCAGATAGAATCATCCCAGATCCTCAGAATCAGATAGAATCATCCCAGATCCTCAGAAACAGATAGAATCATCCCAGATCCTCACATTCAGATAGAATCATTTCAGATCCTGATATTCAGATAGAATCATCCCAGATCCTCAGATTCAGATAGAATCATCCCAGATCCTCATATTCAGATAGAATCATCCCAGATCCTCAGATTCAGATAGAATCATCCCAGATCCTCAGATTCAGATAGAATCATCCCAGATCCTCATATTCAGATAGAATCATCCCAGATCCTCAGATTCAGATAGAATCATCCCAGATCCTCAGATTCAGATAGAATCATCCCAGATCCTGAGATTCAGATAGAATCATTTCAGATCCTCATATTCAGATAGAATCATCCCACATCCTCAGAATCAGATAGAATCATCCCAGATCCTCAGAATCAGATAGAATCATCCCAGATCCTCTGATTCAGATAGAATCATTCCAGATCCTCAGATTCAGATAGAATCATCCCAGATCCTCAGATTCGGATAGAATCATCCGAAATCCTCAGATTCAGATAGAATCATCCCAGATCCTCAGAATCAGATAGAATCATCCCAGATCCTCATATTCAGATAGAATCATCCCAGATCCTCAGAATCAGATAGAATCATCCCAGATCCTCATATTCAGATAGAATCATCCCAGATCCTCAGATTCAGATAGAATCATCCCAGATCCTCAGATTCAGATAGAATCATCCCAGATCCTCAGAATCAGATAGAATCATCCCAGATCCTCAGATTCAGATAGAATCATCCCAGATCCTCAGATTCAGATAGAATCATCCCAGATCCTCAGATTCGGATAGAATCATCCGAAATCCTCAGATTCAGATAGAATCATCCCAGATCCTCAGAATCAGATAGAATCATCCCAGATCCTCATATTCAGATAGAATCATCCCAGATCCTCAGATTCAGATAGAATCATCCCAGATCCTCAGATTCAGATAGAATCATCCCAGATCCTCAGATTCAGATAGAATCATCCCAGATCCTCATATTCAGATAGAATCATCCCAGATCCTCAGATTCAGATAGAATCATCCCAGATCCTCAGATTCAGATAGAATCATCCCAGATCCTCAGATTCAGATAGAATCATTCCAGATCCTGAGATTCAGATAGAATCATTTCAGATCCTCAGATTCAGATAGAAACATCCCAGATCCTCATATTCAGGTAGAATCATTTCAGATCCTCATATTCAGATAGAATCATCCCAGATCCTCAGAATCAGATAGAATCATCCCAGATCCTCATATTCAGATAGAATCATCCCAGATCCTCAGATTCAGATAGAATCATCCCAGATCCTCAGATTCAGATAGAATCATCCCAGATCCTCAGAATCAGATAGAATCATCCCAGATCCTCAGAATCAGATAGAATCATCCCAGATCCTCAGAAACAGATAGAATCATCCCAGATCCTCACATTCAGATAGAATCATTTCAGATCCTGATATTCAGATAGAATCATCCCAGATCCTCAGATTCAGATAGAATCATCCCAGATCCTCATATTCAGATAGAATCATCCCAGATCCTCAGATTCAGATAGAATCATCCCAGATCCTCAGATTCAGATAGAATCATCCCAGATCCTCATATTCAGATAGAATCATCCCAGATCCTCAGATTCAGATAGAATCATCCCAGATCCTCAGATTCAGATAGAATCATCCCAGATCCTGAGATTCAGATAGAATCATTTCAGATCCTCATATTCAGATAGAATCATCCCACATCCTCAGAATCAGATAGAATCATCCCAGATCCTCAGAATCAGATAGAATCATCCCAGATCCTCTGATTCAGATAGAATCATTCCAGATCCTCAGAATCAGATAGAATCATCCCAGATCCTCAGAATCAGATAGAATCATCCCAGATCCTCAGAATCAGATAGAATCATCCCAAATCCTCAGATTCAGATAGAATCATTTCAGATCCTCATATTCAGATAGAATCATTTCAGATCCTCATATTCAGATAGAATCATCCCAGATCCTCAGATTCAGATAGAATCACAACAGATCCTCAGATTCAGATAGAATCATCCTAAATCCTCAGATTCAGATAGAATCATCCCAGATCCTCATATTCAGGTAGAATCATTTCAGATCCTCATATTCAGATAGAATCATCCCAGATCCTCAGATTCAGATAGAATCATCCCAGATCCTCGGATTCGGATAGAATCATCCGAAATCCTCAGATTCAGATAGAATCATCCCAGATCCTCAGATTCAGATAGAATCATCCCAGATCCTCAGATTCAGATAGAATCATCCCAGATCCTGAGATTCAGATAGAATCATTTCAGATCCTCATATTCAGATTGAATCATCCCAGATCCTCAGATTCAGATAGAATCATCCCAGATCCTCAGATTCAAATAGAATCATCCCAGATCCTCGGATTCGGATAGAATCATCCGAAATCCTCAGATTCAGATAGAATCATCCCAGATCCTCAGATTCAGATAGAATCATCCCAGATCCTCATATTCAGATAGAATCATCCCAGATCCTCAGATTCAGATAGAATCATCCCAGATCCTCAGATTCAGATAGAATCATCCCAGATCCTCAGATTCAAATAGAATCATCCCAGATCCTCGGATTCGGATAGAATCATCCGAAATCCTCAGATTCAGATAGAATCATCCCAGATCCTCAGATTCAGATAGAATCATCCCAGATCCTCATATTCAGATAGAATCATCCCAGATCCTCAGATTCAGATAGAATCATCCCAGATCCTCAGATTCAGATAGAATCATCCCAGATCCTCAGATTCAGATAGAATCATCCCAGATCCTGAGATTCAGATAGAATCATTTCAGATCCTCATATTCAGATTGAATCATCCCAGATCCTCAGAATCAGATAGAATCATCCCAGATCCTCTGATTCAGATAGAATCATTCCAGATCCTCAGAATCAGATAGAATCATCCCAGATCCTCAGAATCAGATAGAATCATCCCAGATCCTCATATTCAGATAGAATCATCCCAGATCCCCCGATTCAGATAGAATCATGCCAGATCCTCAGATTCAGATAGAATCATCCCAGATCCTGAGATTCAGATAGAATCATTTCAGATCCTCTGATTCAGATAGAATCATTCCAGATCCTCAGAATCAGATAGAATCATCCCAGATCCTCAGAATCAGATAGAATCATCCCAGATCCTCAGAATCAGATAGAATCATCCCAGATCCTCAGAATCAGATAGAATCATCCCAGATCCTCAGAATCAGATAGAATCATCCCAGATCCTCATATTCAGATAGAATCATTTCAGATCCTGATATTCAGATAGAATCATCCCAGATCCTCAGATTCAGATAGAATCATCCCAGATCCTCATATTCAGATAGAATCATCCCAGATCCTCAGATTCAGATAGAATCATCCCAGATCCTCAGATTCAGATAGAATCATCCCAGATCCTCAGATTCAGATAGAATCATCCCAGATCCTGAGATTCAGATAGAATCATTTCAGATCCTCATATTCAGATAGAATCATCCCAGATCCTCAGATTCAGAGAGAATCATCCCAGATCCTCAGATTCAGATAGAATCATCCCAGATCCTCAGATTCAGATAGAATCATCCCAGATCCTCATATTCAGATAGAATCATCCCAGATCCTCAGATTCAGATAGAATCATCCCAGATCCTCAGATTCAGATAGAATCATCCCAGATCCTCATATTCAGATAGAATCTTCCCAGATCCTGAGATTCAGATAGAATCATTTCAGATCCTCATATTCAGATAGAATCATCCCAGATCCTCAGAATCAGATAGAATCATCCCAGATCCTCAGAATCAGATAGAATCATCCCAGATCCTCGGATTCGGATAGAATCATCCGAAATCCTCAGATTCAGATAGAATCATCCCAGATCCTCAGAATCAGATAGAATCATCCCAGATCCTCAGATTCAGATAGAATCATCCCAGATCCTCATATTCAGGTAGAATCATTTCAGATCCTCATATTCAGATAGAATCATCCCAGATCCTCAGAATCAGATAGAATCATCCCAGATCCTCATATTCAGATAGAATCATCCCAGATCCTCAGATTCAGATAGAATCATCCCAGATCCTCAGATTCAGATAGAATCATCCCAGATCCTCAGATTCAGATAGAATCATCCCAGATCCTCAGATTCGGATAGAATCATCCGAAATCCTCAGATTCAGATAGAATCATCCCAGATCCTCAGAATCAGATAGAATCATCCCAGATCCTCATATTCAGATAGAATCATCCCAGATCCTCAGATTCAGATAGAATCATCCCAGATCCTCAGATTCAGATAGAATCATCCCAGATCCTCAGATTCAGATAGAATCATCCCAGATCCTCATATTCAGATAGAATCATCCCAGATCCTCAGATTCAGATAGAATCATCCCAGATCCTCAGATTCAGATAGAATCATCCCAGATCCTCAGATTCAGATAGAATCATTCCAGATCCTGAGATTCAGATAGAATCATTTCAGATCCTCAGATTCAGATAGAATCATCCCAGATCCTCATATTCAGGTAGAATCATTTCAGATCCTCATATTCAGATAGAATCATCCCAGATCCTCAGAATCAGATAGAATCATCCCAGATCCTCATATTCAGATAGAATCATCCCAGATCCTCAGATTCAGATAGAATCATCCCAGATCCTCAGATTCAGATAGAATCATCCCAGATCCTCAGAATCAGATAGAATCATCCCAGATCCTCAGAATCAGATAGAATCATCCCAGATCCTCAGAAACAGATAGAATCATCCCAGATCCTCACATTCAGATAGAATCATTTCAGATCCTGATATTCAGATAGAATCATCCCAGATCCTCAGATTCAGATAGAATCATCCCAGATCCCCCGATTCAGATAGAATCATGCCAGATCCTCAGATTCAGATAGAATCATCCCAGATCCTGAGATTCAGATAGAATCATTTCAGATCCTCTGATTCAGATAGAATCATTCCAGATCCTCAGAATCAGATAGAATCATCCCAGATCCTCAGAATCAGATAGAATCATCCCAGATCCTCAGAATCAGATAGAATCATCCCAGATCCTCAGAATCAGATAGAATCATCCCAGATCCTCAGAATCAGATAGAATCATCCCAGATCCTCATATTCAGATAGAATCATTTCAGATCCTGATATTCAGATAGAATCATCCCAGATCCTCAGATTCAGATAGAATCATCCCAGATCCTGATATTCAGATAGAATCATCCCAGATCCTCAGATTCAGATAGAATCATCCCAGATCCTCAGATTCAGATAGAATCATCCCAGATCCTCAGATTCAGATAGAATCATCCCAGATCCTGAGATTCAGATAGAATCATTTCAGATCCTCATATTCAGATAGAATCATCCCAGATCCTCAGATTCAGAGAGAATCATCCCAGATCCTCAGATTCAGATAGAATCATCCCAGATCCTCAGATTCAGATAGAATCATCCCAGATCCTCATATTCAGATAGAATCATCCCAGATCCTCAGATTCAGATAGAATCATCCCAGATCCTCAGATTCAGATAGAATCATCCCAGATCCTCATATTCAGATAGAATCTTCCCAGATCCTGAGATTCAGATAGAATCATTTCAGATCCTCATATTCAGATAGAATCATCCCAGATCCTCAGAATCAGATAGAATCATCCCAGATCCTCAGAATCAGATAGAATCATCCCAGATCCTCGGATTCGGATAGAATCATCCGAAATCCTCAGATTCAGATAGAATCATCCCAGATCCTCAGAATCAGATAGAATCATCCCAGATCCTCAGATTCAGATAGAATCATCCCAGATCCTCATATTCAGATAGAATCATCCCAGATCCTCAGATTCAGATAGAATCATCCCAGATCCTCAGATTCAGATAGAATCATCCCAGATCCTCAGATTCAGATAGAATCATTCCAGATCCTGAGATTCAGATAGAATCATTTCAGATCCTCAGATTCAGATAGAATCATCCCAGATCCTCATATTCAGGTAGAATCATTTCAGATCCTCATATTCAGATAGAATCATCCCAGATCCTCAGAATCAGATAGAATCATCCCAGATCCTCATATTCAGATAGAATCATCCCAGATCCTCAGATTCAGATAGAATCATCCCAGATCCTCAGATTCAGATAGAATCATCCCAGATCCTCAGATTCAGATAGAATCATCCCAGATCCTCAGATTCGGATAGAATCATCCGAAATCCTCAGATTCAGATAGAATCATCCCAGATCCTCAGAATCAGATAGAATCATCCCAGATCCTCATATTCAGATAGAATCATCCCAGATCCTCAGATTCAGATAGAATCATCCCAGATCCTCAGATTCAGATAGAATCATCCCAGATCCTCAGATTCAGATAGAATCATCCCAGATCCTCATATTCAGATAGAATCATCCCAGATCCTCAGATTCAGATAGAATCATCCCAGATCCTCAGATTCAGATAGAATCATCCCAGATCCTCAGATTCAGATAGAATCATTCCAGATCCTGAGATTCAGATAGAATCATTTCAGATCCTCAGATTCAGATAGAATCATCCCAGATCCTCATATTCAGGTAGAATCATTTCAGATCCTCATATTCAGATAGAATCATCCCAGATCCTCAGAATCAGATAGAATCATCCCAGATCCTCATATTCAGATAGAATCATCCCAGATCCTCAGATTCAGATAGAATCATCCCAGATCCTCAGATTCAGATAGAATCATCCCAGATCCTCAGAATCAGATAGAATCATCCCAGATCCTGAGATTCAGATAGAATCATTTCAGATCCTCATATTCAGATAGAATCATCCCAGATCCTCAGATTCAGAGAGAATCATCCCAGATCCTCAGATTCAGATAGAATCATCCCAGATCCTCAGATTCAGATAGAATCATCCCAGATCCTCATATTCAGATAGAATCATCCCAGATCCTCAGATTCAGATAGAATCATCCCAGATCCTCAGATTCAGATAGAATCATCCCAGATCCTCATATTCAGATAGAATCTTCCCAGATCCTGAGATTCAGATAGAATCATTTCAGATCCTCATATTCAGATAGAATCATCCCAGATCCTCAGAATCAGATAGAATCATCCCAGATCCTCAGAATCAGATAGAATCATCCCAGATCCTCGGATTCGGATAGAATCATCCGAAATCCTCAGATTCAGATAGAATCATCCCAGATCCTCAGAATCAGATAGAATCATCCCAGATCCTCAGATTCAGATAGAATCATCCCAGATCCTCATATTCAGATAGAATCATCCCAGATCCTCAGATTCAGATAGAATCATCCCAGATCCTCAGATTCAGATAGAATCATCCCAGATCCTCAGATTCAGATAGAATCATTCCAGATCCTGAGATTCAGATAGAATCATTTCAGATCCTCAGATTCAGATAGAATCATCCCAGATCCTCATATTCAGGTAGAATCATTTCAGATCCTCATATTCAGATAGAATCATCCCAGATCCTCAGAATCAGATAGAATCATCCCAGATCCTCATATTCAGATAGAATCATCTCAGATCCTCAGATTCAGATAGAATCATCCCAGATCCTCAGATTCAGATAGAATCATCCCAGATCCTCAGATTCAGATAGAATCATCCCAGATCCTCAGATTCGGATAGAATCATCCGAAATCCTCAGATTCAGATAGAATCATCCCAGATCCTCAGAATCAGATAGAATCATCCCAGATCCTCATATTCAGATAGAATCATCCCAGATCCTCAGATTCAGATAGAATCATCCCAGATCCTCAGATTCAGATAGAATCATCCCAGATCCTCAGATTCAGATAGAATCATCCCAGATCCTCATATTCAGATAGAATCATCCCAGATCCTCAGATTCAGATAGAATCATCCCAGATCCTCAGATTCAGATAGAATCATCCCAGATCCTCAGATTCAGATAGAATCATTCCAGATCCTGAGATTCAGATAGAATCATTTCAGATCCTCAGATTCAGATAGAATCATCCCAGATCCTCATATTCAGGTAGAATCATTTCAGATCCTCATATTCAGATAGAATCATCCCAGATCCTCAGAATCAGATAGAATCATCCCAGATCCTCATATTCAGATAGAATCATCCCAGATCCTCAGATTCAGATAGAATCATCCCAGATCCTCAGATTCAGATAGAATCATCCCAGATCCTCAGAATCAGATAGAATCATCCCAGATCCTCAGAATCAGATAGAATCATCCCAGATCCTCAGAAACAGATAGAATCATCCCAGATCCTCACATTCAGATAGAATCATTTCAGATCCTGATATTCAGATAGAATCATCCCAGATCCTCAGATTCAGATAGAATCATCCCAGATCCTCATATTCAGATAGAATCATCCCAGATCCTCAGATTCAGATAGAATCATCCCAGATCCTCAGATTCAGATAGAATCATCCCAGATCCTCATATTCAGATAGAATCATCCCAGATCCTCAGATTCAGATAGAATCATCCCAGATCCTCAGATTCAGATAGAATCATCCCAGATCCTGAGATTCAGATAGAATCATTTCAGATCCTCATATTCAGATAGAATCATCCCACATCCTCAGAATCAGATAGAATCATCCCAGATCCTCAGAATCAGATAGAATCATCCCAGATCCTCTGATTCAGATAGAATCATTCCAGATCCTCAGAATCAGATAGAATCATCCCAGATCCTCAGAATCAGATAGAATCATCCCAGATCCTCAGAATCAGATAGAATCATCCCAGATCCTCAGATTCAGATAGAATCATTTCAGATCCTCATATTCAGATAGAATCATTTCAGATCCTCATATTCAGATAGAATCATCCCAGATCCTCAGATTCAGATAGAATCACAACAGATCCTCAGATTCAGATAGAATCATCCTAAATCCTCAGATTCAGATAGAATCATCCCAGATCCTCATATTCAGGTAGAATCATTTCAGATCCTCATATTCAGATAGAATCATCCCAGATCCTCAGATTCAGATAGAATCATCCCAGATCCTCAGATTCAAATAGAATCATCCCAGATCCTCGGATTCGGATAGAATCATCCGAAATCCTCAGATTCAGATAGAATCATCCCAGATCCTCAGATTCAGATAGAATCATCCCAGATCCTCATATTCAGATAGAATCATCCCAGATCCTCAGATTCAGATAGAATCATCCCAGATCCTCAGATTCAGATAGAATCATCCCAGATCCTCAGATTCAGATAGAATCATCCCAGATCCTGAGATTCAGATAGAATCATTTCAGATCCTCATATTCAGATTGAATCATCCCAGATCCTCAGAATCAGATAGAATCATCCCAGATCCTCTGATTCAGATAGAATCATTCCAGATCCTCAGAATCAGATAGAATCATCCCAGATCCTCAGAATCAGATAGAATCATCCCAGATCCTCATATTCAGATAGAATCATCCCAGATCCCCCGATTCAGATAGAATCATGCCAGATCCTCAGATTCAGATAGAATCATCCCAGATCCTGAGATTCAGATAGAATCATTTCAGATCCTCTGATTCAGATAGAATCATTCCAGATCCTCAGAATCAGATAGAATCATCCCAGATCCTCAGAATCAGATAGAATCATCCCAGATCCTCAGAATCAGATAGAATCATCCCAGATCCTCAGAATCAGATAGAATCATCCCAGATCCTCAGAATCAGATAGAATCATCCCAGATCCTCATATTCAGATAGAATCATTTCAGATCCTGATATTCAGATAGAATCATCCCAGATCCTCAGATTCAGATAGAATCATCCCAGATCCTCATATTCAGATAGAATCATCCCAGATCCTCAGATTCAGATAGAATCATCCCAGATCCTCAGATTCAGATAGAATCATCCCAGATCCTCAGATTCAGATAGAATCATCCCAGATCCTGAGATTCAGATAGAATCATTTCAGATCCTCATATTCAGATAGAATCATCCCAGATCCTCAGATTCAGAGAGAATCATCCCAGATCCTCAGATTCAGATAGAATCATCCCAGATCCTCAGATTCAGATAGAATCATCCCAGATCCTCATATTCAGATAGAATCATCCCAGATCCTCAGATTCAGATAGAATCATCCCAGATCCTCAGATTCAGATAGAATCATCCCAGATCCTCATATTCAGATAGAATCTTCCCAGATCCTGAGATTCAGATAGAATCATTTCAGATCCTCATATTCAGATAGAATCATCCCAGATCCTCAGAATCAGATAGAATCATCCCAGATCCTCAGAATCAGATAGAATCATCCCAGATCCTCGGATTCGGATAGAATCATCCGAAATCCTCAGATTCAGATAGAATCATCCCAGATCCTCAGAATCAGATAGAATCATCCCAGATCCTCAGATTCAGATAGAATCATCCCAGATCCTCATATTCAGATAGAATCATCCCAGATCCTCAGATTCAGATAGAATCATCCCAGATCCTCAGATTCAGATAGAATCATCCCAGATCCTCAGATTCAGATAGAATCATTCCAGATCCTGAGATTCAGATAGAATCATTTCAGATCCTCAGATTCAGATAGAATCATCCCAGATCCTCATATTCAGGTAGAATCATTTCAGATCCTCATATTCAGATAGAATCATCCCAGATCCTCAGAATCAGATAGAATCATCCCAGATCCTCATATTCAGATAGAATCATCCCAGATCCTCAGATTCAGATAGAATCATCCCAGATCCTCAGATTCAGATAGAATCATCCCAGATCCTCAGA
Organism: Macrostomum hystrix; assembly: GCA_950097015.1. Lineage (NCBI taxonomy): Eukaryota > Metazoa > Platyhelminthes > Macrostomidae > Macrostomum > Macrostomum hystrix. The sequence continues at coordinate 1,298,791 of CATNEN010000015.1, forward strand.
TTCAGATAGAATCATCCCAGATCCTCAGATTCGGATAGAATCATCCGAAATCCTCAGATTCAGATAGAATCATCCCAGATCCTCAGATTCAGATAGAATCATTCCAGATCCTGAGATTCAGATAGAATCATTTCAGATCCTCAGATTCAGATAGAATCATCCCAGATCCTCATATTCAGGTAGAATCATTTCAGATCCTCATATTCAGATAGAATCATCCCAGATCCTCAGAATCAGATAGAATCATCCCAGATCCTCATATTCAGATAGAATCATCCCAGATCCTCAGATTCAGATAGAATCATCCCAGATCCTCAGATTCAGATAGAATCATCCCAGATCCTCAGAATCAGATAGAATCATCCCAGATCCTCAGAATCAGATATAATCATCCCAGATCCTCAGAAACAGATAGAATCATCCCAGATCCTCACATTCAGATAGAATCATTTCAGATCCTGATATTCAGATAGAATCATCCCAGATCCTCAGATTCAGATAGAATCATCCCAGATCCTCATATTCAGATAGAATCATCCCAGATCCTCAGATTCAGATAGAATCATCCCAGATCCTCATATTCAGATAGAATCATCCCAGATCCTCAGAATCAGATAGAATCATCCCAGATCCTCAGAATCAGATAGAATCATCCCAGATCCTCATATTCAGATAGAATCATCCCAGATCCCCCGATTCAGATAGAATCATGCCAGATCCTCAGATTCAGATAGAATCATCCCAGATCCTGAGATTCAGATAGAATAATTTCAGATCCTCTGATTCAGATAGAATCATTCCAGATCCTCAGAATCAGATAGAATCATCCCAGATCCTCAGAATCAGATAGAATCATCCCAGATCCTCAGAATCAGATAGAATCATCCCAGATCCTCAGAATCAGATAGAATCATCCCAGATCCTCAGAATCAGATAGAATCATCCCAGATCCTCATATTCAGATAGAATCATTTCAGATCCTGATATTCAGATAGAATCATCCCAGATCCTCAGATTCAGATAGAATCATCCCAGATCCTCATATTCAGATAGAATCATCCCAGATCCTCAGATTCAGATAGAATCATCCCAGATCCTCAGATTCAGATAGAATCATCCCAGATCCTCAGATTCAGATAGAATCATCCCAGATCCTGAGATTCAGATAGAATCATTTCAGATCCTCATATTCAGATAGAATCATCCCAGATCCTCAGATTCAGAGAGAATCATCCCAGATCCTCAGATTCAGATAGAATCATCCCAGATCCTCAGATTCAGATAGAATCATCCCAGATCCTCATATTCAGATAGAATCATCCCAGATCCTCAGATTCAGATAGAATCATCCCAGATCCTCAGATTCAGATAGAATCATCCCAGATCCTCATATTCAGATAGAATCTTCCCAGATCCTGAGATTCAGATAGAATCATTTCAGATCCTCATATTCAGATAGAATCATCCCAGATCCTCAGAATCAGATAGAATCATCCCAGATCCTCAGAATCAGATAGAATCATCCCAGATCCTCGGATTCGGATAGAATCATCCGAAATCCTCAGATTCAGATAGAATCATCCCAGATCCTCAGAATCAGATAGAATCATCCCAGATCCTCATATTCAGATAGAATCATCCCAGATCCTCAGATTCAGATAGAATCATCCCAGATCCTCAGATTCAGATAGAATCATCCCAGATCCTGAGATTCAGATAGAATCATTTCAGATCCTGATATTCAGATAGAATCATCCCAGATCCTCAGAATCAGATAGAATCATCCCAGATCCTCAGAATCAGATAGAATCATCCCAGATCCTCTGATTCAGATAGAATCATTCCAGATCCTCAGAATCAGATAGAATCATCCCAGATCCTCAGAATCAGATAGAATCATCCCAGATCCTCAGAATCAGATAGAATCATTCCAGATCCTCGGATTCGGATAGAATCATCCCAGATCCTCAGAATCAGATAGAATCATCCCAGATCCTCAGAATCAGATAGAATCATCCCAGATCCTCTGATTCAGATAGAATCATTCCAGATCCTCAGAATCAGATAGAATCATCCCAGATCCTCAGAATCAGATAGAATCATCCCAGATCCTCAGAATCAGATAGAATCATCCCAGATCCTCAGAATCAGATAGAATCATCCCAGATCCTCTGATTCAGATAGAATCATTCCAGATCCTCGGATTCGGATAGAATCATCCCAGATCCTCAGAATCAGATAGAATCATCCCAGATCCTCAGATTCAGATAGAATCATCCCAGATCCTCAGATTCAGATAGAATCATCCCAGATCCTCAGATTCAGATAGAATCATCCCAGATCCTGAGATTCAGATAGAATCATTTCAGATCCTCTGATTCAGATAGAATCATTCCAGATCCTCAGAATCAGATAGAATCATCCCAGATCCTCAGAATCAGATAGAATCATCCCAGATCCTCAGAATCAGATAGAATCATCCCAGATCCTCGGATTCGGATAGAATCATCCGAAATCCTCAGATTCAGATAGAATCATCCCAGATCCTCAGATTCAGATAGAATCATCCTAGATCCTCAGATTCATATAGAAATCTCCCAGATCATTCGTGATGGGAGTTCGTATTCGTGATGGGAGTTCGTATTCGTGATGAGGGTATTTTGTCTGTAATCAGGTCGCATCGAGCGCCTAGAAACTGAGCGCCAGCACCTGGAAGATCGGGTTCGCCTGCTCGAGTCCCAGCTGACTGAGCATTTGTCATCAGCATCGACCTCCGCTGCCGCTGCTTCGGCTGCCCAGTTGGAGAGTTCAACGCTCTCGGCACTCAGCTCCGGCGCCGAGGAGCTGCGCAGTCTTCGAGCCAAGCTGGACAGCTCGGAGTCTCGATCAGCTGAGTTGTCAGCCCGCCTGGAATCGGCTCTGGCCCGGCTGGAATCTGATCGGGAGGAGCGGCAGCAACTGGAGGAGTCTTATCAGCGCCAGCTGGCTGCTGAGCGAGCCGCTGCCGAGCTGTCCAAGGCAACAGCTGATGAGCAGATGAGCAAGTGAGATTTCGCAATTGTCTGCTCTTAATTAGATTGTCCTTCTGTGTGTTTGGTTTTCTGTATTTCACGGTAGTGTCATTGTCTCTAATATACAGCATTATGTATCATTTACTCAAGCCTTATTGTAGTCTGTTCTGCTTTGCCGTGTGTGCCTCTGGGAACAGACTGTGCAGTCTGAACAGTCTGTTATTCACTGTACAGTCTGTTATTCACTGTACAGTCTGTTATTCACTGTACAGTCTGTTATTCACTGTACAGTATGTTATTCACTGTACAGTCTGTTATTCACTGTACAGTCTGTTATTCACTGTACAGTATGTTATTCACTGTACAGTCTGTTATTCACTGTACAGTCTGTTATTCACTGTACAGTCTGTTATTCACTGTACAGTCTGTTATTCACTGTACAGTCTGTTATTCACTGTACAGTCTGTTATTCACTGTACAGTCTGTTATTCACTGTACAGTCTGTTATTCACAGTACAGTCTGTTATTCACTGTACAGTCTGTTATTCACTGTACAGTCTGTTATTCACTGTACAGTCTGTACTTCATGGTGCAGTCTATGGTTGAATACACCTGGTCTAGCCCTTTCTGATCACAATGCACACAGTAAATGACGATTCCCTTCGACTGGTCCCGCTGTCCAGGTGCTCGGAGCTGGCCAGCGCTGCTGACGGCATGCGAGCCCGCCTGGCCGAGGCCGGCAGAGATCGCCAGCTGATGGAGCGCAGCTTTGCCAGCCAGCTGTCGGTGGCGGCCGAACGGCAGTCCGAGCTGGAGTCGACCATCGCTGAGTTGAAGTCGCGCCTAGCCGAGGCCGCCAGCGAGGTCGACAGGCTGCGCGCCGGCATCGGTGCCCTGTCCGAGGCGGAGATCGAGCGCCTGGCACCCGCCGCCGCAGCCACCAGCCGCATGCTGAAGCGGGGAAAGACTCTCACGCAGATCTACGCTGAGCACGTGGAGGTCCAGGGCCAGCTGTCCGCGGCACGCCTGGAGGCTGACAAAGCCAACTTGGCGGTGGCGCATATCCTTGAAGAGATTCAGGCCAAGGTGCCGCTGCTTCGCCGGCGTCAGGATGAGTACCGGCGGGTCCGGCTGTCCGCCAGTGAGCTGGCCAAGCGGCTCGACGACTCCGTGGCCCAGATGTGCGATCTGAAGCGCGGCAATGAGGAGCTGGCAAGGAAGGCCGCCTTCTTTGAAAGGGAGAATGCTAGACTGAAGGCCAGGGCTAAAGATCTGGGCGAGCAGGTGAGGGGCTCGACTTTTGACTATTCTGTATGTTGCACGGTTCATTCTGTGTGTTGCACGGCTCATTCTGTGTGTTTCACGGCTCATTCTGTGTGTTGCACGGTTCATTCTGTGTGTTGCACGGTTCATTCTGTGTGTTGCACGGCTCATTCTGTGTGTTGCAAGGCTCATTCTGTGTTGCACGGCTCATTCTGTGTGTTGCACGGTTCATTCTGTGTGTTGCACGGTTCATTCTGTGTGTTGCACGGTTCATTCTGTGTGTTGCACGGCTGATTCTGTGTTGCACTCCACTTGACCATCTCAATCTGCGCAGGTGACTCACCTGCTCGCTGAGGTAGAAGCCGCACGCGGCCGCCCACTAGCCGGAGGTGCTGGGGACGCCAGCTCTGAGGCTGAGGCGGCCCAGCCTGACAGGTTAGATAACCAGCAGATGGATGAGGGCAGCGGAGGCGGCTCTCTGCTATCCGAGCAGCCTCAATCGACTCAAGATGTCATCAGTAGTTCGCTGCTGACCTTCTCGGACATTCGCCAGCTTCAGCAGCGCAACATCGGCCTGGTGGAGGCGTCGCGCGAGTTGGCCGCCAGGTTGGAGGTTCTGGAGCGGGAACGTAGCGACGCTAGCGAGCTCCGGCTGCGGCTGGAGGCGGCCACATCCGAGCTGGAGTTGGCCCGCACCGCTGACAGGCAGCACCGAGACCTGCTGCGCGTGGCCAGTCAGCAGCGGGACATGTACAAGGTGAGCACTGCCTCCTCTTCTGGTGCTGAGTTCTTCATGCGGTTTCACCCTGAGCTCCCTAGGTTTCACCCTCAGTCCCCTAGGTTTCACCCTCAGTCCCCTAGGTTTCACCCTCAGTCCCCTAGGTTTCACCCTCAGTCCCCTAGGTTTCACCCTGAGTCCCCTAGGTTTCACCCTCAGTCCCCTAGGTTTCACCCTCAGTCCCCTAGGTTTCACCCTCAGTCCCCTAGGTTTCACCCTCAGTCCCCTAGGTTTAACCCTCAGTCCCCTAGGTTTCACCCTGAGCCCCCTAGGTTTCACCCTCAGTCCCCTAGGTTTCACCCTCAGTCCCCTAGGTTTCACCCTGAGCCCCCTAGGTTTCATCCTGATCCCCCTTGGTTTCACCCTGAGCCCCCTAGGTTTAACCCTCAGTCCCCTAGGTTTCACCCTCAGTCCCCTAGGTTTCACCCTCAGTCCCCTAGGTTTCACCCTCAGTCCCCTAGGTTTCACCCTCAGTCCCCTAGGTTTCACCCTCAGTCCCCTAGGTTTCACCCTCAGTCCCCTAGGGTTCACCCTCAGTCCCTAGGTTTCACCCTGAGCCCCCCAGGTTTCATCCTGATCCCCCTTGGTTTCACCCTGAGCCCCCTAGGTTTCATCCTGATCCCCCTTGGTTTCACCCTGAGCCCCCTAGGTTTAACCCTCAGTCCCCTAGGTTTCACCCTCAGTCCCCTAGGTTTCACCCTCAGTCCCCTAGGGTTCACCCTCAGTCCCTAGGTTTCACCCTGAGCCCCCCAGGTTTCATCCTGATCCCCCTTGGTTTCACCCTGAGCCCCCTAGGTTTCACCCTGAGCCCCCTAGGTTTCACCCTGAGCCCCCTAGGTTTCACCCTCAGTCCCCTTGGTTTCACCCTGAGCCCCCTAGGTTTCACCCTGAGCCCCCTAGGTTTCACCCTGAGCCCCCTAGGTTTCATCCTGAGCCCCCTAGGGTTCACCCTCAGTCCCCTAGGTTTCATCCTGAGCCCCCTAGGGTTCACCCTCAGTCCCCTAGGTTTCACCCTGAGCCCCCTAGGTTTCATCCTGAGCCCCCTAGGTTTCATCCTGAGCCCCCTAGGGTTCACCCTCAGTCCCCTAGGGTTCACCCTCAGTCCCCTAGGTTTCACCCTGAGCCCCCTAGGTTTCATCCTGAGCCCCCTAGGTTTCATCCTGAGCCCCCTAGGGTTCACCCTCAGTCCCCTAGGGTTCACCCTCAGTCCCCTAGGTTTCACCCTGAGCCCCCTAGGTTTCACCCTGAGCCCCCTAGGTTTCATCCTGAGCCCCCTAGGTTTCATCCTGAGTTCATGAGGTTTCATCCTAAGTTCATAAGGTTTTATTCTGAGTTCATGAGGTTTCATTCTTTCCTGATTTCCTCTCCTTGATTTCCGAAGCTTTTATTATCAGCATCAACGACCTCTATCTGATTTGTTAGAAAAAAATTCAAAAAGCGCATCGCTTTACTTATTAGCAGACTATCTAGCAAAAATTGTATTTGATAGCCAGCAATTCTCATATTCGTTCGCAGCTGCTACTGGAATCCGCCAAGAATTCTTCCGCCACTGATTCGGCTGCCGCTGCGGCTGCTGCGGCCCCAGTTGCCACAGAGGTGACCAGCCAGCAGCAGCAGCAGCAGTCCTCATCCTCGGCCAGCAGCGCAGCGCTCGTTGCCGCCCACGCCGAGCTGTCAGCCGTTCGCTCCCAGCTGGCTGAGCGGGATCGTCAGCGCGCCGTTGAGTTGGAGTGCGCCCGCGCCGAACTCCTCGAAGCGCGCCGCACCAGCTCCCGCCTGTCTGCCCGCCTAGAGGCCGCTCAGCGACGCGCCGAGCTTGGCGAGGCCGGCTGCGCGCGCTATCGCCGCGAGATTGACCTCTTGCGCGAGATGAACGAGAAGTACGCGGGCATGCTGGCCAGGCACGAGCGGGAGGCGGTGCAGCTGCAGGCCCAGCTCATTGACCGGGCCGAGTCCAGGGCCCGGCTGGAGGCCCAGCTGGAGTTGGCCCGCCAGCAGGCCAAGGCGCTGAGAGCTGCCGAGGCGAGGCTAACTGTGGAGTGCGAGCAGCTGAGGCAGGACCGGCTGAGGCAAGGCCTGCTCATGACCAGCCTGCAGGCTGTGCAGGTGAGTCTGCTGAGAGTCAGCCAGGACGTCTGGCCTTCTTGCACCTGTGCGGCGTGGGTTGCATAGAACTCAATTAGTGAGAATGTAGCACAGTGTTTAAATGTGCGAAATTCAGACCGATAGGTCATGGGTTCGAATCCATGTTTTTAACAGTAGAAAGACCACTGGAGTATTTCAAATATCCACTGCCTACTTCGCGACAGCTCCCAAATCTAATGACCGATTTTTGCGAAAGTTTTCCGCCCTCAAAGCCGTCCGAGTCAGCATCGTCGAGATATTCAGCGATTCTTGTCGAAGAACCGGTTGGCAAGGACAACTAATGTAGCTCTGCATAAACCTCTGTGGCGAATCCAATTTCGGCTTCATCAGTGAAATTAGAGAAATTCGCGTCAGGGTGTCCATAGTAGTCTATTTCCACCTGTTGTAGCCCTTGAAGGTCCAGCAAATCCGTCTAAATAAAGGTCGGTGACCGCCGAAGACGGAGATGATGCAAGCACATTCGGGTGACATGCTGATAAAGTTTAAAGGTCTGGAAAGGCCACACTGAGTCGCAGTGCAAATCCGTGTATAGGGGTGTATGAAATACACTAGCTCTTATGCGAAAAATCTGACCTTCGGCCAGAAACATTGAATATCTCGCCGGTCTGAAGAGCTGGCGACTTGTTTCTTGTTTCAGAAGATGCGCAACAAAAAGTTGGCCCGTGTTCTTGAGTTTCGTGTGCTTGCATTGTTCCGTTCGGGTGCAGCAAATAATTGTCAGAGGGGGGGGGTAAAACTGGTGCCAACGTCAGCTGCAGTTTTGCGGCTGGCTGTACATCTCGTGAACCCTTCTTCAGGGCGCCTTCCGCTTGTTTTCCTACACACAATGTGGCGCAGTTCATCGCTTATGAATTATATGCAAAATTAGCCTCGTCGGAATTCCCGAGGTCGGGAGGTCGGTGGCAGAGCGGTTAGCGCGGCTGCCTCTCGCACCACGGTCCCTAAGTTCGATTCCACGGCGAGGGCACATTTATTTGGGGCGCAGCCGCGGAGAGAAGGCTTGTGGGGCTTGTCGTGCAATTTACGCCCTTGAGGGCCAACCTCCAAGGCACAGTGAAATGTACACTGCCTGACAATGAGAAAGTCAGGCAGATGTACACACCTGTGTGAGCTTATGCCTGCGTACAGTATCTGTGTGCGTGTGCGCTCAGGAGTCAGCGAAATGGGCAAAATTGCCTCCTCGCTGGCTGCGGGTCTAGTGTCACTAAATGATGTGCCATTGCCCGCAGCCCTCCTGCAATTATTATTATTATTCCCCAGGTCAACCTGGAGAAACGCGACCAAGAAGTTCGCCTGGCTGCCGAAGCTCGAGTGTCGGCAGCTGCAGAGCGGGCCGCCTCCCTGGAACGCCGGTTGGCCGATGCCGTGTCCGCAGCGTCAGCCGAGCGGTCAGCCGCCGAGGCAGCGGCTGCCAACTCCGCCAAGCAGCTGGCAGAGCTCTCCGAGCGCCTGGCCGCAGCTCAGGCCCGGCTGAAATCTGCCGAGGAGCTGGTCGCCAACTCTGCGGCCGCAGCTGCCGCCGCCGCCGGAGTCAAGTCTGCCGCTGCCGAGGAGGACTCGGCGTCAGCGGAGCAGCCGGAGCCTGTCGACGCTTCGGGCCAGACTGCTTCCGCTCTCGCCAGCGAGCAGGAGCTGGGGGCCCTGCGGGAGCGAGTGCAGGCCCTGGAGCGAGACTGCGACTTCCTCAGAGGCCAGGTGGACAATTATCGGGCCATGGCGGAGGGCGCCGAAGCTCGCCTCACTCAGCAAGCCGAGGAGCACGCGGCGGCTCTGGCCGAAGCCGAGAGTCGTCTCAAAGAGAGGCAGGAGTCCATTGACTACTATCGGTGAGCTGCGCCTTGGACTAACTTCTTTTATGATACTAATGCTGCTGGATATTTTGTTGTTCTTCCCAATGTCTGTCAGTGCAGTCTATCGCGTTCGCGTATCGCGCACCAAGGTCGATTCTGCGGCGACGCCACATGACGTCAAGAAGGCTTGAAGGCTTGTCGAGAAATTTAGGCACAATGAGAGTATACACTGCCTGATGATGAGAATTCAGGTACACACCTTTGTGAGGGTGTGTTCAGGAGTCGGCGAAGAGGGCAGAATTGCCTCGTCGCTTACTGCGGGTCTAGTGTCACCCAATGATGAGCTATTGTCCACAGCCCTTCTGAAATTATTGTTTTTATTATTGTATTATATTTTATAAAATTTACTTGTCCTCTTCTGCAATATCCTTCTCCTACTCCCTCTGCGAAGCTTTCTTGTTCCCCAATCCCATGTGTGATGAGATTTCTCTAACCACAGTGTTCCTCACCGCTGAACCCGAAGCGCCCAGCTGGACAGCCTGGAGCGGGAGCGCCAGTCGCTGGTGAGCGATCGCTTCAAGCAGACCGAGGAGGCCCACGCCATGAACGCCGACCTGCGTAAGCAGCTGCACGACCGGCAGCAGGAGCTGCAGGCGGCTCTGGATCGCCGCAACGCCGCTGTCGGAGCCGAGGAGCGGGCGAAGGCGCGGGCTGCTAGAGAGGCCGCCAAAGCAGCGGAGGCCGACAATAAGTACCAACAGGAGCTGCTGCTGCACGCCGCCGATGCCCAGGCGATGCAGGCGGTGCGCAAGGAGCTGGCCGAAGCTGAGCGGCGCTGCCAGGAGGCTGGCGAATCGGCGCGCCGTGCCAGCGCCGAGGCACAGCAGAGAATCGCGACCTTGACAGCCGAGGTCGATCGGCTTAAGGCGGCCAAGGCGGACGCTGAGGCGAAGCTCACTCAGCTGGCGGGCGACTTCAGCGAAGCCAGGAAGCGACTGCTGGCGACTGAAGAGGGGACCGCCCAGTCAGCTGCTTCAACAGGCGCAGGTCGCGGGGGTGTTGCCAAGGAGCTGGCTGGCCAGCTGCAGGTGAGACGATATTGCCCTAAAAATAAACAATCAGCAAATAGGACAATATGGTTCATAGTCATTCACTTATTCAGCATGTTCACCACCATTGTCCTTGCCGACGATGCGCCAGGCCTCTGGTTCCGGTACCCACGCTCTTGAGTCCGCATTGCGTACCGCTCCATTGCAAGCAGCTTCGTTGTGCTCAATGCTGTCGAATCGATTGACCCGAAGGGGCTTCTTCACAGTTGGAAATAGATACTTGTCACAAACGTGAGAAGTCATGCGAATAGGGTGGATGCTGAAGCACTTCCCAGCCCCATCTAGTTAGAAGATCCACGAAATTGTGCTTGCGATGTGCTGGTGCATTATCATGCAACAGACCACACCAGATTCCAGCAAGCCAGGACGCTTCTTTCGAATCGCTGGACGCAACTTCTGCTGGATCCACTTGAGTAGTGCCCATTGACGGTGGTTCCATGGGGCACTGCCCAGTTGAGATAGACTCCGTGGGCATCAAAAAACATAATGTGCATGACCTTCAGCGCGCCCTGCTTCCTGATTGCCTTCTGTGGCCTCGGAGAATCAGCCGGAAACCATTCAGCAGACTGGGCCTGTGTTTCAGGATCCCAGCTGTAAATCCACGTTTCATTTCCGGCCACAATTCTCAGAAGAAATTTGTCTCTGTGAAAGCGACGCAGGTGGTTAGTGGCAGCTAGAGCTCGCTGCATCTTCTGCTCACCTGTCAGAAGGTGCGGCACCCACTTGCAAAACTTCTTCTACGGGTCGAGACGCTCAGTCCGAATGGTATATATACTGCCAACTGTCACTCCTACCTCTTCTGCCAGCTCTTCGCATGTCTGTCACCGATTATTATCCAGGAGCTCTTGGACTTTCTTCATCTTGGTTGCTGGCAGTCATTGGCTTTCCTGAACGATCATTGTTTTCAATGCTTTCTCTCCGTAAACAGCCGGCACCACTTGCTGCAAAAAACTTGCTGAAGCTCTCGGAACATCTCCGGAGGCTTTTCCTTTTGCAGAAATTGAAACTTCATGACAATTCTAACGTCTTGTTTCGAGAATGATTCCGCCATTGCCAATAATTCAATGGGTAGCAGTAAAGAAGAGAGCGAAGCTCAGGCATGGTTGCAAGCTAAGGCTTAAAGTCTTAAACCGAAAATAGCTTTTTTAATGTACGCCGTAAATTTTAAAACCTTCTTTTAGGGGCTTCGGCTAGGACACGCGGGCCCGCGGGCCTGGTGCGGCACTTAAAGCTCCCCTGTCTCAACCCTCCCCTGTCTCATCTCTCCCCCGTCTCATCTCTCCCCTGTCTCATCTCTCCCCTGTCTCATCTCTGCCTGTCTCATCTCTCTCCTGTCTCATCTCTCCCCTGTCTCATCTCTCCCCTGTCTCAACCCTCCCCTGTCTCATCTCTCCCCTGTCTCATCTCTCCCCTGTCTCATCTCTCCCCTGTCTCATCTCTCCCCTGTCTCATCTCTCCCCTGTCTCATCTCTCCCCTGTCTCATCTCTCCCCTGTCTCATCTCTGCCTGTCTCATCTCTCCCCTGTCTCATCTCTCCCCTGTCTCATCTCTCCCGTCTCATCTCTCCCCTGTCTCATCTCTCCCCTGTCTCATCTCTCTCCTGTCTCATCTCTCTCCTGTCTCATCTCTCCCTGTCTCAACCTTGTGTCTATCACACTGGGAGTTAATGAGAATCATTTAGAGTGGTTCATTCATTCACAGCACAACATAAAAAAATTCATCACCCTAAGCTATTATTCTCGAGGCACACAGTGACAGTTGGAGTGCTCAAGTGTAGTATGATTATTATGGTAATTATCGCCAATCGCTAAATAGCTAAAATCCCAAATCCCACGCAGGATCGAGTCCGTCAGGTGGCGGAGTTCCAGGCTGCCGCGGCCCGCGCCGAGTCAGCGCGTCTCGCGCGCCAGCTCGAGTCCACTCGCGCCGCCCTGGACGAGGCCCGTTCCGCGTTGGTGGCCTCAGCCGCGGTGCCCTCTCGCCAGCTGGTGGACGCCGATGAGCGCGCCGAGCTGGTCCGCGCCCGCGAGCAGATCAGCCTGCTGACGGAGAGCAACCGGCTGCTGCGGCAGGAGGAGGCCAGGTGGCGCTCCCGCACCGCCGAGCTCACCAGCCGGGCTGACGAGCTGGCGAATCAGCTGGCTCCGCTTCGAGCTCAGCTGGCGGCGGCTGCCAGTCAACAGACCGAAGCCGAGGAATCTGCCAGGCTGCTCACCGAGGAGCGAAATCGGTGGCGCGATCGCTGCCAGGAGCTGCTTGAGAAGACTGAGCGCATGGACGCTGATCAGTACAAGCAGGCCTGCGCTGAGAGGGACGCCCTGCAGGTTGGTTAGAGCTGGAGACCTGGGAGCGTCGATGATTCCAACCTTCTTAGAAGCACTTGAGAAGATCTTGAGCATACCCTCAACCCCCGCTACAGATTCAGGTCGAGAGCCTCAAGGAGGAGGTGGAAGGCCTGAACGCGGACATCGCCGACTTGAACAACCAGCTAGAGGAGACGACCGAGAAATTCGACGCGCTGACAGTCGAGCAGGAGTCGGCCAAGGCTCGCCTAGCTTCCGTCATTAGCGAACGGGACGACATCGACCAGGTGCTGGCGCAGAAAGTCAAGGAGCTTGAGGAGCTGACCGCCGACCGTGACAGGCTGGCTCGAACGGTGGAGGAGCAGCGGGAGAGGTACAAGCGGGTGCAGGAGGTTGCCAGGAAGTACAAGCAGGAGGCCGTGGACCTGCGCACAGGCAAGGACGGCGGCGATACTGAGGTGGCTCGGCTTCGGGAGCGGGTGAGCTGGCTGACATTGGCCTAATAATGATAATAATAATAATAATTGCAGGAGGGCTGCGGGCAATGGCACACATCATTTGGTGACACTAGACCCGCAGCCAACGAGAAGGCAATTCTGCCACTCCTGAGCACACACGCACACAGATGCTGTACGCAGGCACGCACTCAAACATGTGTGCACATCTGCCCTGACTCTCTCATCGTCAGGCAGTGTACGATCTCACTGTGCTTTGAAGGTTGCCCTTCATTGGCCTAAATTTCACGACAAGCCCCCAAGTAAATGTGACCTCGAACTTAGGGGCCTTGGAGCGAGAGGCAAATGCGTTAGACCACTCTGCCGCCGACCCCTGGTGACGGCTTCCATGGTCATTGTCTAGGAACCAGTTGTCTGAGAATCCGCGCATCCCCGCCCTAACCCCGCAGGTGTCAGAGATGGAGGCCGCCGTTAACTCCGCTCGCGCCGAGTCCCAGACCGAAGTCGACCGCTTCAAAGACGAAGCCGCAGAGGCCCGCATGCGCACGGCTGCCATTGAGAATCACTCCAAGAAGCTGCAGGCTGACAATGCCGCTCTGCGATCTCGGGTGGCGGAGCTCGAGGCTCAGCTCAAGGAGCTGCAGCAACAGCAGCAACAGCAAAAAGTCAGCCTCAAGCGCCCATCTTCAATGCCATCCGGCGACAGAGGAGACGAACAGGCAGGCGACTTGGGTGACGATGATGACGAGTCGACAAAGCCCAAGCGAGCCCGTCAGGAAACTGACGATGCGGAACCGGAACAGCGCTCCGTCGCACCGAATGTGTTGGAGACAAATCGAGACACCAAGGCAGTAATGGAAACTGGTCCGGAAGTTCAGGAAGTTCAGGAAGTTCAGGAAGTTCAGCCTGAGCTTCAGACTGAAGTGGAAGCGCAAATGCAGCCAGCGGAGGAAAATCTGGAACAACAAGTTAAAGGCAATGAGGAAACACCAGCTGAGGACGAGCAGCCAGCCGAAGGCGAGGAAGTTGAGCCCGAATCTGAGCAGGAAATCGAGCAGCAGGCTGCTGTCGAGGAGGCGGTACAGTCGGTCGACTTCTTCGAAGAAGCCGCAACAGGTGACTTCGCCGAGGACGCAGGTGACTTCATCGAAGCCAACGACGCTGAGCAGGCGGATGCTGAGGCCGCTGTGGACGTGATCTGTATTGATGAATCTGTCAGCGTGGAGGATGAGACTGAAGCTGAAGGTCAGAACCAAATTGAGGATCTGCAGCAGCAGCAGCAGGAGGAAGATCAGCAGCAGCAGGAGGATGAGCAGCAGGAGGAGGAAGATCAGCAGCAGCAGGAGGAGTATGAGCAGCAGCAGGAGGATGAGCAGAAGCAGCAGGAGGAGGATGAGCAGCAGCAGGAGGAGGAGGATGAGCAGCAGCAGCAGCAGCAGCAGGAGGAGGATGAGCAGCAGCAGCAGGAGGAGGAGGATGAGCAGCAGCAGGAGGATGAGCAGCAGCAGGAGGATGAGCAGCAGCAGGAGGATGAGCAGCAACAGGAGGAGGATGAGCAGAAGCAGCAGGAGGAGGATGAGCAGCAGCAGCAGCAGGAGGCACAACAACATGAAAATTTCGGTGGCGAAGTGTGCTTAACTCCCAGTCAGGCTGATGATGCATCGAAGGAGGAAACTCAGCCTTCTACCGACGCGGTAGTTTCGTCGGCCTCCGATACGCTCAAGACAGCTTCGCCGGCTCTTGCAGCTGTCGCTACCGTTGGCCTTACTTTACTTAATTGCAGGGGGGCCTGGGGCACTTGACGCACAAGCGCAGGAACGGCATGCCCCCAGGCCGGCGAACTAGGCGGGAGTCGCCCATCGCGCCATCTAGACCCCTGAACACAGGCACCTCATACACAGCCGCAAGCCAAGCGGGGAAGGGGGCGGCTGCCGGAGTGCCTCTCACCCCAGGCCCGCACACGCACAGAGCCGACCAAACCAGGGGAGGACTTAGATGCCTGAAGGGTAGGGACGAGAGGACCAAGCCACGCGCGCAGACGGCTGGTGAAACCTCGCCGCTCAGAGCACGCATGGCTGGTGCACACCCGCCCCACCCCCATACAACGCCTCACACCCGGCCCAACGCACAAACACAAACACAAACAAGCAGGCATGCAGAAGGCAGGAGCGAAGCTATTATTTCAAGCTTTAATTGCACGAAATATGGTGCACCTCCGCCGGTCGCTACTGTCCATACCCCCCCAACAAGTACCGAAATTAATCGTGACTTGAAGGGTGAATCGAACTAGCGTCCTTTGGAGTGCGAGGCAGCGACGTTAGCCGCTGACCCCACTCGCCCCTCTACCGTTGGCCAGTCATCGTCTACTCAACGACCTCGCATTGAGCCGATCGTCTGGTCCTTGTCTTCTGAACCTGGAGCCGCCGCCGCCACCGCACCCGCTTCTGCCGCGCCTTCACTATCCAGCAGGTCGCTTCCGGCTCCGCGTCGTGCCTGGGGGCAGCAGCAGCAGCATGTTGTGCCCACCATCGCCAGCACCCGGGGCGCCTTTGTCGGTGGTGCCGGACATCGCGGCAGAGGGCAGCAGCAGCAGGGTGCAACTGGAGTCGCTCGCCGCCAAAGTCGGCTGACCATTCAGCGGAAGCCGCTGCCGTGACCAAAGCAATGTCTTGATACCAAAATCTTATCCCAGTTCTAGTTTTAGAAGTTCCCAAAGAAGATACCTCCTGTGTTGTCTTATTAGGTCTGACTGTAACAACACCGGTTCTGCCATATTCAACAATCCTTCAAAAAGTGCCATCAGTTAGTATAAATAATGCCATTTTTCCTAAAGCAACACAATTATCCCAATGCCTAATCTGTTCGCATTTACGTTAATAATGAAAGCAGCCCATCTTATTATTATAATTTATTGATTCTATTTGATCCCGTACTGCTCCCTAGGATTCGTATATTGCTGCCATCATGAGCTGTTTAGCATTCTTCTATAAATAATTGTTCAACTGGGTGTGTTTGCCAACATACTTGCATATTAAAGTGCAAATGCCTGTGAATCTTATTCAACTTATCTTATTATTTTTTGTCAGATCTTTTTCGTTATTTGTCTGTTATCAGCGATCCCTTTCTTACCACACAGTCTCAGATTCCTGATTCAGGCATTCCTTATCCCATGCTCAAGCATTCCTGATCCCATGCTCAGGTATTCCTGATCCCATGCTCAGGCATTTCTGATCCCATGCTCAGACATTCCTTATCCCATGCTCAGGTATTCCTGATCCCATGCTCAGGTATTCCTTATCCCATGCTCAGGGATTTCTGATCCCATGCTCAGGCATTCCTGATCCCATGCTCAGGTATTCCTTATCCCATGCTCAGGTATTCCTTATCCCATGCTCAGGCATTCCTTATCCCATGCTCAGGCATTTCTGATCCCATGCTCAGGTATTCCTGATCCCATGCTCAAGCATTCCTGATCCCATGCTCAGGTATTCCTGATCCCATGCTCAGGTATTCCTGATCCCATGCTCAGGTATTCCTGATCCCATGCTCAGGTATTCCTGATCCCATGCTCAGGCATTTCTGATCCCATGCTCAGACATTCCTTATCCCATGCTCAGGTATTCCTGATCCCATGCTCAGGTATTCCTGATCCCATGCTCAGGGATTTCTGATCCCATGCTCAAGCATTTCTGATCCCATGCCCAGGAATGCAGCTACACTAGTCTAGTATTGACCTCCTCAGTTGCAGTTCCATAGCCAAGTGCAGACCCAACAGAGGTTGTCATGGCAACACCAGTGAAACCCAATCGCTAACCCGCAGCTTACCGCAGCGATCCCAGCAGCCGCAGCTCCAGTGAGCGGCTGCAGCGAGCCGCCGGCCGCAGCCCCGGCTGCAGTGGTGGAGCCGGAGGAGCCAGACTTCACCAGCGCGGTGCCCGACAGGCTGAAGTGTCCGATCTGTCTGGGCCATCTCAAAGCCCCGCTGCAAACCTGCTGCGGCCACCGCTTCTGCCGCGGCTGCTTTTTCTCGGCTGCGGCAGCCACAGTCAGCACCCCGTCAGCTGCGTCGGCAGTTCAGCATCCCCAGCTGCACCATCACCAGCACCAATTCCAGCAGCCCTTGCCAGCCACTGCCGCAGCCGCAGCCGCCGCAGCAGCTGCCGTGCCCTCCTCGATACTCAGCACCCGCCGGGCATGTCCGCTGTGTCGCTCGCCGATTCTCGACGTCGGACCGTCTGCCGCCGGTCGCGGTGGCCTGACAGCTGGCGTATTCAACGATCTGGCCACTGAACGAGAAGTTCAACAGCTAACTGTGCGCTGCCCGCGGCCCGGCTGTGATGCCACCATGGAGCTGGGCGGACTGAGAGCTCACCTATCCAGCAACTGCCAGTTTGTGGAGGAGACCTGCCCAGAGCAGTGCCAGGTAATAAATGCACTTATTTCACACTTCATTGTCAATTGCACACTGCCGCCAATGTACACTTACTGAATAAACATTGTCAAGTACATACACCGAATGTACATTGCCCTAGATGTACACTGACCCGAACCCAACCTCTGTCTCCGGCAGTCGCGCGTCCGCCGCTGCGACCTGGCCGCTCACCGCACCGCCTGCCGCGACCGCCAAGTGGCCTGCCTATTCTGCTCCACCTGTGTGCCCTATCGCCAGCTGAACTTTCACTACCTGTTCGGCTGCTCCAACTTCCCCATGCCCTGCCCCCACCGCTGCGGCCGCGTGCTGGCCGGCCACCAGCGCCTTCAGGAACACCTGGACCGCGCCTGCCCGCTCACCCTCGTCCTCTGCCCGTTCGCCAGCTTCGGCTGCGCCGCGGCGAGCCGGCATCGGCGGGACCTCGGCCGCCACGTGGCTGAGGCGCACAGCTATCACTTGCAGTTGCTGTGGCAGCAGCAGCAGCAGCAGCAAGTGCAGCCTCTACAACAGCAGCAACAGCAGCAGCAGCGAGCCACCACTGCTGATTTGAATTGCATGCTGGACAAGCTGGTGGTGAACCTTCAACAACAGCCACTTCCATCGCAGCAGCAGCAGCAGCAGCTGTTTGCTGCTCAGCAGCAGCAAGCCCTGAGAAATCTGCTCTACCAGCAGCAGCAGTTCCAGCCAAGGCGTTGATCTTCATCAGATGGGATCAACTGGAATGAGGATTTAAAACTGTGCCGGGGCTGGGGATTCGCTTGCGCATTATCAATGCCAGTTTCCTTTGTTTTAGCCTGGCTTCTGTGTTGTATTTTTCATTAGTCAGCGTCAACTAGAGTTTATGGGCTTGTGTTTGCAATTTTACAGCTTTTACCTGTGCTTCAACGGATTAGCATCAACGGAGAGACGGACTGAGAATATGGACTCAATCCGATATCTGAAATCACTATCTGATCTATCTGAAAGCAATGATCAGCTCACCCAGCTAATCTCTCTCTGTCTCTCCGCCAATTATAATTGGTTGCTACGCGGTCTCCAGGACTATTGTGCAGTGTTTTGTGTCCCAACTCTGGCCAATGGTTTCCGCCTTATTTAGCTTACTCAATAGTTTTGCGGCTACTCACAGCAGGTGTTCGATTCCTCACCCTGAGCTGAGCCAGCTGCTGCTGCTGCTGTTTCTCACCCCCGCTTAGCAATCCACTTATTTACAGGCTCTGCATCACTTCATTAACTGTAGTATTAAGGAAGGCTCTATTGTTGATTTTATTGTTGCCATGCAAGACTCTCATTGCAAGCATGCTTCTTATTCATTAATATGCTGCTATCTGTGGTTTCCTTTAGCTTGCTGATTTTAGTTGCGCAACACCTGTTTCTGAATGCCTCATAAAGTGTCTGGTTGCGCTTTCCTCTCCGTGTCTAGCTGAGTCTCAGAATGGTCTTTGTCACTCTCTATCCGCTACCCCAGCTGCCTGCTTGGGCCTCAGGTGTTTGCGACTTTGATTAATTATCCGAATACTTTCCTTGATTATCGATTTTAGACTTTGTAGTAATGACAGTTTTATTGGAACTCGCAAACCACCCGCCTAGCCTACTTACTCCTCCATTGGTGAGTAGTGTGACGCGGCTTTTATTGTCTATTCATTCTCAGCGCGACAGAATGGGAATCATTTTTTCACTTCGGTGCAGTGTTTCAATCAACTGTGTAGCGTCTGTCTGCTGATTAGTGATATTTTAGCCTGTGCTTTATCGATTTGACATAACAGTTTTACTCCATTTTACTACTTATATTAGTAGCTAACAACCTGTAAGCCGTGTGTAATTCTAGTTATTGTGTAGCCATTAAGTTTTTAGGCCTTGTATTTTATCTTCTGGTTAGGTCTTCTGTGTGCGCATCGATATTGTCGGTTTTGTTTTACTCAATACCTTTGTGTATTTTAACTGTGCGTTCGGAGACCTGAGAAATGAATTGGCATCATACTACTGCTGTTTGCGGTGAGTAGTAGGATAAGTGTAGCTTATCACCAGCTTTCCTCAGCGCTTTGGCAGCTGGATCAGTTTATTGGCAGCATTGGATTTCTGATAGACTTTGATTACTGATTTTCCACTCTACCTACTGAGCCTCAGTAGCGTGATGCGCGTGATTGTCGGTTTTAATCAAGACGTCATGAGTATTAGCGTCATGACGGTATTAGCGTCATGAGCGGTCGATGTGCTGTAAGACGCTGGTTTGTCAGGTAGCATGCACATAAAACGCGAAGAGCCGTACTGGCTTGCTTTGTTGGCCAGAAACACTGGGGTGGGTGTACCCACCCCCAATCACGCCACGCAACCACGCACGCAGGCGTGTACGCTCTACCCGCCGCAGTGTACATGTAGAAAAAATGAAGTCTGTTAATACTTTGAGTCGATAGGTCAGTAAAAACAAAGACATGTCGGCCTTGCCTCGGGCCTTTCTGAATATTATATTATTTGAAAGGCTAGGGCAGAAAGGGGGGTCCACAGCGAGGAGAGACAAATGATGGTATGAAAACCCTGGAGGGATGTACAATGGGGTTAACAGGCGATAACGCGCGCAGGGGGAAGGAAAACAAAATTGGTGCTGACGCTAGACTGGAGGGAGACAGATGAAATGGACACGAGGGAAAATCGATAATAGATAGAAAGGGCGGGGCTGGCAGGTAAGAAAAAATATATTACCACACGGGTGAACAGAGAACAGGATTGGCTAATAATAACTCACGATTTTCGCGACAGTACACTGCGGGCCGAGAACTCTAAGCTGCTTACAGTGCAATTAAATGCTCAGACTAATGAGTTCCAGGTGGCCTGAGCAGGCTTTTATTTCAGAAGGGCAGAGTTCCTTACTCACAGCTAAAGAAGGACTCTCATATGATACAGGTTTCCATTTTATTGGGCTTTCTCACAAGACGTGAGCTACTTCATTGTATTGTTCGCTAACTTCGGTTTCGAGCTGTCTTCGAAAGTCTTAAATCTCATTAAAACAAACGGATTATTGAGCAGGGTGAGCACAGAGTTAAATATATTTACTCCGATCTTACTGAATTAACCATGCAATATAATCAATTCACAAGTTTAATTGTGCATTCAGCAAGCAGAATAAACATGGATTTTTTCTGAATATTATTGCAGCTATTTACTTGTTTCAGATAAGGCTGGTGAATATATTGTTACAGCACAGTGGAAATTGAGTTGCCACTGGCTGAAGCGGAGAAGTTCAGTTTTCTGCAGTCCATGGCTGATTCCTCAGCTGCTGCTGATCACAGCTCCAGCAGAAGACTCACTGAGCGGAGAGTCAACACCTGGCGGAAGTTGTTGTACCATACCATGTTTGGTGTCTTTCTTTGGGGGAAGAGTCCGTTAGGATTGAGATTGAAGTAATTGCAATCGTTGAACCACCACCCACCTGCCTGAAAAACATTCGGGCACGATATGTTGGCTCTGTCATTGTCCATGGTGGAGAAGCCTCCTCCTTTGCTCCTCTTCATAGCATCAAATCCGACACTGGACCTGTTCGTCAGCATCTCTCGGTACGTCATCTCATATTTGTTGCTGGCGTCTCCAACCTGGAACCCAGCATACTCAGCATGCAGCTCAGTCCCATCCCACAGCTTCATCTCCACTCTGAGTGTGGCACCGCCTGTGCTCAGCGAGTGGATGGCGGAGAGACCTGCGGGGTCGGACAGATGTGAATGGCCAGATTCAGCTGAAAATCTATAAATTGATTTGCTGTGAAACTGTTTGCAGGTAATAAATAATATATCGAGCTAAAATATAATTTGAATTGTGAAAACTCTAGCCTTAAATGAAAGGCAACTGCGAGAAATTCACTATTTTATTTACTTACGCGCGCTTAGCTCATCAAGCCCTACACTTCTCGCATCGTTTAATTATTGACAATTCTTTCAAGATGTTAACAAAAGTCAGACTTTTTTACCGTCTCAGCAGTCTAACTTGCATCACCCTCACATTAGATCCGCAATTCCCAATATTCTTAAGCCTCCAACTCCCAACACCCGGCATCTCTCGTTCAGTCCTTGAAGGCTAACGAGACTAAAATCAGCTGTCTGACCTGTCCAGAAGTCGGAGTTGTCGCCGAAGCCAGTCTCGTACTCAGTCCAGTTGCGCTGGAAGCTCACAGTCCCAGTGAGTCGCTGCTGAATCTTTACGAAGCATCTGCCGTCACGCCTGACTAGAAGCGCTTCAGTTTCAGAGATCGGACCACAGTTAGTAGTGCAGCACAGCTTGAGGCACTGCTTGAGACTTGAGCAGCTCACTGCTCTCGTGGATGGCTTCATTCGCCAGGGCAATAATTCGACACTCGATTCAACGCTGCAGTTGTCGGGTAAGAGAAAAGTCGCTCGCCATTTCGTGTGACGCCAGAAATCGGCTGGCTCCGACTCCAGCGATGATCTGAAACCAGAGGAAAGCTTACTGGCTTTAACGTAAAATAATTAAGTTACTAGCGTTTGACATTGCTATTTGAGCTTAACAAAAGAAGTCTTAGAAAGTTCCAGTACCTCAACCCGCGGCATTGTTCCAAAGTTTGGCAATGCACAAGCAGCTGTGCAGTCTTCCAGTCTGCCGACACCATCAGTGAACCAATTAAGAAGCGAGAACTCAAGACCGAGCTCACAATGCTCTGAGCACTCCACAGTTTCATGAAGGTGACCGAGCGAGGATACAGATCAGCCAGCTGAGACTTCACTGCTTCCAGTGTGGCCTCATCTTGCAGTACTACATCCAGCTTGAGGTAGTACATGCTACGGCTGTAGTCATACATGACTGACTCGCTGCTCAAGCTGCTGATGTTGTGGCAGAGCAGAGGCTCGATGACTAGGTAGCCCTTTTTGTCGAGTCTCTGATGCACTCGAGCAGTGCAGTTCCCGAGATTGATCGAGCGAACGAAACGCAGTGGACGACACGAGGAAATGTTGTACCGGCGTCTGTTCAGTTCTGGCTCAAAGAAGATGTCATTCTTTTGCAACACATTATAGCTGAAACTGTGGCAGTCTCCGTTCGCCACAATGGATGCTGAGAGCCGCACTCGAGATAAAGCAAGTCGTGGATTTGAGCTGATGTTTGAGCTGAAGACCACATGTGGCTCGATTGATTGCAGAAATCGCATTGACGAAAATCCCTGCAGCCACGTGTCATAGGAGGCTCTGTAGGCACTGCTGTCGCTGCCAGGGCGTTCTTTGAATCCGAGTCTCAGAGTTGCGATGGGTTCGTCAGGACTCCACAAGAGTCCAACACCAACTATTGATGAGTTGGGGTCAAACGAGAGGCTAATGTCTCTGACTGCCGCAAAACTCACAGACCTCGGTGACAGATGCCTGAGCTGACGTTGAACCTCTTCAAGCATGTTGGCATCCCTCAGGACAACAGGCACACTCACGTACAGCTGTTGAGTGACTGGGTCGAGTCTCAGAAGCAATCTTTCAAGCCTGTCCGTCACGCACATGACCGGCTCGACTGCCAAGTGAGGACCGTCGCTCGCTCCCGTGTCGTGCACGAACAGCGCGCAGCCGTTCACATTGAGCTGGGCGACGAAGCGGAGCTTCGGTGAGCCTGTGGCTGCGCACTGTGAGACCTGGCCAGCTGCCAGCGAGCAGAGCAGCAGAGCCAGCGCTGCAGTTTCCACAACTTGCACACTGAAGGATTTCATTGCATTGCACAGAGATTTAGTTTGAAAGCTTTCTGTTTTGAGTTATGAGGTTGCAGTTTGTGCAGAGTGTGAGGCAGTCGGGACAATCCGTGTCTGAGCTACTGTTAAATACTCTCTGCTAGGCATGGGGTGATCGCTGCAGCTAGTGATGCGTTCGCAAGGACTTGGCGGATTGGTTTGTTTTCTAACCCGTGACAAAGTTCCATTAAGTGCTCGAGTACTTTCTTCAGTCCTTGTGATTGCATATTGGTAGGCATGGCCAGAATTTAGTAAAAAATCATTAACCTTCAGCCCCACAAGGTAGCAAAGCAAAGGCAAAGCAAATAGAAGGTGAAAGAGAAAGCGAAAGCGCGAGCAGCGAGGAGGGGAAGGCGATCCGAACTCCGAAAAGAGGAGGGAGAAAGGGAAATAAGAGAGGTCGAAAAAGGCACAGAAGGCACAGAAAGGCAGAGTCAGCTAGACCGCCAGTCGCCGAGGCAGCGGATGCCGTCCCCGGAGAGGCCGCTCTGGATGGCAGCGCTGGCTTCTCCTCTGCGCAGAATGTGCGTACAATGAACCGTTTATTGTAAGCGCTTTATATTAGGTAATATAGAGGCAAATATTGTTATATTTATTATCACTATTCTTGATTTATTAAAAAAAACTTTTTTTCGAGTGCAGCAGCGTTTTTCGATACAAAACTAAGAAATGTATTTTCGATCATATAGCTGCCAGCGTTACTAAATTTAGAAATCAAAGAAATTATTTTGAGCAATAGGTCTTAGCGTCGTTCATGTTAAATTTCAACGTTTTTTCAAACATTGTCGCAAGCATTATTCAATTGGATTCAAAACTAAATGATTTTCATCATTTAGTAAACTAAATAACATTTCATATTCATTTAGAAAACTAAATGATGATAATGCACTTTCTGTTTTCACCAGAAAGTGCCGATTCATCTAAGGATTAGACTGATCAATTTTCATTATTCAATGTTCGTTATTCGATGCGAAATGAGATAAAATGAGATATGAGATATTATGATATATTGCCACGGTAGCATTGGAAAACACCTGTAAAATCATGCTACTGCATTGAAAAAATCACAACTTGTAGCATGATTAATGAAAAGCGTAGCATAAAATTATTTACGGGCTAAGTTTTCGAGGAAACAGCTAGCTATTATCAGTAAGAGAAGTATATTTATCGAGGGTTATGTATCATTATTGGTAAGTACCTGCTTTCCATTTCATTTTTGATAAGCTCTTTTTGAGTAAGAGTGTTAATACAGTAAGAAAAACTGTTTTTCAAGTGTCTCAGCAAGCGTTGTTCAGTATAAAACAAAGGAAAGATTATTCGAGCATAGCTGCAAGAGTAATCCAGATTTAGAACTATGAGATAATGTTTGAAGCATAGCTATAAGCGTTATTCTTTTTAAATTGTTAAGTTTTCAGCACGGCTGTTATCACTATTCTTCGAGTAATTAACGCTAGAGAAAACTTTTTGTTGATTGCTTCAATCATTACTATATTCAAAAGTAAAAAAATTGAGAATGACTAACGGCCTTATTTTTTTCTTCAAATTTTCATGTTTCTTTCAAATATAGCTCTAGCACTATTCGAATTGACGCTAATGAAAAGTTTTTCTAGCATTTCGGCAATCGTTATTATGTAAAAAAAATAAATAGTTTCAAGGGTACCAAACAGCCGTATTATTTTTAATTAAGCGTTTTTTGAGCATAGCAGCTAGCATTATTTGCTCGATATTTTGAGAGCAGAAGATTCAACAAAAAAATCATGAAAGTAGATAATATAGCTCAAAAAAGTTATATCAATGGATAGCATCTGCTATAGGTGAATGGCATAAGGTTTATAAAGAAAAGCATTATACTTCCAGGAGAAAGCATGAGATTTTCAGGGAATAGCATGAGATTTTCAGGGAATAGCATGAGATTTTCAGGGAATAGCATGAGATTTTCAGGGAATAGCATGAGATTTTCAGGGAATAGCATGAGATTTGCGGGGAAAGGTATTAAGTTAATGACATAATATTTATGTAGAAAATAATTTGATTTCCAGGAAACAGCATGAGATACCCGGGTGTAGTATGAGATTTTCAGGGGATAACATGATATTTCCGGTGCATAGCATTAGGATTCAATGTGGGAGCATGAATTATCAAGAAGGAGATATCATGTATCCATGTAAAAGCATGAATTATCCAGGGAAGCATGAAATAACGAGGGAAAAGTATGAATTATCGACGGAAAAGCATGACTTTTCAAAGTGACAGCATGGATTATCAATGGAGTAGCACAAATTATCGATGGAGAAGCATGAATAATCAATGGGGTTGCATAATTTTTCAAGGGAAAAGCATGCATTTTCATGTGGGAAGCATCAATTATCGAGGGGGTAATATTAATTATTGATTGGTATAATAAATAATTGAGGTTAGGTATAAATTATCGAGATGAAAACATGAATTAACGGAAGGAAAACTATGAATTATACAGGGGAAGCATGATTTAGCGAGGGCAAAGCATGACTTATCGATAGGAAGCATGAATTATCAACAAAATTGTATGATTTGTAGAGAGGGTAGAATAAATATGGAGGTTGGTAGCATTTATTAATGAGGGGAAGTATGAATTAACATTTGAATTATCAACGGGGTAGCCTGAATTATCGTAGGTAAAGCATATATAAAGTTGGTAGCATAAATTTTTGAGCGGATAGCAAGATTTGTCCAGGGATAGCATGATATAACAAAGTGGTAGCATGAATTATTGAGGAGAAAGCATACCGGTAGATTATCAAAGAGAAAGCATGAAATATCGACGATGTGTCATGCATTTTTGAAGAAAAACCATTATTATCAATTGGGTAGCTTGAATTATCTAGGGAAAAGCGTTAAATATCGAGGAGCTAGCATGAATTTTTAGGGGAAGCTGAATTATCGAGGGGAGTCATGCATTTTTTAGGGGAAAGCATGAATTATTAATGAAAAATTATGAATTATGGAGGTGGAAACATAATTTATCAAGGGCGTGGAATGATTTATTCACTGGCTTGCACAAATTGGTTTATTGAGGGGCAGCATTATATATTGAGTAATGTTCTATCATCAACAGTTAAAAACTTAAGTACTGTTCGTGTAAGCTTTTATTTTTGGATTTTCGGCTTTTTGGGTACAGCTAACTATTAATAGTAAGAGCTATTGATTAGCTACTGTCAAAGCAAATATTTTTGTTTAATTGCTCTTCTCGCTCTGAGAAAATAATAATCTTTTTTAGCGCAGCAGCAAGTTTTTTTGATACAAAATTTTCGAGCATTTCTGTCAGCGTTTTTAGATTCGGAAATATAAGAAAGGACTTTGAGCAAAGCTATTAGCGTAGATCATTTTAAATTTTAACCCCTTTTCAAGCATTCTTACAAGCAGTATTCAATAGGATTAAAAACTATTAAAGATAAAATGTTATACTCGTATTCCAAACTAACAACAATTTTCCAGCATATCTGCAAGCGTAATCAGATTCAGAACTAGAAAACATATGTTGAGCATAGCTAAAAGCGATATTATTTTTTATACATTTTTCGATCATTTCGAGCGGTATCGATTCAAAAGCTAATGAGGACTGTTTGAACATATGTAGCTGTTTAGCATTCTTTTATTTTCAAATCTAAAGAAAATTGTTTCGAGCATTGCTGTAATCTTTATTAGAAAACTAGGAGACAATGTTTTAATCCTAGTTAATAGCACTAATCTAAAAAACTTTGCGTTTTTTCGTGCAGGGAAGCATTTATTGTTGTTTTGTGATGAATTTTATGAATTATGGTTGTGAAAACATGACTTATTGAGAGTGTAGTGTATGGGGTTTGATTCCCAAAAAGGGTAGGAGCGAGGCGGTGGATTTCTCTTTTGTTGATTATCAATGAGAGCGTGAGCTCGAAGTGTTGAAGAAAATGACGTCGATTGTGGCTCTATATTTATAGATTAAAACATGCATTTCCGGAAAATTCTGGAAAAATGCAAGAGTTATAACAAAGCTGATGCAATATAGTTTAAGTATCTTTAATATTGTAGCGCGAGATGATGTTATTTACATGTATGATATTTGATTATAGTTATTATGTGCTTTACAGATCATTTGTTCTTAGAGTGAAAGTTTCTAGAAAAATATCGAAAAGTCAATTTGTAGTTTTACGGCGAAATTTCTGGAATGGCAAGTACGGTACGATGGAAGGTCACGATGAGACGCTACAGTAGCATGAATTATCAGGAGGGTTGTCTAAATTATCGAGGGGAAGCATGTGTGATATTTTGACTTAGGTCTCTCTTTACGTTGAGATTCCTAAATGAGGTCGGGTGTCCTACTCTTTGTGAGAGATTCCCTTTTCGCAACTCGAAAATAACGAAGACAAGACGATTCAAATCCCAAGCTAAACAGCTGATATTTAAGTGTTAATCAGTAAATAAGAGAAAGCTATGATCACTGATCAACTCCCCTGGCAGCGCTCTTTTCGTCCCCTGCCAGGTACTGTACTTAATTCAATCCAATTCACAATTCGCACTAACAAAATCTCGATAACCGCAACACAAAACACGAACTCTACTCGATAATACGACACGATAAATAACACAAATAAATCCTAGACAAACAGATAGTCCCTATAACAAACAAGACAAATAACGCGAAACCTAACCAAAATCCCTAACATAAAACCGAGGCGACCAGCAAGCACTTCTGCACTATGGCACAACGATAGTTCTATCGTGCCACACCTAATGTCTGTTCGACGGCGTCCCACCGATGATTGTCGGCGATATGGAGAGTGCTTCCGTGCTTGCCAATCCCTATCTAACACTCCGTCAGCAGTTGGCCAGACGTACCGAGCTCAGCGCAAGCTACTTACTGACGTGGGGTTGAGTGTGGGGGTTTTCTTTGACTAACTAGTTGGACCGGTTTACCTGTCCCGGTATCTATTTACTAGGATGCGTAACACGAATGAGAACAATATCAAGATCAAGAGCAAGAGCAAGGTCGAACGCGAGACCAGAATCACATGAGAACAATATTTCAGCGCAATAGTCAGTTTTATAGTCAAGCGCCCGCCCCAGCCCTCATCAAAGCCTGGGTGCCGGCCGCGCCGCTTGTTCTTCTGCCAGGTCGACCCTGCCGGATAACGAACCGGCTGCTGATTGGCCCGGCTCGGGGTGTCGCACTTAAGTCGGTTCACTTCAATCGGCTAGCCGTCCTCCCATTGGTTGGGCCCACCAGACCAGGGCTAGTCTGATGCCTTGGCTGTAGAGCAGGGGTGACCGGCCGGTCGCGTGTTAGGCCTGGCTGGGGTGCGCATGTACAAACAACTAACCTATAAGATACATTAAAATAATTCATAATATTGACGTGCGCGAATAAGTTACTACAAGTAGAAATATACGCATTATAAAAACATGCCGACACTACACATGAATTGTCGAGGGTAGAATAAATTATTGAGGGGGTAGCTTGATTTATCAAGGGGGAATCATGAATTGCCGAGAGGAAGCATGAATTATCTGTGGATATAGCATTTATTAACGAGGGGGGAGCATTAATCAATGAGGGGAGCATGAATTACCGAGGGGAAAGTATGAGTTGAGGGTTAGGGGGTTAGCATTCTCGATGGCGTAGAATAAATTATTGAGGGGATAGTTTGATTCATCAAGGGGGTAGCATGAATTATCTGGGGGTCGCATATATTTACGATGGGGAGCCTGACTTATCATGGGGAAAGCATAAATTGAGTGAGGGCTTTGTCAGGAGATAGCATGATGTATCAAAGGGGTAGTATGATTTTTCACGGAGATTTTAAGAAAAGATAATCATACTATTGAAGTTGCATATTTTAAGCTTTTCTTCTTCCTAAGGCTGTAAAGCGTGATTTGCTTTCCCCAATGGGGGTCTTGGTTGCTAGTCAATTATACTAAAAATGAAAAGTGTCTATATATATATATGCACACAACTATTTCTGTGTCGGCTTATCAATTGAAACAATGTAAAAAGTGGTCATGTCGTTGTTCTAGCGTACGCGTTGTCCGATTTTCGCAATTCTTTCACTAAAATATTCGCTTCTCTTAAGAATAAGTCCTCTTAGGAATAGAGCGCGACACTGTCAGTTTTATTAGATTGCATCGGTGCTTTTTCTCGCCCGCACGTGCGTTTGTAGCACAGAGGGCCGATTCTCTCAACGGAATATCTTTCTCTTTTCTTTTCTTTCTCTTTTCTTTTCTTTCTCTTTTCTTTCTCTTTTCTTTTCTTTCTCTTTTCTTTTCTTTCTCTTTTCTTTTCTTTTTCTTTTCTTTCTCTTTTCTTTTCTTTCTCTTTTCTTTTCTTTTTCTTTTCTTTCTCTTTTCTGTGCTAGCAGAACACAGAGGTCCCGATACCGCCAATTGAATAGGATTGCGTCACTGCTTTCAGCACACGTACGTGCGTTTACACATGGCGATAGTGATGTTGGTCTCACGGCTCATTGAGTGTTCTGATTTGAATAAGTAAAATGTGCATTAGCAGATTAGTCTTTTATGATGCGCAATGCTAACGAGATCTCTCCTTCTGCCTTAAGGAGAGATAAATCCATAAAACTGCAGCATTTATATTGTCAAACCCTGTCTCGACTTTGATCATTGTGTTTCTTTCTTTTCATCTAGCTCCGAAGTACTTTTATTATTTTGCAGAATGCTGGTAAAATTTCAGCATCAGTTTTGTTACTGCTTCTTTTTCTTCTAATCTTCTATCACCAACAGTTAAAAGCAAGTTCCCGTTAATTTTTTTTTATCTGGCATTTTTGGGTTCGAGTATAAGTTGCAAGCGTTTTTTATTAACTATTTCAAAGCAAATATTTGTTTGCTTTATTATTACTCTTCTTGCTGTTAGAAAGGAATATACGCAGCAAGTGTTCTTCGATACTAAGGCCAAGGAAAGTTTTTTGAGAATACCTGAAAGCGTTCAGAAGTCAGATTCAGAAGTAGAAGAAAATATGTTTCGAGCAATGGTTCAAGCATTATCCGATTCAACACTAAATGTAGACTGTTCGAGCACACGTGTAGCTTTTAGCGTTGTTTTTATCAAAACGAAAGGAAGAAAACTATTCAAGCATGGCTGTAATCGCTAATAGATTCAAAACTAGAAGAAAATATTTTAGTCGGAGCAAATGGCATTAAATCTTTTTAAATGAGGGTAAAATGTTTCATCCAGGTATTGTCCGAATTTAATTCAGGAGTTACGAGCGTATTGAGGGTGCAGCATGAATTACTATCAAGGGGTTTCATAAATTATCGACGTAAAGCATGACTTATCGAGGGTGTAGCATGAACTATTGACGGAAGCATGACTTATCGAGGGTGTAGCATGAAATATTGACGGAAGCATGACTTATCGAGGGTGTAGCATGAACTATTGACGGAAGCATGACTTATCGAGGGTGTAGCATGAAATATTGACGGAAGCATGACTTATCGAGGGTGTAGCATGAACTATTGACGGAAGCATGACTTATCGAAGGTGTAGCATGAACTATTGACGGAAGCATGACTTATCGAGGGTGTAGCATGAACTATTGACGGAAGCATGACTTATCGAAGGTGTAGCATGAACTATTGACGGAAGCATGACTTATCGAGGGTGTAGCATGAAATATTGACGGAAGCATGAACTATCGAGGGTGTAGCATGAAATATTGACGGAAGCATGACTTATCGAGGGTGTAGCATGAAATATTGACGGAAGCATGACTTATCGAAGGTGTAGCATGAAATATTGACGGAAGCATGACTTATCGAGGGTTTAGCATGAACTATTGACGGAAGCATGACTTATCGAGGGTTTAGCATGAAATATTGACGGAAGCATGACTTATCGAAGGTGTAGCATGAACTATTGACGGAAGCATGACTTATCGAAGGTGTAGCATGAACTATTGACGGAAGCATGACTTATCGAAGGTGTAGCATGAACTATTGACGGAAGCATGACTTATCGAAGGTGTAGCATGAACTATTGACGGAAGCATGACTTATCGAGGGTGTAGCATGAAATATTGACGGAAGAGTGACTTATCGAGGGTGTAGCATGAACTATTGACGGAAGCATGACTTATCGAGGGTGTAGCATGAAACATTGACGGAAGCATGACTTATCGAGGGTGTAGCATGAAACATTGACGGAAGCATGACTTATCGAGGGTGTAGCATGAAACATTGACGGAAGCATGACTTATCGAGGGTGTAGCATGAAACATTGACGGAAGCATGACTTATCGAGGGTGTAGCATGAAACATTGACGGAAGCATGACTTATCGAGGGTGTAGCATGAAATATTGACGGAAGCATGAACTATCGAGGGTGTAGCATGAAATATTGACGGAAGCATGACTCATCGAAGGTGTAGCATGAACTATTGACAGAAGCATGACTTATCGAAGGTGTAGCATGAACTATTGACGGAAGCATGACTTATCGAAGGTGTAGCATGAACTATTGACGGAAGCATGACTTATCGAAGGTGTAGCATGAACTATTGACGGAAGCATGACTTATCGAAGGTGTAGCATGAACTATTGACGGAAGCATGACTTATCGAGGGTGTAGCATGAAATATTGACGGAAGAGTGACTTATCGAGGGTGTAGCATGAACTATTGACGGAAGCATGACTTATCGAGGGTGTAGCATGAAACATTGACGGAAGCATGACTTATCGAGGGTGTAGCATGAAACATTGACGGAAGCATGACTTATCGAGGGTGTAGCATGAAACATTGACGGAAGCATGACTTATCGAGGGTGTAGCATGAAACATTGACGGAAGCATGACTTATCGAGGGTGTAGCATGAAACATTGACGGAAGCATGACTTATCGAGGGTGTAGCATGAAACATTGACGGAAGCATGACTTATCGAAGGTGTAGCATGAAACATTGACGGAAGCATGACTTATCGAGGGTGTAGCATGAACTATTGACGGAAGCATGACTTATCGAGGGTGTAGCATGAAACATTGACGGAAGCATGACTTATCGAGGGTGTAGCATGAAACATTGACGGAAGCATGACTTATCGAGGGTGTAGCATGAACTATTGACGGAAGCATGACTTATCGAAGGTGTAGCATGAACTATTGACGGAAGCATGACTTATCGAGGGTGTAGCATGAAACATTGACGGAAGCATGACTTATCGAGGGTGTAGCATGAAACATCGACGGAAGCATGACTTATCGAGGGTGTAGCATGAAATATTGACGGAAGCATGACTTATCGGAGGTGTAGCATGAAACATTGACGGAAGCATGACTTATCGAAGGTGTAGCATGAACTATTGACGGAAGCATGACTTATCGAAGGTGTAGCATGAACTATTGACGGAAGCATGACTTATCGAGGGTGTAGCATGAAATATTGACGGAAGCATGAACTATTGAGGGTGTAGCATGAAATATTGACGGAAGCATGACTCATCGAAGGTGTAGCATGAACTATTGACAGAAGCATGACTCATCGAAGGTGTAGCATGAAATATTGACGGAAGCATGACTTATCGAGGGTGTAGCATGAAATATTGACGGAAGCATGACTTATCGAAGGTGTAGCATGAACTATTGACGGAAGCATGACTTATCGAAGGTGTAGCATGAACTATTGACGGAAGCATGACTTATCGAGGGTGTAGCATGAAATATTGACGGAAGCATGAACTATCGAGGGTGTAGCATGAACTATTGACGGAAGCAAGAACTATCGAGGGTTTAGCATGAAACATTGACGGAAGCATGAACTATCGAGAGGGTAGCATGAAATATTGACGGAAGCATGAACTATCGAGAGGGCAGCATGTGTTTTCAATGGGGTTGCATAATTAATTTCGGGTGTAGCATAAATTATTGACCGGAAGGATAAATTTTTCGAGTGAACTTCAATAAAGTGTATTATTCCGGGAGCTTCGGTAAATATTGAGAGTAGCATGATTGACTGGGGGTAGCATATCAATGGGGGGCAGGCTTTCTTCAGAAGGTGGCATGCCTTGTCGAGGGGGTTTATGTTTTATCCAATGATGGCAGGATATCAAAGAGGTAGCATGTTAATTTCAAGGAGATATCAAGACAATATAAGTAGGGCATTAGAGTTGAATCATCTTAATGATTTTTATTCTCAGGTCTTTAATGTGTTGTGACGATTAAATGACGAAGACAGAGTCCGTGGCGGCGGCAATTAAGTTCACTTCAGTCTGGAGTCAGTTCAATTATGTGGTGTAGCGGTAGCACTTTATTAACGTGGTGCACTGGGACGCACGACAGGCAGGGCGAAGAAAGTAAGGTGCAGGAGCTCAATAATAGTAATAGCAATGACAGCACGGCGAGGCGAAGTGGACAACGAGAAGATAAGGCGAGATAACAAGAACTAGAACCGGACAGGACAGGACAAGCACGAGAACCAGAACGAGAACCAGAACAGACTCAGAACCAGAACCAGAACCAGTGGGGCGCGAGCGGGCCTAAAGCCCTTAATTAAATAAGCTTAGTAAACTGCAGAACAGGGCGATCGATAACTCTAGAAACTGGCCTTAGCCAATGAGCGTGTAAGTACACTGGTCCGGGCAGACGACAATTTAAACATTAGCAAAACCAAGCTGTGGCGGCGCGATGTGCACTAACGCCTACTAACAGTAACACTCTAAGAATTACAGCTTAACCATACGAACTGAGAAATGGATGAAAACCAGATGACATCAGTAAAACGGCCCTAGTTAGTACACACGTAAATTAGCTATGTAAATTAACACGTAAAGTAAATTGCTAGGGGCGCTCTCAACAAGTGACAACGTCACAGTGTGTTCTTCTTCCTCAAAAGGGAGTTTTGGTTACTAGAAAAAAGTACTTAAAAAATTTTTTTTAAGTAAAACTGATCATCTTTAACACGTATTGTTTATAAATATCACTTAATTTTCATTTAAAAGTAGTAGAAACACTTTGCTACTAAACTTTTATGAGGCATACTTCATTGGATAGATGATTTGTAAACACTAGCGCTTTATGCATTGGTCTGTTTATTAATACTTAAAATATACTTAAGTGGGAACATATTATGATGTCAAAAATGGGGAAGTACGACTTAAATAGAGAACATTAATAAACACAAAAAATCTTAATGGAGGGTCTGCACATAAAGTTTAAACTGAAACTGGGAAATAAAAGACATTTTGATCATGAAAAAGGAACAGGAGATCAGTAGCACACTGATCTACTACTGAGATCAGTAGTACTATTGATTTACTAATTGGGATTTAATTAGTAAATATTAAAATTAAAAGGACAAGTGGCATTGTTGCTTCCAATTGAAGAATTCTTTCTACGAAGCCCGGAATCTTCCTGATATTTCCGAGCATGCCTGATAAGACAGGCAAATATATTGTTATAGAACAGCGCAAATTTAGTTGTCTCTGGCAGCAGCGGAGAAGTTTAATTTTATGCAGTCCTTGACCGATTTCTCAGCTGCTGCTGATCACAGCTCCAGCAGAAGCCGCACTGAGCGGAGAGTCAGCAACTGGTAGTCTGTCCACCATGACATGTAGCTCGATTTTGGTGTCTCTCTTGAGGGAACGAGTCCGTTTGGATTGAAATGGACCACCACCCACCTGTCTTCAAATCATTCGAGCACGATATGTTGCTGTGTATGTCATTGTCGCTGTCCATAGTGGAGAAGCGCGCTCCGTTGTGGTACTCCATAGCATCGAATCCGACAGTGGACCTGTCCCTCAGCATCTCTCGGTACGTCATCTCATATTTGGTGCTGGCGTTTCCCACCTGGAATCCAGCATACTCAGCATGCAGCTCAGTCCCATTCTAGAGTAAAAAATAATTAAATATATATAATAAATTATTAAATACAAATATAGAAAATTTATTACACCTGCCCCAATCAGGCCCGATGTTCAGCCGACAGCACAGCCACAGCTTTCGCGTGGCGCACCTGAAGGCTGCGTACAGCTGTTCAGTCCATGGACTGGAGCCTGGGGGGACGCCCCACCCACCTGGAGTTGAAAGCTCCAGAAAAATATTTTTCGCTGCGACTCTAACCCTGGCCTGTGCGCTCTCAGCAACTGTTGCCAGGCAGTTCCAGCTCACGAGTGTCGGCTGCTTCATCGACCTGACGACTGGCGGAAGAGACGTCAACGAGCTGAAAGACTTCGGCTTCACCCGGTTTGGCCAAGCCAGCCTGCAGCAGGGAACATTCGAGAACTTCCAGTCCAATGTGTCTGTGCGCAGTTCCACAATGACCCACGACCTCTGCGGAAGCGTGTGCACTCTGGGCGGCTTCCAGTACATTGCGCTGCAGTCCTGGTAGTGGTGCTATTGTGGCAACGTCTATGGCCGGCAGGGCAGCGCTGCCAGCACTGACTGTAATACGGCATGCTCAGGCAATGCAACCCAGAACTGCGGAGCTAACTACAGAAACTTCGTGCTCAAGCTGAACTACATCTGCAGTGACTGTGAGCTGCTTCTTTACTGCAAATTTGTACTTTTTAACAAACAAAGCCGGAAGTCTGTTGCGATTATGGTTTCAGCAAGCTGAGGCGAACATCTGTCTGTTTCGAAATATACTATCGTTAGCTTTGCTTTTACGTACCTTTACATGATTTGAGTTCACAAACAAATGGTGCTCTATTTTACTGTGCCTGAGTCAATGTCTGAGTCTCCCCCATTCAATCACAGGCTTTGTCCTCGGCAACCGCACCCTGGTCGGCATCAGCAAGCCGAATGCGCCGGCCTTGTGGAGTCTCAAAGCTCGTGGACCTATCGAGTGCCTCATCCTGTGCGGTGTCGGCTGCGAGGCGGTGGTCTTCAACCATGAGCAGGGCCTCTGCCACCTGCTGGAGTTCGCTGTGGTGTCAGCTGCTCTCGACAGCGCCGGCAGCGGCGAGTTCTTCGTCCGTGGCTGAGCCTGAGACAAGCTTTTGAATGCGGTGCAGACGCTGGAGCACAAACATTGTGCACCAGCGATTATCGGAACCACGAACAAAACCGCGTGTGGTGTCCTTTATTAACTAATTAATACGGCTATTTGATGTGGAGTGTGCTGCGGGAATCGAGCGGGAATGTGAGCCAGCATAATTTTTCAAATTTTTAAGTAACTAATAATTGCGACCCACATAGCAGCTGGCCACAAAACAAGATCATTAATCTTAGGGCCGGGTTTGAGGCGGCGGTGAATCAAGTAGCTGTCGAATCCTCTCTCTCCGGAGTTGTCTAGACTCCCCGTAGGAATGACTGATCGCGGCCATAATGTTACTGTATGAACTAGTTTAGGTCATAATTCCCCTCCAAACCGCGATCAGATATAGGGGCTCACTCGCGCGTTATGAGTGATCATTAAATTCTTCATGTCCCCTCTTCTTTACAGTATTCGAGCCCAGCTCGACTTTATGATCTCCCCCTTGTAGATACTCGTAAATGTCACTGTAGGCAGGTCGGCGCCTGCGCTTCCATTGTCCCGGCGGAGTAACAATTGTTGGCCGTCTGCCGATGGCTGCTCTCGATGAGCACCTGTCGTTTCCCGCCGCCGGTTCATTGGGCAATTGGGGCGGCCTGTCGTCGCTTCGATTCCGCGTTGACAGGCGGGCGCGAATGTGGGTTGCTTTGATGGATGTCGGGGTTGGCGTGCTGCAAGGCCTATTTAAGCAAGCGCGCTGCGCTGCTCCCTCTAGAACCTCTTTTCTCCCACCGGCTCTTCCCCTTCTTCCCTGCCGGACTTACTTTTGCCGGGCCGGACTCCCACCGGACCCAGAGCACCTTTCCGGACCCACTTAGGGCATAGACCCTAGAGCTCATAGCTCCACAGTTAGCGCAGGCCCATTGCCTGTCCCCATTCCCCCTGAGCGCGAGCCACCTCTTTAGGTGAGCCGTTTAAATTGAGCCTTGAGCTCCAAGCGTGTTGGCCCCTGCCGACTCGCAGCATCTTTCCCTTCCCGGCCTTTGCTGTCTTACCCCATCCTCTTCCCCGAGAACAACGGGATTGCAGCACGCAGCCGAAGCGACTTCAGCTAAGTAACCCGCGCAGCGGTTTTTGCAATTATTGCTCCTAAGGGGCTTTCTGTTAATTAGGCGGCTATTAGTGGGCACGAGCTTAGGATTCGAGGCTTAATATACGGACTATTCATTCGCCAATTATTAAAACATTAGGCCAAACTTAATAACAATTTAAATCTTTTCCGCCATGCTGTTATTTCCTCTTTATTTTCTCATTAGACAGCGCTCTACCATGAGTGGCTAATCTATTAGGGGAATGGGCTCTGGCACAGCCGAGCTGAAAGCTGCGGCAGGAAGGCAATTGTGAGCGCGCATGAGAGTAATATGGAGCTAGGGATGTGCAAGTACCATGCGGAGTGTAGCACGTGTTTTCTTTCTGCCCAGGGGTGGGAATTCCTTGGCGGGTTATTCCTCTCTTCCTGGCGGATCGAGGAGTGCGTGTCAAACTCCCCTGCCGATTGAGTCTTCCTTCTGTTCCCCGCCTCTCGCATCCGCCGGGCGGGGACACTCGCGGGGCGTGTACCCATGGGTCAGCTGACGGGACAGCGTGGAGGGATTCCTGCACCCGAAGGCACAGGTCTCCTTCCTGCCAAGCCTGCTCAAAAAGCGACTGCAGGTGTGAGGCATCGCAGACCTTAGCCCGTGGGCCTGGTCTGACTCATACCTCACAGGCACTGTGTCCCGCCGGTGCGAGCCTTAATGTACAGAATGTGTCTGATGTCCCATGAGTGGGATTCTGGCTATGGATTTCTCTTTCGGGTTCTGAGTACCACCTTTCTAGACCACTGTAGCGCAAATTCAGGAATCCCCTGGTGAGGCGTGTCTCGATCCATTCTGGGGTCTTCACCCTAGTCTAAAACGGAAGTTA
Source organism: Macrostomum hystrix (assembly GCA_950097015.1). Taxonomy (NCBI): domain Eukaryota; kingdom Metazoa; phylum Platyhelminthes; family Macrostomidae; genus Macrostomum; species Macrostomum hystrix. The sequence goes on from CATNEN010000015.1 coordinate 1,336,676, forward strand.
CAGAAGGCTCTATTTTTTCGGCTTGTCTAAGATCTGTGTGACAAACTAGGAGCTGCGAGCTCCGGGGACCCAAGTTCCCAAATGTCTGCGGTGGCAACGTAGGCGCATTGGGTGGTGGCGCTACCCTAGATCATTTTTCCGCTTTGCCGATAGCCTTTCCGCATTTCTAAGACAAGAGCCTAGGCCGAGTCGACCACTGCTACCAAGGTTAGGGGTCAGTTACGAACATGCTACTGATGACAGTAGGCTACCTAGCCCTGTCCTATCCGCTTGCGGGTAGCCCGACATCTATTTAGACTTTTAGCCGGTTTCGAGCACTGCTTGGGGTAGGCACGGCAGTCATGCCTGTGGCCTATGGGTTGAGTGGGACTGGCCAGCCTGAGGCCGAGAGGACCACTCCCTGCATCCACTGTCTCTCCCTTCATCTCTCCCTTCATCCCTCTTTCCGCGGCAACTCGCGAGACTTTGCGGTACGACTTCTGACTCTATCGCCATCCCCACACCCCTTTCCTTCACGAGGACAGATCATCGGATTGCAAACCCGCAGCTATTTCATATTGAATCTCAATAATTCTTTACTGTGATTTAGAGACCGAACTTTAAGAGGCTTAGCAGTGTGATCAACTAGTCGCAAAAATAGCCAACAAAAGTATACTCAGCAACATTTCAAAAGTGTGACACCCGTGACGAGAGGCGATAATTTGTCTCAGTTGAGACGCGAATAGCAAGCTAAAAACCGCCAAAATTTGCCAGCAGTTTAGGTACTCTCACTGATGCAAGCATCAACCCGCGTCCCCAGTACCGCAGTCTCCGATGCATGGAGCGAGTCCCGTCATTCTAGACTCAAGTGAGAGAAATTTTCACTGAGTCTGTTGCTGAGTATATTTGATTTGACAAAACATTTGTGTGTTTATTTACTAGAAATTGAGCTTCTTGAGAATTATACTCGTATATCTCTGGTTATAAAAGCGAGAGAAATTGCATGAACACAAATGTTGTACATTATTTGCGCCTTAGCGAGCAATGTACTGTAAGCTCCCTTAACTCCCTTGTGCAGAATGTAGAAATAAAATAAGGTGTCTTCGTCTGCAGCTGTGCTAAATCGGCTTTTTGGATGCTCATCTCACTGGATCTCACCAGGGTTCAACTGAATGGTGTGTTGACCAGCTTTCTACTCGGTTGCGACTGATTGGTTGACGCACTAGGCGAGGATCCTGTGGTCCCATCCATATTAAGGCTCGATCAGTGAAATGGGAGAAATTTTTATCAGTGTGTCCATATTTGGCTGGTTGCACTCGTTGAAGGTTCAGCAGCTCCGTCTAGATAAAGATGCATGACTACCGAAGTTGGAGATGATGCAGGAACATTCAGGTGATGAGCTGATAAAGTTTGAAGGCTTGGCAAGGCCGCACTGAGGCGCAGAGCGAGTTCGTTTATACGGGTATGAAATTTTCCAGCTCTTATTGGAAAAAGCTGACCCTCGGCCAGAACCGATGACCTATCCCGACGGTCTGAAGGGCTGGCGACTTTTGATTCAGAAGATGCGCAATAAAACGTTGGCCCGTGTACTTGAGCTTCGTGTGCTGGCGTTTCTCCGTTCGGATTCAGCAAAGAATAGTCAGCGGGGGATTTTTCCTTGGTAATTTTTTTCTTGGTATAAAAATGGGCGAGAAGATGGCCAGGTAGTCCTACTGTTAACTTTCCTAACGAGAGTCCAAATTTGAAGCTGTCACTCTAGTTGCGAATACAAAAGAAGCAATATGCAACCAATATGAATATTTTTAAACCGTGGTCTTCAAACTCTGAATGGTAAGTTGTCAGACAGATGGAGAAAATGTACTAAGTTCTGAGGAAAATTGAGCTATGACAGCCACTTAGTCACTGCACGCGCTCAAATAGATTTCGTCACAGCATAGACCTACCATCATGTCCCTCGGATTCTCTCCCTTTCTGCATGCAGAAGGCCTATGGTATAGATTCCCTCATTATCATTTGTCGTCTTCACCTTGCCAGTCATCTTAAGAGCGATGCATTCGCGGCCGCTTTCGAGTCTTGGAGGCTGGAGCTGGCCGATACGGAGATGCCAGCCGAGCTGTGCTCTCTGGTGTGAAGGACGGCTTCCGTATTCGCAATGTCTGCGGCGCCTTCAAAGTGGTTGATCAGGAGAACCACGGCTCCATCCGTCATGCTGCTGTCCAAGCCCTGATCCAAGAAGAGTTACGGACTGGGAGGTACCGCGTTTGTAGTCAGCCGACTATCGTCAGAGCCATTGGCGCCATTCCCAAGCCTGTTGGACGCATCCGGCTCATCCATGACTGCAGCCAGCCACGGGGCGCCGCTGTCAACCACATGTTCGCGGGCCAGCAGCATTTGCCAGGAGGCTGCGCAGGGGCATGTGCAAGGTGGACTTGAGTCAAGCCTATCGCTCCTGCGGCATCCACCCGAGTAATCACTGCCTTACCGGCTCAAAGTTCACCTTTGATGGCGATTTCAAGCCGACCTACGTGGTGGACATCCGGCTGCAGTTTGGCAGTAAAAGATGCTAGAAACTGCTGCTGATATCACCACCTTGTATAGAATTCAGGCGAGCAGGTCATGTTCTTTTTATCGTAAGGCAGGAAGTGAAAATAAATATTGGAAGTAGAACCCAGAAAAGTTAGCTCTGCTTAACTTTAACTGAAAGAATAACTTTGATGACAGACAACTAAAACTGAATTAAACTAGTCAGAATTTCTGGAAATGGACTATTTTACAAACTGGAAAAACAGGCTGACAACCAAGTTAGCGTTGAGTTCCTTAGAATTCTTTCTCTCGGACAGAGAAATAACGTTTCTGCCCGCCCACCCGCCCGCCCACCCGCCCGCCCACCCGCCCGCCCGCCTGTCCGCGGTGCCGCCCTAGAACCACGCACCAGTTTGCCGTGAATGCATTGCATTCAATATGACTGGCAAGGAGAAGGCGAAAAATGCTGAGAATCTGATAGCCAATAAGCAGAATTAAGCGAGCGCAACTGACAAGACCAATTGGCCAGGTGCAGCTGTTTGCCAGGCCATGTACAGGATCAGTAACAAAAAGACAGGCTATATTTTACCTCTCTCCATTGCATATCCGTTTCCTTGGTGACATGTCGTAGAGTGTTTGCTCATCCCACTTTCTGCCAATAACTATGCATTTGTTTTAATATAATGGAAAGAACTGCTAGGTCACTCCTCACTCCCACTTGCCATGCGAGCACCAGCTGGGATGCAAGCAAGAACGCAGCCCAGGATAAAATGTTGCAATTCTATAAAAATCTATTTTTCATGTGCGGCAACTCATTCCAAGTTTCTTTTTTTTAACAAAAAATACTTGGCGCATTTAGTCTGGAGCGGTCCATATAAAAAGCCTTTCTTATTGAAGACCTGGACCAGACTTGCTATCGCAACCACCAATCAGAAATTTCCATTCCCACTACTAGCATAAAGGCAGTTGTCGATTTTCCTCTTTCAGAATTCTGTAGCCCGAGTGTAGCCTGAGATTTCAGCTGTTAGTGAGCTGGAACTTCTAAAATGCCCGTTGAAAGCTCCAGAAAAATATTTTTCGCTGCGACTCTAACCCTGGCCTGTGCGCTCTCAGCAACTGTTGCCAGGCAGTTCCAGCTCACGAGTGTCGGCTGCTTCATCGACCTGACGACTGGCGGAAGAGACGTCAACGAGCTGAAAGACTTCGGCTTCACCCGGTTTGGCCAAGCCAGCCTGCAGCAGGGAACATACGAGTACTTCCAGTCCAATGTGTCTGTGCGCAGTTCCACAATGACCCACGACCTCTGCGGCAGCGTGTGCGCTCTGGGCGGCTTCCAGTACATTGCGCTGCAGTCCTGGGAGTGGTGCTTTTGTGGCAACGTCTATGGCCGGCAGGGCAGCGCTGCCAGCACTGACTGTAATACGGCATGCTTCGGCAATGCAACCCAGAACTGCGGAGCTAACTACAGAAACTTCGTGCTCAAGCTGAACTACATCTGCAGTGACTGTGAGCTGCTTCTTTACTGCAAATTTGTACTTTTTAACAAACAAAGCCGGAAGTCTGTTACGATTATGGTTTCAGCAAGCTGAGGCGAACATCTGTTGTGAGCTGCGACTCACAATTCCCTTGCACCGACCCCAGAATTCTTTTAGCCTTTCACCCCAGCCATCTGGGCGATAAATAGAAGACAACAATAGAATCGTTGCGTTTTTCGCTGCTTTGACTCGTTTGACCCCTGCCAGTAAGATACGCGTTTAACGATTCATTCATTTCCTGCTCTCTTCATCATACACTTGCTTAACCTTCCCGACCTCAGTGTCCTCTGATTGGACACGAGTGGCCAACCGCTCATCCAAAGATCCTCTATCCTTCCGCGTCTGCCCTCGAGTCTGCGAAGTGTCGGTACGCCTCCAGACCGCTACCCACATCACTCTGGTGCTGTTGAGTGGCCGCCTGCTCAGTCATCCGCGTATCCTTCTCGCAGGGCTAAGCGAGTGTCTGTCCGCTCCTAGCCCCTCATCTCTACCTCGGAGTGTCATTACGCCTCGAGGGTCGCCGCTCCCCTTCCCTCCTCCACGGCAAGCTCTAGGCAGTCCGGACCCGAACCCCGACTACCCGTCTGCTGTCCGCTCGACGGTAACGGATATTACAGCACATCTGTCTATGCAGCAATGCAAATCGAATTGACTATCGTGATCTTTATAGCTAGCTTCGAGTTCACAAATGGTGCTCATTTTTGTTACAACTTGAATTGATGAGGAAGACTAAGACAGCATCTGATAGTTTGCACTGTATAATGCGCTGCTTGGTGGATGTTATTCCTCCCATCGATCGGCTCTTGTATTTCTTCTTTGAGCTGAGATGTCTCGATCTACTAAGCTGTAGCTGCACTTGCTACGGAGTCATTGACATTAGACAGAAGACAAAGTTGGGCTTTGTGCCAACTAAATAAATAAAAGTTCAAAGCCAAAACCACAACAATTTTATTACTGTGCCTGAGTCAATTCCTGAGACTCCTCTGCTCAATCACAGGCTTTGTCCTCGGCAACCGCACCCTGGTCGGCATCAGCAAGCCGAATGCACCGGCCTTCTCGAGTCTCAAAGCTCGTAGACTCACTGAGTGCATCTTTCTCTGCGGTGTCGGCTGCGAGGCGGTGGTCTTCAACCATGAGCAGGGCCTCTGCCACCTGCTGGAGTTCGCAGTGGTGCCAGCTGCTCTCGACAGCGCCAGCAGCGAGTTCTTCGTCCGCGGCTGAGCCTGAGGCAAGCTTTTGAGTGCGGTACAAATGCTCGAGCACGAACATTGTGTGTGCACCTAGGATTGTCGGGATCACCAATCATGTCGCGTGTGGTGTCCTTTAAACTAGTTACTAGAGATATTTAATCTCGTTCTTAACTGTGATTTTGAAACCGAGCAGTGAACTTTAAGAGGCCTAGCAGACTGTGATGAACTAGTGAGGTTCGCAAGCGAAAGTGTTATTTTTTAAGGCATTGTGCCCGTGGCGCATTCTTTCGCTCCTTTTTGTGTTGCGCCTACCTTCGCCGCGTGCCCCCCGGCTCTGCACCTTTGGCTGCTCACCTGCTTTGCTCTCTGCACGCGCTTGCCAAAATATTTTTTTCCGCTGTTACTGAGCTCAAAAACCTGCGTTCTCATTTCATTTTAATCTTCGACTTACCGTTAAAGCATCATTTTAGCCACTGATTTTCATAACACTGTATGCTATCGCTATCCAAATACATGTCTTGGTGAGGGGATCGCCCCACTCCTCCCTGCTCGTGCCTTCGCAATTTTTCGCAAGGATAAACACATTGGTTGTCTTTATCAAAGCAGATAAGCAGTTGGCTGTCCCTGTGAAAGCAGATAAGCATATTGGCTGTCCCTGTGAAAGCAGATAAGCATATTGGCTGCCTCTGTGATAAGCATACCTGTCAGATTATTAATCGCAATCACCGACTAACAGTATAACTACAAAGGGGTGATTTTGTTCGGCACCCGAACGGAACAAGGCAAGCACACGAAACTCAAGAAAACAGGCCAATTTTTTGCGCATCTTCTAAAAACAAGAATCAAGTCGCCAGCTCAGATTTTTTAGACAAAGTCAGATTTGTCTCATAATATTTGTATTCACAAATTATCACTGCAGATGTACACGCCTGAGTGAGCGTGTGCCCCATTGTGCTGCAGGAGGTGCGAGATGGTAGGCAACACCGTGAAGTGCACTGCTGAACCGCCGGATGGCAAATCAACTCCGTCTCTAAAAATAAACTGCAATATATGAGGAGGAAGAACTGAAGCGACTTTCGCGAAGACCACCGCTGGCACTAGCTCTACAATTTTCCAGAACGGAGTTCTTGCTACCAGCTCCTGCGTCCTGAGGGAACTGCAGGGCTGAGCGGGGGGAGCTGCAGGACTGAGCGGAGGGAACTGCAGGACTGAGCGGAGGGAACTGCGGGACTGAGCGGAGGGAACTGCAGGACTGTTGCTGCCGGTCGTCGAGGCATTCACTGACGGCCGGCCGGTCCATTTCCCGAGTACCGGCAGGGCTGTTCACATCGCAGGCTGTGGCCAAGAGCTGTTCGAAAACTCCACAAAGATGCCTTCCGGCCGTTTCCAGCCATTAGAAAATTATCTAGATTATTGTAAAGCATTGCAAGGCGACTCTAAAATAAAAGTTTGCTCCATATTTGACAATGTGCCTTACATATTATAAAGTTCCTTTTTCTACTTAGATTAGTAGCCACTATATTTTTTTTTATTCGAATGTGCTTTTACAATCGATATTATCCAGACTACCTTTTTATGTATTTTAGCACAGATTGCGTCCCGTATTACTGTCCACTGCCAGTACCAGTAGTATTGCCCGCCTCCTGATTCCGTGGCTTATCTTTCGAAGATTCAAGTAAGAAATAATTAGACAAGTAAATATACAGTGATTTAGACAAAATGGCCAACAGTTAGTCATATATTTATCAATATCTGCGATTCGGGCCTTCCTCCCACGTGACCAAACTGTCATCTTCTGTGTACTGAAATTATTCACTTCCAGCACCACTTCTTTACGCTGACTAACTCCGTCCCAGCAGCAGAGCTGCAGTTCCCTCCGCTCAGTCCTGCAGTTCCCTCCGCTCAGTCCTGCAGTTCCCTCCGCTCAGTCCTGCAGTTCCCTCCGCTCAGTCCTGCAGTTCCCTCCGCTCAGTCCTGCAGTTCCCTCCGCTCAGTCCTGCAGTTCCCTCCGCTCAGTCCTGCAGTTCCCTCCGCTCAGTCCTGCAGTTCCCATCGGCTCAGTCCTGCAGTTCCCTCCGCTCAGTCCTGCAGTTCCCTCCGCTCAGTCCTGCAGTTCCCCTCGGCTCAGTCCTGCAGTTCCCTCCGCTCAGTCCTGCAGTTCCCTCCGCTCAGTCCTGCAGTTCCCTCCGCTCAGTCCTGCAGTTCCTCTCGGCTCAGTCTCCTGCTCATCCCCGACCTGGCCGCCGGCCGGCGTTTCCTGGTCGACACTAGCGCAAAGGTGAGTATTTTTCCGGTCTCAGGGGCCGACGCCCGCACGCACTCACCTGGCCCGCCACTTTTCGGGGCCAACGGCAGCCTGATCCGTACCTTCGGCAGCCAGACGCTCACAATTGACCTTGGCGTCAAGACCTGTACCTGGCCGTTCATCCTTGCCGAGGTGACCCGGCCGTTGATCGGCGCCGATTTTCTGCGGCATCCTCTTGGTGGACCTGCCGAACCGTCGCTTGCTGGACGCTAGCTCGTTGTCCAGTGTCCACCGACATCCGGCTCTTTGCGGGCAAAGACATCCGGTGGCCGACGCTCTGTCCCGTTGCACCGTTGCCTCCGTGCAGCCGCTGCTTCCTGGTATCGTGCGCAGACTTAAGACGACCCTGCGCTTGCGGACACCGGTCTTAGGCTAGAACGAGTGGCGCTTGGCCCCGGCCTGGAGGTTCTCTGCGACACAGTAACCGGCCGTCCACGACCGCTCGTGCCCGCCGACTTCCGCCGTGCCGTCTTCGCGACGCCATCCTCAGCCTGGCGCACCCGTCAGTCTGCAGCAAATGGCGCCTTGTGTCCGAGAAGTTCGTGGCCCGGACTCAAGAGGAACGTCGGCCAGTGGGCACGCAGCTGCATCACCATCAACTTTTTAGGACTTGCTTTTTATCTTCTGGTTAGGTCTTCTGTGTACGCAGTGGTATTGTCGGTTTTGTTTTACTCAATGCCTTTGTGTATTTTAACTGTGCGTTCGGAGACCTGAGAAATGAATTAGCATCATACTACTGCAGTTTGCGGTGAGAAGTAGGATAAGTGTAGCTTATCACCAGCTTTCCTCAGCGCTTTGGCAGCTGGATCAGTTTATTGGCAGCATTGGCTTTCTGATAGACTTTGATTACTGATTTTCCACTCTACCTACTGAGCCTCAGTAGCGTGATGCGCGTGATTGTCGGTTTTAATCAAGACAGTATTAGCGTCGTGAGCAGTCAGTGTGCAATTAAATGCTCAGACTAATGAGTTCGAGGTGGCATGAGCAGGCTTTTATTTCAGAAGGGCAGAGTTCCTTACTCACAGCTAAAGAAGGACTCTCATATGATACAGGTTTCCATTTTATTGGGCTTTCTCACAAGACGTGAGCTACTTCATTGTATTGTTCGCTAACTTCGGTTTTGAGCTGTCTTCGAAAGTCTTAAATCTCAATAAAACAAATGGATTATTGAGCAGGGTGAGCACAGAGTTAAATATATTTACTCCGATCTTACTGAATTAACCATGCAATATAATCAATTCACACGTTTAATTGTGCATTCAGCAAGCTGATTAAATGGGGATTTTTTCTGAATATTATTGCTGCTTTTATTTCAAATAAGGCTGGTGAATATATTGTTAGAGCACAGTGGAAATTGAGTTGCCACTGGCTGAAGCGGAGAAGTTCAGTTTTCTGCGGTCCATGGCCGATTCATCAGCTGCTGCTGATCACAGCTCCAGCAGAAGCCGCACTGAGCGGAGAGTCAAAGCCCCGGAGCCTGAGTTCCATATCATGTAGCTCGCGCGTGTTGTCTGTCCTGAAGGATATAGTCCGTTTGGATAGAAATGGTGGCATTCGTTGAACCACCACCCACCCTTGCCCCAAATATTCGAGCACGATCCGTCAATGAAGAGTCCTTCAATTTCGGGTTCCAGGGCTGAGGCTTTGTCGTTGTCGTTGTCGAAAGTGGAGAAGCGCGCTCCTTTGCTCTTCTCCATAGCATCGAATTCGACATTGGACCTCTTCCTCAGCATCTCTCGGTACGTCATCTCATATTTGGTGCTGGCGTTTCCCACCTGGAATCCAGCATACTCAGCATGCAGCTCAGTCCCATTCCACAGCTCCATCTCCACTCTGAGTGTGGTACCGCCAGCGCTCAGCGAGTGGATGGCGGAGAGACCTGCGGGATCGGACAGAAGTCAAAGGCGCTGATGTGAATGGCCAGATTTAGCTGACAATCGATAAACAAATTGTAACACTGCAATAAATTGTAACAAGGTAACACTTGCATTCTCACATCGAAATTCTACCAGCTGTCTGATGATCAAATTCATACAATCTGAGTTTTTCTGTTCAACTGGAACAAACCTGTTTTCGAGAAAACTTGTTTTCTAATACAAGTCCCTGAGAACTCAAAAGTTATTAGATTTAGAGAGTCCATTGAAGATGTACCTATAAGTCAGGTCTAAAGACCCACAGATCCAATTAAGTTTCCTGTGCTCCAGAAAGCAAAAGGCAACCACCCATCTTCAGCACCCAGTTGCCTCCCCTAAATACAACAAATGGGCTAGACAATTCTCGCCGCATGGGCAGTCCGTTTCATTATTTCATCATGAGGTCGACCTCACTAAAAATGGGTCAAACCATCTGGCTTGTCAGCCGATTGCTGCACTCTTCTCCGGACTGTTCTTGCAAGAGATTGATTGTTGAAATGTGATCGTCTTAATTCACCTTATTGTTTTCAACGCCTCACTTTACCAGTAAGATTGCTTTGTAACTCGCCTCGATTTAAAAGTACATCTTTCCTCCTCTCGTTCACTTCTGAATGAGATTCAGAGTTTCATTTCCGGAAAAAAACGGATAAATTTACTCACCAATCCAGAAATCTGTTTCGTCGCCGAAACCCGCCTCATACTCAACCCAGGTGCGTTGGAAACTGACGTTCCCTGTGTACCTCTGCTGGATCTTGATGAAGTACTGGCCAGCCTGGTTCAGACTGAGAAACTTCGAGGAGCCTTTTAGTAAGACAGAGCGTGGGTTCATATCACAATTGAGCCCAGCCCGCTCACAAACTTCTCCAGTTCGTCTCGTCCGCGGCTCGTCCGCCTTGGCAAGGCACAGCTGACTCGTCATGGACGTCACCTGCCACCCAATCAGGCAGGACAAGTTAAGTGGCTCGAAGCTCATAGTGGGTCTGAAAGAAAACGTTAAAAACATTTTTTATTTTTACTTTCCAAAAGAAAGTACATCTTTTCACAAACCTCAGCACATGGCATTGTTTCGCGAATCTGCAGAACAACTGAAGCTGAGCAGTCTTCCAGTCTGCTGACACCCTCAGCGGACCAATTAAGAAGCGAGAACTCAAGGCCGAGCTCACAATGCTCTGAGCACTCCACAGTTTCATGAAGGTGACCGAGCGAGTAGAGAGATTAGCAAGCTGAGACCTCACAGCTTCCAATGTGGCCTCATCTTCCAGCACCAGATCCAGCTTGAGGTAGTACATGCTACTGCTGTTGTCATACATGACTGACTCGCTACCCCAGCTGCTGATGTTGTGGCAGAGCAGAGGCTCGATGAGGAAGTGGCCAATGATGTCGAGTCTCTGGTGCACTCGAGCAGTGCAGTTCCCGAGGTTGATCGAGCGGATGAACCGCAGCTGACGGCATGCCGGAAGGGAGTATTTCTGTCTCACCTCTTTCAGATCAAAGAAGGTCTGGTTCTGCAGCATCGGGCGGTAGCTAAGTTGATGGCAGGTGTAATTCACGGTCAGCATCAGGTTATTTAATATCACTGATGGATCTGATCGAATTTTTGATCTGCGGAAAAGGTCGTGAGCTCCGATTTGCATTGTTGTGGGGCCAAATCGAATCTGCTCCCTACTTATCTGCACGAGCTTATTACTTGGAACTTACGCAAACTCCCCAGTGTCTTCGGCACGTGTACTTTGAAATCGGATGACACCCTTTGATTTGTTAGGGCTCCAAATGAATCTTTTAACGTTCACTGTGCCGAAAGTGGTTTCCATGGATGCTTGGATGCTTGAAATGGTCAGGAAGCTCACTGACCTCGGTGACAGGTGCTGCAGCTGGCGCTGAGCTGTTGCGAGCATTCCGGCATCCCTCAGCAGCACAGGGATACTCACGTACAGCTCGATAGTGGGAGATTCATAAATGATTTCTGGACTTAAGTTTTTAAGACTGTCCGTCACGCACATGACCGGCTCGACTGCCAAGTGAGGACCGTCGCTCGCTCCCGTGTCGTGCACGAACAGCGCGCAGCCGTTCACATTGAGCTGGGCGACGAAGCGGAGCTTCGGTGAGCCTGTGGCTGCGCACTGGGAGACCTGGCCAGCTGCCAGCGAGCAGAGCAGCAGAGCCAGCGCTGCAGTTTCCACAACTTGCACACTGAAGGATTTCATTGCATTGCACAGAGATTTAGTTTGAAATCTTTCTATTTAGAGTTATGACGTTGCAGTTTGTGCAGAGCGTGAGGTCAATCTGTTTTTGAACGAGTGTTAAATACTCTCTGCTAAGTATGGGGTGATCGCTGCAGCACATTATTCATTCGCAAGGACTTGGCGGCTTGGTTTACGCTGTACCCGTGACAAACAATCCATTAAGTGCTGGAGTACTTTCTTCAGTCCTTGTGATTGTATATTGGTGCAAAGCAACTTGGACTGTGGACTGTCTAGCAAGCAGTTCAGCCCTGCTACACCGGAGTCTAGTGCACGGGTCCAAACTTTAGCTTTCTGTTTGATAACACATTCCCGCCGAGGCTTCCAACTGCGATCTTTCATGTGAAGATTTTCCATCCAGTACAGTCTTTCTACGTTGAGAAAGGTTTCCTACCGAGACCCTTACAGTGATATTTTACCACAGCAGGAATTAGCTCGTAAAGCTGTGAAAGCCTAGGCTGGAAGTCATGGTGGTAAAAACTGCTGCGGAATGTCTCGGTGCGGGAAAAGCTTGACAGGAACAGGTCCTGTACTGTGGAAAAGTCTCGCAGACCCCAAAAACAGTAGGGAAAAGCTTGACGGGAACAGGTCCTGTACTGTGGGAAAGTCTCGCAGACCCAAAAAACAGTAGGGAAAAGCTTGACGGGAACAGGTCCTGTACTGTGGGAAAGTCTCGCAGACCCAAAAAACAGTAGGGAAAAGCTTGACGGGAACAGGTCCTGTACTGTGGGAAAGTCTCGCAGACCCAAAAAACAGTAGGGAAAAGCTTGACGGGAACAGGTCCTGTACTGTGGGAAAGTCTCGCAGACCCCAAAAACAGTAGGGAAAAGCTTGACGGGAACAGGTCCTGTACTGTGGGAAAGTCTCGCAGACCCAAAAAACAGTAGGGAAAAGCTTGACGGGAACAGGTCCTGTACTGTGGGAAAGTCTCGCAGACCCAAAAACAGTAGGCTAGACCCAAGCTCATTAAAGCTCATTAAAGGCCTGAAAATTTGATACTCGAATGACCTTTCTGTGACACAGGAACTACCTGCTTTAAGTGCTGAAGTACCTCAGATCTCAGATCCACAACATGCATTAGCAATCCACAGGCCGAGAAAATCGTTCTCACGTTCAGAGATGACGGAGCCAGAGACAGTCAGACAGGCAAACAGACAGGCAAACAGACAGGTGCACAGGCAGACAGTCAGACAGACAGGCGCTCAGGCAGACGGTCAGACAGTTTTTTTCGTTTCAGAGTTTTTATTTATAATGTATCAATAAGTTTTTTATCACTGAATCAAATTGCGCTGGTTTATGCTAAACATTTGAACTGCATTTTTAAAGTTACTAAATGTACTAAGAACGAATTTGATGTAATTTGCATACACGAGTCATCACAGTTTCAGTGCTGCTGAAACTTTTGTGCACGCGTTGCACTTTGCAATTTGCACTTTTCTCCACTTTAGCTAGCCCATCTATTAGGACACCTATTTAAATGACAGGAATGGTCAAGAGGTCGTTCTGGAAGCACTAAACACTGTTAGCTTTTTGTTTTGAATTATTTTATTTTAATTTATTGACTGTCTTGAATTCTTATGCAACAAATTGAGTCCTCGCAGTAAGAGCCCGTTCATACGGCTGTGAGCCAATTCAGGCCGAGAGTCAAAATATATTTAAGTTTAACAGAGCGATAAGGAAGGGGGGTTGGCGGTACGATAACAAGAGTGCGCGACTGAGGTTAGGAGAGGAGGCTAGAACGTGAGCGGCGGACCAATCAGAGAGGAGGAAAGAAAGAAAGGATAGAGAATGAGAGATCAGCCGCAGAGATAACGAGAGAGAAAGAACTAGATTGAACTGGACGATGTAAACAAGAAAAGTGCAGAGAACCAAAGAGTGAATAGAGGACAGAAGGCAGAGACGAAAGTCGCGACACTCCCCCAAAAAATGCAACATTTTTTAGAACAAGAGATTAGAAATAACTTAGTTAGATTCTCCATAGATTTACATTCTGATCTGCAAAACAGGCAAATTAAAGCAGAGATCAGACACTGAAGAGCTTCAAACAAATAGAGGTTGTTGGTTGAGAGTAAAATATAATACACCAATGGTTGTGAATACACAAAACTAAAACTTTTACGAATTCTTGCAGACGTTGATTTTACACACAAGCCTCGACGCGTAGAGTAGAGCCACAACTCTCCCCCCGAAAATGAAGAATGTTTTAATCGAAACTTTCAAATTTAAAAACTAATTTAACGAGAGAATTTCGCCCTATAAGGAAAAAACAAAATAATGCATTTAACGAACAAATATCAATTGATGTCTACAATATTATACTCGTGCAGACTATTGCGAAACGAGGGAAGGCTAACGAGACAGACACCAACATAGGTTCTTCGATAAGTTAAACAAATTTTACTTTTTGAAACAACGAAGCATTTCTTGTAGAAAATGATAAAAAGATTTTTTTTCGAGCGTCCACAAACAAATAACGAAATGGAGAATATGAAACTCCTGCCGGCACTGCCAACGTAATGTAATGAAAACGAGCGAATGAATCGTGCGGCAATCCCGAAGAACGAATGTGAGACTAGGAACCGGCGGTCACCACACGGGACGAAACTGAGGCGAGAAAAGATGAGACGAGACGAGGCTAGACGAGGCGAGTCCTGTGGCGATCCCGGCGAACGAATGAGACCAGGAACCGGCGGTCGCCACATGGGACGAACTGAGGCGAGACGAGACGAGCTGAGACGAGACGAGTCCTGTGGCGATCCCGGCGAACGAATGAGAGACCAGGAACCGGCGGTCGCCACATGGGACGAACTGAGGCGAGACGAGACGAGCTGAGACGAGACGAGTCCTGTGGCGATCCCGGCGAACGAATGAGAGACCAGGAACCGGCGGTCACCACACGAGACGAAACTGAGGCGAGAAGAGATGAGACGAGACGAGGCTAGACGAGGCGAGTCCTGTGGCGATCCCGGCGAACGAATGAGAGACCAGGAACCGGCGGTCGCCACATGGGACGAACTGAGGCGAGACGAGACGAGCTGAGACGAGACGAGTCCTGTGGCGATCCCGGCGAACGAATGAGAGACCAGGAACCGGCGGTCGCCACATGGGACGAACTGAGGCGAGACGAGACGAGCTGAGACGAGACGAGTCCTGTGGCGATCCCGGCGAACGAATGAGACCAGGAACCGGCGGTCGCCACATGGGACGAACTGAGGCGAGACGAGACGAGACGAGACGAAGATCGTTTTATGCAAAATCAATGCAGGCCGGCGGACGAGAACGACGCTGATGAGATGAAAGCCAGAAGGAGCTGGCAGAAAATAATTCTACATTTGGGTTCGATTTCGTTCGGGCGCCATGTCTTGAATTCTTATGCAACAAATTGAGTCCTCGCAGTAAGAGCCCGTTCATACGGCTGTGAGCCAATTCAGACCGAGAGTCAAAATATATTTAAGTTTAACAGAGCGATAAGGAAGGGGGGTTGGCGGTACGATAACAAGAGTGCGCGACTGAGGTTAGGAGAGGAGGCTAGAACGTGAGCGGCGGACCAATCAGAGAGGAGGAAAGAAAGAAAGGATAGAGAATGAGAGATCAGCCGCAGAGATAACGAGAGAGAAAGAACTAGATTGAACTGGACGATGTAAACAAGAAAAGTGCAGAGAACCAAAGAGTGAATAGAGGACAGAAGGCAGAGACGAAAGTCGCGACATTGACAAACAAGATATTATTGTACAAGTGTATTTTCAACACATTTTTTAACAGAACTGAACACACCGGGGTGCGAAATAGTTAGACATTTACAAATAGCGCGCGTATATATTACGCGTACAATCAATAGTGAATAGTGAAAGCAGAAACAAAAGTTGATAAGCAATGAACAAGCATGGCAAAACGGAAACGTAAGCTTTCATTCCACGGCTCAGAGCACCCCACGGCTCAGAACCCCACGGCTCAGAGCACCCCACGGCTCAGAGCAGATTTTATGTATCTTGGCGACTATAAAAGGCCTGTGCTACGCGCACACACCTTTCCGTTCTGTTTCACGAAGTCTATTCCGCTCTCGTTCCCTCGCAAGTATTGAGAGAGCAATGGGGCAGTGTGTGCGAAGCCGCGCGTTGTAAGCATGTGGTCAGCCCGATTACTTCTCTTGATCTCTCTTGCCTGACCGCAGCAGCCTCGCTGACGAAACGTTCCATCGGCACGGGTCGTCTAGAGGGATTGTTGTCGGGGAGCGCGTCTAGATAGGCACTGCTTGTTCTGCTGAGTACGCGACCTCGACCCCGAGGATCTCGCCGTTTGGCAAAGGAGAGGTACCGATAGGAATTGTCGGACCTTCGCAGAAACCACAGAACGGCTTCAACTGCAGAGAAGTCGCGGAATTAGGCCAGCTTAGGAATAATTATTGTACTACTTGTTGCTTGGTCATCTACCTCAGTAGTTTGGGATAGCAGAACACGGCCGACAGGGCGGAGATAGGAGGCGGGGTAATGCATTGAGTGGGTGCGCATATCTTTGCACTGGGTACGGCCATAGACTCCTAAATGAAAGCATCTGGACTGGAAGCGGAAAAATCATTTTTACTACATAGGGGCAACTTCTGTAACTTTATATGCATTATTATAATATTTAGGAATATTTAGGAGCTATTATTTAGATGCCAGTGTTTAGGAGTCTCTGGTACGGCGAACACAACAGAGATAGGAAGAGAGGCCGGCCTATCTATTTTCATTGGGGATGATATGAAACTGCCGCATTAGCTCTGCGGAAATACGCGGTGACTGTGCTCACAGTCTCACCCTGCCCACTCCGCTAGTATATAAGGGTGGGGATTTTTTCTCGTTAAGAGAGGAAAGCTTTGTAAAATAACTATTTCGTCGAGGAAGTTTGAACTGCTGGCATGGATCTTAGCGATGGCTTGAAAGTTGAAGTGCAGGAATACGAAGGCAATAGAATCACCGGGAACTCAAGCCTGGAATCCCGGGATGTTTAACTTTAACTTTCGCCAATGGGAGAAGCTGGAGCAGCTGAAGCGTCAACTCGTTCAGTCTGCAGTCAACCGACAAAACGTCACTGCCAAGCTGGGCTCCGACAAGCTCGTGGAAGTCAGGCGAGGAGTCAATCTGGCTTAAACGCACGGAGGATTTCCTGAGACGGAATGCCATCGAGATGACTCCCCGTCCGTGGCGAGCGCTGTGGTGCAATGCCGGCAGGCTCAGTAGTGGGAGCTGAGGGCAAACTCACCGGGGTGCGAGTACGAGCTGGACCCTCGAGACATCGAGAACCATGTGAGCCAACACTCTAGTGAGGATGCGGACGATGAGAAGACGCTGCTGATCATCGAGTCAGCAACCTGCGAGCTGCTTTCACCTGCAGGTCAACTGTCGACACCCAAAGCATTCGGCTGCATCCCGCAGCAGGACAGCGACCTGTCTCAGGATCCTTGCTGTTGCTGGTACCAGCCATGCAGCTGCTGGGTTCAGTGGCAACTGCTTGATCGGAAGCTGCAAGCGCAAGCAGCCTGACCCATGCGTAGGAGCGATGCGATCAAGTTTCCAAAGCTGACGGACGACTCAGATGAAAACAAGGACAACGAGTGAATCGGCAAGTGAAAAATATCAGGAAAAATATTTCATCAATACAGATTTTAGGCAGTTCTGCATTCAACAGGAAATCCTGGCCTTCCAAACAAATTGTGAGCAGAAAGCTGCAGTAATTGAGTGATTGAATAGAACATTGAAAAGTAAGATGTAGAGATAAGGGGTCGGTGGCAGAGCGGTTATCGCGTTTGCCTCTCGCACCACGGTCCCTAAGTTTGATTCCACGGCGAGGCCACATTTATTCAGGGCCCAGCCGCGGAGAGAAGGCTTGGGGGCTTGTCGTGCAATTTAAGCCTTTGACGGCCAACCTCCAAGGCACAGTGAAGTGTACATTGTCTGACGATGAGAAAGTCAGGGCAGATGTATACACCGAAATGGGCAGAATTGCCTCCTCGCTGGCTGCGGGTCTAGTGTCACGAAATGATGTGCCATTGCCCGCAGCCCTCCTGCAATTATTTTTATTATTATTATTAAGAGTTGGAAATATTTTACTCACAAGAGCACACTGCACTGGATTGAAGTGTTGCCTAAGCTGGTGAAATCATACAATACTTGCCACAGAAGCATCAAATGGCACCGTCTAGTGCTGGTTCGAGGTCTGGATGAATCTGTACGATAGCAAGGCAATCGAGACTGTACAGGGCCCCAAAAAGCCGAAGTTCAGTGAGCAACAGTCCGTGAGAATTTCAAATGCACCCATGCAGGCTGTTCCGAAAGGGATACAAGGCCAACTGGAGCGAAGTGGTGTACACTGTGGTGTGCAGGGCACCAAAGCACTACCCATGCATGAACAAGATCCTAAACATGAAGGGTGAAGAGATTGGCGGGCTCTTTCACGAGCATGAGCTGCAGGCTGTTCCGGACTCGCTGCCGGCTACAACTCCACAGGCCGGGTGGATGAAAAGGACTTCAGAAAAGTGTAGATAAGCCGCAATTAAAGCAACCAGATATAATGAGAAACATTGTCATCAACAGCAACCATGGTGAAGGTATTTCTATAGTGACTTTTTTTACCTTGCTTCTCCTCTTTACCTGGATCGCGATGTGGACTATGAGGCAGCTCTTGGGGAAATCCATCTGCCTGCCGCATGGTTCAATCTTGACGAACCTTGCTGCATCTGTCTCAGATGGAAGAGAGCATGATTCATGATTCATGATTCATGATTCAGCTCTCTCGATTTGAATCGAGAGAGCTCGATTCAAATCACACTGTACTATTTGACAAACTATTGCAAACCACTCCTTGGGAGTCGCGACGATGCGTTATAAGAGGAATAGAGCACAATGAACCTCGCAGGACATTTGCTTATGGAAAGCCATACTCCTACTGTGGAGTAGAATGGAAAGAGAACAACAACTGGCCTGAGGAGCTGCTCCAGATTAAACAGTGCTTGTCAAAAGAATTTAATGTTGACTTCAACAGTGTCCTCCTAAATCTATATCGAGATGGACAAGACTCAATCCAGCTGCATCAGGATAATGAGAAGTGTCTCGGCATCAACCCAGTCATTGCCAGCCTGTCTCTTGGAGCTGAGAGATGCCTGACTGTTGAGAACACGGACGAAAAACGGCATTACTCATTAATAATGTCACCAGGCAGCATGCTGGTGATGCAAGGGGACTGTCAGACCAAGTTCAAACATGGAGTCCTAAAGACGAGGGAAAGCGCACCACGCATCAACGTGACATTTCGCCACATTGTGCCTGAATTAAACGATGTACCAAGCCGCAACGAGCCGA
This sequence comes from Macrostomum hystrix, assembly GCA_950097015.1. Taxonomy (NCBI): domain Eukaryota; kingdom Metazoa; phylum Platyhelminthes; family Macrostomidae; genus Macrostomum; species Macrostomum hystrix. Next base: position 1,355,698 of record CATNEN010000015.1, read on the forward strand.
CGCCCTCAGAAACGAGTATGGACATTGCAGTAAAGACGCCTGAGCAGATAATCGATGAAAGGAAAAAATCTGAATCGACTGATGCAGCTGATGCCCACTTTGACATCTCATTCCTCAGTCAGCCTCTTCAAGAAGCCAAGACGCGACTCGGGAAGCGGAAGCAAAAGCTGGCTGACAAAGAATCAGCTGCGTCCGCCGAAGAGACGACCGTGTTAGAAGATGCGAGCTTTAAGGTCCCGAAGACCAAAAAGTTCCGAAAAAGGAGATCACCAATGAAGGGAGCTGACAAAAGCGATAAAGCCGTACAGACAGAGTTGATTCCAGTAGATGCAGCAACTAACACAGAGAACAACCTACTGATGGATACAGACTGGAAACGTTTGAAATCTCTCGAGGAAGGAGTCGCAGCGGTTCTCAGTGAAGTAAAACAACTGAAAAGTAGCTTGTCAATTGATGAGTACATTCAAAAGACTCGCAATGCGCTTCAATCCTTGACCACCGGTCTAATGCATCAGTTAGAGGCAAAAGCCAAAGAAAGTCAAACGGAACTACTGAAAGCGCTAAACATCACAAAATCCGACGTTGTGAACCATCTAAAGCAAACAAGTAGCTCAACTAAGGATGCTATCATTAGCGAAGAAAGAGCAGTGAAGGCAGAAGTAATAAAAAGCCAACAAATCAGCCACAGCCTCGAGCAGAAGGTCGGTGAACTGGTCAGTCTGCAAGCGCTGGCGTTCACTAAGACGCAGAATGAAAGAGCAGGACGGGAAACATATGCTGAGAAGGCCTCGCGCTCAGTGAACCCAACAGCATCTTCAAAAAATGTAACGATGGCAGTCAGTGCCAGTAAAAATGCAGAGAACGCATCAGGAGCTGTAGCAAGGGACTCGGAACCAGCTGAGGCAGAAAGCAACAGTTGTACCAAACAGAAAGTTAAAGAAGGCCTGAAAAAGCATGATATAGTCGTTGTCAGCTCAAAGCTAGGGAAAGCCCTTGACTATCGCAGACTCTTCCCGAATAGTACAATTCGAGTTGTCTACTACAACACTCAAGAAAGGCTCATTGAATTACTGCAAGAGCCAAACTTCAGTGCGCAAGAATGTCTGGTAATTGACTTAAACCATGAGCCATCAATGGAGGTGGCATATAAAGCTGTCACTGCAATTGACGCTGGGCAAAGGCAACACGGTGCGAATTGCCTGCACCTACTCATCATCCCAGACAGTTCGACACGAACAGAACAACTCTTCGAGAAAGAACTGTGTGAGTATGGTGTTAAACATCAGCTTTTAACATTTAACTTTCATGAAATCCACTTCTACGACGGTGAACTCAACAGCAGCGGAGCGGACTTTTTGTTTGCGTTAATGTCCAAATGCATTCGAAATCTAAACCTGAAAGTACGGCCGCATCCGGCTAACACAGAGAACCAGCGCCAGCAAACAGTGCATCACCGGCATCAACACAGCTACAGAGAGTCACGAGGCGGCGGTGCAACTGGCTACAGGAACTATCGAGCGCATAGCAGCTACCCAGTTCGAGATGCCAATTACATCCGTAGCGAAATAGACCACCGCATCAGCACCAACGGCTATTTTGACAGAAGTCGTGCTAGCCGCTATCGAATCAGCAACGAGTACGACTACAACAAAAGAGACCGCAAAAACTTTATAAGTGGCTATCGCGCCAATATCGAGCCCAGCAACTACCGCAGAAGTAGCTTTGGGTACCGCAACAGATACCAACAAGTTGGTGTCAGGCGCCTCGACGACCGCCAGTTTCGTTGCGTCGACTAGGACCGCCTGTCCAAGCCTGTCCGGCAACAACTTCAATCGCCGGGGGGGTGGAGGAGTCATTTAGCTGCTCAACTCGGGTCCTCTAACTCCTTTGCCTAATAACTTTCTATTTTTGATACCGTCAATTCCCATACCGCGCAACAGGTTTTGAAGGTTTTGAACCCGTCGTGACTGACTCTAAGGACTACTACTCCCTCTTTCTACGAGTATGTTAACTTCTACGCTAAATTTTAACTCCCGAATAGTCACTGAAACACAGGGCAGCTGCGAAAAGAAGGTTACTTATAATAAATCAGAGTTGATTATCACCAGTTGGAACATAGATGGACTGATGCTCAGTGGAGAATGCAAAATGGAATCACCATGTTTCCACGAACATATTAGGAATAGAGACATAGTTTTCCTCTGTGAGACCCACGCCAAACAGGAGCAGCTAGACTCAAACACGCTGATAGATTTCACCTGCTTTGGAGCAGATGGAATCAAGGCAAGGGGAATCAACAAAGGTAGATTATCAAATGGCATGGTTTTCCTCGTTAAAAATAATATTGCAAAGAGAACCACATTAGTGCACAAATCTGACTTCGCTCTGGTACTAAAAATAAAGCAAAAGCAGTCTGAAGAACCCCTGTATATCTTAGGGTGTTATATCCCACCGGAAAATTCTAAATACTACAAAGAAGATATATGGGAGGAGATTAAATATCTCATCCAGCTCTTCTCAAGAGAGGGCTCCGTATTAACAGTAGGTGACTTCAATGCACGAACTGGCACATTACAGTCCAGCACTAGGGATAAGTTTCCCAGACAGAATCAGGACTCTGAGAAAAACAAGCATGGACTAAGACTGATGGAAATGTGCTCCGAGACCAAGAGCACGATTCTGAACGGAATGACTCAGGGTGACATTGTGGGAAATTACACGTTTAGTAGCACACTAGGCCGAAGTACCATAGACTACGCTATTGCATCCATGGATAAAGTGGATATTATAAAAGACTTCTTTATTCATCCTCAAAGCTTTCTGTCCAGACATTGCCCGCTAACAGTCACTCTGATTTTTCCTGATCATGTCCAACCAGAACACGCAAACCAGGAAAAACATGAATCCTTCCCAATGCCTCCAAGATGGGACACTGAAACGCAGGGAAGTTACATTGAGGCATTGAATAACAAACAAAGCGAAGAAATAATTAGAAAGTTGCAATCTATCGACGCACACGATGGAAAATCCCTGGAAAATTTGTTCTCGAGCTTGACCAACCTGCTTAGAGACTCAGTGGCAGAAAGCTGCGCAAAGACAATCATTCCGAACAAGTTCTGGACAAATCGAGACGAGACACTAAGAAACTTGAGCAAATCATTAAAGTACGTGGCCAGGAAAAAAAGACGTAGACCAACTGACAGCGCGCTGGCATCAGAATATAATGGGCTAGCGAAAAAATACAAACAACAGCTCAAGAAACTTAAGCAGATGGACATAAATGACTGCATTCAGAAAATGGCGGCTAACGGAACCTCAAAGGGATTCTGGTCCGGTCTTAGAAGAGCAGAAGAGTTGCTGTTCCCCAGCAGGAGACTTAACAGATCTCAAGCCCCAATCGCTGACATCGCGGACAACCTAACCAAAGTGTTTAACGCACATCCTTCTTCGGGAACCCAGCCGCATCGCACAGATGAAGCAGTTAGTCCCGAAGATTTAATTAGCTGCGTAGATCTCGATAGAGCAGTTAAAAAGCTAAAGAGAAGAAAGGCTGCAGGAATAGATGGTATAACAAATGAGCACATTATCTACGGACAAGAGAAGCTAAAACCCGTACTTCTGAAGCTTTTTAACGCAAGCGTAAGACTCGGCCAGACTCCTGCACAGTGGTCAAATGCCCTAATCACACCGATTTATAAAAAGGGTTCCCGTAGTGACCCCAAAAACTACAGACCCATAAGCGTGCTGCCTGCCCTGGCTCGCCTGTTTGCCTCACTTATCTATGAAAAGCTAGAAACTCATATTCGCACCCTCGACTTGCTTTCAGCCAGTCAAATAGGAAATAGAAAGGGCTACCGAACTTCAGACCACATTGCCACTCTCTTGACGTTGATCCACAACAAAAAGCGTCGCAAAAGGCCATTTCACTTAGTGTTCTTTGACTTAAAAAGCGCATTTGACATGGTCCACCATCCAACACTTTTCCAACGACTTAGGGAGTTAAAGGTCAGCCCAGAAATAATCGAAGCAATACAAAGCATGTACTCAGGAGCTAAATTCCAACTGAAGATCTCAGATGGCCAAGCAACTAAGGCAAGGAGCATAACAAATGGAGTAAGACAAGGCTGTCCCCTATCCCCTCTACTCTTCTCACTCTATATAGATCCTTTGAGCACAATGCTAAGGGATTCATTTCGCAGCGACACCTTCATTAAAGATGAACAAATCAACAACTTGCTATACTGCGATGATTTAGTGATCTTTGGAGAGAATCCTCGAGAGTTGCAGAAGGGCCTCGATAAAGTGTCAGAATTTTGTCAGAGCCACAAGCTAGAAATCAATATGCAAAAAACTAAGGTTATTAGCTGTTGCCCTGACCCATCAAAGACGGCTAACAAACTATTTCTGCAGGGACAACTGTTAGATAGCGTCAAAGAATGGAAATATCTTGGCTTTCACATCAATGCTAAAGGAACCGTGGATTCCCATGCCACAGAGATTAACAAAAAATGTGGATATCCTATTCTTCTCTTAAGGAAATTAGCCAGCCATGGGGCGGTCAGATACAATCAGCTCATGCTGTACTGCACAGCAATGATAGAAAGCATAGCTCTGTACGCCTCTGAGGCCTGGGGGGCTTTTGTCTCGTGGAACCTGGGTCCTTGGGACCGCTGTCTTTTTGAAAGAGTAAACATCAGGTGCTGTAAAGCCATACTACAAGTCAGCCAAAATACGGATGGCAACGGGGCCCGCTCGGAGTTAGGCTGATTGCCTTTATTATACAACATCCAGAAAAGAAGCATTTCGTACTGGGCCTCCATAACAAGCCGGCCGGACTCCATAATTTCCAAGTTATTGGCGGACCAAACATACAGTGATGTTGGAATCAAAGCAAAGACCAACAATGAGGTTATGCTGAACTGCAGAGGCATTAGTCCTGCAAAAGCAATTGGAAACCACAGGAAAAATTTCGTTTCTCAGTTCGATACCCATTGGAGACAAAGGACACAGAACTCAAGCAAGCTAAGTCACTTCTATTACTCCTTCAAGCAATATTATTCAGCCGAAAAATATTTACAACAAATATACAACCCGGAGTGGAGACGTACCATAGCCTCGTTTAGACTAGGAAACCATAAGCTAGCTTGCGAAACATTGCGAACTGCGAGACCGAAAATTCCGTATGTAAATAGATTATGTAGTAAGTGCAAAACAGAAGTTGAAAACGAGGTCCACTTCCTTTTTAAGTGCACTTGGAATAAGTATAGCGCAGTACGTTCGAAATTTGAGACGGAAGTTTCTGGGAAAACCCCCAATTTCATATCCTTAACAGCAGAAGAAAAATCTAACTACATAATGGCTCAAGACGATAGGGAAACCGCTGAAGCTTTAGCAAAATACATCATAGAAATATCTAAAATAAGGGAACAGCTGCCCTGAGACTGCGAGATTTTACTAGCATTCAACAATAGATATTTCATAATTTGTTTTATCCCTGGCGTCCCTTGTGTTTTTACTGCTCTTATTTTTAATACCTTTGCTTTCCCTTCCCAGCTCGATATTTGATTCCTACTTAACTTCGCTTTTTATGTTGCTTTTCGTTGTTCATTTAAATGTGTTGTTAAAAAATACGAGCTCGTATATATATAAAAAAATCAGCACCCATAGATGGCGTGCGCGTTTTAATAATAATAATAATAATAATAATAATAATGAAGCCCTGGTTCTTCCAATTGGACTCTTTGGCAGAGTGGAGTAGCTGGTGGAGTCTCTGAATGACGTGCCTGCCAACTCGGAGCTGCACTTCTTCGATGCCAGAAGTGCCAGAAGATGCCGCAATGGAGGCTGATCAGTCAGGTCTGATGGGACATTCTGCACCTGCTGCGGACTTTGCAGAAAGGTTTGAATTTCACGGCTCAAGGACAGTGGTGCAGAACAACTCAGCTCAGGTGGAGCTGTATCTCCCGCCTCACTGGATTCTGTAGTGGCTTGGATTCGGCAGTCAAGGATTAAAAGTCCCACCTGGACGTCTCGTATCTGAGCAGTTCATCGGCTGCCCGCGCACCAACCTTATCAATTTGCACTGTAGCATCATTGAGTCAACCAACTGCAACCATAGATCCCTGCTGAGAACTGTAAGAATGAGAGATGATATTGAATGGGGTGGCTGTGTGAGCAAAGTGTTTAAGAAATCGATCTTCTTCCCCATTCCGAGAGTCATCTATCAACATGGTAAAAATAATAAAAATAATTGATTACACATCTTACAATTGATTACACATTGATTACACAATTAAAAAGAGTTAATTGTCTTGGTAAAGGGCACAAATTGTTCCAGTGGAGTCGGGAATCGAACCCCGACCTTCAATGTGGAGTAGAGAACAGTGGAAGAGTAAATGTAAATGACAATATAAAACGAACAGTGACAACTCATGCCATGAAGCTAAAGTGAATGAGAGAAATTCACTGTTGTATCACAATTTTTATTACATTTGCATCACAGTTGTATCACATTTGTATCACGGTTGTATCACAGATGTATCACAGATGTATCACAGATGTATCACGGATGTATCACATTTGTATCACGGTTGTATCACAGATGTATCACAGATGTATCACAGATGTATCACAGATGTATCACGGATGTATCACAGTTGTATCACAGATGTATCACGGATGTATCACAGTTGTATCACAGATGTATCACAGTTGTATCACAGTTCTATCACTTTTGTATCACAGTTGTATCACAGGTGTATCACAGTTATTTCGCAGTTACATCACAGTTGTATAAAAGTTGTATCACAGTACTATTTTACTATTACTACTATAGCAAAATAGTACTATTTTAGTTGTTGTAGCACTCGAAAAAGCGATTCAAGTTCATTAGCATTCGCAGAAAAATCTAGAGCAAAAAGTCATGCAACCAATTCTGCGCCACTGTGATAACGAAGTTAATCTTACGCTTACGTTTAAACAGAACTACTGTTGACGTACCCAGTTTTATCTCACCAAAGTTCTATTCAGCTCCTACAATCTGAATTTTACAGCTCAACTGGAAAAAACCTGTTTTAGGGGGAACTTGTCTTTTAATTCAAACCCTGTGAGACAGCTAAAATCATTGGATTTTAGAGAGCCCGTTGAATATGTACCTACTCAGGTCTGAGGAACCACAAGGGCGCTCTCCACAGATACGTTCAAGTTTCCGATGCTCCAGGAAGCCAAAGGCATTAACCCATCTGGAAAAACAGTTCCTGCTGCCACCAAGATTCATTTCTCAGCTCTTTCATATCATGAAAGTGATGAAAGCATCACTTTTTCCATTTGCTTGCACGAGTTTCACAGCGGCAAGACTTTCATTTCCGGAAATAAGAAACGGACAAATTCACACACCGATCCAGAAGTCTGTCTCATCGCCGAATCCCGCCTCATACTCAGCCCAGGTGCGTTGGAAACTGACGCTCCCGGTGGACCTCTGCTGGATCTTGACGAAGTTCCGACCAACCTGCTTCACGCTGAGAAACTTCGAGGAGCAAAATCCTTTCTGCAGTACTGAAAGGAAATCACAAATGAACCGAGCCTGCTGAAACTCTGCTCCAGTTTGTCTCACTCTCCACAGAATCTTCATCAAGTCGGCACCTGGGGCAGACGGGAGGACTTCAGGGTCCAGATTCTACTGGTAGGTCGCGAGCAAGCGGTAATGCCCGGACCTCAGCTGTGAGAGGGTGACCCTGACCTTCCGGCTTTAACTGCGCTCCGTAGTGCTGATGTTGGGGGCCGGCCTACCGAGGAGGCTGTGGGCAGGCCTGCTGTCGAGGTAGAGTTTGACACAGGCAGAGTGAATCGTGTTTAGATCGCTGATGGTAGAGAGTAGATAGTGGAGAGTGTTCCGGCTCGAATCGCTCAGGTGCGGGGCTCAGATCGTCTAACAGTAGTTGAGCATCGAGCGCCCAAGCGCTTTGTAGGTGACAGCCAAAGTTTCCTTACATGGCCTGCCCCCAGCTGCTGCCACTCAGAGCGCGGAGGATAGCAATTATTTTGGAGTGGACATGCAACTTGAGCAGAGGATCAAAAGTGACGCCGAGAATCTTGGGCGAGTTGCAGAAAGCCAGGCTGGTCCCGTTGAGATAGAGTGCAGGAGCAGCGAGTGTTCATGAGTAGTGCTGGTAAAAATTGTAATTGAATCAACTAAGCCAATTTTCGCTCTGAATGTAGGTTCAGAGGCGATCTAGGTAGGGCTGTAGGAAAATTCAGGAAGCCGGCTGACAAGAGGGCCGCTGGTAAGGATAGTAATATCGTCGGTGTACTGTACAATCGACGTAGGATGATCAGGCGGCCGCATGTCGGAGAGATAGAACGCGCAGAGAAGCGGAGAGAAGACATCACCTTGTGCGACGCCTGCTCGGAGAATCCGTGATTTTTTTGAGTCCCGAAACTCAACACGGGTAAATCTGCCATGGAGATAGGTATGCATTTCATCTGACGAAAGGCGTCTGTCTGCTGATTAGTGACATTTTAGCCTGTGCTTTATCGATTTGACATAACAGTTTTACTCCATTTTACTATTTATATTAGTAGCTAACAACCTGTAAGCCGTGTGTAATTCTAGTTATTGTGTAGCTATTAAGTTTTTAGGCCTTGCTTTTTATCTTCTGGTTAGGTCTTCTGTGTGCGCATCGATATTGTCGGTTTTGTTTTACTCAATACCTTTGTGTATTTTAACTGTGCGTTCTTTTCATTCGGAGACCTGAAAAATGAATTGGCATCATACTACTGCTGTTTGCAGTGAGTAGTAGGATAAGTGTAGCTTATCACCAGCTTTCCTCAGCGCTTTGGCAGCTGGATCAGTTTATTGGCAGCATTGGCTTTCTGATAGACTTTGATTACTGATTTTCCACTCTACCTACTGAGCCTCAGTAGCGTGATGCGCGTGATTGTCGGTTTTAATCAAGACAGTATTAGCGTCATGAGCAGTCAATGTGCAATTAAATGCTCAGACTAATGAGCTCGAGGTGGCCTGAGCAGGCTTTTATTTCAGAAGGGCAGAGTTCCTTACTCACAGCTAAAGTATAGACTCTCATATGAAACAGGTTTCCATTTTATTGGGCTTTCTCACAAGACGAGCTACTTCATTGTACTTTTCGCTAACTTCGGTTTCGGGCTGTCTTCGAAAGCCTTAAATCTTATTAAAACAAACGGATTATTGAGCAGCGTGAGCACAGAGTTAAATATATTTACTCCGATCTTACTGAATTAATCAATATAATCATTTCACTAGTGTAGTTGTGCATTCAGCAAGCTGAATAAGCATGGATTTTTTCTGAATATTATTGCTGCTATTATTTCAGATAAGGCTGGTGAATATATTGTTACAGCACAGTGGAAATTGAGTTGCCACTGGCTGAAGCGGAGCAGTTCAGTTTTCTGCAGTCCATGGCCGATTCATCAGCTGCTGCTGATCACACCTCCAGCAGAAGCCGCACTGAGCGGAGAGACAACATCTCGGATTTGGTGTACCATACCATGTAGGTCCAGTCTAATGTCTCTCTTGAGGGAAAAAGTCCGTTGGGACCGAAGTGATGGCAACGGTTGAACCACCACCCTGCCTTGCCCCAAACATTCGAGCATGAGTCGCTGGAGTGTCTGTCATTGTCGCTGTCCATGGTGGAGAAGCGCGCTCTATTGCTGCTCGCCATAGCATCGAATCCGACAGTGGACCTGTCCCACAGCATCTCTCGGTACGTCATCTCATATTTGGTGCTGGCGCCTCCCACCTGGAATCCAGCAAACTCAGCATGCAGCTCAGTCCCATTCCACAGCTTCATCTCCACTCTGAGTTTGGCACCGCCTGCGCTGAGCGAGTGGATGGCGGAGAGACCTGCGGGATCGGACAGAAGTCGGAGGCGCTGATGTGAATAGCCAGATTCAGCTGACAATCGATAAACAGATTTTGCAGTGAAGCTGCTTGCGGCTTTGAGTTTCCCGTCCTGTTATACTACAGTGGTCCTTGTCTTGGAGGTGAGCCAAAATTACATCCTCTACGAGCGTATTTAGTCCCGTTTCATTAGGGTCAGTTGGCTTTGCTGTCCCCCTTGGACCTGTCTAGCAAATCATGCCTCTCACAACAGTGGTCTTCTTCCCTTGGTACCAGGTATCTTGGCCAATCAGTCTCACTCAAAGCTACCAAGTGCATCAGCGGTAGGGTAGTTGCGGAGAGATGAGGTCCAGTTCTCAATTTTCTAACTCTCGGATGCCGGTACCGCCTTCATGAGCTAGAGGCTGGAAAAGGGCGACATTAAAATGAAATGACCACAAGCAGCTCTCTGACCTGTCCAGAAGTCGGAGTTGTCGCCGAAGCCAGTCTCGTACTCAGCCCAGTTGCGCTGGAAGCTCACAGTCCCAGTGAGTCGCTGCTGAATCTTTACGAAGCATCTGCCGTCACGCCTGACTAGAAGCGCTTCAGTTTCAGAGATCGGACCACAGTTAGTAGTGCAGCACAGCTTGAGGCACTGCTTGAGACTTGAGCAGCTCACTGCTCTCGTGGATGGCTTCATTCGCCAGGGCAATAATTCGACACTCGATTCAACGCTGCAGTTGTCGGGTAAGAGAAAAGTCGCTCGCCATTTCGTGTGACGCCAGAAATCGGCTGGCTCCGACTCCAGCGATGATCTGAAACCAGAGGAAAGCTTACTGGCTTTAAACATAAAACAATTAAGTCACTGGCTATAGACATAATCGAATTGAGTTAAACCAAAGAAGTCTTAAAAAGTTCCAGTACCTCAACCCGCGGCATTGTTCCAAAGTTTGGCAATGCACAAGCAGCTGAGCCGACCTCCAGTCTGCAGACAACCTCAGCGGACCGATTGAGAAGCGAGAACTCAAGGCCGAGCTCACAATGCTCTCAGCACTCCACAGTTTCATGAAGGTGACCGAGCGAGGAAACAGATCAGCCAGCTGAGACTTCACAGCTTCCAGTGTGACCTCATCTTCCAGCACTACATCCAGCTTGAGGTAGTACATGCTACGGCTGTAGTCATACATGACTGACTTGCTGCTCAAGCTGCTGATGTTGTGGCAGAGCAGAGGCTCGATGAGTAAGTGGCCCTTGATGTCGAGTCTCTGGTGCACTCGAGCAGTGCAGCTCTCGAGGTTGATCGAGCGAACAAACCGCAGTGGACGACACGAGGAAATGTTGTACCGGCTTCTGTACAGTTCTGGCTCAAAGAAGATGTAATTCTTTTGCAATACATTATAGCTGAAACTGTGGCATTCTCTGTTCGCAACAATGGATGCTGAGAGCCGCACTCGAGATAAAGCAAGTCGTGGATTTGAGCTGATGTTTGAGCTGAAGACCACATGTGGCTCGATTGATTGCAGAAATCGCATTGACGAAAATCCCTGCAGCCACGTGTCATAGGAGGCTCTGTTGGCGGTGCTGTCGCTGCCAGGGCGTTCTTTGAATCCGAGTCTCAGAGTTGCGATGGGTTCGTCAGGACTCCACAAGAGTCCAACACCAACTATTGATGAGTTGGGGTCAAACGAGAGGCTAATGTCTCTGACTGCCGCAAAACTCACAGACCTCGGTGACAGATGCCTGAGCTGACGTTGAACCTCTTCAAGCATGTTGGCATCCCTCAGGACAACAGGCACACTCACGTACAGCTGTTGAGTGACTGGGTCGAGTCTCAGAAGCAATCTTTCAAGCCTGTCCGTCACGCACATGACCGGCTCGACTGCCAAGTGAGGACCGTCGCTCGCTCCCGTGTCGTGCACGAACAGCGCGCAGCCGTTCACATTGAGCTGGGCGACGAAGCGGAGCTTCGGTGAGCCTGTGGCTGCGCACTGGGAGACCTGGCCAGCTGCCAGCGAGCAGAGCAGCAGAGCCAGCGCTGCAGTTTCCACAACTTGCACACTGAAGGATTTCATTGCATTGCACAGAGATTTGGTTTGAAAGCTTTCTATTTAGAGTTATGACGTTGCAGTTTGTGCAGAGCGTGAGGCAGTCAGGACAATCCGTGTCTGAGCTACTGTTAAATACTCTCTGCTAGGCATGGGGTGGTCGCTGCAGCACCCGATGCGTTCGCAAGGACTTAACGATTTTGTTTATGCTGAAACCGTGACAAACAATTCCATTAATTGCTGGAATACTTTCTTACATCCTTGTGATTGCAGCTTAGTGCGAAGTAACTGTGGAGTGTGAACTGCCGAGCAAACAGTTCAGCGCTCAAAACGGTGCTATTTTTATTATATTTTTATCCGATGGAATAAGTTGAACTACTCCTGTGTATTTTTCCGATTTTTCAAATTTAACATTTAATATTTCCCGAACCTTTACCAGTTTTCCCAACGTGTAATATGTCAATCGATAGAAAGTATCAAGATCGATCTATTAATTCTTCTTTTAAGTCATTGTACGTAATTTCTCATACGATTCTAACAAACCCATAGAAGCGAAAAACTAAAAAGCTGTGTTACGCTAGCTTCATCCCAGGGTGCATCTTGCCACTGAAAAAACCAAAAGCATAAAAGATGCGCAACAAGTGTTTCTTCAGAATGAGATTTCAACATTTTTTGCGCTTTGGGCAAAAACCCTGAAAAAATAGAGTGAAAAGCTTTATAATTCAATTTTGGCATGAAGCATACAAAAATCATGCTTTTAGGAATTATAGTTTCCGATAGAAAATTGTGATAAAAATCGATGACTAAATTTTCAGTTCTTCAGAATGTTTTTAGTAGTACTATAATAGTAGGTAGTGTGAAGTCACTTTGCATAGAAAGTACCTTTGCCTCCGTTCCCTGCGTTTTCGCCGTTGATGTGATCCTGTGAGTGGTACTGCGACTCTTCCCGGTCGTTATGGCCAAAATGGTGCCGTAACTCACTCAGTGTCTCCTTGAATATCTATATATACTCGTATATATACATATTGCTGATTTCACGCCTTTAGGTTTCTAGCAGTTGTGTTACTATATTAATACTGTCAGTAGACGTCGACGTACATCCATGCTGTCCCTAAAATATTTTCGCAATCTTACCAATGTTATTCTCCCTCAGCCAATGAGCGTGCGAGCTCTCTGTTTGCTCAATTTATCGATCGCCCTCGTTTTCAGTCGGCCTAGCCTATTTAACTAGGCCCCCTGAGCCTGCCCGCGCTCCCACTCTTCCTCCACCGCGCCTCCTTACCTCCGCACCGCCTCCCTAACGCACTGCCTTTCCACTGTCCTGCCGTTCTGTTTCCAGTGCTGTTCTGTTCCTATTTTTGTGCTGCCACGCTGTACCAGGATGTGTTTAGCCTATCTTCTGCTAGGCCTTCTGTTCTGTTAAAGTAAATAAATTACGATTATAATGCCCACATTTATGACGAAAGTCAACAGAAAATTTGATGGTCCTATACCTCTATCGTTACGGGCCCCCACAGCACAACTCGTTGTACGTATTTATGCAGAATTTTAAATTGGCGCGGAAATTACCGTATGAATAGCCTCAATATTGTTCGTACGGTACTGTACGAATAGCCACTTCCAAGAACGAAAGCGATAACGAGCATAAAAAATACGAATAGCTTACGAGTATCTTTTTAAAAAAATCTAAACGTAATATAAATTTCAGAGATGCCATTGTGATTCAGCGGAGTGCCGCTTCGCCGCCCTGATCGGCACCATGTCTAAACGGCAACGTCTGACGATCCGATGTTGTTGACATGTCAACAAATGAAATTTGTAATGAAATTAGTGACATTATAGCTGTAGGGCCTAGCTGTAGAATGTACAATTACAATTACAATTATATTTGTACAATTGCGAATTAAAATTAATTTAAATCACTAACATGTCATGTCACCGTTCAGCGGGCGAGTGCTGAACTATATCGCATTCCCTAATATAGTTCACCGTACGCACGAATATTGGGAATGAAGGAAAAGCTAAAGAGGAAACAAAACTAAGTAATTACGTATTACTTTTAATCTTAATCTAAATAAAGCTATTTACAAATTTAATAATTTGGCTACTAATCACGAAGTGGTGTGTGTTGTACTGTTGTAGGCCTATTTAATAATGAATCAAATCCCACAGAATGGCACCAAAGTTGTTATTTGATTATTTAATAAATTCATCTTTTATCTTATCGCTGACACCAAAGTTGTAGTAGGCCTAATATTACAATAGTGTGTCGGAGAGTGCACTCTACCCCAGACAGCCGGCCCCAGACATCACACCACTGTCTGGGCGGATGCGTCACCCCTGCTCGCGCAGTCGCATTGGTTTGCGATCCTCAGTGGGGTTGGGGACATGGAGAAGTCGCGCTGGCCTTTATAAGGCTCTTTGCCTCAGGCACAGAGCCCTCACACCTTTTTGCGAACTCAAATAAACACGAACTCGTTAGCACAGCCTACTCGGCAACCCGCTACAATAGCTTACTAATGCCACCAAAGTTGTACTAGGGCTATCTTTTATCTTGCTGCTGTTATCACAATCTAGCAGATATGTTTTAAACTGGCGGTCCTTAAATGGGCAGTTTAACACTTAATATTCCTCAACGTTATTCCCTTCGTAAGCTTCAGTACTCTAATGGTAGCGTTCACTTCACACGATCTGGTAGCGTCTGTATTGCACGAGCGGTAAATTAAGCAACTGAATGGATTTCTCCAGTCAATTAGGCGTCCCCGAAATTAGACTTTAGCAGTTTCCTCTTGGTAATATTCTTGGTATAGTTCTTAGTATAGTTGTTAGTATGGTTCTTAGTATGGTTCTTAGTATGGTTCTCCGTTTATTTCTTAGTATTCTCCTCTCTAATAAAATGAATAACACAATATACTTCTTTCACAAGGCACTACTTTTTATATCTTGGACGCACTTCTTGACTCCTGAGACTCATGAAACGCTTTTTCACAAAAGTGAAAGGCTTTTTTCAGTCTTCTAGTGGCGGCTATTTTACAGTACGTGTTTAAAACAAAAGATATTTACAGCATAACTACTATTTGGTAATAACTACTATTGGTAAAGTGAATAGAAAAACAAAATGTTTATTTTTGCGCGTATTTTTAACTTTTTTACATTTTTATACGTATAAACACAACACATATTAGAACATATTTACAAAATAAATAAAACGTATTTAAACTGTTATCACTTGCATCGTGTAAATACTCTCCACCAGATATTTCATTCTGTTATAAAGTTCTGTTTGAATTTCATGATCTTGATTGGCAAGTACTATAATTTGTTACCAATAATTCAATTGCGAGTAGATATTTGCAGGTAATATATGTTTTAAGCTTGTTACTTATGTATCTACGCAGTACGATTAAGTGAGTTTTTTCTACCTGCAGAATTTTAGCTCTAGCCTACTATAGCGCTTCAAGATTTATTTCTCTTCTTCTTCACTTGTTGTTTTCCTATAGTTTGTCTAGCGGTTTATTGCAGTCTAAAAGTCTTGAAGGCTATAACTCCTAACGACTATCGAAGCTCAGTATTTCGGCTGGTCGTAGTGATCTCTCTAGATCGTTATCGCTGATTCTACTTAATAAAGAACGCAAACACAATGATTTTCTAGTTTATCTAAACGGAGCTCGAAGTGAGTCTATAACTAACTCGCGCGGCGAATCTTTTTCCGCGCTCCGCACCGATATATATAGTGTCTTTAAAACCCCTCGATCCGAGGGGGAGATAATACCATAGCAACAGTACGCATGAGAATTGGGGTTGAGTGAGGTCGCAGCCTCGAGTCTAGTACAGTTATTATCATTAAACTAGTTGGTTGGCAGGCACGCCAACCCCTTTTCTTTCATCGATCCCGCCTTCTTGTGCGGTCTCGGCCTCCTCCCGATCTCGTTCCCGATCGGGTCCGGGCGGCTCCAGTTTCGGCAGGGTTGGGTCGATGCAGGCAGCTGCAGGTCGGGACAGGCCGGGTTGATTCCGGGAGCTCCACGTCAGCACAGCTGCGTTCCGGTCTCGGGCCATTCCACGTCAGCACAGCTGCGGATCCGGTCTCCGGCAGCTCCACGTCGGCACAGCTGCTGTCCTGCCGAACCGGGCCTGCGCTGAAATGAATAGTTGATCTCTGGGGGCGGATTTTGTCTAATCATTCTCCTTTCGGTTGCTCGTACTTTCTGCTGTTGCTATTTTTGGCTTTTGCTTCCTACTAACGCCCACTTAAATTCCATTCAGATTTCTAAGTCTTATACCTACAGTGTACGTTATTGAAGCCAAAAGGGAACTTCCATTATAGGCTAGACAGTTCAGATTAGCCACAGTACTCTGGCGTGTTAGCTCATGTGTACATTAGTGCGCTGCACTTGGAGTGTACAGCGACTGAGTGTACAGTCCTACTCGTTTTTGGCAACATATAAATTCCCTTCCTTCTTAGGCCACGCAGAAAGATTCGTTGCCTAATTCAATCTGTAATTAATAAGACAAGCAATGGCTTCATCCCCAGAGTTACAGAAAGTAGTTATTGAACTCTATGTAGTCCAACGGCCGTTGAGCAGTAAGCGCAATGATCAAGTCTCCGGTCACAAGGTACCTCACCAGGGCTGTGTGGCCGTCACAAAGGACGGCGATAAGTACCTCATTGAGAAAGGTGAGTGGCATGAATATTTTCTCAAAGATTTTTTGTAAAAGACGACTTCAGGATGTCACCATCAGGATCAGCGAAGCGCTGACTCATGTACCAGACCCTCCTCCTCAGGTGTCGCCCCTGACGACTTTAATGAGCTCCACCGAATCGGAGGCGAGAAGGGCAGCCGCATTGTGAAGATCAGCAGCATGCTGCCCCCGGGTTTCGAGATCGTCCAGACGGTGACTGTGTTATGTGAGGCCACGCTGCATCAACTGCTCGAAGCGAGCGGGTGCGGCTACAACTTCCTCTGCAGCAACTGCTGGAACTCCACTGAGAGCATGAAGAAAGTCGTGACTGATGACCTTCACCTGCCGTGGCAATTTGGAGCTGGACTTTCGGTCGGCGTCATAGCTGTTTTTGCCATGGTGCTGTTTGCCGTTGGAAGACTGGTTCTTGGCGCTGCTACGGTGAGTTTCTGTTAGCCTTCGCTGTCACTCAAAGCCTTCGCTGTCACTCAAAGGCTTGGCTGTCACTCAAGCCTTCGCTGTCACTCAAAGCCTTGACTGTCACTCAAAGCCTTCGCTGTCACTCAAAGGCTTGGCTGTCACTCAAAGCCTTCGCTGTCACTCAAAGGCTTGGCTGTCACTCAAAGCCTTCGCTGTCACTGAATCCTTCGCTGTCACTCAAAGGCTTCACTGTCACTCAAAGCTGAGAAGTTTACAAATCGCCAAATTTCACTTTATCGCCAATTTCAGCGTCAGTAAGCTTCGAGCTTTGAGACTTCGAGTCAGCTTTGCTATGAGCTCATTAGCAAAGCAAACTTAGTAAAGCGACGATGATGATTGAAGCCAATGCTAGAAATCAAGAAGCATGGGTAACTCGCAAACAGTAAAATTAAGACTGTTTTATCTCTTCACTCATTTATCTGTTTGCCTCTATATACTCGTACTATATATTACTTATGACACACCCGAAGTAGCATATTGGTTCCTAACGCAACTAGGTACGAGCTACATAGCCGGGCTCGACGAGTGCAAAAAAATCTTATTAGCTTTTAATAAATCTTCCTGATTTCAAATATTAATTTTTTTCTGCTACTGGCGAAATAGCGCCCACCGTTATATTGAAATACTAATTTACCTACCTGGTGATTGTTCGGATGGTTATTATTTGTCGGGCTGCGTTGTTCTGCAAAATTATTATTATTATTTTTCTCGGCCTAGGTACATGGATGCCAAGGTTGTGTCGGCCCTTACTGTACGTTCTTTCCGCGTGCGCCAGCCACCCCATTTTTTATAGTATATCAAGCGCTGCTGGACGTTCAATAAGATTAAAGGTGTTGTGTTTTTTTGTTTGTTTGTTTTTCAATTAAAGATTGCCTGCGCGAGATCGCAGCGTTGACTGCAGGCTTTACGGAGGCCTGACCTAGTGTTAGAACAAAAAAGTTGATATCTTTGTTTCCTTCCGGTTCTCTTGTCTTTGACTGAAAAACATAGTGGTAGCAGAGCGTGGTTAGGAAAATGCCAAAGGAAACAGAAGAATCTGAAGACCAGGCAAGCGCGGCCGCAGAGGAGCAAGAGCTTCAACTAATGGAGGCCAAGGCCAACAAGACCAAGGCAAAGACTGCGTTTACAAAAAGCAGAAATCGGCTCGTGCAACGACTTGCAGCTGGGGCCAGCGATTTTTCTGAAGTGCAGCAACTCGCGACCACGCTGGAGCATCAGTTTGACGACGTCACGGCTGCACTGGAGAAGCTGCTGGAGATCGCCGACGACAATATTCCGATGCGTCACCAGACCCTGAAGGAGATCGACACCGTAGAGAGCGATTACGGTGAAACAGTGATTCTAATGACGGAAATGCTAAAAGGCGTTAGAAAGCAGGCTGCGGCTGAGGAAGAGGAAGGTGCGCGACTGGCGGAAAGGGAAGAACAAAAGCGATTGGAACAGCAGCGTAAAGAGGCGGAGTTGAGGGCTCTAGAGCTGGAGAGTGCGCAGATAGAGCTTGAGAATGATTACCGGCGGCGGAACGAGCAGCTAGCAGAGGAGTTGAAGCGGCTAAGAGTTGTTACCGGCAAGGCAGACGGAGTTGGCGCAGGCACAAGCTTAACTGAGAGGGCCGAGTTAGAGAGAGATGAATCAGGTGGCAGGGGTAAGCAGGCTGATGGGACTGCCCACGAAGGGGGGTCTGAAACGCGATCGATACAGCCAATGCCTAGCCCAAAAACCCCAGCGGCTGTACAGTCACGCTCGCCCAATGTACATCAGCAGACTGTGCATCCACTGAGTACGTCGAGAGGGGCAGAAGTTGAGGCACAAGTGAGCAATGATATGTGGCGCCAATTGCAGCGAGTTGCGATTCCTAACTTCGCCGGTGATAAGCGACAGTATGAAGGTTGGAAAGCCGCGTTTTATGCATGTGTGGATGCGGCACCCTCTTCTCAGGTGTACAAGTTGCTGCAGCTTAGGCAGTGCCTGC
This sequence comes from Macrostomum hystrix, assembly GCA_950097015.1. Taxonomy (NCBI): domain Eukaryota; kingdom Metazoa; phylum Platyhelminthes; family Macrostomidae; genus Macrostomum; species Macrostomum hystrix. The sequence continues at coordinate 1,374,734 of CATNEN010000015.1, forward strand.
AAGGTGAAGCGTTGCGGCTCATAGCGAACTTAGGGCATTCAGAATATGCGTACAAGGCAGCACTGGAGAGACTGGAAAGAGAGTACGGAGGAGAGCGGCGTAGGCTGGTGCTAGTAATAGAAGATTTGGACAGTTTTCGTCCAATTGTGATGGAGAGCGCGCCTCAACTAAAGAAGCTGGCGGACTTGTTAGATGTCGCGGTGATCAATCTGATGGAAGCAGGGCGAGAGTCGGAGCTTAATAGCAACGGTCTTCTGCATCTTCGAGTGCAGAAAAAGCTACCGACGGACACGCTAGCCCGCTATCATAGATGGATAGGAGACAGCGGAAGAGCTGACACATTGAGCGCTCTTCATCAATGGCTGCTGCGCGAATCGGAGTACCAGACGGTCGCTATGGAGGCTGTGCGAGGAATCGCTGCTCAAGGCGCATCAGGCTTGACAAAGCATGATAATAGTAAAAGATTCCCACCGCCGCAGCGTACGGAGACACTTCGAACTCACTTTGGAGAAACACCGGAGACTGGAGCGATCAGTGAGATACGAAAGAAGAGCTGCCGTTTCTGCGAAGGACCACATGGCGTCTGGGACTGCCCAAAGTTTGCTGAGCTGGATGTGGCAAAGCGGTGGGCAAAGGCTCGTGAGAAGAGGCTTTGCTTTCATTGTCTAGGTGTCAATCACTCCGGACTAACTTGTCGTCGCGCCAGACCTTGCGGAGTAGACGGTTGTCTTGGGAAACATCATTCGATGCTTCATCAAAATCGGGAAGCGAGGCCACCGGTGAGTAGAACGGAGGAAGCGTCAAAGAAGGCGGCGGTGTCTGGATCATGGTTGAAGAAGGAGCGCACGATGCTGGCTGAGGTGGCAAAAGAGACCGCGCTACGGACGGTGCCGGTAGTGCTAGTTGCTGGTGAACGTCAGGTGCGAATCAACGCGTTGCTGGATGATGCGAGCACTCGTACGTATCTCAATGCGGATGTAGCGGCCGAGCTAGGTCTAGAAGGAAAACCGCAGCGAATCAGTGTCAAAGTGCTTAACGGAGGAATCGAGTCGTTTGAAACAGCACCAGTCGAGGTCACGGTTCAAAGTATCGACGGCGCATTTGAAGCAAGCGTGGTAGCGTTCACGGCAGAGAAGGTGACGGGCGGCATGAAGGCAGTTGATTGGAGCAGACTGGCTGAGCACTGGGCGCACCTCCGAGGAATTCCCTTTGATTCCACAGCAGGCCGTCCAACTGTCGATATGCTGATTGGAGTCGACAATGCAGAGATGCATCTGGCATGCAAAGAAGTCTGCGGAATGCCTGGTGAGCCAATAGCAAGGCTAACACCAATCGGATGGACCTGTATCGGTCAAGTGGATCAGGAGGGAGGCAGCAACCAGAGATTGGAATCGTTCCTCTGTCACGAGTGCCAAGACCAGGTCAACAGTGAGATACAGAAGTTGTGGACGATCGATGACGTGCCAGACTCTGCTGCGCTGAATGGTGGCAGGGGTACGCTAACGAAGGATGAGCAGTGCGCGTTGAAAGCAGTAAAAAACTCGATGACTATGGTGGACGGCAGATATCAGGTGTCAATTCCATGGAAGGCGCGGGACTGTGAGCTGCCGAATAACCGAGAGATGGCGGAGCGGAGACTGGTGAGCACAGAGAAGAGGCTGCAGCAAAGAGAGGGATTAACAAGAGAATATCAGGCGGTGCTGGACGGTCAGCTGGCAAAAGGCTATGTCAAGAAGGTCGGAGACATTAACGAAAGTCAAGCCACCAATTGGTATCTGCCGCATTTTCCTGTCATCCGTGAAGACAAGGATACCACCAAGGTGCGAATGGTCTTCGATGCATCGGCGCGTAGTCAAGGAAAAAGTCTGAACGACATTATTCTGCCAGGGCCAAAGCTGCAGAATGACCTCTTTAAAGTGCTGCTACGTTTTCGTCGTGGTCCCGTAGCGGTCGTCTGCGACATCGAAGAAATGTATCTCCGCATACGCATTGCACCAGAAGATCGAAGTTTCTTGCGTTTCCTGTGGCGCGCTGGACAAGTTGACCAAACACCGGAAGTTTTTGAGTTTCAGAGTGTCGTATTCGGTGTCAATTGCTCGCCGTTTCTGGCACAGTTCGTGTCGCAGGAGCATGCCAGGAAGCACCAGGTGCTGTTCCCCAGAGCAGCGGAGACGATTCTGAAGTCCACTTACATGGACGACAGTTTAGACTCAGTGAACGACGTAGAAGAAGCAATTGCGCTCCGCAACGAGGTGTCAGCTCTATGGGCCAAAGCCGGGATGAGAGCACGAAAATGGATGTCGAATTCGGCCGAGGTGCTGGAAACGATCCCGGTGGAAGATCGAGCCATAAAAGCGCAGCATGTGATTCGCGGCGAGACAGCTTCATCGAAGGCGCTGGGAGTGACCTGGACAGGCCACGATGACATGCTCTCGGTCACTGGAAGTGAAGTCGGCAAGACAGCGCGAGTAGAATCAAAGCGACAGCTGCTTAAACGAGTGGCGAGTGTCTTCGATCCGTGCGGCTTTCTCAGTCCGTTCACGATTCGCGGAAGAATTCTCCTGCAGGAGATTTGGCAGAATGGAGCTGACTGGGACGAGCCGTTAGATCACCAAACTGGTGCGAAAGCCACACAATGGGCTGCTGAGATCGTGGCGCTAAGCTGTCTAACAATCCCAAGATGTCTATGGCCAGATCCAAGCAAGAAGGCGGTGCTGCACGTTTTTGTCGATGCGTCTCAGCTAGCATATGGCACGGTTATTTACTTGAGGAGCACGACCGGAGCTCAAATCTGCGTACGGCAAGCGGCAGCGAAGGCACGGGTTGCTCCACTGACAACCTGCAGCATTCCAAGACTGGAGCTCATGGCAGCAGTGCTTGGCGTTCGGCTAGCTCAGACGGTAGCAGAGGCACTCAACTTGGAGTTAAAGGAAGCGGTGTTCTGGAGTGACAGCACTAATGTGCTCTGGTGGCTGCGAGGTCGGAGTCGGATTTTTAAGCCTTTCGTAGCGAACCGGGTTGCGCTTATTCAAGAGGTGGTGAGGACCAACCAATGGCGACATGTACCAACTGATCACCATCCTGCAGATGTCGTGTCACGAGGCTGCAGCGCGGAAGAGCTTTGCCAGTCCGCAGTCTGGACGGAAGGACCCGCTTTTTTGAGAGGGGAGGAGGAAAACTGGCCGGAGAAGCTGGTTCCAATGGCAGATGGTGGAGATCAGGAAGTGCGGCGGGAAGCGATGAAGAGCGGTTCAAGTGTCGCCATGATGACGATGTTGGCTGATGAAGTACCAGAGGTCGAGTGGCGACTGGATCCAGTACGATTTTCCAGCTACAAGAGGCTGCGCAGTGTTACGGCTTGGGTTCGGCGCTTTATCTTTAATTGTGGAGTGTCACTGGGTCAGCGTCGTCAAGGTGAACTAAGTGTCGACGAACTGCAAGAAGCTGAGGAAGCTATTCTTCAAAGAGCGCAGGATGAAGCATTCCGCGCTGAGCTTCGTCAAGTGCGTGCCGAGAGGTCGGTCCTACCAACCAGTCATCTCCGCTGTCTGCAGCCGTTTTTAGACAGTGCGGGGCTTTTGCTCGTAGATGGCAGACTGATGTTCGACCAAAATCTGCCCTACCAGGCCAAGCATCCAGTCATCCTGCCGAGGCGAAGCTGGACTACGAAGTTGCTGGTGAAGCACTACCACGAAGAGCAAGGGCATGGTGGGACGAACCAGACGTTGTCCGCGCTTTCAACTAAGTTTTGGCTGATCGGTGGTCGCGAAGCTATACGTGAATGGGAGAAGGAGTGTGCTCACTGCAGAAGGCAGAAGGCAGTGCCGCAGGTGCAGCAGATGGCGCCGTTGCCGGAAGCAAGGCTCAGAAAGTCCCTTCGAGCATTTAGTTGCGTCGCAGTAGATTACGGAGGCCCATTTGAGACGGTGCAGGGACGTGGAAAACGACGCCAGAAGAGGTACCTGGCCCTCTTCACCTGTTTGGAAACGAGAGCAGTGCACCTAGAGATGGCGTATGGTTTGGATTCGGATTCTTTTTTAAATGCGTTCGCCCGAATGATCAATCGCAGAGGAAAGCCGGTGGAAGTATTTTCCGATAATGGTGGAAACTTTGTGAAGGGTGAAAGAGAGCTGAGGAGTTTCGAAAGAGAGCAGCAAGAAAAACTGAGACGGTCAGCAGCCGAGCGTGGCATCAAGTGGCATTTCCAGCCTCCATCCGCGCCCCATTTTGGTGGGGCTCATGAAGTCATGATCCGCGCCGCCAAGCGAGCCGTGCACGCGATTCTCGGCAACGCTGACATCACGGACGAGGAGTTGCACTCCGCCTTCACTGGTGCTGAGGCCCTAATCAATGCAAGGCCATTGACGTACCAGACCTCAAATCCGAAGGACGACACTCCGTTGACACCCAACCATTTTCTACATGGCCAGCTGGGCGGCGACTTTGCTCCGGAAGCCGAGAACGAAAGCAACCAAGGTCTACGACGACGGTGGCGACGTGTTCAGGAGCTTGTGCGGCACTTCTGGCACCGCTGGTTGCGCGAATGGGTCCCCAGGCTCAACGCGAGGTCCAAGTGGTTCAACGAGCAGCCCGACCTAGCCATTGGAGACATCGTCCTGGTGCTGACACCGAACGATCCGCGAGGACAATGGCCGCTCGGACGGGTGCTCGAAGTTTTCCCTGGCCGGGACGGCCGCGTGCGAGTTGCGAAGCTTCGAACTAGCGGTGGGCCTGTGCTGCGGCCAGTGACTAGATTGTGTCTCCATCAGCGTGATGGTCAGTGATTGCTCAGAAAGTGACTGTCTTGTGAAAGTACAAACTGTTAATTAATGTTGTGTTTTTTGGATTAATTGGTGTTTCTGTTGAATTTCTGATGCTGTTGTTAGTGGTTTAACCGTTGCCTTTTGCATAGTCTTTGCATGGTTTTCCTGCTATTGTGGGTATTAGGACTAGTTTTTCGCTTTAGATCGTTTATGTCGCATATTTGCACTAATAATGTCTTGTGTTTTCAAGGATTTCGCTGGTCAACCATTTTTTTGCGCAAAGATTTCTGTCGGTTATGGTTTCTTTAAAAATGCTTTACAGCTATGAAGTAGTGAAAATTTTGCCTTTGTGATTTTACAGTGTTTCATTATTCCTTTTGGTGTTGGTTGTCATTAGTTGCGGGATCGGCGGTTAATAGTTTCATGAGCCTGTAATCCGCGTTCCTAATGTTTTCTCGGTTTTGAGTTTATCAAGTTTATCATATTTGCTTTTTTGTTTTGTTGCACGGCTTCTTTGTTGTGTGGGATTTGGTTTTCGCCTTTTTGCTGATAGTGCTCTATCAGGAAGGGAGGTATGTTCGGATGGTTATTATTTGTCGGGCTGCGTTGTTCTGCAAAATTATTATTATTATTTTTCTCGGCCTAGGTACATGGATGCCAAGGTTGTGTCGGCCCTTACTGTACGTTCTTTCCGCGTGCGCCAGCCACCCCATTTTTTATAGTATATCAAGCGCTGCTGGACGTTCAATAAGATTAAAGGTGTTGTGTTTTTTTGTTTGTTTGTTTTTCAATTAAAGATTGCCTGCGCGAGATCGCAGCGTTGACTGCAGGCTTTACGGAGGCCTGACCTAGTGTTAGAACAAAAAAGTTGATATCTTTGTTTCCTTCCGGTTCTCTTGTCTTTGACTGAAAAACAGTGATCATTTGCATCGTTAGCCCGATGCTCTCGCCTGTGAAATCGCATTCAGGTTTCGTGTGAGAATTTTTTTTACGTTTGACTAAAGTTTGATCGGTTTTGATTTGCTACCCTCAGCAAAAATATATAGGATTTAATAATTGGAACCAACTTTAAAGAGTGCAATGTGATCAAGTGTCAATTTATAACTTTAGAAAGTTTGCCTCTAAAAATACTACTTACTAATTGAACAAAGTAGTATATGCCTAAATGCCAAGTTTTATAGTGAGGCTCAGAAAGCTCTACAGTAAACGAATCAAGAAACCTGCCTGCATCGCAGACTATCATTCGGGTTCTCAATGCCGTTGTTCTGTCCTGTAGGCCTAGGGCCGTTTTATCATCCTGCTGAGGGCAATTGTGGTGTTGGGTGCCTTTTCAAGTCGGCGACCAGATGCGAAGCAAACTATAGAGCCATGTCATCAACTCTGCGAGTCAGTGACGTCATTAGCCCGACGATCTGCAATCTCGAGGACGCCACAATACCGTCAAAGTTTTCATTATATTCTGTTCCCACCGACCTGTCTGATGCTGCCGTCAGGTAGCGCTGGCGGCAGCATCGCTATAGAGCCATGTCATCAACTCTGCGAGTCAGTGACGTCATTAGCCCGACGATCTGCAAGCTCGAGGACGCCACAATACCGTCTGCCTGCCATCACGCCGGTGTGAGATTGACCTTGGCAACGCAACGCCGCCAGCGCTACCTGACGGCAGCATCAGACAGGTCGGTGGGAACAGAATATAATGAAAACTGGGGCAGAGACGTGAGCAGTATGTGACTGTTAGCAACGCTGATGTGCTTGACACAATCACAGAGTTGCTGTGCTGGGGTCAGGTCATTTATACTTTAGTCCTTTATACAAGGACAAGACCACTAGGAGTTCTAGAAGTACTACTATAGTTGTCCTTTGGTTTATGCCTTTTTGGCGTTGACTTATGAACATGCGCTGTCGCCACACGCAAAAGTACATCAAGCGCACGTTATACATGAGCATGAATCAATCAATTGAGCATCAATCCTTACTTAGGCATTAAGGACTACAGCTTCAGACTTATGTAATCATATCACTAATACATTTTCAAAAACATCGTTTCAAGCAAGTTCCGTCAAAGGATCTCTTTGAATCTCTTTGTAAATTAAATGAAATTAGTAATAAAGCATGAAGTCCACAGTGCGTAGAAGCGGCTTTTGCATGACATCGATGGGATTTAGTCATTGCTCAGCAGAACGCTGCGGTCTGAGTCTCATGGTACTCAGATAGGTCGCATGCCACAGGCTGCCAATTGAACTCAACTGAAAGAACTCAGCCTGCCAGTTTGGGTCGGGTTATTCGCATTCCGTGCACGCAGCGGGTATTGCCAACAGCAGGCATTGGGGCCGGTATCCAACATAACTGCCAGAGCCACAGTTGCTGCTGCATACGTGATTGGCATTCCCTTGTTGCCACCCGATACTGCGTGATGACTGTCAGTCATTTGACATGCATTTCAGTGGGGGCATTGTGTGCGCATTAGTGTGTGTGGGAGCCCGTGCATACATGCGCATTAGCTGAGGTTTGGCTATTGTTTAGAACCGCTAACTGTGAGGTCCCTGTGCTCGCATGAGTTGCTAAATGTGCCAGATATTTGAAACCAAACAGCTCGGGTGACTTGAAGTGGGCAGGTTCAACTGTCAGTTTCATTGTTCAGTAACTTTTAAAAGCACCTGCAAGACACCCGATCCTGTTTTACCTACACTCAAGTGTAATTAGTCCAGTGGGGATGGGACATGGGATAAAAATTTAACATCGCCTCACCCCCAGCTTGACCTTTCATTATGATAAAACGTGCTCGTAAATTAGCTCAGAGTTTAACTATTACTGATGCGAATCTTGTCAGGGCTTGTGATAAGTGATAAAAAGGCCGATCAACAAATATATATGTTATAAAAATAATAGTAATAATATTAAACTAATGCAGCTGCCCCCAAAGGGCAAGATGGGCATCCGACAGCACAGTCGCAGCTATTGCTGTTCAATCTATAGACTGGGGAGACGCCACACATCCTTTGAGCCAATGCAAAGTTGGATTCGTGAATCGAACCCCTGACCTTCAAGTTGAACTTCCGGTCTCTCGATCAGAAGTCGGACTGAGCTGCTCTAATCAATGGACGATAATTGCTTCCAAAGCAAACTAAAAAACGCAAAACTTTGTTTCATTTCACTTTCTCTGTTTCAATTTCATTTAGTTCAATCAATTCCAAGTTGCTTGACGACTATTGGACACATTAATTAATGCCAAAAATCCTAAAATAAGTTTACTAGCTAATGATACCGAGCTTTAGAAAGCTTTATACTAGAATATTTGCCTTCGCTGAGTAGGATAAGTTTCTGGACATGCTGTTGAGTTCTAGTCAATCTAGCAAGCGGTGTGAATCCGCAGCAGCTGCCACTTGAACACGACCGGTTCTGACACTCGGCTCCTGGTTCTAGATCCTGATGCCGGAGCGATGGGCACAGCGTGGCGCTGCTCGGCATGCACCTCTTCACGATCGATGGAGTCGAGATCTGGGATTCGAGTGGAATTGGTGTTCAGCAAGGTTAAAGGTGAGAATAAGCTGAGCGGGGCTGCAAGACACAAGGTAGAGCTAGTGGTCACACTTTTTTGGGAACATCATTTACGAATATGATCTAAAAAAGCAAACTAAACAAGGGTCATAAACATCATTAGCATTTTGCGCACTGCAAAATGCACCAAAAAACCGGATTTTGCTATTGGCAGTAGCCGCCGAACGCATTGGCAGTGGCTCCTCATATGGCTCGCAGAAGCATTCTGATTGGTTGCTTCTGTATTCCCTGAATATTTTTCCGAATTTAACATTTCCCGCCGCAATATCGCTGCTGTATTTTCACTCCTCTCATATCAAGAACCGCAAAGTCAGACGTTTGGAAGCGAACTCTGCTCAAAATAAAAAGTAAAATTAGGAATTGCAGCCAGCAGACCTGCAAGCTGCTTGGCGCCTAATCTGACAGCCATGGCGACTGCGGGTTGGTCTTCTTCAATGCCTCGGTTTGGCAACAAAAATTCGACCGCAGCATTCAAGCAGCTGCTGGTCTTGTTGGTTCTGACATTCTGCTCGAGCTCTACTCAGGCGCAGCGAGATCCAGCGTCTGAGCATCAGCTGCAACTGCTGCTTCAGAAGCAGCAGCAACAGCAGCAAGAGACTCCCTGGCGTCAGAAGCTGACAAATTTTACAGGCAGAGATGGTCGCACCCACTACTGGCCGATCCAGGACCAGAAGGTTTTCACCCCGGGCGACATCTACCTTGGCGGGCTCATGATGGTACACGCGCGCTCTGAGGACAAGGTCTGCGGCCGAGTCATGCACCAGGGCGGCCTGCAGGCCCTGGAGTCCATGCTCTTCACCATCGACTACATCAACAACAATGACATCATTGGCGATGGATTGAAGCTGGGCAGCTACATCAAGGACGACTGCGACAGGGATACGTATGGTCTGGATCAGTCTGTGGACTTCATCAAGGGTGAGCACAGGATTCTGTCTCAGGGGTGGCCATAAGCAAATTTTTGTAGCCCAGTGATTAAAACCTTCGAGCCTTATGTCAATAGCTCAAACTCAGCCCAAGCTGCCAAATGGGTACGATATCTCAGCTCTGTGGCGGCATCCCAGTCCACGGACTGAATAACTGTACACAGCTTTTGGAAGCGCCGCGCAATGGCTGGTCGTACACAGTGGCGTAGCCAGAATTTTTTCCTAGGGAGGCCGGGCCTGTGGGAGGACGCCGCTACCACAGGGGCGCCACATAGTTTCGTCAGCCGATTGGGGCGCCGCAGCCACCTTGCCCCCCTTAGCTACGGCCCAACTAGGCGTGATTTCTATTTCAGGCGTTAATGAGCTCTCAAAAAACTTGTAACTGACTATCTTTAGTTGAAGTGCAAACAATCTGCTACTCAGAAAAAACCCGCTTATCCAAACACAACCAAATCTCTGAGACTGCGGATTTAGCCAAAGTCTAGACACCGACAGCTAGTCCAGCATCCCTAGGGAAAATCTGAGCAGCTTGCTAGAATTGCGGTGAGCTACTCTGGGAAAGATTAGGTCTGATGTCAGCGCGCAAATCCCGTCTGATTTTGCAGCGAGTGAGATTTCCAGCAGCAGAATGAGGCCCACGGGAAGTTTAGTACAGCTACACCAGCCCTTCTCTCCGTGCCGCTTTTCTATTGATGGATCGGAAACTGGGCAAAGGTTGGGAATCGGTTAGACTAGACGAGGCTGGAAGAAAGGGTCTATCACTGCACCTCTTCCGCAACTGCCGCCGGGGGGTGCTAAGTGGCCCTGTCAGACACCCCGTAAGTGGATGATGATCGCTGGCCAGGGCATCCTTGGCGCCTGTCAGGGTCACTTAGATGGTCATCAGGCAAACAGGCTTTCCTCCTGGGATGTTGAGCTAATACCCGAATGAATTCTGTACACTTTTGCTGCGGAAAAAGTCATAGCGGCTCACTAATATTCGCTACTTTCAAACCTACATCTTTAAAGATAATTGTACCGACAAATTAAGTTAGTCGCATCAATATATTAAGAAAACTTTGAACTGCATCTTTCTACTTTGTGGAATCGAACCCCGGACCATTCTGCAACTCTTGCAATATGCTGCAGGAAGGTTTAAGTCTGGCTAAAATGAAAAAAGTCAGTGAACTGACTGATAATTCAGCAAACTGATGAAGGATGCAGGTTTCACTTCAGCACAGAACAAGGCCATTTTAGCTCACAGAATGACAGAATGAAAACACTGGCCAAGTATTGCCGGCACCAATGCAAATGGCTGCCCTGTGAATACGATTCCGTAAATTGTTTATCCAAAGCCTGGGTGTGTGGGAGGGTTATTGAATAATGCATCGCCCTTGGCGTAGCCGCAATTCTTGCCTTGATATTCCCTGCATCCTCGCCTCGCATTGTGGGTCTCTTACAACAGGCAATAATATTTTACTTGCAATGTACGGTATCAAATCTGTCCTTCGCTATCCCAAAACAGTTTCAAAGTAAAATGCCTAAAATCCATTTAGTCCTTAGTGAATGAGATTTCATTGGCCATCCCTACCGAAACGACTTCCTGGCCGCAAACGAAAATCCTATCTTTACGCTTCATTCCAGTAAAACCCTGAAATTAAGTTGGGGATTCGCCCTCTCCCAGTCACGAGCTACATTTTTATTCTCGCTCCTCTGAGCTTTACCGGTTTTTAATCCTTCCAGAAGCCATAATTAATCTGACTGACAAGCCCGAGCTTAAAAGTTGAGAAACTTTAGGAGTAGAGCGTTATTTTTCTTCCACAGAAATTTTCCAACAAGAAGAGTGGGGAGTCAGTGAGGCTCAAACAGGAAAAACCCGACGTCCATGGAAAGCATTATGAAGCAGAAATTTCAGTGATTAGACAAGGCCTAAAAAAGAGAGCAGTTTTTTTATAAATTGCCGGAGTGGACAGGATCAGATTCATGGCTGATTCCCAACCAACCCAGCCCACCTGTCCATCAGGCGGGACGCCGGGGTCGCATATCACGCGAATCGCTCAGTTCTCTGCCCCCTCTATCCAAATGCGCTCCCTCAGCTCCTCTGCTTTTCAATTTCCCGCTCGAAGCGGCTAGATGCGCCACCTTTGTGCCTCCGTCAATCCAAGTCTGAGATAATTTTGCAGGGCCGGGGCTGGCAGTGCGGCGACAGCTCTTACTCATTCAGCTCACTATTCTCAATGTTTTACTCTTCTCTAGCTTCCAAAATGTATAGTGCACCTCATCATTTGTCTTAACTCCTATGCGATCTGATCTACTGTGTGAATTCCAATCGGCATCAACTTTCTCACCTGCCCCCTTGCACCTATTCTCGGCGCAATGAGATCACGAATTCGAGAAACGTCGATAATCATCCGCCAACGGATCTCTTTCGAGCAATCAGCAGGCGCTCTTTGATGTTACTGCCGGGCTAAATCGAATTGCAGCGAACCAACAAAATCCAATTGCTCCCATGTCAGAGACTAATATAGATGCGGCATCTTCCGAGTCAAATGACCGAGGAATCCAACCGGCGTGTCTCCCTTGACGTCTTCTTTCGCTGCCTGCCATCGGTGGAATTCGATTCTCTGGCAGTCAAGCGTTCAACCGTTAATTTCTTTATTATTATTAACACTCGCAGAGCACAGAACAGAAATTCCCTCTCGCATCAGCTGCGGCCGCTGAGCAGCAAACAGCGCCACGCACTCACGCAGCAGCAACAGCCTTCTCGGAGGGCCGTCTCTGGTCCCATCTAGTGCGCGTGAGCCAGCTCGTCCCTCCCAGCTCTGTTGTGAGCTGCAACGCAAGTCAAGCAAAAACTGTCAGCAATAGAAATTCTCAGATAGCATTTTTTTACAATCGCGAAGATCCCCGCTGTGGGAAACGCTCCATTGCGAAGAGGTACTTTAGCGCGCCCAGGAGTGGGCACTCGGAGATCTTGTCAGAAGGGCCGGCATGAGCGCAGGGCTAAATCACCCGGACACACACGGGCCTTCCAGACAGCTTCTTGAGCGCTGTGCGCGGCCGTTGTACTCACAGGCAGTCAAAACAAAAGCTTCCGACGCGGTTTTGTCTGAAAAAAAAACAATCAATCAAAGAAATTTCTTGGGATTTCCGTTATACGTGCGTTTTCTACAGCTATATTTTAATTCAAGTTGCAATAGTCTGATAGTCTTCATTGACGTCGAATAACACAGAGTTTCTACTCCAGCTGTTAGCAATCTGGTTTGGCTGTACCTGGCCTATTTTTCCTACAGAATTTCATAAACATATCATTCATTTAAGTTCCTTCCAACAAGCCAAGGTAGAGTTTGTGAAAGAGAGACTTTCTGAGAAAAAATGCCTTCAAGTCAAGGACTACATCGGGAGTTTTCTGTGTAATTCTAGTCGACTAAGGTGCACGCGAAGGACAGTTTGAAAGCTAAGGGTTGAGTTGTGCTCACCGGCTCACTATCGTCACCGGTCTCTCTCTTTTCCCCTCTATACAATCTCTATTGTGTATTGCTGCTGCAGACTTTCGATTGAGACCACAGAAGTTTTGCTTTAAAACAAATTATGAAGGTATTTTGTGGGATTTCACAGGGATGCCAGACTACTCCTTTGTCTGAACCTGTTCTCGCCCCTCCACTCTCTGATCCCACAGTCTTAATCTGCAGCAGAGTTTCTGAGTTCTCCGCACACAGTTCTACCTTCCGCATCATAGCAACCAAATACCTTCTCCTCCTGATTTTCAGCTCACCTGTCCCGCCCTCACTAAGCCATCCAGAGCAGATGCTTTCAGGCCCGTTTAGAATTCATTTCGCCTCGCAAATGCGGTCTCTCCAAGTCGATCTCGCCCTCCCGCGGCGCTCCCTCACCCAGCTAAAAAACGAATTGCCGGCCTCCAGGTGGCAAGTGCGGATGTCACGCGGCGGCTTTCACGATGGCTGCTCTCCGAGTGTCTCCGGCGCACTCGACCTGAGGCCCAGCCTGTACAATAATTTCTGCTCTTCCGGACATGCCGCGAAAGCGGAGGAAAGATTTGAACCGATTTGGAAGCCGAGAGAGCTAGATCAGGCCGGAAGAGAGTCTTTTGAGATCGTATCATTCGCTCAATCTAATAATTGCACTATCAGGGCCATGCCGCTGTTGACAGCCACTGAGTTCCAGCAATCTAAAAATGATAGGCATACTCGTCACATATGAAGTCAGCTTGGTAGAAGCTGTAGTTATCATTCTCTCCCGAACACAACACCTGCCTTGAAGGTGAATTAAGCCTCAATCATCTGTCGGTTAGTCTCATCGCTACGAGTACTCTACTTTGCCATGTCATTGTGAGATGTCACGACGCATGAGGGCGCGGGAAAAAAACTAATTTCTGACGTCATTTTTTGTGCATGCTTCCTCGAGGAAAGAGCAGCGGTGAGCCTGTCATTCTGTCCGTGATGCCGTCTATCTGTCTGTCAAGTAATCCCTGTTTGCTACGCACCGTTCATTAGTATCTTTCAAGGCACGCGAAGTCTTACTGTAATTATTATTATTTTGTTCCTCAGCGTTTTATCTCTTCATAATCTGAAAAGCGATGTCCCCACCCCCCAGATTCCTCCCCAGCAATCTCTAACCCACCCCTGTGCCTCCTCTCAGGCCTGTGGTTTCAGTCAGCATGCAGGGTGTGGTCTGCGGCCCGCCCCTGCTCCAAGACAGCTGCGGGGCCGCTAGGGACGATGCGATATTCAGTGCCAGCGGGGACAGGGGATGACTGCACCGCTGTACCGCTCAGGGCCTGTAGTTCGGAGAAAACTTGCTGCACTAATGGCGAAGTCAGTGCTCGACATGCGATGCTAGGCGCTGTCTTACAGTATCCAGCCAAGTCCTGAACCAATCCCAAAACAGGTCTCTCCGTTTTGCAGGTTGGTTAACGTCAGATAGAAGCCTGCAGTTATTATGTGGGAAACAGGTTTACTGGTCTAACATTTGGCAGCCACATTCCACACATATATACGAGTATATATTTATATGTTAATTTTATGTAGGCTATTTCATGTGGAAGATTCCCATCTTTCAAAGACCTTCCCCAGAACTATTGATGGCTGTGGTAATTCAGTTCCATAACAGCCAGCCGCTCCACCCTCGCATGTCAAAGAAGTCGCTGTCCTGGTATTCATGTTCTTGTCTTTGACCGTCGAACCAAAAGGCCATGCCATGCTGCACTGAAGTCCGGTGTCGGTTTCAGCTCAAAGTTTTCAGCTCAATGAAGTCTCTGCTCTTGGTTCTTCAAAGGGAGATTTGGGGTTTGCCCAAGTATGAGTAGCTGGCCCATTAGAAGATGGATAATGTGGTTGCCTGACAGACATTAACACGGAATGCTTCCTTTGACTATCAGGGGCTTTTCCGCAAAATATTTTGCCATATTCCATTACTGAATTGAGACTAAAATTCGAAGAGTAGCAATACAAACCATTATTGAGATTTTAGGTGGACGAAGGTATTCGATAATGCGTAGTCAAAACACTTATAAGACACTCGTGGTGACGCGCATTAGTTCAAGTTGCTAGTACTTTAAAAGCCGTTAATAGAAATTTTTCTCCAGGCGGTTTGGCTTCGAGATATCCGGTAAAACTGTTTTGTAAGCCAAAATCAGTTGTTCCTCGCCGCCATTCTACAAAGCCGTGCTGTATTTCAGCCTTCTAACACCTCTTAGAATTAATTGCAGTCACGATCCGGCCGAATGGGGCTTAAAGATCAGCTGGAACTCAGTAGATGAGGCGCCTTTTTCGTCAGCTTCGGATGCTGCGGTGATGTCGAGTGTGCCAGGATCCGGGCTAAATGCTGCGACAAGCTTCAGTGCGGGGCCCATTGAATGATCTCAAGTGGGCGAAGCCGTGACTGGCCGCAATTAGTGACTGAGCCAGGGCGACAGTTCAGTTTTTAGTTTGTGAGGCAGGCCGGCTCTCGAAGTGATTCTGTGATTCTGAACTTACAATTTAGTTTATTTACGCCGTCACATTAGTCGACGCGACGCGTTTAAGCATAGAATAGTGCAAATTTTGTCAGTTTGATTCTTCTGGGGCAGAAAACCCGCAGCTATTTTTAGTGTCCCTCCCTTCTAAAAGTAAAGCGATTAATCCAAGCTAGATAAATTTCTAACCCGATGGTGGGCGCTAAGCGATCCATTCCAGAGCATCTAGTCCATTAAGGTCTCACTGAATCGAACGCCGGACTGTCAAATACTTTTCCTCCTGTGTCCAAGCAGACAAAATCTCACCTGCAGCTCATTCCGCAAAGATCCGGTTCTGCAGTTGCGATGGTGGGCGGGCCTGAGCACAGGCATATCGCTGGTCAGTTACAAGCACTTCTGTCTCAGCCGGCTCCTTCTGTGAACACCCTCAGAGCTCGCGGGCCTTCCCTCATCGATTGTTGTGTCTCGTGCTCATTCTTGAGTCCAACGCTTTCTGTCTCTGTCCCTCCCGGTGGGTTTCATTTCACTCAATAGGGATTGAGGTCCCCAGCTAAGAGGTGGGGACTATGAATGACACTCGGATAAGTGCGAGGCAGAGCGTCGATTTTCCGCTGTCTCACAGTGGAACTCTGAGCGGACTCAACAATTTTTCCTCTTTCTTTCAATTTGAAAGGCAATCTCGGCTAGTGTTCTGATTTTATGAGAAGTAGCGAAAGACACAATGGAAAATCATGGCAATTCCACTTCAGCTTGAATGCAGTTCGACTAAAAGCGGAAGGGAACTCACTGCCTAGCTTAGTCGATGCATTGCAATGCCGTGTACTATGTTTGAGGAGCCTATTGGGTCTGAAAGTCGAGACAATTAGAATCGAGAACATATTTGTTTCCGAATTTCGATACATGACACTTAGCTACTCAAAGAGTTCTTTGGACTCATTGTTAAACCCAGTCCGAATTTGTTCGATTGCATGGGCAGTAGCAATCAAAAAGTGGTACATGGACAGCAATCTAAAGTTGAGCTTCTTTTGATAAAAGATAACGAATGCTTTTTACCTGGGGCCATCTAGGTTTTGCCAATGGATTTTCAATAATCAAGCATCCAAGATGGAGCGGCCTAGAGATCAGAGAAAAGTTGGTCGGATAACTATTTCAATAATTTTCTGTCAACGGCAGAACTAGCAATATTGGACCTTTGAAATCTGATGAGTTGCAGAGGTAAATGTCGTGGAATGACATTGACTTGCATCGATTTCTGGCTATGAGATGAGTTGAGTCAGATTCTTAGGCTGCATGCAACTCAGCATAGTGGCTGAATCTACAACGCGTTGGAAATTTTCTGGTGATTTTATGATTCATTATGGACAAGCGATTTGAAGGTCGGGGGTTCGATTCCCGACACCATTTAAAATGTTTATGCCCTTTAGCAAGGCACTTAACTCTGCATGGCTTTAGTTCACTAAGCTGTTAATTGGGTACAAGTGTTAGCTCGGATAGTTAAGTATGGGTATGGCATCCTCCCAGTCCATGGACTGAAAAGTTGTACGCAGCCTTCAGATACGCCGCGCAATCGCTGTCGGCTGCACATCTGGCTCAATCGGGGCAGGTGTAATGAGTTATTAATTGTATTTTTAATATTTAAAATCAATAGTAAGTCATTCAGGTCGCACCTATACTATAATAATCTTGCAAAACGTCATGAACTGCCTTTTTGCAGCCTCGCCCAAGGTGATGTCTGGCCAGGCGGAGTGTCGCAACCGGCACGACAACATCCCGCTCATCACTGGAGTGGTTGGCGCGCCATCATCGATAACGTCCAATCATGTAGCCTCCTTACTCAAACTGTTTGACATTCCACAGGTAGGCAAGGCTGGGATGAGCCTAATGAGCTCTCAACTTCTAGAATGACCAAATTAAGACAAAACTTCTCCCTTCCAGATCAGTTTTTTTTCAACTGCTCCGCAACTGTCCAACAAGAACAGATTCCCCTACTTTCTGCGCACGATTCCGTCAGACAAGTACCAGGCGGAGGCGATAGTCGAAATAATCAAAGTCTTCAACTGGTCCTACGTCTCCATAGTTTACGAGGACTCCAAGTATGGCAGAGAGGTTTGTTGACTCCGAGTTTTCAACCGAAGCGTTGAGAGGGGCTATACCACGAAATTATCAGACTGGGAACGCAAATTAAATAATGGTTTGCTTATCCAGCAGGTGTAAATGGACCAATGAAAGAAAAGGTGTAAATTATGCTGGCTCTCTGGTTCAGACATTCACTCAGTGAGAAAATATTACTCAGTGAAATAACTCCCGAACTCACAATGCTCCCGAACCCGCCAGGCTTTCGAAGAGCTGGAGAAGCTGTTCCGCTTGAACGGCATCTGCCCGGCCAAAGTAGAAACCCTGCCGCGAGACTCGAAGCTGGCAAAGATCAAAGACTACTATGACAAGATCGAGCGGTTGGTCAAGCATCGGAACATGTTTCAGGGCATGGGGGCATCCGGTGAGTGGAACATGTTTCAGGGCATGGGGGCATCCGGTGAGTGGAACATGTTTCAGGGCATGGGGGCATCCGGTGAGTGGAACATGTTTCAGGGCATGGGGGCATCCGGTGAGTGGAACATGTTTCAGGGCATGGGGGCATCCGGTGAGTGGAACATGTTTCAGGGCATGGGGGCATCCGGTGAGTGGAACATGTTTCAGGGCAAGGGGGCATCCGGTGAGTGGAACATGTTTCAGGGCATGGGGGCATCCGGTGAGTGGAACATGTTTCAGGGCAAGGGGGCATCCGGTGAGTGGAACATGTTTCAGGGCATGGGGGCATCCGGTGAGTGGAACATGTTTCAGGGCATGGGGGCATCCGGTGAGTGGAACATGTTTCAGGGCATGGGGGCATCCGGTGAGTGGAACATGTTTCAGGGCATGGGGGCATCCGGTGAGTGGAACATGTTTCAGGGCATGGGGGCATCCGGTGAGTGGAACATGTTTCAGGGCATGGGGGCATCCGGTGAGTGGAACATGTTTCAGGGCATGCGGGCATCCGGTGAGTGGAACATGTTTCAGGGCATGCGGGCATCCGGTGAGTACTTGAGTGAGTACTTGTGCAGCCGACAGCACAGCGGCGCATCTGAAGGCTGTCTACAACTGTTCAGTCTATGGACTGGGGTAGCCACACCACCCTCTTTTATCCCAGTTGATGCTGGTACCCATTTAACAGCTGGGTGAACTGAAGCAATGCAGAGTTATTTGTCTTGCTAAAGGACACAAATCGACACAAATACCAGTGGAAATGGGAATCGAACCTCCGACTTTTAAGTCGTAAGCCCGACGCTCAAACCACGTTTAAAATCTGGCTATAACCCTTTTAAATATTTTTAATATAAGTTTAAAAAAATTAACTGTAGCAAGATGCAAGAGTGCAACACTGAATGCCTTGAATGTTGCACTATTTCATTCACACAGATTAATGGCATTTATTTGCTTGATGGCTTGATCTTGGTCAGTTTGATTTAGTAGACGACAGATCTGAAAAAATCAAGCAACTTCGTTTGGAATTTTTAGCTAGACAAACACTTTGGCCAAGATAATGGACAATGGTCTCGACTATTTGCAGATTGTGAAGATAGCATAGGCTGCTGTCAAAGCTAACCCAATCAGTTCTCACAGCTGCCACGACCCCTGCACCCAGGTGTGGTCATATTCGGCTCAGACCAGGAGGTCGGCGACTTCATGTCGGCGGTGCGCGACCTGAACTACACGGACAGGTTCAGCTGGATCGGCTCGGACGGCTGGGGCGCCAGGCCGCTGGTGTACAAGGACAACAATGAGAGAGCGGTGAGCTGGCTTTGACCTTGGCTTGATCCTCATGTACACTATCGAATAGGCGAGTTCGCAGGCGTTTCATTTGGCGGTTCAACGACTTGAATGTCAGGAGAAATTGGATATGAGTTGGCAACGTTAAAAAGTTCATTGTATGCTTCACCTAGGACTGTAATTTAAAGTCATTTCTATTGCGCCTGTCGCCATACTTTTTAGCTCATTATGAGAATACCTTACACTGAGGCCTTTCTGATCTCAGTCTAACTCGGCAATTATAACGAATCTTCAAACCGAACCAGACGTCACTGAATTGGCATCTTTAATTACTTTCTAAACGGATATTAATCGCGAAAAACAAGCCTAGTATTTTGACCAGCGATATCCTATTGCGCTGATTAATTAGATACTGGTCTAGCAGTTTTCAAAACATCCTGTCTCGTTGTCTCTGGCTGTCTCGTCAGCTCGCTGGTTTCTAAAAGTAGCAGTTTTTTTCCGTCCTGAATTCGACCCTGTGTCCCCTTGTGATCCCTGTGAGGACATGGATTGAGGACCCAGTGATCCTCAATTATCTCTGATCCTCATGTCATGTTGTAGGGAAGTTGAAATTTTAACAGGCTACAAACAGACGGCAAAGCTTTCACTAATTACTTGACAAGATCATGTGCCAAGAAGTCAACACCTGTGCGGATACAGAAGATGCAGGCGCGAAAAATCACCACTGCGATTTACGTTTCGATAATTAGTGAGGCGTTTTCCTGCCAACAAATTCGCACCAGCGCCTCATTAGCTGCACTTTTCGACGTGCGCGAAGCGCGTAGGTGGAAGTCGAGCATGCGCAAGATTCGTGATAATCAATCTTTTCACGATCTGCGCCTGGCATTGTGGCTTCTGCTGTTGTTGTTCTCCCCACCGCAGCGCAGAGTGCTGTCCGCATGGCGCTGTCAGCAGGAATCAGCGGCTACTTATTCCTCAGTGCACGATGGGCCACATGCATTTCATCAACCCAGACACACCAGTTGTCACGGGCCTTCACGCGGTGCGGCAGCGGGTTGAGCCTGACACCATTTGGACAGTGAAAACTGCAAACCGTTTCCCATTCTCTTAAAATCTGAATTTCAGTACTTTTAAAAGTTCGGTTATAGAAGTGTAAATTTGAATGAACTTTGAGTGGTAAGTGTCACATTTATCTTGGAAAGCACTGTCGGATAGCACTATCGACAGTCACAGTTAAAAAATATTCATAAATTAGAAATCAAGAAACGAAGCGATTCATGGGAGAGGGTGAGGGTGCAGTGGGAAAAGTGGATAGAAAGATTTTCAAAAATTCTCTAGCATCACACTAGAATTCGGTGAGCAGCTATCCCAGGGGATTTAGAAGAGCTGGGCTACAATTTGTACTCGGAGCTGGCCCGATACCGCTGGCCTTTGGCGTGCTTCTCATTTCTGTGGCGAAAGCTCCCTGCAGAGAGTCCCAAAAGCAATTTAGCCGAAGGCGCTATCTTAAGGTCTGGGGCTCTGATATTTAACAGAGGCCTGTCCATGCACGCGACCCCGGCACTGACCGCTTCAAAGGCGACGACACTTTGAGATGCTCTGAATTAAGTAGTGAAGCCTGGGCCTGTGGCGAAGGGAAAAAGACGAACGGCCGAATGTGAACCAATCCCAACTGCTAAACTGAGGCGCTTCCCAAAAATGCTTTGAGTTCTCTATTTCTGCTCCAACGCTTGGTTATTGTCATTCTTTCAGTTTCTATTTCTGCAATAGAAGAATAATCCCAAAACCAACACCAAGGCTTTACCTTAAGCGTTTCGAAATTGAAATAAAAAGATCGCATGTTCGAATTACCACAAGGGGACAAATGTTTTATCCTTCAGCACAATACTTGCGGTAACCCCAATCCCATTGCTCTTGATAATTTTGCTAAGGTAGGGGTAGCAGCATAAAAGCTCAGGTAGAATTGCGAATGAGCGTGACGAACCACAGTGCATGGAGTGAACTGTCTTTGAATGGGCAGCCTAAAAGCTGGGGCCGAGCCATCTGAGCCATCTGGGTTAGCAACCGTTTCTATCTATCTCAAGCCAGCAAATTATACGAATCACAAGGTCGAAGGCGCTGTCACTGTTCAGCCGCTCGCCGGACCCATCAAAGGCTTCGAGGAGTACTTCCTGGGGTTGACACCGGCTAGCAACCATCGGAATCCATGGTTCTCAGAGTTCTGGGAGGATTACTTCGAATGCCGGCTGCCAGGCGCCACGGAGACGCCCTATAATGTGCTGTATCAAAACAAATGTGCGCCTGATCTGCGAATGAGCCCACAGGACTCCAAGTTTGCCATCGAGCCGCAGCTGCAGTTTGTCAGCGATGCCGTGATGGCGTTTGCGGTGGCGCTTAGGGTAACTCTCATCGAAATCCTACGAAGCATTTTCAGTTCGTCTCCGAATAGACGAAAACTCATTTAGTTAGGTTGGTATAAAATAGACAGAAAACTGAGGCTGCAAAATTATTGATTTTCAGAACCTCAGAAAGAAGCTGTGTACCTCAGTGGTAACGAGACAGTTCTGTATCGAGCAGCTAGCCTCGAAAGGTTCGGATCTGCTGCAGGAACTCCAAGAGGTTCGCTTCACAGGTCAGTTGTTTTTGAGCGTAGAACCAGTTACAGAAGGAAAAATGTCCACTTACAACTACTTGCAGTAGTAATGACATTTTTACAATACTCGATAGCGAAAAAAGTTTAAGGCTTTGAAGATGGCACGAGCGATTTAACACTGAATTACGCAGGTCTCACTGGCATGGACTTCCAGTTTACAAAACACTCTTTCGACGGTCCGCCGCGCTACCGGATTCTCAACTTCCAGCGGTTGCAAAAGGCTGACGCCTACCACTGGGAGGACGTCGGCCTGTTCAACGGTTCCTCGCTGATAGTGTGGCACGACCGGCTGCGATTTCGGGACGGCGTCAGTCAGCCGCCCGTGTCGGCCTGCCAGCCCGAGTGCACGGCCGACGCGAAACGTCAGATTACTCCGGGCGAGTGCCGCTGCTGGGTCTGCGTCCCCTGTCCGGAGTACGCAGTCGTCAGCAGCGACCGCGAGCAGTGCGTCGACTGCGACAAGGGCCAACGACCGTCCGCTGACCGAGCGCAGTGCGAGGATATCGCGCTGGAGTACCTGACCTACGGTCACCCCATAGCAGTTGTCGCGCTGGTGTTTGCGTCTCTTGGTGTTCTCGTCACGTGCTTCGCCATCTCTGTTTTCGTCCGCCATAGCGACACTGCCGTGGTCAAGGCGTCAGGCAAGGAGCTTTCGTTTCTGCTGCTGCTTGGCATTTTGCTGTGCTACCTGATGACATTTGTGCTTTGCGCTCGGCCCAATGACTGGCTCTGCGGCACGCAGCAGTTCGGCGTTGGCTTCGCGTTCTCCATTTGCTACTCGGCTCTGCTAATCAAGACCAACCGCATTGAGCGGATTTTCCGCGCCGGCCGAAGGACCATCAAGCGGCCCAGGTTCATCTCGCCCCTGTCGCAGGTGGTGATGTTCTGTCTCGTGACCGCTGCGCAGATTATCGTGCTGGCCGTGTGGATGCGCATCGAGGCCCCCAAGGCGGTTCGGCACTTCCCGTCTAGAGACAAGCACCAGCTGGTGTGCGCTTCGCTAGTCGGCTCGCTGTACCTGGTTGGCCTGGTGCATCCCATGCTGCTCATTGTGGTCTGCACATTCTACGCCTGTTTGACGAGAAACATTCCGGAGGCGTTCAATGAGAGCAAGCATATTGGCTTTACGATGTACAGCACGTGCGTCATCTGGCTTGGCTTTGTACCATGCTACTTCTCAACGGCAGCCTTCATTCACATTCGCATCGCCACACTATGCTTCTCGATTTCCCTCTCTGCCACCGTGTCACTGGCCTGCTTGTTTGGCCCAAAACTCTATATCATTTTGTTCCGTCCGGAGAGAAACGTTCGCCAATCTATGATGGCGAGCACGCGCAGGCAGCATTCAACTAGGGACGGCAGCGTTATGCAACATGTCAACAACAACAGCAACAGCAATTGCGGCGGTGACCAGTCACAGCAAATGCTTCTCACTACACCGATAGCAGCTACAAGGGGCAATAACTGCCAACAGCCAAGAGCTGACATCAGCACACAAGCTGACGGTAAGTCCTGACGTTGTCACGCCCAATACCAGGTAGTGGCGCCCCTCCCCGAATATAAATTAAGCCTCTGTGTACAACCAATAATTTACAATCAATGCGCATTTCTGGGGCCACATTTTCAGTGGAGCTGGTCGGTTTGCTACAAACTCCAGCCTTCGAGTCCAACGAGTCTGGAGCGAATTCCGACAGTCCGTCTCGCACCCAGTCCTCTACGCAGACGCAGCGCATCTACCGCAACGATTGCATCACGCAGACCAGCTTCCACTCGATCCGCGAGATGATGCTCAATGCGGAGATCAGCCGCAGGATCTACTTTCTGTCTGAGAGCACGGAGGAAGTTCAGCTGTGAGCTCAGTGCAGCTCACTGCAGTTTCACGACGATACTGGCCGGTTTGATTCGCTCTCAAAATCCGATCGAATTTCTCATGGAGAGACTCGAACGGTCTTAAATGATTAGCAAACAGTTTATCGATCTACTATAGCACCTTCAAGACATGCTCACTGTGGATAAAGTGCATTTGCAAGACTACACCATTCACAATCGTCTATTGTACAGTGCGTGAATCAGTTTTTATGACAATTTAAATGCAACAAACTACTCCTATTTTAGACCGCTATAATTTTGTCTAGCAACCATCGATATGGTCATCGATAACTGGATGACGCAGATCGTTGCTGCCACCACGTGCACGTGGAATCTTTGAGGCATTGAATATTTTCAAGAAATTTTACTTTTTTTCTACTCTGCTCGTTTAGCTTAGTAGTACCAGTATTTTCCAGAGCTGTTAATAAGCTTAATCGGAGTTCTTCGCAGCTTTCTGTTGCTATGATATAAAATATACTGGTGGATCCACGGTAAGACCAATCAAAGAATATTCGACTACGAAGAACGTACATATCCGTACCTGGCCTAACTTCAGACTGCATGTGAAAATTACAAGCTTAAAGTGTGCAGAAGTTTAAAATCTCAGACAGACCCGACTAACACGAGCGTAGTTTGAAGCGAACATTTAATTCCAGCTACGTTAATCGATTGGGAATAATGGAGCCAATGTATCTGCTAAGTCAATCATTGGGCTTATCTTGAGTAGGAATGAGTAATTTTAGGCATAAGTTTCTTTAAAAATGAATCAATCGAGAAATTCCTTCGCCCATTATTTAAAGCTGCACTCGCATCGAGACTGCATTTTACCACTAGCAGCTTCAGCCCTAGCTGACCATGAAAACTTGCCAGCTCTCATTGCCGACATTTCCGTTCCGATCAGCGAAATAACTTAGTGCGAGATTGAATAGCGACCGATTTGTCCAGCTTAATTGTGAGTATTGTTATTTTTAGGACTATCGAGGAACTCAAGCCGCTGAGGAAAGCCTTGCACAAGAGAACACTTCGCTTGCACACACGAAGCAGCGAAATGCGCCCTTTGCTAAGATGCTGATGACACTTGCCCGTTTTAGATTGTTTGCTGCAACGGCTTGAAGTGCAGTCGAAAAGGTAAAGACAGCCCGTCGAAAAACACCTATTGGAAGCACCTTAAAAGGCCATAGTGAAGTGCCCAGACTTGATGGTGCTGCTGCAACCTGACTGCTCTGGCAGATGCCTGCAGGTGAATCAATAAGCCAGTCAATTGTAACTTTCTGACGCAGGGTGCGTACAGCTGTTCAGTCCATGGGGGACGCCACACCCACCCTCAATAACCCCAGCTAATGCCGGTACCCGTTTACAACTGGGTGAGCTGAAGCAAGTAATGTACAGTTAAGTGTCTTACTAAAAGACAGAATTGTTCCAATGGAGTCAGGAATCGAACCACTGACCTTTAAATCGTAAGTCCGATGCTCTAACCAATGAGCTACAACAAATTATCTAAAATAGGTGAAAAAGAAGAAGCGGGACCAGCAGTTTCCATTACACATTTGTCATCTGAGTCGGCCAAGCGGCGATTTTTTTCCAAAGCAGTCTTTTGCCTGTTTGCGACAAATATGATTGGAGTGGGCTGGGGTTATGGAGGATGGGTGGGGTCAGTGTTCTGGAGTGGCTGGGGTTATGGAGGATGGGTGGGGTCAGTGTTCTGGAGTGGCTGGGGTTATGGAGGATGGGTGGGGTCAGTGTTCTGGAGTGGCTGGGGTTATGGAGGATGGGTGGGGTCAGTGTTCTGGAGTGGCTGGGGTTATGGAGGATGGGTGGGTGGGGTCAATGTTATGGAGTGGCTGGGGTTATGGAGGATGGGTGGGGTCAGTGTTCTGGAGTGGCTGGGGTTATGGAGGATGGGTGGGGTCAGTGTTCTGGAGTGGCTGGGGTTATGGAGGATGGGTGGGGTCAGTGTTCTGGAGTGGCTGGGGTTATGGAGGATGGGTGGGGTCAATGTTATGGAGTGGCTGGGGTTATGGAGGATGGGTGGGGTCAATGTTATGGAGTGGCTGGGGTTATGGAGGATGGGTGGGGTCAGTGTTCTGGAGTGGCTGGGGTTATGGAGGATGGGTGGGGTCAATGTTATGGAGTGGCTGGGGTTATGGAGGATGGGTGGGGTCAGTGTTCTGGAGTGGCTGGGGTTATGGAGGATGGGTGGGGTCAGTGTTCTGGAGTGGCTGGGGTTATGGAGGATGGGTGGGTGGGGTCAATGTTATGGAGTGGCTGGGGTTATGGAGGATGGGTGGGGTCAGTGTTCTGGAGTGGCTGGGGTTATGGAGGATGGGTGGGTGGGTCAGTGTTCTGGAGTGGCTGGGGTTATGGAGGATGGGTGGGTGGGGTCAATGTTATGGAGTGGCTGGGGTTATGGAGGATGGGCGGGGTCAGTGTTCTGGAGTGGCTGGGGTTATGGAGGATGGGTGGGTGGGTCAGTGTTCTGGAGTGGCTGGGGTTATGGAGGATGGGTGGGGTCAGTGTTCTGGAGTGGCTGGGGTTATGGAGGATGGGTGGGTGGGTCAGTGTTCTGGAGTGGCTGGGGTTATGGAGGATGGGTGGGTGGGGTCAGTGTTCTGGAGTGGCTGGGGTTATGGAGGACGGGTGGGTGGGTCAGTGTTCTGGAGTGGGCTGGGGTTATGGAGGATGGGTGGGTGGGGTCAGTGTTCTGGAGTGGCTGGGGTTATGGAGGATGGGTGGGGTCAGTGTTCTGGAGTGGCTGGGGTTATGGAGGATGGGTGGGTGGGGTCAGTGTTCTGGAGTATGCTGGGGTTATGGAGGATGGGTGGGTGGGTCAGTGTTCTGGAGTGGGCTGGGGTTATGGAGGATGGGTGGGATTGGGTCAGTGTTCTGGAGTATGCTGGGGTTATGGAGGATGGGTGGGTGGGTCAGTGTTCTGGAGTGGGCTGGGGTTATGGAGGATGGGTGGGATTGGGTCAGTGTTCTGGAGTATGCTGGGGTTATGGAGGATGGGTGGGTGGGTCAGTGTTCTGGAGTAGCTGGGGTTATGGAGGACGGGTGGGTGGGGTCAGTGTTCTGGAGTGGGCTGGGGTTATGGAGGATGGGTGGGTGGGTCAGTGTTCTGGAGTAGCTGGGGTTATGGAGGACGGGTGGGTGGGTCAGTGTTCTGGAGTAGCTGGGGTTATGGAGGATGGGTGGGTGGGTCAGTGTTCTGGAGTGGGCTGGGGTTATGGAGGATGGGTGGGTGGGTCAGTGTTCTGGAGTAGCTGGGGTTATGGAGGACGGGTGGGTGGGGTCAGTGTTCTGGAGTGGCTGGGGTTATGGAGGACGGGTGGGTGGGTCAGTGTTCTGGAGTAGCTGGGGTTATGGAGGATGGGTGGGTGGGTCAGTGTTCTGGAGTGGCTGGGGTTATCGAGGATGGGTGGGTGGGTCAGTGTTCTGGAGTGGGCTGGGGTTATGGAGGATGGGTGGGTGGGGTCAGTGTTCTGGAGTGGGCTGGGGTTATGGAGGATGGGTGGTTGGGGTCAGTGTTCTGGAGTGGGCTGGGGTTATGGAGGACGGGTGAGTGGGTCAGTGTCCTGGAGTATGCTGGGGTTATGGAGGATGGGTGGTTGGGGTCAGTGTTCTGGAGTGGGCTGGGGTTATGGAGGACGGGTGAGTGGGTCAGTGTCCTGGAGTATGCTGGGGTTATGGAGGATGGGTGGTTGGGGCCAGTGTCCTGGAGTGGGCTGTGGATATATTGACAGACTAATCAACGCGCTGCGGCAGAGGGCACCCACTTTACTACGCATTAGAAATACAACATGAGGCGGTTCAAAAACGAAAAAATGACGAAAAAAGTTAGATTTTTCCTTGCCAGGCTCTCAATACCATATAGATTTGACTACACAAATGCGAGCTTGTTATGAAACTGGTAACCACTGGGAGTTAACTGCTTATTTAGTGCATGCCGTGTATTGCTCATATTCAGCTTTAGAGTACATGTTAAAATGACAAAAATAAGCGCAAGTCGCAGGTGCAGAACTGGAGCAGAAACAGAAGAACAGCCAATTGCATCGACCCCAAGGCTTGTCAATTGTTTCAAAGTACATGGTACAAGCTAAGGGCGAGACAGATTTCAGGGTATGATTTAGCAAAAGAAACGCGCTGGAACCTGAAATGCTAAACAATAACGATTAGCACAACACTGAGGGCCACAATTGTGCTGCTGAGAAATATGAGACAGAGAGAACGCAGAGACAATGACCTACTCGAATGAGTAAATATTTGAGAACAGTGGCAGGGATTATTACAATGTGACACAACAAAAACACTTGGGCGTAGGGCAAGCTGTTTGATGGGCCAGTCTATTAGTTAATTAATTAAAGAGGGCTTACACTGGTAGTTAAACAGCATGAAAAGATAATAGGAATAAAAATAGGCCCCGCTTGAGCAGCTCCGAGTACTCAAGCCTTGCGCTTCTTAGCGGCTGGCTCATCGCTGCCATTGTTGGCGGCCGCAGCCGTGGAGCCCTTGGGCCGGCCGCGCCTGCCAGTGACCTCGTCGCCCATCTCCTTCTCGATGAGGGTGATAAGGGTGTTGCAGCGCCTCTGCAGCTCCATGGCTGTCCGCGACTTCAGGAACCAGTCGAAGCGGAACTGCGGCGTCTGGCGGACAGCGTGGCGCAGCAGCTCGTAGGCGTTCTCGGTGTCCAGGCCCAGCTTGTGCAGGTAGCAGATCAGGAAGCGGTCCTCTTCCTCCGTGAACGCCTTGCCCTGACCAGGTAAGCGAGTTACTGTTATTGTTGTTTTGTTATAATTACTTATCATTACTAATAGTAACACTAGACCCGCAGCCAGCGAGGAGGCAATTCTGCCTCGCACAATTCTACCGTTCGCAGGCACACGCTCACACAGGTGCGTACATCTGCCCTGACTTTCTCATCGCCGGCCAGTGTACACTGTCACTTTGCCCTGGAGGTTGGCCCTCAAGAGCATTAGGTGTACGACAAACCCCAAGCCTTCTCTCCGTGGCTGCGCCCCAAATGAATTCGCAGCGGAATCGAGCTCATGGACCTTGGTGCAAGAGGCAAACGCGTTAATCGCTCTGCCACTAAGCCCCATAGGTAAGCGAGTTAGATTGGCTTCAATTGTCCCTGCTGAAAATAATTAACACACTTTTGAAATGATTGTACATGGATTAAAAACTTTGGGCATTTGGCATTGATTTAGTTCACCCAGCAGTTAATTGAGTACTAGGTAATTGAGGGTGGGTGTGGCGTTCCCACAGTCTACGAACTAACCAACCACGGGAGTGCTGTCGGGTGAACATCTGGCCCAATTAGGGCAAATGAAATCAGGTAATTAGTAAATTATTTAATAAATAATAAAATAATTTAGGTTGTTCATCTTTATAAATGTCTTTAATTTGCCTATGCAAATGGGAAGATTGATCAAGGAATTGCAGAGCTATGATAAAAATTCCAAGAAACTTTTGGGTCACCCCTCGTACAACGAAGCTTGGCGTGGCAGTATATTTTTCTTACTTTGTTAGTTCCATAGTGAATCTTGAGCTGATGAAATGGAGCCCTGTAGCGGCCCATCTTGACGTCCAGGGACCGCTTGATGGCCTGCCGGCGAGCCAGCTTGGCCTCGCCACGCTGCATCTGAGTCAGAATGCGCTCATTGTCCGTGAGCTCACCATGCCGGCGCCAGAACACCTGGGCGTATTCGCGCACCTCCTCTGGCGTCTTGCCCTCCACCTCGTGGCAGATCTTGTCCAGCTGGTCGCGGCCGTGCTTCTCGTTGGCCTTGACGAATTGTTGAAAGTCGCGACGACTCCAGTTGGCAAAGCCCTGCGGATCGGGCGGTTGGCGAACTTCCATGGAGGGTCACACGACACACGAGAGTAAGTTCCCAGGATTTAGGACTGGGTCAATTTATTCAATGTATTCCAGCTCCAGACGGGTTCATTGCACAGAAATGTTAGTGTGACCAGACAGATTAACAGTGTTATCTGTCTTTTTTTTTGTATCCCCTAAAATATTAAACCAATTGCTGGGCTCAATTTTCCGCTCTATTCGACGAAAAAAATCGTAAAGGGCGAAAAAATTCGATTCAGATGTTGAACTTTCACGAAAATCGAGAAGTAGGCAGTGGGTATTCGGAATACCCCCGAGAGTCTTTCCCCAGGGTAAAAATGGCGTCGTCTTTCTACTGTTAAAGCGCGAACCTGCTCAAGCAGAGACTCCTTCTCGCGCTGCTCAGCATCGGTCAGGGGCTCGGCTTCGTCAATCTTGGCCTGCTGCTCATCGCGATCCGGCTCGCCAGGCGGCACCCGATAGTTGATGCTCTTCCTGCAACGGCGGCACATCATCTATTTTTAGTAACACGGTGAATCCCAGCTTCACAGAACCCAGGCTCCATCTCGCACTGAACTCACCGGAAAGCCAGCACCTCCTGCTCCAGCAGCTCGATAAGCCTGGACGGATAGAACTGGAAGTCCTGCACTATCGGCTGCTTGGGCGGCCTCGGCGCCTTGGGAGCCTTGGGCTCAGCCTGGCGCAGGGCTTCCTTGAAGTAGGCGTCAACTGCGTAGTTGGCCTTCCGCTCCCGCTTGGGCGGTTCGATCCAGTTGGCGGCAATGTTGGCCTGCCGGCCCCTGTAGTCCTCGCCCTCGAACATGTACGTACCAAACTGATCACCGTCAGCGTCCATGGTGAAGGAGCGGAGGTTGGACTCGCCCAGACCGGCCAGCTGCTTGTTCAGCTCGTCCGTCTTCAGCTGACTGCGCGCCAGGATCTGGTCGATGTCCTCGTCGGTGATCTCCGAGTCTTTAGAGCGGAAGATGTGCTGAGCTCCGTGCCGGATCATTGTCAGCACCTCGTCTTTGCCTAGCTGATTGGCCTTCTGGTCCACTAGGCGGCCCTGCTGGATGACCAGGCTGTCCAGGCGCAGCTTCATCTCGGCTCGCCAGATGATGCGCTCCTCGATGGTGTGCTCGGTGACGAAGCGGAACACCCGGACCTGCGAGCCAGAGGGCAGTTGCAGTGCTATTCGCATGAAACTATCATCTCAACCAGAAACCCGTCTGTACGAATTTTCGCCAGATTGTTACCTGCTTCTTCTGCCCGATACGATGCGCGCGATCCATGGCCTGCAGATCCACCTGCGGGTTCCAGTCGGAGTCGTACAGAATGACCACATCAGCCGTGGCCAGGTTGATGCCCAGGCCGCCAGCTCGGGTTGACAGGAGGAACAGGAACTTGTCCGAGTTGGGCGCGTTGAAGGCCTCGATGGACTCGTGCCGCTCCGAGTGCGGCGTCTGGCCGTCCAGGCGGCAGTAGCGCAGGCCCCTGTAGTAGCAGTAGTCCTCCAGGATGTCCAGCATGCGGGTCATCTGGCTGAAGATCAGCACCCGGGAGCCCTGATCGCGCAGCTTAGGCAGGAACTTGTCCAGCAGGACCATCTTGCCGCAGTTGTTGATGATGTGTTCGTCGGTGGTGTAGGGCGGCCCAGGCTCAGCGCCGTCGAACAGGTAGGGGTGGTTGGCGCACTTCCTGAGCTGCATGAGGATGTTCAGCAGGCGAGTCTTCTCTGTCTTGCCGGCTCCGTTAACCACGTCGATGTCCTTCATGAGCAGGCGGGTGTACATCTCGCGCTGCATGTGGCTGAGGCCAATGTAGATCTTTGTCTCCTTCTTAGGCAGCAGGGCCTTCTCTACGTCGGCTTTGACGCGGCGCAGCAGGAAAGGGCGAAGGATCTGGTGCAGGCGGCTGTGGGCGATTGTGTGATGGTCTATGTCTATGGACTGGTGCGACCCAAGTTGGTAGCCATTTTACAGCTAGTTTAACTGAAGCACTGGGGAATTGGGTGTCTGGCTTAAGGACAAAGTCGCTTTAAGGACAAGAAGGTTGTTGCTTCATGGTTAGAGCGTTGGACTCACGACTTGAAGGTCCGGGGTTCGATTCTCAATCTCGACTTTACTGGAACAATTTGTGTCGTTTAGCAAGACACTTAATTCAAAATAGCTTCAGTTCACCCAGCTTTTAAATGGGTACCAGCATTAGCTGGGATAATTGAAGGTGGGTGTGGCGTCCCCCCAGTCAGATGCGCCGTGCAATAGCTGCGGCTGTGCTGTCGGCTGCACATCTGGCCCAATTGGGGCAGGTGTAATCAATTATTATTAAATGCATTATCAAGGACAAAAAGCGCTTTCCATTAGAAACCTTAACTCCTCGGTTAGAAGTGTGAAGTTCTGAACCACTGCCCCACTACACTGGGCAGACTCATTATTATGCAGAAATGCGACTTTTTACTCACCGAATGAGGTCCTGCTGCTGGTCCAGGGACTCCGGGTTGAACCAGGAGTCGAACTCCTCGCTATTGCTGAACACATCGGGCAGCAGGAAGTTGAGGAGGGCCCAGAGCTCGTGCAGGTTGTTCTGCAGCGGAGTGCCGGTCAGCAGCAGCCGGTTAGAGGACTTGAGCTCGCGAATAATTTCGGACAGCTTGCTCTTCTCATTCTTGATGCGGTGCGCCTCGTCGATGATGATATAGCGCCAGTTGAACTTCTTCAGCAGGGCCTTCTCGCGGATGATCATCTCGTAGGAGGTGACAAGAACGTCCCAGTCTCCAGGCAGGATGGTCTCCTTGATGAGGTTGTTGCGAGTCTCCTGGTCGCCAATTAGGCAGACGGATCGCAGCGTCGGCACCCAGCGCTCGATCTCCTTCATCCAGTTCTGCAGGGTGGACTTGGGCGCGATGACCATGTGTGGGCCCGAGTGTTGCCTGTAGTGCTTCATGAAGCCAATCAGGGAGATGGTCTGCAGCGTCTTGCCCAGGCCCATCTCATCAGCCAGGATGCCGTTGATGCCGTTCTCGTACAGGGAGATCATCCAGTTCAGGCCGCGGATCTGGTAGTCGCGCATCTCGCCGTTCTTTACATACCAGGGGCTGGTGTCGAAGCGCGAGATCTCGCCCGGGTCGGCGCTCTCAGCGGCCGTCTGCGACAGCAGTTCATCGTCTTCCTCCTTCTCGGTGCGCCGATGCCGATGGTCGCCATCTTTGGACAGCTGGCGCATGAGACTGCTGCTGCTGCCAGCCTCAGCCAGCTTCAGCTTCAGCGGGCTGGTGACCTTGCGAGAGCGCGCCACGCCAGCCGCGGCTGTGCCGGTTTCAATGAAGTGGCTGAACAGCTCAGTCTGCTTGATGAGGTACTCGAAGCGCTTAGTCCTGTCATGCTCCAGCTTGTTTTCGAAGGCGGGGTCGCGATGGCCCGAGCCGGCATCTGGGGCGACGAATTTTTGCCTGGGCTTACCATCAGCACTGGGAGTCCACTGGCCAGGGTGGGAGAATAGGGGATAAGGCCATAACTTTGCTTACTATGCAGACGATAAATAATTGGCTTTTGAACCTCTACACCTTAATATACAGCATATTGGTGGTTAAGATCTTTAAAAGAAAATATTAGCATAAAAATTTCTTAAGGGATATGTGTAAACCATTTAAATTGGGAAAACTCATGATAAGCAACTAGATAGTGGAAACTTAATGCACCTTTCCAGAACTGTAACTTATCTGTTACTCTAGACAGAACTATAGCATCTATATCTTCAAAGATATACTGGTATATAATTAGAAAAAAAGAAATGGCTACATCCTGAAGCTATAGAACCTGAATTAAAATATAGCTATGGAGATTTAGGCAGCACTCATCCTCACTGTCCCATGCAAAAAATTCTGAAATAAGCCTCATGGTAACATTCCATCAGTCATCATTTGCTACTTTATGCGAATGCTACAGTGATAATAGCTGCTGACCCCAAAACTAGATTGTATAGACTGGTAATTTAAACACATTATACCATAAATTTTATAAGTCAGTTGTGAGAGTTAAATTATAAAGCAGTGATAATTTCAAATAACGCACAACTTAAATCTCACATTAAAACTGCTTTCGAAAGTTAATTTTCCTTATTATCTCTGTTTAAGTAAAAAAACTTATAAACTGAAAACTGAAAATATAAACTGAATCACAGATACAATGCAAAAAAAGTTTTTTTTTCAATGCGTTAGTCTGAGTCTGAATACAATCCATTTTGGTTTTGGTAAAAACTGCTTGGGCATATTAATAGGCCAAATGAGTAATAACTTATTGCTATCCAAGTTAGCAAAAAACTGTTTTCTTAGGCTATAATATTTTACACACAAATTACATTTTACAGTCTTGTGCACTGTGTTTTCTCTTCTGTCTATCAGAATTAAAACTTAAATGTATATACAAATATGCATACTTAGGATACATTTGGGCTTACTAATTACTCTCAATTTTGAGCTACAAATTTTAACTAATAAATGTCAATAGAATGATTTTTAAGGAAGTGTTAAAGCAATGATGGTCAAGCATTATGCAGGATGATTGTCAATATTGAACTCTAACTGGTCAGGTACAAATCCAGGTACAGAGCTTCCTATACCAGTCTAATACCACTCTAGTGTAATGCAGCAGGCAGTTAACATGTTGAGAAATTTTTAATTCAACATATTCTATGGTCACCCTTGTTTCTTGGTTGACTTTAGCTTTTTGTACCTTATATTATAAAGGAAACAGTGATTTTGTGAATTTTATACAAAGTACTAACACTAATTCATTTAAGGAAGTTTGTTTCTGCCCCTCTCCACTTTGGTTCCTGTATTGGCAAGTGTATTAGATTAGAATAGGAGACATTAAGTTTTGTTATTTGCCATTTGTCATGTGCTGATTCCTTAGCTGAATCCTGGTTCATGGTCTTGTTTTTTTTAATTCAGCATATCATAATCTATTGGATAGAAACAAACATAACTTGTATGACAATTTTTGAACTAATTATGATAAGTGCTAAAATTAAAAATTTATTTTTTACTATGTTCAAAATCAAAATTTGGAAAAGCAAAATCTACTTAGGATCGATCTTCAGTCAAATATAAAGTAAAATTCAACATAAGGCAACAATAGGCCTAAGGCTTAAACAATAATACTATTTTCATTTAAATACATTTTATCCTTAGGCCTACAAATAGATAATGAAAGGCCATTTAAAAAGCAATTCTCGTCACTCACCTCATCATCCGACATTTTTTAAAATTGACTCTGCCTGGCTGTTTGAAGCAAAGTATTTAAAATAATGCGAAGTGTTTAACTGTTAAAATTTAAATAGGCCTATAGGAGCAGTAAAGGACAGTCTAATTAATTATATAACAAATACGTATTACTTTGTAAATATATTTTAAATTTATCAGCGTTTAGTTTTGTTGATTAGTTTATCTGTGTTTTTGCTATAATTTCTATTAGCATTAACACCACATAGGCCTAGCTATATTACACAGAGCATGCAGCAAGCCCGACCACAGCTCTCAACGGAGCAGTTGTTTTTTTTTCTTTAAAAATCAAGAAAGTAACATAGTCAAAAGAGCAATAATAAACAAAAAGTGTTTCTACTGTCTTCTTTTATATTTTTGTATTTTTCTTATATTAAGTTCGGTAATTTTATGACACTTTTTGTTTAATTTAACGTTTTATACGTTAAAAAGAAAGCCGAAAGTTCATTAGAATAATGGCGGCTCGGAAACTATGTTTTAATGTGTGTCAACTGAAAATTTCTTGCATAGCGAAAAAATTGCGAATATGAACTATATTTTCATGACCGCGATGAAAATGACCATGCGCCACTAAATTATATTACAACTATACCTATTTTAAAACGTATATTTCAAACTGTATTTATCTATGTATCGTTGTTTGAATTCAAGGTAATAATTATGCAATGCGAGATATTTAGCAGTCTTGCTAGTTCATGGCTACAATGATTTCATTTTCAGAATTTTTTAAAATATACATTAGCTATCTACTATGACTTGTGTGTACATTGCCTAGCTAGGCCAGGATAATTGAAGGTGGATGTGGCAACCCCCAGTCCATAGACTGAACAGTTGTAGGGGGCCTACTCAGTCTTCAGATAGGGGCCTACACCACAATTGATAGCTGCAGCTGTGCTGTTGGCTGCATAGGCCTATCTGGCCCGATTGGGACAGGTGTAATCAGTTATTATTAATTAATTATCTGGCTATAACTAGCCCTTCTACTAGTTATAGTATAGGCCTATTAGCTAAAATTCAATAATTAAATTAAAATAATAACAATGGTAGGGGCTCCAGTGAGAATTAAAAATAAAGAATTCTATATTTTTGGTTATCTTGTGTTACAGATCTTGCTTGTCTGAGTTAAAAGACACCTCACTCATCAAAATTTGTCAAGTAATAAAAAATTTATAACAAATTTTGATCAACATTTTAGTTGTTTTCATAATTTATTTTTCCTATAAGGGGCTGTGATCCAGATGACCAGATAGATTTGACTTGGAAAACAAAAAAAATGCAATAACTTTATTTTTAATGGATTTTTTAAATTCCAAAAGCATATAGTACATTTTTTCGTTATCTACACTATTAATATTATATATATATATATCTTCTATTAGGCCTAACACTCAGCATTAAAGTATTAAATTTCGATTTTACATTGATTAGGATTACTATGCTGACAAGATGTGTTTATTTGTTTACAATATAAAACTCATTTGGCTTTAAAGAAGTGGCAAAGCCATACCTATTCCATAGCTTAACAAATAGACATCGCACAGACATAAATTTACTAGGCCTATTTACAGTCAATTGCAAAAGCCATCTGAAATGCGTAAAGGGGGTACATTAGAGAAACATGTTTCCAGGCGATTCCACTAAAGGTTTGAGTATATCATATTCTACATTAAATTCTACATTAAATTTTAATGGGATACACTTGGAAAACACTAAAAACAATGATTGAAAAAAAAAAGATAATTTCAACCAAAAAATTCACAAAGTAAAAAACAGTCTTTTACTAAAAAAGAATTGTTAACATTGATTTTTATATCATCTTTCAAATACAAGTACAAAAATGTTTCTGAATAAAAAGAATTTCGAATATATGTCAAAAGAAAGAGTCTTTCAAACTTATGCTTAGAATTAAGGTTTCATATAGAGCAGAGCCTAATGGGAATTATGTTTGGTTAACATTTAAATTTAGCATTGCTAGGCCTATCAGTAGGCCAAGCTACAACTGTGATGTTGCCTTCATATATTTTTTAATATTAATTTTAACATTAGTCTGTTGCCGATGATATTTGTTAAGCAGAAATATTTTACAGAGTGTATTGAACATGAATGTTAAAATCTCTTCAGCCGTCACAACTCATGAATGTGTCAGTCATTGTGATTGACTCTGATGATGACAATGAGCAACAGCCTATACAGCGGCAGCAGCAGCAGAGAGCACTTGTCACCCCAGCCTCCTTAGCAGCTGCAGCTGCCATAAAAGCCAGAGCAGTTGTGCCCCAGCCACCACCCCAGCATGCCAACTATGCTGGCAGCCTTCAGAGCGTCAAGCTCGGCGGCTTCGTGCCTCTCAACTGTACCGTCACCACCGCCGCCGCCAATGCCCACTCGCGCCGCTTCAAAGAGACTCCGCGAGGCCGAAAGTCCACCGGAGGTCTCTGTGTCAGCTCGGCCATGCGCCAGCTGGCCTCGCCCCCGACACCTCCGCCAACCCCGCCAGTCAAGCTACAGGCGGTGGTCAGCAACGGCCGCCTTGTGCCCTCCCCATCGCCTGCCAAGCCGCTGCCGCCAGCCGCAACCTACGAGTCTGTGATTGAGAACGAGAACAACTACATTGACTACACTGAGTACTTCTACTGCCGCGAGTTCGACCCCACGGAATCCGTGACGTCATCGGCGGCCGCTGCGCCCATCACGCAGGGGCCGTTCACCTACGCCTGCTGCGTCTGCCCCGCCCGGCTTCCCAGCGCCCACCTGGCCGCTGAGCACATCCTTGAGCACCTGCTCAGTGCCCGAATCCAACGCGCCAGCTTGTCAGCGCACACCCGCTGTCCCCGCTGCCTCCGCAGCTTCGCCACTCCGGCCCGCATGCAGCGGCACCTGAGTCGCGCCCACCCCACCTCCCAGCCGGACGAGTCCGCCCTGGTCTGCCGCGTCTGCGAGCTGCACTTCGACACAGACGCCCAGCTCGCCAGCCACCTGCACTGTGCGCATCCGCCTCGGGA
Source organism: Macrostomum hystrix (assembly GCA_950097015.1). Lineage (NCBI taxonomy): Eukaryota > Metazoa > Platyhelminthes > Macrostomidae > Macrostomum > Macrostomum hystrix. Next base: position 1,412,373 of record CATNEN010000015.1, read on the forward strand.
CATGCCCTACCGCTGCGAGCTGTGCGCCCACCGCTCCAGCTGCCACGCCGATGTTATTCGGCACTTTTACTCGTTCCACGCCACCAGCGGGGAGCTGCTCTGCCAGTTCTGCTTGAAAGTGTTCCGATTTCAAAGCGGTGAGTTGATAAAACTGTCCGGAATGAGCACCAGCAGGTCATGTGTGCTTCACTATCAAGAATAAAAATAATTTTAGGAGGGCTGCGGGCAATGGCACATCATTTACTGACACCAGACCCGCAGCTAGTGAGGAGGCAATTCTGCCCATTCCGCTGACTCCTGAGCACACACAGATACCTTGACGCTGGCACACACTCACACAGGTGCCTTGGGGGTCGGCCCTCAAGGGCGTAAATTGCACGAAAAGCCTACAAGCCTTCTCTCCGCGTTAAACGCTCCGCCGCTGAGCCCTGAGGATCGGTTTAAGAATCACCGTTTGTCCCAAACAGGCCAGATGTGCAGCCGAAGCACAGTCGCGGCGCATCTGAAGGCTGCATGCAGCCGACTGTTTAGTCCATGGACTCGGGGGGATACCACACACCCTCAATCCGATGCACTAAACACTAGGCTACGTAGTTCATAAACTTTAACAAGCCGTACCCTGATAGACAGAGACAGCACTCAATGTTGACTTCTGCGGGCTTTGACCGACCCTCAGGTCCCGGCCAGTCAGCCACCCAGTCGCTAAGCTCCTATTACACCCACCTGCGCGCACACCTGGCTGATCAGTGCGGCTCAGACGGTGACGCGAATAGCAACGCCTGCTCCCGCTGCCGGTTGCACTTCCTCAGCCGGCGGAATCTGCGGCGCCACGCCGACTCCGATCACAATGGCAAAAGCTTCAACCTATTCGAGCTGACCGCGCCTGCTGCTTCAACTGCCGCCAACTCAGCCGCGGCAGCTGCGGCCATCCGCAGTTTAAACGCGGCGCCGGCATCCAGACTGTGCGGCCTCGCTCAGCTGAAATATCGAGTCCGCAGGCAGCAATCCTGCCTGGAATGCCAGCGCCCGATGTGTCTGACAGGCGAGTTCGAATGTCTAGCATGACTTCTTAGAACAGGTGTAAACAGGTAAACAGGTGTACAGTGCAAGTGATAACAGACAGAGGGATTCCAACCATCGCAGGTCACTATCATCGCGAGTTCCTCTGCCCGGCCTGTCGCTACGTCACCTGCTGCGGCGACGCGTTTGCGCGGCACGAGAGGCGGCATCGAGCGGGCGTCGCCGGGCCGTCCGCCCTGACCAAAAGTGCTTCAAGGCCGGCGCTTGGCGAGGTCGGAGTCGGCGCTGGCAACAGCAAGTCGGCCTACGCCCTCTACTGCCGCTGCGGCTTCGTAACTGCTGACGGCGATGCCATGGCCAGGTGAGCGAGTCTACGAGATGGTTCTCATTGCTATTAGACAGTCTATTAATTATCCCAAAAGCATGACATGTCTCCAATTATCCCAATAGTTCCCAAAGCAACACCGGTCTACAATTATCTCAATAATTCCCAAAGCAATCCACCGGTCTCCAATTGTCCCAAAAGTTCCCAAATCAACACCTGGTCTCCAATTGTCCCAAAAGTTCCTAAAGCATCTATAATTCTCACCTGTGCATCAGGCACGTGGCTGTTGGCTGCCGTGTCAGCAGTGGGGTGAGTCGAGGCTGTTCCTCTGCATCAGCGGGCGCTACTCAGCGCTGGCAGGGCTACAGCAGTGTGCGCCTCATCCGTCGGGCACGTCATCGGAAAACCCGCCAGCTGAGGCGGCAGCAGCGGCTGCGCAACGCTTTGAAGCCTGCCGCAGCGCAGGACGGAGCTGCCGGACCAATCAAGGTGCCCTTCGAGGCGGTGATGGCTGATTTGGCGGTTCCCAGCGGAGTGCCACTGCTGGAGTCTGTGGGCTTGGGCAAGAGAATCGTTGCCATTTAGTAGCGCAGAGTCATCGACTGGCTTTGGACACTCCCACCGCTGAAATTTTGTATTTTGTATCTGTATTGAAATGTATCAGTGCTCCGAAAAATTATTTAAATTAGCGCTTATGCTACTTGCAGATTGTCTATCTCAGTAGTATGTTATACTCATTTGGCTTAAAAAGTAATACTTGCCCCCTATACCATGTCTGGTTAGCCGAATCTTGTATGCCATCTGCCAGCTAATGGCACGGCTTTCAAAAACAACTTCCTAACTGTCAGCAATCAGAGTTGCCTATTTGTCTCGGTGTCTTATTGTCAGATTTTTGTTAATTTAATTGAATTATAATTTAAGTAGATGATTATTTGTATTAGTCCGCATCGGGAATTTCCATGATCCTCTTGTCCCAAAGTCTTCCCCTCAGTCAATATAGCTTTTGCATCGCTGAATAAAAATAGTATTTGTTTGGCTAGCAAGGCTTGGCAGCTGATCGAATCTAGCTTATTTCCATTGCAATATTTGCACTATTTCTCGATCGCTAATGCAAGTCAGAGGGTGCTGCCCATTCTCCTATGCCTGCTTGTTGTCTATGGTATTTTTCTAACGACGGGTCCCAATGGGATCTCCAGTTTGTTGCACTTCTATGCTTATGCTTGTAAATAGTGCATCGAGGGCCCGATCTCGCGTGCCAACCTGCCTGCACTGTGCGACTGTCCTATTTATACCTGCCTGTTATTGCTAAGCCAATCTGCACATTGGCCTCTGCTATGCCACATTTCATTATCTGTAATGCTAATATATGTTGCTTGCTTTATTAACATTTGCTAGAGACACCATTTGTGTGGTCTGACCGTCCAAACTAAACTGCTTTGTTCCGAGTCATTTTATTCTCATTCGTTTCCTGCTTTCATCTGTTATTAGTATCTGGATTCCACGTTTCCTTGTGGATTGATATTCCCAATATCCCATAGGTTGATATTCCCCAATATCCCATAGATTGATATTCCCCAATATCCCATAGATTGATATTCCCAATATCCCATAGATTGATATTCCCCAATATCCCATAGATTGATATTCCCAATATCCCATAGATTGATATTCCCCAATATCCCTTAGCTTGATATTCCCCAATATCCCATAGATTGATATTCCCAATATCCCATAGATTGATATTCCTCAATATCCCTTAGCTTGATATTCCCCAATATCCCATAGATTGATATTCCCAATATCCCATAGATTGATATTCCCCAATATCCCTTAGCTTGATATTCCCCAATATCCCATAGATTGATATTCCCCAATACCTCATAGATTGATATTCCCCAATATCCCATAGATTGATATTCCCCAATATCCCATAGATTGATATTCCCAATATCCCATAGATTGATATTCCCCAATTTCCCTTAGCTTGATATTCCCCAATATCCCATAGATTGATATTCCCCAATACCTCATAGATTGATATTCCCCAATATCCCATAGATTGATATTCCCCAATATCTCGTAGATTAATATTCCCCAATATCCCTTAGCTTGATATTCCCCAATATCTCGTAGATTAATATTCCCCAATATCCCTTAGCTTGATATTCCCCAATATCCCATAGATTAATATTCCCCAATATCCCTTAGCTTGATATTCCCCAATATCCCATTTACTCTATGAAGAAACTATGCCGTGGTGGTATTCAGCACAAACATAGTAGGCAATATTTCAGAAACCAATTTCCTGCTAAATACGTACAGAAAATACAGACGTTATCTCTGGTTGGTGACTTAAAAAACGTTAGTAAACTAGTCTTCTCGATTCTCACTTCTGACCTTGGCTGTGATCCTGTCAACTGCCGGTTGCTTATCTCTGCTTGTGTCGTGTTTGGCATGTAGTCTAGACAAGAGGTTGATTGTACTGCACTGGCCTATTCGCATGCGTAGTGACGATTACAACTTGTTGAAAAGTTGATAATGACTGGAAAATTGAGACATCCGATGGAAGGAAAGCTGAACGAAAATGCGTTTAAAATAATAAATGACACCAAAGGCTAATAGGCCCGTCTGAACACATGTTGAAACTGGAAGATGACACACATTGTTTTGAATGTCTCTGTCGAGTTTCTAATTTCGCAGCCAGCTAATCTTGCCGATTAAATCTAACGCTCGCTAACTATATCGTTTTTTTTCTGCAAAGCAAACAATTGCAATCACAAAACACGCAGAAGTCTGGTTTCAGAACAGCTAGCGATAAGGCAGACAGCTATTTAGGGACAGTGGGCCCTGAAAACTGCTGATAAGCTACTGCGCTGCAGGACTGCGGAGAAGCCTCACTTCGGGGACAATAAGCTCCAGCTACTATATCCGATTGTCAACTCCCTCTGTCTCAAGTGTGAGCCATGCTGCTTGAGTTCAGCGAACTACTGGACAAGAAGCTGAGCGGGCAGCGGTGGACCGAGGCTGATGTGCAGCTGCTGGTGCGCCTCGTCAGCTCCGGCCGTCTCTCTGGGCCGCAGGTCGGGGCGGCGCTTATGCTGATCTTCATCCGCGGCTTGGACTTCCAGGAGACCGTACACCTAACCTCCGCCATGACCGCCTCCGGTGATACCCTCACCTGGCCTGAGTCAGTGAGGGCACTGGTGAGTACTAACATAGATCTGACCGCTAGTTAACCCAGTACCAGAAGTAGTAAGAAATAAGGGAACGCAGTACCAAAGGTTCTCGCACAGCTGTCAGGGAGTCCACTCGAAGAGAAGGTAGTCAAAGCCAAACATGACGATCCTAGATAAAAATTAACACCAAGAGTAAACCTGACGGCGAGTGACAAAGACCTAATTAATAACGTCACTGCCGTTCTGCGCAGGTGGTGGACAAGCACAGCACAGGCGGTGTAGGTGACATGGTCAGCCCGCCCATGGTCGCGTCGCTGACGGCCCTCGGCCTGAAGTTGCCGATGATCTCGGGCCGGTCGCTGGGCCACACCGGCGGCACCATCGACAAGATGGAGTCGGTTCCCGGCTTCAACGCCAGCCTGACCACCGAGCAGATGAGCAGCGCCATCTTGTCGGAGGTTGGCGGCTTCATCGCTGGGCAGACGGAGGCCATGGTGCCGGCTGACCGGGTGCTGTACGCCGCCAGGTCCGAGACCGCCACCATCCGCTCCGTGCCGCTCATCACCAGCTCCATCCTGAGCAAGAAGGCCGCTGAAGGCATCTCCGCCTTGGTGATGGACGTCAAGTTCGGCAGGGCCGCCTTCATGAACACATTTGAAGACGCTCGCAAACTGGCCGAGTCCATAGTGAGCTGAGCTACTGCTTCTGAGCTGTTTAACAATATGCAAGCATAGACTCAGCCAGGTGCGAGTTCTAACCAGCACACAGTCTCACTCCACGCATCGGAGACTTTTTGTCAATGGGAGGTCGATTCTGACGAACCCGTGGGACAATCGGGGTGCTACCCACCCTGTACCAACCACCTCGCTCTGTTGTGGGGTGTGAGAGAGGAGGCAAGCCGCCTCTCGTTTGGGGTCCTTCTTTTGACTGATTTCTGAGCTGCTGTCACTGTCAGTTAAGGTTCGGTAACAAGGCCCATTCTGTCGATATGAGTGAGACCATAGCGGTTCCTACGTACGTTTCCACGTATCTAGGAATTTCCAGATAACTTATCTTTGGGGACAATTCTTTTCTAGGATTCGGTGCCTAGCTCTTAAAATCAAGTAAGTGCACAATGGATACATGACAACAGTGAAAAAGAAAATAAGGCCAACATCTCTGTTCTTGAAGAAGTTCCCGAAATGCTGGATGCCGAACGGGGGGTCAACATCTCTCCTGGCAGAGCTGGTAAACGCATCTCGCACCAATGTCCCTGAGCTTGATTCTGCGGCGAGGCCACATTTATTTGGCTATTTATTTATTTATTATTGTGGCTTGTCATGCAATTTACGCCCTTGAGGGCCAAACTTTCAAGGTGCAGCGAAAGTGTAAACTGCCTGACGATGAGAAAGTCAGGAAATAAAAAAAATGTTATCATTGCAGTAGGGCTGCGGGAAATAACACATCATTTGTGACCCGCAGCCAGCGAGGATGCAACTCCTGAGCACACACGCTCACACAGGCGTGTACATCTGCCCTGACTTTCTCATCGTCTGGCAGTGTACACTCTCATTGTGCCTTGGAGGTTGGCCCTCAATGGCGTAATTTTCACGACAAGCCCCCAAGCCTTCTCTCCGCGCTGCGCCCCAGATAAATGTGGCCTCGCCGCGGAATCGAGCTCAGGGACAATGGTGCGAGAAGCAAGCACGCTAACGGTTCAGCCTCGGACCCACTGAAAGCCGGGGAGCATTTACCCTCCTGTGTGAGTGTGTGCCTGCATACAGTATCTGTGTGCTGTTCAGGAGTCAGCGGAATGGGCTGTGGGTTTACTGCCAGCAGTCCAGTGCTCACAGCCCTCCTGCAAATTCATGAACCAAACATGGCCTTTGTAAAACGTCCTCAGGAGCAGACGGGCCGCGGCTACGGCATGAAGGTGACGGTGTTCCTGACGGAGATGGACCGGCCGCTAGGCCGCTGCGTTGGCAACGCTGTGGAGGTGGCGGAGGCGCTCCAGGTGCTGAACGGAAGCGACGCGGCCTCGGCCGGCCTGTGCGAACTGGTGGCCCGGCAGAGCGGCTGCCTGCTGCGCCTAGCCGGGAAGGCCGAGTCGGACGAAGCCGGGGCGGCGGCCGTACGCAACTCATGGCGCGACGGCTCTGCGCTGCTGGCCATGCGCCGCATCCTGGTGAACCAGGGCGTCGCCGAGTCGCTGGCCGACCAGCTGTGCCAGCGTGGCAACTTTCCCGTGCGGGAGTACCTGCGCAGGATGGGGCGCGAGCCGGCGATCTCTACGCAGCTGCTCTGCCCAGCTGATGGTGCGAATTTCCGATTCCTAATGTCCCACTGGTTTATCAGCTGCTTGCAAAAGCAAATTGAATCCGTTGTGCGAAAATGTCAATACTGTTTTCTCTCAACTCATTCGATTCTCAAACTCCCCACGCTCGCAGGCTTCGTGTCGGACATTGAGGCTCTGTCCCTGGCCAAGATCTGCCACCAACTGTGCCACCCGGAGCGGCTGGGCGGCGCGCTGGACTCCGGTGCCGGACTCGAGCTGCTGGTGGCCAAAGGCGACGCTGTCAAGAAAGGTGCGCGCAATTTGTAGACTTAGCCCCGGTGGATTCGATAAAGGGTGACTATTGAGCCGATAGAGGGGCTGTGGAGCACTTTCGGGGCAACATAGAATGTGAATGCAAGGCTTCAGTGATGATCTGATGGCCAATCAGAAAGGTGGATGATTGTAGGAGCTACTGATCGAATAGCCAAATATGTAAGCAAGAGAAGGGAACCATTGGGTCGAGGACTGGTTATCGAGTCGAGAGTCATCCCAACTTCTCCATAATGCAATTTTCCCAGGTGACCCATGGGCTACCGTGTACCTGAGCGAGCCGCTGACCGAGCCGCAGCGTCAGGGCCTGGCCGCCTGCCTGCAGATCAGCGAGGAGCCGCCCAAACTGCAGCCCCTGATCCGAGAGGTTTTCCCGCTACACTGACTCGCAGCTTCCTGGCTCTGAGCCTGCCCAGCGGGCTTTATAATAGAATTGAAATCCCACCGTAGGAAATTTACATAATTAATAGGTAAAAATAACAACGGACTGAGTCTACTTTCTCGGTTGTGATTAAGAATTTGGCCAACTGGAAATTTTTAAGTTTGGATTTTTTGTAACTTTTGTTTATGCTATGCTGCTGGTCCTACAGCATCAACAAATACAATGTACTGTTGTGCACGTGCGCTTGCACTGCTCAAGTGCACTCGCCCCCCGCGCAACAAGTGCACTCGCAGTTGTTTTTGGCGTTGTTGTTTTTGGCGTTAAAGGCTCAGCGGTGTAAGCCGCTTAGCCGCCATTGTGTTGGCTGCGCGCTGGTTGGCTGGGCCGCCCTTTTTGGTCCTCGCCCCAGGCTGCCCCTCCCCCAGCTGCGCCGTGATTGGCCTGTGGGTGGCTGGGCCGGGGTGGTGGGTTGGGGTGGGGCGGGGGAGGGGGCCCCGGCCCTTGGTGAGCCGTGTCCTATAAAGGCGCGGCCGGGGGCGGGTGGCTGCCCCGTGCGCGTGTTCACGCTCTACAACGCCTGACTACTGTTTCCATAACCCGTCCCCCACGCACAAATAATAACTAAAAATAAATATCGACCACCCGGTCTGCCAGCCGCAATCAGAAGTCCGCTGCACGAAATTGACTACACGCGCGAGTGCGAGTGAACCAGAAGTAAGTCGCTGCCTTGTCTCCTTCATTTCGGGGGCTGTAGTGGGGACCGTCCGTGTGTCCTGACGCCGACTAAGGAGGGGGACTAGACCAGGTAGCCAGCCAGGGGTCACCCTGTACTGTACACCCGCTGTACTTAGACGCCAGCTCGTGCGCCCTGACGCCCCGCTGAAGGGTGATCGACATCACAGCGTCCCGACGCGTGTGCCGGCCACTTGGGTGCGTCCTGATGCCCCAGACTTAGGGTCCCGTGCGGACACTCGCGCCCTGACGCAGGCCAGCACGGGCCCGCGTACTCTGACCCTCCTAGGGGCACCCCTCCGGGAAGTCGCGAGTACAACAGTACGCTGTAGAGGGGTGAGTGGCAGAGCGGTCTAACGTCTCGCACCGGGAGACGGGACGCGTTCATGTCCCTGAGCTCGATTCCGCGGCGAGGCCGCATTCATTTAAGGCGGTGCAACGGAGAAAAGGCTTGGCTGCTTGTTATGCATAGGGACTACTATAGTAGTTGTAGCTAACTACTATTAGTCCTCGGTCGTGCAATATACGATGCCCTTGAGGGCCAGCCTCCAAAGCACAGTGAAAGTGCACACTGCGTTTCCAAGCGTATCTGTGTGCCTATGTGCTCAGGAGTCAGCGAAATGGGCAGACTTACCTCCTCGCTGGCTGCGGGTCTAGTTTTATAGAATGGTGTGCCATTGCCCGCAGCCTTCCTACAATTAAAGAAATAAATAAATAAACTATAAAGAAAAAAATATATACGCAGTAGAGGCGCATGTGAGGTGGCCAGCCAGCTGAAGGCTCCGGCGAGCAAAAGAGTTTTACTATGTAGATCTATCTCCTAGATGCATAAAAATGCACCAAATTCCACTGGTCTTAACTGGCGTCTGGGATGGCGATTGCGCAACAGTGTAAAAATGTTTCTTGATCTCAAACAGGCTTAGAAGTAATCATTCTCAGTTGGCTCTGCCTGTTCAAGGTGCGCTTCGAAAGCTTGATGTTTCGAACTTGAACAGGCCCTAGAAAGTTGCCTTAATGGTGACTTCGCTGCGGTGTCTTAAGTTGCCATGTCGTTGCCTGGTCGCGCTGAAGTACGACAGTCCAATCATAGCCAGCGTCAACAAGCTAGCGAATATTGATGCTGATGCTGAGGCAACATAGTCAGCTTTCAGCGCTCTGCAGCGAGTTGCGAGCTGGCCAGTTTCTATCAGCTGCTATATGAAGCCTTACGTTGACACACTCACACTCAATGAAGCTGTTTCCCAACTGGCTAGGTGTTCGGCGTTCAGCATCATAGGAACACTGACGTACACCTGCTGCCTCTGCAGCTTGTCGGCGACGCACATCGCCGGCCTGATGGCGAAGCGTGAGCCGTCGCTCTCCAATGAGTGGTGCGCGAACAGCGGCAGCCTCGGACGCTGAGCTGGGTGCAGGAGTCCGAGCTAATGCACTTAGAGACCGGCTACCAGCGAGCAGATCAGATTGGCCAATGCAGGAGGCGACGACATTGATGCAATTATGTTTCCATGTTCGCGATTGTACGAAAACTCTGATAATCGTACGAACTGTGACTTTCTGTAGAGTGGATGCAGCTGGATATTGGGGTGCCACTCGAGCCCCCAACTAAAAAGCTAAATGCGATTTGCTGATGAACATCCGTTGCTATTAAAACCAAACAGCACATGGTTTGTGGACGGACGTAGGATGGCTGATGCATGGGTATTTTTAGCTCTAAATGTGCGCTTGACTGTAAACAACATAGAGTGTCATTAAAACCTGAGCAGCCACCCTTTGGCATGAGCAGTCACTCGCTCCCGTATCGTGCACGAACAGCGCGCAGCCGTTCACACTGAGCTGGGCCACGAAGCGGAGCAGCGGTGAGCCTTTGGCTGCGCACTGGGAGACCTGGCCAGCTGCCAGCGAGCAGAGCAGCAGAGAAGTTCTCGCAACCGCTGTGTTACTCGTAAATGAAGAAAGTACGTATACCTTCTTCATAACAATTGAGAACTTTTGAGAATTGAGGCTTACTTATCTCCTTTACTTCCAAAATCACCTCCCAACGTCTTTTATTGCTATTAAAAAATTTAAGAATGCGTTAAAGAATAGAAATGTATTTTATTTACTGTAAGACTAAAAAGCCAAGATTGTACGTAATCTTAACGGAGTGACTCAAGAGTTAATGCAATAGCAGTTAGTGATTAACTTACAATTCAAATTAAATATTTTTATTAATAATATAAATCATTTGTGATAACGAGTCTGAGTTTCCAACCTTCGTTTTTGCTGAGCTATAGTCAGTATAAGTTCCTCCAGTTCCTGTTAAAGTACTTCTTTAAGTAGCACACAGAAGCTGTCCGCTTTCAAAATGAGGACCCTGGATCTGAGAAAATTCGACAAATAGGCATAGGCCAATTTTGATATCTACGAGTATTTAATTTTGATTTTGATTGTTGCCCCGTGTTTAGAACACAGCAACGAGGGCGTCCATTGAGGACTTTAGCAAAATGTAGGACACACGCAGGCCCCTTTGCATGAGCGCGAATATTTACAAAGTGTCCATATAAATGAATTCTGATCTAATGTGATTTAGCTGCTTCACTGATAGTAAAACTACAGAACAATTTTCTTAGTTTCTGGGAGCAGTTAGTAGTTGCGCAAAGTTAAACAATGAGATATTGATATTCAGCTTAGTGCACACAATGTCCATTTTTATCGGCCTGAAGCCGTTAGCAACCTGAGCTAGATGTTACTGAGTGGCTGCCAATGTGAAGTTCCCTCTCGGACCAATCAAATACGCAGCATCAACCGCACCTCGCGCAGCGCCAGCCAATGACGGCGCGAGTACCACGCCATGTGCTCATCGTCAGATGAGCTCCTCGTTGCGAAGAGTCCGTTCGGGTTGAAGTGCATGCAGCTGTTGAACCACCAGCCACCCCTGCCGTAGCCTACTGAGCAGGACTCGCTGCGAGAGTCACTGTCTGAGTCCATGGTGGAAAACCGCGACCCATTGTTGTGCTCCAGAGCGTCCCAGTTTACACTTGACCTGTCCCTCAGCATCTCTCGATACGTCATCTCATATTTGGTGCTGGCGTCTCCCACCTGGAATCCAGCATACTCAGCATGCAGCTCAGTCCCATTCCACAGCTTCATCTCCACTCTGAGTGTGACACCGCCTGCACTCAGCGAGTGGATGGTGGAGAGACCTGCGGGTTGATTCAGGCTAGCTGATTTTTGTAAAAAATCAAAATAGCTCATTTTAAGTTCATCTTAAAAGTTTCTCTAAAGACACAAACTGAACACTTCGACATTCGATTTACAGGTGATATTCTTTTTAAATTTTTCTAGCAAAATACAGATAACAACTTTGGTCAACTCACCGATCCAGAAGTCGGAACCATACCCGAATCCAGACTCGTACTCAGTCCAAGCCCTCTGAAAGCTCACGCCTCCGGTCACTCTCTGCTGGAAGCTCATGAACCACCTGCCGTCGGGCAGGGAGCGGAAAGCTTCATAAGAAGCAACACCAGCTCTTATCATGGTGAGAATCTTGGAGCAAGACTTATGGCTTGAGCACTGAATTGTTGCACCTGACGCCCTCATTCTCCGGGATGATATTTCTCTGGTGGAATCGAGAGTGCACTGATTGGACAGAAGAGAGGTCATCTTCCACTTCAGATGCTGCCACAGGTCCACGGGCTCCGAGCGAGCAGCGAAGCTGGGGTCAGAAATGAAGCAGCGAATATGAGTTAGATTGGGGGAAATATTTTCAGCATGCACAGTGCTTCTACCGACCTTAGACCGTCACACTGGCTGTAGCTGTAACAGTGAATCCGCAGCTGAGCAGTCTTCCAGTCTGCCGATACCATCAGCGGACCGATTGAGAAGCGAGAACTCAAGGCTGAGCTCACAATGCTCTGAGCACTCCACAGTTTCATGAAGTTGATTGAGCGAGGATACAGATCAGCAAGCTGAGACCTCACAGCTTCCAGTGTGGCCTCATCTTGCAGCAGTACATCCAGCTTGAGGTAGTACATGCTACGGCTGTAGTCATACATGACTGACTCGCTGCTCAAACTGCTGATGTTGTGGCAGAGCAGAGGCTCGATGACGAAGTAGCCCTTGATGTCGAGTCTCTGGTGCACTCGAGCAGTGCAGCTTTCGAGGTTGATCGAGCGGATGAACCGCAATTTTCGACACTGAGTAAATTTTTCGTATTTTTTCCGGTTCATTAGTACGTCAAAGAAGGCCCTTTTCTGAACCATTGGTTGGCATTCGAGACGCTGTTTAGTTGCATTCGTCACGATGTGCGCTGACAGAAGAATTTGGTCCAGAGCCTCCAACTGGGCTATGGCCATTTCAGTCCTGTGAAGCAGAAGAATATATTTATTCCGCATTCATTAAAGCTACTGTCTACTTGATAGAACACTGTAGAGTGAACTCACGCTAAATAAAAAGTGCCTCCATCCATTGTGCTTCGGATTCGGAGGCTGCCCACTGCTTCATCAGGGCTCCAAATGAACCCCACAGTGTGAACAGATGCATTTTCCCTTGCAGAGACTTTTATTTCAGTGACAGGGGCGAAGCTCACGGATCTTGGCGACAGATGGCTGAGCAGACTTTTGACATCCTCGAGCATTCTATCGTCTCTCAGCACCACAGGTATGCTCACGTACAGCTGCTGAGTGACTGGGTCGAGTCTCGGAAGCAAGCCTTCAAGGCTGTCCGTCACGCACATGACAGGCTCGACGGCCAAGTGCGGACCGTCGCTCGCTCCAGTGTCGTGCACGAACACCGCGCAGCCGTTCACACTGAGCTGGGCCACGAAGCGGAGCTGCGGTGAGCCTGTGGCTGTACAATAGGAAATCAGACAGAGCTGTAGGGCAAACATCAGCATGGGCAGTGCAAGCGGCAAATTATCCGTAAAGTGAGACATTCTCTGTTCCTTTTTCATGAACAAACTGTGCCTTAGCGATCAGTGGGGCCTATTATTTTCTAAACACTTGTTGGGTTCTTATATACGTTATGCTGGAAAGCACGGAAATTCTGATTGCCGTGGGTGCCAAGGTTTTGTGATGATCATGGATGCATCATGTCAGTTTACAGAAGTCAAGTGCGAATTTGTAACAACAATTTGCAACTGCTACACTTATTTCAAGTCGCTCAGTGCACCGAATTTGTTTTTAACAGGCTGGTTGTTTTAGCCGCGTGATATTTTCTAAGTTAGTTGTTTTGCTGCAAAGTGCAAAAACTTTAGTGCAAAGGAAGTGCGCGCTCCAAAGACATGGCAGCAATGCGCACACCAGAAGTGTTACCTATGCCGAGAGTGACACAAATTGTTTCTGAAAGCATCAAACTGTACTTTTCAGAGGCCCTTCTGCAGCTGATGGAATGCTAAAGCTGAACCTGCTCTGCTTAAAAAAACTTGGTCAACCGTTTTAAAAATTGCTGTGGCAGGCAATAATATGTATACCAACGCTGGGTTGCTCTGTGACGTCCAGTGTCACCCAGGGCTGTGTCACGCAGACACACACTCCAAGACTCATTGTCTTTGAGTTTAAACTTTCGCTGTTCCTCGCATGAAAAATGAACCAAAAAGACACAAGAAATCTTTCCTCAGCAGCGCCCAGAAAATGTGGTGTCACCGCGGAATCGAGATCAGCAGACACTTTAACCCTTCTGCCACAGCCTTTGATTTGGCATTGATGAGATATGATACAGAGTTCGTTCGTATATATATATTATAGCTTAGATAAGCCAGAGATGAGTTTTTTTAATAATCCATTGATTAATATAAAGCGCACGCGCGGGTGCTGATTATTATTCTTCGAAAATAATTGCCCTCAAAATTCCCATTATCAAAAGCAAAAGCGAAAGCAAAGACCAAGGTCTAAAAATGTTCTTGTAAAACTATCGAGACAAATATTTATGGTGAGGAAGTTGATAACTAAACAAACAAAGGGAAGAGAAAAAATGTTCGGAAATAAAATTTAAATTTAGCCAACGGGGAGAGAAATTTGCTGATTTTTTTAACACCTAAACCTTATTAGGGCAGCTGTTCTCTGATTTTAGATACCTCCGTAATATAATTAGCTAGGGCTTCAGTGGTTTCCCTGTCATCTCGTTCCATTAAATAGTTTTATTACCCAGTCAGAAATGGTAGATTTACGCACTCGCAAGACTATTTACCAAGGACTTCTATATAATAGCATCTGTTATTATATAGATGCTATTATATAGAAGTCCTTGCTATTTACGAACTATTTACAACAATTTACGCATTGATTTATGACCAAGTGTGTGTGCGCAAGACCAGCTCCTTCGGCCCATAGACAATACCCGTCTGGGATTTACTGCATAGTAGCTCAGAAGAGGGATGGCACGGAGATCAAGTGGGGCAGCATTTACCGCACAGTTGCGGAATTTATTACACACTTCAATATATTTCTTTGATGGCCTTTGGGCCATAAACTATACACGAGCTTGAGACGTTTACGCACACTTGGTTATATGTCAATGAGAATATTTTTCTAGCTTCGCCATCGGAACCATTAGAGCAGACCACAGATATAATCATTTTATTATTATATTTGTTTTATTGTCTGTGGAGCAGACAGATATTTTTTACTTCTTCAATGTATATTTATAGGCATATTTATATGCTCATATGTGCTAATATGTGCTCATATGTTTATTTCGAAAATCAGACAGCACTTTATGTTTAGCCAATCACAGGCAAAGCGATAAAACAGAACTATTAAACAGTTTGCACCTGGAGACTGGCTGGAGTAAAATATGTTCTCACAAAAGGATTCTGACATGAAGTTAAGGGAATTCATGCAAAAAATTGGAATAACGAATCGTAAGATTAGGATAATTGAAGAAATTATTGATAGGCACCAGTAGGGAACAACAAACTCTGGGCCAGTAAGAGTCGACTTACAAAATCGAACCGCTTGGCTAACGAAAAAAAACTGAATTTTCCTAAAAAGTTATTAAAAATGCCTACTCTAAGTAGACTAATTGGCACGTAAACAATATCGGTGCTAAATTCTACAAATCGGAAGATCCTAAATGTGACCTTAATAGGTGGAGCGCGACGGGGGCGGTCATTAGCTACTCATGCTGTCTGTGTGTGCTGCCACTGCAAACAGGCCAACTTAAAGCTGGTAAGCTGTTGTGTTGACAGGAGTTTAATTTTAAATTATCAACTTACTAAATGTACCTAACGGCTTATGCTAACACTATTTGCCTATTCCTGGGGGCGACTCAGGTACTTATATCCTGCCATATTTCCCTACGCTTAAATGTTTTATATATACAGTGTCTTCCCCTTTCATTGGCCAATATTTTCCTTAAAAATATGCTTCAATGAAGTTATTTATATTGCTTGACTCAAATTTAACACACAGCAAGGAGAGATCCGCCATGCTGCATCTGATTTAGCATCAGATCTTCAGCATCAGCCGCAGTTTACGAAGCGATACCCACTTTGAGCCTAAGTTAATCATCATAAACTCGTCACGTGTGTTCTCCTTCAGAGGAAATAGTCCGTTCGGGTTAAAAGTATGGCACCTGTTATACCACCAGCCACCGCGATCATACAAAAGCGAACAAAAACCGATAGCGTTGTCGTTGTCCTGGTCCATGGTGGAGAAGCGCATTCCTTTGTGGTACTCCATAGCATCGAATCCGACACTGGACCTGTTCCTCAGCATCTCTCGGTACGTCATCTCATATTTGGTGCTGGCGTTTCCCACCTGGAATCCAGCATACTCAGCATGCAGCTCAGTCCCATTCCACAGCTTCATCTCCACTCTGAGTGTGGCTCCGCCTGCGCTCAGCGAGTGGATGGTGGAGAGACCTGCGGGTTGAGTTTGGCTGGTGATGTGAATACAGGCAAAATGCAAGAGCAGTTGACACGTACTATCTCTACGCAACTTTGTGCGACAGAACTTGTACTTTTTCACAGACAGCACGACTGGTACGTGTGCTTCTGTCTCTACGTGCTATTTGCTATTCCTGTGTCTTGGAGCTGAACCAAAAGAATATTTCAGACAGGACAACCATACTCAATTCCAACAGCAAGGCCGCACTACAGGTTATACCACTACTACTCCTCTGACAGACTCCAATAGATACCAGGGCATTCTGGTTTTCTGGAAATGAGCTTGTCGACTCGCTGGCAAAGCAGTGAGGCGCTAGCTCTGCGTTGGGTCCTGACCCACCAGCTCTCATCCTCAATACGTCAGTAATCGCCAGATTAATAACAGGCCGGCAAAAACCTCCATCACACGCGACGGAGGGACAACAAAAACTGCTGCCAGTCCAGAGCGGCAGTCCCGGTCCCATCCACCCGGCTCCGGAAGGTCCTCCTGAACCAAACCTCCTGAAGGACATCCGAGCCCTCACAATGACTTTCACAGGTCATGGCTGCTATGCCAGGCACTGCTTCCTCCGGGGAGACCTTCGGAACGAGGTGCGTCCATACTGTGTGTTTGAGAATGAGGATGCCCTGTACTTCGTCTGTCACTGCCCTTTCTTTATTAGGGAGAGGCCTAACCTCCTTGGTCCGAACCCCTCCATGGATGCCGTTTGCAGATCCGAGAACATCTCGCGGCTCGTCCGGTTCCCGAGGGCTACCCGACGAGCATCGTTCTTCCCTAATGAGGAACACGCTGCAGGAAAGACCGGCCACGGACCTGCTTTGACTGGCTGCGCACCATTGGCTGAAGCGGTTTTTCAGGGATCAGTGGAATGTGCGACTGCCGCCTTCCCACTTAGTCTTCGGACCGCCCTACAGCTGAGTCAAGTAAGTGCCTAACTACTAAATTGTAGTCCTTGATAGAAAAGGTGTTTCGCAAGCTCACCAATCCAGAAGCTGACGTTGTTTCCAAACCCAGACTCGTACTCCATCCAGTTCCGCTGGAAACTGACATCTCCACTGAGTCGTTGTTGAATCGTTATGTATCTGCTTCCGTCAAGCATCAGAAAATCCTTCTTTGAGGAGTTTACTCCGACCCAGTCGGTGTCAAGCAGCCAATCACATGAAGCCTGGTTGGAACAGCTAAGTGGATTCTTAGTGAGCTCACTTTTGGACGAGAACATGTGCACCTGACTCTCCAGCAGGCACTGGTTGGAAATCATCGAAGTTACCTGCCAGCGCACATCCCGCAGCAAGTCAGCTGGTTCGGCACTCAAAGACAATCTGAAGGTGTGAGAACTTGGATTTATTGCACGAAAGCACATCAGCACGAGTATCTATAATATGTATAAAACTTAGATTTCCAACCTTAAACTGTCACAGCGATGAAAAGTATCGCAGTAAACTCTTAGATAAGTTGACTTGAAGTCCTCCAACACCTGCATTTTACCGAGCAAGAAGCGTGAACTCAAAGTCGAGCTCACAATGCTCTGAGCATTCCACAGACGCATGAAGGCGATCGAGCGAGGCGATACATCAGCCAGCTGAGCCCTCACAGCCTCCAGGACTGTGTAATCTTGCAGCACTACATCCAGCCTGAGATAAAACTTCCTACTGCTGTTGTCATAAATTACTGACTCGCTGCTCAAGCTGCTGATGTTGTGGCAGAGAAGAGGCTCCACGAGGAATCCACCTGGCGTGTCCAGCACCTGGTGAACTCGAGCCGTACAGGTGGAAGTGCTCACATTGCGAAAGAACTGCAGATGCTGGCAAAACGGCAGGTTCGTGTTCGCGTTGAGGAGCGATGCATCTTCCGCTTGCATTACAATGCGATATCTCCTTTGCAGAGAGATCCGCTCTAGGTTTATGGTTGCTATTAGAACCACTCCACCCAGAACTTCCAGAGCAAAGTTTCTCATTCGAAACCTGAAGAGTCATGGAAATACTGAAACAAATATGTTGGCTCTTCTTACAAGACGAATTCGATAACTTACGCCAACGACAACGCGGCGCCATTGTCAGTGCACCAGAGTCTCAGGTCACCAACCGGCTCGCCCCAATTCCACACGAATTCAACAGATTTGAAATCAGAATTCTCCCGAGACGAGGCGCTGATTTCCGTCACGACCGCGAATTTCACCACCTTTGGTGACAGGTTTCTAAGGCGAAAATAAACTTCAGGTAGCAAGGCATCGTCCGTCAGCATCACAGGAACACTGACGTACACCTGCTGCCTGATCAGATCGACTCTGGGAGTCAGGCTCTGCAGCTTGTCGGTGACGCACATTGCCGGCTCGATGGCGAAGTGCGAGCCGTTGCTCTCCACCGAGTGGTGCGCGAACAGCGGGCAGCCGCGCACCCGGAGCTGGGTGACGAAGTCCGAGCGAATGCACTGAGAGACCTGACCGGCTGCCAGCGAACATAGCAGCAGGGCCAATATGAAGGTGCAGATCAAAAGATTTGCTATTATATTTCTCATTCTTGTCGTGGATTTCAAATCTAATAAAATAAAAAGGCTAATTGCTTAAATTTGTTACTCACTAACATACCTTTCTACTGTTTCTGTAATTCACGATTATATATTAAACTTCGAAAGTCACTTGCTGGAAGCGACAAGTTTATGCACTGCAGATTCATTTTTAGTCATCACGAGATTTATTTGATCCAGCGACAATTTGTTCAAAATTCTGTCCGACTAGATATTTTGGTTGCGTTTGTATTAATAGAAATATTAACTTTCCACTGAATATCAGCTCGCTGACTAGCATGCTGATTTGTCTTCTATTTACTTCAGCTTTTAATTTTAAGGTACTTCGTACTTAATTTATCCCTGGCGAAATCAGTTTCTTTGTTTATTTCGGCAAATACTTATTTAGTACTTAGAGAAGACCATGAATAGCTGTCATGTGATGCATTCACAGCATGGCTTCAAAGCGAGCCTTTACTGGACATCAGTACATACGCAATGGGCCGCTGAAGTGCTACCAGTGCCAGAGGTAATCTTATTTTTCGATGTTTTGCTTAGAGATGATGGTAGCGAAGCAGCAAAGGCTGCGCTGCCTCACCTGAGAAATAGTACTGAGAGGAAAGGCACTTGATGAGAATCTGGTTGATGAGAACCAACGCCACTGTGTTTACCCGCTTTCTCCCCGAGTTCGTTTAGGCCAGAAACCTTGTGGTGCCTAGTGGATATCTAAGACAACGTTTCAGCAAACATCTTTCCTTTTTGCGGTCCAAATAGACGTGTCACTCGTCTCGATTCTGCTCCGAAAACTGCAAGACAAGACCAAGGTTCGTTAGGTTCGTAACATTCGCCCCTGCTGCATTGAGGCTGACCACAGTCTTATTACTTGCGAAGTTGACCTTCGATGGACCAAATATAAAAAGTCTCCCGCGTCCCCCTATAGGCGAAATTCTGCTACTCGGGAAGCTTTTGTCTCAAAAGTTCTGAGCGCCGTTTCTGCATGGTCCTGAAACTTCTGCGAGACCTTCACTGCTGCTATTCAAGCTGCGGCCGACATCCTTCTCAGACACACAGCTAATAGACCAAAGGCCATCTGGGATGCGGATCCTGAAATTGCGCTCGCTTGACGACGAGTCCAAAGTGCCGCTGCTCGCGATGGTCCCGACAGCGAGCATGCTTTGGCCCTCCACAATGAATTTCAACGCATCTAGGCTGCCACAATCGAGAAGTACACCGAAGAAGCAGTGTCTGAAATTTAGGTCGCCTCTGACACGTGCAAGCATGCTGCTGCATGGCGTGCTATCAACAAGCAAGGACTACTTAAGTAGATACTACGGCTCGTACTATATCACTACTATTGAGTATATAAATCTAATAATTCTTCAGTCGTCCTTGTCCACAAGGTGAGTCGGAGACCTAGACCTAGCGCAGTCGTTAGAGCTTCCTCTGTCGAAGAAAGAAAAGCCACTCTTGCTGCTCACTACCACAAAGTTCACCACGCTCCGCCTCCTGACACTGGACCTCTTCCGATTCTTGACTTCAATCCGTCTGCTCCAAGCAGTTTTAATACTGGGTCCATTTCTGCCACTGAAGTCCGTCAAGCATTGGCCACTACACACTCCGATGCCGCAGCTGGTGTTGACGAAATTCCTCCTCGGGTGCTCAAGCTCCCTGAGTTCTTGCACGTAATAACAAGCTTGCTTAATAAGCACACCATCCTTGGAGGAAACCTAGATGCTCACGCTCCAGGAAGACCAGGAAGATCTACTACCGAGCAGATCATCACCCTCCGCATCATCATCGAAGCCTTGGCTCGTCATAATGTTTATGACTCGGCTCGTCAATCGTCGCTCATCCCAATCGTGTTTATAGACTTCCGGATGGCTTTTGACTCCTCGGTGGCGCGCTCGATTATCTCCTGGTTGCTGGCCCAGTACGGGGTTCCAGCTGCCCTGGTCACTGCTGTCACTGACCTTTTCATGGACCACGCGTGCCTTCGTCGAGACTCCTGACGGTCGAATATGTCACCTCATAAAGAGTTCTTCAATATGATATCTTGGCCCCATGTCTTTTTATCTTGTTCGTCGACTACATCCTGAGACGCGCAGGATGATGATGGCTTCATCATGACAACTCGTCGAGATCCGCGCCACCCTTCCGTCACCCTCGGTGCAATTGCTTTCGCTGACGACATCGCTCTTACCTGCAAGGACCCGTGTGCTGCTCAACGCGCCGTCACCAGACTTTTCGAAAAAGCCGCTCGAGTTGGCCTGGTGGTCAATGCCCGCAAAACCGAGGTTCTCTAACCGAGGGCTATATTGCTTCCCTCGCAAAATTAAAGGTGGAAATCTTGGAAACTAAATTCCACGCGAGAGTTACGCCAGCGCTAATGATGGCTTGTTCAGTCGGAGGCAAAAATGAGTTCTGCTCGGTATCGACTACGTTGAGAAGGCTTGCATCCGCACCAATGAGGAATGAGTTATACGATTAAATTCTGCACGTTTACTGCAACCAGTTACCTGTTTTTCATGTTCCACTACAATGTTTGCTTGTATATCGACTTATTGTAAGTCTATGGTCGAGGTCCGGTTACGAGCACTTTTTCGTTCATAACTTTTGTTTTCATGGTCAGTTTTAAAATGATGTTTGAGTTTATACGGCTCGTATAAATGTAGTATCCTTGCAAATATCGAACACTGCAGAGGCTCCGTGTAGTAGAGTTATAGTTGAAAAGGATGTGCGCCGATAGCAAGCACTCGGCAGTAGATTTGCTTGAAGCGTGTATTTGTAGTAGTCTGGGCTAGCAATAATAGGTGGAGGACCCCAAAGGAGTTTTGGTTATGACTGCGCGTGGAGTTTCTATTTATAGGCGGGAGCGCGAGTGGGGGAACTTTCCAGAAGGATACCATACATGACACACGCGCACACGAGAGAAGGGTCGAGAAGATTCTGGAATAAACAAATGAACTCACGCATTATAACAAATGAGGGAAGTTTCTAGAAACTTCCAGAATAATTGCACGAGCGCCATCACACCTCCCCACCAAGCTGTGAGTGCAGCTGACAGAAAAGGAAAGGTCTATAAGTCCATTCGTAGCCGAGGCTTACGCTGTCTCACCGAGCGTCTGGGGTTGTCCGGTCCGAAAGGTGGTGGCTGAACATGTCCTTGCTCCCGCCGGCCAGGAGACGGAGGCGCCGCCAGCGGTCTGGCCGGTAACACCTGGTGACCGGCCGTTTCGTTTAGCTGAACCGGCAGCGATCCTGGTTCGCTGTCTTCCATTGACGCGTGTCGTGGTTGCAGCTGGTCGAAGTGCCGCCGCCAGACCGGGCCGTTCGAGACCACCTTGACGTTAACGCTGCGGCTACCATGCCGCTTGGTGACCACCGCGGGAACCCAGCGGCCTTCCTTCTCGCGGCGTGGTCCGTAGTAGCGCGCATAGACCGCATCTCCGACGTTGAACCCTTCTCGGATGCGAGACACCTCTTGACGAGCTCTGGACGCCTCGGCCTGCTTGGCTTGGCGATCCTGGGCGAGATGGGCCGGCGATGGTAGCAGCGTATCGATCTGCGTCCGGTTCTGCCGGCCGTTGAGGAGTTCACTCGGAGAGTAGCCATTTACTGCCGGAGTCCGTCGGTACTGCATCAGGAATTGTTGTAGAGCCCTGGCAGGTGGCAGGCTGGATTTCCTCAGGGCCTTCTTTAAGGTCTGAACCAGCTGTTCAGCCGCTCCATTCGTTGCCGGGTGATACGGAGCTCCGGTGAGGTGCGCGCTGCGCGCTGGTGTTCGCGACACCATGCTTGGAATTCCTCGGCCATGAATGCCGCTGCGTTGTCCGTGACGACGGCATGAGGGTAGCCGAAGTGGGCGAAGTCTTCTTCTAGAAGCTCGATCGTAGCCCGAGTTGACATGGATTGCGTCAGGTGTATGCACGGATACTTCGAGTAGGCGTCCGTAAGCACAAGCCAGTTGGTGCCGAGGAAGTTGACTGCGTGGTCTAGATGTAGGCGACTCCAAGGTTTCTCAGGCATCATCCACGGATGAACGGCGGCCTTTGGCGGCTGATTTTGGTGCTCGGCGCAGCTGTGGCAGCCGCGGCATAGGTGTTCGACGTCGTCGTCGATGTTCGGCCAATAGACTGCCGATCGGGCCAGCTGCTTCATCCTCTGCATTCCGAAATGTCCGAGGTGGAGAATTTTCAGCACGTCATTTCGGAGGTTCCGTGGAATTACAAGGCGACAGCCATGCAGAAGGCATCCGTTGCAGCAGGACAGCGAGTTTTTGACTTTCCGCAGGCGGGCCAGCTCAGCGTCCTCGTCTCGTCCGATTGGCGGCCAACCTTCTCGACAGTAGCGCATGGCGGTGGAGATGACTGGGTCCCTCGATGATTCCTTGGCTACGGCTGAGGCGTCAGCCGGCCGGATCTGCAGGCTCAGGACCTTGATCGCACAGACCATGTCGAAATCGGCTGTGCTCTCCTCCCCGTCGAAGTCTGGGTCGTCTCCGACTGGCAGGCGACTCAGGGCGTCCGCATTTCCGTGACTCTTCGTCTGGCGGTACTCGATTTCGTAGGTGAAATTGTGGAGCAGGTTCGCCGAACGAGCCAGTCGGTTTGCTGCCATCACAGGTGTCTCCTTTTCGGGCCCAAGTAGCGAAATCAACGGCTTATGGTCCGTGACCAGGATGAACTTTCGGTTAAACAAGTATTGGAAGAACTTCTTTAAGCCGAAGATGATTGAAAGCGCTTCCTTCTGAATCTGTGGATAGCGGCGCTGAGCATCCGTCAGAGACTTTGAAGCGTTGGCGATCGGCCGCTCGCTACCATCCGGGTAGCGGTGGAACAGGACAGCGCCTATCCCGACGTTTGATGCATCGCAGGAGAGCCCGAGAGGGAGCTCAGGCCTGTAGTGGACAAGTACGTTGTCCGAAGAGAGCTCCTGCTTGATCCAGTCGAAGGCCCGCTGCTCCGCGTCTCCCCAAATCCATGGTGTGTCCTTCCTGGTGAGGCGGTACAGCGGCTCGGAGATGGTGGCCATGCTCGGTGGCAAAAACTTTGCGTAGAACTGGACCGAACCGAGGAATGACCGGAGGCTGGACACGTCCTTTGGTGGAGGCATTACGAGTAAATCACTTTTTGGACCATCAGAATAAAAGATATGATAAAAATAAAGACTACCTTTGGGCCATCCCTTGTTGTCTATATGCTGCTCGTAGTTCTAACATAGATTAAAACGCGATTTAAATCGAAGGTAATTAGTTGCATCTATTACCTTTGTCTTGCGATGTAAGAAACCTGCATGCGAAACCATTGAGCAAACATTTATTAAGCGCTTAAAGTGATCAACTGAAGTCATCACAACATTCTTTTTTATTTATCATTTAGTGCACAAATATATAATTTGCAATGTTTAATCGGATGGGCTGTAGCAAATCAACAGTGCAATCAATTAGTTGTCTAAGTGTTCCTGTGATGCTGACGGACGATGCCTTGCTACCTGAAGTTTATTTTCGCCTTAGAAACCTGTCACCAAAGGTGGTGAAATTCGCGGCCGTGACGGAAATCAGCGCCTCGTCTCGGGAGAATTCTGATTTCAATTCTGTTGAATTCGTGTGGAGACCGGGAGAGTCCATTGGGCACCTGAGACTGTGGTTCAGCGACTTTGATTCGGCCTTCTTACTAGCGTGAGTTTGCGCTGAAAACATTCGTCATTCGCACATCAGCTCTGGTAAGATTATGACGCTACCTCGATATTTTTTTTATTTTTAGGTCTCAGACAAGTACTGGTCCCATGAAGGAATTCAATCAAGTGGCACTTTCTGCATCAATCACTCTGGGCAAGAGAGTTATGAAAATGAAATACAAGCTGGTGATGCGCAGAGAAGGTGCTCAGGAATCGAGCTTGCGAGCTGACAGCGACACAGACCTGCCATTGTGCCGACATTGATTGAGTTGTCTTAGATTTGGCATGGCAAATTTACATAAATATATTTTCATTCCTTTATAAAGTTTTGAATCAGAAAGCAGGAACGTGAATAACGAATCGTATTCTATTCTATATTTTCTTGACTATATAATGGAGGCTTCAGTATAGTCTCAGTCGATAGATTGATTAAAAATATTAACACGAAAAACCCTTTCAATGCGTCAAAAAGACAAACACCCTAAGTTCGTTATGCTCAACTCTAAAATAATTTTCATGTCTGTTCACATCTGCAGCAGCATTCGCATTTCACGAAGGTTGATCGGCGTAACATCCTCCCACCAAGTCATGTGGGAATAATCATGATAGTATATATCCTCATAAGGATACAGTCCGTTAGGATTAAAGTACAAGCAATTGTTGAACCACCAGCCACCCGACCCACGATTTTGTGAACACGAATAATTTGGAGACCAATCATTGTCGCTGTCCATAGTAGAGAAGCGCATTCCTCTGTGGTTCGCCATGGCATCGTATCCGACAGTGGACCTGTCCCACAGCATCTCTCGGTACGTCATCTCATATTTGGTGCTGGCGTTTCCCACCTGGAATCCAGCATACTCAGCATGCAGCTCAGTCCCATTCCACAGCTTCATCTCCACTCTGAGTGTGGCACCGCCTGAGCACAGCGAGTGGATGGCGGAGAGACCTGCGGAAGTTTTACGAAGTTCGTTTGCTACATCACTGCTATAGCTATGCGAATAATCAGTTTTTTGATAAATTATGAAACCAAGATAATATGTACTCTAAGCCAACGCAACTTTCATTCAAAGTGCCCTGAAACAAAATGCTGTAGTGCCTTGTGCATTCTGGAAGTTTTGCACGAAAATGGTGACATCAGTTGGTAAATAAAGTCAAACATCATAACGTCGATAAGGCATACGCTTATTCTGAAATACAACTACCAGGCGAAGCATTGTATCCCAGTAACTCACCAATCCAAAAGTTCTCTTCGTTTCCGAATCCAGATTCATAATCTTCCCAACTACGACGAAAATCAACGCTCCCATAAATTCTTTGTTGTATAGCAACAAATATTTTGTTTGCGGCAGTGACAACCAGTCCTCTGTGCAATATTTTCAGCCGTGCGATGCTAAGAAGCCTCTCGTATGAAGATCTCATGGAACTGCGGAGATAAACATCGTTTTCGTCAGTCTTCCAGGAAGAAGGAATTTCGTCAGACTTCAGCAGACAAAGATCGGGCAGCGCTGAAGTCAGCTGCCACTTCACGTGACGCCAGAAGTCAGCTGGCACAGCCCGCAAGATAAATCTGTTGATACAAAAGTGGAGCATCATTATGAATTAAAAATGCTTTTCTAATGCAAAGTAGACTTTCGTTATAACAATGTAAACAACCACACCTACTTCATGATTTGGCACTGTTTCAAGGCTCGACAAGACAGCCTTACATGGGCGGATCTCCCATCCGAAGACACATTTAAAGGGCCAATCGAGATTCTAGGACTAAAGACAGGCCTTATTATGCTCTGAGCACTCCGAAATTTCATAAAGGTGACTGAGCCAGGTGCCAGATCAGCTAGCTGAGATCTGACAGCATCTAGTGTTGCGCTGTCTTCGAGTATAAACTCCAGCTCAAGATAAAACATTCCGCGGCTGCTGTCATACATGACAGGTTGGCTGCTCAGGCTGATGATGTTGTGACAGAGCAGCGGCTCGATGAGGAAGTGACTCGGGGCATCACGTCTCTGGTTCACGCGGACCGAGCAGCTGGCGACTGTGACAATTCGAACGAGTTCAAGTTGTCGGCACAATGGCAGGTCTGTGTCGCTGTCAGCTCGCAAGCTCGATTCCTGAGCACCTTCTCTGCGCATCACCAGCTTGTATTTCATTTTCATAACTCTCTTGCCCAGAGTGATTGATGCAGAAAGTGCCACTTGATTGAATTCCTTCATGGGACCAGTACTTGTCTGAGACCTAAAAATAAATAAAAAAGATCGAGGTAGCGTCATAATCTTACCAGAGCTGATGTGCGAATGACGAATGTTTTCAGCGCAAACTCACGCTAGTAAGAAGGCCGAATAAAAGTCGTTGAACCACAGTCTCAGGTGCCCAATGGACTCTCCCGGTCTCCAAACGAATTCGGCGGATTCGAACACTTGGTTTCCTCCGATGGAGGCTTTGATGTCCGTCACAATTGCGAAGTTGACATGCTTCGGTGAAACGCTTCTGAGCCGGAAATAAACTTCAGGTAGCAAAGTATCGTCCGTCAGCATCACAGGAACACTGACGTACACCTGCTGCCTGATCAGATCGACTCTGGGAGTCAGGCTCTGCAGCTTGTCGGTGACGCACATTGCCGGCTCGATGGCGAAGTGCGAGCCGTTGCTCTCCACCGAGTGGTGCGCGAACAGCGGGCAGCCGCGCACCCGGAGCTGGGTGACGAAGTCCGAGCGAATGCACTGAGAGACCTGACCGGCTGCCAGCGAACATAGCAGCAGGGCCAATATGAAGGTGCAGATCAAAAGATTTGCTATTATATTTCTCATTCTTGTCGTGGATTTCAAATCTAATAAAATAAAAAGGCTAATTGCTTAAATTTGTTACTCACTAACATACCTTTCTACTGTTTCTGTAATTCACGATTATATATTAAACTTCGAAAGTCACTTGCTGGAAGCGACAAGTTTATGCACTGCAGATTCATTTTTAGTCATCACGAGATTTATTTGATCCAGCGACAATTTGTTCAAAATTCTGTCCGACTAGATATTTTGGTTGCGTTTGTATTAATAGAAATATTAACTTTCCACTGAATATCAGCTCGCTGACTAGCATGCTGATTTGTCTTCTATTTACTTCAGCTTTTAATTTTAAGGTACTTCGTACTTAATTTATCCCTGGCGAAATCAGTTTCTTTGTTTATTTCGGCAAATACTTATTTAGTACTTAGAGAAGACCATGAATAGCTGTCATGTGATGCATTCACAGCATGGCTTCAAAGCGAGCCTTTACTGGACATCAGTACATACGCAATGGGCCGCTGAAGTGCTACCAGTGCCAGAGGTAATCTTATTTTTCGATGTTTTGCTTAGAGATGATGGTAGCGAAGCAGCAAAGGCTGCGCTGCCTCACCTGAGAAATAGTACTGAGAGGAAAGGCACTTGATGAGAATCTGGTTGATGAGAACCAACGCCACTGTGTTTACCCGCTTTCTCCCCGAGTTCGTTTAGGCCAGAAACCTTGTGGTGCCTAGTGGATATCTAAGACAACGTTTCAGCAAACATCTTTCCTTTTTGCGGTCCAAATAGACGTGTCACTCGTCTCGATTCTGCTCCGAAAACTGCAAGACAAGACCAAGGTTCGTTAGGTTCGTAACATTCGCCCCTGCTGCATTGAGGCTGACCACAGTCTTATTACTTGCGAAGTTGACCTTCGATGGACCAAATATAAAAAGTCTCCCGCGTCCCCCTATAGGCGAAATTCTGCTACTCGGGAAGCTTTTGTCTCAAAAGTTCTGAGCGCCGTTTCTGCATGGTCCTGAAACTTCTGCGAGACCTTCACTGCTGCTATTCAAGCTGCGGCCGACATCCTTCCCAGACACACAGCTAATAGACCAAAGGCAATCTGGGATGCGGATCCTGAAATTGCGCTCGCTTGACGACGAGTCCAAAGTGCCGCTGCTCGCGATGGTCCCGACAGCGAGCATGCTTTGGCCCTCCACAATGAATTTCAACGCATCTAGGCTGCCACAATCGAGAAGTACACCGAAGAAGCAGTGTCTGAAATTTAGGTCGCCTCTGACACGTGCAAGCATGCTGCTGCATGGCGTGCTATCAACAAGCAAGGACTACTTAAGTAGATACTACTATACTACTACTATTTAGTAGATAATTCTAATAATTCTTCAGTCGTCCTTGTCAACAAGCTGACCGGTCGGAGACCTAGACCTAGCGCAGTCGTTAGAGCTTCCTCTGTCGAAGAAAGAAAAGCCACTCTTGCTGCTCACTACCACGAAGTTCACCACGCTCCGCCTCCTGACAATGGACCTCTTCCGATTCCGGACTTCAATCCGTCTGCTCCAAGCAGTTTTAATACTGGGTCCATTTCTTCCACTGAAGTCCGTCAAGCATTGGCCACTACACACTCCGATGCCGCAGCTGGTGTTGACGAAATTCCTCCTCGGGTGCTCAAGCTCCCTGAGTTCTTGCACGTAATAACAAACTTGCTTAATAAGCACACCATCCTTGGAGGAAACCTAGATGCTCACGCTCCATCTGCTTGGCGAACTTCGAAAATTGCTTCCATCCCAAAGTGCCGTCAACTAGCCTTGATAATCAGCGTGGCATTGTTCTCCAGTGTACTCTCTGCTAGCTGCTCAATTCTATCCTTCGAAACCGCTTGCTCACAGGCTTGATCATCTGCTCCTTAGCGTTCAAAGACCAGTAAGATCTACTACCGAGCAGATCATCAGCCTCCGCATCACCATCGAAGCCTTGGCTTGTCATAATGTTTATGACTCGGCTCGTCAATCGTCACTCGTCCCAATTGTGTTTATAGACTTCCGGAAGGCTTTTGACTCGGTGGCGCTTACTTCACTTAATTACTTAATTGCAGGGGGGCCTGGGGCACTTGACGCACAAGCGCAGGAACGGCATGCCCCCAAGCCGGCGAACTAGGCGGGAGTCGCCCATTGCGCAATCTAGACCCCTGAACACAGGCACCTCATACACAGCCGCAAGCCATGCGGGGAAGGGGGCGGCAGCCGGAGTGCCTCTCACCCCAGGCGCGCACACGCACAGAGCTGACCAAACCAGGGGAGGACTTAGATGCCTGAAAAGAGTAGGGACGAGAGGACCAAGCCACGCGCGCAGACGGCTGGTGAAACCTCGCCGCTCAGAGCACGCATGGCTGGTGCACACCCGCCCCACCCCCCATTACGACGCCTCACACCCGGCCCAACGCACAAACACAAACACAAACAAGCAGGCATGCTTGCAGGCAGGCAGGGGTTAAGCTATTTTTAATTAGCTTTGCTTGCACAGAATAAGGTGCATCTCCGCAAGTCACTACTTCGCAAACCTCCAACTATGCCCCGAAATAATCGTGACTTGGAGGGACAAACGAACCAGCGACCATTGGAAAGTGAGGCAGCGACATTAGCCGCTGACCCACTCACCCCCGACTCGGTGGCGCGCTCGATTATCTCCTGGTTGCTGGCCCAGTACAGGGTTCCAGCTGCGCTGATCACTGATGTCACTGACCTCTACATGGACCACGCGTGCCTTCGTCGAGACTCCTGATGGGCCAACGGTCGAATATGTCACCTCATAAAGAGTTCTTCAATATGATACCTGGGCCCCATGTCTTTTTATCTTGTTCGTCGACTACATCCTGCGACGCGCAGGATGATGATGGCTTCATCATGACAAATCGTCGAGGTCCGCGCCACCCTTCCGTCACCCTCGGTGCAATTGCTTTCGCTGACGACATCGCTCTTACCTGCAAGGACCCGTGTGCTGCTCAACGCGCCGTCACCAGACTTTTCGAAAAAGCCGCCCGATTTGGCCTGGTGGTCAATGCCCGCAAAACCGAGGTTCTTTACGTGGGAACCGAAAACAGTCCATCGCTGTCTCTCCCGAGTAGTGAGAAATCATGGCCTGCGGCGACTTTCGCTACCTCAGTTCCCTCGTCATGACCCCCGAGACCATCATCGCCGATCGAAGGACGCAAGCTGCCATCAAGCTGCGCCTGGTTTTCTCCTCTGCTTCCCCCCGACAAATAAAAGATGAAGATTTTTCATGCTGCCCTCGAAACCATCCTGCTCTACGGCCTGGAGGCGGTCCCCGTGACTCAATCGAGGGAAAGAAGTATCGACGCCTCACACATAGCCCTTCCTCTCTATGCTATCGGTATCCGCTACCCAGAGACCATCTCCAACCGTGAACTGAGGAGACGGACGGGCGCTCTTCCGGTCAGCACGCTTGTCCGTCGCAGGCGGTACATTAACAGCACCGTTTCAGAATTCGATTGTTTGAGTTTAGTAGATTTATCATGCATTTTGGCTAAGTGCGTGTGTTAGATGCTTAAATATATTAAACTCTATTAAATGCTAGTAAATTCAAACAAGAAGAAGCATGTGCTTAATTTGTCTGAAGCGTGTGTTGTGCAAATACTGACTATTTTCTGTTTAACTTAGATCTTGACTGTCAATTTTCAAAATTAAAGAATATAGACTACCGAAGCCTCACCAGCAAGGATCATGTGAAGCTGAGTGCTCGCAGGATTCCACGCCTGCTAATACCGGACCTGAAAGATCAGCGGCAGCGCGTGTGCCGTGAGACAATCTGGAGCGTGTCAGGCAACATGGTGGATGGGAAATGTTTCGACAAATTGTTGTCATTGGTGACGAGACGTGTGTGCCACATTTTTATCACATTTTTATCAAATTTTTGAGCTAGGAAAGTGCATGCAATGCCGAGGGCTTTATTGCTTCCCTCGCAAAATTAGGAGCGTGAATAACGAATCGTATTCTATTCGAGATTTTCTTGACTATATAATGGAGGCTTCAGTCTCAGTCGATAGCTTGGATTACAAATAAAAACACGCAGAACCCTTTCAATGCGTCAAAAAGACAAACACCCTAAGTTCGCCATGCACAACTCTAAAATAGTTTTCATGTCTGTTCAGTTTTACTCCCGATTCGCCGAATCCCGGTTCGCCGATTCCCGAATCGCCGATTCCTGATTCGCCGAATCCCGATTCCCGATTCGCCGAATTCCTGATTCGCCGATTCCTAATTCGCCGAATTCCCTATTCGTCTAAAAAATTGCTAAGAACATTTTGCTGAGCTAACGTACCTCATTAAAGTTTTACTTTCGGCTCTACAAGGATGTCCAGCAAGTTTTGCTTTTTCCGAAGTACGTGTGATGTTCTTCATTTGCTCACTCAATCTACGTTCCAGAAAGTTAATAAAGTTTAGAAGCAAGTTTACAAGTTAATGAATCAAGAAAGTGCATTTCATTTAAGTTAGTTTTTTAATTAATTTCAATTCAAAAGAAATAAAGTTCCAATGTTTGACCAACACTCAAAAATGGCAATGGTTATGTGGTTTAATTTTAATTTATGATAAAGTAAGATGTATTAAATCAGGATTCGGCGAATCAGGATTCGAGTCAGGAATTTCGGAAAGGCCAGGAATTTCGGCAAATCGGGAATTCGGCGAGTCAGGAATTTCGGCGAATCGGGAGTAAACCATCTGTTCACATCTGCAGCAGCATTCGCATTTCACGAAGGTTAATCGGCGTAACATCTTCCCACCAAGTCATGTAAGAATAATCCTCATAGCGTTTATCCTCATAAGGATACAGTCCGTTAGGATTAAAGTACAAGCAACCGTTGAACCACCAGCCACCCGACCCACGATTTTGTGAACACGAATAATTTAGAGTCCTATCATTGTCGCTGTCCATAGTAGAGAAGCGCATTCCTCTGTGGCTCGCCATGGCATCGTATCTGACAGTGGACCTGTCCCACAGCATCTCTCGGTACGTCATCTCATATTTGGTGCTGGCGTTTCCCACCTGGAATCCAGCATACTCAGCATGCAGCTCAGTCCCATTCCACAGCTTCATCTCCACTCTGAGTGTGGCACCGCCTGCGCTCAGCGAGTGGATGGCGGAGAGACCTGCGGAAGTTTTACGAAGTTCGTTTGCTACATCTCTGCTATACTACGGGTGTCATAAGTAATGTCACTGCGGTTGTTGTGCGGGAACCCAAAGCAATTATCATCCAAATATATTATATTCTTCTGAAAGTACATTTATTGAGAAGTTGCCACCACACCTGAGCAGCAATTTTAATGTCTATGGCCAAAACTGTCGCAAGAATTTGTTAATCAGATTTAGCAAGCGCAACGCGATGAAATCTTATTTTTGCAACGAGCAAAACTCAACATGAATCACGACAAGACGCACATCCAGTTCTACGCTTTCATTCGCTTCAAGCTTGGAAAATCTGCACTTGAAGTAGAGGAGGATCTCCGGAACACACTGCCAGACAACTGCCCAACTCGCAGGACAATTTACAGGTGGTTTCAGAACTTTACTGATCCTGGGTTCTAATTGGGAGATGCCGCCAGATCTGGACGACCATGTTCAACCAGGACAATAGAGAACATCGAAGTCATCAGCGACCTGGTCAAAGAAGATCCGCGGCAGTCTGTCAGGGAGCTAGCGGACTGCTTGGAGATTGATTTCAAGACAGTCCATCGCATCTTGACAGAGGATCTCCATCTCCGAAACGTCTGCTCGGTCTGGGTGCCCCATGACCTCACTGCGGACCAACGTCAGGCCCGTGTGAACTGCGCCAATCAGATCCGCAAGGTGTTTAGCAGCCGGGGCTTGGATGACATCCTAAACTGCCTGGTTGTTGAGGATGAGACCTGGCTCCACCTGGATGGCAAAAGCAGCAAGGCAGACAATCGCTGCTGGCTGGGAGCTCGGGACTCCAGGCTGACTGTGACCAGGAGGTCCATCTCAGACAAGAAGACGATGCTGCTGGTGGCATTCACGCCAAACAAACGAGTCTCCATCTGTACAACTCCGCCAAACACCAAGGTCGATGGCCAGTACTTCATCGACTTTGTCCGACACACTGGGAACCTCTGGCGCACGCTCCGGTCAAACCCGATTCACCTGAACGAAGTTCTGTGGCAGATGGACAACGCACGGCCCCACACCTGTCAGGCTGTTTCGGATTTTCTGGCTGGACGGCGAGTAAATCTGCTCTGGCAGAGTCCCTACAGCCCAGACTTCAACTTGTGCGACAGTTTTCTCTTTAAATGGCTGAAGGCAGACTTTTCCCAGAGAAGTTTCGCAAACCATGATGAGGTCAAAGAAGACGCGTTGCACTGGTTCCGACAGCTGGAGGAAAAACACCTACAGGCTGAGGTAGAGAAGCTGTACGAGCACTGTCAGAGGGTGATTGATATTGGGGGACACTATGTTGTTGATTGATACAGTTTCGTTCATCTGCGATTGTTAGTTGGTCTGTTTTACCCTCAGTGACAATACTTATGACACACCCGAAGTAGCTATGCGAATAATCAGTTTTTTGATAAATTGTGAAACCAAGATAATATGTACTCTAAGCCAACGCAACTTTCATTCAAAGTGCCCTGAAACAAAATGCTGTAGTGCCTTGTGCATTCTGGAAGAATGTTTTGCAGGAAAATGCTGACATCAGTTGTTAAATAAAGTCAAACATCATAATGTCGATAAGGCATACGCTTATTCTGAAATACAACTACCAGGCGAAGCATTGTATCCCAGTAACTCACCAATCCAAAAGTTCTCTTCGTTTCCGAATCCAGATTCATAATCTTCCCAACTACGACGAAAATCAACGCTCCTATTAATTCTTTGTTGTATAGCAACAAATATTTTGTTTGCGGCAGTGACAACCAGTCCTCTGTGCAATATTTTCAGCCGTGCGATGCTAAGAAGCCTGTCGCATGAAGATCTCATGGAACAGCTGAGATAAACATCGTTTTCGTCAGTCTTCCAGGAAGAAGAAATTTCGTCAGACTTCAGCAGACAAAGATCGGGCAGCACTGAAGTCAGCTGCCACTTCACGTGACGCCAGAAGTCAGCTGGCACAGCCCGCAAGATAAATCTGTTGATACACAAGTGGAGCATCATTATGAATTAAAAATGCTTTTCTAATGCAAAGTAGACTTTCGTTATAACAATGTAAACAACCACACCTACTTTATGATTTGGCACTGTTTCAAGGCTCGACAAGACAGCCTTACATGGGCGGATCTCCCATCCGAAGACACATTTAAAGGGCCAATCGAGATTCTAGGACTAAAGACAGGTCTTATTATGCTCTGAGCACTCCGAAATTTCATAAAGGTGACTGAGCCAGGTGCCAGATCAGCTAGCTGAGATCTGACAGCATCTAGTGTTGCGCTGTCTTCCAGTATAAACTCCAGCTCAAGATAAAACATTCCGCGGCTGCTGTCATACATGACAGGTTGGCTGCTCAGGCTGATGATGTTGTGGCAGAGCAGCAGCTCGATGAGGAAGTGACTCGGGGCATCACGTCTCTGGTTCACGCGGACCGAGCAACTGGCGACTGTGA
Source organism: Macrostomum hystrix (assembly GCA_950097015.1). Lineage (NCBI taxonomy): Eukaryota > Metazoa > Platyhelminthes > Macrostomidae > Macrostomum > Macrostomum hystrix. Next base: position 1,447,039 of record CATNEN010000015.1, read on the forward strand.
CAATTCGAACGAGTTCAAGTTGTCGGCACAATGGCAGGTTTGTGTCGCTGTCAGCACTTAAGCTCGATTCCTGAGCACCTTCTCTGCGCATCACCAGCTTGTATTTCATTTTCATAACTCTCTTGCGCAGAGTGATTGATGCAGAAAGTGCCACTTGATTGAATGCCTTCATGGGACCAGTACTTGTCTGAGACCTGAAAATAAATAAAAAATATCGAGGTAGCGTCATAATCTTACCAGAGCTGATGTGCGAATGACCAATGTTTTCAGCGCAAACTCACGCTAGTAAGAAGGCCGAATAAAAGTCGTTGAACCACAGTCTCAGGTGTCCAATGGACTCTCCCGTTCTCCAAACGAATTCGGCGGATTCGAACACTTGGTTTCCTCCGATGGAGGCTTTGATGTCCGTCACAATTGCGAAGTTGACATGCTTCGGTGAAACGCTTCTGAGCCGGAAATAAACTTCAGGTAGCAAAGTATCGTCCGTCAGCATCACAGGAACACTGACGTACACCTGCTGCCTGATCAGATCGACTCTGGGAGTCAGGCTCTGCAGCTTGTCGGTGACGCACATTGCCGGCTCGATGGCGAAGTGCGAGCCGTTGCTCTCCACCGAGTGGTGCGCGAACAGCGGGCAGCCGCGCACCCGGAGCTGGGTGACGAAGTCCGAGCGAATGCACTGAGAGACCTGACCGGCTGCCAGCGAGCAGAACAGCAGGGCCGGCACGTAGCTGAGAATGAGAGTGACTGCCTGAAGTCGCATTGTCATATCTTTGAGTCATTCGAAACTTTGTGGCATTTTGCGTTCAAAATGTAACTTTAATATATCTACTTTGCGGCATTAGTCACCAGCTGTTTATTTTCAGCAGGATGTGGTTCGTATGGCTAAGACACGGCTCGTTTTCGACATTTTCGACAGTTTTCGACATAAGAATAATTCAAATTGACAAGAATTTTCTTGTATACAAATGCGAAGGTGCCTATGAAGCAAATGATAGCATGAAACAAAGCTTTGCATCGATTGCTTATAAATTGTGACAAGCAAGACGTTCGTTGTGTACACAGAATCGGACCAAGGCTTATCGTTTCTGGAAATAGTTTAGCAAGCTTGTTCATCAATTGTCAATTTCATATGGAGTGATGCTGTGGTGGAGTGGGTGCTGTGGTGGAGTGGGTGCTGTGGTGGAGTGGGTGCTGTGGTGGAGTGGGTGCTGTGGTGGAGTGGGTGCAGTGGTGGAGTGGGTGCTGTGGTTGAGTGGGTGCTGTGGTTGAGTGGGTGCTGTGTTGGAGTGGGTGCTGTGGTGGAGTGGGTGCTGTGGTGGAGTGGGTGCTGTGGTGGAGTGGGTGCTGTGGTGGAGTGGGTGCTGTGGTGAAGTGCTGTTTGTCACCACACTGACATTGGGTGAACACTAAAGCTATCATGGCTTTGTCTGTTTTAAGGACTAGTTCGAGTTTTGTCTTCAGTAACTCAGGAGCTAATTACAATGTGAGAATACTTGTGGCAGTTCCTCATTTATTCGCTAAATTTGGCCTGGAGTTTTTATATGTTTGGAATGCCAAGATTTCCTGCATCGCTGGATCAAATAATTGCTACTGCGTTAAGACATTTGACGACTACATTTTAAGCTTTTGTTCGTCTTATTGTGTAGATCCCACTGAGAAATATTATGATTTTTCCTCTTCCGAGCTATACAATACCTTGGCTAGCTAGCTAGCTGAGTCTAGCTGAGTACAGCTGAGTCTAGCTGAGTCTAGCTGAGTCTAGCTGAGTCTAGCTGAGTCTAGCTGAGTCTAGCTCAGTCTAGCTGAGTCTAGCTGAGTCTAGCTGAGTCTAGCTGAGTCTAGCTGAGTCTAGCTCAGTCTAGCTGAGTCTAGCTGAGTCTAGCTGAGTCTAGCTCAGTCTAGCTGAGTCTAGCTGAGTCTAGCTGAGTCTAGCTGAGTCTAGCTGAGTCTAGCTGAGTCTAGCTGAGTCTAGCTCAGTCTAGCTGAGTCTAGCTGAGTCTAGCTGAGTCTAGCTGAGTCTAGCTGAGTCTAGCTGAGTCTAGCTCAGTCTAGCTGAGTCTAGCTCAGTCTAGCTCAGTCTAGCTCAGTCTAGCTGAGTTTATCAAAGTTTAATTATGTCGTTCTTTTGGCCATGCCAGCACCGGTAAAGACAGTTGGATTTTATGCAAGGCAAAGTATAGAGTAATGCTTTACCGTGGTTTTGGATCAGTCACACGTGCCGCCAATAAGAAATTGTACGCCAGCTCTCAATGCCTCAATGTTCGAGGTAATTATTCATTTACTTTATATTATGTTTAAATAGAGAATGTCAAACGAGAAATTAATTTGGACAACAAGGACAAGAGCAAGAGTTGTAGTACATAACACAGAAACTGGTTCCTTCGAGAAGGATTTCAGCGTTTCGGACGGCTAATCTCTCGCGACTGTGAGTAAATATTACTCAGACGTCGGTTGCGTTGTCAGGCCCGCTTATGGTTACAAATTCTAAGACACCAAACAAAAGCTATGCTATGTAAAAAATGTCAGACAAAACAAAAGTGCAGTCGCGTGCTGAAGGGCCAGAAAATAGCAGGAATTGTGTGTTGAAGAGAAAAAGCAAACGACAAATTTTAATATTTTGGGGTTGGGAACAGGTACAAGCCAGATGGAAAACAAGACCATCGACAAATTATTGGCTGGTAGTTCATAGAGGTCTGTAGCGTGATTTGCCAAGCACGTTCTGATGGAATGTACTTTAGTGCTGACTCTCGGCCTGTCAGCAATCCGAAAGAAATCCGACTGATTCGGTCGACGCTGTCGTCTAATATAGCCCTCTGAGTTCTAGATAAGGAAAGCTGTGCTCAATTTAAGAATTCGAAAAGCATGCCTTTGCCACTGACTGCTTCGAGCATTTTCTGATTGAAATTTTGTTTCATTTCTAGTTACCAAGCTCGATTTTCTTAAAACCGAACGCAGCAAATAGAGCACGAAAGACTATAGTTTGCCGAGCAGTGCCATCTTGAAGTGTTTTCTATCAAACAGATATGGGCCAGGCATCTTGGGTATGCATTTAGAAACTTTCTACTAGCAATATAGCAGAAAATGACTTGGAGACAATTAAAAATCTGCTTTTATAAAATGTCCCAGTAAAATTTGCAGCTCCGCACAAAACGTTGGTTATAAGATGCTACAGATTTGAAGGAACACAGCGTTGTTTCAAAGCAGTCTTAGCTGGGCTGTTCAGCAACGCCGCTCCACGTCACTTCTTGCGCTTGTTGACGGAGTTCATGACCCACTCCAGGCCCTGCTGGATGCCCTCGCCCTTCAGGGCTGAGCAGCCCTGGATTTGCCACGGTCGATCTCGAATGGAGATCAGGTTGAGCCCCTTGGAGATCTCGTCCGCCCTGCTGGCGCCCATGAGGTCCTGCTTGTTGGCGAAGATGAGCACGGGAACGCCCGAGAGTTTCTCCTCCTCGAGCAGCTCGAACAGCTCCTCGCCGGTCTCCTCGAAGCGCTTCTTGTCCGAGCTGTCAATCACGTAGATCTGCGCGACAGAATGTGAATTATTTTTTCACGAAAACCGGTCATTCGGTTTGGGAGCTGTCGTGAAGTAGGCAGTGGGCATTTGAAATGCCCCGTGATCTTTCCCCAGGGGGAAAATAACATGCTCTTTCTACTGTTAATGGCTCATGTGTGTGTCGGCCACGAGTCCATGGACTAAAAGCTGTACATAAGCTGCTGACAGTTAGACTAAATCTGTGCGCAAACGTTAGCTAAGCGTTTCAATGGGAGAATTAGTAGACCTGAGACACTACAAACAACGGCAGCAGGTGCATGTTAAGAGCCTTACTAGAACATCAGTGTTGTCAAAGTAGTTCTTCCAATACGGCCGGATTTTACGTTGGCCTCCAATGTCCCACACGTTCAGCTTGAAGCCCTGAGACTGAACACTCTTGATGTTGAACCCCTACAGTGAATTAAGATAGATAAAATATATAAATTTAAATCAGTCTTGCAAGTCAAAGCGAGACTATCCGGTTAGTTGTCAAGACAAGCTAACCTGAGTAGGCGTGATGTGACTGATGTCCTCGGAAGCAAGGGCCTTGAGGATGGTTGTCTTGCCGGCATTGTCCAGGCCCAGAGTCAGGATGCGGACCTCCTGCTCCGGCTTGGCCTTGAGGTTTCGAAGAAGGCTTAGCAGACCCTGCAAATTTTGAAATATACTTACAGTGGTGATTAAAATACAAAAGACAATATGCACAGAGAGAGCATACTTACATATAGCAAAAAACACTATTTTATAGTTCTTTAGGTAAACAGAAACATGCTAAAACTTAAAATGCCTAAAATCATTGACAGAAACACTGGTAGATGCAGTGTTTTACAGTGCTATTTAGTCCTGTAAATTTTAGTATGTTTTAATCCTGTTAGTAGTTTTATAACTAAAAATAAAATTAGAAAACTAGACATTCATTTTCTAATTGGGACGATGGAGGAGATGGGGATGATAAAACACAGCAGGTGTTCATCCATTTTCGGCAAAAGTGTCAAAGTCAGCGTGCAGGGCGAGAACAAAGTTGAAATTTAATTTTTATACCCCCAAAACAAAAGAATGGTTCAGCGCATGAAAAAAAATACGGTTAAGACTTAACTTTAAAAAATCATTTAGGTCTGTAAAGTAGCAGATAAATAGTTACATTTAAGTCTTTGAGTCTTGCATTCAATGTAAATTAAAATGCAAGTATAAAGAAAAATTAAGATTAGAAATTCCTGTTAATCCAGTCATCATTTATAGCCCTAAAATGTAAGCTTCAAAAAATTAGTTTGCTAAGTTTACAAAATAATTTGAATACATATCAGGATGCTCTTTTAGTATGAAATTGGCTACACTAAAGTATTAGTTATCCGTAGATTATCCAAAAATTTTAAAGCCATTGCTGTCAGAGACAATACGCAAAAATGGAGTCGCATATTTAAGTTAAACTAGCGCTAAACTGCATCCAACAATGCTAGTTAATAGTTTATTGGCAAGTTGTAAAAAATAGGACTCTAATTTAAAAAATAAGAAAATAAAAAAAGTAATGTGTAATAGCAAAGCTACCTTACGTTGATTTTTTGTTTTAATCGATAACTCAGCAGGCATTTAATTTAAATTTTCAGGCCGACTTGTTACGAAGTTGAAGAAATCTGCAATGAATGAATTACTAATAAAGTTGGCATTTGGCTAGATGTAAAACAAGGATAGATAAATCTAGCTGCTATGAAGTATCGCTAAACTAAATATAAATCTAAACATTAGAAAGTGTTAAGAACTATGGTGAATTTTTATCAAAATAATGTCAAGACGACTTATGTTGATATATATGTTACTTTAGTAATCCTTGAATAGTATATAGAGCAAAGTGGTATGTGAGCGTTTGTTCTTTAGAAAGAAAGAAAGGAATGGATTAAAGTTGACAGTTTTTTAGTTGGTGTAGGAATAAAATTAGGTTGTGCTGACTAAATTATTATAAACCAGAATCACGAATCAATATGTTAATGTATTGGGTTAAATGTGCTATATATTCTGTGCTAGGCCTAGCCTATATGTCATAATAGCAAAAGCAAATTAGATAGGCAGATAGGCCTAGCTGTAGCCTATCAAACAAAACATGGCATCCAATAACCATAGGGTCTAACTAATTGTACAGCTAGTGTTGATCATGGCATCATGCTGGGTGTACAAATGCAATCCACTTTAGTAACCATCACTTAGGCCTAGCCTTTGGTTCAGTAACAACTGCTTTGGCCAATGAATAATAGGCTAACTCATACGCCACATTTACATTGTAATACTTTATAGTAAGTTCATTTTATCCAAGTAAAAACTAATCAATATTGAGTAGCTAATATTCTTCATGCCATTAATATGGTTTAATTGCTTTTTGTACTTAGTTTTCTTTTCTGACTCTAACATTTTTACTTTTACATATACAACACATAAATGCATACACAGTACACATTTGTGCTTTCTTATAACCCCTAATTCCTACTAAATAATCAGTCAGAGTCTTAGACAAAAAATATGTAAACAGCTTGATTTTGAAATATAAATATAAATTTATTACTGTATTTAGCTTTTTGAAATTAAAGACTAATGACCATATTGTAAGGCTAACAAGAATAGGGTCAAAAAAACCTTCAGGCTCTAAGGCCTTACGGTCAGTATATTTATTTGTTAACAATTGTAGAGTGGTGGGTATTGCATATGCATCGATGCAGTTGCATGTTGCAACCCTATAATTCAGTGTGGGCATGAGCATTACATGCTCTGAAATGAACAATGATATACAAAACCTGCAAAGCTCACAGTATATAACTAGATCAGATCAGATAATATGTTATAGAACTAGTTATTATTGAAGTCGTTGTTACTGAAGTAGACTGTCACCCAGTGTACAACAGGAAACTAAAGTTGAAACTAAATTACACACTTAAAATCTCTTTGCACATTTATAAGTTAAATGAAGTTTATTTCACATTGAAAAATTAATTTATAAAAGTTAAAACAGTGTACAAGTCTAGCCTCTAGACCATCTGCAAAAAAGTAAATAGGCAGTGAAACAATGTCAATTTTCTCTTATTAACAACCTTACTTGTTTCTATTACTCACTCACTAGAGCTACACATGCATTATACCTGCCTTGACCTTAGGCACAAAGTGTACATGCCAAGAATAAAATAGACAAGTATATGTAAAAATGCACTTCAAATTTTTGTATACAGCACCAAAAATAAGTTTAGGTAGGATTAAGTAGTTTTTTGGATATAAAGGTCTTATAAAAATCATTATTATTTCTAGATATATAAAATAATAAAAATTTAAGTCATGTCTATTCAAAAACTTTTATATACACAAAAAAGGTTTGTTAAAATAAATGAATTTGACAGAATTTATAATATTTATAATATTTTACATACAAAAAATATTTGGCGCATTTAAACAAAGAGAATAGGTACAAATTTGACTTTAAAAATGATAAAAGCATCCTTACTACACTAGTAAAGATATAAGTGTGAGAAATTTCAAGAATGAGTCTTTGACAGTGACAGATTATTGTTATATTTTTTAAAGCCTTTTTTGATAAATTTTTTTATTAAAAAATCTCTCAAACAAATCCATTCCCATTACAAGTACCTTGATAAATTAACCTTGCAAATGCACCTACTCCACCTAAATACAGAATATTTTTTCTATTCCTACTTCCTCCCTAGCTATAGACTTAAGGTAAGCCACTATGATAGTTAATGATTTTTTGTATTTTTCCCATTCCCACTTCCTCCCTAGCCATAGAATTAAGGTAAGCCACTATGATAGTTAATGATTATTTGTGGTAATTATAGCTATGGCAAAATACTCCATGCTACTATTAGCAATAGTATTGCTGTGATTTTTATCATATGTGGACAGTTTTTTATAATTTCATGCTGATTTCAAGTGGTGTAAACCCACTTAATTTTTTTAACTTTGCTACAACAAAGTGCCTAAGGGCAGGATACTCAAGTTCATTTTATGTAATTCAACTGTACTATAATACAATATAATATCTAAATTTTGTACTCATATCTACTATATTTCTATGCAATATAAATATGCACACCATACAAGTACCATCCTAATGTTTTTTGTATTCATGAGCATTTTGAGTCAATGTTTTTGTCTTCATATGAAAAATTTTTATTCTAAATTTTATTCTAACTGCAACTAATTATTAAAAAAAATTAAAGCAATACCTATTGGCTAGCTATACATAGGAATCTTATGCAAACATGTAATAAACCTTAAAAATTAAAATACTGGCTTAAAAGTGGCTTTAAGAACTTCTTCAACTATGATCATTCATTATTGAAATTTTATGTAGTATTGACCATTTTTGTCACCAAATATTTTTGCATCAACTAAAGCACTGAATTTAACTTCAGCTAGACCCAAACAGCGAACTATGCTTGTCTGCAAAGCCATATGCCAATAGTCATGAGCCATACTCAGCTAGATCTGTCACACACCCAGCAGCAGGCATTTGGCACTGGTCCCGGCATGGTGGCCACCCTGTGCTGCCCGCTCTCCGCCTCTGAGAAGCGACAGAAATTTCTTCACCGCTTGTTCCATTTCCGTCAGATGGACTTTGAATATGCGCTATGGCAGATGCTCTATCTGTTTGTGTCGCCGCAGAAAGTATATAGAAATTTCCAGTATAGAAAGCGTGAGTGTACTATATTTTTTGTTTGTAAAATGGCCCCAAACTACTAGAATAGATTTTGGTCCTGTTAAAGTTTTTTAAAATAATCAATCAAATACTCATAGTAGTTAGAAAAGCATATATTTCTCTTCTTGCACCGTCACACAGAGACTCGAAACCAATGGGCTCGCGATGATCCAGCCTTTCTAGTGCTGCTGTCTGCAGTTCTGCTGGTCACGTCACTAGCCTTTGGCCTTGTGCTGCGTCTGTCATTCTTAGAAATTCTCAAACTCATGCTGTGGATTGTATGCATCGATTGCATCGGCGTTGGCGTTGTCATAGCAACGCTGTTCTGGCTGCTGGCCAATCGGGTATTCAAGGTGCCGGGCTCCGGTTCCGCGCTGCAAGTTGAATGGGCCTACGCCTTTGACGTTCACCTGAATGCCTTCTTCCCACTGCTGGTTATTCTTCACCTCATCCAGCTGCCGTTTCTTTATCGTGAGCGCCAATTTTAAATACCGATCGTTGTAAGTTAAAATAAACAAATTCAAACCCGCTAATGTTTTCTACTTTTTCAGCTGTACTTTACCACGAGTGGTTTGTTTCGTCACTGCTGGGAAACCTTTTCTGGCTAGTGGCCATTGTCTACTATTTGTACATCACCTTTCTAGGATATCGAGGTGAGTGCGAAGCCGCACCTGATTTTCATTCATCTCATTTTAGCACCGAGATTATGGAGGGTAGGCAAGCGTGGGGAAACTGCAGTGAATCATTGAGATACTAATGAAAAGAGGAAGAAACTGCAGTGGAAGGGTGAGAAACTGTAGTGGAAGGGTGAGAATCTGTAGTGGAAGTGTGAGAAACTGTAGTGGAAGGGTGAGAAACTGTAGTGGAAAGGTGAGAAACTGTAGTGGAAGGGTGAGAAACTGTAGTGGAAAGGTGAGAAACTGTAGTGGAAGGGTGAGAAACTGTAGTGGAAGGGTGAGAAACTGTAGTGGAAAGGTGAGAAACTGTAGTGGAAGGGTGAGAAACTGTAGTGGAAGGGTGAGAAACTGTAGTGGAAGGAGGGGGGGAGAAACAGCCGAGCAGAGGGGGGGAGAAACAGCCGAGCAGAGGGGGGAGAAACAGCCGAGCAGAGGGGGGAAGAAACAACCGAGCAGAGGGGGGAGAAACAGCCGAGCAGAGGGGGGAGAAACAGCCGAGCAGAGGGGGGAGAAACAGCCGAGCAGATGGGGGGAGAAACAGCCGAGCAGATGGGGGGAGAAACAGCCGAGCAGATGGGGGGAGAAACAGCCGAGCAGATGGGGGGAGAAACAGCCGAGCAGATGGGGGGAGAAACAGCCGAGCAGATGGGGGGAGAAACAGCCGCGCAGAGGGGGGAGAAACAGCCGAGCAGAGGGGGGGAGAAACAGCCGAGCAGATGGGGGGAGAAACAGCCGAGCAGATGGGGGGAGAAACAGCCGAGCAGAGGGGGGAGAAACAGCCGAGCAGATGGGGGGAGAAACAGCCGAGCAGATGGGGGGAGAAACAGCCGAGCAGATGGGGGGAGAAACAGCCAAGCAGATGGGGGGAGAAACAGCCGAGCAGATGGGGGGAGAAACAGCCGAGCAGATGGGGGGAGAAACAGCCGAGCAGAGGGGGGGAGAAACAGCCGAGCAGAGGGGGGGAGAAACAGCCGAGCAGAGGGGGAGAAATAGCATAGGAGGGGTGAATAGTCAGTGGACAGTACTCTCACTGCAATCCTGATTCGGTGGTCGTCAATCGCTGGCCAACCCACGCGGCATTTCAGCGCTGAGTTTCCTTCGCGGCGTGAACGCCATCCTGTACCCCATCACCCTGCTGTGCATTGTGTTCCTGGTGTCTGTTCTGTTCCGCTGGAATTTCACCAAACTGTTGGCTGATTTCTACAAGTATCGCATACGCTGAGTTGATTAGCGTCTTTAATTTTACGTAGAGTTACCGGACAAAACTGGACAATTCACTTCTTAAGTATAGATTTTATTATTCTCATTTCTCCTCTTATTCATGCGTGTTAAACGCATAACTGCACTACTGTTAGTAGCTGGGCACCTTTGCTTACTGTTAGCTAGTGTTATTATCGTTTGCTATGTGCTTTATAATTGTATCGCTTTATTTTTCCACTCTGATCCGTTAAGAATTGTTTCAAAGTCACTTGAATTGGGTCAAAGGTGTACTGAAATATGGCCGACTTTTGTGTCCTGCACATGTACAAACCTGTCAATACAAATAGCCATTATATATTCCCCTATTTGTTTCATTTGTTATGCAAATGCTTTGCTTTCTAGATTTGATTGGTTGACAGTTTTTTTAAATTCCTTTTGAATTCGATGAATATTTTAGATTTTAGATTTAGAATTTTCGGTGGCCGGATGTTGACGATTGCACGGGTCGAATTGATTGCGGAATCGAACTCCCGACGCTACTCACTGGCCGCTTACTACACAATAATATTAATTATTCAGGTTTGCCGCAGGCTGTTCATGTACTAGCTGTGTTTGTACCTGTAGGATAAAAGTATAAACTGTGCATGTTCAGTGATAATCTAATTTATTGGCTAATTAGTAAGCCTTTTCCCCGCCAGTTGGCTTTATTTACTTACTAATAACTTATACTACTACTGTGAGTAGCAGCATTGAAGTCTTATCTGTGTTATCCAATTAGAAATTGAAATTTTCTGTTGAATTTTTTTAATCAAGGGTAACCCACAATGAGAAGTTCGTTATAAACGAGCAAGTAATTGGATCGCAATTTATATTGAATATGTAACACTCTTGAGTGTGCATTCACACTGCACTACAGGCGCACATATTGTATCTGGAATCTGTTGAGTATAACTATTAATGTTACCATGCTGTCCTAACAAACTGCCTGGTCTTGTTGCTTTATTTATTCATTGCCTGTTAGAAGATGGTATACAGTAGAAACCCGTAAGTTAGTTAATCTAAGACTTTGCATTCACCGTTGCTTCAAATCAGCAGAAGTTTGTGTTTGTCCATGGACTGAACAGCCTTTAGAAGGCTGCGTCTAGGCCCTAGACTATGCATTTCTATCTCTGCTGGCTATCTGTTCACAACAGCTTCTCTAGGGGATTTTTTTATGGAATTTTTTTTTTGGAACTGTGGAATTTTATGGAATTTTTATGGAATTGGAGAATCAAATTGACCTTAATTGTCCTTCAGATTGCTGCCAAGTCTGGGCAAAATGCCTGTTAGCAGTGCCAGAACAATTTGATTCGTCTGAGAGCTGAGATCCGCGCTAGCAGACCAATGTCCACGGTGCTAGTGTGCGTTGGCCAGTGCGGCAACCAACTGGGGGCCGAGTACCTGTGCCGCCAGCTTGCCAACGAGCCCAGCGTTGTGGCCGACGCCCTTGGCAATGTTCGCGCGGTGTTTGTCGACTCGGAGCGAAAAGTGGTGCAGTCCATGTACCGGCGTTATCCGGCTCTCCGGGGCCGAGTGCCCGATGCCAACTGCGTCACTGCTAGGTCTGTCACTCTACTTGATTGTCACTCATCTGTTACTTATCTGTCACTCAGCTGTCACTCTACCTTCATTGTCTCTCACCCGTCACTCAGCTGTCACTCTACCTATATTCTCACTCACCTATCACTCTGCCTTTATTTTCACTCACCTGTCGCTCTACCTTGATTGTCACTCACCTGTCACTCAACTGTGACTCAACCTTTATTTTCACTCACCTGTCGCTATACCCTGATTGTCACTCACCTGTCACTCTACCTTGATTGTCACTCACCTGTCACTCAGCTGTCACTCTACCTTTATTTTCACTCACCTGTCACTCTACCTTTCTTTTCACTTACCTGTCACTCTAACTTCATTGTCTCTCACTTGTCACTCTACCTTAATTGTCACTCACCTGTCACTCTACCTTGATTGTCACTCACCTGTCACTCTACCTTGATTGTCACTCACCTGTCACTCTACCTTGATTGTCACTCACCTGTCACTCAGCTGTCACTCTACCTTTATTTTCACTCACCTGTCACTCTACCTTGATTTTCACTCACCTGTCACTCAGCTGTCACTCTACCTTTATTTTCATTCACCTGTCACTCTACCTTTATTTTCACTTACCTGTCACTCTAACTTCATTGTCTCTCACTTGTCACTCTACCTTAATTGTCACTCACCTGTCACTCTACCTTGATTGTCACTCACCTGTCACTCTACCTTGATTGTCACTCACCTGTCACTCAGCTGTCACTCTACCTTTATTTTCACTCACCTGTCACTAACTTCATTGTCTCTCACTTGTCACTCTACCTTAATTGTCACTCAGCTGTCACTCTACCTTGATTTTCACTCACCTGTCACTCAGCTGTCACTCTACCTTTATTTTCATTCACCTGTCACTCTACCTTTATTTTCACTTACCTGTCACTCTAACTTCATTGTCTCTCACTTGTCACTTACCTTAATTTTCACTCACCTGTCACTCTACCTTTATTTTCACTTACCTGTCACTCTAACTTCATTGTCACTCACCTATCACTCTACCTTGATTTTCTGTCAACCTGTCACTCTATTTTGATTGTCACTCACCTGTCACTCTACCTTGACTGTCACTCACATGTCGCCCAACACAGACAGGGTCGTGGCAACAACTGGGCCTACGGCTATTCGGCCAGCTCCGACGAAGCGCTATCAGCTGAGCGCCTCGTTGAGGACTGTATCCGTCGAGTTGGCGAGCAGTGCGATTATTTCTCAGGCGTGCTGCTGACGCACTCACTGGCTGGCGGTACCGGCTCCGGTCTGGGCACCCGCCTGGCCGAGTGTCTGCGTGACAACCTCGGCCTCCAGCTGCTCGCCCACTGCTGCGTGCTGGCTGACCGTGACACCCCGCTGCAGAACTATAACAGCCTGCTGGCCCTGAGCCGCGTGGCTGGCTTGTCAGACTGCCTGCTGCTGTACAGGAATTCACCGGATGCCTCGCCTATCAAGGTAGCAGCAAGAAACTCTGAACTGTTTCTTCTCTGACCTAGTCAGATCATTTAGTTTCATTTCAATATGCCGTTTTTATATCCCATAAGCTTCCTACATAAGTTCATAAGCCCCACCCCAAACTGGCCACGTATTCTAAGCTTTTCCTTTGAGATCCGTTTCTTCCTCACAGATCTCAAGATGTTTCATCCCACGGACCCAAGCCGTTTCTTCCCAGATCCAAGAATGTGTCTTCCCAGATCCAAGGATGTGTCTTCCCAGATCCAAGGATGTGTCTTCCCAGATCCAAGGATGTGTCTTCCCCAATCCCTAGATGTTTTATCCCATGGACCCAAGCCGTTTCTTCCCAAATCCAAGGATGATGTGTCTTCCCAGATCCAAGGATGTGTCTTCCCAGATCCCTTGAAGATGTTTCTTCCCAGATGCCTTGTAAATCTTGCCAAATCCCTTGAACATATTTCTTCCCAGATTCCTTGAAAATGTTTCTTCCCAGATCCCTTGAAGATGGTTCTTCCCAGATCTCTTGAAGATGGTTCTTCCCAGATCTCTTGAAGATGGTTCTTCCCAGATCTCTTGAAGATGTTTCTCCCCATATCCCAATGCGTTTCTTCCCAGGTCCCTCGAAGATGTTTTTTTTCCCAGACATCAACATGTTTCTCCCCAGATCCCAATACTTTTCTTCCCAGATCCAAGATCCTAAAGTCAGATCTCGAATTCTGCCCGGATCCAAAGTTTCCCCCAGATCCAGCATGTTAGCAGTGATTTCAATAATGACGGACTTCGATGGCAGGTGAACGAATCCGTGGCCACCCAGCTGTGCCGCCTGCTGTCGCCCTGTCGCAGTTTGTACAAATCTTGCCGACTGGGCGGAAACGAGCTGGCCGAGCTCAGCCGCTCCTGCTGCCCGCTGCCCGGCCTGAGCCTCCTGCGCAGCGCCACGGCCGACGACCTGCCCGGCCTCCTGCGCTCTCGGCCGCGCCCAACTGCCACCATCGCCGCCGTGGCCGTGCTCCGATCCGCTGCTCCCGCCCGTGTCAGGGCGCCGAAGTCGGCAGACTGCGCCGCTTTGAAATCCTACCTCAGACCCGTTGAGTACAACGCCTTCCCCGTGGACTACTGGATGGACGGCGGCGGTGGCGGCTCCGGCAGCGTCACACTGGCCTACAATTCGGCCTGCATTGTAGACTGGCTGGTTCCCATAGCAACCAAGAGTGCAGCCCAGTTGAATGCCGGAGCATACGTGCATCACTACGAGAGATACCTGCCAGATGCCAGGCAGGCCTTGCGACTGGCGACCGAACAGTTTGCCGACCTCATCGATGGCTATAGATCGATGGCCTCCAATTAATAAATTGAATTCTTCATAATTTTTTACAGAATCATTTTCCGTCCACGTGCTGTATTTAAATATACTAAACAATTATTTTTACATTTGTGGTTCGATTCGTGTACTCCCTTTCGATTGGAAGCTTGGAATGGAAAACACATCCAAATCCTTCAGGGACTGAAAACACACGAAAATCCTTCAGTAACCGAAGACACACTTGATTCCTTCAGGGACTAAAGACACAAACCCGAATCCTTCAGGGACCAAAGACACAAACCCGAATCCTTCAGGGACCAAAGACACAAACCCGATTCCTTCAGGGACTAAATACACAAAACCCGATTCCTTCAGGGACTAAATACACAAAAACCCGATTCCTTCAGGGACCAAAGACACAAACCCGAATCATTCTAGGACCAAGGACGACAGTGACCAAATTATCCCGCTGATCGTACTATTAAAAAGTATTAGTAAGTAGTATAGTTGGGACATGCAACGAGTTCTCATTCGCATAGGGACCTTTGTACGGTCTCTGAAGAAGCAGCCAATGGCTGAGGGACGGCTCCCCTCCCCCCAATTGGTATTTAATTTGTGCCTCAAAATTGAAATCCACTGTCCATACTTGCAGCCTGCGCGCGGCCGGCCTGTCAGAATTCATTGTCGTCGGTTGAGAGGGGCGGCGAAGTTTTTTGATATCCAGTAGTTGCTGCTTTTACTAGACAAGTTCTCAATCGAATTAAAAGCTCAGAGAGAATGTGCAACGCTAAAGACTGGAGACAGGTGAGAACAGGCGCCTCAGTAATCTGCTTCCTGCTCTGCGTGCTGCTCAATGTGCATGTGGACTCAGCGGCCGCTGGCGAGCCCCAACTGAGAACTAATCAGTCCCAGAGACACCTTAAGCTAATCATGTACGAGTACGGTGGACTCAACAAGACTGGCATCAGCCTGGCAGACCTGCAGCGGCTCATGATGCGTATCGGCCTCATGCCGACCGCTGCCAGCACAACAGTCGGTCCCGATCATGATCACGACGATCCAAATCATAAGCACGAAAATGAGCCAGATCATAAGCCTGAAGCTGTTTCAGCTGCTAATCAAACTGCGGAATCGTCTGAGGTGAGTCCTTTCGCATTTCCTAATCATTTTGCTGACTCCTAAGTACACGCGGGTATTCTACATCTACTTTGACTACTATTTCACTATACTACTGACCTTTTGCCAAGCTCAGCCACTCGCGCTGTCCCCAGCACAATTCACACTCGTATAATTGGCCCGCTTATCTAGCTGTTAGTATTTTCTTTAGGCTTCTCATTGTAGGAAAGTCACGAGTTGTCAGCTCAGTCCTTGTGTTTAACTTCAAAGCTAGGCTAGCAGAGAGATACAGGAGATTCACGTGACCCTCCTGTGGGTGGCCGTCAGCGCAGGATTGTAGCTAAAGTGCTCGGCCTGGCTGTAGCCTGCAGCTCGCACTGGTCGTGCAGTTATTCGCAGTTGGCATGCACACTCTAGGTACTATTGCTGCTGCAGTGGAAGTGGAAGGCTTGGTTTTCATGAGCTTTTCTCTGTTTTGTTTCTGCTGAAGTACTTCATTGAGTGGGCGTTTTGAGATTTCTCTAGATAAGATTGGCCCTATCCGGCTTGAGCGGCATGAAGTTTTGTTTTCTTTCAATTTTTTCTTATTTCGCAAATATGCGAGGGACAGACTGGTGCACCTGTACCTGGTTCTTGTTTCTTTTTCAGAGTTTATTATCTTTTAGCACTGTCAATCTCTCAACCTTAAAGTTTGTCTAGTTGCAATTAATAACAGCGCAATTAACACGTATTCACCGATTAGCTTGGGCTATTTTGTAAGCATAACTTTTAAATTTGCAAAGTTTAGTAAAAACAAAAAGAAAATAAACTTAAAGCAGCAGGATGCAATAATATGTTGAAGCTCAGACACTAAAAATTCACAAGCTCGCTTACAAAAAATGCTCGTGGTGAGGGAAAAACTATGAAAACTTTAAGGCGAGAATCAAAGCCACCAAACAGAAACTGACAAGAGTCAAAGACACCTACCGAAAACTGACAAGAATCATAGCCACCAAACAGAAACTGACAAGAGTCAAAGACACCTACCGAAAACTGACAAGAATCATAGCCACCAAACAGAAACTGACAAGAGTCAAAGACACCTACCGAAAACTGACAAGAATCATAGCCACCAAACAGAAACTGACAAGAGTCAAAGACACCTACCGAAAACTGACAAGAATCATAGCCACCAACCAGAAACTGACAAGAGTCAAAGACATATACCGGAAACTGACAAGAATCAAATACACATACCGGAAACTGAAAAGAATCAGACACATACCGGAAACTGACAAGAATCAAATACACATACTGGAAACTGACAAGAATCAAATACACATACCGGAAACTGACAAGTATAAAAGACACATACCGGAAACTGAAAAGAATCAGACACATACCGGAAACTGACAAGAATCAAATACACATACCGGAAACTGACAAGAATCAAATACACATACCGGAAACTGACAAGTATAAAAGACACATACCGGAAACTGACAAGAATCATAGATACATACCGGAAACTGACAAGAATCAAAGACATACCGGAAACTGACAAGTATCAAAGACATATACCGGAAACTGACAAGAATCATAGACACATACCGGAAACTGACAAAAATCATAGATGTAATATTCCAATCTAACATGTGTTCTGGGAATGTATGCTAGCTGTGCCTAGAACCGCGTGCTCTGGCCCAACCAATTATCTGCCTGCGATATGTACATCGATATGCCAATCGATAGTTGCACCAACCCCCGGTTTGCTCAAATAAAAATACGCATGCTTGGCCAGCTGGGGCCTTACAAATCTTCGCACCACACTAAACTACTCTCGTGCGGACTTCATACTTTACATACCGGAAACTGACAAGAATCAAAGACTACCGGAAACTGACGAGAACTAACTACACATCAACCCAAAATTAAACAGAACCGAAGACACATGCCAGAAACTTCGATGACGGAAAAGTAACTAGTAAATAATAGTTTATATTTATAGGCTGTAAAATGGGTCAGAAATTCAAAGAACTGACATTTATTTACACGCAAACCTTATCTATTGAAGGTTCACGAAGATGCGAGTTTGGCTTATCAACGATTTTCAAATCAGATTTTTTATATATTAACCCAGCCTCAATTTTGAAGATGTCGAATCTCCGAAGCCCGAAACTTCCATAGTAGGATATTTTATAGACTGCTAAAATGTGGTCATTTGACCGTACAGTCCTCAACCTAGTTTTCAAAACAGAACAATCTACTTTAAATGTAGTTGTCAAGCCCAATAGGGAACGGCTCCATAGTATAAAGCTGGCGTAAACTACGAGTACAACTTGTACTCTAAAAGTAACATTGACCCAGGAATTATCTTTTTTATCTTCTACACTGTAACTTATTAAAAATCATGCCCCGCTGAATATTTAATGGCATTAAGTCCAACTAGACATAGTTGGACTGACAACATCGCACTGACAACATCGGATTAACATACTGTAGATTTGGCAAGTAGGCTAGACTTATTGACCTTTTAAATTTCTCTTGGTTTAATGGAATATCTTGGTTGACTCTTTAGTAAGTCAGTATTTCCCAATCGATAATCCGAGCCACTTAAACTAACGATCCATATGGCTTGAAAATTTTATTAGACTTTAAAGACGATAAAAAATGTACAATCTTCGTAGTCTTAAATATATTCAGCCATAGCCACTTGTTTGCTACCAGCCACTGCACTGCGGATGGAGTTACCTCGGATGGTGTTTGCCTGTCGCAGTTCTCGCTAGCCCATAAGCTATTTTTAGCAAGTGGAATACACCGTACACGCCTACGGAAAGTAAATAGAAGTGGATTTTTAATTTTTGAGCCTGCGCTGAGGCTTCGATGTGAAGAGGGGAGGAGGTAGAGCCCAACGTCTCCTCACTTCCATCCCTTTTGCTTTCTATTTCATTCCCAATGTTCCAATGGTAGCCAAACTGGGCTCAAATACTACATTTTGGAGGCCTCGGCCTTCTTACCAATCTTCTTCGCGCTTCTGGTAAGAGCCCAGCATCTCCGATCGATTTGAGCGCTTGGCCTTGGCAACGCCCACGCACTGGCTCTGTTTGCCTTGTCTTACCCCGCGCGCGAAGGTTGTGACCGTTGTGAGGAAAGCCGGTATTTCAGCATGGCTTATAAAATAAGATGCGAGACAACCCGGCAGATCTGTCTGATCAATATCGCCTAGGAGGTCGTGTTATTCGTTTCCCCGTAATTGTTCATCCGATTTCTATTCACGATCGGATAAGTGAATTAAATAGCTGACATAACACGAACCTGAAGCAAGAGTCTGTCTTAACGCGCTGTCGATTTCTGATCAAATTAATTATAAGGCAGTGGGAGAGAAGTGATGAGTAATGCGAATCTAGACTCCTGTTCCAATGCTCCAACCTGATTGCGCAATAGAGCATAGGATTTCCTGCATCATAACAGCCTACCTATGTGCCGTCCTGTTAAATTATTTCTAACTCGAATTAAACTTGAATCAGACCTGAGTACAGGGCTTCAAGCACTGACCCATCTTTTGGCGGCAGTTGTCCCGCAAGCTAGCGAGGATGCGATTCGGCACGTTCCCGCTGACCCCTAAACACACATCTAGACTTATTATTATCATGCAGTGTACACTGTCACTGTGACTCAAACGTTGGCCTCATACGAGTAGGCGTATATTGCACGAGCATCCAAGCCTTCTCTGCGTGCATCTCATCAAAGGAACTTGAGTGTCGGGCTTGCTACAGCCCCGCTACACTCCCCTGTGAGGCACATCAAGTATGGACTTCGCACTGGATGAATGAAGCCTTGGAGTATTGGCAAATTGTAACTTATTAACATGAGCATGAAGTCATTGTCAATTAAGAATTTCTAGTTAATAATATACCTTTTTGCAATCCATTTCGTCGTTTTTGCGTTTAATTTAGGCGCGAGCGCTAGTGTGCAGTCTAAACAACTGAGCCATAGACACTGAGCAACTTTTGCGTTCAAATTCAGCCGTTTTGCGTCCTATTTCGGCAGCTTACGGCATCAGACATTCTCCATTTGAAATTACAGAAACTAGCCTCGCCGCCACAAAGTAACCATGGATACGCATGAACAGTAAAGGACAATACAAATAAGAAACAACTAGACTTGAACAGTGTAGGAGACAATAAAGGACAATACAAATAAGAAACAACTAGACTTGAACAGTCAATTAGAAACATATTTTAGTCCACAGAGTCTACAAAGTTTCGTTGGGTCGCATCACTTAAGCCAAAATATCCTCGACATCCAGGCAACGCTGCACGTACGTCTGGCCGTGGTTCACCCATTGCAGACACTTGAACGGTGTAATGTCCTGCGCTGCAATGCGCCTCCCGCTGCACCGCAGGCGACGAGAGAGCGCGCTTCAGCGCTACCTTCAGGCATGAGCCTGCCTTCAGGAATGGTGAATACGGGGGCAGAAACCGGCACTCATGACCTTCACCCAATCCTGGCACGTTCAGCTGCGCACGAGCGCTATCAACCATGACCAGGCAGATGGTTAGGTTCTGCCCTCGCTGGCCATTCAAAACCGAGACGGCACGCTGGCCTCGTGGAACCCAGCCCTGACTGTGGAGTGTCCACAGATTGACACCGAACTCGTCAAGTCAGATCGTGTAGCGATGGACGCCTTCGGCCAGCATCCACTCAGCATGCATGCGGCGGGCCTCCTTGGTCACGGGAGTGTTCCAATCCACTGGATTCCCTCTCATGAGCTTGAGAGTGATGAGTCTTCCATCCAGTGCGCGGCTGATGGCAGACAGTGACACATTCACTAGATTGGGGAATCCCTGCAGGATGTGGTTCCTCATCTGCGCCAGTGTTGCGCCAGGTTGGGTCTCCAGGAATTCGGTGATCGCATTCACCATCTCATCTGTCAAGCGACGCCTCTTTGCTCCGCCTTTTGGAAGAGGGTCCGCTCTGCCCTGGTCAGCGTAGGCTTTGATAATGCTTGCCGCAGTTTGGCGCGCAAAGCCCAGCACACGAGCGAGCGCTCGCCAGTCTGCATTGAAGTCGTTAGCTGCGATCAGTCTCTGTCGATCAACTGTCGTGACGCGCGTGTATTGTCCTCTTGGAGGCATTCTAGCCGGGAGCAGAAAGTAAAAACACCGAAACAGACTTGCGGAGACGACTATAGGGCTGCTTTCGGAGACAAATTTTTCATCCCACCCTCACTGAACGCGATCGAGTGAGAAAGTGTCTATAGCAAAAACATTCGAACTGTGCCCACAGTGCCCATGTGATTGCGCTGCCGAAATAGGACGCAAAAAGGCCGAATTTGAACGCAAAAGTTGCCCAGTGTCTATGGCTCAGTTGTTTGGACTGCACACTAGCGCTCGCGCCGAAATTGAACGCAAAATGACGAAATTGATTGCAAAAAGATATATAAGGTGCTAATTGTGATCAAGATAGCAATTCAATGCAATTTAATAGCAGCATTCATATTTCCTCTTGTCTAATTTTTCCTGCCCTGTGCTAGCCTTAGACTTAACCCATAATTAGGTCGCATCAGGCCGGTACCTTCCGACTAACACAGCCAGCCACCCGCCTTACCAGGGACTTCCTTATAGTCACAATTTCAAAGCTAAAATCGCTCGCAGATCGCTACATCGATACGGGCTTGCTGTCGGCGGATCGCTACTGTACCAGCTGAGTATTAGTTGTTAGTCCTACTCGTATAAAGTGAACTGGCTGGGGTCATTTGCATTGTGCGGAATACAGGCCGATGGGTTGAACTAGAGCATCACTTTTTTTGCCGAACTTCCGTTGGTCGTTTCGCGTGCTAAAATCGATATCATATTTTTGCTTCATTTCAGTTTCTAGTTTGAGTTGCAGAACCATGCGTTTTTTGGAGAGCTGCTTAAACCATTAATAACGCAGAATGCTCTTTAAAAAGAAATAAAAGTACTATTTCATTAGTCTATTTAGTAGATTATTGGAGTCAGTCGGGCAAATTAAGTAGATTAATCATCAATTTGTTAGATAAAGAGTCAGTCGGGTAGATAAGATTCTCTCGGGTATATTGAGAATCACTCAAGTATATTTAGAATCACTCGGGTAGATGAAGTGTAGTCACTCGGGTAGATGAAGTGTAGTCACTCGGGTAGATGAAATGTAGTCACTCGGGAAGATGAAGTGTAGTCACTCGGGTAGATGAAGTGTAGTCACTCGGGTAGATGAAATGTAGTCACTCGGGTAGATTGAATGTAGTCACTCGGGTAGATGAAATGTAGTCACTCGGGTAGATGAAGTGTAGTCACTCGGGTAGATTGAGCGTAGTCACTCGGGTAGATGAAGTGTAGTCACTCGGGTAGATGAAGTGTAGTCACTCGGGTAGATGAAGTGTAGTCACTCGGGTAGATGAAGTGTAGTCACTCGGGTAGATTGAGTGTAGTCACTCGGGTAGATTGAGTGTAGTCACTCGGGTAGATGAAATGTAGTCACTCGGGTAGATAAAGTGTAGTCACTCGGGTAGATGAAATGTAGTCACTCGGGTAGATGAAATGTAGTCACTCGGGTAGATGAAGTGTAGTCACTCGGGTAGATTGAGTGTAGTCACTCGGGTAGATGAAGTGTAGTCACTCGGGTAGATGAAATGTAGTCACTCGGGTAGATGAAATGTAGTCACTCGGGTAGATTGAGTGTAGTCACTCGGGTAGATTGAGTGTAGTCACTCGGGTAGATTGAGTGTAGTCACTCGGGTAGATTGAGTGTAGTCACTCGGGTAGATGAAATGTAGTCACTCGGGTAGATGAAATGTAGTCACTCGGGTAGATGAAGTGTAGTCACTCGGGTAGATTGAGTGTAGTCACTCGGGTAGATGAAGTGTAGTCACTCGGGTAGATGAAATGTAGTCACTCGGGTAGATGAAATGTAGTCACTCGGGTAGATTGAGTGTAGTCACTCGGGTAGATTGAGTGTAGTCACTCGGGTAGATTGAGTGTAGTCACTCGGGTAGATGAAATGTAGTCACTCGGGTAGATGAAGTGTAGTCACTCGGGTAGATGAAGTGCAGTCAGTCTAAATATACGTCAATTGACGTTATCAGACCATCTGGCATTCTCTTTATAACAAGCAATCGCAAACGCTTCCTTGCCGCAGTGCCCCACCGCTAGCCAGATGCTGGCCTGGTATCCCACCGGACAGCAGCGCAACAGTCTCACCGAGTCAGACTTCCTGGACCTGTGCCCAACACTGGTTTACCTGCTGCACTCCAAGGTCTGCAGCAGCGGCGCTCACCAATCCGCCAGCACTTCCAAGCAGCCCTCGCGCACCTGGCAGGTGTGGGGCGCCTCACTGCTTGCCGTGGTCATCACTAGTCTGGGCGGCGTGGCCACCATCTTCCTCATCCGCCCGCTGATGCGCACCCGCTTCTACACCCTAGTGGTCCAGTTCCTCATCGCCCTGGCTGTGGGCTCCCTGAGCGGTGACGCCTTCCTGCACCTCCTGCCTCATGTGAGTCCTGCTGCGTGTCTGATGGGGTGTCTGTCTGTCTGTCCGTCTGTCTGTCTGTACTGGGTGTCTGTACTGGGTGTCTGTCCGTCTGTCTGTCTGTCTGTCTGTACTGGGTGTCTGTCTGTCTGTCTGTCTGTCTGTACTGGGTGTCTGTCTGTCTGTCTGTCTGTCTGTCTGTCTGTCTGTCTGTCTGTCTGTCTGCCTGTCCGTGAGCCCTCCGCTTTGCTGTCTCAGCCAATCTACGTATAAAACTCAAATCAGAGTGTTGTTGCATTTAAAAAAACTTCTATATTTAATTTCTAAACTATTTCACGGATGCACAAGCTATGCCAAATTTAACATAGCTTTAAATTTCCAAGTGTCTTTGGGGGGAGTTTTTCGGGTGTCTCCCCGGCCTCCGTCGGTTCTCCCTGCATAATTTAGCCCTTTTTCAGTATTTTAATTATTTGTTTCTCACGAAATCGGAAGTGCAAATTGATTTTTTGTGGCAAAAAACTAAGTTTTTATTTGCATTAAAATGCTATTGATTTGAAAAAAACGTCTATATATAGTGTAGAAAAAGCTTAGGCTATTGTGAGACTGCAAATTAACGATACCCACTCTGGCCTTGTAAAAAACTGCTCGTTGCAATTAATTGGTAAGTCTGTCAATCAAATCAGACCTGTTTCTACACCTAAAAGAAAATAAATAAATGTAGCTGTTTTGGCAATTGATTTTATGCTACAAAGTTTCGCTTGTGTATTGGCTTTTATAATGATCTCAATTATTCGCTAGTTCATGACGAAATTGTTTCTTCAAGGACGAAATTGTATCCAATCCTAAAAATTGAAGTACAAGGCTCACCTGGACTGGAGCGGATGGCTGTCACTTGGACTGGAGTAGAGTGGATGGCTGTCACTTGGATTGGAGTGGATGGCTGTCACCTGGACTGAAGTGGAGCGGATGGCTGTCACTTGGACTGGAGTAGAGTGGATGGCTGTCACTTGGACTGAAGTGGATGGCTGTCACTTGGACTGGAGTAGTGTGGATGGCTGTCACTTGGACTGAAGTGGATGGCTGTCACTTGGACTGAAGTGGATGGCTGTCACTTGGACTGGAGTAGAGTGGATGGCTGTCACTTGGACTGGAGTGGATGGCTGTCACCTGGACTGAAGTGGAGCGGATGGCTGTCACTTGGACTGGAGTAGAGTGGATGGCTGTCACTTGGACTGAAGTGGATGGCTGTCACTTGGACTGGAGTAGAGTGGATGGCTGTCACTTGGACTGGAGTGGATGGCTGTCACCTGGACTGAAGTGGAGCGGATGGCTGTCACTTGGACTGGAGTAGAGTGGATGGCTGTCACTTGGACTGGAGTGGATGGCTGTCACCTGGACTGAAGTGGAGCGGATGGCTGTCACTTGGACTGGAGTAGAGTGGATGGCTGTCACTTGGACTGAAGTGGATGGCTGTCACTTGGACTGGAGTAGAGTGGATGGCTGTCACTTGGACTGAAGTGGATGGCTGTCACTTGGACTGGAGTAGAGTGGATGGCTGTCACTTGGACTGGAGTGATTGGCTGTCACTTGGACTGGAGTGGATGGCTGTCGCTTGGACTTGAGTGGATGGCTGTCGCTTGGACTGGAGTGGATGGCTGTCACTTGGACTGGAGTGGATGGCTGTCGCTTGGACTGGAGTGGATGGCTGTCACTTGGACTGGAGTGGTTGGCTGTCGCTTGGACTGGAGTGGATCGCTGTCGCTTGGACTGGAGTGGATGGCTGTCACTTGGACTAGAGTGGATGGCTGTCGCTTGGAATAGAGTGGATGGCTGTCACTTGGACTGGAGTGATTGGCTGTCACTTGGGCTGGAGTGGTTGGCTGTCACTTGGACTGGAGTGATTGGCTGTCACTTGGACTGGAGTGGTTGGCTGTCACTTGGACTGAAGTGGTTGGCTGTCACTTGGACTGGAGTGGTTGGCTGTCACTTGGACTGGAGTGGTTGGCTGTCACTTGGACTGAAGTGGTTGGCTGTCACTTGGACTGGAGTGGTTGGCTGTCACTTGGACTGGAGTGATTGGCTGTCACTTGGACTGGAGTGGTTGGCTGTCACTTGGACTGGAGTGGTTGGCTGTCACTTGGACTGAAGTGGACTAAATTAGAAGGCTGTCACCTGGACTAGATTAGAAGGCTGTCACCTGGACTAAATTAGAAGGCTGTCACCAGTACTGTTTACTTCGGTTGCCACATGCATTACTAGCTCAAACATGCCAGTCTGCTGACGCCCTGTTCCCCCCCAGGCCCTTTTCCCCGAGACTGACGACGCGCATGATCACGGGAAGGACGAAAAGGACGCGGTGGACCACATGGGCACCCTGTACCGGTGCCTGACTGCCCTGATGGGTATCTACTGCTTCTTTGTCATCGAGCGCATCACCGTTCTTTGCCAAAATAGGCGCAGTCGCAGGCGCAACAGTGCCAGGAGACCTGTGAGTGCAATTCTTCTCGTGGTTTGCACTGAATTATGCTCGTATATTCCAGCAATAGAAATAGATAGCTGTAGGAATGTGAGCACTGTACCTTACCTCTAAATGATCGTCTCTTTGACGCTTTCACGCTTTCCTTTCGTAAGTTGTTCGCAACAATCTGGTTTTATTTTGTTTCACTTTTTTCAGTTTTCGCTTTCCGCACTGGTGCGTTCTTGGCCTGTGGCTTTGAGTTGTCAGATCAATTCTGTATATTACTGCTTTAGTATTTTAGAGACCCCATACTAATCCCTACTCATTCACCCCCTGCTGCTACCGGGTGTGCTCAAGGGAGATCGGTTTAATTAGGCTGAGTAGAAACTTGCACAGCGTAAGCTAACACCTGTCTAGAATATAGAATTCAGTATTGTTTGTGATAGTAGATGTTGTCGTGTACTCGCCTGAGTCATGTGCCAGCAAACCACTTAGAAAATATGGCTCGTTTCTCATTTTTCTGCTTTTGTTTTGTTACCAATTATCTTTAGCAATGCATCACCTTATAGATTGTCACGTCCACTGTTGTCTAGTGTACAATAATTTTTGTACTTTTGTTGTCACTCTTTCCACCTGTTATTTCACAACCATCGAACTCCCCCCAACAATTTTCCCTTCCATCCCATTCAAAATTATTCCTACCACCACTTCGTGAAAATCCCTACCATATCACTCCACAATGATCCCTCCCTTTTCCCCTCACAATGATCTTCCCACCCCCTCACAATGATCTTCCCACCCCCTCACAATGATCTTCCCACCCCCTCACAATGATCTTCCCACCCCCTCACAATGATCTTCCCACCCCCTCATAATAATCTTCCCACCCCCTCACAATGATCTTCCTACCCCTCACAATGATCTTCCCATCCCCTCACAATGATCTTCCTATCCCCTCCGATCTATTGATCTGTGATATATTGTATCCCCAAGTCACCAATGAATTTTTATCCCTCAATAGGAATTTTGGTAAGCTGTGTCACATGTAGCCACTCTCAGTGCAGTCTATTTTTATCCCATCAGTCCCACTTTGGTGCAGCCTCTCCGCCACCCCCCCTGAATCCCTCGGGGCGGACCTGAACACAGCCCAGATGGCGCGTTCGTTATCCGCTTCATCGAATGGCTCCCCAGGCTCGCACGTCGCCCTTAGCTGCTCGTCATCAGCCATCGTCACCGATGCGTCAAACCCAGGAGCTGCCCTACCCGGATTTAAAAGCCCAACCGACGGTTCAAGAAACCCCAGCAACCTTGTCATTTGTTCAATTAGGCGCCTCATCATAGCGGAAACTGCGGAGCTGCTGGGTTCAACTGGGGCTTCGCTCTAGGCCCTGTCTCTATCTAGGGCCTCTTCTAGCTGATTCCCTGTTAGCCAAACACTTTTTTCTGTGTGCTCATCCGTGCTCAAAGCTCGCAGTCTATTTCTCGCGTCTCCTCCCCGCATTGCTCATTTTTGCAGCAGTCAAATTCGTCAAATGTGGGCGAGAAGCTGTGCAACCCGTTCCACAGGTCCTACGCCAACCTCACCGGAGGAACTCAGCGTGAGTACTGCTTCTGCTGCTGCTGCTGCCGCTGCTGCTGCTGCTGCTGAATGCAATGCTTAATTTCTCTAGCAGATCCCATTTTGCGGAGATTTTGCGGAGACTGTCACTGACAGATTGATCCCTGAGATAGACTGGCTGGAACTCAGACACTCGGGACACAGGAAGCATCAGTAGCATCAGTGTTTTTTTACTCTGTTAGAAATCTTTTTTGCAGCTGAATCCGTAATCTGCGAAGCTGCCGCCGCCGCCGCCGTTGAAGCTGCCGAAGCCGCGGCCGATGACCTGACTGTGGAATTCCTGCACGACTGCAACCGCTGCACAGCCAATGCGGCTAACGTAGCTGCCGCTGCTGCCGCCGCAGCTGCCGCCGACGCAGCCAAGGCCAATGCGACAGAGAGCGACAGCAACGGAAACAACGGCGGCTGCTTCCGTCGTCTGTCCGCCTGCGGCAGCCCTCAGCAGCAAAAGAACAATCACAATGACAATCAACACAATGACTACGAGAAGCCGCAGCCACCGCAGGAGTCAGAACTGGCCAGCATCGTCTCGCCGCTAACTGTCACTCCGGCTACGAATGTCGCGGTGATCGACGACTCGACAACTGTAGCCGACGACTCGGCCAGCGCGACCATCTGTCGGCGCAGCGCGGGCGCTGTCACCTTCGAGGAAACCGGCGACGATCCGAACGAAAGCGAAGGCCACGGGCACGGGCATCACGGACACTCTCACTCGCACACCACCGTGCGGGCTCTGGCCTGGACTGTCATCATCGGCGACGGCCTGCACAACTTCTGCGACGGCATGGCCCTCGGCGCCGCTTTCGCCGCCGGCGGCAGCTCCGGCTGGTCAACCGCCGTGGCCGTTTTCTGTCACGAGCTGCCGCACGAACTTGGCGACTTCGCCGTCCTGCTGCAGGCGGGCATGTCGGTGCGGATGGCACTGCTGGCAAACCTCGTGTCCAGCCTGGTCTGCCTGCTCGGCATGATCTGCGGTGTCTTGCTGGCCAAGGGCGCCACCAACTGGGTGTTCATGGTCACCGCCGGCATGTTCCTCTACATTGCCCTGGTTGATATGGTCAGTCAGCACCTGCTTATAAACCTATCAGCCATCCCCGTCTGTTCCGTCATTTCCTAACAAACCCCCCTTATCCTGTCAGTCAGCAAATCCATCAACAAACCAACTCCTGTGTTATCCCATCCATCAACAAATCAACTCCTGTGTTATCCCATCCATCAACAAATCAACTCCTGTGCTATCCCATCGATCAACAAATCAACTCCTGTGTTATCCCATCCATCAACAAATCAACCCCTGTGTTATCCCATCCATCAACAAATCAACCCCTATGTTATCCCATCCATCAACAAATCAACTCCTGTGTTATCCCATCCATCAACAAATCAACTCCTGTGTTATCCCATCCATCAACAAATCAACTCCTGTGTTATCCCATCGATCAACAAATCAACTCCTGTGTTATCCCATCCATCAACAAATCAACCCCTGTGTTATCCCATCCATCAACAAATCAACTCCTGTGTTATCCCATCCATCAACAAATCAACTCCTGTGTTATCCCATCCATCAACAAATCAACTCCTGTGTTATCCCATCCATCAACAAATCAACTCCTGTGTTATCCCATCGATCAACAAATCAACTCCTGTGTTATCCCATCCATCAACAAATCAACTCCTGTGTTATCCCATCCATCAACAAATCAACTCCTGTGTTATCCCATCCATCAACAAATCAACTCCTGTGTTATCCCACCCATCAACAAATCAACTCCTGTGTTATCCCATCGATCAACAAATCAACTCCTGTGTTATCCCATCCATCAACAAATCAACCCCTGTGTTATCCCACCCATCAACAAATCAACTCCTGTGTTATCCCATCCATCAACAAATCAACTCCTGTGTTATCCCATCGATCAACAAATCAACTCCTGTGTTATCCCATCCATCAACAAATCAACTCCTGTGTTATCCCATCCATCAACAAATCAACTCCTGTGTTATCCCATCCATCAACAAATCAACTCCTGTGTTATCCCACCCATCAACAAATCAACTCCTGTGTTATCCCATCGATCAACAAATCAACTCCTGTGTTATCCCATCCATCAACAAATCAACTCCTGTGTTATCCCACCCATCAACAAATCAACTCCTGTGTTATCCCATCCATCAACAAATCAACTCCTTTGTTATCCCATCGATCAACAAATCAACTCCTGTGTTATCCCATCCATCAACAAATCAACTCCTGTGTTATCCCATCCATCAACAAATCAACTCCTGTGTTATCCCACCCATCAACAAATCAACTCCTGTGTTATCCCATCCATCAACAAATCAACTCCTGTGTTATCCCATCCATCAACAAATCAACTCCTGTGTTATCCCATCCATCAACAAATCAACTCCAGATGCCCGAGCTGACAACGGAGAAGTCTACCCGCGGCCCTGGGCCCTGCGTTGTGTTCTTCTGGCAGAACGTGGGCTTCTTCATTGGCGCCGGCATCATGCTGCTGATTTCACTGTTTGAGCACAAGATCATCCGCTTCTAGCTGATGAAACAGTTGCAATGCTTTGAGTACAACTGCTCATTCTCTGTGGGACCTAATATGTGCATTAGGCATGCTGCTGCTGCTGCTGCTGCTGCTAAATTTCGCTTTCTGAAAACTTCTAATTTTAATTTGTTATAATACCAATCAGCAATACGCTACAGTGTTACCTCCGAAAGTCACTGATTTTTTGCTTACGTATATTATGAGACCTAAGAAGCTATTCTCATACATAATTTTCAAGCTGGATATACTTCAGTCTTGACTTAAGTTTTCTTTCTTTGAACTATTTGTTTAATAATTTTCAAGTATTTGCTAGCAGACACTTTCATTTGTTGCAATTCCTAGCTTTGCTAAAGTCTTTTGTTTTCTATTTTAAATTCGCGCTGGAAAGTCGTTTAAAACTAAATGAATTTCTCAAAAATGTTAAGACTAAATTTCATTTTTTAATAACCTCCTTGTGCTTTGTTATACTTTTTCGCGCGGATTTAAAAATCGGAACATTGTTTATCGATTTTGCAGCATTTCGACTGAGCCAGTCACACTTTGAGGGAGGATTTGGGCACCCCCCGGTTTGCGTGCAAGAATATTTTGTTTTTATTTTACACAACCCGAAACCCATATCCGCTGGCTGCTTTCCGGTACCAGGTGTGCGAGCTCTTCTGCTGCCGTGCAAACATTTGCCCCATTGTGCGAGCCTTCTGTCTTCTTTGTAAAGCATCCCCAACTGTAACAGCTCCGTGCTCACACTGGCTCTTTGCCTGCTCTATTTAGCCTTGCTTGCTTTGCATTGAGCGCTGATAAAAATGTCACAGAAAGTGCATTCTCTTCGCTTCTTCATCAGTCCTCTATGCCTCTATGCCTATATTGTACGCTGACCTTGTGCCACCCGTTTAACACCTGCTGATTCGGACTGTGTTGCCTGTGTTTGCGCGGCTTTGTCAATACTTGTTCTATCTACTTTAATTTCCTATTTCTTTTTCCCATATCCCATATCCCATCTCTCACATCCCATATCCTGTATCCCATCTCTCACATCCCATATCCCGTATCGCATCTCTCACATCCCATATCCCTTGTCCAATCTCTCACATCCCATATCCCTTGTCCAATCTCTCACATCCCATATTCCGTATCCCATCTATCACATCCCATATCCCGTATCCCATCTATCACATCCCATATCCCGTATCCCATCTATCACATCCCATATCCCGTATCCCATCTCTCACATCCCACATCCCGTATCCCATCTCTCACATCCCATTTCCCGTATCCCATCTCTCACATCCCATATTCCATATCACATATCTTGCATCCCATATCCCGTATCCCATCTCTCACATCCCATATCCCGTATCCCATCTCTCACATCCCATATTCCATATCACATATCTTGCATCCCATATCCCGTATCCCATCTCTCACATCCCATATCCCGTGTCCAATCTCTCACATCCCATATCCCGTATCCCATCTCTCACATCCCATATTCCGTATCCTATCTCTCGCATCCCATATTCCGTATCCCATCTCTCACATCCCACATCCCGTATCCCATCTCCCACATCCCGTAGTATTCTTGTATATTAGTGATAATGGAAGTTCCTTAAAAGGAATTTCAACTCCTGTTTGACCCGCATGTTCTGGCTAATTAAATAGTTCAATTAGCACAGCCAATCACCAGTTCGGCAATCACTTCCAGTTGCTATGCCGCAATACCTGTTGACTTTCTATTCCCAGCGCAGTGTGTATGATTTATCGATTTATCAGCTCTGCATTGCAACCGGTATATAACGGATAACGGTCACAGCTGAAGCTCATAATTTTGTTTTTCCATTTTTCTAACCGTTGTGTGACCGTTACTAACAGTCACATGTGTGACCATACCTAACAATCACACGTGTGACCGTTACTAACAGTCACATGTGTGACCATACCTAACAATCACACGTGTGACCATCCCTAACAGGCACATGTGTGACCATCCCTAACAATCACACGTGTGACCATCCCTAACAGTCACATGTGGGACCATCCCTAACAGTCACATGTGTGACCATCCCTAACAGGCACATGTGTGACCATCCCTAACAATCACACGTGTGACCATCCCTAACAATCACATGTGTGACCATCCCTAACAGTCACACGTGTGACCATCCCTAACAGTCACACGTGTGACCATCCCTAACAGTCACATGTGTGACCATCCCTAACAGTCACATGTGTGACCATCCCTAACAGTCACATGTGTGACCATCCCTAACAGTCACATGTGTGACCATCCCTAACAGTCACATGTGTGACCATCCCTAACAGTCACATGTGTGACCATCCCTAACAGTCACATGTGTGACCATCCCTAACAGTCACATGTGTGACCATCCCTAACAGTCACATGTGGGACCATCCCTAACAGTCACATGTGTGACCATCCCTAACAGTCACATGTGTGACCATCCCTAACAGTCACATGTGTGACCATCCCTAACAGTCACATGTGTGACCATCCCTAACAGTCACATGTGTGACCATCCCTAACAGTCACAAAAGTTATTTTGCATACTTTGTAATCAAAATGGTGACACAAGCACGGCGGTCAGCATGCATGTGATGGTAAAGGGACATGTTTTGTGACCGTTGTCCGTTCTATTCGGCTAGTTTATTCCACTTATCGGCGAAAAGTTTTTCAGTCAAGTTTATCTCTCTATAATATTCTGTCCTGTTGCTGATTTGCCATGGAAGCCAGTGAGGGCGCCACTTTCCATTGTCCAGTGCTTGCTTGTCTGTGTCGGTTTTTTCTCTTCTAATAAGTCTTGTTTTCTTGTGCGCTATTTCTCTCTGTGTTTGTGAGTGATTTTTTGTGTTTAAATACCTGTCCGTATCTCCTGACTGTATCTAGCCACCCGAATGAGGTGTTTATCTTTCTTATAGTTTTTCTCCGCTCGGTAAGTTCTCTTGTCGGCTCGCCACAATTTTTGCAAATTGTTCGTCTTTTTGTCCGATAAGTAAATGAGCATCTGGTTTCTCGAGCGTTTATTTTGTGTCCATTTGTTCCGCTTTTTGTTTTTTTCGACCAAAATTATCGGCTTCTCGTGTGTTCTCTGTTCGTTTCATTGTGTTAATTTTCCTTAGCAATGCTCTCTCGCGAGCCTATTAGGCCAGATGTACAGCCAGCGCGCTGAGATACGAGCTCGCGACCTGTCTTCGATAATGAGTCGAAAGCTATTAAGCAATGCGCTACAACCTCACCTGACTGTACCTGACCTGAACCTTATAGCCTAAGGGTGTAGTCCAATGATTTGTGCATCCGAAAGGTCGCGAGTTCGAATCCTACTCCAAGCTAGAGAATTTGTAAAAAGCGTGCCAAAATCAGCCGGGGTTGAAATTTTCGATGGGTGTGGCGGCTACCTCCAGTCCACGGACTGAACAGTTGTACACAGTCTTTGAAAGCGCCACGCAGTAGATCCCGCTAGCTGATAATCTGTCCCAACTGGAGGCTAGGAATCATTTTCTATCTGATCTGAAGCTGTTCTGAGCACAACTCTGAATGTCTTGGCTTGGCATTGCGCAAGTGCGCAAGTCTCTAGGCTTCAAGTCGGTACTGTGTTTCTGGTCGTGGCTATCTGATTTCATCCAGAACTGATGGACGCGATTTGGCTTTCCTTTCTCAGTCACCTTCGACCAGTGGCCGCACTGGCAGGACTTTCCGTATTGATAGGATAAGAGTATCGATTTCACGCTGGCTGGATGCGGAGTCGAGCCTCAGTTCAATACTGCTCTGGTGTCCTGTTACTTCTGATGTCTGGTTTGGGAGAGACTTTAGAACTCAGTCAGTCTTGCGTCTTTGATTTCACATTGTTGGCCGCTTGATAGTCTACGAGCGTAGTATTTCGAGCTGTGTAAGAAACAACGAGTGAACAAAAACTCCTTATTCTGACAATAATTAATCTGGATTCATTGTGCGAAGCAGTTACGCAGAACCGAGTTGCAGTGTCATGTGATCCCTAGAATCGTAGCAGGAAACGTAACAAACGTCGTGGCTCGAATCCGATCCGGAATAGTTAGCGAGGCATTTCCTGAATCGCAGCTAGAATGCTAGAATGGAATCTAAAACGTAGCAGAAGCCGTAGCCGGAATCGTACCTGCAACCGAAGCTAGAATCGTGGCTAAAGGCGCAATAAATGACGCGATTTGAATCGCAGCAGGAGATGTATCCAGAATCGCAGCTTGGGACATATCCAGAATCGCAGCAGGAAATTTATCCAGAATCGCAGCAGGAGATGCATCCAGAATCGCAGCAGGAGATGTATCCAGAATCGCAGCAGGAGATGCATCCAGAATCGCAGCAGGAGATGTATTCAGAATCGCAGCTGGGGACATATCCAGAATCGCAGCAGATGTATCCAGAATCACAGCTTGGGATATATCCAGAATCGCAGCAGGAGATGCATCCAGAATCGCAGCAGGAGATGTATTCAGAATCGCAGCTGGGGACATATCCAGAATCGCAGCAGATATATCCAGAATCACAGCTTGGGATATATCCAGAATCGCAGCAGGAGATGTATCTAGAATCACAGCTTGTGATATATCCAGAATCGCAGCAGGAGATGCATCCAGAATCGCAGCAGGAGATGTATCCAGAATCACAGTAGGAGATGTATCCAGAATCACATCTTGGGATATATCCAGAATCGCAGCAGGAGATGTATCCAGAATCACAGCTTGGAATATATATCCAGAATCGCAGCAGGAGATGTATCCAGAATCACAGCTTGGGATATATCCAGAATCGCAGCAGGAGCCGTATCCAGAATCGCAGCAAAGGCCGTATCCAGAATCGTAGCTGGGACCGAACCCTTAGCAACTAGGCCGTTGTTAGCAGTTGATACCGAGTTTGTACTGCTATTCAAGTCTGAGTGCATGGAATTGTGCCTTGGGTATAATTGCATACTTGTCAGCAGCTGTTATGGCGCCAGTTGGAGCAGATGCAGGCCTGAAACAGAAGCCAGTGTTCAGCAGTCGCTACTTCTTGTGAAGCTGGCTTGGCGTGAGAAAATTCTCAGCAGGCAGTCGGAGTCTGCTGTTGAAAACAGAACCGTCGGGGGAGGCCGCCTAGTGGATGTCACCTAAAACTGCAGAATGCATGAATTAAGGGTGCAGCAGTACCGCTTCCAAGCATAAAAGGCCTTACAGCAGCGCTCAATGCTTTCCAATTCAATGTTGGCAGCCGTTGTCCGTTGTCAGACATCGAAATTGCGCGCTCGGACTATCGTCAAGTAAAGAATAAAGTAAAAAAACAACCGTCAACACTTGAATTGCGCATCCATATGATTTAAGCAACTACGCCCAGGAATGATTTGCGCATTTCTTTCGGACTGCAGAGCTTATTTAATTAAACTTTTATTACCTTCGCATTTCCACTGGACGCAAAAAGACGATCTGTCTTGGCATCTAATTTCAATCAGCAACTCTTTTGGTCCGCTACATTCCTTGGGGCATTCCAGTACTCTCTCCATACCCTCCAGCACTCTCCGTATCCTCCAGCACTCTCTCCGTAGTATCCTCCAGCACTTTTCATACTCTCCAGCACTCTCCGTACCCTCCATACCCTCCAGCACTCTCCATACCCTCCAGCACTCTCTTGTACCTTCCATACCCTCAAGCACTCTCTCCGTATCCTCCAGCACTTTTCATACCCTCCAGCACTCTCTCCGTACCCTCCATGCCCTCCAGCACTCTCTCCGTAACCTCCATGCCCTCCAGCACTCTCTCCGTACCCTCCATGCCCTCCAGCACTCTCTCCGTAACCTCCATGCCCTCCAGCACTCTCTCCGTACCCTCCATGCCCTCCAGCACTCTCTCCGTAACCTCCATGCCCTCCAGCACTCTCTCCGTACCCTCCATACCCTCCAGCACTCTTCATACCCTCCAGCACTCTCTCCGTACCCTCCATGCCCTCCAGCACTCTCTCCGTACCCTCCATGCCCTCCAGCACTCTCTCCGTACCCTCCATGCCCTCCAGCACTCTCTCCGTACCCTCCATACCCTCCAGCACTCTTCATACCCTCCAGCACTCTCTCTGTATCCTCCAGCACTTTTCATACCCTCCAGCACTCTCTCCGTACCCTCCATGCCCTCCAGCACTCTCTCCGTACCCTCCATGCCCTCCAGCACTCTCTCCGTACCCTCCATACCCTCCAGCACTCTTCATACCCTCCAGCACTCTCTCTGTATCCTCCAGCACTTTTCATACCCTCCAGCACTCTCTCCGTACCCTCCATGCCCTCCAGCACTCTCTCCGTACCCTCCATGCCCTCCAGCACTCTCTCCGTACCCTCCATACCCTCCAGCACTCTTCATACCCTCCAGCACTCTCTCTGTATCCTCCAGCACTTTTCATACCCTCCAGCACTCTCTCCGTACCCTCCATGCCCTCCAGCGCTCTCTCCGTACCCTCCATACCCTCCAGCACTCTTCATACCCTCCAGCACTCTCTACGTATCCTCCAGCACTTTTCATACTCTCCAGCACTTTACGTACCCCCAGGAATGTCCATTAAAGCTAATAACTAGGAATTCCAAACAACTAAAAATCGAAACAACTATC
Organism: Macrostomum hystrix; assembly: GCA_950097015.1. NCBI lineage: Eukaryota > Metazoa > Platyhelminthes > Macrostomidae > Macrostomum > Macrostomum hystrix. The sequence continues at coordinate 1,483,354 of CATNEN010000015.1, forward strand.
GATTGGCTAGACACATTGTCAACAATGCCCCCCAATTTCGCAGCGGAAGCAGCCAAATAATAAGATAAAAAGGCACGAAGACTGGCAAACCTGGCTGGTGTCTGACAAGCTTTTCAATTTCCTCAGCAAAATCCCTGTGCCAAAGCTTCTCTCTATCCAGCTCATATCCGGGCGGGCAAACGAGTCTGCCAGTTTGCCAAAAAATTCCAATGTAGAACAAATGCAAATGCACACCCAGTGACCTTCCACTACCTCTGCTTCGCTTGCTGTGTGAATTTACAATTGCATCAACTAGATACATTGGCACAGGAAGTGCAGCACTTTGCACGATTTAAAAGTCCAGCTCCGATATTGGCACTTTAATAGTGCATCTTTTCTTGACGAGTTCGATTTAGTTGATCTGATGCCGAATTGAATGTTTAATTATCGTAATTCAACTACTTGCAAGTAGGTAGAGTAGGGTGTTGAGTAAGCACTGTTAGGTTGGCTGGAACTTAGGGACCGCGGTGCGAGAGGCAAACACGTTAACCGCTCTGCCACTGGCTGCACTAAATACTTCAGGTACTGAATACAAATGGTAGAATGCAGATATCTGTGTCTTTATATATATATATTTATTTATATTCATATGATGCCTAAATAAAGTACACAAAAATACAACACTAAAAACGAGCTCACACTTCATTTAATAAATTTATCAGGTTTTGTTCTGTTTAGAGAGATAATCATTGGATAGATGCGGGCTTAATTAGACCATCGACCTGGCCGTCAGTTGATGCTGCTACAGCTACACGTAGATGAGAATGGCATTTTAGTCTGCTGCTAGTTAATTTCAGATTCGACACGCTAAATAAACAAAAAATAAGTAGTTTGCGAGAACAGTTTAAATAATCTGCGATAGAAATACAAATTTGAGTCCATAAGTACTGATGCGAATCACAAGAGCAGTCCATGTTGTAGACATAATAAGTATGCAATTGTGGAGCGAGCAAATCACAATGGATTCAAAATGTAAAATTCAATCCGCAGAATTTACAAAATTTAATATTTCTTGCCGTATGACACGTATTTAAGCATTCGAGGCTGCTGCTACACGAACTAGTGATGTCACGTGGCTGTATAATACCTTCGTTAGTTATGACGTCACGATAACGACCTAAAATGACGTCATTTCTTTTTTCTTGCTATCAACAATGCAAGTCACTCGCTTTATCAACTGTCAAAATTTCGATGACGTCACAACTTGCACTATTCCCAATGCGTTGAATCCAAGCTCTGTAACATGGATTTGCGTGAGTGTCAAGAGGGGAGAGCAGAAGAAGATAGGAGCCAGGACTGGGAAGCGATTGTGGAGGTTCATTTCTGGTGCTGCGAAGTCCCATTGGCTGGCAGCTGCTAATTTGAGCGTCGACTCGCCCTCCGCGGGTCTCACATCCAGCCGTCGTCGTAGTCGTTGTTACTCAGAGCACAGTCAGATTCTCCCGCGTTTCCCTGCGGCTTGCGCAGGTTGAGCCGCAGCTCCCCGGTGCCTGTTGAGCCGGCGGCGGCGGCGGCGGAGGCGGCGGCTGCTGCGGCTGCAGCAGCGGCGGCTGATGCGGAGGACATCTCGCCGAGTCCCGGAGAACAGGAGAGTCTGTCCTCATCGTCGTAGTGAAAGGATCTGGAGTGAGCGGAGGAATTCTGTCACCTGCTTTGGAGGCCATCAACTTGTGACTTGAAATGTACTCATCACACTCAGCTACAACGTGGGGTGAGTGGCCGAGCGGTTACCGCGTCTGCCCCTCGCACCAACGTCCCTCAGCTTGATTCCGCGGCGATGCCACATCAGTTTAGGGCGCAGCCGCGGAGAGAAGGCTTGGGCTTGTCGTGCAATTTCCAAGGCACGGTGAAAGTGTGCACTGCCTGACGATGAGAAAGTCAGGGCAGATGTACACTTGCGTACGTGTGTGCTCAGGAGTCAGTAAAATGGGCGGAATGGCCTCCTCGCTGGCTGCAGCCTCTGTAAAACACTGAACTTTGAAATCGAATAGAAAACTGTAGATAATTATTACAAAGGACTAGTCGAGCATTACTGGCTTGTATTAGCTATTACTGGCCTATGCTCCACTAGCAGATGCAGGTACACAAACAAGTGCGCAATAAATGAGGCGTGCAGACGTGTTTCATAACGGCCAGGTTGTGTGAGCAGTTAATCAAGAAGGCAGCGCGGGCTTCTCTAAAGGGTTTGTCGGACTATTAACATCAGAGATATTCGGCGGACAACACGTCAGCTAAGATGACAATCGGAATATTCACAATGAGAAGTTACTATGACTTTATCGGTTGGCCAGACACGCAAATAAAATCTCAACAACATTGCAACACAAGTCAACTGAAGCCCGCAATTAGCTGAGAAGGATTATAACAAATATTGGTAATGCGATGCACTTTAACAGCTGCAACTTTACGCGATCGCGGAAATAACAAAGTTATACTTTTCAAATCGTTGTTTTAAATAATAAATACATAAGAACAATATGCGCGCTGTGCTACTAATGGTTTTCAGCAGTAGGCATGTAAGCATATGCATTCACTAGCTAGACTAACGAGGCGCATAATATTCTTATGGCGCAAGCTGCTTGACTTCTACAGTACAACAGAGGCCAGCAGTTCAACCCAGCTCAATCACATGGGGTTGTCTGAGCATGGCTATTCTGATTTCAACTTACCTGTGAGTTGGCCGCACTGCTTTCACTTAAAAAATGGGAGTTAGAACGATATTTTTTATGGGATAAATATGAAAAAACCGAGGGATCATCGCTATGTACATGCCTCTTGTATAAGTAATTTTTTGCACTTATATTTTCTAGATGCGTGAGTGACTGAAATAGAGGAGTGACTGAAGCTGAGGAGTGACTAAAGTTCAAGAGTGACTGAAATAGAGGAGTGACTGAAGCTGAGGAGTGACTAAAGTTCAGGAGTGACTGAAACTGAGGAGTGACTGAAGCTGAGGAGTGACTGAAGTTCAGGAGTGACTGAAGTTCAGCAGTGACTGAAGTTCAGGAGTGACTGAAATCGAAGAGTCTACAGATCCCAAGCTAATAGATCCCACAAACGTGACGCACCTCCTCGAAGGCTCCGCTGGTGCAGCTCGCAGATTCCAGCCTCACCTTTGGGCGCCTGCTTGGCCGACTTCGAGCGGCACCTGAGGCGGGACAGCAGGTGCACCACCAGGGTGAGGAACAGGCTGATGCTCAGGGTGCTCGTGATCAGGAACAGAACCCGGTCTGCGGGTGCAGGCGAGTGGAGCTTGTACTCAAGTTTAGCGGATTCGGTCTTGCAGGGGAATGTGACAGGTAAAATGCATGGAAGAAGAGGAGAGGAGTAAAAGGGGAGATCTTTAGAGAAGGGTGAAAAGGGGAGATCTGTAGAGGGGTGAGAATGGGAGATCTGTAGAAGGGTGAGAATGGGAGATCTGTAGGAGGGTGAGAAGGGGTGATCTGTAGGAGGGTGAGAATGGGAGATCTGTAGGAGGGTGAGAATGGGAGATCTGTAGGAGGGTGACAATGGCAGATCTGTAGGAGGGTGAGAAGGGGGATCTGTAGGAGGGTGAGAATGGGAGATCTGTAGGAGGGTGAGAAGGGGATCTGTAGGAGGGTGAGAAGGGGAGATCTGTAGGAGGGTGAGAATGGGGGATCTGTAGGAGGGTAAGAATGAGAGATCTGTAGGAGGGTAAGAGTGGGAGATCTGTAGGAGGGTGAGAAGAGGTGATCTGCTGTAGGAGGGTGAGAAGGGGTGATCTGTAGGAGGGTAAGAACGGGAGATCTGTAGGAGGGTGAGAAGGGGAGATCTGTAGGAAGGTGAGAAGGGGTGATCTGTAGGAGGGTGAGAAGGGGTGATCTGTAGGAGGGTGAGAAGGGGTGATCTGTAGGAGGGTGAGCAGGGGGATCTGTATGAGGGTGAGAAGGGGTGATCTGTAGGAGGGTGAGAATGGGAGATCTGTAGGAGGGTGAGAAGGGGTGATCTGTAGAGGGGTGAGAATGGGAGATCTGTAGAAGGGTGAGAATGAGAGATCTGTAGGAGGGTAAGAATGGGAGATCTGTAGGAGGGTGAGAAGGGGGATCTGTAGGAGGGTGAGAAGGGGTGATCTGTAGGAGGGTGAGAAGGGGTGATCTGTAGGAGGGTGAGAAGGGGTGATCTGTAGGAGGGTGAGAAGGGGTGATCTGTAGGAGGGTGAGAAGGGGGATCTGTAGGAGGGTGAGAAGGGGAGTTCTGTAGGAGGGTGAGAAGGGGGATCTGTAGGAGGGTGAGAAGGGGGATCTGTAGGAGGGTGAGAAGGGGAGTTCTGTAGGAGGGTGAGAAGGGGGATCTGTAGGAGGGTGAGAAGGGGTGATCTGTAGGAGGGTGAGAAGGGGTGATCTGTAGGAGGGTGAGAAGGGGTGATCTGTAGGAGGGTGAGAAGGGGTGATCTGTAGGAGGGTGAGAAGGGGGATCTGTAGGAGGGTGAGAAGGGGAGTTCTGTAGGAGGGTGAGAAGGGGAGTTCTGTAGGAGGGTGAGAGGGGTAGATTTGTAGGGGATAATGAAAGGATTTTGGTGTCGCCTGAGTTTACCTGGCGCCTGTGTCTGCACAATTCGGACTGCCGTTGGTGGGCTGCGCACCTTCTGCTCCATCTGCAGCTTGACTGTGAGGGCCACGAAGCTGCGAACAGAGAGTCAGGATGAAAATATCAGGTGTGTGAGCACACACTCCATTCTGAGTCAAACAAACATACTCTTGAGACCCATATATAGTAAGCATCGAATCACCACATGTGAGTGAATAAGACAAGGGATTATCAAATAGCGCTTGATGCAAATTGGCTGCCGACAAATCAAAATAAACATTGGATTTTTTTGTTATAACGAGACAAACTTTGTTAAAGTGTGCGTAAATGTTAAAAACCATTTCTGCCTGTACGTGAATTCAGATAAGCATTTGGTGAGGTGCGGTATAGGCCGAGTTATGAGTAGTATGCCATGTATATTCGCGGAGTTATTGTTTACAATATTCATTTTGGATTATTTGTTGAATTGAATTACAGTTAGATTAGCATTTGGGGTTTCACTGTGCGAAACTACTGACAGTAGAACATGCGAGATTGGGCAGTCACTGCGAAATGCTTGTTAAATTTGGTGCTAATACCAAATCTTTCTGTTGGGACGATAATGTCAGTCTGTCTGTCTGTCTGTCTGTCTGTCTGTCTGTCTGTCTGTCTGTCCTGGGTGTCTGTCTGTCTGTCTGTCTGTCTGTCTGTCTGTCTGTCTGTCTGTCTGTCTGTCTGTCTGTCTGTCTGTCTGTCTGTCAGTCTGTCTGTCTGCCTGTCTGTCTGTCTGTCTGCCTGTCTGTCTGTCTGTCTGTCTGTCTGTCTGTCTGCCTGTCTGTCTGCCTGTCTGTCTGTCTGTCTGTCTGTCTGTCTGTCTGTCTGTCTGTCTGCAAATTAGCTCGCACTTTAGACTTTCACCTCTTCAACAAATTTTTGCTAATAGCGTCATCCTCTTTGCTCTGAGAGTGTTTCTGCTGCTGCTGCTGCTGTTGCTGTTGCTGTCTGCCCCTGCTGTCGCCGCTCGAGTGCCGCTTGTCGCTAGTTTCGGATCGCCTGCTGCCGCCGCTTACTCGTGTTCTCGAGTCGCTGCCCGGATGCTTGATTCCCGACATCGGCATCTGGCTGCTGATGGCAGCGTTCAGAAGCGATGGCAACAGAGGCGAGTGAATATTGCGCAATAAATCAGGCAGGTGCCTCTGAGACAGCTATTAACAGGGTAGCGGCTTGTTTATTGTGCTATTTCTTGGAAACGATACTCCGGGATTTTAGCATTCGCTGCGCAAGCATTGTAAGCCAAAGCGCGTTATTGGTTGCGGTGCTGAAGATTATGACACGGCGTTCTACCTGCTAGAATAGGAACTATACTGCGATTGTTTCACCTGTTTGGAGAGAGGCTAAACCTGTTGGACAGGTGATTGTTTCACCTGTTTGGAGAGAGGCTAAACCTGTTGGACAGGTGATTGTTTCACCTGTTTGGAGAGAGGCTAAACCTGTTGGACAGGTGATTGTTTCACCTGTTTGGAGAGAGGCTAAACCTGTTGGACAGGTGATTGTTTCACCTGTTTGGAGAGAGGCTAAACCTGTTGGACAGGTGATTGTTTCACCTGTTTGGAGAGAGGCTAAACCTGTTGGACAGGTGAGTGTTTCACCTGTTTGGAGAGAGGCTAAACCTGTTGAACAGGTGATTGTTTCACCTGTTTGGAGAGAGGCTAAACCTGTTGGACAGGTGATTGTTTCACCTGTTTGGAGAGAGGCTAAACCTGTTGAACAGGTGATTGTTTCACCTGTTTGGAGAGAGGCTAAACCTGTTGGACAGGCGATGATGTAGGCCCATTGTTACGTGCCTTGAGTGTCTATGGCCACGAGTCGCTATGACTGTCTGGCTAAACCATCAATAGCTTAGGGCCATAGACAATTGCAGAAAATGATTTATTGCTTTTACTGTCTATGGGTAAAAATGGGCGAATGCCAGTGAGAAAGGCAATACATTGCATGAAAAAATTACACATAATTTTTTCGCATTAATCAAGTGAACGCTGCGACTCTAGTGCATTGTGCACGGTTAGGATGGCAGTTTAATCACGCTGCAATTTAAACAAATAATTTATACTGCCTTAAAATGATAATGAAATTCTGATACGCCTTCGCGCAATTTTTCAAGCCATGCATTAAGGTTTAGGGAGTTTTACTGCTTATTTTTCATTGCTACTTTCAGATTCCCTAAATCTCTAAATGAATCGCAAAATGAAGCATTTGGATGGGAGAATTGAAGAGACAGAAGAAATGATGGGATGGGAGAAATGAAGGGATGAGAGAATTGAAGAGACAGAAGAAATGAAGGGATGGGGGAAATGAAGGGATGGGAGAATTGAAGAGACAGAGGAAATGAAGGGATGGGAGAAATGAAGGGATGGAAGAAATGAAGGGATAAGAGAAATGAAGGTAGAAATGAAGGGACGGGAGAAATGAAGGGATGGGAGAATTGAACGGATGGGAGAAATGAAGGGATGGGAGAAATGCAGGGATGGGAGAAATGAACGGATGGGAGAAATGAAGGGATGGGAGAAATGAAGGGATGGGATAAATGAAAGGGTGGGAGAAATGAAGGAACGGGATGAATGAAGGGATGGTAGAAATGAAAGAAATAAAGGCATGTCATAAATGATAGGATGGGGAAATGATGAAAAATTGATTTTTTCAAGGAAATATTCTCGACAAGCTTCATAAGAAAAATCCAATGATTAATTTTGATTTTAGATTCTACACACTCGTTTTTATGAGCAGCTATTCAAACAAACGTTAAGGGAATTTTTAAGTTTGTTAGTTTGGTTACAGGTGAGAGTAAATGGTTTTCATGAGAAATTCGATAATGATTTTGTTGTCAATTAATTATTTTTATCGGAACAACGTCACAACAAAAAAATAGTGAAACCTTATTTCATTAGCTGCAAGTTGGTTCCAACCGAAAGAGTTCATTAATTTATTAATTTTTCTAAGAAAGTGACACCTCAAAACCGACTGTCTATGAAAGATATAGTTTGAGTACATTTTGAGTAAATTTTGAGCACAGTTAAACTCCGATATTCATGAAGTGATTCTTTCGATATTTTTTTACAGTAGATTAGCGCTGATAGGAAGATTTTCTGTGGCAAATCCGGTTAAATGCATAAAGAACTCTAGAAGGTCAATCAGTGTTTCTGGTTGAGTCACTGGCTTACCTTGATTGGCTCCTGCATTTGAGCAATGGAAAGAAATCGAAAGTGAATTTGGACTATTTTTACTAAACAATTCAAATGAATAAAAGTAATAGTAAGTAGCAGAATTAAGTGTGATAAAATAAATATTTGTCGCAATGCTCTCAGTATTCTACTGCTAGTGGCAGTTAAAGGTTGTGTCACTCTGCGTAGCAATCAAGGTGTTTGTTTTATAGCGCGCTGTTATGATTAAAAACAACGGCTTAGATTAGTGAAAATAATTGAATAATTATGCTTTGACAATCACAGCACTATGCCAGTGGCCCGCTGCGGAGCTTAATGGTAGAAAAATTGAATTCTAATAAAAGCATCTTTTCTAGTTTTCGCAGGCTGCAAAAATGTTAAAATATGTTCGCTACAGACACTACTTGCGCTAGTGTAAAAGTAGCTATCATAGCATATTGGCACCTAAATCCTCTACGCTTAAGTAAAAACGTCAATATATTCAAAAAATTATTGAAAAAAGTAGTTTATAGCTGTAATTAAAAATATTTCTAATTTAAAGCATGCCAAACTATTTCGCAAATCATGCAGCTAAATGTTCAAAACAAGGACCACTAGAAGAAGATGGACGGGACACTTCGTTCCGAAAAAAATTTCCGAAATTCGGAAAATTTATTAAAGACTGATTTTTACGAAAAAAATGCAATATCGAGATAGGAACTCTTCACTTTTTTCACATCAAACTATTAATGTGAAATGTAAATGAAATTTCACATTTTTCACATTTTTTCACATTTCGCATTTTCACATTTTCACATATAACATTTTTTCAAATTTTTTTCAAGCGAAAAGAAAATGAAGATTAATTTTTCTTGAATGAAACCTTTTAAAATTCGGTGAAGCAAGATGTTTTGCAAGTTATAATAACAGAACAGCATTGGATTTGCTTCCAAGTTATCGACATTTTAATGTGAAAAACGCGAAGAGTTCCTATCTTGCTAGAGCATTGTTTCGTGAAAATCAGCCGTAAAAATTTTACATGAAACGAAGTGCCCCGTCATTCTTCTTCTAGAGGTTCTTGGTTCAAAGGCTAGTGAAATCAATTCGCAGTCTCCTGTGGAACAGGCAAAACTTAACCGACACTTGCGACAGAATCTTAGGATTATTTCAGATTTCAAAATCTGCTCCGAGCCCATGCTCGGCACCGCCTCCGCTATGTCCGGTTGAGTCTGCTCATCAGTGCTTTGCTTGATTTGAGCTGACAAGCTGAGCGCCTCCGACTCCACCCTTCGTCTCCCAGCCTCCCCACCCCATCAAGCATGATCCCTTGTTAATTAGGTCCTCGCATCGCCTTGAGCCGGTGTGCGCCCTGTTGATGAAGCCGGAGCCCAATTAATCTCCTTGGCAGCTGAGAAGCTCAGCCAACTTCTCCGGGGGGGGCAAAGAAGTAGTGGAGGGCGATGCGGCCACCTGTGCGGTGGGATCATTTGAGCTGCCCGCGCCAAGCTTAACTGAGTGGATCAGAGACAAGCTAAAGTTTTATGACACGGGCCCTCTATTCTCAAACCCTAATCCCAGGGATAATACCGGTCTTCAATCAATCGTAAAACACCGACAGGATTCGAGTCGGCGTCACTATCGCCGTCTCTCAGACTGTCAAAAAAAATTTGCGTGAGAAAATAAACTCGCATCTTCTGACTATTGAGACCTCAAGACTGAGTCACCTGATATTCAGGCCAAGATGAGAGCTTGCGCTTGTTAATGGACAATTCCAGTGGCTTTGAATGCATTTTATAGCCCACCTGATCTGGTTTTACTGCTTTCTATAAAGAGTTTATTTAAACTAGCAGCCATGTCCATGAAGTTAAAAATAGGCCTAATCATCTGGCACATCGGTTTGCGAAATCAGAAATTATTTAGGACAGTGGCCCAGCCTCTTAATTGATGAGCCGCGCCAGAACTGGACTATTGCCTTGAGCTCGGGGACACACGAGTGCGGAACTCTTGAGATCAGCCAGCTTCCTGATGCCATTGCTGATTCGGCTGCTCATCAGCGACCGCGCAACGCTCCCCCTTCTGCTCCAATATCCGGACCTCGGCTTCGACTACAGGACTCGGTTTTTTGTTTGAGCCCGGACCTCTCATTCCCGTCGACAACATCGTCAGTCACTAACCATACTCGTAATTATCATGATACCTGACCAGAAAGCCCCGCTTTAATTAGGAGACTCGCACCGGTGGAGGCGGCCCAGCATTGGTCTACTGTCATTTCAGAAATCTCTTTGACGCTTCTTCTCACATTTTATTCTTAAATTCGTCGCTGTTGTCGCGAGGAGCACGAGGGGACACACGAGTATCGGTCAGTTTTACTCACTTTGGCGACGCTGTCTGCTTGATCTTTGACTTCGAGGAGGGATAGGCCTGGCGAATGACCTCGTTGTGCGTGTAGATGTCGGAGAAGATGCGGATGAACTCCTGTGAGACGCTCCTCAGGTTGGACAGCAGGACTTTGATGGTGCTGTCCTCCTGTTCCAGGGATCTGAGCTCAGCAGTGCCGCCCGTCTCGACGTTGCTGCACTTGTTCTGCTTGAACCGGTCGTAAGCGATCTCGAACGCCGTCAGATCCTGGTAGAATCTGGTCAGGTCGAACAGGTCAAACTCGGCTTTGATGTTTTCCGGGCTGTACTTGTAGAACAGGTTGACTACTCGGAACAGGAAGTCGTCATTCGGATACTGAAAGTTGGTCTCGAAAAACAGCGAGCCACTGAATTCTCGCACCTCCTGGGCCTTTTTGCGCATATTGCTCAGGGCCTGACTGACGTCGATGACAATCTGGGCGCATTGCTCGCTGTAGTGCTGGTTCTGCACGTACCTGCGGTGCCAGGTCAGGGCCAACTTGCGCAGGCCGTGGAGGGTCTCGACGAATTTCGAGTTGAACCTGGACAGCATGCCGGAGAGCCGGCTCAGGGTGGCGAACGCCGTGCGGTTCGTCTCACGCAGAAACGCCCACTGCTGCACGAGGTTGGCGTCCTCCACCATGTCGGTGTTGCGAGCCAGCGAGTCTCGCTCCTTGATCGTTTGCAGGCGCGAGAGCAGCGATGAGCGCGGAGTCTGCACCACAGACTGAATGCGGTAGTCGGATTCGATGCACGGCTTGCCGCAGCTGCACTTGCTCAGCCAGTTGATGCCTGGGGTGGTTGGGGCCAGCTCCGCTTTCATCCAACAATCAACAAGCGACTCACGACTGAGAGAAATTACTCACCCGGATTCTCGGTGATGTCGATGCCGCATCTGGCCAGATCGTTGAGAGTGCAGTAGGGCATGTCTGCGATTTGAGCAATGTGATGAGCTGTGTGATGCTTAGGCCACTGTTATTGTGAAACATAATTCCTAAAGCCTACCAACTAACCAGCTAACCAAAACGACAAACCAACCAACCAACCAACCAACCAACCAACCAACCAACCAACCAACCAACCAACCAACCAACCAACCAACTGATCAACCAACCAACTGGTCAACCAACAAGCCAACCAACCAACCAATCAACTGATCAACCAACCAACCAACTGATCAAAGAACCAACCAACCATTAAAATACCTGGCCAACCAATCGTTAGCAACGCGTGAATTGGAAGAGCAATAATAAAGCATAATATGATTTCTTCCGCAAGACGCCATTTTTGCTATTAGAATTGAATTTGATTTGCCTTGTACTGTAGCTTGTTACAACTGGCAACAGAAAGTTCTGTGCTCACCGCATTCAAATCTATGAAGTGTATTGCGGAACAAATGCCAGATAGAGACAGCAAGTTGTCAGGCCCCATTTAGTATCCACTTTTCTATTTGCCAACCTGTCCTCACTGAGTCCATATGCTTCGTCGCTGGCCCCGCTAGGGTTCGAGTCAATGGCCGACTGTTTTAGTTACTATTTGGATATTTCGCTTAGATTTCTCGGCAATGCCCCCTGGCTGTGAGAGTCACTCTCGCCCAAATCTAACTGGACCCTTTCCGGTCAGGGGGATTTCAGCTCGGCAAACAACGGAGCAGAGTGGAGCAGGGGGAGGGGGAGCTGCCTGAGCTGCTTTCGCCATTATCAGGAATGGGCGGGATGAGCTGGTGACTGGGGCGGGATTGGGAGCAATCGGCGACTGGCCATTAAATTAATGAGATGCCGGCCGGCCACTGCCTCCCCACCGGCCAGCGCCCGCTCCCTGCTGCCGGCCAGCTCCGGGAGCGAACTCGGCACCACCTGCTGTTTGAGCCAGTGCGGTAGCAGGCCAGCCAACTGGAACCTGCTTGAGTATGGCATCTGGTAATAAGATAGATTTATAGATGAGACTAGAGGATGAGATGAGACTAGAGGATGAGATGATGAGACTAGAGGATAAGATGAGACTAGAGGATGAGATGAGACTAGAGGATGAAATAGAAATAGAGGATGAGATTAGACTAGAGGATGAGATGATGACACTAGAGGATAAGATGAGACTGGAGGATGAGATGAGACTGGAGGATGAGATGAGACTAGAGGATAAGATGAGACTAGAGGATGAGATGAGACTAGAGGATGAAATAGAAATAGAGGATGAGATTAGACTAGAGGATGAGATGATGACACTAGAGGATAAGATGAGACTGGAGGATGAGATGAGACTGGAGGATGAGATGAGACTAGAGGATGAGATGAGACTGGAGGATGAGATGAGACTAGAGGATGAGATGAGACTAGAGGATGAGATGAGACTAGAGGATGAGATGAGACTAGAGGATGAGATGAGACTAGAGGATGAAATAGAAATAGAGGATGAGATTAGACTAGAGGATGAGATGATGAGACTAGAGGATAAGATTAGACTGGAGGATGAGATGAGACTAGAGGATGAAATAGAAATAGAGGATGAGATTAGACTAGAGGATGAGATGAGACTAGAGGATGAAATAGAAATAGAGGATGAGATGAGACTAGAGGATGAAATAGAAATAGAGGATGAAATAGAAATAGAGGATGAGATGAGACTAGAGGATGAAATAGAAATAGAGGATGAGATTAGACTAGAGGATGAGATGATGACACTAGAGGATAAGATGAGACTGGAGGATGAGATGAGACTGGAGGATGAGATGAGACTAGAGGATAAGATGAGACTGGAGGATGAGATGAGACTGGAGGATGAGATGAGACTAGAGGATAAGATGAGACTAGAGGATGAGATGAGACTAGAGGATGAAATAGAAATAGAGGATGAGATTAGACTAGAGGATGAGATGATGACACTAGAGGATAAGATGAGACTAGAGGATGAGATGAGACTAAAGGATGAGATGAGACTAGAGGATGAGATGAGACTAGAGGATGAAATAGAAATAGAGGATAAGATGAGACTAGAGGATGAGATGAGACTAGAGGAGACTGGAGAATGAGATGAGACTAGAGGAGACTGGAGAATGAGATGAGACCGCATAGATGAAACTGGGCTAACATCAAAAGTGATATTTTACAAAAAAAAACAAAAAATGTCGGAACGAAGTCACAAACGGAGCTGGCAAGTCGAGCGCAACACATCTCGCAGAAGTTTTTCTGAACCACTGACGAACGTCAACGAATTGTCAGTGAGTGGAAATCAGCGAAATCTTTCACCAACCAATTAGGCGGGCAAGCACCGAGGCGGCCTGGAGGGAGGGGACCTAGTCGACTCCCATGAGACGCTGTCCGAATGCCGGCGGAGGGCCGGATTAGGATCAGCATGTGCTGGCAGAGGTGCCAGGATGGGGCTTCACCCAGTCCCGATGAACTCGGATGCCATGGCAGCCCGAGAATTTCGCCTGCCCTTACTTGCATGGAGAAACACCGAACTTCTAGAAGCAGACTAACCCGCTGCCCCCACCCCCCCAGGTGACGAAGCCTTACACAGGTCAGAGGGTGGGCTTTGAGAGGTTGATGGCGGCACAGCTGCCGACCCTCCGGTGGAAGTGGTGATTGTGAATGAAGTGGGGATCGTAATTGCGTCTTTGCGGGGAGTTTGGGTTGAAAGTTTGAAAGCTGGAGAGAGATTAGAGACAGGTGAGGAGAGAGATGAGAGACATTCTGAGGAGAGAGATTAGAGACATTCTGAGGAGAGAGATTAGAGACAGGTGAGGAGAGAGATGAGAGACATTCTGAGGAGAGAGATTAGAGACATTCTGAGGAGAAAGATGAGAGACATTCTGAGGAGAGAGATTAGAGACAGGTGAGGAGAGAGATGAGAGACATTCCGAGGAGAGAGATTAGAGACAGGTGAGGAGAGAGATGAGAGACATTCCGAGGAGAGAGATTAGAGACAGGTGAGGAGAGAGATGAGAGACATTCTGAGGAGAGAGATTAGAGACAGGTGAGCAGAGAGATTAGAGTCAGGTGAGGAGAGAGATTAGAGTCAGGTGAGGAGAGAGATTGGAGTCAGGTGAGGAGAGAGAGATTAGAGTCAGGTGAGGAGAGAGATTAGAGTCAGGTGAGTACAGATTACAGACAGATGAACAGATTCGGGCACATATAACTCGTACATAGCCAAATGAAAGCATTTCTATTGCTGTGAGACAAAGTCGGGCTGTCAAAGGGGGAGTGCCAGTCCAGTGCCGAGTTCGGACAGTCCCCTGTTCGCATTATACAGTCAGCCGGCAGCGCATAAAAATCAATGCCTTGAGCTGGCCGAGATTCTCACAGCCCGCAGCTGCTGACTGAGTGCTCGGAGAGGCCTGAGCCGAGTGGAAGCAGCTCAGCGTGTGACTGGGGGGGGAGAGTGCAAGTGAGGCTGTGTTGCTGGGGGTAAGTGTTTGCGGGCCCAGCTCCGTGAGAAAGAGTTCTTAGGCGGACTCAACTCTCGGCTGCGGGGAGCAATTCTAAGAATTTGCCTCGGCTTCGGGAGGGGCACACGGCGGTACCCATCAACTAGATAGTTTCTAGTCCGGGCCGCTCTGTTGGAGTGTGTGCTCAGAGGGGACTGTGGCCTCTTGTTGCCAGGCAAACAGCAGCTTCATCGCCTCATTTGCTCACCAGTGATGGCGCACTTGCACTTGCTCAGCATGGCGCTGGCAAAGCACTTGTCAACGCACAGCTTCCAGTCCTGACGGCTGAGGCACGGCGATGGATTCACCTGCGAGGGCCGAAGGTGTTTGAGCTCATTGTTAACTGATTTTCGCGGATAATAATGTGCGAGTACAGCTGGGATAAACACGAGACACGAGAGAGTGGGGAAACGAGAGAGTGGGAGAATGAGAGAGTGGGAGAACAGTAGAGTGGGAGAATGAGAGAGTGGGAGAACAGTAGAGTGGGATAATGAGAGAGTGGGAGAATGAGAGAGTGGGAGAAACGAGAGAGTGGGAGAATGAGAGAGTATGAGAATGAGAGAGTGGGAGAACAGTAGAGTGAGAGAATTAGAGTGTGGGAGAACAGTAGAGTGAGAGAATGAGAGAGTGGGAGAACAGTAGAGTGGGAGAATTAGAGTGTGGGAGAACAGTAGAGTGGGAGAATGAGAGTGTGGGAGAACAGTAGAGTGGGAGAATTAGAGTGTGGGAGAACAGTAGAGTGGGAGAACAGTAGAGTGGGAGAACAGTAGGGTGGGAGAACAGTAGGGTGGGAGAACAGTAGGGTGGGAGAACAGTAGGGTGGGAGAACAGTAGGGTGGGAGAACAGTAGGGTGGGAGAATTAGAGTGTGGGAGAACAGTAGAGTGGGAGAATGAGAGTGTGGGAGAACAGTAGAGTGGGAGAATGAGAGTGTGGGAGAACAGTAGAGTGGGAGAACAGTAGAGTGGGAGAATGAGAGTGTGGGAGAACAGTAGAGTGGGAGAACAGTAGAGTGGGAGAACAGTAGAGTGGGCGAATGAAAGTGTGGGAGAACAGTAGAGTGGGAGAACAGTAGAGTGGGAGAACAGTAGAGTGGGAGAACAGTAGTGTGGGAGAACAGTAGAGTGGGAGAACAGTAGTGTGGGAGAACAGTAGAGTGGGAGAACAGTAGTGTGGGAGAACAGTAGAGTGGGAGAACAGTAGAGTGGGAGAATGAGAGTGTGGGAGAACAGTAGAGTGGGAGAACAGTAGAGTGGGAGAACAGTAGAGTGGGCGAATGAAAGTGTGGGAGAACAGTAGAGTGGGAGAACAGTAGAGTGGGAGAACAGTAGAGTGGGAGAACAGTAGAGTGGGAGAATGAGAGAGTGGGAGAATGAGAGAGTGGGAGAAACGAGAGAGTGGGAGAATGAGAGAGTATGAGAATGAGAGAGTGGGAGAACAGTAGAGTGAGAGAATTAGAGTGTGGGAGAACAGTAGAGTGAGAGAATGAGAGAGTGGGAGAACAGTAGAGTGGGAGAATGAGAGTGTGGGAGAACAGTAGAGTGGGAGAATTAGAGTGTGGGAGAACAGTAGAGTGGGAGAACAGTAGAGTGGGAGAATTAGAGTGTGGGAGAACAGTAGAGTGAGAGAATGAGAGTGTGGGAGAACAGTAGAGTGGGAGAATTAGAGTGTGGGAGAACAGTAGAGTGGGAGAACAGTAGAGTGGGAGAATTAGAGTGTGGGAGAACAGTAGAGTGGGAGAATTAGAGTGTGGGAGAACAGTAGGGTGGGAGAACAGTAGAGTGGGAGAACAGTAGGGTGGGAGAACAGTAGGGTGGGAGAACAGTAGGGTGGGAGAACAGTAGGGTGGGAGAACAGTAGGGTGGGAGAACAGTAGAGTGGGAGAATGAGAGTGTGGGAGAACAGTAGGGTGGGAGAATGAGAGTGTGGGAGAACAGTAGAGTGGGAGAATGAGAGTGTGGGAGAACAGTAGAGTGGGAGAATGAGAGTGTGGGAGAACAGTAGAGTGGGAGAATGAGAGTGTGGGAGAACAGTAGAGTGGGAGAACAGTAGAGTGGGAGAACAGTAGAGTGGGCGAATGAAAGTGTGGGAGAACAGTAGAGTGGGAGAACAGTAGAGTGGGAGAATGAGAGTGTGGGAGAACAGTAGAGTGGGAGAACAGTAGAGTGGGAGAACAGTAGAGTGGGAGAACAGTAGAGTGGGAGAACAGTAGAGTGGGAGAACAGTAGAGTGGGAGAACAGTAGTGTGGGAGAACAGTAGAGTGGGAGAACAGTAGAGTGGGAGAACAGTAGAGTGGGAGAACAGTAGAGTGGGAGAACAGTAGAGTGGGAGAACAGTAGAGTGGGAGAATGAGAGTGTGGGAGAACAGTAGAGTGGGAGAATGAGAGTGTGGGAGAACAGTAGAGTGGGAGAACAGTAGAGTGGGAGAACAGTAGAGTGGGAGAACAGTAGAGTGGGCGAATGAAAGTGTGGGAGAACAGTAGAGTGGGAGAACAGTAGAGTGGGAGAACAGTAGAGTGGGAGAACAGTAGAGTGGGAGAACAGTAGAGTGGGAGAACAGTAGAGTGGGAGAACAGTAGAGTGGGAGAACAGTAGAGTGGGAGAATGAGAGAGTGGGAGAACAGTAGAGTGGGAGAACAGTAGAGTGGGAGAATGAGAGTGTGGGAGAACAGTAGAGTGGGAGAACAGTAGAGTGGGAGAACAGTAGAGTGGGAGAATGAGAGTGTGGGAGAACAGTAGAGTGGGAGAACAGTAGAGTGGGAGAACAGTAGAGTGGGAGAATGAGAGTGTGGGAGAACAGTAGAGTGGGAGAATGAGAGTGTGGGAGAACAGTAGAGTGGGAGAACAGTAGAGTGGGAGAACAGTAGAGTGGGAGAACAGTAGAGTGGGAGAATGAGAGTGTGGGTGAACAGTAGAGTGGGAGAACAGTAGAGTGGGAGAACAGTAGAGTGGGAGAATGAGAGTGTGGGAGAACAGTAGAGTGGGAGAATGAGAGTGTGGGAGAACAGTAGAGTGGGAGAACAGTAGAGTGGGAGAACAGTAGAGTGGGATAATGAGAGAGTGGGAGAATGAGAGAGTGGGAGAAACGAGAGAGTGGGAGAATGAGAGAGTATGAGAATGAGAGAGTGGGAGAACAGTAGAGTGAGAGAATTAGAGTGTGGGAGAACAGTAGAGTGAGAGAATGAGAGAGTGGGAGAACAGTAGAGTGGGAGAATTAGAGTGTGGGAGAACAGTAGAGTGGGAGAATGAGAGTGTGGGAGAACAGTAGAGTGGGAGAATTAGAGTGTGGGAGAACAGTAGAGTGGGAGAACAGTAGAGTGGGAGAACAGTAGGGTGGGAGAACAGTAGGGTGGGAGAACAGTAGGGTGGGAGAACAGTAGGGTGGGAGAACAGTAGGGTGGGAGAACAGTAGGGTGGGAGAATTAGAGTGTGGGAGAACAGTAGAGTGGGAGAATGAGAGTGTGGGAGAACAGTAGAGTGGGAGAATGAGAGTGTGGGAGAACAGTAGAGTGGGAGAACAGTAGAGTGGGAGAACAGTAGAGTGGGAGAACAGTAGAGTGGGAGAACAGTAGAGTGGGAGAACAGTAGAGTGGGAGAATGAGAGAGTGGGAGAACAGTAGAGTGGGAGAACAGTAGAGTGGGAGAATGAGAGTGTGGGAGAACAGTAGAGTGGGAGAACAGTAGAGTGGGAGAACAGTAGAGTGGGAGAACAGTAGAGTGGGAGAACAGTAGAGTGGGAGAACAGTAGAGTGGGAGAACAGTAGAGTGGGAGAAGGAGAGAGTGGGGTGAACCTGAGGTTGAATATAAAATGTTGCTATTCAAAAAAGTTCAGATTTATTTACCTAGGAAAAGTTAATCAGGCACACAAAATGAACAAGCAACTAGGCGGGTCACGCTAAAATCAGTAAAGTTACAATTTGTGTGTGTCATCGGTTTTTATTTTTGTTTCTTTATCAAAGGCAACACAAAACTCAAATGTTAGCATTGTGACAGGTGGGCTGGCTGGCTATTGTTCAGTCACTACAGCAGCGGTTCCTGACCCAGCAACTGCTTTGTTCTAACCAATTTTGGAACTCCGAAAATTCAAAATAGAGAGATTTGTTTGATCGCTGCGTATGAAAGTGAAACTAGAGTTCTGTTTTAAGTAAGTAAGTGAGTAAGTAAGTAAGTAAGTGAGTGAGTAAGTAAGTAAGTAAGTAAGTAAGTAAGTAAGTAAGTGAGTGAGTAAGTAAGTAAGTAAGTTAGTAAGTAAGTAAGTAAGTAAGTAAGTAAGTAAGTAAGTAAGTAAGTAAGTAAGTAAGTGAGTGAGTGAGTAAGTAAGTAAGTAAGTAAGTAAGTAAGTAAGTGAGTGAGTGAGTAAGTAAGTAAGTAAGTAAGTAAGTGAGTGAGTGAGTAAGTAAGTAAGTAAGTAAGTAAGTAAGTAGGTAATTAAGTAAGTGAGTAAGTAAGTAAGTAAGTAAGTAAGTAAGTAAGTGGGTAATTAAGTAAGTGAGTAAGTAAGTAAGTAAGTAAGTAAGTAAGTAAGTAAGTAGGTAATTAAGTAAGTGAGTAAGTAAGTAAGTAAGTAAGTAAGTAAGTGAGTAAGTAAGTAAGTAAGTGTAAGTAAACAAGACATCTTAGTCAGTAGGCAGAAGTGCAGCGGACTATCAAAGGCCCATCCAGTGATCAACCCAGAAAAGTGCTGCACTGGAGGCATATTTCATATTTGATGCCAGTAAACGAGGGTCATAAATTAAGTCGTTGCGGCCGCCAACAGACCGGGAAATACACCAAGCAGGGAGAAAGAGGAAATCAGCAGGTTGGCTATGGGAGTATGGAAATTATCCCTCGCCAAAAAGTTAGTCAATTCCAGATTGCAGCTCAGGACTTGGGGCTATGAGATGTGGCAGTTTTTATTTTCATATTTGCCGCTTAATTAAAGCTGTGAGACTGCACGGGGTGGGTGTGCCGCGCGAGTAAATGGCTTTTTGCTACTCACATGAGCACGCTGAGTTCATTTCATGCTCAGAATAGAGCCTTGGGGGTGTTACGCCGGGTTCATGGGGAAATGAATATCTAATGTTGAGTTTCTAGGAAAAGGGGGTATTCCAGGAATAGCAAGCTGGCAGGGAAACTGCAGCTAGAAAAACTAAATTCGATATTATTAGAGACAGGCTGGCTGAGAAATTGGCTTCACCAAAATCACATGCAATCAAAAGCTGATTGAAAATCAATTATTTTTACCGCTTCATTCATCTGCGCTTGGATTTCTGGGAGTAATATGACCGATTAATAAGCTTGATTGGGATTAGAAACCAACCAAGGAAAATACCAAATTCTTGATTTTAATGCTCAAATAGGAAAGTGCACCTACTAGATCTACCTACTCAATCTAACTACTCAATCTACCTACTCAATCTACCTTCTCAATCTACCTTCTCAAACTACCTACTCAATCTACCTACTCAATCTACCTTCTCAATCTACCTACTCAATCTACCTTCTCAACCTACCTACTCAATCTACCTACTCAATCTACCTTCTCAATCTACCTTCTCAATCTACCTTCTCAACCTACTTACTCAATCTACCTTCTCAATCTACCTTCTCAACCTACTTACTCAATCTACCTTCTCAATCTACCTTCTCAACCTACCTACTCAATCTACCTTCTCAATCTACCTACTCAATCTACCTACTCAACCTACTTACTCAATCTACCTTCTCAATCTACCTACTCAATCTACCTACTCAATCTACCTTGTCAATCTATCTTCTCAATCTACCTACTCAATCTACCTAATCAACCTACCTTCTCAACCTACTTACTCAATCTACCTACTCAATCTACCTGCTCAATCTACCTGCTCAATCTACCTACTCAATCTACCTACTTAATCTATCGACTTTATTTATCCATCAATCTTACCAAGCAGCAATCACTCAATCCAGTGATTTACAGCCTCCCAGTGTCTCTGAGTTCCACTGAGTCACAGCAGTTAAATTGAACTGCTTTCGCGTCAGATCCAATGGGGATAAGGAGTTAGATGTGGTCGGGTTTTTTAAAAGAGCGAAAGTCGGCGACTTTGGAATCGCTGCACAAAGGGGAAATTTTGGGGGACGGGGGAAGGCACGGGGCTCACAGTGGGAGACTATCCCTTCCAAGGTCTATTTTCCTCATTTAGTCCATGAGACCTGCTCAGCCACTGTCCCTGGGTACTCTCTGCAGATCTCTCTTTCCTTAACAGCCCAGCTGCTCTGTCCAACCTCCATCAACAGACCTGGCGCTGACAAGCTCAGAGTCCCCAGTTTTGAGGCTGCTTTGTGAGGCCTCCAAGGGCCGTACAACTCGCATTGCTTCAGTCTTTTGACTTGGTCACCACTGAGTTAGCTTTCACAGGTGTATCTGCGCAACTCTACTTTCAAAACCTACTTATTCGTTTTTAAGGCCAGCTCATTTATCTTCTCAAACTTAATCTTAAACCCGATTCTCTAAAACTACTAGAGAAGATTCATTTCTAGCGCTCTCAACTCATCCCTGTTCCCATTTCTCACACACTCAACTCATCCCTGTTCCCATTTCTCACACTCTCAACTCATCCCAGTTCCCATTTCTCATACACTCAACTCATCCCAGTTCTCATTTCTCACACTCTCAACTCATCCCAGTTCCCATTTCTCACACTCTCAACTCATCCCAGTTCCCATTTCTCACACTCTCAACTCATCCCAGTTCCCATTTCTCACACTCTCAACTCATCCCAGTTCTCATTTCTCACACTCTCAACTCATCCCAGTTCCCATTTCTCACACTCTCAACTCATCCCAGTTCCCATTTCTCACACTCTCAACTCATCCCAGTTCTCATTTCTCACACTCTCAACTCATCCCAGTTCCCATTTCTCACACTCTCAACTCATCCCAGTTCCCATTTCTCACACTCTCAACTCATCCCAGTTCCCATTTCTCACACTCTCAACTCATCCCTGTTCCCATTTCTCACACTCTCAACTCATCCCAGTTCCCATTTCTCATACACTCAACTCATCCCAGTTCTCATTTCTCACACTCTCAACTCATCCCAGTTCCCATTTCTCACACTCTCAACTCATCCCAGTTCCCATTTCTCACACTCTCAACTCATCCCAGTTCCCATTTCTCACACTCTCAACTCATCCCAGTTCCCATTTCTCACACTCTCAACTCATCCCAGTTCCCATTTCTCACACTCTCAACTCATCCCAGTTCTCATTTCTCACACTCTCAACTCATCCCAGTTCCCATTTCTCACACTTTCAACTCATCCCAGTTCTCATTTCTCATACTCAACTCATCCCAGTTCCCATTTCTCACACTCAACTCATCCCAGTTCCCATTTCTCACACTCTCAACTCATCCCAGTTCTCTAGTTGGCACCTGAGATAATCCAGGTAAGATAATCCAATCTTCTTACCCAAACCGACTCAATCTCAAGGTTTTGAGTAGGCTTACTCAACATACTGAAAGTCCTTCCCCCAAACCGACTCAATCTACCGCAAAAACCTACTCAATCTTCACCCAAACCTACTCAATCTCAACCCCAAACCTACTCAATCTCCATCTCCAAAACCTACTCAATCTCCATCTCCAAAACCTACTCAATCTCCATCCTACTCAATCTCCATCCTTACTCAATCTCCATCCTACTCAATCTCCATCCTACTCAATCTCCATCCTTACTCAATCTCCATTCTACTCAATCTCCATCCTTACTCAATCTCCATCCTACTCAATCTCCATCCTACTCAATCTCCATCCTACTCAATCTCCATCCTTACTCAATCTCCATCCTACTCAATCTCCATCCTACTCAATCTCCATCCTTACCCAATCTCCATCCTACTCAATCTCCATCCTACTCAATCTCCATCCTACTCAATCTCCATCCTACTTAATCTCCATCCTATTCAATCTCTCGCAGCATCCTACAACTCGCATCAGTTATTGAATTCCAGCAGCAAATTGCTGTCAGTTTCCCAGCCTAATGATCGGCAGTTTTGTCACCGGTAGCCATCGGTGAGCTCTGCGGTAACAGCGGGCCGATGAAAGCCATCAGAATTGGCGCAAATGTTTATCAGTTGGGCTGCAGGCTTCGCCGGTGGCGCCAATCACACGAAGCCACGCTGTCTCATGAGACACGAAAGACTGGTGCCGCTCGTTAGTACTGACCAGCGGCTCGCCCATTCCCCATGGTGTGACGGGGGACTTTATTTTTGTTATTTTTTATTATCTGCCCAGTCCAGACTGAAACACAGCCTAGTGAGAGCTGCTCAGAATCTGCCTGAGTACTTCGCGTATTGTGTGGGCTTTTTTTAAATAGAAATTTGCATTTTTGCTGGCCCCAAGGAAGGCTGCCTGGCTGGCTTTGGTATCTGGGCGAAGCTCGCTGTGTGGCTCGACTCAGTGCTCAAACTGCATGGCAGAGCGCTTTGAGTTCGGAGACTTTTTTGAGACAACGGACAGTTTTGGAATTTTAAAATATTAGAATATTCATACAGAGATTTCTTCATTTTTGCGATATTTCATACAACTTCGAAACATTTCTAAGAAACGTGAAACGCGCGAAATTAAAAGTCCGAAAGTTTTCTTAGAATTCCGGGAATATTTCATTGACATTCGTTAATTTTCTTAGAAATTCTAGGCCTTCGTTTTTGGACTTTGAGCTGTTCAGAAATTTCTATTTTTTTCGTGATTAGTCAAAAATTATTAATTTCTCACCTTTGAGCTGGCGGTCACGTGCACCGTGGTGTGAAACTTCGGTCCCACCTGCAAGCTCTGGTCCAGATTCACCAAGAGAGGCTCAAAGGGCGAGTGGATGATCACCGTCACGCCGACGAAGCCCTCATTGGGCAGCAGATAGTCATAGCCCTGCGGATCCAGCAGAATCTTCACCGAGGTGGCGTCTGCAAATTTTCAGCGTTCTTTTTGTTCGGTTTATCTTGTTCTGGCTGTTTTTCCGTTCTAGATGTCTGTCTGTCTGTTCTCTGTCTGTCTGTTCTAGATGCCTGTCTGTTCTAGATGCCTGTCTGTTCTAGATGTCTGTCTGTTCTAGGTGTGTGTCTGTCTGTTCTAGATGCCTCACCTGAGCTCTCTCTCTCCCTGAGTCCGTGGGCCTGCAGAGCTGCCGGGCTGCGCGGTGAGTCCGGGTGGAGCGTGTAGCAGCGCCCCATGAGTGAGGTCGAGTGTTCAAAATTGTACTCGTCACATTTTCGCTTGTTGCTGAACTGACAACTGGAGAGAATAGAAATCAAGCTGATGATTTATATGGATTATAATTGCAGAGGAGCTGCGGGCAATGACATCATTATGCCCATTTGATATGCCAATTCTGCCCATTTCGCTGACTCCTGAGCACACGTGCACATCTGCCCTGACTTTCTCATCGTCAGGCAGTGTAACACTCGCACTGTGCGCACATCTGCCCTGACTTTCTCATCGTCAGGCAGTGTAACACTCGCACTGTGCGCACATCTGCCCTGACTTTCTCATCGTCAGGCAGTGTAGCACTCGCACTGTGCGCACATCTGCCCTGACTTTCTCATCGTCAGGCAGTGCAGCACTCGCACTGTGCGCACATCTGCCCTGACTTTCTCATCGTCAGGCAGTGTAGCACTCGCACTGTGCGCACATCTGCCCTGACTTTCTCATCGTCAGGCAGTGTAGCACTCGCACTGTGCGCACATCTGCCCTGACTTTCTCATCGTCAGGCAGTGTAACACTCGCACTGTGCGCACATCTGCCCTGACTTTCTCATCGTCAGGCAGTGTAGCACTCGCACTGTGCCTTGGAGGTTCGCCCTCCAAGTCTTCTCTCCGCTGCTGCGCCCCAAATTAATGGAGGCCTCGCCGCGGAATCGAGCTCAGGGACCTTGGCGCAATAGGCAAACGCGTTAAACGGTCTGCCACTCACCCCGTCGTGCTGATGATACGAATAGTTGCAATCATCATATTTAATTGCAGGCACATCATCTGGTGACAGTCGACCCGCAGCCAGCGAGGAGGCAACCCGCTGACTCCTGAGCACACACAAATACACACGCACTACATATTCTGTACTCGGGATTGGCCCAGACAGTTCTGACCGGAAAAATATCGCGGATTGCTATTGGTTTATAATTTCGGTCAGCAGCTTCGGGTGGAGCGGAGTGACCTTAAGTGTCACAACAGATCGATTTTTCCCTTTGCCAAGTTTCCGCCTAAGTCCAGCTTGTTCTAGTGAGCAGCCGGGGTGGCAGTTCACACCTCTAAGTAGTTGAAAACTGACTGTGAAAGCAGCAATAATGCTTTGAGGCCTAGGAAGAGCTCTCCACCTTCCACCTGCCAGGAAGTCGCGGCTTCCCCAGCCAACGCGAGGAACTTAGCAGAACCGAAGAGCCAAGAAAGAGAAGACGACATTTTTGGAGAGAAAGGCGAGGCAGCTCAGCCTCCGCGAGGGACTCTTTATGGCCCGCCGCGGCACTTCACACCCAGCTGGCCCAGACCGGCGGTGTGAATGTGATGAAGTGAAGAAGCCGCGCCCGGCCTCCTTAAGTGGGAAATGAGGGGCGGCGACTGGCTGCCCGGGCAAGGGGGGACACTTCCCAGCTTCTCCTAGTAGAAATTTCCCCTAGGGAAGTTATCGGCAGCAAGGTGAAGGCAGCAAAAAACCCAGCCGGGCGCTTCCGGTCCGGTCTATTTTGAGCATTCTCGGCGCCCCAACTCACCCTTTGAGCATGTCGGCAATGGTGTGGCCGGTGCTCTCGAAGATCACCTTGATGGGGATGTGGCTGGACATTGTGATGGACTTGTGCTGAATGAAGTCCACCAGACTCTCGTAGGCGTTGCTCACATTGTACTGGGCCGTGTTCAGCTTAACCAGCTCTGAGCCCCTGTGGAATCGGAGCATGTCAGTGTTGAGGCTACTTTCAAAGAAAAAAATAGTAATAATTTCAGGAGGGCTGCGGGCACTGCCACATAGTTTGGTGCAGCCAGCGAGGAGGCAATTCTGCCCATTTCGCTGACTCCTGAGCACACACGCACTCAGGTGTGTGCATCTGTCTTGACCTCTTCATCGTCCAGCAATGGACACGCTCACTGTGGCTAGTAGGTTGGCGCTAACGAGCGTAAATTGCACGACAAGCCGCCAAGCCTTCTCTCCGTGGCTGCGCCCCAAATAAATGAGGCCTGGCCGTAGAATCGAGCTCAGGGACCTTGCTGCGGGAGGCGAACACGTTAGACCACCCTGCCGGGGGGGTCGGTGGCAGAGCGATTAACGCGTCTGCCTCTCGCACCACGGTCCCTAAGTTCGATTCAACGGCGAGGCCACATTTATTTGGAACGCAGCCGCGGAGAGAAGCCCTGGCGGCTTGTCGTGCAATTTACGCTCGTTAGCGCAACCTCCAAGGCACAGTGAAAGTGTACACTGCCTGACGATGAGAAAGTCAGGTCAGATGTACACACTTGTGTGAGCGTGTGCCTGCGAAAAGTATCTGTGTGCGTGTGTGCTCAGGAGTCAGCGAAATGGGCAGAATTGCCTCCTCGCTGGCTGCGGATCTAGTGTCACTAAATGATGTGCCATTGCCCGCAGCCCTCCTGCAATTGTTATTATTATTATTATTAGACCACCCTGCCACTCACCCCCCTCTACTTTGAGCTTCAGTAGTCTGCAATTCATTCCTTTAGAAACGGAACAACAATAAAATGGACCTTTCCTAGACAAGCTTCGGTATTGAAGCGAGTCTGACCTGATCTTCTCTGTTTGCTAACTCATTCCGGAAACTTTGCTTTGCGCTCCGACAGCTGACAGACTTGAGAAGGTACTGGCTGGGGAGATCGCAGCAGTCAGTCAGGAATCGACTGGGCGCCAAATGACTCACCAAGCATTCAGTATCCAAGTCTTCAACCTACAACTCCGCGACCGGTCATTCCTGTTTATAAGCAAATGCTGCTGCTGCTGCTGCTGCTGTGCATATTCTCTATCCCCGGAAATTAACTGTCCCGGCCCTTCCAGCCGCTTCCAGGCGCTGTCAGCCAACCCCAGCCCCTCTGCCCGCGCCCCGCCTCTCTGGCAGGCGCAGTGCAAACACCTGAGCCTAATTAGATTATTACCATTGCCAATCAA
This sequence comes from Macrostomum hystrix, assembly GCA_950097015.1. Taxonomy (NCBI): domain Eukaryota; kingdom Metazoa; phylum Platyhelminthes; family Macrostomidae; genus Macrostomum; species Macrostomum hystrix. The sequence goes on from CATNEN010000015.1 coordinate 1,510,054, forward strand.
TCAATGGCACCCTAAGTCCACACTGTCTAACCCCACTCTCCCTGCCTCTCCTCTGCCTCACTATCCGACCCAGCAGAGCCAAGTTTCGACCCCTCAGGTCCACTCCGGGCAGCTCCAGTGTAGCAATTTCACCTCGGCCTGCCGCTTTCCCCGCAGAAGTCTTACTTTGCCGGGTTGATGTTGCACAGGGTGACTGCGGGGAATTCGGGCTCTTCAGCTGTTGAACTGGCCTCCGCTGCCGCAGCCGCCGCCGCCGCAGCCGCTGATGCCATCGAAGACGCTGTAGCTGAAGATCCCGACTGTGAGGAGGAGGACAGAAGTGAGGCTGCGGCTGCTGAGGCCAACGAAGCTGCGGCGGCTGTTGAGGTGCCCTGGCTGGCGGCGCCGTCGGCGGGGTCTGTTAGCACCATCTCGACCAGGCGGAACACTGTGTAAGCTGCGGCCACGGACCAGACTAGAACCACTGCCGCTCTGTTGGCGGATAAGATGGGGTGGTGTGAGTCGGGCGTTAGGGTGAGGTGTAGTGAAGATGAGGTTGAGTGAGGATGATGTAGAGTAAGGGTGAGGTGGAGTGAGGGCGAGGTGGAGTGAGGATGAGGTGGAGTGAGGACGAGGTTGAGTGAGGATGATGTGGAGTGAGGATGAGGTGGAGTGAGGATGAGGTGGAGTGAGGGGCAGTTCACTGATCCTCCTGTCAGTGAGCTATTTTCTTCTCGCCGAGATTTCTAGGGCGAGGGAAAACAGAGCAGAGAGGGCGGGACAGTCGGCGTCCGGGTCTGGGAGGGCTGCTCTCGTCACGCGGCCTCCTTGGGTCGAGTCAGTTTCCATTTCCTGGGCATTGTCAGTGTTGGCAGGGCAGCTGGCCTCACTCTGATTAACTCCTTCCTGTCGAATCCGCACCACTTCGGCCTCCCTGACTCTTCGGGAGCCAACAATCCGTTCTTCCCCCTATTTCAGTGTCTCATTCAAAGCCCTTTTTTATTGTACGCATGCTATGGGATGTCTACTGCTTGGATTTGCTCGATGAACAATCGGTGCTTCCTCGAAGCCTTGAAGAATCGTGTTTAAAAGGCCACAGCGGGTTGTTCTGTCGGAAGCAAGTTGTTTCCGCAGGTAATGTCACGGATTGCTTATTTTTATTTCAACCTTTCATTTATCCGATCTGCCTCGAATCTCCGATTCAAGAGAACAAGTTGCCAAAGTCCTCAGGTTTCTGCGGTTGTCCGAAGCTTCGAGTGTAAGACGATCTGGGACGGTTGGGAGATAAACTGCCCGAATGATGACGCATTCCTGCCGATCCCCTGCCGGAGATCTCAAACTGCGTCTCAAACTGGACGGAAATAGGACCAGCCAGGTGTTTCTGGGTGTTTACTCAGTTCGCCGGCTCTTTCAACCTGGATTAGCTGGTCACCTGGGCAAGTTCAAATTGCTGGGCCAGCGAGAAAATGAATCCCTCCCTTTTAGTCGGTGTTTTGCTGTAACAATGTCCTTGCATGTCATGGCATCTTCTGTGGGTGCTAAATATAACTGCAGACTCTCACGACACGCGCACAAATGAGTTGTAAATAAGTTCAAAGTTTCTGAACAAAATGACCCTTGTTACTGATCCCAGGTGCAACAAGTCTCGCATAATTTTACCGACTAAACAGAGTTCATTGGATTTTAACTCTTTCTCAACCCAATCGAAACAATCTGGGCCCTTTATTCCCTGTAAAACGGGTAGCAGCAATGGCTGGGGTAAGCATTAGCTGGGTAGGTGTGGTAGCCTCCCCACTCCCTGTGGTAGCTAAGGCTGTGACACTGGCTATAACTAATGTTATTGTTTTCTATTTATTACCAAATATAGATACTTCCCTAGTGAGATTCGGGTGACTCATGCTGTAGAGAAAATAAAATCAACGAGCCGTACTTCGCGCAGGTGCTCGTCGTGGGCGAAAACAAACCTGCCCGATTCCTCTACAACCCCATTGTTAATTGGGCCGCATTGAGCCAACAGATAATTCAAATGCGGTGGAACAACCCATAGCCTCCCATTGCGTATTTGTTCAGCTACTGAGAAAAACTGCATAAACTGCCACACTTTGTTCAGCCTGGAATTCCTGGCGTCTCCGTGCAGATTTCCGCGGAGCTAAATCGGGCACTGAAGGACGGGTCACGCCGGCTTCTCTGACTGTCTTTGTCCCCCGTTTCCTTAATCGCAGACATGCCCACCTGCAGTTTGCCGACCATAATACCTGCGCACTGAGTTCGGGTCACGCCCTGTCGCCGTGGAGACAATGCTGCATGGCAGCGAAGGCTCACGTGTCTAGTCAGGCATGACCAATTATGGAAATTAGCATTTTAAGCCTCTCGGAAAGAGTCCGTACGCGATAGTTGCCCCACCTTACGGCTAAGCGGTAGGACCGAAGCTTATCCAAAGTTCTGGATGCAAAACATTTCGCACAGCAACTATGCCCCATTGAAGTATAGAAAAACAACCGTACCATACAATCGATTACGCCTGTACCGAACCAATCCGGGATAAAAGTACCAAACCAATCCGGGATAAAAGTACCAAACCAATCCGGGATAAAAGTACCAAACCAATCCGTGACACAAGTACCATACCAATCCGTGACACAAGAACCATACCAATCCGTGACACAAGTACCATACCAATCCGTGACACAAGTACCATACCAATCCGTGACACAAGTACCATACCAATCCGTGACACAAGAACCATACCAATCCGTGACACAAGTACCATACCAATCCGTGACACAAGTACCATACCAATCTGTGGCGCAAGTACCATACCAATCCGTGATACAAGAACCATACCAATCTGTGATACAAGTACCATTCCAATCTGTGATACAAGAACCATACCAATCTGTGACACAAGTACCATACCAATCTGTGATACAAGTACCATACCAATCTGTGACACAAGTACCATACCAATCCGTGACACAAGTACCATACCAATCTGTGATACAAGTACCATACCAATCTGTGACACAAGTACCATACCAATCTGTGATACAAGTACCATACCAATCCGTGACACAAGTACCATACCAATCTGTGGCACAAGAACTATACCAATCCGTGACACAAGTACCATACCAATCCGTGACACAAGAACCATACCAATCCGTGATACAAGTACCATACCAATCCGTGACACAAGTACCATACCAATCCGTGACACAAGTACCATACCAATCTGTGACACAAGTACCATACCAATCCGTGACACAAGTACCATACCAATCTGTGGCACAAGAACTATACCAATCCGTGACACAAGTACCATACCAATCTGGGACACAAGAACCATACCAATCCGTGATACAAGTACCATTCCAATCCGTGACACAATTACCATACCAATCTGTGATACAAGAACCATACCAATCTGTGATACAAGAACCATACCAATCTGTGATACAAGAACCATACCAATCCGTGACACAAGTACCATACCAATCTGTGGCACAAGAACTATACCAATCCGTGACACAAGTACCATACCAATCTGTGGCACAAGTACCCTACCAATCTGTGATACAAGTACCATACCAATCTGTGACACAAGTACCATACCAATCTGTGGCACAAGTACCCTACCAATCTGTGATACAAGTACCATACCAATCTGTGATACAAGTACCATACCAATCCGTGACACAAGTACCATACCAATCTGTGACACAAGTACCATACCAATCTGTGGCACAAGAACTATACCAATCCGTGACACAAGTACCATACCAATCCGTGATACAAGTACCATACCAATCCGTGACACAAGTACCATACCAATCTGTGACACAAGAACCATACCAATCTGTGATACAAGTACCATACCAATCTGTGGCACAAGTACCCTACCAATCTGTGATACAAGTACCATACCAATCTGTGATACAAGTACCATACCAATCCGTGACACAAGTACCATACCAATCTGTGACACAAGTACCATACCAATCTGTGGCACAAGAACTATACCAATCCGTGACACAAGTACCATACCAATCCGTGATACAAGTACCATACCAATCCGTGACACAAGTACCATACCAATCTGTGACACAAGAACCATACCAATCTGTGATACAAGAACCATACCAATCTGTGATACAAGTACCATACCAATCTGTGATACAAGTACCATACCAATCTGTGACACAAGTACCATACCAATCCGTGACACAAGTACCATACCAATCTGTGACACAAGTACCATACCAATCTGTGGCACAAGAACTATACCAATCCGTGACACAAGTACCATACCAATCCGTGATACAAGTACCATACCAATCCGTGACACAAGTACCATACCAATCTGTGACACAAGAACCATACCAATCTGTGATACAAGAACCATACCAATCTGTGATACAAGTACCATACCAATCTGTGATACAAGTACCATACCAATCTGTGACACAAGTACCATACCAATCCGTGACACAAGTACCATACCAATCTGTGATACAAGTACCATACCAATCTGTGATACAAGTACCATACCAATCCGTGACACAAGTACCATACCAATCCGTGACACAAGAACCATACCAATCTGTGATACAAGTACCATACCAATCCGTGACACAAGAACCATACCAATCTGGGACACAAGAACCATACCAATCCGTGACACAAGTACCATACCAATCCGTGACACAAGAACCATACCAATCCGTGACACAAGAACCATACCAATCCGTTACACAAGTACCATACCAATCCGTGACACAAGTACCATACCAATCCGTGACACAAGAACCATACCAATCTGTGATACAAGTACCATACCAATCTGTGATACAAGTACCATACCAATCCGTGACACAAGTACCATACCAATCCGTGACACAAGTACCATACCAATCTGTGATACAAGTACCATACCAATCCGTGACACAAGAACCATACCAATCTGTGATACAAGTACCATACCAATCTGTGATACAAGTACCATACCAATCCGTGACACAAGTACCATACCAATCTGTGACACAAGTACTATACCAATCCGTGACACAAGTACCATACCAATCCGTGACACAAGTACCATACCAATCCGTGACACAAGTACCATACCAATCTGTGACACAAGAACCATACCAATCTGTGGCACAAGTACCATACCAATCCGTGACACAAGAACCATACCAATCCGTGACACAAGTACCATACCAATCTAACCATACCATACGAATCTATACAATATTGGTATCAACAGATATAATAGACTACTAACGAATGGCACGACACACGTACTGAACCAATATAAAACCTTTAACCATAGAACGATGTCACTAAGTCAGTCTGCCTCAAAGCTACTGTCAATCTTTACTTTTATTGGGCAATAAACGCGCCAAAGTTGTATATTAGTCAAAACGGCCAACGAAGCAGACCATCAGGCCTGTATAAAAAGTCTCAGAAACTCTAAAAACTAGAATAGCTCGAGAAAAAAGTCCAGACAAGGACTTTCTTTGTAACCGGTCACGCTCCTGGCAGGCCTCAGACTAAGCATAAAAAGGCTGGATAAAACTACTATTCAGTTGGATAGGGTAAAAAGGCGAAAGCCATCTTTCGATGGGATAATTGTCACGCACCGATTCAATCTTGTGTTGGTCTTTTTCACCTAAAGAATCAACCTTGGCACCTCGTCAAGATGGTGCAGCGGAAAATTAATGCGAACCACCTGCAAATTGCAATTGTCAGCCTAAAACTTTCACCATTGGCCCTCTTAACTGTGTAGTTACCTCTTTCCCATGGCACCTTTTCATTTCCCGACTTCACCTGCACCTACGCATTCTTGTTCTGACTCTCAGTCTTCTCTCTCTCTCGCGCCCTGATTTAAAAAGCAAATCGTGCAGCAACCATTAGAATACGAGACGCTCGTAGACAACTGCCTGGATTCACACCTCAATACGGGACTGACCCTGCCCCTATCGAGAGGGCAGCTTAAGTCCTGACTGACACATCCGCTGACTCGGATTCAGACGAGTCTAAATCCCTCCTTTCAGGTAGGTCCGCCACAGAGGGGAAGTTGGGCTGGCGCCTCTCGTAGACCTCCGTGTCTTCTACCTGGGCCTACCGACAATGAGCCCCTCGCCAAGCAGCAGAGGCTAATGCGCTGAGGGAATGCGCGAGTCACGAGGCCGCTTTCCGTTCGCAATATACCCACGGATGGATTGAAAAGAAAATGTTGTTTCTTCTACCAGGCAACGCAGAAGAGGACCTTTTTGCCATGAGATTACATTGCCAAAAGTCCGTGACTTATTCTCGAAAGGTGCGAAAGTTCGTGTAGAACGTTTTTAGGAGGGTAGGAGGGTGAGGGCCAGAGAAGGACAGCAAAGTGCGAGAGGAGGAGGGGAGAGGAATGTGAAAGAGGAGAGCAGGGTCAGAGAGGGAGATGAGGGGAAAGAGGGAGATGAGGGGCAGAGAGGGAGATGAGGGGCAGAGAGGGAGATGAGGGGCAGAGAGGGAGATAAGGGGCAGAGAGGGAGATGAGGGGCAGAGAGGGAGATGAGGGGCAGAGAGGGAGATGAGGGGCAGAGAGGGAGATGAGGGGCAGAGAGGGAGATGAGGGGCAGAGAGGGAGATGAGGGGCAGAGAGGGAGATGAGGGGCAGAGAGGGAGATGAGGGGCAGAGAGGGAGATGAGGGGAAAGAGGGAGATGGGGGCTAGAGAGGGAGATGAGGGGCAGAGAGGGAGATGAGGGGCTAGAGAGGGAGATGAGGGGCAGAGAGGGAGATGAGGGGCAGAGAGGGAGATGAGGGGCAGAGAGGGAGATGAGGGGCAGAGAGGGAGATGAGGGGCAGAGAGGGAGATGAGGGGCAGAGAGGGAGATGAGGGGCTAGAGAGGGAGATGAGGGGCAGAGAGGGAGATGAGGGGCAGAGAGGGAGATGAGGGGCAGAGAGGGAGATGAGGGGCAGAGAGGGAGATGAGGGGCTAGAGAGGGAGATGAGGGGCAGAGAGGGAGATGAGGGGCAGAGAGGGAGATGAGGGGCAGAGAGGGAGATGAGGGGCAGAGAGGGAGATAAGGGGCAGAGAGGGAGATGAGGGGCAGAGAGGGAGATGAGGGGCAGAGAGGGAGATGAGGGGCAGAGAGGGAGATGAGGGGCAGAGAGGGAGATGAGGGGAAAGAGGGAGATGGGGGCTAGAGAGGGAGATGAGGGGCAGAGAGGGAGATGAGGGGCTAGAGAGGGAGATGAGGGGCAGAGAGGGAGATGAGGGGCAGAGAGGGAGATGAGGGGCAGAGAGGGAGATGAGGGGCAGAGAGGGAGATGAGGGGCAGAGAGGGAGATGAGGGGCAGAGAGGGAGATGAGGGGCTAGAGAGGGAGATGAGGGGCAGAGAGGGAGATGAGGGGCAGAGAGGGAGATGAGGGGCAGAGAGGGAGATGAGGGGCAGAGAGGGAGATGAGGGGCTAGAGAGGGAGATGAGGGGCAGAGAGGGAGATGAGGGGCAGAGAGGGAGATGAGGGGCAGAGAGGGAGATGAGGGGCAGAGAGGGAGATAAGGGGCAGAGAGGGAGATGAGGGGCAGAGAGGGAGATGAGGGGCAGAGAGGGAGATGAGGGGCAGAGAGGGAGATGAGGGGCAGAGAGGGAGATGAGGGGCAGAGAGGGAGATGAGGGGCAGAGAGGGAGATGAGGGGCAGAGAGGGAGATGAGGGGCAGAGAGGGAGATGAGGGGAAAGAGGGAGATGGGGGCTAGAGAGGGAGATGAGGGGCAGAGAGGGAGATGAGGGGCTAGAGAGGGAGATGAGGGGCAGAGAGGGAGATGAGGGGCAGAGAGGGAGATGAGGGGCAGAGAGGGAGATGAGGGGCAGAGAGGGAGATGAGGGGCAGAGAGGGAGATGAGGGGCAGAGAGGGAGATGAGGGGCTAGAGAGGGAGATGAGGGGCAGAGAGGGAGATGAGGGGCAGAGAGGGAGATGAGGGGCAGAGAGGGAGATGAGGGGCAGAGAGGGAGATGAGGGGCTAGAGAGGGAGATGAGGGGCAGAGAGGGAGATGAGGGGCAGAGAGGGAGATGAGGGGCAGAGAGGGAGATGAGGGGCAGAGAGGGAGATGAGGGGCAGAGAGGGAGATGAGGGGAAAGAGGGAGATGGGGGCTAGAGAGGGAGATGAGGGGCTAGAGAGGGAGATGAGGGGCAGAGAGGGAGATGAGGGGCAGAGAGGGAGATGAGGGGCAGAGAGGGAGATGAGGGGCAGAGAGGGAGATGAGGGGCTAGAGAGGGAGATGAGGGGCAGAGAGGGAGATGAGGGGCAGAGAGGGAGATGAGGGGCAGAGAGGGAGATGAGGGGCAGAGAGGGAGATGAGGGGCAGAGAGGGAGATGAGGGGAAAGAGGGAGATGGGGGCTAGAGAGGGAGATGAGGGGCTAGAGAGGGAGATGAGGGGCAGAGAGGGAGATGAGGGGCAGAGAGGGAGATGAGGGGCAGAGAGGGAGATGAGGGGCAGAGAGGGAGGAAAGGCATATAGGCAAAAGAAATCAATGAAAAGCCTGCATCACTCACATTCTACAGGAGTTCCTTCGCCGTCTCCTGACTGCCGATCCATGCTGGTGACGGCAGGTCATTGTGCTGAGTAACTGGTAAACTGTTTGCCCTGGTCAGTTGGCGACCATTTCCAGGGTGGCCGACGGAACCTCGCAGTCTGTCGCAGCAACAACAAAACCGAACTGGGCCTCGCCGATTCCAGAAGCTGCTAATTTTCGGCGCTTCTTTCAGTCAGACTTTGTAGCCCTTTTATATTCTTCTTTCCTTCTGGTCTACTTTCTGCTTCCAAAACCTCTCTTCCCCTCTCTCTCTCTCTTTGAGCAGCCAACCGCAGCGGGGATCCGCCAGTGTCAGAGCCGGGGCTCGCAGTCAGGACTCTCTTCTGGCCCTAGAAGGACGCGTCTGTCTCGCTTGCCCCGTGTGCGTGAGCTGTTTGCGGCGTGGATGATGTGGCGCTACCAAGGCCGGCTCCTATTGGCTGTCCCGTCTGGACTAATCAAACTGCTCCCATTGACTTTTTCAATACTAAACACTATTATTTTTATTGATGCGCTTTGTTGAAGGAAATCAAGCGAAGCAGTTGAGTGAGCACTTCTTAGAGAACATGTACATGTACATGTACGTCACTGCCATTGTTGCGATGGCGGCTTCAACAGCAATGAGCTTGGACTAAGTTATTCTTACAAGAAGTCAACATTATCAGATTGCAGCTATTTTGACAGTCTATTTTTAGCTAGTTCGCTCTCAGTCGTGAAGTAGTTTTGGTCAATGGACACTTGGCCGCCTTGCCTGCTGGTTCACACTTGCAGTTCTGTTACTATACTGCATGAAAGTTGCTGGAGAGCTGTAACCGGCAGACACATTTTCACGGATTCAGAGTCAGGGGGAGCTTCACAAAGGAAAATTTAGGCACTCATGGAAGACTTCACACAAGAGGTTGAGTAGGCGGATGGAAGTGCTCATTCTAGTGGGATGCCACAAACAATGAGCCCAACTGACTCTTAACTCACTCCAAGCAGCCGCAGCTTCATCAATTCCCGTTGTCTGCAGGCGGGCTGTGGCTGGTTCACTCCCACACAGACACCCTTAGCGATTGTTTCGCGGCTTCATTAACTGCTAGCCTGGCCAGCCTGTGAGCCGCTCCAGACACTTTGAGTAGGAGTTGCCCCCCTTCTGCTGTTGTGGCGTGCAACACCCACCTCAGCCACCAGCTGAGTCAAGTGAGGCTCCAGAGAGATGGCGCAGATCCAATTTGAGTCAGGCCTCCGCTACTTCCGTCATCGACTTGGTCGAGCCGCTGTCAGAGTGCACACAACTATGCAGCCTGATCTCAGGGTTTCACCATTTGGAACTGAAGAAGTGCGTGCCGCATCACTTGTGTACTTCACAATGTCCCCTCTTGTATTTGTTTCGCTCTGTTTAAACAGAAAGAAACTCAATGAAAACTGCATTAAGAGAACTGGTAAGATTGGTCACGAAGACCTCAGGGTTGAGATACAAATTGCGAATTTGAAAGCGCTTTCGGTAAATTAGGAAACAATGAATATTATGAGAGGATGGAAGCGAAAGATAGGAGTAGAGATTAGGAACGATAATAGGGCAAAGGGAGAGGCTTGAGAGAAGAGTGGAAAATAAGTGAGCGAAGGGGAGAGAAGGGGAGAGAAGGGGAGAGAAGGGGAGAGAAGGGGAGAGAAGGGGAGAGAAGGGGAGAGAAGGGGAGAGAAGGGGAGAGAAGGGGAGAGAAGGGGAGAGAAGGAGAGAGAAGGGGAGAGAAGGGGAGAGAAGGGGAGAGAAGGGGGAGATAGGGGGAGAGAAGGGGAGAGAAGGGGAGAGAAGGGGAGAGAAGGGGAGAGAAGGGGAGAGAAGGGGAGAGAAGGGGAGAGAAGGGGAGAGAAGGGGAGAGAAGGGGAGAGAAGGGGAGAGAAGGGGAGAGAAGGGGAGAGAAGGGAAGAGATGGGGAGATAGGGGGAGAGAAGGGGAGAGAAGGCGAGGGAAGGGGAGAGAAGGGGAGTTAGTAAAGAGTAAATTAGAGTACAGGAAAGAGAAGAGAAGGAGAAAGAAGCAGGGGCATTTAAGTTGACACCACCGTGACACATGCCTTGTTATGTTGCTGCATTCGACAAGAATGGTTATAGAAAACTGTATCCTGTACGTATTTCGATTCAATTACAGAAATTATAGAAAGTCAATTTTTCTTTACTTCAATCGTATCGACGAACAGCTTGTTAGACCTACTCGTAGAGTCCGAAAATATTCTGGCCCGTATAATTATTTCCAAGCGTCGAGCTGCCAAATCGTTGAAGTGCGGGCCGGACATACTCTATACTGATGCAATTAATAATTAATGCAGCTTTTAATTACGACGCCCCGGCATCATTGTTGCTAAGTGGAGTGCCCCTGGGAAGTAGATGGAGCGAGGCGTTGGGGGGAGGACAATTTATACCGCCGGTCCACGAGCATCCGTCGCTTGGGTCCTTAGCAAACACGGCAGAGCTGGGGGGCACCGGTCTAATCAACGGCTTTCCTTTGTCCGACTGTCTCCAGTCCGTTTGTGCCCCGCTTTCATGTGCCGGCGATAATTAAGTGCAACCAGGCCCGCAGTTCTCTACTACTTTGAGAGTGAGTTCAATATTTGCTGAGCTTGCTTACTCAGATGACTGCGGATTAGTAACTGAGAACTTTCGATGAGCGAAAAGTGAACTGGTCGAATAGAGATCTGTGGCTTTGGTGGTGAGTTAAGGACGCTGAGCTGTGGAGAGAATGACGAGAATGATGCAAAGCTACTGAAAGAGTGACGAGAATGATGCAAAGCTACTGAAAGAGTGACGAGAATGATGCAAAGCTACAGAAAGAGTGACGAGAATGATGCAAAGCTACTGAAAGAGTGACGAGAATGATGCAAAGCTACTGAGAGAGTGACGAGAATGATGCAAAGCTACTGAAAGAGTGACGAGAATGATGCAAAGCTACAGAAAGAGTGACGAGAATGATGCAAAGCTACTGAAAGAGTGACGAGAATGATGCAAAGCTACTGAGAGAGTGACGAGAGTGATGCAAAGCTACTGAGAGAGTGACAAGAATGATGCAAAGCTACTGACACAGTGACAAGAATGATGCAAAGCTACTGAAAGAGTGACGAGAATGATGCAAAGCTACTGAGAGAGTGACGAGAATGATGCAAAGCTACTGAAAGAGTGACGAGAATGATGCAAAGCTACTGAGAGAGTGACGAGAATGATGCAAAGCTACTGAGAGAGTGATGAGAATGATGCAAAGCTACTGAAAGAGTGACGAGAATGATGCAAAGCTACTGAAAGAGTGACGAGAATGATGCAAAGCTACTGAAAGAGTGACGAGAATGATGCAAAGCTACTGAAAGAGTGACGAGAATGATGCAAAGCTACAGAAAGAGTGACGAGAATGATGCAAAGCTACTGAAATAGTGACGAGAGTGATGCAAAGCTACTGAGAGAGTGACAAGAATGATGCAAAGCTACTGAAAGAGTGACGAGAATGATGCAAAGCTACTGAAAGAGTGACGAGAATGATGCAAAGCTACTGAAAGAGTGACGAGAATGATGCAAAGCTACTGAGAGAGTGACGAGAATGATGCAAAGCTACTGAGAGAGTGACGAGAATGATGCAAAGCTACTGACACAGTGACGAGAGTGATGCAAAGCTACTGACACAGTGACAAGAATGTTGCAAAGCTACTGACACAGTGACAAGAATGATGCAAAGCTACTGAAAGAGTGACGAGAATGATGCAAAGCTACTGTGAGAGTGACGAGAAGGATGCAAAGCTACTGAAATAGTGACGAGAGTGATGCAAAGCTACTGAAAAAGTGACGAGAATGATGCAAAGCTACTGAGAGAGTGACGAGAATGATGCAAAGCTACTGAAAGAGTGACGAGAATGATGCAAAGCTACTGAAAGAGTGACGAGAATGATGCAAAGCTACAGAAAGAGTGACGAGAATGATGCAAAGCTACTGAAATAGTGACGAGAGTGATGCAAAGCTACTGAGAGAGTGACAAGAATGATGCAAAGCTACTGACACAGTGACAAGAATGATGCAAAGCTACTGAAAGAGTGACGAGAATGATGCAAAGCTACTGAAAGAGTGACGAGAATGATGCAAAGCTACTGAAAGAGTGACGAGAATGATGCAAAGCTACTGAAAGAGTGACGAGAATGATGCAAAGCTACTGAAATAGTGACGAGAATGATGCAAAGCTACTGTGAGAGTGACGAGAATGATGCAAAGCTACTGAGAGAGTGACGAGAATGATGCAAAGCTACTGAAAGAGTGACGAGAATGATGCAAAGCTACTGAGAGAGTGACGAGAATGATGCAAAGCTACTGAGAGAGTGACGAGAATGATGCAAAGCTACTGACACAGTGACGAGAGTGATGCAAAGCTACTGACACAGTGACAAGAATGTTGCAAAGCTACTGACACAGTGACAAGAATGATGCAAAGCTACTGAAAGAGTGACGAGAATGATGCAAAGCTACTGTGAGAGTGACGAGAAGGATGCAAAGCTACTGAAATAGTGACGAGAGTGATGCAAAGCTACTGAAAAAGTGACGAGAATGATGCAAAGCTACTGAGAGAGTGACGAGAATGATGCAAAGCTACTGACACAGTGACGAGAGTGATGCAAAGCTACTGACACAGTGACAAGAATGATGCAAAGCTACTGACACAGTGACAAGAATGTTGCAAAGCTACTGAGAGAGTGACGAGAATGATGCAAAGCTACTGAAAGAGTGACGAGAATGATGCAAAGCTACTGAAAGAGTGACGAGAATGATGCAAAGCTACTGAAATAGTGACGAGAATGATGCAAAGCTACTGTGAGAGTGACGAGAATGATGCAAAGCTACTGAGAGAGTGACGAGAATGATGCAAAGCTACTGAAAGAGTGACGAGAATGATGCAAAGCTACTGAGAGAGTGACGAGAATGATGCAAAGCTACTGAGAGAGTGACGAGAATGATGCAAAGCTACTGACACAGTGACGAGAGTGATGCAAAGCTACTGACACAGTGACAAGAATGTTGCAAAGCTACTGACACAGTGACAAGAATGATGCAAAGCTACTGAAAGAGTGACGAGAATGATGCAAAGCTACTGTGAGAGTGACGAGAAGGATGCAAAGCTACTGAAATAGTGACGAGAGTGATGCAAAGCTACTGAAAAAGTGACGAGAATGATGCAAAGCTACTGAGAGAGTGACGAGAATGATGCAAAGCTACTGACACAGTGACGAGAGTGATGCAAAGCTACTGACACAGTGACAAGAATGTTGCAAAGCTACTGAAAGAGTGACGAGAATGATGCAAAGCTACTGACACAGTGACGAGAGTGATGCAAAGCTACTGACACAGTGACAAGAATGATGCAAAGCTACTGACACAGTGACAAGAATGTTGCAAAGCTACTGAGAGAGTGACGAGAATGATGCAAAGCTACTGACACAGTGACGAGAGTGATGCAAAGCTACTGACACAGTGACAAGAATGATGCAAAGCTACTGAGAGAGTGACGAGAATGATGCAAAGCTACTGAAAGAGTGACGAGAATGATGCAAAGCTACAGAAAGAGTGACGAGAATGATGCAAAGCTACTGAAAGAGTGACGAGAATGATGCAAAGCTACTGAGAGAGTGACGAGAGTGATGCAAAGCTACTGAGAGAGTGACAAGAATGATGCAAAGCTACTGACACAGTGACAAGAATGATGCAAAGCTACTGAAAGAGTGACGAGAATGATGCAAAGCTACTGAGAGAGTGACGAGAATGATGCAAAGCTACTGAAAGAGTGACGAGAATGATGCAAAGCTACTGAGAGAGTGACGAGAATGATGCAAAGCTACTGAGAGAGTGATGAGAATGATGCAAAGCTACTGAAAGAGTGACGAGAATGATGCAAAGCTACTGAAAGAGTGACGAGAATGATGCAAAGCTACTGAAAGAGTGACGAGAATGATGCAAAGCTACTGAAAGAGTGACGAGAATGATGCAAAGCTACAGAAAGAGTGACGAGAATGATGCAAAGCTACTGAAATAGTGACGAGAGTGATGCAAAGCTACTGAGAGAGTGACAAGAATGATGCAAAGCTACTGAAAGAGTGACGAGAATGATGCAAAGCTACTGAAAGAGTGACGAGAATGATGCAAAGCTACTGAAAGAGTGACGAGAATGATGCAAAGCTACTGAGAGAGTGACGAGAATGATGCAAAGCTACTGAGAGAGTGACGAGAATGATGCAAAGCTACTGACACAGTGACGAGAGTGATGCAAAGCTACTGACACAGTGACAAGAATGTTGCAAAGCTACTGACACAGTGACAAGAATGATGCAAAGCTACTGAAAGAGTGACGAGAATGATGCAAAGCTACTGTGAGAGTGACGAGAAGGATGCAAAGCTACTGAAATAGTGACGAGAGTGATGCAAAGCTACTGAAAAAGTGACGAGAATGATGCAAAGCTACTGAAAGAGTGACGAGAATGATGCAAAGCTACTGAAAGAGTGACGAGAATGATGCAAAGCTACAGAAAGAGTGACGAGAATGATGCAAAGCTACTGAAATAGTGACGAGAGTGATGCAAAGCTACTGAGAGAGTGACAAGAATGATGCAAAGCTACTGACACAGTGACAAGAATGATGCAAAGCTACTGAAAGAGTGACGAGAATGATGCAAAGCTACTGAAAGAGTGACGAGAATGATGCAAAGCTACTGAAAGAGTGACGAGAATGATGCAAAGCTACTGAAAGAGTGACGAGAATGATGCAAAGCTACTGAAATAGTGACGAGAATGATGCAAAGCTACTGTGAGAGTGACGAGAATGATGCAAAGCTACTGAGAGAGTGACGAGAATGATGCAAAGCTACTGAAAGAGTGACGAGAATGATGCAAAGCTACTGAGAGAGTGACGAGAATGATGCAAAGCTACTGAGAGAGTGACGAGAATGATGCAAAGCTACTGACACAGTGACGAGAGTGATGCAAAGCTACTGACACAGTGACAAGAATGTTGCAAAGCTACTGACACAGTGACAAGAATGATGCAAAGCTACTGAAAGAGTGACGAGAATGATGCAAAGCTACTGTGAGAGTGACGAGAAGGATGCAAAGCTACTGAAATAGTGACGAGAGTGATGCAAAGCTACTGAAAAAGTGACGAGAATGATGCAAAGCTACTGAGAGAGTGACGAGAATGATGCAAAGCTACTGACACAGTGACGAGAGTGATGCAAAGCTACTGACACAGTGACAAGAATGATGCAAAGCTACTGACACAGTGACAAGAATGTTGCAAAGCTACTGAGAGAGTGACGAGAATGATGCAAAGCTACTGAAAGAGTGACGAGAATGATGCAAAGCTACTGAAAGAGTGACGAGAATGATGCAAAGCTACTGTGAGAGTGACGAGAATGATGCAAAGCTACTGAGAGAGTGACGAGAATGATGCAAAGCTACTGAAAGAGTGACGAGAATGATGCAAAGCTACTGAGAGAGTGACGAGAATGATGCAAAGCTACTGAGAGAGTGACGAGAATGATGCAAAGCTACTGACACAGTGACGAGAGTGATGCAAAGCTACTGACACAGTGACAAGAATGTTGCAAAGCTACTGACACAGTGACAAGAATGATGCAAAGCTACTGAAAGAGTGACGAGAATGATGCAAAGCTACTGTGAGAGTGACGAGAAGGATGCAAAGCTACTGAAATAGTGACGAGAGTGATGCAAAGCTACTGAAAAAGTGACGAGAATGATGCAAAGCTACTGAGAGAGTGACGAGAATGATGCAAAGCTACTGACACAGTGACGAGAGTGATGCAAAGCTACTGACACAGTGACAAGAATGTTGCAAAGCTACTGAAAGAGTGACGAGAATGATGCAAAGCTACTGACACAGTGACGAGAGTGATGCAAAGCTACTGACACAGTGACAAGAATGATGCAAAGCTACTGACACAGTGACAAGAATGTTGCAAAGCTACTGAGAGAGTGACGAGAATGATGCAAAGCTACTGAAAGAGTGACGAGAATGATGCAAAGCTACTGAAAGAGTGACGAGAATGATGCAAAGCTACTGAGAGAGTGACGAGAATGATGCAAAGCTACTGAGAGAGTGACGAGAATGATGCAAAGCTACTGACACAGTGACGAGAGTGATGCAAAGCTACTGACACAGTGACAAGAATGTTGCAAAGCTACTGACACAGTGACAAGAATGATGCAAAGCTACTGAAAGAGTGACGAGAATGATGCAAAGCTACTGTGAGAGTGACGAGAAGGATGCAAAGCTACTGAAATAGTGACGAGAGTGATGCAAAGCTACTGAAAAAGTGACGAGAATGATGCAAAGCTACTGAGAGAGTGACGAGAATGATGCAAAGCTACTGACACAGTGACGAGAGTGATGCAAAGCTACTGACACAGTGACAAGAATGATGCAAAGCTACTGACACAGTGACAAGAATGTTGCAAAGCTACTGAGAGAGTGACGAGAATGATGCAAAGCTACTGAAAGAGTGACGAGAATGATGCAAAGCTACTGAAAGAGTGACGAGAATGATGCAAAGCTACTGAAATAGTGACGAGAATGATGCAAAGCTACTGTGAGAGTGACGAGAATGATGCAAAGCTACTGAGAGAGTGACGAGAATGATGCAAAGCTACTGAAAGAGTGACGAGAATGATGCAAAGCTACTGAGAGAGTGACGAGAATGATGCAAAGCTACTGAGAGAGTGACGAGAATGATGCAAAGCTACTGACACAGTGACGAGAGTGATGCAAAGCTACTGACACAGTGACAAGAATGTTGCAAAGCTACTGACACAGTGACAAGAATGATGCAAAGCTACTGAAAGAGTGACGAGAATGATGCAAAGCTACTGTGAGAGTGACGAGAAGGATGCAAAGCTACTGAAATAGTGACGAGAGTGATGCAAAGCTACTGAAAAAGTGACGAGAATGATGCAAAGCTACTGAGAGAGTGACGAGAATGATGCAAAGCTACTGACACAGTGACGAGAGTGATGCAAAGCTACTGACACAGTGACAAGAATGTTGCAAAGCTACTGAAAGAGTGACGAGAATGATGCAAAGCTACTGACACAGTGACGAGAGTGATGCAAAGCTACTGAGAGAGTGACAAGAATGATGCAAAGCTACTGACACAGTGACAAGAATGTTGCAAAGCTACTGAGAGAGTGACGAGAATGATGCAAAGCTACTGACACAGTGACGAGAGTGATGCAAAGCTACTGACACAGTGACAAGAATGATGCAAAGCTACTGAAAGAGTGACGAGAATGATGCAAAGCTACTGTGAGAGTGACGAGAAGGATGCAAAGCTACTGAAATAGTGACGAGAGTGATGCAAAGCTACTGAAATAGTGACGAGAATGATGCAAAGCTACTGAGAGAGTGACGAGAATGATGCAAAGCTACTGAAAGAGTGACGAGAATGATGCAAAGCTACTAAAATGGTGACGAGAATGATGCAAAGCTACTGAGAGAGTGACGAGAATGATGCAAAGCTACTGACACAGTGACAAGAATGTTGCAAAGCTACTGACACAGTGACAAGAATGATGCAAAGCTACTGAAAGAGTGACGAGAATGATGCAAAGCTACTAAAATGGTGACGAGAATGATGCAAAGCTACTGAGAGAGTGACGAGAAGGATGCAAAGCTACTGTGAGAGTGACGAGAAGGATGCAAAGCTACTGAAATAGTGACGAGAGTGATGCAAAGCTACTGAAAAAGTGACGAGAATGATGCAAAGCTACTGAGAGAGTGACGAGAATGATGCAAAGCTACTGACACAGTGACGAGAGTGATGCAAAGCTACTGACACAGTGACAAGAATGATGCAAAGCTACTGACACAGTGACAAGAATGTTGCAAAGCTACTGAGAGAGTGACGAGAATGATGCAAAGCTACTGAAAGAGTGACGAGAATGATGCAAAGCTACTGAAAGAGTGACGAGAATGATGCAAAGCTACTGAAATAGTGACGAGAATGATGCAAAGCTACTGTGAGAGTGACGAGAATGATGCAAAGCTACTGAGAGAGTGACGAGAATGATGCAAAGCTACTGAAAGAGTGACGAGAATGATGCAAAGCTACTGAGAGAGTGACGAGAATGATGCAAAGCTACTGAGAGAGTGACGAGAATGATGCAAAGCTACTGACACAGTGACGAGAGTGATGCAAAGCTACTGACACAGTGACAAGAATGTTGCAAAGCTACTGACACAGTGACAAGAATGATGCAAAGCTACTGAAAGAGTGACGAGAATGATGCAAAGCTACTGTGAGAGTGACGAGAAGGATGCAAAGCTACTGAAATAGTGACGAGAGTGATGCAAAGCTACTGAAAAAGTGACGAGAATGATGCAAAGCTACTGAGAGAGTGACGAGAATGATGCAAAGCTACTGACACAGTGACGAGAGTGATGCAAAGCTACTGACACAGTGACAAGAATGTTGCAAAGCTACTGAAAGAGTGACGAGAATGATGCAAAGCTACTGACACAGTGACGAGAGTGATGCAAAGCTACTGAGAGAGTGACAAGAATGATGCAAAGCTACTGACACAGTGACAAGAATGTTGCAAAGCTACTGAGAGAGTGACGAGAATGATGCAAAGCTACTGACACAGTGACGAGAGTGATGCAAAGCTACTGACACAGTGACAAGAATGATGCAAAGCTACTGAAAGAGTGACGAGAATGATGCAAAGCTACTGTGAGAGTGACGAGAAGGATGCAAAGCTACTGAAATAGTGACGAGAGTGATGCAAAGCTACTGAAATAGTGACGAGAATGATGCAAAGCTACTGAGAGAGTGACGAGAATGATGCAAAGCTACTGAAAGAGTGACGAGAATGATGCAAAGCTACTAAAATGGTGACGAGAATGATGCAAAGCTACTGAGAGAGTGACGAGAATGATGCAAAGCTACTGACACAGTGACAAGAATGTTGCAAAGCTACTGACACAGTGACAAGAATGATGCAAAGCTACTGAAAGAGTGACGAGAATGATGCAAAGCTACTAAAATGGTGACGAGAATGATGCAAAGCTACTGAGAGAGTGACGAGAAGGATGCAAAGCTACTGAAATAGTGACGAGAATGATGCAAAGCTACTGAAAGAGTGACGAGAATGATGCAAAGCTACTGTGAGAGTGACGAGAAGGATGCAAAGCTACTGAAATAGTGACGAGAGTGATGCAAAGCTACTGAAATAGTGACGAGAATGATGCAAAGCTACTGAGAGAGTGACGAGAATGATGCAAAGCTACTGAAAGAGTGACGAGAATGATGCAAAGCTACTAAAATGGTGACGAGAATGATGCAAAGCTACTGAGAGAGTGACGAGAAAGGTAAAAACCTTCGTGTCATGTATCCGGAGAAAATTATAGCAGAATCTCTTAAAAAACATTTAATAGTCGATAGAAGAACTGTAAGCAGCGGCTTTGTCAGTTTGGTATTTAGCCAAGTCCTCAAAGCAATCCAGCTAGAAGCAAATCCAATGGCCAGAGGGTCCAGTCTCACACGGAGGTGAAGAAAGAGATGGAGCTGAGAGGATCAGAGATTGAGTGAGAGCGTTTCCTGTGCGACGGCAGGAATATTGCGGACGGAATTATGGGAAACATTATCTGGCGTTCAATAAATCTTTCTGCCCCGCTACGCCGCTGCTGTTCACGCCCGATTAAAGGTAAAAACTGTGCCGAATCTGTAAGGGATTTTCCCAATAATTTCTGCGTCTCTTCCTCTGTGTTTGTGTGCTTCCATCCATCTCTGGCTATTTCTGTCTAATTCTGCTTTTTATTGCTCGACACAGTGAAAGGGCTCGGAACTCACCTGCGCGCCCGCATCGATTCCTGTGGGCAAACTGCCTGCTCCAATCCCATTCTTCACTTATCCCAGCATCCCGGCATCAATCTAGCCCTGGTTTCGTCGGCGGTGTCTGACCCGACTGTCGTTTAAACAGAGCTCGATCCCCTAGATCAACTTTGCCGATGGGACAAACTCAGTCCTAATCATCATTGATCGAAGGGTTGGGAACCTGGGCCGCTCACTCCACTTTCTGGGATTAATTTAGAGAATTTTTTTCCGCGCTCAATCTGCGCCAGAATGGGATGAAAGATGGCCGACCAGCGTCCCTGCAATTATCCCCATTTTATTCCATTTCCCCTCTGATCCCAGATCTCGGGTACTAGAATTTTTTCATGGATGTCAGCAGCCACTGTTGTCTGTTACGGTGGTACTTTCACCGAGTTAATCGAATTTCTGATTTCGAATAGAAGCTTTTCTGAAGAGCAGATCGT
Source organism: Macrostomum hystrix (assembly GCA_950097015.1). Classification (NCBI taxonomy): domain Eukaryota; kingdom Metazoa; phylum Platyhelminthes; family Macrostomidae; genus Macrostomum; species Macrostomum hystrix. The sequence goes on from CATNEN010000015.1 coordinate 1,530,935, forward strand.
TACAAACAGTCCTATCACAAGTTCGATCACAACCAATTAGTATTGGGTCCGGGAATAAAAAAAAACACCAGATTTTTTTTGCGCTAGTCACACCTAGCGCAGATATTTCTGACGTGTACAAAGGATGTCGTTCAGTCTATGGACTGGACAAGGCCGCAACAGACACCCACATTCCAAACCCAGATTGAAATTGAATCGGCTAGAAGTCGAAGCCCTAGCCACTGCGCTAGAATCGTCCGTGTAGCGATTGGAAATAAATAATCTCATTTTCAATTTGGTTTTCTATGGCTAAATATACTACTTACAGTAAGCGCATTCGGAAGCTCGTATTGTAAGAATTGTAGGAATCGGATATTGGATGATATTAAGACAGACTGTCCATTTGAATCAGAATGTTTTTCTAGGGGCCGCGCCTTTAGGAGCGCCACTACCAGTTGACGCCACTACCACTACCAGTGGGCACCACTACCACTACCAGTGGGCACCACTACCACTACCAGTTGACGCCACTACCACTACCAGTGGGCACCACTACCACTACCAGTGGGCACCACTACCAGTGGGCACCACTACCAGTGGGCACCACTACCAGTGGGCACCACTACCAGTGGGCACCACTACCAGTGGGCACCACTACCAGTGGGCACCACTACCACTACCAGTGGGCACCACTACCACTACCAGTGGGCACCACTACCACTACCAGTTGACGCCACTACCACTACCAGTGGGCACCACTACCAGTGGGCACCACTACCAGTGGGCACCACTACCACTACCAGTGGGCACCACTACCAGTGGGCACCACTACCACTACCAGTGGGCACCACTACCAGTGGGCACCACTACCACTACCAGTGGGCACCACTACCAGTGGGCACCACTACCAGTGGGCACCACTACCAGGAGACTATGACTGTTAATCTTATCCACAGATACTATACTTACTATACACTATAGTATATTTACTATAGCATTTTGCAGGCTAGTAGAGAAAACAAGCAAGCAATTAAATAATCGATGACAAAGTCAGTGGAATTTTTTACACTCTATGGTCAAAGCCATGCGCATTCCTGCAACCAAATAAATAATGTGAGCACGCAATTCATCAATTCTCAATGCTTAGCAAACATTCGACAGCTAACTGTGATGCTGTATATTTAAGAAGCTAAATGGTGTGGTACAAAAAGTGACTATTTAATATGACGAAACATACGAAAAACTAGTACGCAAAACCCAGGGAAAAGTACAAAATGAAACTCGAAAAAGATTTCCTTCAGTGAAGCTGTCCGATATATGGCAGAAATCAAACGATGTCTTCTCCCGTGACACATCTAGGGATGAAGCGGAGTGCATTCCGAAACCATCCTCCACATTTGACCGGTGTGATTTCGGAAGTTGCTTCCTCTGCGATTCTCTGAAGAACAAGAATTCGCCACTCGCATAGTGTTGTCTGTGGTGTGGGATTGTCAAGTTCGAGCTGAACTTGGGGCAAAGACAACTGACGTTTTATTGTCGCCTTCAGGCAGGAGTGCGCACTCTCAGTCGGATTCAAAAATGGTGAGTACGGCGGCAGCTGCATGACTTGCCAGTTAGCTTCATTTTGTTGCGGGAGCCTCACGCCATTGTGAAATCGAGCACCGTCCATAATGATGCAGAATTGATCCGCATTATCGACTTCTTCTCGATTGTTGACAGCGTCGAGTAACTCTTCGATAAAAACTTGAAACACATTCGCAGTTAGCGTCTGGCCCAAAATCTTGTGGTGTACCAGACCGAGGCCAGGTGAGATGGCCTGGATGACATTTACCTGTACACCGCGCTGCGTGTGCAAAGTGCGCCTAACACGCTGACCACGCAAACTGCGCCCTAGAGATCGTCTTGTCCATATGTTGAACCCTGTCTCGTCTATATAGATCAAGTGACAATCCGGAGGCAGGTCAAGCAGCCACTGTGCAAATGCTTGTCGGCGTGCTTTATTTTCTGGCGTGTTCCGCGCGACCGGCACGTCAGCATCTCTGCCTAAGCATTTCAGCGTGATCAGGTGTTTGTCTAGAGATCGGCTAAGTGTTGCTTCGCTTACGCGAAGACCGTCGAACGAATGCTCCAGTTTGCAACGCAACTCTTTAAGTGTCAATAATGGATTGGCATCCAGTGAATCTAGAAGCAGTTGCACGTGCTGGTTTCCAAGCTTCGACGTTCGATCGCCTCCTCGACGGAGTCGATCACGACGTCCCGTCAGCTCGTAGCGCCGTTGGATAGTATACACAGTTGGTACCTTTACATTAAAAAACCTCGAAATCTGCACAGCACTGTCCCCTCGCTCAAGCGCACTGACTATCAGTTCATATTTTTCGTTGCTTATCTTGGAGTACGGACCACGTGCTGCCGCCGCCTGAACTGCGTCCTCCGCTGTGACAAAGCTGTCTCCATCCTCCTCAAAAATGTCATCTTCCTCGATGTCGATTGCGTCCATTTCGAGCTGAAGAAACACAAGAACTGATGACTCTTATGAATTGCATGCTCACTTTATTTATTTGGTTGCAGGAATGCACATGGCTTTGACCATAGAGTGTAAAAAATTCCACTGACTTTGTCATTGATTATTTAATTGCTTGCTTGTTTTCTCTACTAGCCTGCAAAATGCTATATTATGTAAGTAATTATGTAAGTAAGTAAGTATGTAAGTATTATGTAAGTAAGTATTGGTTTTGTCAGCCTAACTGAGAATAAAGCCACCCAAAATGAGAGTCCTGCCTACGCTGACTGCGAAGGGCCTGGCTGCGTGCAGCCTTAGTCTATGGGCCATAGACAATAAAGGACAAGCCAAGTGATAAAAAGGCATCCAATGTGAGAATCGATCACTTTTTCTCTTTCCCCCAGCTCTCTCCACTCCTCCAAGCGCAACTCCTCCATCACTGCTTCTCCATCACCCACAGTCTCGTTGCTTTCTTGCCAATTTATCCAACACTTAGAATTAACAGAGTTCAGTCTTCACCACTGCAATAAAAATGCCCGCCTCATCTGTGGACCGCCAGCGACTCATCGCGGCCATTGGAAATGGAAGCTCACTAAGGGAGAATTTACACCCTTCCTCAACCCATCGGAACTGGCCAGCAGTGCGCTGAAGGCACGGATCAAAAGCCGCCTGGCAGACGCTGGACTAGTCAACGAGGAGGCCGTTGCTCCAGATGGCGACAACAAAGAGGAGTGGCGATTCATGCTGTTAGAGAGGGAGGCGCGCGAAGCGATTGACGACACAGTCACTGCTGGGAAGGCTGCTGCGTGGGACCTGCATTGCAGACGACTCTTTGGGCAGTGCATTGAGGGACGGCTATTTTAACTCTTTACTGTACTGTATCATCCAGTGTTCCTGTTTCCGTTATTCCATTCAAGCTATTGGCTAGTCATATGGCTCAGATGGTATAAAAATAAAAGAATACGACGCATAGACCAATCGATTCTCTTATTGGATGGCTTTTTATCACTTGGCTTGTCCTTTATTGTCTATGGCCCATAGACTAAGGCTGCACGCAGCCAGGCCCTTCGCAGTCAGCGGAGTCAGGATTCTCATTTTGGGTGGCTTTATTCTCAGTTAGGCTGACAAAACTAATATTATGAAAGTAAGTATCTGTGATCTTATCTAATGAAAACCATGGCTCGCACGATCAATCAAGCCTACTGTAATCGATACACTGCACGATTGTCTATGGCTAAAACTGGACTAAATAGTTATAGTTTGTTCGCTAAAGATGCTATACAACGGAGATGCAAGCGATGCAAATCAGTTCTAAATAAAACAAATGAAGACGTGTTCATGCGAGTGTTCATATATGGACCAGTATATAATCTATCTGAGAGCACGTTTAATCATGAACATGAAAACATTGTGATATTTAATGCATATTATATAAGGGACATTTTATATAATAAGTTAAAGGTCATAGTGAAGATAATTGATCTATGATATTGCATGCATAAATTCAAAACAGCCCTTTCTTATTTTGCTACTTTCAAAAGTTTCTGCCTCTGGCCAGAACAAACTGAAATTCGCGGCCATGCATCATGTGGCTTATCTTTAAGCAAATGTACTTTTCTTTGCAAACCAACTTGCTGGATACCAATGTCAAGCTAAAAGCTTGAGGGGAATGAGACACCAGACGGGGACTAGAATCCAGAGAAAATTTATGAGCCGATTTTGTGTCCAAGCAGCAATTTACAATGACTGAAACGGGCCGGGCGTACGCCTCTTTGTCGAGGCCTGGGGGTGGGGCGGGGGGCGGGTTCGGCCGCGCCCCCCACCTGCAGCGCGTGCAGCTCTCTGATGGGGAAGCATGTAAAATCACGGGCCTCTTTGCTCTGTCCCTGTGAATCGCCCCGCACAATTCGTGAGATTTGATCCGGACTGAAGTGGACCGCCTGCTTGGCTGATGCTGGATTTGCACCTGGGGGAGGGGGTGCAGTTCGGAAGGCTTTTATCTAATCTGCGGTAAACTTTGAAAGCTATAAAATGTGCAATCATTCCTGATTTGCGGCCATCTGTTCAGATCCGCTTGTTAGCTCACTGTTTAATCCGAATCAATTGCGCACACCCACGTCGATAAACTTGCTGCGACTGACTCTGATTCCGGGAAAAGCCTGAACCAATTTGTTGTCTTTCAGGCACCATGTGTTGCCAGACTGCGAACAATATTTCTTACCTGTGCCACCAAGTGCCAGCAACCAACTCCTGCAACATCGTCTTCACGTACTTCAGCCAGTTCAACCGCAGCAACTGGGTCGGTCCTTGGCTAGAGTTCATCGCCTTCCTACTCATTTTTGTGCTGTCGACATGCCTGAATCTGCTCATGGTTCACCTGTTTGCCAAGAACAAGCAGGTGCGCAATTGGACCAACCTGCTAATCACAGCCATTTGCCTGAGCCGATGGGTTATGTCGGTGACCACGCCGTTTCTCGGCGTCACTCGCCTCACGAGCGATTGGAAGCTGGGTGAAGCTCTTTGCAAAGTTATCCCCAGCCTTCTGATCAGCTTCGGATGCCTGACCACCTGGTTGCTCTGCCTGCTGAGTCTGGATCGCTACAAGGGCATTGTTGGAGGCCAGCCAATCGGCCGCATCAGCCGTCGGCGCAGTCTCCTGCTGGTCCTCATCGTGCTGGTTTCCGGCCTAATGGCTGCCCCCTCACTGGCCTTCTTCACTGTGATATCTGCTCAGATTCAATATGGCGCTCACGTTGAGGTGTGCGCGTACAATGTCAGACCTGAGCCTGAAGCAGTGTTCTACCACAGTTACACGCTGATCCTGGCCATTGTCTCCATCGTGATTCCTCTCGTCGTGTCCACATTTTGCTACGCCGCAATTGGTCGCGTCGTGTGCATCAACAGACGTCGGCTCATTCGCAGCCTATCGCAGCAGGATCCGGCGAACAGTGGCGGCGGAGCCAGGCCCGAAGTGGCGGCTGTGGCAGTCGAGGCTGCCGCAGCAGCATCATCAGTGGCACCGGCAGAAGCAGAGGCTGCGCAACCTGCTCACAGTGTGAGATTTGGCCAAGCACCTGACGGCTTGCAGATCCAGAAGCTGTCCAGTCAGAGCAGTTTGCACCGATCGAGGTGAGTTTTGCTTGTTTTGGCCAATCCTTCTAACTACACGGCCAAGCTGATGTTAGTATTGATACTCGCTTGCTTTATTGTAACATTGCCGATTCTCAGAAGCGAAGTAAACAACGCGATTGGAGTTTCCGCGGCTGATAGGCGCATCACCAGAACTAGCACAATATCCATGGGCCAGCAGAGATACCAGCGCGATAAACGCACCTTCGCCATTCTCGTGCTGACGGTGTCACTGTTCTGCCTGATGAACCTGCCAGTCGCTGTGTGCCTCATCATTGTTGCGGCCGACATCATCGGGCAGCGACAGAGCCTGTCGTCCAGCTCATTCGTGATCTCGGTGATTGTGATGTCGGCGAACTCGGTGGTGAACCCGCTGCTCTATATTTACGCTGGCGAACGATACCGCGAGGCGGCCTCAGACCTGGTGGGCTCATTGCGCTCTGCTGCCGCTTGCTCAAAAGCAGGCGGCGGTACGCGCGGCGAGTCCACAGGCGGGATGCCACTTGGTTAGCGCCTATTAATTTTAAGTCTCTAGTAGAAAATTATTGAGCACTTCAGTAGCTGCTCGACACTCACCTGCGCATGCGACAGACAACGCAAAACTCCTTGATCTTCGGGACAAAAATATATTTTGGCAATTTTATTGATTTATCAGATCTTAAACGTAAATCCTGTCTTACAAAGTTATAATAAAACTTCCCCAGACACACCCACTTTTTGTTGAATTATAATAACTCTTGAGGACACCTATCGTGTGCTGAGAACAACTCAAATAGAAATACTTTTTTTATTTTTTGAGTTCTCAGATTCTCATTAAAAGTTGTCGCTGCAATGGAAAAAGTTCAATAACAAAAGCATCTTTGAAATGGCTTCGCTCGCCTCGTGACCATCAAATGCAGCCTCGGATTTTCTAACCATAGAATGCACATTAAACATCCATGATCTAATACATAATGCTTGTTATTTTTGTTGCACTTAAATACACTGTTTAGTTCTGTTTAGTCTATGGTTCAAACTGCTTTCATTTCGGGACCATCAAATGATTTGATGGTCCTGGAATTATAGCACTTTAAACCATAGACTAGGCGTTCCTGGCAAAGAATGAGCCCAATAACTGTCAATAAAATAAGCAATCGGATTTTATATACTGACGTATAACGAAGCAACAAAAAGACAATTTTCCAGCCAAACTAAAGACAATTGGTAGGATTATATAGGAAACATATTTAGTTTCTTTCAATAATAGGCAGTGCATTAAACGTTTCACAAACTCACTTAAACTGAATTTCGATTTCAGCTCGATCAATGATAATAGACTTGACACCGTGGTCAGCAATAGAAGCGCTGGAATCTCCAGAAGCGACATGCAGACTCACTTAAATGCATGCCTGGATTAGCCTCAGCTACAGGAGACGTACCCTGTAAAACATTAGAAGCGAATCTAGCCACACTGTGCCGACGGATCGATGACGTATCGTTCTATGTTGACTTTACACAACGAAGTTGGACTGTCGACATTCTGCAGCAGGTGCTGGTTGCAATTTCTTGCTGGCTGCGTCACAGTTGATCAGAGCTCAGTAGTCTCTAGCGCAATTTTTTTCTGTCCACAACTGCAGATCCCCGCAACTGTCCTCTGCACTCTGGGCGATCGCTGAAGCCACTCCGACGTCGGTGCGTCGTACATCGTACTGCATGCGATTGCAATAGAAGCAATGGAAGATGCGATTCGACCGAATTTACTTGAGGCTGAACTGTCAGCCAATAATAAATTTGACCTTATTTGAGCTCTCGAGCCATTCGATTTTAAGAAGCTCAGCGATGCCAGCCAGCCACACCAACTGTCGATTTCCCTTTGCTTCTCCACCAGATTCTGAGCACTGATTGCGTCAGGTGACGTGAATTCATTTGAGAGATTGAAAAGCTTGTAAATCGGCTGTACGTGTGTAATGCAGAAGCAGATTAAATGACTCTATAGATATAATAGATTTCCATCAATGGTGACTAGTAAGCCAACTATCGGGACACCTGCAAATAAGCGCGGAGCATATGTTGAGCAGTGTTTGTACCTTGCTGTGCAGCTGTCAAAGCTACGGCGAAATGCTCGAAAAATAAGGTGTATGCAAAAGCCTGTCGCATTTGATTAAAAAGTATCTGAATTTATTGGAAATAGACAAGTCTGAGCCATAGACCAATTGTAGCTGTACTCACCTAATCTAGCCCGCTGTCGGAATTGAAGGCAAGTTTTCGGTTTTTCCAGAGGGTTGTTTGCTTCGTTTGCAAAATGTCATTTTCGAATGCTTGGTGGTTGTCGGAACTCACATCACTTCAGACCTGGCACTACCGTAAACTGTTTGAATTAAATACAAATATTTTAGACTCTGTTGCACATTTGACAAAATAAATCGAGAAAGCGTATAGTGGCATGAATTATCTGTTCGGAAAATATGATTGACATGGAACGACTGTCGTTAGCTTTCTAAGAAAGCTACAAAATACAAAATAATAGATAAATTTATTATTCTCAAGACGTGCGTTGAATGTTAAAGGATAACTAACTCAACGCAGTATATAAAGAAATTAGTGTCCGTTATGCTACGTGTAATTTTTGCAGTTGTAACTCGATAAAACCTGAAAACTGTGATAGTGATCGTGACAGTGTACATGTCTGATACACTGACCTGTATAGCTGGCTAGAGCTAGAGGTAGCATTATCCTTTATCAAAGGAGTATTTCAGCTTCTGCAGATCCACGTGTCCTAAATAGATATTTGTTTATTATTAGAATATCCATTTGCAGTAAAGAAAGGTATATTACTTTTTGAAAGGATGCCACGTAAGTTTTGCTTCTATTTTCTTTCTGTTGACACGCATTATCTAGGACTTCAAAATAATGCCCATTATTTTCTTGTATACTTAATGTAACAGGGCTTATCACTTTTCTGTGGCAGAATATCACTAGGCACAAGCTATCTCTCTGAGGCTTTTATAGAACCAGTCTTCACTGAGCATTTCCATTGATCAGAGGAGGATCACAACCTCAAGAAACCAGCTCTACATCATACATTCCCAAACTTATTGCTCAATGATAGTTTTATTGGCCTCATGCCAGTGGCACATTGTGTTCTTGCAAAAAATCTGGAACCACATATATACATAAGATACAATAAAATAATACAATAAATACAATGGCCACTGGCCACAAGTGGTCAGGAAAGGGGGGCATTGTCAAAAAAGCACGTTTAGCTGCGCAGTCTCTGATGAAGGTAGCGCCATTGATCTGATCAGGCGCCATATATATATATACATATACATAGAATAATTTGTATGCATAAGTAAATTTTACAGAATATTTATAATAAATATGACATGTATTTTATTTAGAATTTATATTTGACAAATTCATGCATTTAACTAAAAACATTGGTACTAATTTTATTTTCAAAGAGTGAGAATTAATGCATCCCTATTACATTAATAAGCCATCCCAGCTATATCTATACTTAATACCTAGCATGTCTGTAGCATGTATTTGTAAGCTTGCTACAGTATAAGCAATGTCCAACAAAATTATTGTATTTCCCATTCAATTAAGATTTTAATGTAGCACCATTGATTGTCATTGATTGGCAACAGTGTTAGATTATGTAAGTAGAATGCCCATGCGTTAAGCTTTAATAAGTAAAGGCCAAGGATAGGCCTAATGTGAACAGAAAAATATAATCCACTAACTTACACTAAAATTTACATTTGCAGTGGAAAAACCTGGTTACATAAAAAAAATAAAAAACATTAATCAATCCAGACTTCAGAAATAATTAGACAATCTACCTACTGACAGTGATGGCAAAAAATCTATTTATAGTGGGACATACATTATCCATTGAAATGATCACAAACTAAGGCTGGCAATAGTTTAGTGAAATTTTACATAGCTTCATTTCACTATTATTGCATATTCAAATGATTGTAAACCAAAGCTGCTATATAAGCAATTTCCGACAAAATGCTTTGTTTCTGTACTGTGAAAAGTATTTGATTGGAAACTGAATGATTATCATTGGTCCTAGCTAAGCAACTTTTGGATGCACCTATAAGCTATAAGCCATATATCTACAGCCATAGCTAATTTCACTAATTGGCACAGGTCGCTGTCAAGGCTTTTGCGGTATGTGCAAACCCCGCTGGGTTCGACTTGTTGACAATATCTATCCGAAGAACTATTTGGTAAGCCACTTTATAACTCCAGTTTAAGGGGGAGGAGCTGCTGAGAGGTCCAACGCATTTGCCTCTTGCATTAATGTTTGGGGTTTGTCTTGCACTTGGTCCAAACTCCAAGAGTGCACACTGCCTGACGATTAGAAAGTGCTTAGGAGTCAGCGCTGGCTGTGGGTACAATGTCACCAAATGATGTGCCATTGCTTACAGGCCTCCAGCAATTATTATGATTGATTAAACTCGAGTGTAATCTTGTATCTGCACAAACACACTGCAGAACAAGCAGCCGAATGGGCCGAAGCTGAACTCGCTGACGCACTATTCCTGCCGGAATCCAGAGAAACTAGCTCGCATTGCCGAGTATTTGGAGACCCGTCTTCAGAGCGATCTGTATCGGAGAAAGACTGGGTGAGTTGTCCGCAGACTTGTGCATCGAACTGTCATTTCTCTTAGTTTTTAAGTAGTTTTTTGCAATTCATTAGCAATATATTTTAGTCACGTCTTTGTCTCTATGGATATCATTGACAACTTGATCAAGAGCTGCCAGAGGCTTGACAATTTCATCTGCACCTATTTGGCCATGGTGACTAGCCTATTGGAGAACAAAGACCCGGAGCTGCAGGTTTGACATGTGTTGTACTTTTGTATTGATTCTTCTCCTAAATCCTCTAATAGGGATTGATTCTTCTCCTAAATCCTCTAATAGGGATTGATTCTTTTCCTAAATCCTCTAATAGGGATTGATTCTTTTCCTAAAACCTCTAATAGGGATTGATTCTTCTCCTAAATCCTCTAATAGGATTGATTCTTCTCCTAAATCCTCTAATAGGGATTGATTCTTCTCCTAAATCCTCTAATAGGGATTGATTATTTTCCTAAAACCTCTAATAGGGATTGATTCTTCTCCTAAATCCTCTAATAGGGATTGATTCTTCTCCTAAATCCTCTAATAGGGATTGATTCTTCTCCTAAATCCTCTAATAGGGATTGATTATTTTCCTAAAACCTCTAATAGGGATTGATTCTTCTCCTAAATCCTCTAATAGGATTGATTCTTCTCCTAAATCCTCTAATTGGGATTGATTCTTCTCCTAAATCCTCTAATTGGGATTGATTCTTCTCCTAAATCCTCTAATAGTGATTGATTCTTCTCCTAAATCCTCTAATTGGGATCGATTATTCTCCTAAATCCTCTCAGATTGTGATTGCTTTATTTCTACATTCTCATTTGTGACTTCCCAGTACTTCAAATCCTCGGTAATGTATTTTCCACATGTGAGATCCTCAGATTGAACTTGATCTTCTTCTAGATCCTCATGTCGGTATTTCCCAATTCCCAAATTTTCGGGCTGGGATGTCATATCTTCTGTATCCTCAAATAGGGATCTTCTTGCTTTCTAGATTGTCAAATCACTTACACCCAGATCACCACATTTAGATAAAAGTTTTGCCAATATCACAAGACATTTTTTAAACCGCCTCAAATCGCAGATGACCGGCACTCAGAGCTTTGAGAAGTTCTCAGAAATCGACAAGGAGACGCCTAACTATCTGAAGGAGTACGCCACCCTGCTGGAGTGCTTTGTGAAGATGTGCCACGACGCCAGTCAGGATGAGGCAGTGCGCTCAAGGGTCAGGTGCGCCGGCCTTCAGGGCATCATGAGCATGATGCGCAAAGTGGCGTCTGACGATTTGCAGATAAACATCTGGGAACAGGTACACATGAACCAGATTCTATGGGGCATCCTGTTCAATCTGGAGGAGGGACTGCAGGTGAGTGACTCTAATTATAGTGGTTTTTATTTGATTACTCGCTCTTACCAATTCGATATGTCATTTCTGCGGTTAGGATATCATCAAACAAAGTGCTAGTGCCGCAAATAAAGCAATACTTTCCGGGTTTAATTGGCGTGACAAATGCTTAGCTCACGCGGCTGACTTGTAGGAAGCAAAAAATAATTCTGATACCCACTGCCTACTTCACCATAGCTCCCAAACCAAATTAGTGAATTTCGTGAAAGTCCATTAAATTGTGAGGAGTTTTGCGTGTTGATCAGACACACGAAACTCCCACTTCTAGACAATGGGGAACAATTGCCTAGTAATTTATAACAGTCACGTGACACTTACTGCCATTGCTTCTTGTTCCTTGGTAGTGAGTAGTTCGTAGTCTTTGGTCTTCGACAGCCGGCGGTTCTTCTTCTCCTTGTACTGATCGACCGTGAAGTATCGGTTCTGTTGCTTCTTAAGTCTTTGTAATCTTCTTGTCTTCTTTGTCTTCCTGGCAGCTGCTTGAGTTTATCTGTTGGCCAATAATTGACGAGAGCGAATCAGATTACGTGTCGGTTTCCTCGAGCTCGGAATTCACAATAGAAACGTGCGCCCTAGTGAACAATTGAAATCTCTCTTGTATATCTCTAATAGGTCCTCCTGGAGGGCGTCTTCTTCGTTACCTCCGAAAGATAACGGATAACTCAAATCAAATCATTAATCCTCTAGGAATGTATCCTAGGAAACAAGGAGGCCTTTCTCAAATGTATCGACGATATGTGGCTCTCGTAAACTTAGTTCGATTCAACAACGATTGCTAGCAATAAATAACTCTGTCTAGTAAAGCGCTTACCACTTGTCTTTCCCTCAGAGATGAGTCCTCTTCTTCGTAAGATGTTTTTTGAAGTCCGGTGGACCCTCCGAGTCTGAATTTTCAGCTCGGATTTTCGCTTGTATTTATAGTAAAATTTTGGGGAAAAACCGGTTTTACTACCGGGTGTTTGCTTAGGTCACACCTATTTGTTTAGTGAGTCATGATTGTGAGTTTTACCATATCTGGAATATTGTGTAAATACAGATGCAGAAACCAATGAGTCATAATTGTTTGTTTTACCATAGTTAGATTTCAAGCAAATACAGCTGTCGAGAACCGGTTCTCCGGTTTCATGTCACATGACTTTGTTTCTAAAAATAGCGCATGACTCATTCCTAAAAATAGATTAAACGTTATGGCTGAGGTTTCCTTGTGACATTACTTTAAGTAGCGCGTTAAGCAATAAGCATATTTTACAACTCTCTACAGTTGATCACAATCAAATAAACTCGCTATTTACAATGAACTAAATTTCAAAGCCGTCTAAGACAGCACCGTCGAGATATTCAGCGACTCTTGACGAAATCAATGAAATCCGTTTTCAGGATTTTCATGCCGATATTGGTTGATTATAATTTTAGGCCAGCGAGGAAGCCGCGGCCGCAGCTTCAGCCGCCGTAGCAGCTGCCGCAGTCAGCGGCGATGTGGCCCTGCTGTCCGAGGCCGGCGATGCCGGCGGCGGCGGCAACTCCGGCCTGCCCGGCTGCCCGAGGCCATTCGACAAGGCCAAGGAGGCCCTGGAAGATCTGGTGATGCGGGCCAATTATAACAACATGAACTGCATAGTGGACCCGGTGCTGACCCACCTGGACCACAACCCGGACCTGTGGGCACCGAACAGGTTCGCCGTGTTCGTTTTCCACACCATCATCTGCCGCATACCGAAGCCCTCGCAGGCCTACGCTGTTGTTGACCGGGTCATCCAGCATCTGAACACTGTCAAAGCCACTCCGGTTAAGAAGGCTGTTGTACAAGTTGTTAGCAGCATTGTTAGCTACGCTGCCAGCGATGCTATTGGTCCGGCTGTGTACAATGTCTTCAAGGAGCTTTGCCGCCAGCTTATGCAGAGCATCTGGTCCGGAGATGAGAGTAGCGAAGTGAGCTCAGCAATGTACTCTCTGGGCACCTGTCCCTGCTTTATTTTCCCTTTCTGTTCCTTTCTAAATCCCTGATTCCCCGTTCCCTATCTCCTTTTCTCAATCCCCTGTTCCCAATCCCCTGTTCTCAATTCCCTGTTCCCAATCCCCTGTTCCCAATTCCCTGTTCCCAATCCCCTGTTCCCAATTCCCTGTTCCCAATCCCCTGTTCCCAATTCCCTGTTCCCAATCCCCTGTTCCCAATTCCCTGTTCCCAATCCCCTGTTCCCAATTCCCTGTTCCCAATCCCCTGTTCCCAATTCCCTGTTCCCAATCCCCTGTTCCCAATTCCCTGTTCCCAATCCCCTGTTCCCAATTCCCTGTTCCCAATCCCCTGTTCCCAATTCCCTGTTCGCAATCCCCTGTTCAGATTTACGATTTCTCTGAAATGTCTTGCAGTGAGAATCCCTTTTTTTTGCATATTTTCATTTTTAATAGGCAAATACTCCCACACTGCAGGTCGAGTCCCAGTACCGTGAGGAGGTCATCAACACTATGGTCCGCTATTCCGAAGCCTCGCCAGACACACAGAAGGTCGAGATCATGAAGTACATCTTGTCTTTCGAGGCGCAGCACGTCCGGATGCTGGACCAGAGCTCGCAGTCTCAGCCGGAGGTGGAGGAGCGGAAGCGCAAGATGCTGCTCAAGAGTCTGCTCAAAACTGTGAGCATGGTGGCCGAGAACTATCGCACAACTGTCATTTCCAATGCCTTCCCATTCGACTTCCTGCCGCCGCTGCTGAAAATCTCAATGAACAGCGACCCGGGAGTGCGGGTTGTTGTTCAGAACATTCTGCAGCACCTCATTGATCGGCACTCGAATCGAGAAGCTTTCGGTCGGGTTCGCCTGCTGCCGCTGCCTGGGGAGCCCGGGCACCAGGCCCTGCGGCAGGACAAGCCTAATAGGCAGGACATGCAGTTTATGCGATCCGCTATGGGCAGTGAGCTGCTAACTCACCTCTATACTCAGCTGCAGGTGAGAATACTGTGCCAGATTGATAATCCAGCAGGTTGATAATCCATCAGATTGATAATCCATCAGATTGATAATCCATCAGATTGATAATCCATCAGATTGATAATCCATCAGATCAATAATCTCCATTGATAACCGATAATATCATCCAAAAGAAATGCGACAATGAACCAACACCCACAGGAGGAAAGCAACCGTGTGGACAACTTCGAGAAGCTGTACACCACCCTGTGCCTTCTGGCGCTGGAGACAGCTGCCGACGAAGCACTTGTTGAATTCTTCCGACTGGGCCTGCAGACTCAGGACTTTCTCAGCAGTCAGCGCTGCGGCCTAAAGATTGTACACAAGTCTGCCGCCATGGCCGTTGTGGCTGCCCTTTTCACCCTGCTGTGCAGCCTGCAGCCTTGTAAAGGCATCGATGCGCACGTGGCCGAGGTGAGGGATTTCTGGAACTGAACAACTGGGATATTAGCTACCTGAAAACCCGAATCCTAATGCTGGAACAACTGGGATATTAGCTACCTGAATACCCGAATCCTGAAGCTGGAACAACTTGGATTTCAGCTACCTGAATACCCGAATCCTGAAGCTGGAACAACTTGGATTTCAGCTACCTGAATACCCGAATCCTGAAGCTGGAACAACTGGGATTTCAGCTACCTGAATACCCGAATCCTGAAGCTGGAACAACTGGGATATCAGCTACCTGAATACCCGAATCCTGAAGCTGGAACAACTGGGATTTCAGCTACCTGAATACCCGAATCCTGAAGCTGGAACAACTGGGATATCAGCTACCTGAAAACCCGAATCCTGAAGCTGGAACAACTGGGATATTAGCTACCTGAATACCCGAATCCTGAAGCTGGAACAACTGGGATATTAGCTACCTGAATACCCGAATCCTGATGCTGGAACAACTGGGATTTCAGCTACCTGAATACCCGAATCCTGAAGCTGGAACAACTGGGATATCAGCTACCTGAATACCCGAATCCTGAAGCTGGAACAACTGGAATTTCAGCTACCTGGTACCCGAATCCTGAAGCTGGAACAACTTGGATTTCAGCTACCTGAATACCCGAATCCTGAAGCTGGAACAACTTGGATTTCAGCTACCTGAATACCCGAATCCTGAAGCTGGAACAACTGGGATTTCAGCTACCTGAATACCCGAATCCTGAAGCTGGAACAACTGGGATATCAGCTACCTGAATACCCGAATCCTGAAGCTGGAACAACTGGGATTTCAGCTACCTGAATACCCGAATCCTGAAGCTGGAACAACTGGGATATTAGCTACCTGAATACCCGAATCCTGAAGCTGGAACAACTGGGATTTCAGATTATTTAGATTTCAATTTCCTAAATATTTTAGCCTGATAATCGAGAATATTATTTTCCCGAACCTTTGGAGTGTTTTTTCAGGTGGCTTTTTCCGCTGTCCTATTTTCAAAATTAAATTAAAGCAATAAAAGTACAATCTCAAAATGAAATAAACATGCGAATTCCAACTCTTGTCGCCCAGGTAATTGAGCAGCGGAATGGCAAGGCGCCTCATTTCCTACCTAAGGTGGCGTTCAACCGTAACAACACTGCTAAGAGGTGGGTGCTCAATTGCATTTCCCAGCTTAAACTCGTGTATGCAATCTGTCTTCATTCGTATCTGTCTTATCCATTCTACCTTGATCCACTAATATACTAATTAGTCATCAAATCTACCCCCATTCCTTATCTATACCAATCCCTAATTTACATAATTCCTAATCCACCCTAATCCCTAATCTAGCCTAATACTTAATCTACCCTAAAACTTAATCTATCCTTATCCCTAATCTTACCCTATTTCATAATCTACCCTCAAAAAATTCCTCGTCCATAATTTACCTTTATCTCCTAATTCCTTATTTATCAATATATCTAATTTACCGCAAATCTCCTATCTACCCCAGTCCATTATCTCCAATAATCCAAAACATACACCGATTCCTAATCTAATTTAATCCCTAATTTACCCCAATACCTAATCTACCTGCTCCAGGTCACACCCCAATATGTACTCCTGAACTTTTTGGCATTCCCAAAACCCACTCTCTGTCTCCCCAGCTACGTCTCGGAGACCATCAGCCCTGAGCTGCTGTTCTCAACCGAGATAGTGGAATCCGAGCTCAAATTGGCCGGCTTTGACACGGGCAACCTGAGAATGCCCTACGAGTCGCTCATGGACCTGCGCGCCAAGCTAGGTGACGAAATCAACGCCTCGAACAGAGGTAAGTGGGCTGCCATTGTCTGCTCTACTGGGCTCAGGAAGCTGCTCTTAAAAATATGTTGTGCTGGTTTTATACTATCTTATTTGATCCTAAATTTCTTATTATATTTGAGCATGAGCACAATTTTGCTATACTTTATTGTTTTCTTTATTTAATGATGACTTTCTTTATAACAAATGCACTTTTGTTAGTTCTATTAAGTACTTACTGTAGTTTCAATAGTACCAAACTGATCTTCACTGCTGCTTTTTTAATACTCAATTTAGGCACATTTGGCTTCGGCAAGCAACGCAGAGAGTCCACTTTTCACTGTAATGAAATACATTCAGCATTTGTTCAATAATTCTGCTCGTTGGGTTAATCTTGAATGTTTTCAGTAACTCACTTAATTTGCAATAATAGCTTTTGTTGGGTCTGATTTTACTCAATTGCGCAACTACTATTTACTTATGGAAAGAATAAGCGTAGACTTGACGGATCTGGTTTCTGTGATTTCTTTACTGATATTGATTTTTATCACTGCCAATCATGTATTCGTACGGTTTTAAAGTCAGGAAAAGTCCTTTTAATATTATCTAGTAAAACCCACCACCCCCTCAGTGTACAGTCACTTCTGCCCGACACCCCACACCCACCACCCCTCAGTGTACAGTCACTTCTGCCCGACACCCCACACCCACCACCCCTCAGTGTACAGTCACTCCTGCCCGACACCCCACACCCACCACCCCTCAGTGTACAGTCACTTCTGCCCGACACCCACACCCAGCACCCCTCAGTGTACAGTCACTCCTGCCCGACACCCCACACCCACCACCCCTCAGTGTACAGTCACTCCTGCCCGACACCCCACACCCACCACCCCTCAGTGTACAGTCACTTCTGCCCGACACCCCACACCCACCACACCTCAGTGTACAGTCACTTCTGCCCGACACCCCACACCCACCACCCCTCAGTGTACAGTCACTCCTGCCCGACACCCCACACCCACCACCCCTCAGTGTACAGTCACTCCTGCCCGACACCCCACACCCACCACCCCTCAGTGTACAGTCACTCCTGCCCGACACCCCACACCCACCACCCCTCAGTGTACAGTCACTTCTGCCCGACACCCCACACCCACCACCCCTCAGTGTACAGTCACTCCTGCCCGACACCCCACACCCACCACCCCTCAGTGTACAGTCACTCCTGCCCGACACCCACACCCAGCACCCCTCAGTGTACAGTCACTTCTGCCCGACACCCCACACCCACCACCCCTCAGTGTACAGTCACTCCTGCCCGACACCCCACACCCACCACCCCTCAGTGTACAGTCACTCCTGCCCGACACCCCACACCCACCACCCCTCAGTGTACAGTCACTTCTGCCCAACACCCCACACCCACCACACCTCAGTGTACAGTCACTTCTGCCCGACACCCCACACCCACCACCCCTCAGTGTACAGTCACTTCTGCCCGACACCCCACACCCACCACACCTCAGTGTACAGTCACTTCTGCCCGACACCCCACACCCACCACACCTCAGTGCACAGTCACTTCTGCCCGACACCCCACACCCACCACACCTCAGTGCACAGTCACTTCTGCCCGACACCCCACACCCACCACCCCTCAGTGTACAGTCACTTCTGCCCGACACCCCACACCCACCACCCCCACCCCTCAGTGAAAGCCATGCTCAGATTTTTCGATCTACCTGTAACGTCTTTGAAAAAAGTTCATTATAGACTTCTAATTTGCGTTTTTATCTTGCTTGCACATTAGAGGCTCTGATTTTTTTCTATTCAGCATGACATGCACACCGTTTCACAATCGCCACACACTATTCAAATTAATATTGCCCAATATGAATGATTACGTTTTTTAAGTATGATCTGCAATAATGCAAAACTTAATGTTTACGGCAGTATCACATCCCGCCACTTCGCTCCCTTGTCTCTTTCAACAGATGGGTTGTTGCCAGTTGAATTCTTTTAATTGCATTTCCGCCTAAAACCAATGAGCCACGCCTACCAGATACCTGGATTAATTTAATTTAAACTTTTATAGTTTGCTAGATTAGAGAATGCTTAGACTTAACATTTTGAATGCCAGTGCTGTGCGCTGCACTCTAGGCTACGGAATACTACTTTAAGTAGTGATATTTGACTTCTGTCGATTGTAAGATCTGTTTAATACGAGGACTTTTAAATAGTTTTGTATTTAATTTTCAATATCGGAAGCCCTAGTGTTTTATATATATATATATATAAACTTTTAGTAAATTTATTTCCCATTTTGTTTTAAAATGGGCTGATTTAAATGCATTATCCCAATTGATTTGATTTAAAAGTCTCCCGAAAATAAACAAATAAAGATGCGTCACTTACTACTACTGGAATCGTCATAATCCATAGATAAAGTAGTCAGCAAAGCGTTTACTATGTAGTTTGTTTCTTATCAGTCTGTGTCGTTAGCAATTTATTCATTTAATTGATTGATTTTATTATGTGATAATTGATCTGTGTCACTGAATACTCGAATTAAATATCGAGATGCCACCGAACTAACCGTTTAATTTGTTTTCTTTTTTTTTAAATTTAGTTCGTAA
The DNA here is from genome assembly GCA_950097015.1 of Macrostomum hystrix. Lineage (NCBI taxonomy): Eukaryota > Metazoa > Platyhelminthes > Macrostomidae > Macrostomum > Macrostomum hystrix. The sequence goes on from CATNEN010000015.1 coordinate 1,550,390, forward strand.
GTATCAAATTAATTTATTAAAATGACCGATAGCGAGACATCGGTTTAGTCAGGTAGTTTACTGTAGCAACTGAGTTGATCTTATCACCACTAACCAAATTTGGATCGATTACCGTTACATTAACTCTTTTGTTTTAATCGCAGTTGTCACTTTTTAATTGTTTTCAATTTTTTAACAAACGATTTTATTGCATGACCATTATTCTGACAGTAAATTTACTTAAAAGTGTCTTATAAAATGCGAATTTTATCTTGATTGCTTCTGTGAAGTGTTTTAATCTAACTTTGAGAGCCAATTATCCACCCTTAGTTTAATCTCAAGGGGAGAATTCTGAAAAAGCTGATATCCTATTTAAGCTACACTGGGCGTAAGCAATTGGTAATTTGGTGTCTTGTTTTAGGCTGAGATTCGAACTTCAGACCTTTCTAACAGTAGTCCGAAGCTTCTAACATCATCAAATTAACTTCTGTACCACAATATTCTCAAAAATAGTTTTCAACACACTATTCTTAATGTTCGTTTTTGTGGCTTGATCTAAAATAAATTTTTAGTACTTTCTTGTACATTCGCCAATTGGGACTCACCGCTTGGAGATGCTGCTGAATTCACCCGCAGACTTTCGCGACTTCATGCAGTCGGTTGGCGGAGCTAGACGGGATCGTCGCGAAAGCGCCTGGTCCTTGGCGCCCTCCATTAGCGACGAGAGCGGAGGCGGCGGCAGTCACTCCCGACGGCTCAGCCCGTCGGACAGCCTGACGGACTTGGATTTGTCATTTGGCGCGTTCAGGAAGATTATGTGTACGATTAGGCTTTTTGGCTTCGATTGTTTGCATCACCAATAGCCATAATATAATACACCCACATCAAAACAACACCCACCTCACTGCAACAGCTGCCTCACTCCAGCTTCCACCTCACTCCAACACCCACCTCACTCCAACAGCTGCCTCACTCCAGCACCCACCTGACTCCAACACCCCACCTCACTCCAAAACCCCACCTCACTCCAACAGCTGCCTCACTCCAGCACCCACCACTCCAAAACCCCGCCTCACTCCAACAGCTGCCTCACTCCAGCACCCACCTCACTCCAAAACCCCGCCTCACTCCAACAGCTGCCTCACTCCAGCACCCACCTCACTCCAACACCCCACCTAACTCCAAAACCCCACCTCACTCCAACAGCTGCTTCACTCCAGCTTCCACCTCACTCCAACACCCACCTCACTCTAACACCCACCTCACTCCAAAACCCTACCTCACTCCAACAGCTGCCGCACTCCAGCAGCCACCTCACTCCAACACCCCACCTCACTCTAAAACCCCACCTCACTCCAACAGCTGTCTCACTCCAGCATCCACCTCACTCCAGCAACCACCTCACTCCAATAACCGCCTTACTCCAACACCCGCCTCACTCCAACACCTAACTCCAACAACTTACTGTAACACCGACCTCAAGCTCAAAAAACCTCCTCACATCACGTCACCCATCTCAATTATCGTCACTCGCCTAACTCCTCCAACCACTTCAATGTATCACGGAGCAATATTGTCTCACTATTGGACCCAAACAGTCGATTCGACCCCAGTCCCACTTTTCTAAATCCGCAGACGAGCCGCCAGCTCAGCGACTGAAGCGCCGCGCCGAAGAGGAGCGCGAAATCAAAGAGCTGTACGACACCGCCTCCTTCGACGAGCTGCTGGAGCGGCACCGGCGCGAGAAGACCACCCCAATCAACGAGGTGATCGCCTTCCTCAAGGAGGTCGACGCCGCCAACGATCGTAGCGAGGCGCGCAGCGGCGGAGCCGACAAAGAGCAGAGAGCCGCGGAGCCCGACACGCAGAGAAAGGGCGCCACCATCAAGGAGATCGACTTTCCGTCTCTGTTTGTGTTCTAGTGGGATTCTGTAGTTGTAATTCTTACAATGGGATTCTGTAGTTGCAATTCCTACAATGGAATTCTGTGGCTGTAATATTTACAGTGGATTATTGAACTGTAGTTCCTATACAGTTGGATTCTGAAAATTTAGTTCCCACAATGGGATTTTCAAGCTGTAATTCCCACGGGATTATTTGTTCCAAACGTGTTCTGTGTACCGTTCTTTACAAGTTTTTGGCTGGTGCCTAAATGTTAAAGGCAGTATGAAATTTAAAATGTTTTTTTTGTCCGCACGATACTACTGTTTATTTATTTGACTAAGTAGTCAGCTTATTATCTGTAGAATAAGATCGCGCCTGTCCTCCTAGCCATTCTGTTCTGCTCTCAGTAGTATGATGCAAAACTATGCGCTTTTTTCTGCTTTTTTACGTAAGTATCATAAATCGATTTGCTTTTTACACTTGGTGTTGCTTAGAAGATTTAGCTGTCTGCGTTTGTAGATCCTGATTTATCTACCCTAATCTGGCTTCCTATTTGAGATAATCCCAGCTTCGCCTGAACTCAAGTCATAGTTATGAAATGAAAAGTCATGAAATCCTACTAGAATTCGCATGACAGAACTACCTAGTGTCTTGCCTTAAAGAATTAATCAATTGCGAATTAGATGCTTGTAGCGACTATTTATCCTTTGTTCTTTACTTTCTAACTATTCCACGCGTTAAAGCAAATACTCGTAGAACTATCTAGCTCGTATACGAGTACTTTATTCCAGAACTTTTTGTTTTTCTAACTTGCCGATTTGAACCATTGGAGTTCCTTATGTGCAATCATAAAACCTGTCTGTTTTTTTTACCAAAATATGCTTCTACCAGCATATACGATTTTCTGAAGTTGAATTTGAATGAAAATTTGTATTGTCGATTATCGATTTGAATCTTATTACGACACGATTAAATGTTATATCAATATTTTTACATCGTTGCACGTTTATACAATCGCTCCCGACCATCAACCCTCTCACCCTCAATGTACACTCGCTCCCGACCATCAACCCTCTCACCCTCAATGTACACTCGCTCCCGACCATCAACCCTCTCACCCTCAATGTACACTCGCTCCCGACCATCAACCCTCTCACCCTCAATGTACACTCGCTCCCGACCATCAACCCTCTCGCCCTCAATGTACACTCACTCCCGACCATCAACCCTCTCGCCCTCAATGTACACTCACTCCCGACCATCAACCCTATCACCCTCAATGTACACTCGCTCCCGACCATCAACCCTCTCACCCTCAATGTACATTCGCTCCCGACCATCAACCCTATCACCCTCAATGTACACTCGCTCCCGACCTTCAACCCTCTCACCCTCAATGCACATTCGCTCCCGACCATCTAAACCAGTCACCCTCAATGTACACTCGCTGTACAATGTACACCCTCAATGTACAATGTACAATGTACCGTCAATGTACAATGTAAATCAAACCCTCTCACCCTCAATGTACATTCGCTCCCGACCATCAAACCCTCTCACCCCCAATGTACATTCGCTCCCGACCATCAACCCTATCACCCTCAATGTACACTCGCTCCCGACCATCAACCCTATCACCCTCAATGTACACTCGCTCCCGACCATCAACCCTCTCTCACCCTCAATGTACATTCGCTCCCGACCATCAACCCTATCACCCTCAATGTACACTCGCTCCCGACCATCAACCCTATCACCCTCAATGTACACTCGCTCCCGACCATCAACATTCTCACCCCCAATGTACAATCGCTCCGCACCATCAACCCTCTCACCCTCAACGCACACTCGCTCCGCACCATCTACCTCTCCCCCTCAATGTACACACGTCCTGACTAACCGCTCTCTGTAATCTCGATCAAAGGTTTCAGCATTAGAATCTGTCTAGTCATCTGGTTGTGTTTTGCCCATTTTCGTTTCGTTTTATAATACCAGCTGTAGTTTAGCCAGCCGCTACTTTAGTCACTTTCTTGTATTTTTTGTTTAAAAAGGCTTTGTTTGCTTCTTTTGTATCGCATTGTGAGTAATGTAAGCATCGTTATTCAACTAATTATTAACTAATAAGCAAATCCCTATTTTAATCTGTGTAATCCAACGTTTCTGTTGCTACCCAAAGATATTTCTCGTATTAATCACTTTCTGAGTCTTCTAAAGAAACTGCAATATAAACTTTAAAAGTAATTGGCTACTACAATAAAATTGTTGTACTACTATTCAATTTCACAAGTTATATTTGGGTTCACGTGTCCACTATTTTAATTAACATGATTTCTAGAAAATGCTAGTATTTTAAGTCCATAGTAGGAGAGTTGCGTGAAAGCCATGCAAGCTAAGTGTCAATTGTGTCATATAATTTTCAACTAAATCTGCTTCTAATAAAATGTATGACTTTCAGCTTGACTGAACCAGATAAAACAAAGACCATACTGAGAACAGCAGCGCACAGCATCCACTTTATCGTCTGTGACGAACAATGGACCGATCTGTGAGTGCAGCTCGATTGAGGGATAAAAATCCCACTCATTCTTATTTAACTGTACTTTGCATTTAATGTACATACCATGTCCACTATTCTGCTCATTCTCTCCCCTATTCTGTTCATTCTCTCTCCTCTATTCTGCTCATTCTCTCCCCTCTTCTTCTCATTTTCTCCCCTATTCTGCTCATTCTCTCCCCTATTCTGCTCATTCGTTCCCCTATTCTGCTCATTTTCTCCCCTACTCTGCTCATTCACTCCCCTATTCGACTCATTCTCTTCCCCTATTCTGCTCATTCTCTTCCCCTATTCTGCTCATTCTTTCCCCTATTCTGCTCATTCTCTTCCCCTATACTTCTCATTCTCTCCCCTATTCAGCTCATTCTCTCCCCTATTCTGCTCATTCACTCCCCTATTCTGCTCATTCTCTCCCCCTATTCTGCTCATTCTCTCCCCTATTCTGCTCATTCTCTTCCCCTATACTTCTCATTCTCTCCCCTATTCAGCTGATTCTCTCCCCTATTCTGCTCATTCTCTCCCCTATTCTGCTCATTCTCTCCCCTATTCTGCTCATTCTCTCCCCTATTCTGCTCATTCACTCCCCTATTCTGCTCATTCTCTCCCCTATTCTGTTCATTCTCTCTCCTCTATTCTGCTCATTCTCTCCCCTCTTCTTCTCATTTTCTCCCCTATTCTGCTCATTCGTTCCCCTATTCTGCTCATTTTCTCCCCTACTCTGCTCATTCACTCCCCTATTCGACTCATTCTCTTCCCCTATTCTGCTCATTCTCTTCCCCTATTCTGCTCATTCTTTCCCCTATTCTGCTCATTCTCTTCCCCTATACTTCTCATTCTCTCCCCTATTCAGCTCATTCTCTCCCCTATTCTGCTCATTCACTCCCCTATTCTGCTCATTCTCTCCCCCTATTCTGCTCATTCTCTCCCCTATTCTGCTCATTCTCTTCCCCTATACTTCTCATTCTCTCCCCTATTCAGCTGATTCTCTCCCCTATTCTGCTCATTCTCTCCCCTATTCTGCTCATTCTCTCCCCTATTCTGCTCATTCTCTCCCCTATTCTGCTCATTCACTCCCCTATTCTGCTCATTCTCTCCCCTATTCTGTTCATTCTCTCTCCTCTATTCTGCTCATTCTCTCCCCTCTTCTTCTCATTTTCTCCCCTATTCTGCTCATTCTCTCCCCTATTCTGCTCATTCGTTCCCCTATTCTGCTCATTTTCTCCCCTACTCTGCTCATTCACTTCCCTATTCGACTCATTCTCTTCCCCTATTCTGCTCATTCTCTTCCCCTATTCTGCTCATTTTCTCCCCTATTCTGCTCATTCTCTTCCCCTATACTTCTCATTCTCTCCCCTATTCAGCTCATTCTCTCCCCTATTCTGCTCATTCTCTCCCCCTATTCTGCTCATTCTCTCCCCTATTCTGCTCATTCTCTTCCCCTATACTTCTCATTCTCTCCCCTATTCAGCTGATTCTCTCCCCTATTCTGCTCATTCTCTCCCCTATTCTGCTCATTCTCTCCCCTATTCTGCTCATTCTCTCCCCTATTCTGCTCATTCACTCCCCTATTCTGCTCATTCTCTCCCCTATTCTGTTCATTCTCTCTCCTCTATTCTGCTCATTCTCTCCCCTCTTCTTCTCATTTTCTCCCCTATTCTGCTCATTCTCTCCCCTATTCTGCTCATTCGTTCCCCTATTCTGCTCATTTTCTCCCCTACTCTGCTCATTCACTCCCCTATTCGACTCATTCTCTTCCCCTATTCTGCTCATTCTCTTCCCCTATTCTGCTCTCTCTCTCCCCTATTCTGCTCATTCTCTTCCCCTATACTTCTCATTCTCTCCCCTATTCAGCTCATTCTCTCCCCTATTCTGCTCATTCACTCCCCTATTCTGCTCATTCTCTCCCCTATTCTGCTCATTCTCTCCCCTATTCTGCTCATTGTCCTGTGCGCAGCTTTAAATCCCGAATCTCCCAAATTCGGCCTGCAGATCTTCCAGCAGGAGAAGCTGTCCAAGTCCCGGGAGCGCATAGTGATCAACCAGTGGGACATCGAGGCCTGGTCTGTGCTCATTCGCGACGCCCAGGAGCGCAAATTGGAGGACGGAGAGAAACTCTATGAAGAGGTGGTGACCCAGTTCCCGCTGTCTGGTCACTACTGGAAGCTCTACATTAACTACGAGGTGAGCATGCAATTAAACCAATGGCTTAACTTCTGCTTCAATTGCTCACTTGTCTGAGAAGTATTCCAATGAGTCTTCGACTTCACTTTGTTTCAGATCAAGCATCACAATTACGAGAAGGTTGAGCAGGTATTTTAATATACTTTTTGTTAATCTAGACTTTATTCTCTTCTATTGGGAATCAACAAGTTTAAATTGGAGGAATCAATATGGGGATTAGGAGAATGGATGTGGGGATTATGAGAGTGGATATGGGGATTAGGAGAATGGGTATGGGGATTAGGAGAATGGGTGTGGGGATTAGTAGAATGGGTATGGGGATTAGGATAATGGATATGAGGATTAGGAGAATGGATATGGGGATTAGGAGAATGGATATGGGGATTATGAGAGTGGATATGGAGATTAGGAGAACGGATGTGGGGATTAGGAGAACGGATATAGAGATTAGGAGAATGGGTATGGGGATTAGGAGAATGGGTGTGGGGATTAGTAGAATGGGTATGGGGATTAGGAGAATGGATATGGGGATTAGGAGAATGGATATGGGGATTAGGAGAATGGATATGGGGATTAGGAGAATGGATATGAGGATTAGGAGAATGGATATGGGGATTAGGAGAATGGATATGGGGATTAGGAGAATGGATATGGGGATTAGGAGAATGGATATGGGGATTAGGAGAATGGATATGAGGATTAGGAGAATGGATATGGGGATTAGGAGAACGGATATAGAGATTAGGAGAATGGGTATGGGGATTAGGAGAATGGGTATGGGGATTAGGAGAATGGGTGTGGGGATTAGTAGAATGGGTATGGGGATTAGGATAATGGATATGAGGATTAGGAGAATGGATATGGGGATTAGGAGAATGGATTTGGGGATTATGAGAGTGGATATGGAGATTAGGAGAACGGATGTGGGGATTAGGAGAACGGATATAGAGATTAGGAGAATGGGTATGGGGATTAGGAGAATGGGTGTGGGGATTAGTAGAATGGGTATGGGGATTAGGAGAATAGATATGGGGATTAGGAGAATGGATATGGGGATTAGGAGAATGGATATGGGGATTAGGAGAATGGATATGGGGATTAGGAGAATGGATATGGGGATTAGGAGAATGGATATGGGGATTAGGAGAATGGATATGGGGATTAGGAGAATGGATATGGGGATTAGGAGAATGGATATGGGGATTAGGAGAATGGATATGGGGATTAGGAGAATGGATATGAGGATTAGGAGAATGGATATGGGGATTAGGAGAACGGATATAGAGATTAGGAGAATGGGTATGGGGATTAGGAGAATGAGTATGGGGATTAGGAGAATGGATATGGGGATTAGGAGAATAGATATGGGGATTAGGAGAATGGATATGGGGATTAGGAGAACGGATATAGAGATTAGGAGAATGGGTATGGGGATTAGGAGAATGGGTGTGGGGATTAGGAGAACGGATATGGAGATTAGCAGAATGGATGTGGGGATTATGAGAGTGGATATGGAGATTAGGAGAATGGATATAGGGAGTTGGAGAATGGATATATGGAGTTGGAGAATGGATATAGGGAGTTGGAGAATGGATATAGGGAGTTGGAGAATGGATATAGGGAGTTGGAGAATGGATATAGGGAGTTGGAGAATGGATATAGGGAGTTGGAGAATGGATATAGGGAGTTGGAGAATGGATATAGGGAGTTGGAGAATGGATATAGGGAGTTGGAGAATGGATATAGGGAGTTGGAGAATGGATATAGGGAGTTGGAGAATGGATATAGGGAGTTGGAGAATGGATATAGGGAGTTGGAGAATGGATATAGGGAGTTGGAGAATGGATATAGGGAGTTGGAGAATGGATATAGGGAGTTGGAGAATGGATATAGGGATTAGGAGAATGGATATATGGAGTAGGAGAATGGATATAGGGAGTTGGAGAATGGCTATAGGGATTAGGAGAATGGATATATGGAGTTGGAGAATGGATATATGGAGTAGGAGAATGGATATATGGAGTAGGAGAATGGATATAGGGAGTTGGAGAATGGCTATAGGGATTAGGAGAATGGATATAGGGAGTTGGAGAATGGATATAGGGAGTTGGAGAATGGATATAGGGATTAGGAGAATGGATATATGGAGTAGGAGAATGGATATAGGGAGTTGGAGAATGGCTATAGGGATTAGGAGAATGGATATAGGGAGTTGGAGAATGGATATAGGGAGTTGGAGAATGGATATATGGAGTTGGAGAATGGATATAGGGAGTTGGAGAATGGATATAGGGAGTAGGAGAATGGATATAGGGAGTTGGAGAATGGATATAGGGAGTTGGAGAATGGATATAGGGAGTTGGAGAATGGCTATAGGGATTAGGAGAATGGATATATGGAGTTGGAGAATGGCTATAGGGATTAGGAGAATGGATATATGGAGTTGGAGAATGGATATATGGAGTAGGAGAATGGATATATGGAGTAGGAGAATGGATATAGGGAGTTGGAGAATGGCTATAGGGATTAGGAGAATGGATATAGGGAGTTGGAGAATGGATATAGGGAGTTGGAGAATGGATATAGGGATTAGGAGAATGGATATATGGAGTAGGAGAATGGATATAGGGAGTTGGAGAATGGCTATAGGGATTAGGAGAATGGATATAGGGAGTTGGAGAATGGATATAGGGAGTTGGAGAATGGATATATGGAGTTGGAGAATGGATATAGGGAGTTGGAGAATGGATATAGGGAGTAGGAGAATGGATATAGGGAGTTGGAGAATGGCTATAGGGATTAGGAGAATGGATATATGGAGTTGGAGAATGGATATATGGAGTAGGAGAATGGATATATGGAGTAGGAGAATGGATATAGGGAGTTGGAGAATGGCTATAGGGATTAGGAGAATGGATATAGGGAGTTGGAGAATGGATATAGGGAGTTGGAGAATGGATATAGGGATTAGGAGAATGGATATATGGAGTAGGAGAATGGATATAGGGAGTTGGAGAATGGCTATAGGGATTAGGAGAATGGATATAGGGAGTTGGAGAATGGATATAGGGAGTTGGAGAATGGATATATGGAGTTGGAGAATGGATATAGGGAGTTGGAGAATGGATATAGGGAGTTGGAGAATGGATTTGGGGATTAGGAGAATGGATATATGGAGTTGGAGAATGGATATAGGGAGTTGGAGAATGGATATAGGGAGTTGGAGAATGGATATAGGGAGTTGGAGAATGGATATAGGGAGTTGGAGAATGGATATATGGAGTTGGAGAATGGATGTTGCGATTATTATAACGGATGTGGGGTTAGATATATATTAGTATTAGCATATAGATTAGTAGAAAAGCTACAGTAACTAGGGAAATAGAAATGAGGATTTAAAGTAATAAGGAATCTATGAAAGAGATAAACCAGTGCTTTAAACCCTGCTCGCCCATGATTGCAGCTATTCCAGCGCTGCCTGACAAAGGTGCTTCACATCGAGCTGTGGAAGCTCTACCTGCAGTACATTCGCGACACCAAGTCAAAGCAGCCCGCTTTCAAGGAGAAGATGGGCAAGGCCTACGACTTCGCCCTGGAGAAGATGGGCCTGGACTTCAGCTCCTACTCGATCTGGGTCGACTATATTCAGTTCTTGAAGAATGCGCCTGTGCAGGTGGGACTTCTGGAACACCTGTTCTGCGATTTTTTCATTCCAATCATCAAAACTGCCATTCCAATCTTCAAAACTGCCATTCCAATCTTCAAAACTGCCATTCCAATCTTCAAAACTGCCAATCCAATCTTCAAAACTGCCATTCCAATCTTCAAAACTGCCAATTTATCTTAAAAACTGCCATTCCAATCTTCAAAACTGCCATTCCAATCTTCAAAACTGCCATTCCAATCTTCAAAACTGCCAATCCAATCTTCAAAACTGCCATTCCAATCTTCAAAACTGCCAATTTATCTTCAAAACTGCCATTCCAATCTTCAAAACTGCCTATTTATCTTCAAAACTGCCCATTTATCTTCAAAACTGCCCATTTATCTTCAAAACTGCCCATTTATCTTCAAAACTGCCATTCTAATCTTCAAAACTGCCATTCTAATCTTTAAAACTTCCACTCTAATCTTCAAAACTGCCATTCTAATCTTCAAAACTGCCATTCTAATCTTTAAAACTTCCACTCTAATCTTCAAAACTGCGTTTTTATTTCCAAAACTGCCATTCCAATCTTTGAAACATAAATTTCATTTTTAGAGCTGCAATTCCACTTATCAAAACTGCAAGTCTATCTTAAAAGTCGACATTTTAATCTAAAAAAATGCCACTCTTATCCACAAAACTGCCATTCCAATCTTCAAAACTGCAACTCAAATATTCGAAACTGCCATACTACAGGGCTCGTACGCTGAGAGCCAGAAGATCACAGCCGTGAGGAAGATCTACCAGAAGGCCATCGTCACGCCGATGGTAAACATCGACCAGGTGTGGCGCGACTACGGCAGCTTCGAGACCGGCCTGAACGCCACCCTGGCCAAGAAGTTCATCGAGGATCGCCAGCGCGAGTACCTGAACGCCAAGCGGGTTGCTAAGGAGCTGGAGATTGTAACCAAGGGCATCAATCGCAACTGGCCGTCGACTCCGCCAACAAACAATCCGGACGAGGCGCGACAGGTGGAGCTGTGGAAAAAGTACATCGACTGGGAGAAGGACAACCCGCTGCGTACCGACGACCTGTCGCTTATCTCCAAGCGGGGTAATTGGGAGATCAGGCAGAATTTGTTATTGGATTTGCCTGAATGTTTAATACTAGCCATCCCATATCTACTCATCTAGAATACCCATATCTACTCATCTAGAATACCCATATCTACTCATCTAGAATACCCTTATCTAGTCATCTAGAATACCCATATCTACTCATCTAGAATACCCATATCTACTCATCTAGAATACCCTTATCTAGTCATCTAGAATACCCTTATCTAGTCATCTAGAATACCCTTATCTACTCATCTAGAATACCCATATCTACTCATCTAGAATACCCATATCTAGTCATCTAGAATACCCTTATCTAGTCATCTAGAATACCCTTATCTACTCATCTAGAATACCCATATCTACTCATCTAGAATACCCTTATCTACTCATCTAGAATACCCTTATCTACTCATCTAGAATACCCTTATCTAGTCATCTAGAATACCCTTATCTAGTCATCTAGAATACCCTTATCTAGTCATCTAGAATACCCTTATCTAGTCATCTAGAATACCCTTATCTAGTCATCTAGAATACCCTTATCTAGTCATCTAGAATACCCTTATCTAGTCATCTAGAATACCCTTATCTAGTCATCTAGAATACCCTTATCTAGTCATCTAGAATACCCTTATCTAGTCATCTAGAATACCCTTATCTAGTCATCTAGAATACCCTTATCTAGTCATCTAGAATACCCTTATCTAGTCATCTAGAATACCCTTATCTAGTCATCTAGAATTCCCATATCTAGTCATTTCGAATCCCCATATCTAGGCGTCTATAATTCATCTGGAATCCCCATATCTAGTGATCTAGAATCCCCATATCTATTAAACTAGAATCCCCATATCTAGTCATCTAGAGTCCCCATATCTAGTCATCTAGAATTCCCATATCTAGTCATCTAGAGTCCCCATATCTAGTCATCTAGAATTCCCATATCTAGTCATCTAGAGTCCCCATATCTAGTCATCTAGAATCCCCATATCTAGTCAACTAGAATTCCCATATCTAGTCATCTAGAAATTCCATATCTAGTCACCTAGAATGCCTACAACCTATCTGCATTTGGCCATTATACTCCGTTGCCGCTGCCATCTAGTGATGTTCGCCTATGAGCAGTGCCTGCTCTGCCTGGGCCATCATCCGGACATCTGGTACGAAGCCGCTTCATTTCTTGAGCAGGCCAGCCGCACTCTGGTTGAGAAGGGGGTGAGTAGTCTATCATATATTCTGTATAAGGTAACCGTCAATCAATCTTTCAGTCTACTCACTTGCTGTCCCCCACCCCGCTGTCACAGGAGCTCATCGCATCGAAACAATTCGCTGACGAGGCCGCGTCCATGTACGACCGAGCCACCCAGGTGTTAAAGGAAAACACACTGCTGTACTTTGCCTACGCCGATTACGAGGAGGTGAGTTTAGTGTACGTTTCATCTGAGTAATAAATCTTTATTTGCTAGGTAGATTTAGTTTGATTGGATAGTGAGGATGCGTAAATTAGATGGCGAGGATATGTCGATTAGAGGGCGAGGATAGGTAGATTAGAGGGCGAGGATAGGTAGATTAGAGGGCGAGGATAGGTAGATTAGAGGGCGAGGATAGGTAGATTAGAGGGCGAGGATAGGTAGATTAGAGGGCGAGGATAGGTAGATTAGAGGGCGAGGATAGGTAGATTAGAGGGCGAGGATAGGTAGATTAGAGGGCGAGGATAGGTAGATTAGATGGCGAGGATATGTCGATTAGAGGGCGAGGATAGGTAGATTAGAGGGCGAGGATAGGTAGATTAGAGGGCGAGGATAGGTAGATTAGAGGGCGAGAATATGTAGATTAGAGGGCAAGAATATGTAGATTAGAGGGCGAGAATATGTAGATTAGAGGGCGAGAATATGTAGATTAGAGGGCGAGAATAGGTAGATTAGAGGGCGAGGATAGGTAGATTAGAGGGCGAGGATAGGTAGATTAGGGGGCGAGGATAGGTAGATTAAAAGGCGAGGATAGGTAGATTAGAGGGCGAGGATAGGTAGATTAGAGGGCGAGGATAGGTAGATTAGGGGGCGAGGATAGGTAGATTAAAAGGCGAGGATAGGTAGATTAGTGGGTGAGGATAAGTCGATTAGACCGCGAGTATGTGTAGATTAAATGGCGAGGATGTGTAGATTAAATGGCGAGGATGTGTAGATTAAATGGCGAGGATGTGTAGATTAAATGGCGAGGATGTGTAGATTAAATGGCGAGGATGTGTAGATTAAATGGCGAGTATGTGTAGATTAAATGACGAGTATGTGTAGATTAAATGGCGAGGATGTGTAGATTAAAAGGCGAGGATGTGTAGATTAAATGGCGAGGATGTGTAGATTAAAAGGCGAGTATGTGTAGATTAAATGGCGAGTATGTGTAGATTAAATGGCGAGGATGTGTAGATTAAATGGCGAGTATTTGTAGATTAAATGACGAGTATGTGTAGATTAAAAGGCGAGTATGTGTAGATTAAATAGCGAGGATGTGTAGATTAAATGGCGAGGATGTGTAGATTAAATGGCGAGTATTTGTAGATTAAATGGCGAGTATGTGTAGATTAAATGGCGAGGATGTGTAGATTAAATGGCGAGTATTTGTAGATTAAATGACGAGTATGTGTAGATTAAATGGCGAGTATGTGTAGATTAAATGGCGAGGATGTGTAGATTAAATGGCGAGGATGCGTAGATTAAATGGCGAGGATGTGTAGATTAAATGGCGATGATGTGTAGATTAAATGGCGAGGATGTGTAGATTAAATGGCGAGGATGTGTAGATTAAATGGCGAAGATGTGTAGATTAAATGGCGAGGATGTGTAGATTAAATGGCGAGGATGTGTAGATTAAATGGCGAGGATGTGTAGATTAAATGGCGAGGATGTGTAGATTAAATGGCGAGGATGTGTAGATTAAATGGCGAGGATGTGTAGATTAAATGGCGAGGATGTGTAGATTAAATGGCGAGGATGTGTAGATTAAGTGGCGAGGATGTGTAGATTAAATGGCGAGGATGTGTAGATTAAATGGCGAGGATGTGTAGATTAGAGGGCAGGCGAGAAGGCGGGGGACAGTACTCTTAAATGCTTCATCGTGACCACCCCCCATCCGCCAACAGGGCCGCGGCAACTTCGAGAAGGTGCACAGCATCTACCGCAAGCTGGTGAATGTGGACAGCATTGATCCAACGCTGCCCTACATTCAGTACATGAAGTTCGCTAGGCGCAAGGAGGGCATTAAATCCGCTAGGAATGTGTTCAAGCTGGCCCGCTCAGATCCGCACTGCACCTACCACGTGTTCGCGGCGGCCGCTCTCATGGAGTATTTCTGCAGCAAGGACCCGGCGCTGGGCCAGAGAATCTTTGATCTGGGCATGAAACGATTCGGCCAGGTGCCCGAGTACGTGCTCTGCTACACAGAGTACATGGCCCACCTCAATGACGACAACAACACCCGCGTGCTGTTTGAGCGAGCCCTGGCTACTGGCGCTGTGCCCCCAGAGAAGAGCCGGGTGATCTGGGCCAAGTTCCTGGAGTTTGAGACCAGTATCGGGGACCTGGCCAGTGTGCTCAAAGTCGAGCGCCGACGACTGCAGGCCTTCCAGGGTGTGGAGGTGTTCCGCGGCAAGGAGACCGCCCTGCTGATCGACCGGTGAGTGCTGCTGCTGAATTAACTCCCCTCCTCCGTCCTCTCAATTCTTCCCTTATTCGTTTCCTGATTCTCTACCCTTGTTCAGGGGGGTGAGTGGCAGAGCAGTCTAACGCGTCTGCCTCTCGTACCAAGGTCCCTGGACTCGATTCCGCGGCGAGGCCACATTCATTTGGGGCGCAGCCGCGGAGAGAAGGCTTGGGGGCTTGTCGTGCAATTTGCGCCCTCCAGGGCCAACCTCCAAGGCACAGTGAGAGTGTACACTGCCTGTCGATGAGAAAGTGGGGGCAGATGTACACACCTGTGTGAGTGTGTGCTCAGGAGTCAGCGGAATGGGAGAATTGCCTACATGATATAAACGTACCAGTGCCCACACCCCCCGTTGCAAATTATATTATTTTTACCATCAGTCTTCATCATCCAAGCATTCTATCCCATTTATCTTATGCGTATTTGATTCCAATCCCAAATCACTCCCCGAATTCTCCCAACTCCCCAGCTACAAGTTCATGGAGCTGTTCCCCTGCTCGGAGAGCGAGCTGCGCTCCCTGGGCTACACGGACCTGGCCAAGCTGTCCCTGGCCGGCCTCAGCAACCCCGCCATCAGCGGCCTGGCCGCGGCTGCCGGCATGGACGGTCCGTTCTGGCTGCAGCACTCGCGCGATCTGGCCACCAAGAAGTCGACGGGAGCGGCATTCGCCAAGCCCGACTTCAGCCAGATGCTTCCGTTCCGCCCGCGCGCCCATCCGCGCACCGACTCCCACCCGGTGCCCGGCGGAGAGTTCCCGCTACCACCGGCTGCCTCCCACCTAGTTCGAATCCTGCCTCCGCCCACCTGCTTCCGCGGACCCTTCGTCAATGTGGACCAGCTGATGGAACAGATGGCGCTGCTGCCCGTGCCGGAGGACTACGTGCGCAGGCAGTACTCGGCCGAGGACCGCCAGATCGACCAGGGCACGGCCTTCAGCATCGAGGTGGCCACCAGCGGCCTGCCCGGCGGCATCAAGCGGAGGAATCTTTTCCCACCGGATGCCCACCTGTCATTCATGCTGCCGCCGCCACCGCCGACTGTGGATCCCGCTGATCCCACCATCATGCCCGTGGAGGGCGACTCGGCCGCTGGGGGCGGCGGCGGCGGCGGCGCCCCGGCTGACACCTACCGGCACCGACTGCAGAAAAGGATTAAAACCTGACCTAGTTTGCCTGCTCTATTTTTCTCTGAATTCATTGTAAGCGACTCTGTGGGCCTTGACTGGGTTAAAATAATGTTAGCGGATTTCAAAATCTCATGAGACCAAAATTAATGAGATTGAATGAAATCTCCTGAAACAAGTTGACAAAATCTTTGCTGATCCAGTGTAGGGATAGCCCGCAGCCCTTCTAATCTAATTGCAGCTTGTACTGTACTGTAAGTAGTATATAATTCCTGCTAATGTTCTAGGGCAGTTCTGTGTCTCATTCTTGTCATGCCGGTGTTCCATAGTCATTTAATTACAGGCATATTTCCTAATTTCGTAATTTCCAATGCAAGTGCTTTGTTCAAATTATTTGCTATTGCTACCACCTTATGAGTAGTAAGTAGAGCGTGTTACAATTTAACTAGTTCAGTTAATAAACCGAATAAGCATACCTTATGAAAACAATGATTTGTTTAAACTTTTGCGCGTCTAGTTGAATATTCTCTTATTGTTTTATTAAGCTCAGTCTTACTCATAAGACCCTTACCTTAGACTGGTAAGGAAGGGTCTTAATTGCTTATTAATGTACTATAGAATCAATACGGATTCGCACTGCAGGTTTATACAGAGCAATATGCTAGTTGTCTGGTTTTTCTACTGTCAGTAGAAAGCAAAGTTTTTCTCTGCTTTTAGTTTTCTTGCAACGCATTCAGTGCCTACTCCTGCCTACGAGCGGTCAGGAATGTTTGGTAATCACATGTCTCGCTAATCACAGCGACGGTAATGCTTGGATCCTCGTCCACCAGAGCCCTGACAGCAGCGATGTTGGCTTCGGTCACAGCTGTGCTGGGTCGTCGTTCAAGGAGTTCCGTCCGGCGTTGATGGACTCTATCCACCTGGGGACCGTGCGATAGGAAGGGGCTTGGTCCCCGACTACCTGGACCAGGTCTGCATGGATTTTGACCGCGCTTTCTCCGAGTCGTGAGCGCATGAAAACGTAGAATCGCCACTGGTCTGGTTGCACGGGCTCCATTTTTGACAGAGTGTAAAACACCACCTTGCGTTGGCCACGCGCAAGTGTAGCACATTCGAGTGAAGAAAGTCATACTCTATGGTTAAAACCAATATATGTCTGCGATTTCGTACAAAAAATTTTAACGCTTTGTGATGTGTACTTTTGGAGATATTGGGTCAGTTGCCAAAACTTTTTGAATGCCCCTCGTAGTGGTCAGGGGGTTCGATTCTCGACTCCACTGTAACAATCTGTGTCCTTTAGCATGACACTTAACTCTGCATTGCTTCAGTTCACCCAGCTGTTAAATAGGTACCAGGTGGGGCGTCCCCCAGTCCATGGACTGAACATCCGTACGCAGCCTTCCGATGCGCCACGCTATAGCAGCGGCTGTTCTGTCGGCTGCACACCTGGCTCAATTATATATTATTATTGTAGGCTGCACGAGTCGTTAGAGGGTCGTCCAGGGGGTCTAGACGCATTCACACTAGTATAGCGAAATGCAGATTCCTGTAGTTCAAACCGAAATCTAAATCAGCTTTGAATACGAAAATACGAAACAATATCAGCACGCAGTGATTTATTTACCTTGTGCACACGAGTTCTCAACTATAATAAGGCACTTATTTATCAATCTTGAAGTCCTCTTTATTTCTGGCTTGAGTTGCAGCAATCAATTAATTTAATCAGAACAGGGACAATTTTTTTTTAACAATTGAAAAAAATCTTTTAGGCGCGATTAAACAATAGCTGGTTCATAAACAAAAGAAAATAATTTGCTATCACATTGTTAGTTGGACAAGATAACCTAGTAATTGTTGGATAAGGTCTAGAATCCTGTAATTTTCACCTATTTTAGAAATCAATCTGTCTTTTTAGTAGTTTTTGCAGCTAAAGCCGATCTTGTCAAACCAGCCTGCGCTTCTTAGCTAAGGAATGTTTTATTGTTTAGCGTGACACAAATTACGGTATTTTCACCCGAAATCCATTGGGTGCAGAGACATCTGCATTGGGTGCAGTGGGGATCTGGAACAAGGGGAACCTGTCAACCGGGGGAAGCGGAAGAAAAAATAAATTTCAGTCGGTTTTTTTAACAAAAAAAACTAGAAAAAAATAATTTATAGCCAGGAAATCACAGCGGGGCCATTCTGTGTCCCTTTATCTTACAGTACGAGTCTCAGTCAAATTTCTGCAGCTCTTTCACCAGCGCTCACTTGCAGCTGCGGCAGCCGCAGGCCTGGATCACCTGGTACTTGAAGGTCCTGGTGGCTCCACCAGCTGAAATGCGAGTTCGGAGAAACGCGATGATGAATGACCGGCTTGAACTACAAGGCTAAGCCAGAACTAAACTAAACTAAGATCATCACTCACGGCAAGACAGCAGGGTCTCCATGGTGACGGTGGCGGTCGGTTGGCAGCAGGCGCACTGACTGACCAGCATGCCGGTGGTCTCGCTGACGTAGGCGCCGCTGGAACAGCCACCGGCGCAGGCGGTCAGAGCAATTGCCTTGGCGGACACGCAGTCGCCCAGTCGGAGCTGCTTGGCTTCCGTGGCCACCGGCTTGCAACTTGAAGGCGCCTCGGTGGTTGTAGCGTTAGTAGTGGTCGTGGCAGCCAGGGTTGTTGTGGTGACGGCGGCGGTTTTGGTTGTGGTCGTGGCCGGTGTGGTCGTAGTGGTGGTCGTGCAGGTCTCGATCATCTCACAGACAACGTTGCCGGCAGCCAGGTTGCGCACAGCGTAGCCAGCCGGACAGGCGTAGCTGCAGTGGACGAAACCGGAGCGGATACACCTGGAGCCGACGTCGGTGATGTTACGCATGGACTCGGAGCCGCACGGCAGGCGGCAGAGGTGCAGAGTGCACATCGGCACGGTGGTGGTGGTAACGGCGGTGGTAGTTGTCGTGACTGGAGCAGTGGTAGTTGTCACCGGCTCGCAGTAGCAGCAGACATTGCCCTTCGGCGCCGGAGCCCTTCCGTTGGCGCAGGTGGCCGGGCAGGCGGTGACCTTCTCCACCAGCTTGGTATCGCCGGACGAGGTGCGCTGGCACTCGAGCGCCTTGCACGGGCCGTCGGACCACACGGAGTCGAGCGGGTGTTTCACACCGTTGTACTCGCAGTACTTGATTGGGACGCACTCGCAGCACTTGCCATCAGCCGGGTCGTCGTTCTTCATCACGTAGCCAGCCGGGCAGGAGGACAGGTGGCAGCCGGACTCCTTGCAGACGGCGCCCTTATCCTCTGTGCACTGGCAGATACGGCACTTGTCGCGCCAGGTCTTGCCGACCGGGTACTTCTCGCCGTCCTGCACGCACGGGCAGGTTGGCACGCACTTGCCTGTAGACTCGTCCATGTACATTCCTCTGGGACAGGCGCAACCAGGCTTGCATGTTGCTAGGCAGGCGTCAGACATCTTGCGGTGCTTG
Source organism: Macrostomum hystrix (assembly GCA_950097015.1). Classification (NCBI taxonomy): domain Eukaryota; kingdom Metazoa; phylum Platyhelminthes; family Macrostomidae; genus Macrostomum; species Macrostomum hystrix. The sequence goes on from CATNEN010000015.1 coordinate 1,570,038, forward strand.
CAGGTCTTGTGGCAGTCCTTGCACGGTGTCCACTCCATGCCGCCCGCTGAATGAGGGACAGTTGATTATTTTTTAGGTAAGATGTTCAGGTTTACTATTTACACTCATGTAAGGACCATTGGTACGATAATCTAGAAGTTATCTAAGCAACCAAGGCACCATGTGAGAATTCCCAGCTCAACTCACTGCAGTTGGAGCATCCCTCGCGCTCCGTGTTCACTTCGCGCACCAAGCCGCCGGCTGTGCACATGACGTCGGTGCAGTTCTTCTCGCTTGGAATCTTCTCGCCAATCTGTTAAAATTTATTTTCATGGTGAAAGTTCGAGTAAGCCGAGTCTTCTTCGTTTTAAGAGGCTGGAAAAAGTCGAGAACTTACCTTCAGCACACGGCTCTGAACGCTGTAGTAGCATGGGCACTCGGTGCGCGGGATGCACTTGCCGCTGCTGAGCACCATGCCCTCAGGACAGGTGCAGCCCGGCATGCAGGCGGCGCCAGTCGGGCACTCAGTCTTGTCGCATGTCTTCACGCAAGTGCAGTTGGTTGGCACCATTGGCGACTTGCACTCCGGTGGGCAGCCGTACACGCGGATGTTCAGTCCGGCAGCCAAGTCGGATCTAATGCGCTGGATGTTAACGCGAACTGCGAGCACATCGATGAGGTCCGCCTTCAGCAAGGCTAGCCGCACTCGCTGGTATTCGCCGAACTTGTCGCCCATGTTCCACAACCGAATGGCTCCCTTGGCATCCTTGACCGGGTTGAAGGCTCGGTTGTCGGAGCTAACATCAACGGACACTGAGCGAATGTTGTACGGGCTGATGTCGATGTGTGACAGCTGGACAATATCTCTGAACCGCACGCTGAATGATGGGCTCGCATCGCTAGAAGACGATCGCCAGCCTGTTGAAGCAGGTGTCGCGTTGTCCACAGATCTGCCATCTTCAGTTGACGAAGCATCGAAGCGCAGGAAGAAGCCGCTCGAAACGTCGCTGACAACCTTGTCGCACACTGGAGGCGGCGTAGGAGCCAGGGTTGTGGTGATCAGCTCGGTTGTGGTTGTTACTGGCAATGTTGTTGTAGTCACAATCTTGGTGGTGGTTGTGATGGGAACTGTGGTGGTCGGCCTTGGCGATGTGCAAACGCCTGCTCGGCAGTTGCTCCAGATCTTGCCTCCCTTCATTGAGTCCCATCGACACTGGCACTCTCTGCAGTCGCCCATGTCGCACCATTCGTCCAGACGGATGTCAGTGATGGTTCCGTTTCTAAATTTGCACTGGCAGGCCCTCAGACATGTGTCCGAGCTTGGGTACTTGACACAGTAGCCCTTCATGTTGTTTCGATATCCGGCTGGGCAGATTGATGAACCACACTTTGACAGAATATTCTGGCACAGAGTGCTCGGGTTCTCTGGCTCTGAGAAGGTCAGAGATCTCATCTCATCGCATGTGACCTCCTTCAGGCAGTTGCTTGGAATTGGTGACTTGCAGTCAATTGGCGGTGTTGTGGTGCAGCCAGTTGTGTCCTTCACGCAGAACCGATCAACCTTGGAGTAGCCATCCGGGCAGCAGGTCACAGTCTTAGCAATGCACTCGAACTGCTCCGCGATCGAACCCTTGAAGTCAGTCAGCTGAACTGAGGCAGTGCCGCCTGGGGCTCGTAATTGAGCGTTTTTACCGCAGCCAAGATCCAGCAGACAGGTTTCTTTGCATGCTGAAGCGCTCGTTGTAGTTGTGGCTGCAGTTGTTGTAGTGGTTGTTGTTGTGGACGTAGTTGTTGGCGTCGGTGTTGTTGTTGTAGTGGTTGGCTCGGGTGTTGTTGTTGTTGTCGGAGGCAGAGTTGTTGTCGTCGTTGGTGCAGGCGTGGTGGTAGTTGTTAGTTCTGGTGTTGTTGTTGTTGTCGGAACTGGTGTCGTAGTTGTTGTTGTTGCTGTAGTAGTAGTTGTTGTTGCGGGTGTTGTTGTCGTTGTTGGTGCAGGCGTGGTGGTGGTTGTTGTTGTTGGTGTTGTTGTTGTCGTTGTTGGTGCAGCCGTGGTGGTGGTTGTTGTTGTTGGTGTTGTTGTTGTCGTTGTTGGTGCAGGCGTGGTGGTGGTTGTTGTTGTTGGTGTTGTTGTTGTCGTTGTTGGTGCAGCCGTGGTGGTGGTTGTTGGTGTTGTTGTTGTCGTTGTTGGTGCAGGCGTGGTGGTGGTTGTTGTTATTTGCGGCGTTGTTGTTGTTGTTGAAACTTTAGGCGTGGATGTCTTGTCCTTAAGCATTTCAGTTACTGTAGTGATTGGAGTCGTTGCCGTCGTAACTGGTGTTGTGGTTGTTGTCGTTGGCTTGGGTGTTGTAGTAGTAGTTGTTGCTGCAGTAGTTGTTGGAGCCGGAGTAGTGGTTGTGGTTGTCGTCGTCGGCTTGGGTGTCGTGGTTGTTGTTGTAGTTGGTGCTAGTGTTGTTGTTGTTGCAGGAGCAGCTGTTGTTGTGAACCGCGGAATTGACGGTGGTGTAAATGGAGGCCTTTGCGTTACGGTTGAAGTTCCAGCGGTGTTTGTGTTGATTCCTGACAGTTTGCAGACCTTTAGGCTAATTGTCACAGTGACATCAGATGAAGTTGTATAGCTAAGGTTTGTGAACCTGATCTTCGTGATCTTGGCTCTTGGTGAAACTTCGAAAGTAAGTCCAGAAGAAATAGTTCCCTTCGGCTTGCCGACTTCATTAATTGGAGTCCAAGCAGTCTCGCCAGCATACGTATACTCGGCAACAACTGAGCCGGCCACGGACAAATCAACTCGAACCTGAAAGTTTTGAGAAATAGTGCTTAGATAATCAGGAATCGTCATTAGTAAAATAAAATGACTGTGTTGAAAGCTGAATACCCACCTGTGCCAGCTTAAGCCAGCTGTACATGCGGTCGGTCAGAATCTCAATGCTTGGAGACTTAACAGAAGATGGAATAGTCCACTTGTTTCCTGAGAACGATCCTCCATTGACAGTGATGGCTGTCGCTGGGATGTACTGAATGTTATTTACAGCCTCCTCGAGAGTGTCACAGTCAATAACTGCTGTAGTCGTCACTGCCGCCTTTGTAGTTGTAGTTGTAGTTGTAGTTGTTGTTGGCTTCGGAGTTGTGGTAGCGGTAGTTGTGGTTGTGGTTGTCGGCTTTGGTGTCGTGGTGGTGGTTGTGGTGGTTGTCGGCTTTGGTGTCGTGGTGGTGGTTGTGGTGGTTGTCGGCTTTGGTGTCGTGGTGGTGGTTGTGGTGGTTGTCGGCTTTGGTGTCGTGGTGGTGGTTGTGGTGGTTGTCGGCTTTGGTGTCGTGGTTGTGGTTGGTGCAGGCGTGGTTGTTGTGGTTGTGGTTGGTGCAGGCGTGGTTGTAGTTGTTTTTGGCGCCGGCGCAGTAGTCGTTGTTGGCGCCACTGTGGTTGTTTTGATAGCGGCTGTTGTCGTCGGCTCTGGGACACAAAGGAATACTTCCAAGTGCACCTTAAAGTGTGTCTGTGTGACGTCCTTCGGCTCCTTCAGCAGAACCTTCAAAGACATGATTCGCGATGCTGACGGAATGTAGATGTCCTCATTGCCATTGATTCCAGCTGTTGTGGACTCAGGGAATCTGGTGTAAGACTTCTCCTTGTTGTACTGAACCATCAGGTAGGCTGTCTTGGCATTACCAACCAATCTGATCTTCTGAACGATCGGGGCGGAAGAGAGTAATGGGCTCTGCATCAGATCAACTGTGATCTCTGGATGGCTCGCGTTGGCAGCTGGCACGACCGCCTTCCAACCTCCTCTGTTTGGTCTGACGCTGGCAGCATCGAAAGCCTCGGACACTGGGCGAACTCGGATAGCACTGTCCGGGACGACTGATGGCTGTCCCATAACCTCCTGCATCGTGGATCCCAGAGGGCAGACAGATGGTGCCGCGGTTGTCGTTGTTGACGGCTTCGGTGTTGTTGTAGTTGTTGTTGTGGCAGTTGTAGTTGTTGTTGTCGGCTTCGGTGTTGTTGTAGTTGTTGTTGTCGCCGTGGTAGTTGTTGTCGTCGGCTTTGGCGTTGTAGTTGTGGTTGTAGTTGTTGTCGGCTTTGGCGTTGTAGTTGTTGTGGTAGTTGTGGTTGTTGTCGGCTTTGGTGTAGTGGTGGTGGTTGTGGTGGTTGTCGGCTTTGGTGTCGTGGTGGTGGTTGTGGTGGTCGTCGGCTTTGGTGTCGTGGTGGTGGTCGTGGTGGTTGTCGGCTTTGGTGTCGTGGTTGTGGTTGGTGCAGGCGTGGTTGTTGTGGTTGTGGTTGGTGCAGGCGTGGTTGTAGTTGTTGTTGGCGCCGGCGCAGTAGTCGTTGTTGGCGCGACTGTGGTTGTTTTGATAGCGGCTGTTGTCGTCGGCTCTGGGACACAAAGGAATACTTCCAAGTGCACCTTAAAGTGTGTCTGTGTGACGTCCTTCGGCTCCTTCAGCAGAACCTTCAAAGACATGATTCGCGATGCTGACGGAATGTAGATGTCCTCATTGCCATTGATTCCAGCTGTTGTGGACTCAGGGAATCTGGTGTAAGACTTCTCCTTGTTGTACTGAACCATCAGGTAGGCTGTCTTGGCATTACCAACCAATCTGATCTTCTGAACGATCGGGGCGGAAGAGAGTAATGGGCTCTGCATCAGATCAACTGTGATCTCTGGATGGCTCGCGTTGGCAGCTGGCACGACCGCCTTCCAACCTCCTCTGTTTGGTCTGACGCTGGCAGCATCGAAAGCCTCGGACACTGGGCGAACTCGGATGGCACTGTCCGGGACGACTGATGGCTGTCCCATAACCTCCTGCATCGTGGATCCCAGAGGGCAGACAGATGGTGCCGCGGTTGTCGTTGTTGTCGGCTTCGGTGTTGTTGTAGTTGTTGTTGTCGCCGTGGTAGTTGTTGTCGTCGGCTTTGGCGTTGTAGTTGTTGTTGTCGCCGTGGTAGTTGTTGTCGTCGGCTTTGGCGTTGTAGTTGTGGTTGTAGTTGTTGTCGGCTTTGGCGTTGTAGTTGTTGTGGTAGTTGTGGTTGTTGTCGGCTTTGGTGTAGTGGTGGTGGTTGTGGTGGTCGTCGGCTTTGGTGTCGTGGTGGTGGTTGTGGTGGTTGTCGGCTTTGGTGTCGTGGTGGTGGTTGTGGTGGTTGTCGGCTTTGGTGTCGTGGTGGTGGTTGTGGTGGTTGTCGGCTTTGGTGTCGTGGTGGTGGTTGTGGTGGTTGTCGGCTTTGGTGTCGTAGTTGTGGTTGTAGTTGTTGTCGGCTTTGGTGTAGTGGTCGTTTCTGGCGCCTTAGTTGTTGTGGAAGTGAGCTTTGTTGTCGTCGGAGTCGGTGTTGTTGTTGTCGATGGTGTTGTTGTGGTTGTTGTTGTAGTAGTTGTTGTAATGACTTCATCAAAGAAACATCCGTGCACGTACAACTTAAACCTGAAGTGTGTATCATCTGGGATTGTTGTAACCAACGGTACAATCTTGATTGCCGACATTCTGGATGCTGGCATGATAAAGACATCTTCGTTTCCGTGGATTCTCTTTGATCCTGTCTCAGGATAAACCGTGAACTCTCCGTCCTTCGAGTATCTGATCTTCAACTCTGCGAATTTGACGTTACCGAAGATTTTCAGCTGAAAAAAAGATAATCAATGAAGCTAGCATTTTATTGAACAATATAACATGAAAGCAACTACTTCAAAGCGTCATTTTCGTTAGAAATAATGCTTACACTTCTGACAATTGGCTGATGACGCTTGCCATTGTCGGTCAGATCAACTAGCAGGTACGACTTCGGCTGATCTGCAGTTGCCTTTGCAACCTTCCAACCGTCTTTGGTTGGTCGGACATTTGACGGCTGGCTCAGAGTGTCCGGTTGGCCCATAATGGCTGTGTCAGGGACGTACTCAGGGAAAGAAAGGCCTTCCATGTATTTAGCTCCACTTGGGCAGGCTAAAATGAGTGCAAGTGTTTAGCTTAATACTTATTGTATACAAAAAGGTTTACTCTGCCATAGAAATAAGTCCATCTAAAACTTTCTTACCGTACTTAGGTGTCGTGATCACTTCAGTTGTGGTTGTTGTTGGAATCGTTGTTGTTGTTGTTGGAATCGGTGTTTTTGTTGTCGTGGTGGTCGTAGTTGATGTAGTTGAAACTCTCTTAAAGCAACCGATCAGCGAGACTGTGAACTTATATTCAGAATCAGTCGGATTAACCGTTGAGATGGGCTGGATGCGGAGCTTCGATACCGTCGTGTACTTCGGGAGTTTCAGCGGTGTGTCAGCTGCCACAGGTGTTGACTTGCTCGGATAGTAGGTGAACTCTTTCGATCCCTCAGGCATGTAGGAGATCAGGTACTTCTCAACGTTTCCTGATACGCGAACGGTTTCTACAACTACCGGCTTGTTGGCGCCAACATTGGTAAGGTCAATGGACACATATGGCTCAGAGGTCTTCTTCAGCACAACACCCGAACCAGAAGTACGAACGTCGTTCACTTTAACACCAGAAGTTGGTGGCGAAATTTCAATGCTCTCTGCGTGAACCATGGTTACATCGTTCATTCCGTCAGTCCATGGACAATACTGAGTAGTTGTTGGTGGCGGTGTTGTGGTTGTGGTCGTCTTTGTTGTTGCTGTTGTTGCAGTTGTCGTTCTTGTTGTTGCTGTTGTTGTTGCTGCTGTTGTTGGTGTTGTTGTAACTGGCTTGAAACAGCCAATGACACTGATTGAAAGCTTGTACGTTGCATCAGATGGCACCTTGGTTGACTCAGGTGCGATTCGGAGGCTGCTAATGCTGACGTACTTTGGTAGTTCAATATCCTTATCGGTTGACAGTGTCCTTGACTTCTCTGGGTAGAATGTGTACTCGGTGGAATCAGCAGGTATGTAGGAAATCAGCACGTCCTTAACATTTCCAGTGATTCGGATTGACTTCACAACCACAGGCTTACTTCGCTTTTCGTTGGTCAAGTCGATTGTAATGTAAGGCGCACCAGACTTTCGAAGCTCGATTCCTGCGCCGCCAGTGCGAACGTCGTCAATTTTCACGGTTGACGATGGTGGCGAAATCGAAATGCTGCCTGAGTGGATGGCGGTGACGTCCTTCATGCCATCGTTCCATGGGCAGTATGCTGGTGTCGACGTTGGTGGCGTGGTTGTTGACGGTGTTGTTGTTGTAGTTGGCACAACAGTTGTTGTGGCTTTTGTTGTTGTTGTTGCTGTCGTTGTCTTGGGAGTGGAAACTTGCTTGAAGCAGCCAATGACACTGACAGACATCTTGTACTTGGTATCTTCCGGAATCTTGGTTGTGACAGGATTGATTCTCAGATACTTGACGCTCACGTGCTCTGGCAGCTCAATATCAGCGCTAGTTTGCACCACCTTTGACTTAGAAGGATAGTAGGTATATTCTGTAGATCCTTCCTGGATGAAGGACACTAGCACAGTCTGAACATTGCCAGTCACTCTTAGAGACTTGATGACAACAGCTTTGTTTAGACGACCGTTTGTCAGATCAATTACAACATATGGAGAGTCTGCCTTCAGCATCTCGATTCCTGTCGAAGTTGGCCTTAGATCATCGGGTTTGATTGATGAGGAGGACGGGTACACATTGATGCTTCCAGTGTGAATAGCCGTAAAGTCCTTCATTCCGTCGTTCCATGGACAGTATGCTGCCGTCGTTGTTGTTGCTGGAGGCGTTGTTGTTGTTGTTGTAGTTGTTGTTGGGGCCGTCGATGTATTAGCCTTGATAATTTCTGTTACTTTTGTAGTTGACGTTGTTGTGGTTGTTGGAGCCTTTGTTGTTGTCGTTGTTGTTGTCGGTGGTGGTGTTGTTGTGGTGGTGGTGGTTGTTGGAGCCTTTGTTGTTGTGGTGGTAGTTGTTGGAGCCTTTGTTGTTGTTGTGGTGGTGGTTGTTGGAGCCTTTGTTGTTGTTGTAGTTGTTGTCGGTGGTGGTGTTGTTGTTGTTGTTGTTGGAGCCTTTGTTGTTGTCGTTGTGGTAGTTGTTGGAGCCTTTGTTGTTGTTGTGGTAGTGGTTGTTGGAGCCTTTGTTGTTGTTGTGGTAGTGGTTGTTGGAGCCTTTGTTGTTGTTGTGGTAGTGGTTGTTGGAGCCTTTGTTGTTGTTGTTGTGGTAGTTGTTGGAGCCTTTGTTGTGGTTGTTGTGGTGGTTGTTGGAGCCTTTGTTGTTGTCGTCGTTGTTGTTGCTGGTGGTGCTGTTGTTGTTGTTGTCGTTGGGGCCTTTGTTGTTGTCGTTGGAGCCTTTGTTGTTGTTGTGGTAGTTGTTGGAGCCTTTGTTGTGGTTGTTGTGGTGGTCGTTGGAGCCTTTGTTGTTGTTGTTGTTGTTGTTGTCGTCGATACCTGCTTGAAGCACCCAATCACGCTGATCGAAAGTTTGTAAGTGACATCACTTGGCACCTTTGTTTCCTCCGGAACAATTCTCAGACTGCTAATGCTTACATACTTAGGCAGCTCAATGTCCTTATCAGCGGGTAACACTTCGGACTTCGATGGATAGAATGTGTACTCTCTGGATCCGGACAGAATATAAGAAATGAGCACACTCTTAACGTTACCGGTGATGCGGATCGTCTGGACCACAACCGGCTTGTTAAGTCCGCCATTAGTCAAGTCCACTGTGACGTACGGCACGCTGGATTTTTTCAGCTCAATTCCGGGACCGCCCGTTCGGACATCGTCAACCTTGACAGCGGAAGATGATGGAGACACGGAGATACTTCCTGAATGGATGGCAGTGAAGTCCTTCATGCCATCATTCCATGGACAGTAAGCTGGCGTTGTTGGTGCTGCAGTTGTTGTCACTTTGGCGGTCGTTGTCGCAGTTGTTGTAGTTGGTGCAGTTGTTGTTGTAGTCGTTGTCGGAGCTTCTGTCGGCACCTGCTTGAAGCAGCCGTTCACTGTTACAGTGAATTTGTAAGTCTTGTCACTGTCAACGATAGTTGAGCTCGGCTTCACCCTGATCTTTGTTACTGTGATGTAGTGGGGCAGCTCAACCTCTTTATTTGCAGGAACCTCAGTCGACTTAGACGGGTAGTACTCAAACTCGGTCGAACCGACTCTCATGAAGGAGACGTGCAAGGTTTTGACATTGCCAGTAACTTTAATTCCTGTCACGATCTCGCCTGTCCTCTTTCCTCCTTCTGTCAGATCAACTGTGACGTATGGTTCGGCAATCTTTTCCAGAACGATTCCACCAGACTTTGGTCTCAGAGTGTCAATTGAAACCTTAGCGCTGATGGGGCTAACCTGGATGCTTTCGCTGCTGATTGATTTTGGACTCTCCATACCATCAACAATCGGACACTTTGCGTTTGTTGTCGATGGTGCAGCTGTAGTTGTGGACGCGGTTGTTGTTGTGGTTGTTGTTGCTGTTGTTGTTGTTTTTGTTGTTGTAGGAGTTGTAGTCGTCGTCGGTGCTTTTGTTGTTGTAGTTGTAGTTGTTGTTGTTGTTGGAGTTGTTGTTGTTGTGGCAGTTGTTGTTGTTGTAGTTGCCGGGGTTGTTGTCGTTGGTACAGTGACAGTCGTTGTTATGACTTCCTTGAAGCAACCCAGAACAATGACATGGAACCTGTAGTGAGTCACGCTAGGACTATCGGCTGTGAATGGCACAATCTGTACCTTGGCTAGTCTAGCATTCGGCGAGATGTTGATCGGAGTGTTTCCATTCGTAACATGGCCAGAGCCTTCTGGAACAGAAACCCACGTCTTCTCACCCGCGTATTGAATCAGGACCAGCACTTTTTGAACGTTGCCAACCACGCGGATCTGCTCAATAAGAGGAGCAGGCTTTGCAAGGCCGTTGGCCGTCAGGTCGATGGTGACGTTGGGTCTCGGCTGTCCAGCAGACGGAACGGCCACCTTCCAACCGCCAAGACTGCTTCTAACATTATGAACAGCGCTGACTGACTCAGGTCCGCCTGAGATAGCAGAGTCTGGGATAATAAGCTCGTTCTTGAGACCATCGACATCACAGACTGAAATGCGCAACGGTTTCGATAAATTAGATCTCAACAATATTTCTACTAAAAGTATAGTATAACACATGATTTTCGCTCCTCACCTGGGGCAGAAGTTGTGGTGGTAGTAGTTGTTGGCATTGTAGTAGTTGTAGGGGTTGTAGTGGTAGTAGTAGTCGGCTTAGGTGTTGTGGTTGTTGTTGTAGTCGGCTTAGGTGTTGTTGTGGTTGTTGTAGTTGTAGTCGGCTTAGGTGTGGTTGTGGTTGTTGTTGTTGTAGTCGGCTTAGGTGTGGTTGTGGTTGTTGTTGTTGTAGTCGGCTTAGGTGTTGTTGTGGTTGTTGTTGTTGCTGTTGTAGTTGGCTGAGGTGTGGTTGTTGTTGTCACAACCTTAGTGGTTGTTGTATACGGCGCGGCCGTTGTTGGAGTCGTGGTCTTATCCTTCGCCGCTTCGGTTGTTATTTTAGTAGTTTGAGTTGTTGTAGTTTTAGCTGGTGTTGTTGTCGTAGTTGGAGCCTTAGTAGTTGTTGTGGTTGTTGTCGGAGCACCTGTTGTAGTTGAGAACGACTTGAAACAAGCGTAGACGTGAACATGGAACTTAAAGTGCGTTGCATCTGGCGACATTGGTGTAACCGGCTCGATTCTGATTGCAGCGATGTTGCGGCGCGGAAGGAAGTACTGCGGATTGTTGCCCCTGAGCAGCTCCACACTGCGTGGATATTGTGTGAAGTTGTCTCCAGGCTTCTCTTGGATCAGCAGCTTGTAAAACATAACGTTTCCAGTCACGGAAACTCGGTCTGTGTACTGCGGCTGCCTGTAACCTCCCTCGGTCAGATCAATGACGATGTACGGCTTTACATCCGATGGAGTCTTCGGCACTGTGACTCTCCAGCCGTCCTTTGACGGTCTCGCCTCGGTCGGGCTGCTTAGATGATCCGGCTTACCCTTGATGGCCGAGTCCGTGATCATTGTAGGTGTGTCCATTCCCTCCGTGATCTCGCATGCTAAAATGTAAATAATGTGTCACTGAGTTAGCACAGTCCTTAAGGCATTTGAATCAAGCGCGATTTAACAGGATTATTGTTATAAGTGTTTATTGAATGTCTGAAACGCTTACGCGGCAGGGTGGTACCCGCTGTTACTGTGCCAGTCGAGCTTGTCGGAGTGATAATCGGCTTTGTAAAGCATCCCTTGACAGACAGGGTGACAAGGAAGTGCTTCTCGAAAGCATCGAGAGTTGTGAGCAGAGTGACACGCAGCTTAGTAGCCGTCTTGAGCACTGGCTTATAGTTGGGGGCTTCGCGGAAGTTGACCAGGGCGGTGCTTCCTGACGCTGGCACCCAATCGCTGCTTCCGGGCACTTGCACTTCCATTCTGGCTGTTTTGATGTTGTTCATGACGTAGACTCGCTCAATAAACGGAGCCTTGCTGCGACCAAGCATCAGGTCAACGATGATCACCGGGTTAGGCTGATCGTCGGCTGGCTTCATAATCTTCACGCCAGTTCTATTTAATCGGATAAGATCCTTGTCGTCTGTCAGGCTCATGTTGGCCGGCACAATGCTGATTGCATTCAGAGGCGTGTTCTCTGGTGTCATACCCTCTTCGTTGCAAGAATCGGCAACAGCTGCAAATGAAAATGAGAAAAAATAAATTACGAAACTTGCATTTAAATTGAAAAATAACTTCTGGAACTATATCGTACATTAAACATATATAGTAAAATTTATGAAATATATAAGCTTACTCGTCACAGCAACTGATGGCGTTGTTGAAACAATTGGGAAGGTCAACTTCTTTGTTGTAGCAGTGCCCGTCGACTCTGTGGCGGTGTTCATTCCCTTAGTGGTGATTGGAGCTGCTGTGGTTGCCTTAGCTGTTGTAGTCGCCGGAGTCGTTTTTGTTGTCGCTGGTGCGGTTGTTGTTGTTGGTGCAGCTGTTGTGGTAGTGGTGGTGGTGGTTGGAGCCTTTGTTGTTGTTGTTGTGGTGGTGGTCGGTGCCTTTGTTGTTGTTGTGGTGGTGGTCGGTGCCTTTGTTGTTGTTGTGGTGGTGGTGGTCAGCGCCTTTGTTGTTGTTGTTGTTGTTGTGGTGGTCGGTGCCTTTGTTGTTGTTGTTGTGGTTGGAGCCGTTGTTGTTGTTGTTGTGGTTGGGGCCGTTGTCTTATCCTTTAATATTTCTTTTGTTGACATTGTTGTGGTTATTGGAGCCTTTGTTGTTGTCGATGGCGTTGTTGTAGTTGTTGGGGCCTTAGTTGTTGTGGTAGTTGTTGTAGCCGGCTTTGTTGTTGTGGTTGTTTCAACAGTTGTAACATAGCATCCGTGGAGGCTGACAGTCAAGTTGTAGGACTTCTGGTCGAGCGTGGCCGGAACGGATGGTCGCACAATAATTTGTGTGAGCACTCGATGCGGAATAATTGGCTCATTCTTATTTCCGATCAGCTTTCTGCCGGATTCGGGATAAATTCGTGTAGTCTTGGCACCATCTTCCTGAACCTCCACGACGTAGCTCTTCAGGTCTCCTCGGACGAGGATCTGCATGGAGAATCGATATAAGTAAATTATAGTTGAAATTCAGAAGACCCCATTGTTAACTTACGAGTACGTAGTATTCCTGATCAAATCTTTACGTTGTTCATTATTTGATTGCTTTGCACGGCAGTATAGTACTCACAGAATCAATCCTGGTTGGCTTGACAAATGTTATTGTCACTTCCGGTTGACGACCAGCTGGGATGATTGGCGCAATCCAGCCCTTTGATCTGATGTCGCCCTTTGTTGATGACTTGTCAGCTGGATAGACCTCGATGCTTGAGTCCGGGATGTACTTCGGACTGGACATTCCATCAGCGTACTCGCCAGCATCGCAATGAGGTAGCGTTGGTGGCACTGTGGTTGTTGTCACAGCCGGCTTGGTAGTTGTTGTAGCTGTAGTTGTTGTCGTTGTGACCGGTGTGGTTGTTGTTGTAGCTGATGTGGTAGTTGTTGCGGCACTTGTAGATGGAATTAGCGGAGGCAGCTTGGGTGTGGACCTCGAAGCTGTTCCAGTCGATTCGGTGGCTGTGTTAGTCTTTCCTGCTGTAGTAGTGACTGGCGCAGCAGTTGTCGTAAACGATGGCAATGGCGGCAGTTTCGGCGTTGTTCTAGTAGCCACTCCCGTGCTCTCAGTGGCTGTGTTAGTCTTTCCTGCTGTAGTAGTGACTGGCGCAGCAGTTGTCGTAAACGATGGCAATGGCGGCAGTTTCGGCGTTGTTCTAGTAGCCACTCCCGTGCTCTCAGTGGCTGTGTTAGTTCTACCTGGTGTGGTTGTGGTAGCGGTGGTTGTCTTAATACAGGCGTACACCTTTAGACCGGTGACGTAGTTCTTATCAGCTGGATTTGTCGTTGATCTCAGTGTGATTCTGAAGGCCGTCAGGGTGAGGCTCACATTCGCCGAACCCTTCAAAGGCGTTCCGTCGGATGGGAATGGACGCAGCCGTGATGCATCCGGGGTTTCAACTTCGAGAGCGAAGTCTTTGACGTTTCCGACCACTTCAATTCTGTCGACTTCAAACGGAGCGCTTGTGCTGTTTACAATAATCTGCACCAATCGGCCATCGAGATCTTTCGGCACTGTCCATGTTCCGCTCCGGATCAGCGGGATCGTTGAGGAGTAATTGAACGGCCGAACCGAAATCCAAGAATCCGGGATGTACTTTGGATCCGACATGCCTTCAACAATCGGACACTTCGGCGTGGTTGTAGTTGGGATTCCGGTGGTTGTTGTAGTTGCCGGCTTTGTTGTCGTGGTAGTGCCCGCTGTTGTGGTGGATTGCGGCACTGGTGGGAAAGGCGGGAAGGATGGTGTTGCTCTGGTAACGAGCTCGGATGTCACCAGCTCGGGTCTTGTAACTCTAGTTGTGATCGGTGCTTTAGTGGTCAGCACTGCTGGGCTCAGACAGGCTACAACATGAACGCTGAACTGGTAGTTCTCGGCCTTGGCATCCGTGTTGTTTCTCAGAACCATTCGGATCCTCTTGACGTTGACGTGTGGGTCAACGTAGATGACCTCATTGCCTGAGCTCGGGTACGACCTGGACTCTGGGTAGGGTGTCAGTCTATTCTCGCCGTTGTATTGGAAGTACAAATCATACAGCTTCACACTTCCAGACACTCTCACGCGGTGCAGCTTGGCAAACTCATACTTTCCACCATCGGTCAGGTCGATTTCTACAGTTGGTCGGTTAGCTGGTGACGCGTCCTTTGGAACTGGCACAATGACTCCAGCAGCGTCGGCGCGAATGGAATCGATAGAATTCTTTGGCGTCGGCTGCACTGTGATGGCGCTGGATGAGATCGACGATCCAGCCATTACTTCGTCGCACGGAGGCTTAGTTGTTGCCGCACGCGTGGTCGCGGTTGTGGTAGTTGTTGTGGTTGTGGTTGTGGTTGTCGTTGGGATTCGCTGGAAGCAGCCAATCACCTCGATCGTAAATCGGAAGTTTGTCTGTGACTTGTCCGCTGGCTCCACAGGAATGATCTTTAGCTTCTCGACCTCTGGCTCTGGCTTTGTCACGATTACCTGGTTGGCTGGAATCTGAGTTACGATTGACGGGAAAGGCTCGAAGCTCGATCTGCCCTTCAGCTGGTACATCATTCGGAATGTCTTGACGGTGCCTCTCACGGCAAAGCTGGCGATTCTTGGCGCTGAGGTCTTGCCATGGTTTGTGAAGTCAATGACCACCTGACTGCCAATCAGAGGTGCAACCCAGCCAGTCTTGCCTGGCCTGACCTCCGTCACTGGGACAGATGAGCTGCCGGTTGTGATGGCTGTGATAGCAGAGTCCTCGATGTAGGCTGGCTCTCTCATACCGTCAGTCAGCGGGCAGATGGTTGGTGCTGGCGTGGTAACGAATGGCTTCGACTTAAAGCAGCCGCGGATGGAGATCTTGACGTCGTAGTTGCTGTCAGAAGCGTTTGTTGGTCCAGTCAGCACAATCTTGACGTGCGTCCAGTCAGACTGGGCGATCTTGGCTGGGACCAGGCTGGGCCAGTTCAGCGAGCCGAACGGCTTGAACTCTGTCGAGCCCTTCTTGGTGTACAGCAGGCTGAAAGATCTAGCGTTGCCAAACACCTGCACAGTGTCCAGGAAGGTTGGCTCGTCGGCTCCACCACGGGTCAGGTCAACAACAACGCTCGGGTTGTCCTCTCCTGGCCTGGCCACCGGGACCTTCCAGCCGGAGCCAGATGGTCGGATGTCATTAACAGATCCCCAGGCAAGGCGAGGGTTTAGAGTGATCGATGTCGGTGGAACGTACAGATCTGCGTTCATTCCCTCCGTGATGGTGCAAGACGGTGTTGTTGTCGGCGCAATGGTTGTTGTTGTAGTCGTTGGTGGGATGGGCGTAGTTGTTGTCGGCTTAAGCGTTGTTGTTGTTGTTGTTGCAGGTGTAGTTGTTGTCACCTTGTAGCAGCCGAGTGGCTCAAAATTGACTGATGTCACAGCACCGCGAGTGTCAAACGAGATGATCTCGAGCCGTACGTAGGTCACAGTCTCGGTGAAGCTCCTGCGGAAGATGAAGCGGCTAGTGGTGGCAAAGTCGCTGCCAGAGAACACCTTGGTGACACTGCCCTCCGTGTAAGGGTTGAAGACGCTACCGCTGGCATCGCTGTACTTGACCCGGAAGTACTTCACGTTGCTGGCCTTCATCTCGAAACCAGTGAAAGGGATGCCAAAGTCCAGCTTCACTGTCAGCATCTCGGTTGAAACGCTGAGGCTGCTCGGGCGCCAGCCAGACTTGCTCGGACTCGCTTCGGATGCGAGGCCCGAGGTCGCTGTGTAGCCCTGGATTGCTCGCATCGGTGTCATTGGGTCAGTGCACACTGAAATTTGTAAGACAAGGCAGTATTTAGGTTATTTAAAGCCAAAGTTTGCCAGTCTGCGACCCCATGAATTTAGTTTTTCAGCTTACCATGACGCTCGATGAAAGCGGTGGTTGTTGTTGGCGCCGGCTTCGTCGTAGTTGTAGTCGGTAGCGGTGGCGTAGTAGTGGTGACGCAGGCCTTGTAGCCTACGCAGATTGTTCTGAAGCGGATGTAGTTGATCTCGCTTGAGCTAGCCGGACATGACAGCGGAGTGCAGCAGTGCTGAAAGTCGCAGGTTCTGGCGGCCACAGCAGTGACCATCTCTAGGCTGTCGGACGGGAAGCAGCCGGAGATGTGGCAAGTGGGGCATTTGTAACACCTCGGGCCAGTTGTTGTTGTTGGGATAGGAGTTGTGGTTGTCGGTGTAGTGGTTGTTGGCGCCGGTGTGGTGGTGGTGGCATTCACAGCAGGAGTGCAGCTGCTGCAGATCGCGCAGCACTTGCCGGGTGGCACCTGTCTCACGCAGTTGGGCGGGCAGACAAACATTGGGCAGTCTGGACGCTTGTCCGATGTCTGAATCTGATTGTCTACGCACATGTGCGTCTTGCACGGGTCAGCAGTGTCCTGCCACTTCTCACCGTTCTGAAATTCAAGTAGATTAGCGAGCAGTGTTTTAATGATGAGCAGTTAAAATATTTCAGCACCCTAATCGACATAGTCAGACTTTAAGCAGTATTCACCTTTCTCAAAGCGCCGTTCTCATCCTTGCAGTAACAGTCGGCCTTGTTGACGCAGGTTGTACCGTTGAACAGCAGGAACGAGCCCTTGCACTCGCAGTTGCACGTGCCTCTAGAGACGCAAGATCCCTTGAGGTAGTGGCAGACCTTGTCGCGACACTTCGCAGTCGAGTTGACGGACTCCTCGTATGGCTTGGCGCATGAGCACTCCGGCGCTTTGGTGGTAACCGGTGGAGCCGGGGTTGTTGGCACTGTGCAGTTCTTGACGGTGTTGCACGACATTGTGAAGGACTCGCCGCAGGCGCACTCTCGGCACGGGATGACCGCCCCTGTCGAGTCTAACTCCTTGACGACTCCATGGATCTGGAAGAGCGCACCGGAAGCATGGCTTCTTAGAAATCTGAATGACATTCTTTTTACTTAGTACTCAGCTCTGCGTGCTCTTCAGTAAATAGACTTTTGCAAGACAATTTCATCACAGACCCAAGGTAAATTGTCTCTAAAAAGCTTTGCACATGGTTATCTGAATTCAGCAGACTACTGGCTACTTACCGGAACCTTCTTGCCATTGAATGTGCAGCTTCTTGTGCAGGTCTTCTGAGCGAAACAGTGCTTGGCACCTCCGTAGGTGGCGCTTCTGACTTGGGCATCGCCGTAGCCTGGCAGAGCCTCCGAGCAGGTGCACTTCGGCTCGGTCTTGAACAGTCCCTTCGACAGGCAGAACAGGTTCTGCTCGTCCAGGCTGCCAATGGTTTCGTTGCAGGGCAGCTCACACACCTTGAGCTCGGTGCAGCTGGTTGTGCAGCCACATCTGCAGCTGGCGTCAAAGCTGGCCTTGACGTCCTTGTCAGTCTGGGTTTGCCAAGTCGATTGACATGTCAGTCTTGTGCAATAAGACTAGCTACACAAAAGCTACACAAAAATCATTTTAATGCATATAAATAAGTAGCTAAAAAGCGGATAACTTCTCCAGCAAATCTTCAAAGACTCATACCGGGTACTTCTTCTGGCAGGTCTCCATGCACTGCTTCTTCTCGACGTCGCCGATGGCCACGCTCTTGCACTCGACCAGGGCCGCTGTGGTGCAGGAGCAGACGCGCTTGCATGATGTGCCAACGGCTGTCTCAATCCAGGTCTCGTTGATCTGGAAAATATGCAATAGTTCAACAATTGACTAATCAGTTCATAAGTGGTAGTTTTGGAAGAGTCGAAATAACTCGTATATAAAAACGATTGCTTCAAAATACGCACCGCCTTCTCCACCGTGCGGTTAGCAACAGGATCCAGGTAGTGGCACACCCGCTTGGGCGCAACAGTTGTCGTGGGAACGCCAGTTGTCGGCGGTCTTGTCACGCACGATGGGCAGCAGTCGGCTGTCACCATGGTGGAGCCAGCCTGTGGGGTGGGGACAGGTAAATTTAGTCACGAGTACAAAGTGGCGCTCACTCGAAAGACTCGACCATTCAAGCAACTTGGTCAAGATTTTTTTGCACCTACCGGACAGATAACGCTCTTGCAAGGAACGCGACCCAGGTTGGTGACAGTGTTATTGGCGCAGGTGTACCGGATGCAGTCCACAACCCAGACCTCGCCAGCTGTGCGGATCTTGCCGTCAGGCGAACGGCAGGTGCAGTCCTCGGACTTGACGCAGTGGTTGGTAGAGTTCATTCGGTAGCCGGACGGGCACTGGCAGCCGCTCTCGCACGGGAACTTGCCCTCCGAGCTGCACTCGGGCTCAATGCTGTGGCACTTGCGGCACTTGCGCATGCAGTCGGACGACTCCATTGGCGGCGGGCACTTGGGTGTGGTTGTAGTCGGCGGCGCAGTGGTTGTTGTGACCACTCGCGTTGTGGTGGTGGTGCCGCACGAGCACTTGCAGCAGGCGTCGCCAGAGAAGTGCACAATGGAACAGCTGCTTCCACACTCGATGCTGCAGGACTTCTTGCGGAACCAGACGCCGGACTCGCACACCTGGCTGATGCACTCGCTGATGACCTGCTTGTCGCCATTGGCGCAGATCGGCTTGGTTGTTGGAGCGACAACTGTTGTGCTCACTTCGAAGCAGGCTGAGATAAGCAAGCCCGACACGGACGGGTTGACCTTGGCGTCAGCTGAGCGCGGCAGTGTCACTCTGACAGCGGTGGCGGAGACTCCGTCAACAGTGCCATTGCTAAAGCCGAGAGACACAACGCCGCTCGAAGACGGACCGGCGACCTGCTTGGAGTACCAGATATCACTGCCGCTGGTGAACTCGACTTCCACAGAGCGGGCGCCTGTGACGATCAGCTCCAGCTTGGTGATGATTGTTCGGCTGCCAGGGCGGGGTGTGATGGCAAACACCAGCCTCGGCTGAGCGTCCGATGAATCCGGCGACCAGCTGCTTCCAGTCGGGGCGCCCTTCAAGGCCTTCAGCCGGTCGATGTTATTGCTGCTGGCGCGCATCTCGAACTTAGATCCGGAGTCGCTAGCCAGAGTGATCTCGTGATGCGTGCACTTGGTCAGGGTGGTTGTGGTCGGCGTGACAATCACGGTAGTTGTGGCCAGTCGCTCGCACTCGCAGCAGCGCGTCGGGTCACTGGGGAATTGACGCAGGATGTAGCCTGGCAAGCAGGTGACGTTGCACTGCTTGCTAGACGAGATCACACCCTTGGTGCAGGTGTAAACGGCGCAGCCGGATCTCCAGGTGGAGCCCTCCGAGCGCTTCACGCCGTCTTTGTCCAGACAGCCAGTCGGGGGCGTTGTCGGGTTCACCTCGCAGCGGCAGCAGCTTCCGGCCGGCTGCACCAGCCTGTAGCCGGGTGCGCAGGTGGTCAGCTCGCAGATTGGCACGCAGGTTCTCGCGCAGTTCAGCTGGTATTGGCAGTTCTTGTCGCAGTCGGCGCCCTTGACGCGGAACACCCGACCCAGCGGCTGGTTGTCCGGCTTGCAGACACACTCGGTTTCGCTGACGCAGGTGCCAGCAGCAGACAGGATCTTACCCTCCGAGCACACCTTCGACTTGTCCAGGCAGCACTTGCCCTCGGAGTCTGGCCGGACGCCATCGGGCAGTTTGCAGGTGCCTCGGCCGGCCAGCACGTCGTCGCAGGTTCGGGTGCATCGGCAGTCGACGCGCTCCATTCCTGCGGCGCAGACTGGCGTTGTCGGCACCGGCGTTGTTGTGGTGGTTGTGCTGCACAATGGGCAGCACTTTCCGGACACGGAGATGGCCTTGCTGCCAGGCGGGCAGGTAGTTGAGCACTTGGGCGAGCACTTAATGTCATTGTTGGCGCACTCGCATACCTGGCAGTCGACCTCCCACTTCTCACCGGGCTGAAAAACATAGGCGAAAACATCGTGTTTTCATATAAAATAAGAAGCAAATGTACTTCATATCTTACTAAGGTCTCGGCAGTAATGCGCATGGTCATGTGTACTCAGGAGTCACGCAATTGGCGCGTGAAAATTGCGCCCCCAACCTCCTGCTCCCGCAGCGGTGCGCAAAAAAACATTTTTTACTCTTGGCGCAGGAAAAGCATTGTAAACTGAGACAATGGAAATTTAATCCGCCCGCGTTGCTAAAATATTTTCCCGTCTGTCCCGGGAATCAATTACCACCACTTGATTTTTCTTTCTCTTACATTTGTCGCCGCGCAGCTGCCCGCTGGGTGTGCCGCCATATGGTGACCGCGCTGCCAGGAGCCTCCCCACTACACCTGACAGGCCCAGAGCTGCCGCTGCGCACCGCCTCCTCACCTTCCTCAGGGCGAGGGGAAACCTCTCGAAAGACAATTCAATTTTTCCAACGCAGAAAACTGTCGAAATTTTCTTCTAACTAAATTTGAAACCACCCACGCGTCGTTTCGATGCGAAATGTATTATTAACTAGCATTACAATTTTGTATCTCAACTTTCAAAACAAGCTGAGAATGACTAAGCTGATTAAAATTAGGATTTACCTTTCGCAGCGCCTTGGCCACATTATCGTAGCACATGCAGTGCGCCTCAGGCACGCATTTCTCGCCGTCGGAGACCATGCCAGCTGGGCAGACGCAGCCGCTGACACAGTCGAACTCGGACGCCGAGCAGCCAGACGGGTTCGTGTAGCGCTGGTAGTGGCACCGCTTGGGGCACTTCGGCGCGCAGTCGACGCGCATCTTCGGCGCCGGGCAGGACGCCGTGGAAGTGGTGGTCAGCGGAGTTGTTGTCGTTGGCGGCAGCGTGGCTGGCTCGGTGGTGGTACAGTTGCCATGGCAGCAGTGCTCATCGTCACCGAACATGCACTCGCGGTTGCCGTCGCAGCGCTTGGCGCAGTATCTGCGCTCACCTCGGCAGATGATCAGGCCCGGCCCGGTACAGAATGCTGAATCGAGGAAAGGCTCAGATAATACATTCTAGACTATTGCAGGCTTTTGGAAGCGGACAAATTAAATAGACTCAGTCTAACCTGTTGTAGTCGGTGCCACGGTGGTTGGGAATGTGGCGCAGTCGCCCAGGTAGTACGGCTTGCAGTCCATTTTGCCGGCATTGCAGGTGCACTCCTGGCACTTGTGGATGATCTTCTTACCGTAGGCCAGCTTCTTGCCGTCCACGATGCAGCTGCACTCCTCGCGCTTCTTGCACACGCCGTCTTCCAGGAACTCGCCGTCCTGGCAGAAGCAGCCCTCGACGCAGGTGCTCTTGCAGTCGGAGGTGATGCTCTGACCCTTGGACAGGTCGATGCAGCGCTGGGGACAAGTCGAGCCGCAACGCTTGTAGACCATGGTCTTGGGGCACATGACGGCTGCAAGATTGTGCGCATTCGATCATGTCAAATTCAGCTTTTTCAGTATGTACTGCGAAGGTCTTCAATAACGAAAAACTTACGGCAGTCGTCAGGATTTCTCCATGCGATCTTGACGCCCATCTCGTTACAGCGCAGCACGTACTGGGACACGGCCGTACAGTAGCAGAGACAGTCATCGAGCTTGCAGGCGCAGGTGTCCATGACGCACTTGTCGTAAAACTCGCTGACCTCCACCTTGGAGTGGCAGGATTTGAACTCGGCACTGCGAAGGATGCTGCACTTCTTCTCAGACCATCGCTTTCTCTCGCTGGAGCAGGGCGCGATTGGCGTCGGTGGCGGCTTCGGGCAGGTGTTGCGCACCTTCCACGAGTCGGCAAAGGCGACCTTGTCCTCAACAACCTCGCCAGTGCGGGCTCGCAGATCGTCGTCGCGCTTGTTATTGAAGTTGCCACAAAGACCGCAGACCTTCTCCATCCAGTTGGGCTGCAGGGTGACGGACACCTTCATCTTCATGTCCCACTGGACTTCGATACCGTCTTCGGTGCGGAAGAACAGGAAGAAACCGGCCGGGTAGATCTCGTACTTGGCCTTCGGCAGGGTGACTGGCCAGTAGAGGTTTCGGCTGATGATGGGGTCAGTGCCGCGAACCAGGTGGACAACCACATCTCTGTAGGTGATCTTCACCGACTTGGTGCAGGACATGCCCTCTGCGCCGCACTTGATGTTCTCACCGGTGATGCGGAAGGTGCCAGCAGTGCCGCCGCAGTAGTCCTCGGCCAGCACGTAGCTGCAGGTGCCCATAAAGTCGTAGTAGCGACCGTCGAAGGTCTCGTAGTGAGGATCACCCCAGACTCGGCAGGTGCTCGGGCACTTGTTGTTGGTACACTGCCAGCTACCTTTGCGGCACATGCAGTAGTTGTAGCAGCGGGTGCTGCCTCGTGGCACCACGGAGTTCTCGGCGTACACCTGGCCAGCCATGGCGCACGGACAGTT
Source organism: Macrostomum hystrix (assembly GCA_950097015.1). Lineage (NCBI taxonomy): Eukaryota > Metazoa > Platyhelminthes > Macrostomidae > Macrostomum > Macrostomum hystrix. The sequence continues at coordinate 1,592,292 of CATNEN010000015.1, forward strand.
GTCCTTGTCGACGCACTTGCCCTGGTGAAGAACCTGACCCTCGCGGCAAACGCAACCGCCATGCTTGCAGGAGGACTTCGGGCACTCGATGTTGATGTTCTCGCAGGAGCGCTGGCAGTCGCTGCACTCAGACCAGACCATACCAGCCGGACAGGTGTTGCTGACGGTGCAGGTCAGATTGGTGCACTCCCACTTGCCATCGCGGCAAGTGCAGTTGTTGCACTTGTCCTTTCGTGCCTCACCGTTGTTGTAGGAGACTCCGTTGAACATGCACTTGCACTGGTTTCGGGGAACGCAGGTTCCCTTCTCCTCATCCAGAGCCTGGCCCGACGGGCACTGGCAGCCCTCGACGCACTCCTCGATGCAGGGCGACGCCTCCACTCGTCTGCAAGTCTTGCCGCAGTTGCTGCCGCACTCCTGGTACTCCATGGTTGGCGGGCACTTCACCGGGCACAGGGAATCTGAGCGCCAGTTCAGCACCTTGCCGTCCAGGGCGCAGGATCGGGCGTACGAGGCGAACGCTGTGCACTCGCACTGGGACATGGCGCCCTTGCGCCTGGCGCCACAGCTGCACACGTCGTGCTTGCACTGCTCCAAAGCCCATTTGGGGTCCACGCGTGAGTGGCAGGCCTTGAAGACGGACTCGGTGTACAGCCTGTTGCACACTGTGGTGGCGTAGGTGTCGAACTCTTTGCTGGTGGCGCAAGCGCCGTTGTACACATACCTGGTCATTGCGTCGCAAGTCGGATTTGTCTTCCAAGACTTGGCAAACTCGCCAACATCCTTGATATCAATACCAGTCGGCGAGATGGTGTCGTCCTTCATGTCGTTGTTGAAGTTGCCGCACAGACCCGTCACCTTGTTGCGGTAGGCCTGGCTGAGTCGGATCTGGATGCGAGTGCGGCCGTTCCAGAGCAGGTCGAATCCCTTGTTGGTCTCAACGCGGAGCATGCTGGTGGACACCAGGCGGATGGTAACGTCATTCACGGTTACGGGCAGGCTAACGTAGGCTGAGTTAACCTTGACACGGTCGAAGCTCTCCAGCTTAATGGTGTGCTGCTTTTCGCCGGAGCCCATCTGCAGAGTGACAAGCTTGGCGCACAGGACATCCGTGACGCTGTTGCAGTACTTGTTCTCTACGTAAACCGCCACTGGATAGTCCAGAGAGTCAGAGGCGGACGGCTGCGGCATCATCATGATGTACTCGCAGTGGCCCTCAAAGCTGAAGTGCCTGCCGTCGAAGGTCCTGTAGGTGGGGTCGCCGGACACTGTGCAATAGCCGTAGCACTCGTCAGTTGGTGAGCACTTCCAAGTGCCGCCCCGGTCGCAGACGCACTGCTCGCACTTGTGGAAGTACTTGGAGCCGACTGGGAAGCTGCGACTGTCTCCAGCCCGTTTGCAGGGGCAGTTGTCTCGGACAACGCACTTGTGGCCGTCCCAGAACCGGCCGGCTGGGCAGAAGCACCCGTCAACGCAGTAGCTGCCGCACTCCTCATCCACCGCATTTGTGCCGCACCTCTGGTTGCAGTCGTGGCTGCACTCGCTGAATACCTTGCCGTCTGAACACTTTGGTGCCGCTGAAATATTAACAAAAACAGAATATAACTAGTCAGAACTACTCAGTCAGAACTACTCAGTCAGAACTACTCAGTCTCAGAACTTCTTAGTCTCAGAACTACTCTCTGAACTACTCAGACACACTAACTATCAATGAGTGGGTGGCATTTCAACTCACGGCACAGGTTGCTCTGCCTCCAGTTGATCACGATGCCCTGCTGAGTGCAGGCTCTGGAGAACAGAGTGGCCGAGTTGCACCTCTGCGCGCTGCAGAATGTCTCGTTGCCGTTCAGCATGCAGGTGCAGACGTCCTTCATGCACATGGACTCGTACACGCTACTGTTGACGCGGCCGTGGCAGGCGGAGAAAGTGGCGCTGCCGGATCGCAGGATTGAGCACAGGCTCTGAGCAGACTCCAGCAGGCCTGTAGACCTAGAGCGCAGCACGGCGCATGGGTGCTCAGCATCGGCCCGAATCAGTGGGTAGACGCTTCTGTCCTCCGGCGACTCGTCGCGCCAGGCCTTGGCGAAGTCAACCACGCGGGTGAGCGGCTTGTTCATCAGGTCTGTGAAGTCGTTGCCCGGCTTGCCGTCGAACCGGCCGCAGAGGCCGCACACGGTGCGCGACATGGTCCTGGGCGCGTACACGTTGATGTTGCGGTCACCATCGAAGGTGATGGCCAGGTCTGTTGACGGTAGGTCCGTGGCATTTATTTAATCATTCTAATTAAGCTATTTAAATACGTGGTGGCATTGAAAAACATTTCACGCGTTCATAACCAACCGTCAAGACCACGAACGGTGATGTGGTTCGCAGTGTTGGACACCGATATGATGCCGGCAATTGTTGGCATCTCCACTGGCTTGCCGTTGACCAGCACGCTGCCACCTGGCATGATCTCAACCTTGGCTGGACCGGCCAGGATCTTCAGCGACATCTGGCAGCGGGTCTGGGCGGCGTCGGCGCAGTTGCGGCTGCCGTTGATGAAGACTTGGTACTTGGCCTCGCTGTTGACGCAATCCTGCAGCAGGACGTAGGAGCCGTGCACCGGGAAGTCAAAGTACTTGCCATCGAATGTGAGGAAGTGGCTGCTGCGAAAGGCGCTGCACACGGCGCTGCTTCTGTAGCGCGTGTTGTTCACGGCTGAACGGAGAGTTGCATTGTTTGAGTGATGTCATAACTAGGTAGCTATTTATAGCGACAGCAGCAAACGGTGATTCATTGAAATGAGATCTCTCACCTCTCACGGCCACAAAGGCGGTGGAGTCAGCGGCGTACAGAGCGGCCACCTGGCACAGGTCGCCATGGTAACCATCTGGGCAGCGGCACTTGTTGGGCGCTAGGCAGGTGCCAACCGAGTTGCAGTTGTTCTCGCACAGCGCTGTTTAAGAGGCAACAGTTTTGTGTTAATAGAGATTGCACGTTAATTTACCTTTGGCTTTATAGCGTTCATCAGACTTAGGCACTTACGCAGCTCGCACTTGGTGCCCCGGTAGCCCAGGTTGCAGACGCAGCTGCCGCTGACGCACTTGCCGTTGGAGCCGCAGCCGCCAACGCAGACGCTGGCCGTTGTGGTGGCCACCCGCTGGCACTGATCGCCGTCGAAGCCGGCGGCGCAGCGGCAGGTGTTGGGTGCGATGCAGACGCCGCCGTTAGCGCACTCCTTGGCGCAGACGGCTGCAAACGGTCAAGGCGGCGTTTGAGATTGCGCTCAATATACTACTGTTTGAGTAGAATAATTCTCCTGATTAAAATACAGGACTTTAAGAAGCATTCTATCTCCTCGAAAATAAACAACAAATGTGACGTCCTGTCCGAACACTTACGCGAGTTGCAAGTGGCGCCCCTCCAGCCGGCGCTGCAGCTGCAGTTGTTGGGCGCAACGCACATGCCGTTGTCGCACTTCGGACTGCAGACGGCCTCAGAGCAGCTGGACCCGATCCAGCCCGGGCAGCAGGTACGGAATTTTCTGGGTGGGGACAAAGGCGGAGGATTTAGGCGGTTTATATCTAATCATTTTACTTCCGTTTGCTCTTATGAACGAAATTCAGTTTCAATAACTATTAAATTTTGCACTGAAAAAATACGAGCCGTAATTCTGCATCGCAAAAATTATTTTTGAACGCTCGAAGACTAAAATTTATGACAGCTAACTCTAGGACACAATAAATTTCAGTAATTAAGTACTGTGCCATGATTTCAAGGCTAAAACTGTGTAAAATTCGTTCTCCTGAATTGACTCAGCTTAACTTGCCTTTCAATTCGGCACCTAGTTTGACTTCACGAGACTAAAAGCGCGCGGGAAGCGGACTTTAGTATATTCGACTAGCTAATTTCGACCCCTTAATAGAGTATCATTAATGCTACCAATGAGATAAGCTCTGATTTACTGACTTTCTGATCGAAATATTCAACAAGTAAGAGGAGCTTCAACCAAGACCAGGTGTTGCATCAGAGCACTCACATCAGCACCCGGCAGTTAATGCGATCGGCATGGGTGGACAGCACCGTGTAGCCCTTGTCCTTGGCGTCCGAGCACTTCACAAAGTCTTCAGTTCGCGTGCCATTGCAGAAGTTGTCGCGGCTCATGCTGCCCATGGCACTGGCGGCTGATGAGCAGTACCTGAGTGATGTCACGGGGTTGATAATCGCTCAGATGCATAGACTAGCTAGAATAACAGAAGAGCAAAGTTATGATTGGCAATTTAAACTTACAACAGCACTGCTGAGAGCAGCAGAGCACTTGGGTACCTGCCAGGTCCCATTTGAGCTGCTCTGAGAATAGACTGAAAGTTTGATTGAACTTTCGTAAAGTTAAGCCTCCTCTGATTGCAGACTCGTGGAATCGTCCGAGGATTATCGCTGGGAAACTGCGAAGTTAAGTGAATCACTTCTGTGTGAATGAGCAAAGAGCCTTCGCTCCCAAAGTCCGCGCGTTGGGAGTGAGTCGCTGGTCCAAGAATGCTGCGGAGGCGCTGGCGGCGAGAGTTTTATAAAGATTCGCGGGCCGCGGGCTGCGGAAACCAGATAGCCTTTTTCGACTGGCAAGCGTGGGGTGGTGGGGAGAACTCAACTCTGTTTCTCCTACTCTCGCTCTCACTGATAGCCGTCAGAGGGGAATAATAGCTGAGGATAAAAGTTGAAGAATTCAGCGAAATTTTATCTGCACACTTCGAACCCCCAGAGCAGGCAGCAACACGTGTTCTCCAGATGTTGGTCTCATTTCTCGCTGCCGATGCTCCCTATCTCCCACCTCCACCTTGCCCAGTGGTAAGGCAAAGTCCCTAAAGTCTCCTCGATTTCTCCACCCTGGCTGATCTCAACTCCGCTGGGCGGGCGGAGATGAGCGCTTTGGCTCGCATTTTTCGACCAAACTTTGGCTTTGAAATTCTGTCTCTCTCTTATTGAATTTCGCTCGGTTCAGCACAGTTGCCTCACTCTGCCGCTGCTGCTGCTCCTCTAGAAGCCACGAGAGGGTAGAGCAAGAATGTGCGAGAGCGAACAGGGCGCAGAACATTTTGTCCACTATTTGTTAGTCTTCTCGTCTTTCAGTTTTACCTCGGCGCTGGCTAGAAAATTCTGCTTAACAGTTAAGAAAAAGTGCTGCAACTTCAGTTTGCATTGTCTGACGCAATACTTCCTCACAATGGCCAAGCTGGAGCAGAGTCCAGCTATGCCACTTAAAAAACAGAGTTAAGAAGAATATTTTAAATCGATTTTTCACCTTTCCCGATTGCCTAATGTCAGGCCCGTGAGCAATTAAGAACTCAAAATAGCTTTTCAATTCGAGGAGTTGAGAAGTGCAGACGTGCGAAAATTGTGAAATAGGAGGAAATGCAAGATTGATATTTATGAGCTGAAGCTTGTGTCATTTTGGAAATGCTTTTCGAACCAGTAAAAATGCATTTCATTAAGCCCAGAGGGAGCACTGTTATCTCTAATTTGTGTGCTCAGGGATTGATTCTTGCTTGATTTTTAACTCACTAAATTCCAACTAGAAAAATATTGCATTGAAAAGCTAGAAAAGGTTGGTTTTGTGTGCATTCAAAGGACAAGACTTCTGTTGCTATTTTAGGAAAGAAATTCTGCTTGGCTCAGCGCGGTAAATTTGAGACGGCCGCCAGTTTGTGGTTCAGTTGCTGTTTTTGTGGTTGCAGTTAAACAGCAGTTGTTGACGGTGAAACAAAATACTGGAAACCAATGGCAGAAGAAATTGTTTACTGGACCTTTGCGAGGTATCAGCAAAACATGTTTTTATCCTGAATGGATCTTGTTGAAGAACATTCCAATTTTAGAATATGCAAAAGTTCGTTAACAAATATGAGAAATTAACTAGTAGCTCAAGCCCCACCCTTTGATGGAACGGAAAATGAAATCTATTCATTGCGTTCGCTAGTGTTGGGGTCAGCGGCAGAGCGTCTAACCTGTTTGCCCCTCGCACCAATGTCCCTGAGCTCGATTCCGCGGCGAGGCCACATTCATTTGGGGCGTGGGGGCTTGTCATGCAACTTACGCCCTTGAGGGCCAACCTCCAAGCCACAGTGAGAGTGTACACTGTCTGACGATGAGAAAGTCAGGCGAGATGTACACACCCGTGTGAGCGTGTGCCTGCGTACCATATCTGTGTGCGTGTGTGCTCAGTCAGCGAAATGGGCAGAATTGCCTCCTCGCTGGCTGCGGGTCTAGTGTCACTAAATGATGTGCCATTGCCCGCAGCCCTCCTGCAATTATTACTCATATTGCGTTCGCTAGTAGGTATAATCTAGTGCACGAGCATGCACGAGCCGCATCATTCTATCGCACAGTTTAGGGAAGTAGATCCCTTCAGAGAGACCGAGATAATAAGACACTAAAGGATTGAATGAAGGACACTAATTACGACTACGAGCGCAAATCTTTCTTTTCCTTGGCTGTTTTTAGCTACAATATACCAATATTGATAGGTATTGTTCCTAGGCACTACACGCCTCGACGTCTTACCTCGTTTCAGCCCTCTGCAGCCTATCCATATTGTAGTTAGCCTACGCGTGTTGAAACTAACGGCAGCCCGCCCTCTGCTGTTGTCTATGGTCGAATGCCATAGATAAGCACAGCGGGCGGGCCGTGAAACGCGTTTCAAGCCCGCTAACTACAATATACCAAATATTGATAGGCTGCAGAGCGCTATACGCCTCGACGTTTAACCTCGTTTCAGCCCGAGCAGCCTGTGTTGTAGTTAGCGGGCGTGAAACGCGTTTCACGGCCCGCCCGCTGTGCATATATTTGGAATTTGACCATAGACAACAGCAGAGGGCGGGCTGCCGTTAGTTTCAACCTCGTTTCAACACGCATAGGCTAAATACAACTCCGGTTCTGATGGTCTCCATAATCTGTTTTGGCATCAATCTACTCAAATTGTCACACCATATTCGAAGCTCAAGTGTCTGTGGCCGAAACCTAATCGGCTCAAAGTCTCGCAAATAATCAGATCTATCAATAAGAATGTTGCCGCCGCATTCAATTGAAAAATGTCTCTAACGACCTGCATAGAGTACAGAGGCTCAGCTGCTGCCCCAGCGCACCTGCGCCTGACTTTGTTACTGCAAGAATCGGTGCAGGGCCTGAAAGCCAAGATCCAACGCGCCCTGACTGTTCCCACCGACCTGATGCGGCTGTTCTGCGGCAACTTGGAACTGCAGGACGGGGATTCCCTGCTGAAGTATTACAGCTACACGAAGGAGGATTATGAAGGCCGGCGATGCCTGAAACTACACCTGCACCTAATGTGACCTACCGGACTCTTTACAAGCCATTATACTCGTCAACACACGTAACTCACCCAGCATTCACGAATTTCAAGCTCGATTCTATTATCGCCTTTCTAAACTTTTATTACACAAAGCATTTTAACTAGATATGAGTTAAAAGCATTATCTACTTGTTAATAGTATTAAATCTTGAAGGTTTGGTGTTCAAGAGTTCACTTCCTAAAGTGACTGAAATTTGGGAATGAAGAATGGGATGTAATAGAGATTGTTGGGAATTAGGATGTGATTCAGTAGCGATTGAGGATGGGATTCAGTTCAGACTGAAGGATGGGATTCAGTAGGGATTGATGATGGGATTCAGTAGGGATTGAGGATGGGATTCAGTAGGGATTGATGATGGGATTCAGTAGGGATTGAGGATGGGATTCAGTAGGGATTGAGGATGGGATTCAGTAGGGATTGATGATGGGATTCAGTAGGGATTGATGATGAGATTCAGTTGGGATCCTTACAGTAAGGATTCAGTAAGGATTGTGGTTGGGTTCTAGTTGGGATTGAAGGATGGGATTCAGTTGGGACTAAAGGGAAGTGTCAGTTGGGACTTATGTTTTTAAATAACAAACACAACAATAGGCAACATCTGTCTGTATGTACGCAAAGCAACAGTTGAGAAGAACAAAAGAACATTGTATCAACTGTTATTATTTGAATACACGGCCGTACAGCACAAGTAAGCTAAATACAATAAACTAAGCTTAGAATCGAATAGGAACTAGTGATAAATGAAGAGTTAAAGTCACTGGGACTCAAGTGTCTGACTGGAGTGAAGCAGAAATGCTACAACTCGGACAGGTAACGATAGCAATTATACAAGTTACAAATATACAAATACAACAGCAACACCGGACAACGATCAGAAGTTTTTTGCGAAGCCGTCAGATTATACGAATTAGTAAATTTAGTCGCTGAGAGAGAAGAAAGCTGCGCAGAACTGTTCGACAGCGGCGGCAGGCAGGTCAGCAGGCGGCTGGGAGCGCAGCTCTCGCATGGCCGGCTTCACGTCGTTGTAGTGCTGAATAGGATTGGGATTCTAGTTAGCGATGGAAGGCTGCGACAGTGATATTAGCCACTGACATAATGATATAACAGACGGACAGAATGGTATGACAGACGGACAGAATGGTATGACAGACGGACAGAATGGTATGACAGACGGACAGAGTGGTATGACAGACGGACAGAATGGTATGACAGACGGACAGAATGGTATGACAGACGGACAGAATGGTATGACAGACGGACAAAATGGTATGACAGACGGACAGAATGGTATGACAGACGGACAGAATGGTATGACAGACGGACAAAATGGTATGACAGACGGACAGAATGGTATGACAGACGGACAGAATGGTTTGACAGACGGACAGAATGGTATGACAGAAGGACAGAATGGTATGACAGATATGGCAGAAACGGAATAAAGACAAATAAGAAATGCATGCTAAACAAAGTTAGATAAAGCAACGGGGTGGGTCAGGGGAGTGGCAGTCGCAGAGCAAAGGCCGAACCGAGACCCTATTACACTTCCGTCCAGAATGCAAAGGAAATCATCAGAGGATGCACCAGCATTAACTGTCAGAGCTCATCAATCCTTTTAGATATGGATCTGTCCGCACGAAAGTGTCACAGGGCCTCGGCAGCCCGGGTTGTGTTGCTAATAATAAAGACACGTGGAAATTAAAGTCAACATTAAAAAAGCTATTCAAGATGCAATTCAGACTACTAACATTAAGAATAAAAGTAATATATAACGAAAATGCTAGAAGTGCAAGCAGCAGGCTCTCACAATATTGAGGCAGGCCAGGGACCGTTCGTACACCAGCCTGCGCAGATGCCGGTCGTTCGCTTCGACATAGTCTCGATTGGCGGCGCCATCATCGTCGGCGTCGATGCCAGAAGCCGCTGCGCCCCAGACTCCGCAGCGCAGCAGGCAGGCCACTAGCTGTTTAAGTTCCAAGCGTGCCTTGTCCAATCTGTCCAGCTTGCTGTCCAGCTCGTCTCGGGTTGGCGTTTCCTCGTCAACTAGCATGCCGACAGCCGGGCCCGACTGCTGCTTGCCGGCCTGGGGAGCGGGAACGATAGCTTATTTTATTGTACACCGCATAATTGGAAATTCTTTAAAAGATATGAATGGAAAAACCGCGAATATTCCCCAATCGCCGATAGATTTATCATTCTTTTGTATGCTAAGCTGCAAACACGTCACAAAATATATGTATGGAATGACCGTTTTTGACATGCAACTTAGCAAATTATCTGCCACAGAAAGGGGAGCCTGAAGCAGCCATTGAAGCGGTAATTTTCCCATTGAGGAGAAAATCACTGGACTGAGCAGGGGCAAATTGTGGCCATCAGCTTAAAATACTTATGTACAGCTTGAAATGAACTCTATACGAACTGCGAATCTGATAAATCCGATACTAATCGGGAATCACATAGACCCGATACTAACAGGGAATCCCATAGACCCGATACTAACAGGGAATCCCATAGATCCGATACTAACAGGGAATCCCATAGACCCGATACTAACAGGGAATCCTATAGACCCGATACTAACAGGGAATCCCATAGACCCGATACAAATAGGGAATCTCATACTAATAGGGAATCCCATAGACCCGATACTAACAGGGAGTCCCATAGACCCGATACAAATAGGGAATCTCATACTAATAGGGAATCCCATAGACCCGATACTAATATTGGGAATCCCATAGACCCGATACTAATAGGGAATCCCATAGACCCGATACTAACCGGGAATCCCATAGACCAGATAATAACAGGGAATCCCATAGACCCGATACTAATCGGGAATCCCATAGACCAGATAATAACAGGGAATCCCATAGACCTGATACTAATATAGGGAATCCCATAGACCGTATACTAATATAGGGAATCCCATAGACCTGATACTAATATAGGGAATCCTATAGACCTGATACTAATATAGGGAATCCCATAGACCTGATACTAATAGGGAATCCCATAGACCTGATACTAATATAGGGAATCCCATAGACCGGATACTAATAGGGAATCCTATAGACCCGATACTAATAGGGAACCCCATAGATCCGATTCTAATAGGTAATACCATCGACCCGATAATATCAGGGAATCCAATAGACGTAAATGCGAATTATTAAATCAAATAAATTATTTTTACTTTGGCCTTCAACAATGTTGCTAATTGTGCGCTGAACAAAGTTACAGTCACAGACAACTTTAACACTGTCACGTGACTGAAATTTGAGTACGCGCTCAGCAAATTTTCTGCCACAAAAGGGAAAGCCTGAAGCAGTCATTTGCTAGACTGAGCAGGGGCAAATTGTGGCCTTAAACAACTGTACTATTGATACCTAGGCATTGCATTATCTGAGTTGATCAGTTCCTCACCCGTTGATCAGTCTGCATCCTCTGCGAGCCGGCTCCATCCTCGGCGTCTCCGACAGAGCCGGCGCCCCGCATCCTCTCGTGATAATTGTCATACCTCTGCCTGGCCCTGGCCCAATCCTCAGCTAGCTTGGTCAGCTGTTTGCACATCTTGCTCAGGGTGGACTCGGCAGCGTCCCAGGCGTAGCAGCGGCTCAGCTCCAGCCGAGGCAGCAGACCGTCCGTGGCATCGCCCAGGCAGTCGCTAAAGAGCCAGTCGAACACGGCCTGACAGTCCACCAGCTGCACCTTGACCAGCTTGTCAAGCAGCACCACCAGCATCTGCTCGTGCCAGCGCCAGCACTCGTAGAGGGTGGCGAGCAGGCGCAGCTTGGCAGGCCGGTGATCCAATGGGACTAGAGCCTTGCAGACGGAATGAAACTTGGCCAATGCGGCAAAACTGTGACTGAAACTCTTACTGCCGAGGAACAGCAGAGTGGAGAAGAACACGTCCACCTGGATGCGGGAATTCGAATATAATTAGCCAAATATTTCTGGCCAGTTTGAGCAACAGGAGTTATAGCCTTGTGGTTAGAGGGTCGGACTCACGACTTGAAGGTCTGGAGTTCGATTCCCGACCACATTAGAACAATATAACCCATAAGTCCATGGACTGAACAGCCGTACACAGCTTTCAGAAGTTCCGCGCAATAACTGCGGCTGTGCTCAGCAGCGGTCAGCGGGATGGGCACAATGGCCTCCTACTATTATGGAATAATTTGCCCCGTACCTACAGCCCTCCTGCAATTATTTTATTAATCGCAGATTTGTCTTAAACAGCGAACTCACCTTGAGCAGGAGGTGTCTCTCAGTAGACAAGTTGGCACTGGAGTCACCATTAGCCAGAACAGTCGGCACAGGCAGAGTATTGAGCACCTCGATAGCTCGCTCCGGAGTGCATCTCTCCCTGATGGCATCGATAAGTCGGTGAGCGCACTGCACCACCTCCGGGCTGAAGTCCTCCTCAATATCGTATTTGTAGTGGCACTCCGGCTGCTTATCGTGCAACAGCAGAGGAGCCAGCTCGGAGCCGAATGCCTTGCGCACGTGATCATAGTAGGAGAATCGAACCAGAAGCTGGGCCGTGTCGCGCAGAAACACCAGCTTTGGGTGCAGGTATGCCAGTTCCTGGAAGGTTGAGCTGAGGAATGTCAATCTCAGAAGTGCAATATTTCAAAAGTACTTAACAGTACCATCAGTACCAGGCCATTTTGCCGCCCGTTTTTTATACGAAGGAGGGGGAATCCACCCTGAAATGTTATTGCCAGCGCCTGAATGCTAACAGCGACGGGTGGTGACTAACTGGTAGACAGACTAGGCGATGGTGTCCTGTGGTTGAGCTGCGCCAAATATTCGGGTGATATACTTATACATTTTGAAGGCCTGGCAAGGCCGCACTGAGGCGCAGTGCTAATTTGAGTATCGGGGTGTATGAAATACAATAGCTCTTATTGGAAGAATAAGACCTTCGGCCAGAACCATTGAATATCTAGACGTTCAGAAGAGCTGGCGACTTGATTTTTGTTTCAGAAGATGCGTAACAAAAATTTGGCCCGTGTTCTTGAGTTTTGTGTGCTTGCGTTGCTCCTTTCGGGTGCAGCACAAAAAAATTTCAGGGGAAAATTTCCACCACTAGGTAGTTCTGCTGTTAACAATCATAAAACACAATCTTGTGCTGGCCTTACCTTGCACTCTTCGGTCCAATCAGACCAGGACCATTGGTACTTGCACTGGCTCAGATGGTAAGAGAACCATTTAGCCAATCTACTCAGGCACTCAGCATTGAGTCCGGTAATTCTATCAAACAGACTGAAGGTGGCCTGGACAACCACATTAGGCATGGTTTCCGGGTCCTCTTTGCACAGCTCGATTAGCAGGGAACAATAGAACAGGTGCAAACTATCCGACTCAGGTAGGCGAAGCATTTGGCCCAGCACCAGTTCCACAATCATGTAGGGAAGCGGTACTCGAACACCGAATCGAGCGCTCAGTAATGATTTGGCGCACTCCTTGCGATCATGATAGTGACAAGCGATCAGAGCCGCCAGGTGCTCTTCCACCAGGTAGCGTTCGATAGAGTGCTCACCTGAGATAAATAGGGTTGAATTGAATAACTAACTATTGGAGCAGTTTGTGTCATTGAGGTAAGGTTACAAGATTAGTGTTTTGAAGGCACACGTTTTTTTAATTTAGTTCATTTAATTAATGACTGCGCAATGTGTTCACTGGAGATTCCATTTTGACTCCTTAATTCTTCCTTATAGCCCATTTTAATGCGCAGAGACATTGTCCAACCACCACATCTGCTTTAGCGAATGTTAAGATTGAAAATTGTCTGCGCAATAGCTGCGGATGTGCGAATGGCTTTACATTCGGCCTAGCTAATGCATTTCTATCTATAGAAGTCAAGTCGGTCTTCAGAGGAGTGGGTACGAAAGTTTGAGTCTTAGCAACTGAAGCTTAGGAATTCAGGTGGATTTAAATAGATTCGCAACAATATTAAGTACGACACTGGCAGAGCGGTTAACGCGTTTGCCTCTCGCACTTATGTCCCTGAGTTCGATTCCGCGGTCAGGCCACATTTATTTTGGGGCGCGGCCGCGCAGACGAGGCTTTAGGGCTTGTAGTGCAATTTACGTCCTTGAGGGCCAACCAACCAGTGAGAGTGTACACTGCCTGACGATGAGAAAGGGCAGATGTACACACCTATGTGAGTGTGTACCTGTGTACGGTATCTGTTCGTGTGTGCTCAGGAGTCAGCGAAATGGGTAGAATTGCCTCCTCGCTGGCTGCGGGTCTAGTTTCACCTAATTATGCGCCATTACCCGCTGCCCTTCTGCAATTATCATTATTAGAATATTGATGACAACTCGCTATATTAATAAGTATAACTGACCAGGCAAAGCGGGTCCGTCTTCAGGCACATCAGTGTAGTCAAATAGGCGAAACACAGACCTGGGCGGCGGATAACTAGACGCTGCCGTTGACGCCGCAGAGCCTGTCGAAGAGCCGGGCAGCTCCTCGTGAGGCTGCGGCGCGATGGCAGCCGGCAGACTGTGACAGACCGCATCAGGCGAGGCTAGCATAGAGGCGAATGCCTCGAAACGGAGGCTGCACTTTTCTCGCCAATCCGACTTGGCCAGTGATTGTATCTGAGAGAATAGAATAGGTGATAGGTCAGATTAATAACTAGGGGAGTTTTTAATTGAATTAAAGGGGCCGAAAGTTATCTGATATGTATAGAAAAGTATGAATTAATACTTGCTTGAACCATAATATTGTATTTACCTGATGCCACAGACTGTCGATCCAGTCCTCCTGGCCAGTCAGACAGCTAATGGTGGTCACGTGAGCCAGGCTTCGCCTAGCCCGGTAGCTGTCAACGCTGGCCAGCAGTTGGGCCAGCTCGGGCCGGTGCTTATCGGCTAGGGGCGCCGCTGCCCAGGGTAGGCTGGCCAGCACTAGGTGAACGAAACAGTCCGATCTGGAATTAATGTAGAGTTAATGGGTAAGGCTAGGGTAACAAATAGGAGACAGGGAAGAAAGGCAGGGGTAGAACACAATAAAGGGGAGAAATGCAGGGGTAGAACATAGAAGAAATGGGAGACAGGCAGGGGTAGAACACAGCAGAATGTTGGAGAAAGGCAGTGTTTTGAACACAGGAGAATCCCTAAGAATGGAAGACAATGACACATGACAGGTAAAGTATATCTATTGGGAGACAGAAGACGAAGCATTCTCACCGAGCCTGCGGAATGCCCTCCTCCAGGGTGACACCAAGAAAAGCGTTGAACAACTGCAGCAGCGAGGCCGGAGAAACCACTCTATAGTTGGCCAATTCGGCCAGGAATCGAACCATGCAGTACAGGGAGGGCCAGTCGCCGCCAGATTGCAATTCGGTGCGCAGCTCCTTGACTAGGCGCTCCAGAAACTGCATAGTAAAAAGTTGATAGTAAAAGACAGGCTGATAGTACACAGTTAGTCAATTTTTTGGCTATTAATGAAGCAGTCTAAACATACCTCGCCAACAAAGTCGTGATTCTTTAAATTAATCAGCCCAATCAGAGTGCTGTAGACTCGCAGTTTGTCCGGCCGTTCGGCTGCGCTGAAATTATCAAGACAGACACGATGAAAACAAAACTGCCGAAGCATATAGCAGTCTGCGAATAATCCCGAAAGCTGAAAACGGCACTCACCAAGCAACAAGAACATTGATGATGGCATCCTTGAACTTGCCAATCTCGCTCTCCAGCACCACAGACAGATCGTGGACATCATTTTGAACTGTTTCGTGTTGTTCAATTGTTGACTGAAATAAATAATAATTAAATCAGTGAAATAAAATAAAACTAATATTGTGCAATCAAGACTGCTTGTAGACTTACATGATTTCCTAACTGAGCAATAAGATCCTCAAGGCGCTCTTTAGCAATCAACTCTTCATATTCCCCGCGAGATCGCTTTGATCTTCCACCTGTTGTAAAGGTATAACAGGCTTTTTGTAATAATGTGTTGAACTTGCGTGCACGGCAGCTGTTCACTCAAAGCCATACTTGTGTGCACGGTCAACATGCAGACAGGTGACCATCTGCACTGCATGCTTGACTTACTTATTAGCTCAAGTATACACTGTACTGTCAAATTGCACGATTGATATTGCGTGGTGCATGGCTATCTTGCACTGAAATGAGTGCATGCATATAAATGTGATTCGAAGCACTATCTACATACATGCACATATCTTAAATGATATGTTTGTTCAATTCACAATTGCATGCAAAGTGAAGTGTACAATGTAGTTCTTTGAGATCAGAGTCGCAGTCACATACTACTTATACATGTACATGTAATGTATGTGATGTGTGTATGTAGTGTACCATACACGTAATGTACATGAGCATATGCATTCCCGAAAACCCAGGAAAATTTGCTTCGAAGGATTTGTCACATCACTGACTTTGTGGCAGTGTTTGTGTATGAACAGTGCATGTATACGTGTACGGAAAGTCAATGCATGATATGCATATGCATACGTTTATGATTTATTCATTCAACTCCAAATTCACCATCTAGTGGTCCCTGCTTGTAGCATACACTACAAGGGAGGGAGGCAACCTCCCTCCTTGCCATGTTCTCCTTATTTGCAATTGTCTGAAATCAGTTGTCTGATTGCCATTACAAAGGAATTCTTTGGAATTACTAAACTTGTATTGCAATGTACAAGTCATCACAATTGTCATATGCAACTGTTTCTACAAACAAAAGGTCATTTAACTACTGTCAATTTTAAAAGGAGACAATCAGATTGGCAAATCCTTTCATTTTGAAGTGCATAAAGATGGTTACTTTGTTAAAGTTATTGCAATTTGTGAATATTTCAAATGTGCACCGGCATGCCAGCTTGAAAGACTTTTGTTTTCCTAGCGGCAATACAATGTCACTAGTAATTACTAAATACTAGGATTACCTCTTGCTTGATATCATTTTTTCTTATCCATTGTATCTTGCCTGAATTTCAAATGTAAAGTTCATTTAAGACAGTTTTTACAAAGCTGATGTGCAGGGCTCGCTTAGCTATCTTGATCCATACGTCGACGTAAACCAGCTCAAGAGCTACCTGCGGTCAACATCACCTATTTATGTCTGCCCAGAATGTTCTGCTGACGCTGGAACAGGCAGAATGATATTGTGCGACGTCTGTCAGCGTTGGCTTCATTATGCCTACGCTGACATTAGGAAGGCACCAAAGGCCACCACAATTTGGTCTTGTAAGCTTTGCAGGCGTAAATAAATGACCGACTGTACACACATTTTTTGCAGCAGCAGTAGCAACAATTATAACAGCAGATTTAGTGGAAATGAAACGCTAAGTGAGCGAAGTTGCAAACCTATGGCAGCTCTCATAATATAGAAAGCTACTTGTACACACTACCAATACGAGCGTTGATGTACAGTACAGTCGCTATACTGTATGCTCACCTATTGCATTTCAACTAGTTGTAAACAATCACATAAGTTACGAACTTACTAATGGTTTTATTTTTGGACTCAATGTTACCGTTTCCGACAGACTAGGTCTAACTGTCTACGAGCAAGATTTAGGTCAGGTGTGAAGTAGTATGTATCTAGGTTCCAAAAGTTGGTGCTGCCTGTAAATCACTGATTATTACCCCACAATATTTTCAAGTGATCCTTGATAAGATGCTAACAACTGAAACCATAGCTTTCTGAAATGGGCTGCTTACAACCTACACTCTTTTCATCTTTTTTTGCGCCAATATTAAAGGATATAAATAAAATGTGTCATTTTTATGTACAGTAGTGAACATGCAAGTACGATGGCAATATTATTATAATACACAATAAATGCTGTATGTCCAAGTAAATCTGACCATTTTATATTTTATGCTTAGACAATAAATGCAAAATTTTAGTTTAGTTTTCAGTCTTCGATGCAAGCTTTATCTCTGAAGTTCTCTTTGTGGCTTTGTCTTCTTACATTTTTTACTGATCATTCTTGATTATTAATCTCTCCGATTTGCGCCATGTCTCCTGCTGGGGGCGGCCCGTTCCCTACTGGTGCCCCATATTTATCCATGGCCAAAGAACTGGTTTACATGTATTAAGTGTTCACATTTCATCTCTCCCTCACCAGACTGTTAATCATGCCATCATTAAAGACGATTCTGTAACGACCATGCCATTTATAAGAAAAGTTCGCGGTGCTTAAATGCTTATTGCACCAAGGAGGAGCAGTTCAGAATGTCCTGTTTTACAATGCCGAGACCTGGACGTTGCGTTGGAATGTATGCAGTTCATGTACATGTAATATATATGTAATGTATGTGACTGCAACTGGGTACGCATAAAACCTGGCCATCACTAAGCATCGGCTCAGAATAACAAAATCCATATATTATTGCGGAACGAGCATTACATAGTATTTTTTCAAGAGCTTAGAAGTTGTGTCGTATGTTTAAGATCGAATAACAAGCAATAAACATTTAATAAAATGTTATTTCCTAGCACTTAAAACATCTTAATTGCTATAAACTACTTTTCATTAATAAAAGAAATAATGATTTGTTATTCTGAACCAATTCCAGGCTAGTGATGCCCTACTGCGACTCTGATCTCAAAGAAATACATTGTACACTTCACTTTGCATGTGATTATGAATCGAACAAACATATCATTTGAGATATGTGCATGTATGTACATAGTGCTTCAAATCACTTTTATATGTGTGCACTCATTTCAGTGATACAAGCTAATAAGTAAGTCAAGCATGCAGTGCAGATGGTCACATGTCTGCATGTTGACTGTGCACACAAGTATGGCTTTGAGCGAACGGCTGCCGTGAATTCAAGTATGGCTTTGGGCGAATGGCTGCCGTGCACGCAAGTATGGCTTTGGGCAAACGGCAGCCATGTACACAAGTATGGCTTTGGGCGAATGGCTGCCGTGCATGCAAGTATGGCTTTGGGCGAACGGCAGCCGTGTATACAAGTATGGCTTTGGGCGAACGGCAGCCGTGCACGCAAGCTCTTCATAAATTTTTATATAAATTCACTTTTACTGAGTATATATAAAGCTAAAAAACACAAATATTTAAAAATGTTACTAATGACATTTTGGTTCAATCAACTATGTAGTGAGGCCTAGAGTGCATAGGTTTGTGCCAACTAATTTATGCATTATGCAACTGAATTTTCTAACCAAAACTGCTAGTCCTTTCTAACAATGGAGCTAGCTTGCCTACTTGCCACCAATGACAATGTTTTACTTAACTGAATTTGCCTCACTGGTGGTAACCCCAATGCACAGGCCAGATTTTTCAAACAGACACTAAGCCCTAAGGTACTGGGTACAATAGCTAGGTCAATCAAGCAAGCAAGCAAACAAAATGGTGAGATTTTACTTGAATAAAACTTACTATACAAAAAGACACATAAATAAGCACAATAATAGCTTTCTTTATCATGAAGCCTTGCATGCATGAGAGCGGGAAGCTACTGTGGTGGTAGCTAGCAAGTGACAGAAGTGGCAGTGATACAGTAGCTAGCCAGAGTAGTAGGCCTAGCTGATACAGGTCACTTACCACCTTCATTATCGTCATTATCGTGAATATTGTGATGGTGCTGCGATCGATCAGCTCTACTATGCCCATGTGCATGCGCATATCGTTGAGAATGGGACATTGATTGAGCTAAGTAGGCCTACTTAATCAGTAAATTAAAAGGTCTAGTTGTTTATAATTTTTACTGTCGCTGAGATTTAGAAATTTATATTTAATGACTAAACAATATATGTTGCCTTCAGGCGATTTGATTACTAACCAGCACAATTTTTTCTACTCAAGACACAATTTAGGATTATAAAAATACAAAGGATAAATTCACAAAAAACTTTGAAACGGGATGGAAACAGCTATACTTGGTCAGTGATCAGTCGCAGCAAAACAGCGGTAAACTTTAGGAAAAACTTGTTTGAAATTTGCAACTTAAAACAAAATACTCGTGTGTTATAAAAAACTGCAATAAAAAACCCAGACATAGTTTTTGAAGCTAAAAAAAAATTTAAATCACTTAATAAATAGATTTTCTAACAGTTGTTGTGCAGCTAAATTGTTTTTATTACGGAGTTTCTGCAGTAAAACAAAAGGAAGATTATTTTTTTGTCATAGAAAATAGAGAGCAAAAGAGCACTAAAGTTTGGTGAAAAATTAACTTGCTATTGTTTGCAAGCTTTACGAGCTGGAATAAAAACAATAACGGTAGTAACTATGTGATTTGCGTGTTACTTAGTTTAAAAATTATATAATAACACCACTCATGTAAGCGCTTGCATATACAGTTAAAATATTAAATAGTAAAGTTCATACTTCAGTAAAACTATCACGTTCTCTAGTGGAAGATGTCACACACAAGAACCTATAACCCATCCGTACGGGTGGGAAATTGGTTTGAGGACTGCAAACTGGAAGAGGTATGACTTTATGAGATTGGCGATTGCCGCTAAATCACTTTAAAATTTTTTTTTTATTTTTTCTCTCTATTGAATCGAAACCTCAATTAAAAAGTATAATAGTAACTAGCTAATAATGAAGATATTATATCATTTGACACATAGAATATAGTTACTCTCGAAGCAGATTGACAATTAGTTGTGAATATGATTTTTTGTTTTTTGTTTTCCTCTTTTTAGGTAATTAAAATAAATAATTTTTTGCTCAATTTTAAAGGAATTTATATTGACCGAATAGTTTGCTTGACATTTGAAATTAACTTAATAAATTTATAGGACACCATCAAGAACTTTCTAGAGAAGAAGGAGCGCGGAGAGCTTTTATCACAGAAGGTTGGCAATCTATACAAGTCTGTGTCTTCAACATCAGCTTCCGGTACAGATGTGAGCAGAACTTTCATGGCATTTTTATCAAACTGGGGCAGAAAGTCAATGGATTTGTTGGAAAGTCAGAGTTGGACAGCTCATGTCAAGTAATTAAACGCACCTGCAGACCAGCGCCGCCCTGAGCACTTCCCACGACGGCCTGCTCCACTTCGGCGATCGAATTCAGCTGCGAAATCCTGGCGCCGATGCCGCCCTCGTCCGGCTCGGCCGCAGCCAGACCCGCTGCCCGTCCGTGCTGAGCGTCTCCATTGGCGAGGAGGTGCTGAGCAGCCCTGCCGGGGCCCTGCCCGACCCGAGTCCCGCCTCCGCTGCCCAGTCCTGCCAGGCAATGGGCCGCAACGTCTTCACCGTCGTCAGCGTTGACGGCACACCGGAAGGCAAGCCGGTGGCCTTCAACCAGCCCTTCCAGCTGATGACGCACTCCAGTCTTGGAGCGCCGGTGTGTGCTGCTTGAGAAATTCGTTTTTTGGGGGATCTGCCGACCCACAGGGGACCCACCGGTTAGAAACTAATTGAGGCTGAGGCTAAAGGATTCAATATTCACTAAATTATCAGGGGCTGACCCATCAGTAAGTCTCTGAAGTGGCTGACCAGAAAGTTACTAGAGGCTGACACACAGAAGTTACTAGAGGCTGTCTCACAGAAGTTACTAGAGGCTGTCTCACAGAAGTTACTAGAGGCTGACACACAGAATTTACTAGAGGCTGACACACAGAAGTTACTAGAGGCTGTCTCACAGAAGTTACTAGAGGCTGTCTCACAGAAGTTACTAGAGGCTGTCTCACAGAAGTTATTAGAGGCTGACACACAGAAGTTACTAGAGGCTGTCTCACAGAAGTTACTAGAGGCTGACACACAGAATTTACTAGAGGCTGACACACAGACGTTACTAGAGGCTGTCTCACAGAAGTTACTAGAGGCTGTCTCACAGAAGTTACTAGAGCCTGACACACAGAAGTTACTAGAGGCTGACACACAGAAGTTACTAGAGGCTGACACACAGAAGTTACTAGAGGCTGACACACAGAAGTTACTAGAGGCTGACACACAGAAGTTACTAGAGGCTGACACACAGAAGTTACTAGAGGCTGACACACAGAAGTTACTAGAGGCTGACACACAGAAGTTACTAGAGGCTGACACACAGAAGTTACTAGAGACTGACACACAGAAGTTACTAGAGGCTGTCTCACAGAAGTTACTGAAGACTATCATACTGATATAAGTTTATTCTCTTTAGCCTCGATCCTGTCAATCATCAGAATGCAAAGCATTGCGAACCTCCACACCGCAGATGTACTTGTCTTCGGATCGTGTGAAGTTCGGCGACACGCCCCGCAAGCACGGCAAGCAGATTGTGCAGTTCACAGCCGAGAGCAGCTTCCTGACTCACTGGCGGGCCGAGTACTTCAATCCACAGCTGCGCATGGAATACGAGGGCGCGCCGATTCCGGTAGGTCAATATAATCACTTTTGCAAGCCTCAAAGCCAAAGGCTATTTTTTGCGAAGTAATTAATTATTAGTTCTAACAAAAATATTAAATCTACTTTATAGGTTGGCGAGCCGCTGATTCTGAAGCACGTCAAGACCAACCAGAGTCTGGCTGTTGAAGACAAATACGTTATTAGGTAAACTTGAATAGCGTTAAAAATGGCCCTTTTAGTGTCGCCACGATCATTTGTTTCACGCTTAAAATGACCGCATGAAAACAATTTCAGAGGCCTGATGGGCACAGAATTCGAGGTGTCGAGCCAGACCTACCTGACCGATCACAAAGCTGAGACTGACGCCAATCACTGGGCTTTCGGTGTCAACTGCCCGCCTGGAGCCACCGGCGGTGCCTGCTAAATGAGATTTTATAGCGGCGCGCGCTGCGCTAATTTTAGCACGCATGCCCGAACTCTCCTACTTAAAGTTAAAATGTACGAGTAGAAAAAATGTCACTTTAACTAATTTAAGTTTTAATGACGATGAAACATGAATTTTAGCATGAACAGAAACTAAACTGGTACTGTTTGAGAGGATCCAAAGTTTTTGATAATTAATTGTTGTATTTTTTCTCAATGCCGTGTTGTGTTTTATGAACAAACGAAATATTTTATTCTATATATCTTATAAGTTTGTCATTATTTGCTTATCTACTCTCAATACCTTAATTTTTGACAAGCGCAAATTAAATAAGTCACTAAAGACAGACAAAAGATATAGTCACAATGAGCTTTGATTGGGTATCCTTCATCATCATCCTTGATATAAATGTGTCAATATCCATTTAGGAAAACAAATCGAATGTTTTAATTATCTTATTAAGATAATTAGCAATTCTAGCAATAAATCAATCACATTTATTGGCAATTCAACTTGTACTCGTACCATTGTGCAACAGTATATTTATGGAACAAAAAATTAAAAATTAAGTAGAAAAGTTAGTTGGGTCGGTGGCAGATCGGTTTAACGCGGTTGCCTCTCGCACAAAGGTCCCTAAGTTCGATTCCGCGGCGAGGCCACATTAATTTGGGGCGCAGCCGCGGAGAGAAGGCTTGGGGGCTTGTCGTGCAATTGACGCCCTAGATGGCCAACCTCCAAGGCACAGTGAAGTGTACACTGTCTGACGATGAGAAAGTCAGGGCAGATGTACACACCTGTGTGAGCGTGTGCCTGCGTACAGTATCCGTGTGCGTGTGTGCTCAGGAGTCAGCGGAATGGGCAGAATTGCCTCCTCGCTGGCTGCGGGTCTACTAACAACTGTTACCGAATAATGTGCCATTGCCCGCAGCCCTCCTGCAATTATTATTATTATTATTATTATTATTATTATTATTATTATTACTATTATTTAGTAGAAAAGTTGTTCAAACGTAGAAGCTATGTAATAAATATAATGATTTCTCGTTAAACATGAAATAAAAAAACGGTGATAATATTTATTGAGTAATGATCAGTGATACATAGAGCTAAAATTGGTCAAGAATTTAACATCTATATCTTTACAATAGAAACTGTTAATACAATGATTTCAGTAAACTGGCGACCGACATAAAATTCAAGGTGGCATAAACATAGACTTATATTATCGAGGCTGCGGAAATCCAATTTGTCATAATCATACACTGTTCTCCGTGAATTGATGTGCACTACATGCATTGTTATACAACTAACTAGCATAGGCTGATGCTTCACAAAGTGTGCAGTCAGATTTGTTAAATAGTTTATCTAAAACAAGGCGGTGTCTGGGGGGAACTCGCTGTGCTCAGAACTCAGGCCACGCAGTTGACATTGTGTAGAGTGATCAAGCCGCGCATTGAGTCGTTGTCATCGGACGCGTTAACATCCGCGATGCTGGCAGCTCCGGGCACGTCTTCACCGGCGGGCAGTGCGGACAGTGCCGCGGCGCTGGACAAGTTCGAGGCGTCCTCAGTTGGCGATGAGTGCTGAAACTGGTGCAGCAGGAGCTGGTTCTCGTCATCAGTCGGAGATCCCAGCAGCTGGTCCTGCTGATGAGTCGGTTTGAGCAGCGATCTGCGGTACTTGGCTCGGGCGTTCTGAAACCAAACCTGCAGCACCCGCTTGCTCAGGCAGGTCTTCTGGGCCAGCTGCTTCAGATCCTTGGAGTCCGGGTTGTGATTCACTAGGAAGTAGGCCTTCATTGTACGCAGCTGGTGATGCTTGAAGCTGGTGCGGACTCGCTTCTGGCGCTGCTGCTGCTGCTGCTGGGGTGTCAGCTCGTGCTGGCGCTGGCGAGGCTGTCGATTCAGTGGCTGCTGGCAGCTCAACTCGGCTTCCGATGGGGAATCAATCGACTCGAACCCATCGACAATGGAATTTGGGGCTCCTGCGTCTGAAGGATAAATCATCAGCGTTAGGCATGTTGTGTCTGCCGGCCATCCTTCAGCAGGCCATCCCTTTATCATTCAGCAGGCCATCCCTTCATCTTTCAGCAGGCCATCCCTTCATCATTCAGCACACCATCCCTTCATCCTTTAGCAGGCCATCCCTTTATCATTCAGCACACCATCCCTTCATCTTTCAGCAGGCCATCCCTTTATCATTCAGCACACCATCCCTTCATCATTTAGCACTCCATCCCTTCATCCTTGAGCACACCATCCCTTCATCATTTAGCACTCCATCCCTTCATCCTTCAGCACACCATCCCTTCCTCATTCAGCACACCATCCCTTCATCTTTCAGCAGGCCATCCCTTCATCCTTCAGCACACTATCCCTTCATCCTTCAGCACACCATCCCTTCATCCTTCAGCACACCATCCCTTCATCATTCAGCACACCATCCCTTCATCCTTGAGCACACCATCCCTTCATCCTTCAGCACACCATCCCTTTATCATTCAGCACACCATCCCTTCATCTTTCAGCAGGCCATCCCTTCATCTTTCAGCAGGCCATCCCTTCATCCTTCAGCACACCATTCCTTCATCCTTCAGCACACCATCCCTTCATCCTTGAGCACACCATCCCTTCATCCTTCAGCACACCATCCCTTCATCATTTAGCACTCCATCCCTTCATCCTTGAGCACACCATCCCTTCATCATTTAGCACTCCATCCCTTCATCCTTGAGCACACCATCCCTTCATCATTTAGCACTCCATCCCTTCATCCTTGAGCACACCATCCCTTCATCATTTAGCACTCCATCCCTTCATCCTTGAGCACACCATCCCTTCATCATTTAGCACTCCATCCCTTCATCCTTCAGCACACCATCCCTTTATCATTCAGCAGGCCATCCCTTTATCCTTCAGCACACCATTCCTTCATCCTTCAGCACACCATTCCTTCATCCTTGAGCACACCATCCCTTCATCATTTAGCAGGCTGTCCCAAAATCCTTTATAGAATGAAAAAGAAATGCTTAAATCCTAGCAAAGAAATAGAACATAACTGTGCGCCCTAGAGTCCCTAGCAACAGTCGCACCATGCGAAGCGCGCGCATACCGCACCCAGCTAGACAAAGGCACAAGCCGCCCCGGAGGCTCCTAGAAGACTAAGTCTTGATATCTGAAGCCAAAGCCAGGGGGCGGAGCATTGACCCGGCGACAACAAAAACTGATAGAGACACTGCCGCCTGATAGCATCAAGAATAGCACACTCGAGCTCTATCAAGAGACATAGAGGCCGCATACACACTCGCCGAGGTCCGGCCCAGCTGTGAGAAACTCTCCCGCTGGGAATTCTGGGCCCTCCAACTCAACTGTGCGCGCGTGTTGGGCTGTGAGACGCGAAGGGACAGGCGGCTCCACTTCATCTTTGGTTTGGCCTCAGCGGGTGGCGCATCGGTTGAAGCATTTTTTCAATTGTGCCCGCCGACAAACAATCCCGAGAGGGTGTCGCGATACTTAATGCTATTTTTGCTACGGGGCTGGTCACACACACACACACACACACACACGCACACACACACGCAATCCAGCGAGTGACGTGTTCACGTGTCCCGCCAGAGTCTATGGTCAGTCTCTACTCGTCGATACACAAAGGTTCCGCCCATTTCTGACAGCTAGCTCTTGTGTTAACTACTACACTTCTTGGTTGCTATGCTGCTGCTAGGGCCAAACGCCGCATAGAGACTTTGATGCCCTCGGGCCCTTGTACAGTTAAGTCACTGCTAGCAGTCGGTGTGGAAATATTTCCGATTTTGAACTCAACAGACTGGCATTGAGACTGGCATTGATTAATAGATTGAAATCTCACCATCAGCAGGCACAGGTGTCAAGCTCAGGTGATCAGCTTCTTGTTTCACTAATTCCCCTCTATTGCAGGCGGCAGTGGGCAAGTCGGGATCGTCAACAAACTGCTTGAAAAGCTGGGAGTTGGTTGCTGCTGTTGTCAAAGTTGTCAACTTACTCGGCTGGGGCGGGACTTTCAGCGAGCTGCTCTTCTGTTTCCTGGGACGACCTTTTTGTCGGGAAGATGTCTGGAATAATGAGAAACAATTGCACCGTAACTCCATGATCCCAATATTCCATGATCCCAATATTCCATGATCCCAATATTCCATGGTCCCAATATTCCATGATCCCAATATTCCATAATCCCAATATTCCATAATCCCAATATTCCATGATCCCAATATTCCATAATCCCAATATTCCATGATCCCAATATTCCATGATCCCAATATTCCATGATCCCAATATTCCATGATCCCAATATTCCATGATCCCAATATTCCATAATCCCAATATTCCATGATCCCAATATTCCATGATCCCAATATTCCATAATCCCAATATTCCATGATCCCAATATTCCATAATCCCAATATTCCATAATCCCAATATTCCATGATCCCAATATTCCATAATCCCAATATTCCATAATCCCAATATTCCATGATCCCAATATTCCATGATCCCAATATTCCATAATCCCAATATTCCATAATCCCAATATTCCATGATCCCAATATTCCATAATCCCAATATTCCATGATCCCAATATTCCATGATCCCAATATTCCATAATCCCAATATTCCATGATCCCAATATTCCATGATCCCAATATTCCATAATCCCAATATTCCATAATCCCAATATTCCATAATCCCAATATTCCATAATCCCAATATTCCATGATCCCAATATTCCATAATCCCAATATTCCATAATCCCAATATTCCATGATCCCAATATTCCATAATCCCAATATTCCATAATCCCAATATTCCATGATCCCAATATTCCATAATCCCAATATTCCATGATCCCAATATTCCATAATCCCAATATTCCATGATCCCAATATTCCATGATCCCAATATTCCATAATCCCAATATTCCATAATCCAAAGAAGCCGCTGTAATGCTCAAATCACGGTACCTTAGTCCTAGCAGACTGAGCAGTAGCGGCAGTTGTCCCATCATCTCGCAGATTTGGCAGCAGCCGCATGTGCATCTCGCAGTACACCTCACCGTCGGCGTCCATACCGAAGGTGTCGCCAGTTGCGAACCGTCGCTGGCAGCCGCCGCAGGTGAAGCAGTCCAGGTGGAAGCGCCGGCTGCCGGCCCGCATCACCAGGTCGCTCGGGAGAAGGCGGCGCAGGCAGCGGGGACAATTCTGCGGCTGGCTGAACAGTCTGGCATGGAGGCGGAGACGAGTGAGGATTAGCGAGATGGGAGAAGGCGGCGCAGGCAGCGGGGACAATTCTGCGGCTGGCTGAACAGTCTGGCATGGAGGCGGAGACAAGTGAGGATTAGCGAGATGGGAGAAGGCGGCGCAGGCAGCGGGGACAATTCTGCGGCTGGCTGAACAGTCTGGCATGGAGGCGGAGACGAGTGAGGATTAGCGAGATGGGAGAAGGCGGCGCAGGCAGCGGGGACAATTCTGCGGCTGGCTGAACAGTCTGGCATGGAGGCGGAGACGAGTGAGGATTAGCGAGATGGGAGAAGGCGGCGCAGGCAGCGGGGACAATTCTGCGGCTGGCTGAACAGTCTGGCATGGAGGCGGAGACGAGTGAGGATTAGCGAGATGGGAGAAGACGGAAGAAGGGAGGGGTGGGTGGCAGACCGGTCTAACGCTAGTCTTGCAATTTACGCCCTTGAGGGCCAACCTGCAAGGCACAGTGAAATGTACACTGCCTGAGTCAGGGCAGATGTACACACCTGTGTGAGCGTGTGCCTGTGTACAGTATCTGTGTGCGTGTGTGCTCAGGAGTCAGCTTAATGGGCAGACTTGCCTCCTCGCTGGCTGCGGGTCTAGTGTCACCGAATGATGTGCCATTACCCGCTGCCCTCCTGCAGGTAACATTATTATTATATTAAGGGAGATAGGAGATGAAGGGGAGATGGAAAGTGAGAAGAAGTAGAGCTGATACCAGATATTTAGGAGGGAAAGTGTTAAGACATGCAGGGCCGCAACAAAAGCAACGCAGCGCTAGTTTCCATGGCAACGAACAGGGCTTGGCTGTTTCCTGAGCCAAACGAAATACCGCAGACGGCCAAAGCGCAGACTTTGACCTCCAAATGCGAAAGTCAAGTTTCAAGCACTAAAGATGCCATGTCAGTCCTTGAAGCGGCCTGGGCCCTTAACAGGACTTCGATTGGAAAAGCGTGTAGCAAAATATGGGAAATATATATCAGATGGAGGTCCAGCTCTTTGTGGTTGAGTTTTTCAAAGCAGAAATGGCTTTGACGAAATGGCCAAGCATTTGACATCTTCTAAGATTAGTAGCTCCGGACAAAAGAATTTTAGGTTTGAACCATCCGTCAGTTAAAGCCATCCTGCTGTTTAAATGAACATTAAGTTTAAACCAACCCTCAGTTTAAACCACCCCTCAGTTTAAACCACCCCTCAGTTTAAACCACCCCTCAGTTTAAACCACCTCTCAGTTTAAACCACCCCTCAGTTTAAACCACCCCTCAGTTTAAACCACCCCTCAGTTTTCTGAAGAAGACTTCTTGTTTGACTTGTTTTCAGAGCAGACGGGGTGTAAATTTCAGCAATTCGGGGATTAATGTTGTTAGAAAGTCTTCACCAATAAAGAAGAAATTGCACCCAAAGCTGACGTTATGAAACAGAGGGAGAAGAAAAATACGGAAAACATTAAAGGGCATTCATAGGAAAGGTATTCACAGGGTTCGCATTTCTGTGCACCCTCCCAACACACAGTGGGAAGGAGCTAAAAGCGTTGAATAGAAAGTTGTTGCGGGACAGCAGCAGCCTGTGCAGCACCTCCTTTGAGAGTATCTTAGAAAATGTGAAGTCAATAAGACGATGCCCCCCATTCACCACGTGCTAGCTATGCGAATAACAAGAACCTGCGAATCGCTTGATTGGGAACAAGATTATTGCTAAGCAGGGCGCGAATTCTATACAATCCTTATCATTTCTGTCTTTATCCTTCCCGTCTTTATAATTCCTGTCTATATCCTTACAGGTCTTTATCCTTTCTGTCTATATCCTTGCATGTCTTTATCCTACCTGTCTTTATCGTATCTATCTTAATCCTGCTAGTCTTTATCCTACCTGTCTTTATCCTACTAGTCTTTATCCTACCTGTCTTTATCCTACTAGTCTTTATCCTACCATTCTTTATCCTACTAGTCTTTATCCTACCTTTCTTTATCCTACCTGTCTTTATCCTACTAGTCTTTATCCTACCAGTCTTTATGCTACCTGTCTTTATCCTACCTGTCTTTATCCTACCTGTCTTTATCCTACCTGTCTTTATCCTACCTGTCTTTATGCTACCTGTCTTTATCCTACCTGTCTTTATCCTACTAGTCTTTATCCTACTAGTCTTTATCCTACTAGTCTTTATCCTACCTGCCTTTATCCTACTAGTCTTTATCCTACCTGTCTTTATCCTACTAGTCTCTATCCTATCAGTTTTTATCCTACCTGTCTTTATCCTACTAGTCTTTATCCTACTAGTCTTTATCCTACCAGTCTTTATCCTACCTGTCTTTATCCTACCTATATTTATCTTACTAGTCTTTATCCTACGTGTCATAATCCTAATTAGATTTATCCTGTCATTATCCCAGCCATCTTTATCCCAGCCATCACACCTACCTGTAGTAGTCCTCCCAGCAGTACAGTCGGCCATCCCTGCAGTAACATTTTCCGGCACCTTCCAAGCACACGCCGCATTCGCAGCAGCTCAGGCAGCGACAGTGGAAGGCCGCTTCGCCAACCTGGAGGAAGAACCGCTCGATGATTGGCTTATCGCAGCGCTGACAGCGGGGCAGATTGTGATTCAGCGGAAACTGCAGCGATGGTGTCGGTGGCGGAGGCAGCGGTGGCTGAGGACCATTTCGGGTGAGCGAAGGATTTAGGTTATAATTAGTTTTACTGACTACACCTGTCTTTAAACAGATTGGAAACATGTTACGAAGTTCGGAGATATACGAGTAGCTCAGGCGCATTAGGCAGTTTTAGAATCCTGTTAGACAGTTTTAGAATCCTGTTAGACCGTTTTAGAATCCTGTTAGACAGTTTTAGAATCCTGTTAGAAAGTTTTAGAATCCTGTTAAACAGTTTTAGAATCCTGTTAGACAGTTTTAGAATCCTGTTAGACAGTTTTAGAATCCTGTTAGACCGTTTTAGAATCCTGTTGGACAGTTTTAGAAACCTGTTAGACAGTTTTAGAATCCTTTTAGACAGTTTTAGAATCCTGTTAGACAGTTTTAGAATCCTGTTAGACAGTTTTAGAAACCTGTTAGATAGTAATGAAATCTGTTAGATAGTAATGAAACCTGTTAGATAGTAATGAAATCTGTTAGATAGTAATGAAATCTGTTAGATAGTAATGAAATCTGTTAGATAGTAATGAAACCTGTTAGATAGTAATGGTATGGTAGTGTTGCATGCTTGCATCATGTCTGATCAGTTTTTTTCGGGGAGAATTCGCTGATTAATTCTTTGTCCAACTGAAAATTTGGCACGTCAAGTCACGCAGAATCTGGCATCCCTTGCTCCTAGTAGAATTTTCTGCAAATTTTCTGCTTAGTTGGTTCCGAATGACAAGAAAGTCACTCCTCACACAATGCCAATACTGATTCTTGGAGTCACGTTGCGCAAATTTAGGGAAAATTGTAGAGAAAAACTGCCAACTTATTGTCCCGCTAGCCAACACGAACTCAACAATTCTTTATCTCCTTTCGCTTCAGCGATGTCGGATAATAATCTTGTCGCAAACAGACTCATATTTGCTAGGCACCACACACACTGGAGTCGATTTAGTGGATTCAGTTTTTTTCCGATGACATTTCTAACTTTCATCTTAGATTTCTTGATTGTTCCTAACTAGCTGGGTGGGGGTTGAGTGGCAGAGCCGTTAACGCGTTTGCATCTCGCGCCAGGTCCCTGAGCTCGATTCCGCGGCGAGGCCACATTTACTCGGGGGGGGCTTGTCGCAAATTTACGCCATTGAGGGCCAACCTCCAAAGCACAGTGAGAGTGTACACTGCCTGACGATGAGAAAGTCAGGACAGATGTACACACCTGTGTGAGCGAGTGCCTGCGTACGGTATCTGTGTGCGTGTGTGCTCAGGAGTCAGCGAAATGGGCAGAATTGCCTCCTCGCTGGCTGCGGGTCTAGTGTCACCAAATGATGTGCCATTGCCCGCAGCCCTCCTGCAATTATTATTATAATTGACTAACTGGATCAGACTAGCAGAGAGCGGATATAGTCTGGTAGAGAGCGGATTGAGACTGGTAGAGAGCGGATTTAGTCTGGTGGAGAGCAGATTGAGACTGGTAGAGAGCGGATTTAGTCTGGTAGAGAGCGAATTGAGACTGGTAGAGAGCGGATTGAGACTGGTAGAGAGCGGATTTAGTCTGGTAGAGAGCAGATTGAGACTGGTTAGATTAGAACAGATAAGAATTGGCAGAGGGCTGATAAAAACTGGTAGAGAGCGAAGCACATGTGACATGACAGCCAGATAACTGTTACGCCAAACAAACTGAATATCGCATTCCAGTTAGGAGTAAAAAGTCTAAACCTGCGCTAAAGCCCTCCTTGCTCACGTCAGCGGGATTAAAGTTCTCAGCTTTCAGGTGGGGTTGGGGAAGAACCCCACACCACCCAGTTACCACTCAACACAGGCCTGGACCACAGCTCTAACAGCCCTGCTGACACTGCAGCAGATCCCCCGTAACCGTTTTTTTTCTTTGCCGCAGTAAAAAAATTTAAACCATTTTGGTTAGGCCTTCGATGGGTGCTGCGGGTTTTCTGGGCCCATCAATATTTTATTCTCAACCAGCAACTTTGCTAATTCTCAAGTTGAGACTTGAACAATGATGACAACAAACAACAGTAGCAGCAGCAGCAACAGCAGCAGCAGCAGCAGCAACAGCAGTCAGCTAGAAAACACACAGGCAGGCACAATGTAGCGGTCAGCGAACATCAATGAGGCGGAGATCTGCTCTCCAGGGTTGGGGTGTGTGAGGGCAGCTGGACTGCACAGGTAGCAACAGACCCAGTCTGTGTTGAGTAGGGAACTGCTCCAACTTCAAGCGGCCTAAGAGAATGCTTCCGCTAAAACAGAGCAAGCATTGCTGCATTGCGCTGCCAGACCCCCCCCCAGTCATCCCCCCTCTGTCCCCTCCCGTCAAGGCCGCAGATCAGTCACATCACTTAGCCCCCAGGTATCAGAGATGCCGTTGAGCAGCTCCAACTGGCTAGTAGTGGTTAGTAGATGGGCCGGCACAGTGACGTGACCGCGTGCGGAGTTTCTATGCCTATTTTTTTATCTTGAGTTTTTTGTTTTGCTTAACTGCATATTTTACTACGAGCTACATTTTTTAACTTCATCTGTCCTTGATAGTATGGATAAATGACGGTCCATTGTCTTTTCCCAGGAAGAAAAAAACAGATTGGTCTATTGGTCTTTCTGTTGTTAATAGACTAGTGAACTGAAGCAAAGCACAGTTAAGTTTCTTTTTTAAACGACACAAAGTTTTCTAGTGGAGTCGGGAATCGAACCACTGACCGACTCTCTAACCACATAGGCCACAATTCCCCTTCAACTCGTGAACTTTTACCTCGATCCAGTTGATCCCACAGGAAGTTATTCATTAATAATAGTTTATTTAACGTGTCATTTCATTCATTCAAGGCTGTCACATTGGGACTAAGTCCCGACTAATTTTCACGGCAAGTATTGCGTTTCCAGCCCCGACAAGCTTGCGTGGTATCAGGTTAGATGGACAGGTACTATGCGGGATAATTTACTGTCAAATTTATTGATAAAGGCAGACAATTAGTGACACTATTACAGCACTTGCTAGCATATCGGTAACACGATTTAGCAAGGAATCAGTTGACACTCATGATGATGAGGTGACCTTACCAATCTTATCAATTGTTCTCTAACCATATAGGCTCATTAATTTGATTGAGAATCGCATTCTAGCGTAAGAGGGAGGCGAACTCACGTTCGGGCCATAATTATAGAATCCTGACAAGAGAAATCTAGAATCCTGACAAGAGAAATCTAGAATCCTGACAATAGAAATCTAGAATCCTGACAAGAGAAGTCTAGAATCCTGACATGAGAAATCTAGAATCCTGACATGAGAAATCTAGAATCCTGACAAGAGAAGTCTAGAATCCTGACAAGAGAAGTCTAGAATCCTGACAAGAGAAATCTAGAATCCTGACAAGAGAAATCTAGAATCCTGACATGAGAAATCTAGAATCCTGACAAGAGAAGTCTAGAATCCTGACAAGAGAAGTCTAGAATCCTGACAAGAGAAATCTAGAATCCCGACAAGAGAAATCTAGAGTCCCGACAAGAGAAATCTAGAATCCTGACAAGAGAAATCTAGAATCCCGACAAGAGAAATCTAGAATCCTGACAAGAGAAACCTAGAGTCCTGACAAGAGAACTCTAGAATCCTGACAAGATAAACCTAGAATCCTGACAAGAGAAATCTAGAATCCCGATAAGAGAAATCTAGAATCCCGACAAGAGAAATATAGAATCCCGACAAGAGAAATCTAGAATCCTGACAAGAGAAATCTAGAATCCTGACAAGAGAAATCTAGAATCCTGACAAGAGAAATCTAGAATCCTGACAAGAGAAGTCTAGAATCCTGACATGAGAAATCTAGAATCCTGACAAGAGAAATCTAGAATCCTGACAAGAGAAATCTAGAATCCTGACAAGAGAAGTCTAGAATCCTGACATGAGAAATCTAGAATCCTGACAAGAGAAATCTAGAATCCTGACAAGAGAAGTCTAGAATCCTGACAAGAGAACTCTAGAATCCTGACAAGATAAACCTAGAATCCCGACAAGAGAAATCTAGAATCCCGACATGAGAAATCTAGAATCCCGACAAGATAAACCTAGAATCCCGACAAGAGAAATCTAGAATCCCGACATGAGAAATCTAGAATCCCGACAAGAGAAATCTAGAATCCTGACAAGAGAAACCTAGAGTCCTGACAAGAGAACTCTAGAATCCTGACAAGATAAACCTAGAATCCCGACAAGAGAAATCTAGAATCCCGACATGAGAAATCTAGAATCCCGACAAGAAAAATCTAGAATCCCGACAAGAGAAATCTAGAATCCTGACAAGAAAAATCTA
Source organism: Macrostomum hystrix (assembly GCA_950097015.1). NCBI lineage: Eukaryota > Metazoa > Platyhelminthes > Macrostomidae > Macrostomum > Macrostomum hystrix. Next base: position 1,626,578 of record CATNEN010000015.1, read on the forward strand.
GAATCCCGACAAGAGAAATCTAGAATCCTGACAAGAGAAATCTAGAATCCCGACAAGAGAAATCTAGAATCCTGACAAGAGAAATCTAGAATCCCGACAAGAGAAATCTAGAATCCTGACAAGAGAAATCTAGAATCCTGACAAGAGAAATCTAGAATCCTGACAAGAAAAATCTAGAATCCCGACAAGAGAAATCTAGAATCCTGACAAGAAAAATCTAGAATCCCGACAAGAGAAATCTAGAATCCCGACAAGAGAAATCTAGAGTCCTGACAAGAGACATCGAGAAAGCCACAAAACTCACCACCTTAATAAGTCGGCTGGCCCGGGTGTTTCCATCCGTATGGCAACTATTCCCCAAGCAGTTGTGCTGAGCGTGAGTTGACTTGGCTTTTCTTTCAGGGTGCATGCTTTTGTTAAACAAAGAACAGTTTGCTTGGCAATGCTGGACCGAAAATGATTTCGTACTGTCAGAGAGTTCCAAGTTGGTCTGTTTTAGCACAGCCTGAAAAACGCAGACTATAAAATCTCTCGCCGACCAGTTGGCAGTCCGCGCACCCGCGGACGCTCGCACCTGATTGGCTGGGGCAGGGGGGGTTCTAGTTCAGTGCCGCTATGCAATTATAGACAATGGAAACTTTTGGGGCATGAGCCGGCCAGAGAGATTTTAACTTAAGACACGACAGTGAGCCAATTGAAAGTGAAGTGATGAGACAAGGGAGAGATGAGGCAGGGGAGAGATGAGACGGGGGAGAGATGGGGCAAGGGTAGATGAGACAGGGGAGAGATGAGACATTGGAGAGATGAGACGGGAGAAATGAGACATGGGAGAGATGAGACAGGGGAAGGATGAGACAGGGTAGAGATGGGACATGGGAGAGATGGGACAGGGGTATATGAGGCAGGGGAGAGATGAGACGGGAAAGAGATGGGACAGGGGTAGATGAGACAGGGGAGAGATGGGACAGGGGAGAGATGAGACAGGGGAGAGATGAGATGAAAGTTGGTTCATCGTAAAGGGCAGAAAATTTCATATCACGAAAATCAGTGTGTGTATGTGGTAGCCCTTATGCGGTATGGGCCAGTCCCGGCACCGGGGAAGAGCGCTTCAATGAACCGGATGACGTCGGTTGGACGGGCCCAAAGGTCGCGGATGGTGTAGGACGTCGGCCTCGTCGAGCAGTCGAAGAGGTGGTGAACGGACTTATCCGCCTCACCACAGGCAGAGCACAGGGCGGAAGAATTATGGTCGAGCTTGTGCCGGTAGCTCGCTAGGAGACGGAAGTGGCCAGACCGGAGCTGCGTGGGTTGGTGCGTTGCCAGCGATTAAAGGTTTGCTCCAACGGATGGATGGCAGGCGGCGCAGTGCCGAGGAAAGGATTGTGCGAGGAGAGGACGAGGTGACGATGAATGCAGAATGAAAGTGAGGTGCTCGCGCAGGTCATCAGTCACGAGGCTGATGGGGAGATCGTAGCCGATGCGGCGAAACAGATCGGCAACCAAGGAGCGGAGGTCTTCGCGAATGTTGCGAGGCGAAGCCAGCGCCATGAGCAGCAAGTGATTCGGATGTTGAGGAACCAGACTTTCTAGCCAGAATTGACCGGAGAGAAGCTCCTTGACAGGCAGGACAGAGCATTAGCTGTGAAGGTGTTCAATTTGCGTGCAGCTGTGGCATCCGGTGATGGACCGCAACGCAGCATTTTGGGCACGATACAGGAGGCCCCAACTCGTGTTGCTTAGGAGCGGTGTCCAGACGGAGGCGCATATATCGTAACTAAGAAAGCTAGTTAATATAAATAATAATTGCAGGAGGGCTGCGGGCAATGACACAGCATTTGGTGACACTAGACCCGCAGCCTGCGAGGAGGCAATTCTGCCCATTTCGCTGACTCCCGAGCACACACGCACACGGATACTGTACGCAGGCACACGCTCACACAGGTGTGTACATCTGCCCTGACTTTCTCATCATCAGGCAGTGTACATTTCACTGTGCCTTGGAGGTTGGCCCTCTAGGGCGTAAATTGCACGACAAGCCCCCAAGCCTTCTCTACGCGGCTGCGCCCCAAATGAATGTGGCCTCACTGCGGAATCGAGCTCAGGGACCTTGGTGCGAGAGGCAAACGCGTTAAACCACTCTGCCACTCACCCCCGGCTCGCCTTAGTCTGAACACAATTTGCCTTCATAGGTAAGAGGAAACACAAGTCGTCATGGCAACTAACGCACGCAGCAGCTGGGCCAGTTCGCATTTTCCGCTCTGAACTGCCAAATCAAGCGCGGTCCTACCCTCCCTGTCTTTCAGGCTCCAGTCACAACCAGCCGACAGCAGAGTCCGACCAACTGCGGCGGCGGTTGTGGATGGTGCCTCTCTGGCTGCTGACAGAATCGGCGTGGACTCTCCCTTTCCTCTGGCATTGGACGAGGCTCCGGCTTCCAGTAGAGCGGACAGCGCCGCTGAGTTGCCGCCGATGGCTGCGAAGTAGCTCCCAGTCAGTACATAGTCACACGTGGCATCGGTGAGCTGCAGCAGGTCTTGCCACAGGGTCGCATTATTGAACTTGCTGTTCTGAGCTGCGTAAATCACAGCCATGAGTCCGTACTTGTCTGGCAGGTTGCAGTTGTCGCGGGTCACCGCTCGTCGCAGTCCCGCCGTGTCGCCCGCTTTGGCCAGACGAAACAGCTTCTCTCGCTCGTTCTCCTCCTGAAAAGTTGAGCATGTGACCTGAGCATTTGAAGCTAAATGGGCTAAACCGTGAGCCACATACCACTGCTGTGAGGCCGCTGATGAAGCCATCTGCATCCACAACCAGACGCATTTCCCTGGAGAACCAAACTTGAGGCATTGCTATTTTTCATTGTCGGTCGTGCAAGGGAATTTCAACAAAAATGTCACAGAAAATGTTTGATTACCGTTCGATTTCCCTGGCAAGTTCTACTCGTAGATAGCCGGCAAGTCGCCAAGTCCATTGCGGTTCGACCCTGCAAACCTGTCAGTTGCAGCAGCTGCAACCGCTTGCTGTTATTCTTGCCATTCTACCGCGTCTCCCTCAGCAGGTGCAGCAGGTGCTTGGCGCATCTCCAAGAGCCGTTTCTCGCAGCCTCCATTAGCGGGGTCGCGCCTGATGAGTTGCGCAGCCACTACGCATCGAACAGCAGCAGCGCCATCACTCGAAGGTGGTCTTGTCTGGCTGCTACGTGCGCGGCCGCTTTGGGGTTGGCGCCCAGTTTAAAAAAGTACAAAATGCACTTTTCGGCGCGCACAAATGTGTCACGAACGGCGGCCACCAGCATGAGAGCCGTCTGATCGTTTTGATCAGTTGCGGTCACGAGTTCGCGCGTTGCAAGCAGCTGCACTTGCTTGAAGTCCGCTTGGACGTACAGCTGTGACAGTTTGCCATATCAGAAGGGGTGGCGCCATTATCGGTTTAATATAATGCACGAAAAAATCGCACACTTTATTTACTACTGAGTTGGAGGTACGAGTAGAATAATGTGCATTTTGTTTTTTAATATAAATTCCTAAACTGGTCAAATTGTGTAGAACTGTACGATAGAGAAGAATCTAAAATCCAGCTACAATGCATCACTTATAAGCAAACTATAAATTAATCGTAAGGAGCTCTCAAAATATTCCAAGTGTTTATGCCCCGAAATTAGGAGCTCCCTATCCGACTTTTGTCTGCGAAATCACAATTCATCATGCGAAAAATGACGTACTCTAAGACCTAGAATTCCCTCCCATGATATGATCTGGCTCAGCAGTAGAAAACGAAGTCCATTTCTCTCAAAGTGTCTCTAGAGTCCACACAGTTCTATCAGGGAGACATTTTTACTAGAAATATCGGCCAAACTCACTCAAAAAACCTCACTGAAAATGGATTAATGCATATACCTAATGGTACAAGAAAGTAAAGAACTGACAGAAATATTGGCGTTGTACATAAAAACTATACCTTTTCAACTTCGGATTCGTCAAAAGTGAGTTCGAATTGTTCAGCCTATATAAAACTATAGAGCGCTCAAGGGAATGAGAAGGGTGTCTATGGTAATTTCTTTCGAGAAAGTGACTTCGAATTCGTCAAAGTAAGTGAAATTCGTCAGTGCAAAAGCAGCCTGATCAGAAAGTGTCTTCGCTTCGTCTATGGCAAGAAAGCAAAGTGCCCAGTGTAGAGAGGTTTCGTGAGTTTATGATTGAAGTCGGGACCCTTGTTGATGACGAGTTCACGGTACTTGCTGACAACGCCAGGACACATGGAGTCGTGAATTTTGGGCGTCCTGACCAAAGGCTTCAGTTTCTTCCAACTTTCTCGCCTTTCTTGAACGCCACTGAAATGGCATTTTGAACAGGCACTGGAATTTTTTGCATGAAGGCGGCCCTGAAACGGCGCATGACCGACCCTGAAGTTGTCTTTGAAGTGCGTGATCGTCAGGCGGCTGTAGCAGCAGGTGAGACACTTCAGAACTGGCGTCTTCGCATTTTGAGTCGAGAAGTGGAAGCTGCGATGGTTGCGATCACGGAGGAGAAATGCCGACAATGGCACGAATTCACACTTCGGTACGGACCGCGGTGTCTGGCACACGGAGACATCTTGGACTGACTACAGCGTGTTAACCTGTTCAAGCGACTTTAAAGCGTGATTTGATGCGTCTGTTTTCCTGTTTTGTTTGTTTAGTTGCTGTTTTACTTCACGATTGACAATATATACTGGTTGCACTGACGAATTTCACTTACTTTGACGAATTCGAAGTCACTTTCTCGAAAGAAATTACCATAGACACCCTTCTCATTCCCTTGAGCGCTCTATAGTTTTATATAGGCTGACGAATTCGAAGTCACTTTTGACGAATCCGAAGTTGAAAATGTATATTTGAAACTATAGAAATTGCCCAACTGCTCTGAGTTGACTTTGGCAGCTATTTAACGCTGCTCTAAATCAATCGTAATTGGTTGAGCACATTTGTTCATCAAACTGAAATACAAGCTAAATAGGACCAATGCTGCATGCGTTTTTACTTCTTAACCACATTAGTAGAGCAGATTGATTGTATTCTTGCTTTATAAGTCTTTTTTTCTCTACCGAATCGAATAGAATAACAAATTCACTGTGTAGCGCTGGTCTAAGCGAGTGAATAAAATGAATTGTTCGGCAGGTCTCACCCAAAGCCGAGGCCTCTGTGAGCCCCTCAGACACTTAGCCCCGCTGCGTACTCGGCATGTCTAGCAAGTGCGGCAAGAAACGGCAGCGGCACACAAAAAGAGCGCGTTAATACAATGAGTCTGAACTGAGAAGGACAATGTGCAAACGGGGGGCAGAACTGGTAGGGTCACGAGATTTCGAAAGAAGAGACTGGGGCAGAGAGCGCACACAAACAGTTCCCATGCCAACAGAGCCCTGAGCCTGTGGTACGACCTGTCTATTTTAAACACCTGGCCGAAAGCTTCAACTGCACAGAGACTGGACACAGTTTGACAGAGCACATGACTTCGCGAGATCCTCGCCCGGCTTCGGCCGTCGATGAGGATGACGTCATCGAATTCAGCGTGCGCGGCTTCCTGGGCCAGAAGCGGCAGGTGAAGCTGCCGTTGACTTCATTAGTGCAGCACATTTCCCTGCAGGTGCCGGCCCTCGAGCGAGTGCCCCCGGCTCTGCAGTCGCTGAGGCTAAACGGCTTGCTTTTGGATCCGGGAAAGACGCTAGACGAGTCCGGCCTTCGCCCAGGCGCGGAGCTTCAGCTGATGCTGCGCGTCACCGAGTGGCAGGAGGTTTTTATCCGGCATCCGCAAGGCGACCGGTGCAGCCTCTTCCTGGAGCCCAGCAACACCGTGCTGGACATCAAACAGCTCATCGAGTTCTACGATGGCATTCCAGCTCACGCGCAGACTCTGAAGGCACCGGGGAGTGATCAGCCATTGCGAGACAGCCTGACTGTAGCGAACCTCGGCCTGCTAGATGGCGACGAGCTGCGGCAAGAGTTGTCAACGCCAGAATATCGCTGCAGTCAGGAGGAGCCGCCACCGCCGCCGGCGCAGCCGCTGCCAGTGCCAGTGCCAGTGCAGCCACCGCAGAAGCGATCAGACACTCCGGGAAAAAAGCGAAAGACCGGAAATGAAAATTTGGACGACGAAACAGCGTCTGACTTTAGCGACGAACATGACTTTGGACTGCCGCTGATGTGGCCGCATGCTCCGCCAGCGAATCGACTCATTAGCATTGGCGGATTTGGTGTGCATGGCGATGATGAACACGGTGGTGGCGGAGATGGCGGTTCAGGAGGAGGGGACAGGTATCACGAGTTCTATCCGTTGCCCAGAAGTGGCGGAGGCAGCGCTTCTTCGGAGAGTGGAGATAATGATGGTCCGGGCCACGGAGGTGCTAGTTACATAGTCATTTCAGGTGGCGGTGGCGGCGGTGATAATGGTGGCGAGGGTGGTGACGGTGATGAAGGCGGCTTACTTCCTGGCAGTAAGGATGGGCCAGCGAGCGATGCTGGAGACGATTCTGGAGGAGATGGCGGTGGTGGCTTTAACGGTATAAATGACGATGAAGGTGGCGATATTCCTGGAATGGGTGACGATCAGCCCGGAGGAGATGCGGATGATAAACCGGAGGGGGGTGGTGGCGGTGGTGCCAATGGTGGCGGCGAAAATGACGATCCTTTGGCTCCAAAAGCGGCTAGTGACGACCCTAAGCCGGAGGACGAACCTCAACAAGATGATGACCGCGGCGGCGGCGGCGGCGGCGGCGGCGGCGGCGGCGGCGGCAGCGGCGGCGGAGGCAGAGTCGCTGAAGGTAGTGAGCATTCAGAGGAGCCGCAGCCAGAAGGACCAGAAGAACCGAGAGATAAAATAAATGAAGGTGGTGGTGGAGAGGGCGGAGGCGGAGGCGATGGTGGAGTTTCTCCTTTTAATCCTGCCGCCCCGGCTCGGAGCGATGACGGCGGCGGTGGCGTTGAAGACGGCGGAGGAGGCGCAGCAGATGTCGGTCCCCCAGGACCGCAGAGCAGTGGTGGCGGTGCTGGTGGTGGCGGCAATAGAGGCGATGGTACCGGTGGTAGTAATCAAAATGGTGGCGGCGGAGGTGGCCAAGCAGGCCAGGTGACATCAGGTGACCAAACTGGGGACGGTGATGCAGCTGAAGGAGCGAGCGGTGGAACTGGAGGTGGAGGAAGTGCCACAGCGCAGGATCCTACAGGAACTGGCGGAGGCGGAAGTGGAGGCGGAAGTGGAGGCGGCGCTAGTGTTGATCCAGCAGCACCGCAGCCAGACATCAGGAGTCCGGATGGAGGTGGAGGAGGTGGTGGTGGTGGACTGGCCGGAGTCGCAGGAGCCGCAGCTGCTGGTGGGCTTGCGGGCGCTGGCGGCGCTACTGCCATTGCCGTAGCTGGAGGCAGCGGAGGGCAGCAGACGCAACAGCAGCAGCAGGAACGCGATGAACGGCGCTCCAGAGATCGACGAGGATCGGATCACAGCCACCGAAGCCGGCGCAGCCGACATAGCCGTAGTTCCAGCCGCAGCCACCATGGTCACCACAGACACCATAGCCACAGCAGCTACAGCTCACACAGCCACAGCGGTCACGGAGGACACGGCGGACATGGTGGACACGGAGGACACGGCAAAAAGCACAAGAAACACGGAATTTTGAGGAAACTTTTACCAGCAGCACTCGGCGGCCTGGCTGGAGCGGGAGCAATGTATGTGGGCAGCAAGCTGCTCGGCAAGAAGAAGGAAACTGGAGCAGCGATTCAGGCAGTTCCGGCACCTGTTCAGATTGTAACGCAGCAGCAGCAGCAGGGTGGAGGTGGGACCGGTGGCAGCGGTGGAGACGGCGGAGATGCAGGAGGAGGCGCAAAGGCTGGCAAGCTGGCTAAATTTGTGCCCAAAGTTGTGCAGCGCGGCAAGAAAGGTGTCGGTGGTCTGGCCGGAGTTCTCGCAGGTGCCGCTGGTGGTGCCGGCGCCGGAATCGGTGGTAAGATGTTGTGGGACGCATACAGGCGCAGGCGAGGCGGCAAGGCAGACGGCGCGGCTGCTGCCGCGTCAACAGAGCCACGAAAGGAGACGGAGCACCGGCAAGGAGGCAAAGAGCTTGACGACAACGAGGCGCCCGCATCTTCGCCGATCGATGAGGACGAGGTGAAACCAAGGCCAGGCGGACTGAGGACTGAGTCGGAGAAAGAGGGAGAGTCAGATCATGGCGGCAAAGTGGTGGCTGGTGTGGCTGCAGGAGGCGCTGCCATTGGTGTGGCAGCAGCGGCAGCGGCAGTTGCTCCGCGCCCGGCCAAGCGGACGAAAGCTGCTGGCGCGGACATCGCATCAAAAACTGATCAAGAAGCGAAGCAAGTCGGCCAGGAGCTCCCTGATGAGGCACCGATTCCATCGGGAAGGAAACTTGTCCCGCAGCATCCGGTGCCAGCTCCACGCGGACCTAGCCCCACCCCCAGGCTGCGTAGGCATCGGGCTGAAGAACCGAACAAAGAAGCAACAGCCGAGGTTGACCAGCAGCAGGGCGGAAAGGAGAAAGAAACTGGGTCCGACAATGATACTAGGCTTCCGCCTGCTGCATTACCGAGGAGTCGAGCTGCTGCAGCCACAGACGTCAAGGGCAACAGTGGAAAAGATATCAGCGGTGGTCCTCTAGTGCCAGTAACAATTTTCATTCCGTCCGACCCACACAGACGAGGCAAAGGGCCTTTACGCCCACCAACGTACCGCAGCAAACTCGGTGAAACCGAATCTCATCTAGAAGCTACGGCACCTCCCGACTCGGAAGGCGAAGCTAGCGATGCAAAGAAGAAACCGGAACTTCTCCAGTTGGACTCCTCAGAGGATGGCGATGCGCAGCACCGAAGAGGATTTTTGCCGCTCGACGATGACGATTCGGAAGGCGGTGGTGAGGGTGGCGGCAGTAGCGTAATCAACCTAAAGAGAAAGCCACACGTTAGCCGACAAGAAAGCCCTGGATCGAGGACGAGCAGATACAGTTCCGATTCAAGCCTCTCGAGCGGCTCAGGTTACCGAAGTTCCCGACAACGAAAATATCAGGACCGATGGAGAAGATGGAAAAAGTTTTTCGAACTTGTTCCTCCAACGCTATTGTACGGTGGCCGCACGAAAATTCAGCGGCGAGAGAAGAAACAATACGTGCACCGACACGCGGGCAAGCGGTTCACGCCCGCTCTCAGACTGGGGCCACATTACGGCGGCAGACGACGGAGCAAAGCAACAAAAGCAGCTGAACGACCTGCATCCGCTGCTGTGACTGTTGAAACTGGCGAAACAGACGACATTAGAGAACAGCAGAAGGAGCCACCGCGAAGCCTTCATGACAAATCTACCGATCCTGAACCAGTGAAGGAAGAAGACTCTCTTCAGCGCCACAAGGAGGCAGTAGTTACTCCAGCCGTTACCCCACCACGCCGACCAGAACCTTCGCCATCGGTTGAGCCCTCGGCGAATGCTCTGCCAGCTTCACCGGCCAAGAGCTATATAACATCGGGAATTACGGCTCGTTCAGAAGATCGCGAGGCTGAGAAGCCGGTGGAATTCTTTTGCGATGTCTGTGGCATGCTTGGGCCGAGGCATTCTCATCCGGCTCGAGCCAGAGCGTCATCAAGAGAGGAACCATCAACTGTGCCGAAAACTACAGATGGGGACACTTTCACGGACCGAGTCGTGAAGTCGCTTCCTCTGCCAGTTCCGCACAAAATCCTGGGCAGAGACATGAAAGGGCAGCGGAGTGATGCGTTTGCCAGAACTTCTGACGTGCCCACCAACTACAGTCGGCATGGCTCTGTGCGGACTCACCTTCCAGTGAACGAAGTGGGTACCGAGACGGAGCCCAAACCTGGCGCAGAGAAGGGGCAGTCCGAGAAGGCTGAATCCCGAGATGTTCAGCCCGTAGCGAGTGGTTTCATTTCAGTGCCTTCTAAGGCTGAAGCTTCAACATCAACGGATGATTCGGTCAAGGAGAACGACACACTGAACAAAATAAAACAGCTGCCGAAGCCACCGTCGCGCAGTGACAGCATGCGCTCACTGGTTGACGAAAAGTCCACGGCAGCTGACAAGAAGACCTGGCGCAAGGTGACCGATCCGGACGATCTGCTTGCCGGAGGCTGGACTGCCCCTCTTCCGCCAGCGTCAACCAGCGACAGCAGCGCAGAGGCAGACGTTTCCGAACAGAAGCGAGCTGCTAGCTTGAAACAGATATCCGATGCTCATGTGTGCATCGAGGAATCGCCAGATAGCGACATGCGCAGCAGACAAAGATCTCTGACCACGGCGACGTCGCAGACGGAGCCTCGGCAAACTAGCTCAGACCGCTGCACACAGACAAAATCTGAAGATGTTTCCGACTCGCAGTGGCTGAAGGGCGGGGACGGAAGAGATTCCCGAGATGAAAGGCACACGTTTCCTTATTCGAAAATTTACGATCGACCAGCGAGCTTACAGACAGCATCTGACATTTTGGATAGCGAGGTGGAGACACAGGAACTACCACTGCATCTCAAGTACTTCGAGGCGCCGGAAAGTTCGGATGAACCTGCGCAACAGAAACTAGGGCAGCCGCTGAAGATCCGTGAAAACCGATTGTCAGGCATTTTGGCACGAAATAGACTCACGTCTTCAGAGTTGGACGAGGAGCTTGACGCTATCGAGGACGCTGTGGCAGAAGCTGCTCTTGAAAGCGAACTGATGGCTGAAATGCAAAGTCTGAGAAATCTGCGATCGGATCTGAGGAGGAACACTAAATCACCCGAGCTGGACAATAGTTCACAATGGGTGCTGGCTGCAGATGAGCTCGACCTGCAAACTCCATCGGATCAGTACAGCGAGCATGAGCTGCTCGTCGACTTTGACGAGACGGAGGTGATAGATCCATATTTTCCAGCAACAGCCGGAACTGCCAGGGGTCGAGTTAGCAGCGCTCCGGTGTCGAGGCGGAGCCGAAGTCTTCTGCGCGACAGAGACCCGCCTTGGCCTAGCGAAGTTGAGCGACTCGAAAAATTCCTGGTAGCTGGCAGGCGCCCGAACTCGGCAAGCAGATTTCAGAGAAAGACTCCGCCAGATGACTCAGACAGTCAGAGCTTGGTGTCCGAGCCCCTCACGCCACCGAGACAAACGAAGCAAGCGGCATCAAGTCTCGGCAGGCAGTTTCTGACAGATGATCTGGAACAGGCGGGATCTTCAAGGTTCAGTCGCATCGCGCTACCGGAAGGACACTCGACAAGTACAATACTGAGGCTGGCGGGACTCCTTTCGAATCGCGCCGAAGACTCTGATTCCGCTGCCAGTACACTGTCCAGTGTCCGCTCCATGGGTCCCCATAGGCCCGAGCGGATCACTGTCAACAGGCCGCCGGTATTGCCCAGCTTTCCAGCGGTGCCAAAGTCGTTGAAGCAGCCAATCATCACAGACCGCGAGCTCAGCGAGTGGTCCAACCGAGTCACTGGAAAGTCAGCTGACGTCAACTATGAGAAAGGCAAGCCTGCTGCAACTAAAGCAATCGTGTCGGAGGGAACCATCTGGGACCTGGAACGTCTGGCAAGGCAAGCAAAGTCAGAACTAATTAGTTCGACGGAGCGAGCGAAAGCCATGCTTAGAGCGGTGACACCGCGAGCGAAGGGTGAACAGCGAAGCCACTTAAATGGTCACAAAGCGACCCAGACAGCGCATAAAACCACAAGATCGCAGGCAACGAAAACAGACGAGCAGCCAGCATCCGGTGCTGCACCTCAGCCGAAATCCGATAGCACGTCTCAATTTGGGGATGACTCTAGGCCGGCTAGCACCAACAGCGTTCTTGGTGAACAACAGCAGCAGCAGCGAGTTCGCATCACCATTGATGTCAGTCGACTACGCGCCAAGCCATTATCTGCAACATTGGACGTTGATACGCGCGTAGAGCAGCTGCTGGCCAAGGTCGGGCGAGCCACCGGGCTGGATGAGCAGTGTCTGCGACTGAAGCACGGCAGCCGGCAGCTGAACCGCGGCCGGACATTGCGGCACTACGATCTAGGCGAGGCGTGCGTTCTGCGCCTGTGTGCGGATCAGCTAGTCAAATGTACCGTGCTGCAGAGGAACAACTTCCTGCCCGTGACAATGCCACGCCACGCGACGGTGCTGTCGCTTCGAACTAAACTGCAACGCAGCGGCAGCAGCGGCAAAGAAAAGCCTGTAAATTTTGATCAGCTACGCATTTCAATGGGCGACCGCTTGCTAGACGACAGCCGAGAATTGGCGCAGCTCGGACTGAGCAAAGATGACGTTCTGCAAGTTCTAGGGCCGAATCACTTTCCACTGCGAGTGCGCTCTACTGACAGGACCTATGATCTGTTCGCAGAGCCGAACCTACTCGTGGGGACTCTGAAGGCCCTCATACATCGGCTAGGCGGCCCGAGGCCCTATGACCAAACCGTGACTATGCGAGACCGAGTTCTCTACGATCGCTACAGTCTAGCGGACTACTCAGTGACTTCAACGACCAGCCTGGAGGTCGTCGGCACGGACCAGCCTGTCGTACAGGTTGCTCTCCGGCCAGACTGCGACATCATTGTGCGGCTGCGACAAGGACTTACAGTGCGAGATGCGGCCGTGATGGCAAAGCGATTGGCTGGTCAAATGGCCGATAAAGACATATCGATCTCCGACGCTAACGCAGCTGATGACGAAATTCCACGGTTGGCTTGGCTTCCACCGGCCCAGGACTCTGGCGATGCCGCATCCACGCCTGTGGTTCTCGAGCCGGAGACTTCCTTGCACAGCCTCAACCTTGGACTGAGCGGTGACGGTGGCAGCTTGCGACGGTTGCACGTGTTGCCCAATACGGCGGTGGATACAGAGTCAACAGTTTGCGTCTTCGTCCGAGACACGAACGGAGCCGTCAGGTTGTACACAGGCTGGCCGGCAGCGCTCAGCCTGGCCGACTTTCGCGACCATCTGGCAGCCCGACTGGGCACCAGCGGCGCCGGATTTAAGCTTCGTCCATCAGCATCGTCGGCAGCTGAACCTTCGACAGCTTTGGCCAGTCTCGCTGACGCTGGCGGCTTCGTGGTATTGCAGATGATGCCCGGCTTGACTCGCTGAGTCGGCAGAGAACTACTGAGGTAGCTGAGGTGCCTCTGAATTTGTGCTTTGGAGCATCAAAAATGTAGAGCTTACCTGACAAACCTTAGAAATTGATAAATTTTCAGGTTTTATCTTAATGATAGTGTGGCCAAAGCGCGCGGTAAATGATTTAAAGTTTTTTTATACTAGTAGAAACACGTTTTCCTTCGATTTATTAATTTACAAGTAAATATTTCTATTTTTTCAACACTTATTTTGTAAAAGTACACTCCTAAGATCGACTTTCTGTTACACTGAAATGTACTTTTAAGTGAACTTTTAACATGTCAAGTAAATATATTCTAGAGCGTTCGTAAATTGAGTTTAAACGGACCATAAGCGCTAAGGCGCAAACTGTCAAACAAATCAGGCCTTTGCATAAATCTGCAACAACAGAAAAAACTGTCCATACACGCGCATTTGAATTCTAGTAATTCGCAGCTAGCTGACATTCTAACGAATCTTTTACAAGATTTTGTATTTCTCGGCTACAACAGATAATAATAAGGTTAAAAAGTAAAAAAGCAACAACAAAAATAGCAAGACTTGAGACCAGGGACTAGGAGCACTGAGTAGGGTGATTAGTGACTGCTCAATCAATCTCACCTGATGTCAGAGGTTAAAATAATCTGCAACTGAAAAAGTGAAAAATAAACAAAAATGCAGTCCTAGCAAAACAACATCACAATGCGTTAGTTGATGCGATTTCAACTTTTCAGTCTCGCTAAAGCAGAAGCTGACAAAAAAGCGAAGCTGTATCACACTACTAAAAGTAGGCAAAAATAGTGAAAAATATTGATCTCAGTAATGCTCAGGTGTCATATCTATCTATATCTGTTTAACTGCTCAGGTGTCTTATCTATCTATATCTGTTTAACTGCTCAGGTGTCATATCTATCTATATCTGTTTAACTGCTCAGGTGTCTTATCTATCTATATCTGTTTAACTCGCTCAGGTGTCATATCTATCTATATCTGTTTAACTCGCTCAGGTGTCATATCTATCTATATCTGTTTAACTGCTCAGGTGTCATATCTATCTATATCTGTTTAACTCGCTCAGGTGTCATATCTATCTATATCTGTTTAACTCGCTCAGGTGTCATATCTATCTATATCTGTTTAACTGCTCAGGTGTCATATCTATCTATATCTGTTTAACTCGCTCAGGTGTCATATCTATCTATATCTGTTTAATTCGCTCAGGTGTCATATCTATCTATATCTGTTTAACTGCTCAGGTGTCATATCTATCTATATCTGTTTAACTGCTCAGGTGTCATATCTATCTATATCTGTTTAACTGCTCAGGTGTCATATCTATCTATATCTGTTTAATTCGCTCAGGTGTCATATCTATCTATATCTGTTTAATTCGCTCAGGTGTCATATCTATCTATATCTGTTTAATTCGCTCAGGTGTCATATCTATCTATATCTGTTTAATTCGCTCAGGTGTCATATCTATCTATATCTGTTTAACTCGCTCAGGTGTCATATCTATCTATATCTGTTTAACTGCTCAGGTGTCATATCTATCTATATCTGTTTAACTGCTCAGGTGTCATATCTATCTATATCTGTTTAATTCGCTCAGGTGTCATATCTATCTATATCTGTTTAATTCGCTCAGGTGTCATATCTATCTATATCTGTTTAATTCGCTCAGGTGTCATATCTATCTATATCTGTTTAATTCGCTCAGGTGTCATATCTATCTATATCTGTTTAACTCGCTCAGGTGTCATATCTATCTATATCTGTTTAACTCGCTCAGGTGTCATATCTATCTATATCTGTTTAATTCGCTCAGGTGTCATATCTATCTATATCTGTTTAACTCGCTCAGGTGTCATATCTATCTATATCTGTTTAACTGCTCAGGTGTCTTATCTATCTATATCTGTTTAACTGCTCAGGTGTCATATCTATCTATATCTGTTTAACTGCTCAGGTGTCTTATCTATCTATATCTGTTTAACTCGCTCAGGTGTCATATCTATCTATATCTGTTTAACTCGCTCAGGTGTCATATCTATCTATATCTGTTTAACTGCTCAGGTGTCATATCTATCTATATCTGTTTAACTCGCTCAGGTGTCATATCTATCTATATCTGTTTAACTCGCTCAGGTGTCATATCTATCTATATCTGTTTAACTGCTCCGGTGTCATATCTATCTATATCTGTTTAACTCGCTCAGGTGTCATATCTATCTATATCTGTTTAACTGCTCAGGTGTCATATATATCTATATCTGTTTAATTCGCTCAGGTGTCATATCTATCTATATCTGTTTAACTGCTCAGGTGTCATATATATCTATATCTGTTTAACTGCTCAGGTGTCATATCTATCTATATCTGTTTAACTCGCTCAGGTGTCATATCTATCTATATCTGTTTAACTCGCTCAGGTGTCATATCTATCTATATCTGTTTAACTGCGAGGCAGATTGCAAAAAAGAGGAAAAATTGAGGGTAAACTGTGAGCTCAAAAATGGAGATTGCTCAGCGCAGACTAAGCATATTAAGTCCGAGTGTAAAACCACTGGCTAGAGGGCGGAAGCTTTGGTGTCAGACTACAAAAATGTACTTTTATCGGCGTCTTCGTTCTCGTCGAAGCAGCAGTCGTTGTCATCGCCGTGACCGTGGCCGATGGGACTGCCGACTTCGCCATCGGATGCCAGGAGGCCTCGGCGCCAGAGCTTTCGCTGCTGCTCTTCGCTAGACATCTGCAGCGCCTGCGGGGTAGTCAGCGGCTGCGGCGTCTGCGGAAGCGGCGAGAGCGGCTCCTGGAAGTGGCAGCCCGGCGGACGGATTGAGCGAGACGTCGAGCCGCTCTTTTTTAAGTACCGGCGCTGGCGCGGCTGCTGCTGGGTCGGAGACGGCGACAGGAACTCCGCGCTGCCGCTGTGGTCGCTGGAGGTGTCGTCGTTACTTCCGTATCTGCCCGATTTCATCAATAGTTCACGTCAGAGAACTCAAAGGTTTTTTGGCACTAAAATTAATAAATCCATATAGTTTGACAGCGTTATATTTTTGGGATCAGAATAGGTGTTCCATCTAGGTGGACAGTGTTCTATTTTTAGCATCAGAAGGGTTTTCAATCTAGGCGGAGTGTTATATTTTTAGCATCAGAAGGGGTGTTCAATCTAGGCGGACAGTGTTCTATTTTTAGCATCAGAAGGGTGTTCAATCTAGGCGGACAGTGTTCTATTTTTAGCATCAGAATAGGTGTTCCATCTAGGCGGACAGTGTTCTATTTTTAGCATCAGAAGGGTGTTCAATCTAGGCGGACAGTGTTCTATTTTTAGCATCAGAATAGGTGTTCCATCTAGGCGGACAGTGTTCTATTTTTAGCACCTGAAAAGGTGTTCCATCTAGGCGGACAGTGTTCTATTTTTAGCACCAGAATAGGTGTTCAATCTAGGCGGACAGTGTTATATCTTTTAGAAGAATGGAACAAGTAGGTCAGCACAATATCCAGAGTCATAAATCAATATTTTAAGTAAAAACGTTAAAGGTTAGGAACTAAATAAATTTACTTCATTTAAACCACTCAAATTTCTTTCTTTCTTGCTCAGCCATCCTCAAAAGAATGCTTCCAATTGATAAGAAGCAGTAGGTCCTCGTTTGCGTGACTTAAACGCAAAGTTTTTAAAGTAATTAATCCAAAAAGCAGGTAAAAATTAACTAGTAAATGCTAGGAAGAGAAATAACAACAGTCAAAGTGCATGGCCACATGTTTATAATGCAAACGTGCAAAACTGTGGTCGTTACGGCAAATTTGGCAATGCCAAACAACAGCAAAATAGTATATGGTGCAAGGCAGTTAATATTGTGTTTGTATTTCCAATTTCACAGCTTTAGCTGTTTCTAAAACTTTGGAATGAAAATATGAAAATAGTTATGATTTCATTGCCGAGCGAAAAAAATCGAGGCTTTATAAAAAGTCAATCTCTCCGCTAAATTGAAATTGAAAGATTTCAAATAAAAATATCACACTTAGCTGCATGAAATACTACTGATAAGGTGAGGCAAGTAGTCTGTTAAGTACGCGGAACAAAACTGCGCATGCATTCGCTTGACTCTGCTATTTAGTCTATGGTCCAAAGAGGTCCCGGAAACTATCAGCTACTCATCGTTTGTAAATAGTAAGAGCTGGAAAATATAAAAAGTGCATGCACGAAGCTAGCAACACTAAAAGTGCATAGTGCTACCAGACATACAGTTAGTAAAGTGAGATGAGATGAGAAGTTAGGCAGGCTAGGATAAGTAATTAAGCACAACATCACCAAGGTTCTAGCAGGGATTAGAGCTATTTTAATCTAGTGCATAATATATTTTATCTATTTAATTCACAACTTCGGCTTTTCTAATGTACTTTCAAAGATAAATGCAGCGCGAAGATTGATTTCAAAAAATTGACTAGATTTTCTTGAACTTTATAAAAGTTCACATGGGTCGATTCCTGCTTGGTAAAAAATATTTTTTTTAATTATTATATTGAGTAATATCTAACTGATTGTACTGGATGGGATCTCAGAAATCCTAAACCCAGATTCTACTGGATGGGATCTCAGAAATCCTAAACCCAGATTCTACTGGATGGGATCTCAGAAATCCTAAACCCAGATTCTACTGGATGGGATCTCAGAATCTCAGAAATCCCAAACCCAGATTCTACTGGATGGGATCTCAGAAATCCTAAACCCAGATTCCACTGGATGGGATCTCAGAAATCCTAACGATCTAACAATGGGATCTGAAAATACCACGCCATCCTATTGTAACAAACCAAAGGGAAATTATGACGTTTCTAGGAAATACAACAACTCATAAGCGAGCAACGCTTAAATAAATCACGTAAACTTCTGAAATCCTAAAACGGAGCCTCCTCAGCTTACGCATCGAATCTGTTGACAACAGGCAACGAAGCTGCTGCTGCTGCGGCGGCGGCGGCGGCGGCGGCGGCAGACACCGCGGGGAAGCTGGTGTTGACAGGCAGCGGTAGATTAGTGCGAAACAAATGATTGACAGGCCGCTGCGAAATCGCGGCCAAACTGTCAGCCGATTCTTCGGATCCGCAGCCAACTGTCAGCAGGTCGCCCAGACTGTTGGACCGGCGACCCAGCGACCCAGACTTGGCGGCCAGGCTGCCACCGCGACGCAGCGCCACAACAGACGAGGAAGCGTCCGTGGCATCAGCGACGCCAGCGCGCGAGCCCCCCCAGTCCGGGACTTCCACGGCGTCGGACGCGGAGGCGGCCGGAGGTCGAGCGCGGAAACCGCTGGAGTTTTTGAAACAATAGGACGGTAAGATGATTCACGAACTGGAAGGCGCCGACACAGCCACCCGTAGTGGCTGATGCTGGTACCCATTTCACAGCTGAAGCATTATAAGTGCTGCTTAAAGGACAAAAATTAAATTCCCCCATGGGCTGAGATTCGAACTCCTGACGGCATATACCTGACAAAGGCCAAGCCAGCGCTGAGAGATTGTGATGAGGAGTCGCGGCTGATGTCAGATGACAAACTGTAGCTATCCGGGTGGGAGCGCTGGTGCTGATGCCGCTGCTGATGCTGCTGCTGCTGCGGACTCGGCGTGTGATACTGCTGCTGATGCTGATGCAGAGAGTTCTAAAAAATTGAATTCAAGAGTAATTATATGATACCTCCAACATTTGAGAGCAGGCTGAGAGACTCCAAAAAAACATTTAAGACGCACAAGACGTCTGAAAAACACCCCAGAAACGTTAAATACACAACAGACATCTGAAAGACATCCCTAGCTAGTAGACACATGCAAGACACCCCAGATACCCCTTGACACCAGTTAGACACCCCTAGACACCTGTTAGACACCCCTAGACACCTGTTAGACATCCCTAGACACATGAAAGACACCCCTAGACACCTGAGAACAGTCTGAGACACCCCAGAGATTCAGGTACTAACGCTGTAGATGTGCTCGAGGCTTCCGCCCGGGTTGGCCAGAGAAGCAAACGAAGCGCCCAGCCGGAAATCCGGGCAGGTGGCGTTGCCGCGCACCAGGCTGCCGCCCTCACGAGAGGCGGCCTCGGCGCGAAGCTTCTGGATGCGCCGATTCAGCTGCTGCAGCTGCAAGGTGCGAAATTTGAGCAAGTTGCGGCAATCTCAGTATCTCTCTCTTTCCTCCACTTTCCCTCCAATGGAGCCAGGCCCTCACCTGCTCCTGAGCTCTCTGACACTCGGCCACTCGGCGCTTCTTCAACTGCCAGCCGGCGAGTCTGGCCTCCTTGGCTTCGCGCAGCAGCCGCGTGTTGGCCTCCACCTTGGCCTTCTGCACCGAGGCTTCCAGCTGCAGGGCGGCCAGCTGTCAGTGGCGGCGGGGTGAAGAGTTACATTTGAAGGTCAATTTCAGGGTACACTTAAAGGTCAATTTTAGCTTACAGTATAAGGTCAGGGGGTCAGTGGCAGAGCGGTTAGCGGGCCAAGGTCTCCGAGCTCGATTCCACGGTGAGGCCACATTTATTTATATCAGCCGCGGAGAGAAGGCTTGGCGGCTTGTCGTGCAATTTACGGCCTTGAGGGCCAACCTCCAAGGCACAGTGAAATGCACACTGCCTGACGATGAGAAAGTCAGAGCAGATGTGCACAACTGTGCGAGCGTGTGCGAGCGTGTGCCTGCGTACAGTATCTGTGTGCGTGTGTGCTCAGGAGTCAGCGAAATGGGCAGAATTCCCTCCTGTGTCACCACATGATGTGCCAGTGCCCGCAGCCCTCCTGCAATTATCAATAACTTTATTATTAAGGGTACAGTTGAAGGTCAAGTTAAGGGTGCACTTAAAGGTCAAGTTACGGGTACAGTTAAAGGTCAGGTTAAGGGTGCAGTTGAAGGTCAAGTTAATGGTGCAGTTGAAGGTCAAGTTAAGGGTGCAGTTGAAGGTCAAGATTAGGTTCAGCGTACCTCCCGCGCCAAGTCCTCATCCAAGCCGCTGCTGGCATCTCCGTTCAAACCACAGCCAATTACGCCATGGTCACTGCCGCCAACAGAAGCCGTAGTCGGCCCGACGGCGACAAGAAACTGAGTCAGCTGAAACCGGTCTGCCGTGCTGCTGTTGCTGAGAGCCTGACAAAATTTCATTGTCAGATGCGCTTTGATGAGAATAAAACTAGTTTTGATTCAAATCTGCCGACACTTCTTTTAGCCTAGTCTACTGTAAGTAGAAATGTGAAATTATTAAGCGGCTAATTTAATTTCAAAACTAAATAAGAGCCGATTCACACGAACCTTCTCTTCGGCCACCAAGCGCGCCAATTCGTTCTCCTTGCCGGCTTTCTGGGCGCGCAGGTTAGTCAGCAGATGGCGCAACTCCCAGTAGCGCTTGGTAAGGGCCGCTTTGCGCTCACGTTGCTGCAGCTCCAGCTGGTAACGCTGCCGATCGTCCAGATCATCGCTAGACCGATCACCGACTGTGGACGGACCGGCAGCCAGGCGAAGGTCAGCAGCGGAGCCGGAGCATTGATGCATCAGCAGCAGCAGGGCCGCCGGGCCACGGAGAGGCAGCTGCCCGCGGCTGCGTCGAGAGGCTACAGCGGCTGCGGCTGCCGCGGCGGCGATGTCGGTGGAAGCCGAATGGCTGCTGTTCAAGCTGCCGCTGCTGCCGTGATGAAAGGGCAGCCGGTTGACACTCTGCGTACTCCGGACTGTGGGATGGGACCAGCTGCGGCTGTGGAACCAGCTTCCATCTATTCATAACCAGCTTACATCTATTCATAACCAGCTTCCATCTATTCATAACCAGCTTCCATCTATTCATAACCAGCTTCCATCTATTCATAACCAGCTTCCATCTATTCATAACCAGCTTCCATCTATTCATAACCAGCTTCCATCTATTCATAACCAGCTTCCATCTATTCATAACCAGCTTCCATCTATTCATAACCAGCTTCCATCTATTCATAACCAGCTTCCATCTATTCATAACCAGCTTTCATCTATTCAAAGTGAGTGGGGAAGATGGTGAGTGGGGAAGATTGTGAGTGGGGAAGATGGTGAGTGGGGAAGATGGTGAGTGGGGAAGATGGTGAGTGGGGAAGATGGTGAGTGGGGAAGAATGTGAGTGGGGAAGATGGTGACTGGGAAGATGGTGAGTGGGGAAGATGGTGAGTGGGAGATGGGAGATGCAGTACAATGGGAACTCACACGCGGGCAGGCGACCGCCGGATGAATTCATCCGCGGACTCGACCGGGCCTCGTCCAGTCCAGACAGCGAGGTCCGACCGACGCAGTCGCCTCCGTCGGTGACGTCGCTGAAGTTAGCATAACCGGAACAGGCGGCAGTGGCGGCTGCAGCGGTGGCGGCGGCCGAGGCGAGCTGGGCGATGGTCGGGTGGCTGAAGCTCGCAGGGTCGGCAGCCGCTGAGGCCATGGAAGGCGCCGGGGTGGTGGGACTGGCGGGTCGGGAGTGGCATCCGCAGGAGCTGCCTGCGCTAGGTGAGGCCGCCCGCAGGGGCTGATGTAACAGCCTGACCGGAGTAGCGCCTGCTGACACAGCAGCATCGGCTGATGAGGTTGAGATCTGCGGTCCGAGAGTTGGGGGCAGAGAGACGTAGATAGAGAAGTAGATAGAGAAGTAGATAGAGATGTAGGTTGAGTTAGAGAGGGAAGTATTTGAAATGGAGAAACTTATACTCAATTAATATAACTAATATTATTATACATATTAGTAGCGAGAATTAGTTGCGTACTTGAATAGGCTAGCACTGAGAGGGAGCTTCAGGATTTATTTTGTCATATTTATATCTGCTTTCTGTTCGTAAAGGCTGTGTGCCTGGAGTAAGCGAGTCCTTAAATGCGCGCTCCGCATTCTCATTATCAAGATAAGAAGCACACACACACACACACACACACACATACACACACACACACACACACGCCGAAACAAAAATGCGAATAGGCAAGCTGAGTAGATGTGCAATTCTTTGAGTAGATTGTTGCCAAATTTATGAAATTGCTGCATATTTGCCTTATAAGCTTGCCTTATCTAGCACTTCTCTATCTCACACTTCTCAGTCTCACAGTTCTCAGACTTACAGTTCTCAGACTCACTGTTCTAAGACTCACAGTTCTCAGTCTCACAGTTCGCAGTCTCACAGTTCGCAGCCTCACAGTTCTCAGACTCACAGTTCTCAGTCTCACAATTCGCAGTCTCACAGTTCTCAGTCTCACAGTTCTCAGTCTCACAGTTCTCAGACTCACAGTTCTCAGACTCACAGTTCGCAGTCTCACAGTTCGCAGCCTCACAGTTCTCAGTCTCACAATTCGCAGTCTCACAGTTCTCAGTCTCACAGTTCTCAGTCTCACAGTTCTCAGACTCACAGTTCTCAGACTCACAGTTCGCAGTCTCACAGTTCGCAGCCTCACAGTTCTCAGACTCACAGTTCTCAGTCTCACAATTCGCAGTCTCACAGTTCTCAGTCTCACAGTTCTCAGTCTCACAGTTCTCAGACTCACAGTTCTCAGACTCACAGTTCTCAGTCTCACAGTTCGCAGTCTCACAGTTCTCAGTCTCACACTTCTCAGTCTCACAGTTCTCAGTCTCACAGATCTCAGTCTCACAGTTCTCAGTCTCACAGTTCTCAGTCTCACAGTTCTCAGTCTCACAGTTCTCAGTCTCACAGTTCTCAGTCTCACAGTTCTCAGTCTCACAGTTCTCAGTCTCACAGATCTCAGTCTCACAGTTCTCAGTCTCACAGATCTCAGTCTCACAGATCTCAGTCTCACAGTTCTCAGTCTCACAGTTCTCAGTCTCACAGATCTCAGTCTCACAGTTCTCAGTCTCACAGTTCTCAGTCTCACAGTTCTCAGTCTCACAGTTCTCAGTCTCACAGTTCTCAGTCTCACAGATCTCAGTCTCACAGATCTCAGTCTCACAGATCTCAGTCTCACAGATCTCAGTCTCACAGATCTCAGTCTCACAGATCTCAGTCTCACAGATCTCAGTCTCACAGATCTCAGTCTCACAGATCTCAGTCTCACAGTTCTCAGTCTCACAGTTCTCAGTCTCACAGTTCTCAGTCTCACAGTTCTCAGTCTCACAGTTCTCAAGTTTATTATTTTCGGAATCAAATTTTTAGACTGGGCATCTGTGCAAGTACAACTCTGGTCATAAATTAACCGATAAAAGTGATCTATAAGATGTCGCAAAGCCATGAGTTCCCCCACAACGCACAGGAACTCACAGGGTCATTGCTGGCAAACTGATCCAGATTATAGTGACCTCTGCTGCTGCTGCTAAGGACCTTAAAGAATCTCTTAGAAGATTTCTGACTCTGTACCTCAGTTTGCTCACATTCCATCGCGATTCCTCTGAGCAATAATCTAAATCAAAAGGCTTCTCAAGCTCTGGAACATATTTTTTGCTTTCATTTTAAATATACGGTCCAACAGTACAGGGCTCGCTCTAACCCGACTCTTGTTGGCCAATAGTATTAGCTAAGAGAAACAGACTCAGAATGTACTTTTAGCTGCTCGTGCCTGCTCAGAAAGAAAACTAAACAAAATCATTTAAAATTCTCTTTCTTTTCTTCAATACGGATCTCTTGATTCAAAATTTTCTTACCGCTCCCAGGCTAACCGAGAATATTCTTTTGGGTGAGAGCGAAGGCACGACTAGCTGAGAAACAGAAAATTAGTAGCTCAGGTTGAGACTAGAAATATTGCCTTACGAGTAGATAAGATTGTTCTCATAGTTTGTGAGCTAAGAAAATTTAATAAACAAGCAATTCAAATTATATACTGTGCTTCATACTCGTATATTCTTCTCTACGGATCATAAATCCCGTTTTCAGTCATTAAACCAACCGCTCATAAATCTAATTTCAGTCATTCAATCAACAGCCGCTCATTAATCTAATTTCAGTCATTCACTTAACAGCCGCTCATAAATCTAATTTCAGTCATTCACTCAACAGCCGCTCACAAATCTAATTTCAGTCATTCACTCAACAGCCGCTCATAAATCTAATTTCAGTCATTCACTCAACAGCCGCTTATAAATCTAATTTCAGTCATTCAATCAACAGCCGCTCATAAATCTAATTTCAGTCATTCAATCAACAGCCGCTCATAAATCTAATTTCAGTCATTCAATCAACAGCCGCTCATAAATCTAATTTCAGTCATTCAATCAACAGCCGCTCATTAATCTAATTTCAGTCATTCACTTAACAGCCGCTCATAAATCTAATTTCAGTCATTCACTCAACAGCCGCTCACAAATCTAATTTCAGTCATTCACTCAACAGCCGCTCATAAATCTAATTTCAGTCATTCAATCAACAGCCGCTCATAAATCTAATTTCAGTCATTCAATCAACAGCCGCTCATAAATCTAATTTCAGTCATTCAATCAACAGCCGCTCATAAATCTAATTTCAGTCATTCACTCAACAGCCGCTCATAAATCTAATTTCAGTCATTCACCCAACAGCCGCTCATAAATCTAATTTCAGTCATTCAATCAACAGCCGCTCATAAATCTAATTTCAGTCATTCACTCAACAGCCGCTCATAAATCTAATTTCAGTCATTCAATCAACAACCGCTCATAAATCTAATTTCAGTCATTCACTCAACAGCCGCTCATAAATCTAATTTCAGTCATTCACCCAACAGCCGCTCATAAATCTAATTTCAGTCATTCACTCAACAGCCGCTCACAAATCTAATTTCAGTCATTCACTCAACAGCCGCTCATAAATCTAATTTCAGTCATTCACTCAACAGCCGCTCATAAATCTAATTTCAGTCATTCACTCAACAGCCGCTCATAAATCTAATTTCAGTCATTCACTCAACAGCCGCTCATAAATCTAATTTCAGTCATTCAATCAACAGCCGCTCATAAATCTAATTTCAGTCATTCAATCAACAGCCGCTCATAAATCTAATTTCAGTCATTCACTCAACAGCCGCTCATAAATATAATTTCAGTCATTCACCCAACAGCCGCTTATAAATCTAATTTCAGTCATTCAATCAACAGCCGCTCATAAATCTAATTTCAGTCATTCAATCAACAGCCGCTCATAAATCTAATTTCAGTCATTCAATCAACAGCCGCTCATAAATCTAATTTCAGTCATTCAATCAACAGCCGCTCATAAATCTAATTTCAGTCATTCACTCAACAACCGCTCATAAATCTAATTTCAGTCATTCACTCAACAGCCGCTCATAAATCTAATTTCAGTCATTCACCCAACAGCCGCTCATAAATCTAATTTCAGTCATTCAATCAACAGCCGCTCATAAGAAGTGGAAGTGGATAAAGTGAAAAATGTCAAGCCCCATACAAAAATGATAACGACATCCAAAATTTAGTTTAACCATTGTAGTTTAACAAGCATTCTGGGTCGTTTGAGAGCGGGCTCGATACAGAGTCGTTTGAAATTGTTAAAAGCACTTTCAGAAACTAATTTGACTACTTAAAGTAGATAACAAACATAAGATGACAGCCTAGATTTGATCTGAGCAGGCTGGTCAGGGCAGGCCTTACCCTGTCAAAGCTGCTTCGGTGGAGCAGGCTTGAGCCGCTGGTTCTACAACTGCAGCAGCCGCTGTCGGCGCCGCCAGCGTTCGACAACGTCGAGGAGTCGGCGGAGGTGGCGGCGCCGAACTCGAGCGTGAACCGGTGCTGCGAGACGGCGAACTCGAACAGAGCCCTAGCCGCAGCCGGGGAGTCGGCGCGCCAGAAAATCGACGTTGCGGACGTCGATGAGGCGGACGACGAATTGCCAGCAGCCGCTCGACCAGCTGACAGTCTGAGATGGCAGTTGAATGATTTTCAATCAGCTGCTGGCAACAGTAGGACTACCAAGCCATTCCACCTCCAGTTTTTATACCAATCCGCTGACAGTTATTTTTGCCGCACCCGAAGGGAGCAACGCAAGCATACGAAGCTAAAGAACACGGGCCAACTTTTTGTTGCGCATCTTCTAAAACAAGAATCAAGTCGCCAGCCCTTCATACCGTCGAGATATTCAATGGTTCTGGCCGAAGGTCAGATTTTTCACATAAGAGCTAGTGTATTTCATACCCCCATACACAAACTCACACTGCGCCTCAGTGCGGCCTTGCCAGGCCTTCCAAACTTCATCAGCACGGCACCCGCATATGCCTACATCATCTACGACTTCGGTGGTCACCTAAATTTATCTAGACGGAGCTGCTGGACCTTCAACAAGTGGCACCAGCCGAATATGGACACCCTGATGCAAATTTCTCCCATTTCGCTGATCAAGCCTTTATTTGGGGCAATTTTAACGCGTTTTCTTGAGTTTCGTGTGCTTGCGATGCTCCGTTCGGGTGCGGCACAAATAACTGTCATGGGGAAATTTATCCCCTTGGTAGTTCTAATGTTAAATTAGCTCTGTGAGATTTGTAACATAAGTATAAAAACGCGATCACGTTAGATGGATATTGTTAATAAACTATAGTTTATTAACCTGTTAGACAACCAGTTAGTATTCTTATAAAGTTTTAATTACAAATAAATATGTTAAACATATTTTCTAAATGTTATACAAATATCTTACCAGTAAAATTCCAATTCTTTTCCGTTCGAAACCTAATGAATAACAATGTTCAAAATTACTTATTTACTATATTTTAATACGTTTTAGTGGACTAAATTTACATGTTACAGTTATGTAATATAATAGCCTAACAGTAGCGTCGAAAATTCCTTCAGTTAAATCACGTATTTTAGTAGATTGTTAGTGCCAAAATCACATCCAGTGCAATATAGTACATTGGCAACTTTTGTACTCTCCAGATAAAAACAATGGCGGCGTTAGGGTGAAGCTTGGGATTATGGGATCAGTTTGGGATGATGGGATCAGTTTGGGATGATGGGATCAGTTTGGGATAATGAGATCAGTTTGGGATGATGGGATCAGTTTGGGATGATGGGATCAGTTTGGGATAATGGGATCAGTTTGGGATAATGGGATCAGTTTGGGGTAATGGGATCAGTTTGGTATGATGGGATCAGTTTGGGGTGATGGGATCAGTTTGGGATGATGGGATCAGTTTGGGATGATGGGATCAGTTAGGGATAATGGGATCAGTTTGGGATGATGGGATCAGTTTGGGATAATGGGATTAGTTTGGGATAATGGGATCAGTTTGGGATGATGGGATCAGTTTGGGATGATGGGATCAGTTTGGGATGATGGGATCAGTTTGGGATGATGGGATCAGTTTGGGATGATGGGATCAGTTAGGGATAATGGGATCAGTTTGGGATGATGGGATCAGTTTGGGGTAATGGGATCAGTTTGGTATGATGGGATCAGTTTGGGATGATGGGATCAGTTTGGGATGATGGGATCAGTTTGGGATGATGGGATGAGTTAGGGATGATGGGATCAGTTAGGGATGATGGGATCAGTTTGGGATGATGGGATCAGTTTGGGATGATGGGATCAGTTTGGGATGATGGGATCAGTTTGGGATGATGGGATCAGTTTGGGATGATGGGATCAGTTTGGGATGATGGGATCAGTTTGGGATGATGGGATCAGTTTGGGATGATGGGATCAGTTTGGGATGATGGGATCAGTTTGGGATGATGGGATCAGTTTGGGATGATGGGATCAGTTTGGGATGATGGGATCAGTTTGGGATGATGGGATGAGTTTGGGATAATGGGATCAGTTTGGGATGATGGGATCAGTTTGGGATGATGGGATCAGTTTGGGATGACGGGATCAGTTTGGGATGATGGGATCAGTTTGGAATAATGGGATCAGTGGATGTTTTCTATAATCAAGCAAATTTTCTGAGCGTGCAAAATTTAGCACTAATCAGTCACGGTCACAACTCTGCAGTGACAATAACAAGCAGCAGACAATCATTACATAACTATATCAATGTCAGTATATAGGCATGCGTGCGAAAATTTCTGGAACACGAGAACTTCAATATACGTGCAATATACGGCCACGCGCTATCGTTTGATTCGTTTACACGGTGGTGGGGTCGCTCAGAGCGTCCAGAAGTTCTTTGTCGGCGTCATCGAGGAGGCTGAGGACAATGATCGAAGGTTTCAGGACGAGAATAGAAAATTTCAGACTGAATTTTATACACATTATCTGCAGTTGCAAGATAGTCAGTTGATAGTCAGCTGATAGTCAGCTAAAAAGACTATAAAACCAAACAAGCACAGTCCACCAACCTCTGCTCATTGGTCAGCACAGTCCACCAACCTCTGCTCATTGGTCAGCACAGTCCACCAACCTCTGCTCATTGGTCAGCACAGTCCACCAACCTCTGCTCATTGGTCAGCACAGTCCACCAACCTCTGCTCATTGGTCAGCACAGTCCACCAACCTCTGCTCATTGGTCAGCACAGTCCACCAACCTCTGCTCATTGGTCAGCACAGTCCACCAACCTCTGCTCATTGGTCAGCACAGTCCACCAACCTCTGCTCATTGGTCAGCACAGTCCACCAACCTCTGCTCATTGGTCAGCACAGTCCACCAACCTCTGCTCATTGGTCAGCACAGTCCACCAACCTCTGCTCATTGGTCAGCACAGTCCACCAACCTCTGCTCATTGGTCAG
The DNA here is from genome assembly GCA_950097015.1 of Macrostomum hystrix. Lineage (NCBI taxonomy): Eukaryota > Metazoa > Platyhelminthes > Macrostomidae > Macrostomum > Macrostomum hystrix. Next base: position 1,655,309 of record CATNEN010000015.1, read on the forward strand.
CACAGTCCACCAACCTCTGCTCATTGGTCAGCACAGTCCACCAACCTCTGCTCATTGGTCAGCACAGTCCACCAACCTCTGCTCATTGGTCAGCACAGTCCACCAACCTCTGCTCATTGGGCAGCACCAGGTCCACTAACCTCTGCTCATTGGGCAGCACAGTCCACTAACCTCTGCTCATTGGGCAGCACAGTCCACTAACCTCTGCTCATTGGTCAGCACAGTCCACCAACCTCTGCTCATTGGTCAGCACAGTCCACTAACCTCTGCTCATTGGGCAGCACCAGGTCCACCACAAAGCGGCGGTCCTTGCAGTAAAGATTCTCCACGGACTGCCACGGGAAGAGCAGCTGGCAGGTCGTCAAGCAGCCGTCGCGATCCGGACCGTCCTGATGAACGCCGATGCCGCGATCGCTGAGGCACAGGGTCTGGCGACACGAATCCGCCAAGCTGCCCGCCGCGGCGGACACGCTGAAGGTGCTGCAGCCGTACTGGGGGAGTCGAGCCGAGGCGAGGTCCAAGAAGGCGCAGCTCGCGGCCGCCTGAGGGACGCCGAGCAGCTGCTGATAGCCCGACAGTGCGCGCAACTCGCTGTAAAGTAACGAAAAAAGTAACGCTAGTTTTGGCGGTTGAAATGAACAAGAGACTATATTTTAATTCTTTAAAAAGCTACAAAGAAGATCACAATGAAACTCACAGGCAGCTGGGCGTTGCTGAAGTTTCAGTTTCCGAAATGCCTGTAGAGACGGGCAGTAGACCCAGCTGGCGCAGGTGATTGACAGCCTGAGCAGCTCTGTTCAGATAAGTCATCAACAGTTAGAGAGGATGTAAAACTAACCCTTGACATGTCAGAGGAAATTAATAATATAATATATGCCACACAACAGCAAGAATTGCTTCAATTTAACAAGCAATTTGCCACATTATTACTTTTTGGCTAGAAGAAATTATAATGACAGCATGTACTGCAAATACACACACACACAATGGAACCAGACACACACAATGGAACCAGACACACACAATGGAACCAGACACACACAATGGAACCAGACACACACAATGGAACCAGACACACAAAATGGAACCAGACACACACAATGGAACCAGACACACAATGGAACCAGACACATACAATGGAACCAGACACACAATGGAACCAGACACACACAATGGAACCAGACACACACAATGGAACCGGACACACACAATGGAACCAGACACACACAATGGAACCAGACACACACAGTGGAACCAGACACACAAAATGGAACCAGACTCACACAATGGAACCAGACTCACACAATGGAACCAGACACACAATGGAACCAGACACACACAATGGAACCAGACACACACAATGGAACCGGACACACACAATGGAACCAGACACACACAATGGAACCAGACACACACAATGGAACCAGACACACACAATGGAACCAGACACACACAATGGAACCAGACACACACAATGGAACCAGACACACAAAATGGAACCAGACTCACACAATGGAACCAGACTCACACAATGGAACCAGACACACAATGGAACCAGACACACACAATGGAACCAGACACACAAACAATGGAACCAGACACACACAATGGAACCAGACACACACAATGGAACCAGACTCACACAATGGAACCAGACACACACAATGGAACCAGACACACACAATGGAACCAGACACACACAATGGAACCAGACTCACACAATGGAACCAGACTCACACAATGGAACCAGACACACACAATGGAACCAGACACACACAATGGAACCAGACACACAAAATGGAACCAGACACACACAATGGAACCAGACACACAATGGAACCAGACACACACAATGGAACCAGACACACACAATGGAACCAGACTCACACAATGGAACCAGACACACACAATGGAACCAGACACACACAATGGAACCAGACTCACACAATGGAACCAGACTCACACAATGGAACCAGACACACACAATGGAACCAGACACACACAATGGAACCAGACACACAAAATGGAACCAGACACAAAATGGTACCAGACACACACAATGGAACCAGACTCACACAATGGAACCAGACACACACAATGGAACCAGACACACACAATGGAACCAGACACACACAATGGAACCAGACTCACACAATGGAACCAGACTCACACAATGGAACCAGACACACACAATGGAACCAGACACACACAATGGAACCAGACACACAAAATGGAACCAGACACACACAATGGAACCAGACTCACACAATGGAACCAGACACACACAATGGAACCAGACACACACAATGTAACCAGACTCACACAATGGAACCAGACACACACAATGGAACCAGACACATACAATGGAACCAGACACAAAATGGTACCAGACACACACAATGGAACCAGACACAAAATGGTACCAGACACATACAATGGAACCAGACTCACACAATGGAACCAGACACACAATGGAACCAGACACACAATGGAACCAGACACATACAATGGAACCAGACACACAATGGAACCAGACACACACAATGGAACCAGACACACACAATGGAACCAGACACACACAATGGAACCAGACACACACAATGGAACCAGACACACACAATGGAACCAGACACACACAATGGAACCAGACACACACAATGGAACCAGACACACAAAATGTAACCAGACTCACACAATGGAACCAGACACACACAATGGAACCAGACACATACAATGGAACCAGACACAAAATGGTACCAGACACACACAATGGAACCAGACACAAAATGGTACCAGACACACACAATGGAACCAGACACAAAATGGTACCAGACACATACAATGGAACCAGACACACACAATGGAACCAGACACAAAATGGTACCAGACACATACAATGGAACCAGACACAAAATGGTACCAGACACACACAATGGAACCAGACACAAAATGGAACCAGACTCACACAATGGAACCAGACACACACAATGGAACCAGACACATACAATGGAACCAGACACATGCAATGGAACCAGACACACGTACAATGGAACCAGACACACACAATGGAACCAGACACATACAATGGAACCAGACACATGCAATGGAACCAGACACACGTACAATGGAACCAGACACACACAATGGAACCAGACACACACAATGGAACCAGACACACAAAATGGAACCAGACTCACACAATGGTACCAGACACACACAATGGAACCAGACACACACAATGGAACCAGACTCACACAATGGAACCAGACACACACAATGGAACCAGACTCACACAATGGAACCAGACACACACAATGGAACCAGACACATACAATGGAACCAGACACACACAATGGAACCAGACACACACAATGGAACCAGACACACACAATGGAACCAGACTCACACAATGGAACCAGACACACACAATGGAACCAGACACACACAATGGAACCAGACTCACACAATGGAACCAGACACACACAATGGAACCAGACTCACACAATGGAACCAGACACACACAATGGAACCAGACACACACAATGGAACCAGACACACAAAATGGAACCAGACACACACAATGGAACCAGACTCACACAATGGAACCAGACACACACAATGGAACCAGACTCACACAATGGAACCAGACACACACAATGGAACCAGACACACACAATGGAACCAGACACACACAATGGAACCAGACACACACAATGGAACCAGACTCACACAATGGAACCAGACACACACAATGGAACCAGACACACACAATGGAACCAGACTCACACAATGGAACCAGACTCACACAATGGAACCAGACACATACAATGGAACCAGACACACAAACAATGGAACCAGACACACACAATGGAACCAGACACACACAATGGAACCAGACACACACAATGTAACCAGACTCACACAATGGAACCAGACACACACAATGGAACCAGACACATACAATTGAACCAGACACAAAATGGTACCAGACACACACAATGGAACCAGACACATACAATGGAACCAGACACATACAATGGAACCAGACACAAAATGGTACCAGACACACACAATGGAACCAGACACACACAATGGAACCAGACACATACAATGGAACCAGACACAAAATGGTACCAGACACACACAATGGAACCAGACACAAAATGGTACCAGACACACACAATGGAACCAGACACACACAATGGAACCAGACACATACAATGGAACCAGACACATGCAATGGAACCAGACACAAACAGTGGAACCAGACACACAAAATGGAACCAGACTCACACAATGGAACCAGACACATACAATGGAACCAGACACACAAACAATGGAACCAGACACACACAATGGAACCAGACACACACAATGGAACCAGACACACACAATGTAACCAGACTCACACAATGGAACCAGACACACACAATGGAACCAGACACATACAATGGAACCAGACACAAAATGGTACCAGACACACACAATGGAACCAGACACATACAATGGAACCAGACACAAAATGGTACCAGACACACACAATGGAACCAGACACAAAATGGTACCAGACACATACAATGGAACCAGACACACACAATGGAACCAGACACATACAATGGAACCAGACACATGCAATGGAACCAGACACACGTACAATGGAACCAGACACACACAATGGAACCAGACACACACAATGGAACCAGACACACAAAATGGAACCAGACTCACACAATGGAACCAGACTCACACAATGGAACCAGACACACACAATGGAACCAGACACATACAATGGAACCAGACACAAAATGGTACCAGACACACACAATGGAACCAGACACATCCAATGGAACCAGACACAAAATTGTACCAGACACACACAATGGAACCAGACACATGCAATGGAACCAGACACACACAATGGAACCAGACACAGGTACTCAAACCCACCCCACAGTCTCCAAGTCGCCCAGTTCAGCCTGCAGGGCTATAGCGGCAAGTGCAGCTGCATCGTTTGCTGCCTCTCTTTGACACTGATCGCAGCGCCTGTTGAAGTCTTGCTGCTGCTGCTGCTGCTGCTGCTGCTGCTGCTGCTGCTGCTGTCGCTGCCGCCGCCGCTGCAGGCACTCCAGCATGAGCTGACGTCGCCAAGCAGAGTCGTCACTGTCGCGGTGTCTGCCAGCCGGCGGCAAGTGCTTCACTCGCAGCGCCAGAGAGCAGCTGCGTCGAACCTCCTCGTTGTCCAGGACGCGCGCGCCGGCCGCCGGAGACAGCCATGCTGTCGGATCGTCCGGCGCCGCGTCGGCCAGGCGAAGGGCGAGGCCGCGTCGGTCGCGGAGGCCCAGACGAGAGACGGCAAGGTCGAGCAGCTCGGAGACCTGCAGCTTTGGCTGCGTGGAGGAGTGGGAAATGGGAGGGAGAGAATAATGGGGTGGATAATTGGGGAGAGAGTGGGGTGGATAATGGGGAGAGTGGGATGGATAATGGGGAGAGAGTGGGGTGGATAATGGGGAGACTGGGGTGGATAATGGGGAGAGTAAGGTGGATAATGGGGAGAGAGTGGGTGGATATTGGGGAGAGAGTGGGTGGATAATGGTGAGAGAGTGGTGGATAATAGGGAGAGAGTGGGTGGATAATTGGGGAGAGTGAGGTAGATAATGGGGAGAGTGAGGTGGATAATGGGGAGAGTGAGGTGGATAATCGGGAGAGTGAGGTGGATAATTGGGTAGAGAATGGGTCGATGATGGGGAGGGAATGAGGAGGATAATAGGGAGACAATTGGGTTGCATAATGAGGAGGGACAAGTATTCAAATTTCTCAGTCAGCTAATTCAGGCACCTAGATTTCACAGCTGGGTGAACTGAAGCAACACAGAGCTATGTGCAGAGCTACAAGTTTATGAAGTCAGGAGTTAAGGCCTAAGACTGGGCTTGAATCCTGAGCAGTAAGCAATCAGAAATTGCCTCAAGCAAAGCAGAATTTTTTACCTGTCCAGGAATGCATATTTCAGATGTCTTAATTATGGGTTCACAGCTTTAATCTGCTAAATATAGATTGTTTTTAGGAAAAAAAAAATAATAATTTTTTTTTCATAATGGTACTTACTGTGACAAATATTGGCAATTTTTCATTGTCAAGAAAAGTTATTTCAAACTTTTTTCTTTCAGCATTAGTGTACATTGCCGCTGCTGTTTCTGATGTTGAATAATGATGCTTTTCTTTGCAACACTAAATAATAAGTGTCTCTTTCTGAGAATCAAATTCACTTTTCCATAGCTGTTAAGCTTCTGAAATAAATTGAATGTTCTAATGCTATACCACTTTTGTCTATAAAACTTTTAGTTTATAAAAGAATAACTTTGGAATAAAAACTTTCTGCACATACATTCAATGATTAAAGGATTGACAGGAAATCAATTGCTTATTGGTGCCACATAGGGCCTAATGATGATTTGCTCAAATTTAATAAATAATCTTGCTATAGGAACTTCAAACTTCATTCACTGTCTTTATGACCCACTAGAAGACAGTGAGTCATTGAACCATTGTCTTTTGAGTTTTGTAGCTTACCTACAAGAGCTTTGTAAGAAATTATATGCAAATTAATTGGGACTTCTTGAACTTGAATACTTCAAAATTTTAGTTTCCAGTTTCCAGTAGGTAGGTTCATAAATCTGGTTCTAAAATTGTTTTTATAGTGTGATGAGTTATAAAAAATACAATTTTGATCGATATTTAACCACTTTCTATGGAACTTTCTATGGTTTCAGTAACAGGAAATAAGAGTTTTAGAAGCAAGTTTTTGGTTAGGTATTTTATTTGTGGGAAAATGGCCAATAAATAGGATTAAACTTTATTGAAGAGTCAAGAGGACCTATTAAATATTACTTATGATTATTATAGGATGGGCCTAACCTCTAAAGGCTTTTGTAGGTACCTCAATAACACAGGAAACACACTAAGTGGCTGGGACATGGTGACTAAAGAAGGGTTTGTGTCGTCTTTATGTGTAAATAAGAAACTTCAAAAGTTAAATCAAAAGGCATGGGGACCTATGGAAGATTAATCCTATTTATTGAGATAGGGCCCATGGCCATGTAACATTTATTAGAAATTATTTCCAGCAAAAAATATTAATTTGTTTAACTACACATAAAATTTGTCTTAATGCATGGTCTATTTCTTTGGCTGTTCTTTGACATTCGCACTGGAAATAAAAATTTTAATGAAGTTGCAGAGATGAGGTAGAAAGGGAATTTTTAGCATAAATTATACACTAGAAAAAGGCTGATGAGAATCTTAAGGATTTTTAACATAACAATGTTCATTTCCGCCAATAGGTAAAATGTTTAATTGGCTACTTTAAGCAATCGTTAGAGTACGAAATCATCCCAATTTGTGCGATGTGACCGGAAGCTCTATGTACTCTGCGATCGATAATTTCTAGTTTTAGTTAGCATTTTTGCGCGAGCCTATTGTAAGGCCAGGCATAAATTATTCCGGGTCAAAATTAATCTTCTGTTCGCCCACCCCCAGCCCGCCCTTATCTATCTGTCTGGCTGAGGGCTCGGGACCACCGCGCTCCTTCCCTCCTTTCTCCGCTCGCTCTCCATTCCGCCGTATCCCACTTCCGCCGTAGTTAGTTTGCCAGGGTCAGTTAGTGCTGTCCTGTTTACCGTACAGCATTTTTAAGTGTCCAGAACCCATCGTGCCACGCCACCTATAGCCTTCTAGTCTCAGAAGTACACCGCCATACCATCCCGCCACGCCTTAGCCACCGGTATCTCAGCCTCTGTTATCCTCACTTTATCCTGTTTACTTTATCCTCTCAATTTGTCCACCATCCTGCGCCAGCGGCGACTTCGACTAGCGGGCCACGTTATTCGGGCCGAGAGCTACTGCCGCCAGCCCGCTCAGGACATCCTGCTGCTCACCCTGCAGGGCCCGTTCAGGCGCGGCCAGGCTCGGACCCGCCGCTACGTCGACTGCCTGCTAAGCGACGCCGGGGCGCCCGACACTGCCACCGGCGCGGACCACGTTCTGACGCTGCCTCCCTGACTTTTAGGGCTAGCTTCTTTTGTTGTTGCTGTTTTTGTCACTTTATAATTGTTGCGCGCCGCAGTGCCAGAAGGGATTCAACCCTATCCTTTTGTTACCTACGCTAGTAACGCGCGAGCCTGTCTGTATACCTATATCCGTTAACGTCGCCAATAATACTATTCGTCATCGCCCACTATTGCTGTCATTGTCTGAGTGCTACCGCTACACATATCTTCGCCGTGTTTGTCGTTAATTTTTCACCTGCGTCCACACCAAGCGCGTCACAGTCCCGTTGCTGCGTTGAAGATGTACCTGAAGTGCCTAAACGACCTCACATCGAGTCGCTTTTCCCGAAGCCATGTAACGTTTCGAATGGTACATCAGATAAGCGCTGGTACTGTCTCCCGTACGGTTGGCAAGAATGCGATCGATCAAATCATGAGTCAACTGTCGAATATTCTCGATCTCTCTAAGCGTTTCACGAATCATTGTATTCGCGTTACCCACGTTTCGATTTTGAAAGAGCACTGATTTTCAAATTCAGCAGCACGGAACACAAGAACCCGGAGATTCATGGCCCGATGGACTATCTTACCAGAAGTCTGATAGTTTCGATAATGAACTGCTAATAAGACAAACTTTTACTAACTGCTTGTTTATTTCATGCTTGTGAGAAAAAACTGCTGTCGCTGTTTGAATGCATATGTTTCTATGTTTAATCCATTTGTCATTTAAAATAAAATAACATTTACCATACAAAAAATTCAGTTCTCATTGACGCTCTGAAAAGTCATCGCAATGCCCACAAAAGTTAATGAAAATAGCTAGATAATTATTTAAACGGGCGGGCTTGCATTAAAGAATAAATCCAACATCCTCTTCAATTGCATGGTAAACATATTTCATACTCTGAATGTCTTTCCACTGCCAGATGTTCATACAAAAATTCATCTGAAGTGACTCGGAATTGACTCATGATGATAAAACTTTATCTGACTACACGTCCAGTGAGTATTAAAGTCATTTGAATAGTCCATTTTTTCACCCAGGAAAAAAATGAAATACAATTTAGAATCTCGTCGGGACTCTAAATTCTCGTGTTTTTTGGGGATTTGCATAAGTCATTTTGGAACTAGTCTTGCACCCTTATATGTCTTATGTCTTGTGACCCTCGGAAAGTACCCTCTAGGCAAATTTAAAACCACTTCCCTTTTAATGCTACCTCTTATCTTCTCATAGATTGCAGGAGATCCACACTGTCTGGATTTGGAGCAAGTGGTTGAATCTCTGGGAGTGTTTCCCTTTCAGTTGCAGTATCCTTTATCTTTTTAGCCGCAGTAACAACACTGCCAACTGATTTTGCTGCATTCTTAATAGTGTCTTTGTTCTCACCATAGACACTAAAATAACTTATTATTATTATTATTATTAATCGTTATTTTAGTATCGTATATGGTTCTCATTAATAACCTTAACGATCCTAGCTCTCCGTGCAATTATATTAGCAAGACAATTAATTACCTGAGCGTTCTTTCCTAAGACAGTGGCCTGCTGGGAAATGTCCAGATCCCCGCTTAATTAGATTAATTTCTCTTTGTCACAGTACTTGTCAACGTCTTTTTCGAAAATAATTGGCAATTTTTATTAAGGAAAATTTTTTTTGTTAAACGTGACAGTAAAAGTTCTATTGCTCTCTTGTCAATGTACTTCTTTTCTAACATTTTATCCAGGATATGAACAATTTCTTTCCTATTCTCATCCTTCATGCCTGTCTTTGATGCTCCAGACACTCGCTTAATGATGTTTGGGGTGTTATGATTCATGTTTCATATTTTGCAGGCACTATACTTGGGTTATGTTTGCATGCCTGCAGGGGGATTGAAATGATTGGTCTGAAGATTGATCTGTGATGAAGGTGAATAGTTTTGTGGTGTCGGTCGCTTCATTCGCTCCGCTGTGAAGTTGGGACATTCCACTGGATCTCGTGTCGCCGAGGAGGCTGTCGACAGCCGCCTTCGCGTCCCCGACCTGCAGCACCTGATGATCGACCGTCGGTGGTGGTCCGATCCGCAGGATTTCCATTTGAGTGGCCGTCTGCCGATGATGGTGATGCCTCTGCCTTCGACAACGTGAAACGAGGCGACCGCCCGTCGGCCGAATAAGCGGATGGACATCGCCGCCTTGCCGATGAGTTGCATAGGCCGGTCCGAGCCGTACGCGAACAACCTGTCAGAGGCTGCTTGCAGACTCTCATACGTTGCGCGGTTAATCACATTGCGAGCCGCCCCGCTGTCGATCAGCACTGACAGTCTGGTGCCGTTGATCTCAGCTACTGTGTGGGCCGATTGCTCCTCCTGATCGACCTTGAATTTGCCGGTGGCTGGGTCGTCCACCCTCTCGTAGCTGGTCTCACCTTGCAGCATCGCGACAGCATTCGAATTGCTTTGGGGCGCCTCCTGCCTGGACCTGCAAGCTCGGGCAAAGTGGCCTGGCTTTCCGCACTTTCTGCAGCTCTTGCCTTGCGCCGCGGCGCACGTGGAGTGCCCTGGCCTGCCGCACCGATTGCAGCGCACCTGCGGCCCTGGTGGCTGTTCGGCTCTCCGGATGGCTGCGAGTTGCTGCTGCGGCTCACCTGGCCTGTAATGTGTCAGAGTGGGGATGAGTGGAAGAGTTGTCAAGCGTTGCCTCTCGCACCAAGGCCTCTCGATTTCGCGGCAAGGCACATTAATTTGGGGCGCAGCCGCGGATAGAAGGTTTTGGGGGCGTAAATTGCATTGTAGTGTAATTTACATCCTTGAGTGCCGACCTCCAAGGCACAGTGAAATGTACCCTGCCTGACGATGAGAAGGTCAGGGCAGAGGTATTTTCCTGTGAGAACGTATGCCTGCGTACAGCATCTGCGTGCGTGTGTGCTCAGGAGTCGGCGAAATGGGCAGAATCGCCTCCTCGCTGGCTGCGGGTCTGCTGTCACCAAATGATGTGCCATTGCCCGCGGCCCTCCTGCAAACATGTTGTTTAAAGAGCGGCGAGAGCTTGGATATTGACTGGCTGCATGTCCCACCCATTAGAGCTGCCGAAGACCGCGTACAGCGTTTCAGCCCCCAGAACCTGCCGTCTATTGCCAGCACGATCGCCATAGTCCCGAGGAGAGGTCCCCCCGGCGTGGCCCACATTGTGCCGATCCTGAGGAAAGGCAAGACATCCGATGAGATTGGCTCCTTCTGGTCGATTGCCCTGACCTACAGCCTGGCTAAGCTAGCCGAGCGTTTGGTTCAAGCGCGGGACTCTACGGGTGGGCCGAGTCCCGGCACCTGCTGCACCCCACTCAGACCGGTTGACGCGCAGCAGCAGATTGCCCGGCTTACTCAGCTCATCAGTGACGGCCACCAGTAGCCACCCGTCGGATGGACGATTGACGTCTTGTTTGAGTTCTGTAGACCGTCTAGTATCAGGGCCTGTTGCACAAGCTGCACGCCGCCTGGATCTGGCCGCGGGCGTTCGCTGGCAAACAAGCCTCTTGGCTGACCGACGAGCTGCTGTCAAGGTGCATGGCGCACTGAGCAGCTGGCGGCTCTTTCGCGAGGTCCTGCCGCAGTCACGTTTTCGCCCCACTCCTCTTCGCGCTGTACATCAACGACCGACCCGGCTGCTGTCAGAGTACGTGTATGCTTGACGCAGACGATCTCGCCGTCGCGGTGCAAGACTTGACTGCGGAGGAGGCCGAGGCGAAAGCGCAGCGGGCAATTGATGCGGTCACCACCTGGGTGAATGTGCACGGCCCCCCTGTTCACCATCATCGTCAGCTTCACCTTTGGCTTATTAATATGCCTTTCGCGATAGAACGGCAGCGCGCTGTCTCGGCAGCATCCTGGATCGGCTGCGTAGCTTTATCAGCACGCTGCCAACGTTGTCGGCTGCTGCCGATCACTGAAATCGAGGTTTCCAGGCCGCCATCGGCGTCAATATTGCACCTGCCTGCCGTTTTTGTTTCGAGAGTGAGGAGAAAGCCTCTCACCTGTTTATTAACTACCCGGCCCTGTCTCTTCACCACTGCTGCTTCCAGGTACTCACAGTGACCTCGCACGGAGCCCGCGGCTGTGTTTTCTGAGCATTTCGTTGTGCTGAGTTTCCTCAAAGAAGTGAGCGTCCTCTAGCGTGACAGCCTCAGCAGATCTCGGATATCTCCTGCTTTTTCCTGTGGCAAACAGAGCGGTTGGGCGCTGGCCAGACATCCGTACTGAGCAGAGAAAGCTTGGGCGAAGCGAGGCAGCTCGCTCAGCTGCGCAGCGGGCTGTCTCCCCTCCTAGCCGGCTGCATGGCCCGCACACACACACACGCACACACACACAAACATTTTCAAAGTCCTTCAGGAAGAGCACAATGTCTTTAAATGCTTCTAGTTCTATAAATAGAACCATAGGCCTACGCGTTCTTATATTTCAAAACAAAATTGCTTCACTTTAACTTAGTCTTTCGTCGCTTCTTTCACTGAGAATTGCCCGAGTTGGAGCACAATTAATTTCTGGAATTCAGGAGCCAAAAAGAAAGCAAGCTAAAGCCATTTTACTTTGTGATTATTGATTGATTTTATACCTCTTTTTAGAAGCAAGAGGCAGGAAAATGTTTTGAGTCAGTTTTTCTGTAGAGTCAGAGAAACGGGCAAAATGTGGAAAGTGGTGTTTTTTTTGCTGAGAAACTTGCCTGCGAAAGAATTTTATTTTCGACGAGTCGCATTTATTTCAATTTGTTTTTAAAGCAGTGAAAAGCTTCAGAGCTGGGAATCAAAATAGAAAGAAAGCACTGCAGAGGTGATTTAAGAAAATGAATTTCCAGCAGCTTGTTTTTCGGTTGCTTCTTTTGCTTCCGTTGTTACACGACGATGTTGCTTCTGGCACCCGGATCTGCAAATCTTTGCTTATATTCGGCGACGGCTATGAGACCCACAGAAATGTTAGTCGCTTGCAGGCGGAGTTGACGGCTTATGTCGCTGGCTGCCAGCATGTTTTCGGCGACGTGACATTGAGCTATATAGGTACAAACCAATCAACGAACGAACCGCTGGACGATGAAATTCGAGGCATGCAAACAGACTTTCTTGACTCCATTGTGGAGATCAGAGGAAAAATATGGATCGAGTACGTCAACCTTGAGCGCGTCACCTTCCGCAACTTGCGCACCATTCGAAGTCACGCTTTTGAAAAGTTTAAATGGTACACATTTGGAATATTCGAATCGCCGAAAATTAGTAAGCTGGAATTGCCCAAGTTGACTGCTATCACATGGAGAAATGTTGGTCTAGTTGGTGTGAAAATGCAGTATAGCTTGTACTGCTACCTGTCCTACAGTATCAACTGGACAAGCCTGTTTCAAGAACCAAACCAGCACTTTTTTGATAGAGTGTTTTCTGTTACTACTGAAGAAGGCCAAGTTCTTCAGAGAAGCTTGAACTCGGGTGTGATTGATAGGCATACCTGCAGTCGTCAGATTTCCTGTCACGCTAATTGTACTCAAACTCCTATTTATGGCCAAAAATGCTGGTCCGACGATGTTGATGGCTGCCAAAGTAATCATCTGTGTCGTAAGAGCAAGTGTAACTCTAAGAACCTATGCTTCCATAACCCGAGCACTGGCCAAGAAGACTGCTGCCACGACGACTGCCTTGGCGGTTGTTCAAACCGGCTCAACGAGTGCTTCGCCTGTCGGAGTGGAGTATTGTTCAATGGTGTCTGTAGAGAATCCTGTCCGTCGAATACTAGTACCGCTAGTGGAAATGGCACTGGCGTGACTGTTTGGCGACAGATCGGCAACATCTGCGTAGAGAAGTGCTCACTGCCCTTTGTTGTTAGCTCTGACGGCAGGCGCTGTTTAATCGAGTGTCCGTCAGCAGAAGTCCCTATCAAAGGAGTTTGCACAAAGTGTATTGACAAAATTAGCTCTAGGCCCTGCAAATCGTGCAATGTCTCCGATTTAATGTCAGATAATTTAGCATACTTATTGAGGACTGAGCAGTGTTCGATTTGGAGGGCCCATTCTACTCTCTACTTTACTCTACGCGTGTATGCTGGTCAATTAAATAGCTTAGATAGCCTTAGAGCATTTGAGAATTTAGAGTACTTTTACGGCAATTTATTAATTTTGACATCTAAATACCTACCAGACTACTTCCGATCACTACGTAATATCAAACACGTCACAAAAACCCTTATTATTTCCTCGCTTAAGACGAGATACCTCGGACTAGCTAGCTTGGAATATACTCGTGACCTTCAGCTTAGGAATATTAGTGGTCTTTGCAGAGCCTGGTATCCAAGCAATCGAATCCGAGAAATCCAGGAAGTCACTAAAGAATTTCAAATTACAATACTAAACCTGAGCTTTGATGACAGCAGCGAGATTTGCCGGAACGCTACCTGCGATGCTCAGTGCCAGGACGAATGCTGGGGACCCGGCCCAGACATGTGCGTGGCGTGTCGGAACTTCAAAGTGAACGGCCGCTGCTATGCCACCTGTGCGGAGTCTGGCAGGATTGAAGTAAATGGGAATTGTGAACTGCGCCACAGCTAATCAGCTAATGTGATGAAGGCTGCGATGAACGGTCCAGGGCGTGATCAGTGTGTGAACTGAGAAGTTTCGTTAAGAACAAATCAGTGCTTCATTGTAATGAGACTAAATTTGAGTTAATCAAAGTGTACCAAGATCCATATGATGCTTCTAAGATGAAATTTTGGAACAAGTTGTTTGTCTTCAATTAGTCGGTTAGCACATGCAGTGGCACACCATCAAGGCAAGCCATTGTGGCCATATTTGGTCCCCTGAGTTTGATTTCGCCTTTTATTGAAGCCAGTTAGGAAAATACCTTCAGCACTTGAGTGCTCATTGTTTTTTCTATACCTAAATAAAATAGCAAATTGACTTGTACTTTAAAATCAAATACTACTACTTACAGTAGTATTTGTCCTACTGTCACCAAATGATGCGCCATTTCCCACAGCCCTCCTGCGAAATAAAAATGGCCTTCATTTGACTGCCATCAATTCGCTAAAAACAGTCTTAAACAGCATCTTAATAAGAAATTACACTTTTTCATACCTATCAATCAAGCGGCTTAACTTTACACATATCTTTCTGGATTGTGTAGAAATGGATGAATTAAAGGGCTAAATTGTACAGTTCTCGCGAAGCGGGGGCAGAATAGCTAGTCTATTATACTAAAAATGAAAAGTGTCCATATAAAGATATATATTTCAATTAACTCAATGCAAAAAGTACTAATGTCGTTTTTCTAGCGAACGTGTTGTCCGATTTTTGAGATTTTTTCACTAAAAGATTTGCCTACCTAACGAGGTGGTACACGTTTATTATCTAAGCATTTGCTTTATTCTTGTGGCAATAAATATTCTAAAAAGCAGTTTTTTCTGCTATACTTTTAAGGTCTTTTTTTCTTTCGAATAGGGGCTGACACTGTCAGTTTTATTTGATTGGGCTCGATAATGCCAATTGAATTGGATTGCGGCACCTGTTTTTGTGAAGAAAAAAATTATCTAGGGTGCAGCATGAATTAATGACGAAAAAGCATGATATTTCGAGGGAAAAGCATGAATTTTCTAGGGGGAAGCATGAATTATCAAGGTGGAAGCCTGAATAATCAAGGGAAAACCATGAACTGTCGATCGGAAAGCAAGAATTATCGATGGGAAGCAGGAATTATCGGAAGGAAAAGCGTGAAATATCGAGGGGAAGAATAAGCTATCAAAAGAAAGCGCGACAAATTGAAGGGGAAGCATGAATTCACGAGAGAAAAGCATGAACTATCGAGGGATAGCATCAAAAATCGTAGAGGGAGTATGACATATCGATGGGAATGTTAAAATACATGTAATTGTTAGCTTTATCTATAGGCTAGTTGTTCTAATTATAACCAAGTGGTTTTCCTTCTAGAACAATGATTCAGAGATTTCCCAATCAGTTACAGTATACCTCTGTTGTCTATGACATAAACTGCCTATATTTTGTTGTCCAAGCTATGTTAACACTATCGCTCCTTATACCCCCTTTTTAAATACACTGCTAACACTGGAGAATCACAGTAGATTATAACAGGGAAACATGACATATTTAGGGAGTAGAATGAATAATCGAGGAAGGAGCATGAATTATTGACGGAAGATTAAATTTACGAGGGGAAGAATAAATTTTCGAGGGAATGCATGTATTATCGATATGATATATGATATATCGAGGGGATAGCATAAATTATGCAGGGGGAGCAAGAATTATAAAGGAGAAAGCCTGAACTATTTAGGGGAATGCATCGATTATCGATGAAAAGCATAAATATTGAGCGAAGCATCAATTCTAAAAAGAAAATCGCGTGAAATATTGAGGGGAAGAATAATTTATCGAGGGAAAGCATGAATTATCGAGGGGGAAGCATTAAATATCAACGAGGTAGCACGAATTATTGAAGAAAAACATCAATTATCGAGGGGGTACTGTAGTGTCAGCTTGTTTGTACTTCTATCTCCCCGTGTTATTTTTCAGTGCTTAATTATCTATTTTTAGACGCGTGTGTTTTTTGCTAAGAGTCACCCACGCCAAGCCGGGCCGGACCAGCTGGGGGAACGGACGCCCACCACCCCGCGAGCGCTACCCCTGGGCTACGGTCCCGGCCAATCAGCGAGCGACCTGGCCTCACTACCTGTCTACCCTCGGCAAGAAGCGACCCCGGGGCTCAGAACGGCGGTCGCAAGTCTACTGTGATTTGTCACCTTGGCTCAAGCTACAGCCAGGCATCCACCTCGCCGATCGACCTAGTTTGGGGTTGAAATGACTCTATATAACGAAGCGTGTTTTTGTAGTCCAAAATTATCTTTTTCTGCAATCCGCCTCACACTGTGAGAAGCACGTGCAAATTATCGCTATCGGCAATTCGCCTCACACTGTGAGAAGCACGCGCCAGCAAATTAAGTCCACTTGTTTTGTCCCTCCCCGCCCGACCACGCTCCGCTTGTTCAGTTAGGTAGCTTTCGGCGCTACGCGTCTTGAGAGTGCGCCGCTGACAAGGGTGGTCTAGATAGGCGCTGGTTGTCGAAGTCAGTACGTGCTCTCTTCGGAGACTCCGCCGTCCGGCAGAAGGAGTGCCAACCGATAGGATTTGTCGGGGCAGCGCTGAAAGCAGAGACAACCGGAGCCTCTCGGGAAGAGTAGGGCGCGGATTAGGCCAGTTAGGTAAAATTGTTATATCCAAATTGTTAGGCCAGACTTGCTTCTTACTGTGAGCGCTCTATGATTTATTTCCGTGCGAACATCTATCTGTCAGTATAACTTTTAAGTCAAGTAAACTATATTCAAAGTAATTCCTATTCGTATCTGGAATCTTAGTCACAGCTGATCCAATCACTTCTAATCAAATTATTCGAGTCTTGTGTTCACACTGTGTTATTCCTTTTTCATTGGGAGTTTCGCCGGGCCGGAGGACGACATTTCCTATTCCGCTTCGCTTGCTACCCTAGTACTCTAACGCTATTTAATTTCAGATTCCCTGCTGCTATTGAAACGATTGGTAGGACACCGACCCCGGTGAATAGTGAATAGTCGCTAGCTTTAAAATTCCTCTCGCTCCAGCTAGGACATTCATTTTATTACAGTACCATGAATTGTCGATAAAAAGGCATGATACATCTATGGGATGAATTTTTACAAATGTAAGCGTAAAATATCGAGAAGAAGCATGAGGTGAGGTGAGGTGAAGCATGAATTTTCAGAGGAAAAGCTGGGTTTTTTAAGGGAAGTCATGCATTTTCGAAAGGAAAGCATGAATTATCAATGGGAGAGCTAGTGTAGTGAAATAAAAATTATCGAGTCAGAATCATAAATTCTTGAGAAGAAAGCATGAGTTATTATAAGGGGAAAAGATGACATTTTGATGAAAAAGCATGAATTTTGTCGTGTGAGTATCATTATTTATCGAAATGTTTTAGAATGTATTATCGAAAGTGTCGCAATTATTTATCAAGGGGTAGCATGGTATTTTTAAAGCGGAAGCATGTTATTACATGGGTTTAGCATGATAAATTAAGGACGTAGTATAAATTATTTACGGGCAGCATAAGTTATCGAGGAAACAGCAAGTATAAGTGAGGGAGCTTCACCAAATGTTGAGAGTGGCACGATTTACTGTGGGGTTAGCATAAATTATCGAGGGGTAGCAAGCTTTGTCGAGAGGTTAGCATACTTTGTCGAGAGGTTAGCATGATATATCAAAGAGGTAGTGTGACGTTGTCACTTACTGCAAGAGCCCCAATGAAAAAATGGTCGGGAGGACGGCGTGGACAGCGAAGCACCCGACGTCGCACCGAGCGGCGAAGGGAACGCAACCGGCGAGGGCGAATGAAAGGCCGCCTCCGCCAGTCTGCTGGCAACACTGATCTGCCGACCCCCGCCCAGTCGGCTCCGCCGGGTGGCGCCGGGGACCGTGAGGCCCACCAACATCGGGCCCCAGCCTTTACAAACCGCGCTCTAAGGCTAGCAACCTTTAACTGCCGAACGCTAAAGTCTGCCTGGAGAAGGGGCATGCTCGCAAAGCTGGCATCTGACCTGCGGCTGGACCTCGTCATGCTGCAGGAGGTGTCAATCACTGCTGAGTCTGGCCTACACCGTGAGGATCTGGGGAGCGGCTGGACGCTGCACTACACATCAGCGGACAGCAGAGGCCGTGGAGGAGTCGGCGTGCTTGTCGGACCACGGCTACGCGAGAGCATCTGCTGCGTCAGCCTGTCAGCCCGACTGCTGCGCGTGGACGTGAGACTACGTCGCCGCAATGTGCGGCTTTTCTGTGCGTACGCTCCCACAGCTGCCCATCAGCAGGAGGCGCAGGAATTCTTCGAGTTCCTGTCAGAGCAGCTCGAGATGGTGGCGCATCGCGACGCTGTGGTGATGCTTGGTGATCTCAACGCCGTAGCGCCGCGGTCCCAGCGCTGCCCGTTTGTGTCGCCACGCCAGAACGCCAACACCGCCGCGCTTGCGGACCTGATGGCGAGGCTCGACCTGGTGTCAGCCAACACGCGCTTCCGCAAACCGCCCAACCGGCTGGCGACCTTCGCCGGCTGCAAGCGAAGGAGGCGGAACGCGCGAGGCCGATTCGCTACGACCCGCTTGGCGCAGCTCGACCACGTGCTGATTCGCCATCGCGAACGCAGCCGGCTGCAGAACTGCGACACAATGGAACCCCTGGCTGTCCGGTCCGACCATCGCCTGCTCTACTGCGACCTGAGGCTCTCTGATCCGCTGTACCGACCACCAAAACGCCCTAGAAGAAGGTACTTCCGCGCCTTGCAAGACCCAGGCACCCGCAGCAGGTTTGCGTACGCCTTCGCGACCGCCCTGGGATCAGCGCAGGCGCCGGACTACAACACAATTAGCTCAGCCATCGCCACTGCCGCTGCCAAGACTCTGCCGCTTATGGAACCCGCGTCACGGCAACTTCCAGTTTGGGCGAGCGACCCGGAGGTACGTGAGGCCCGCCGCACTGTCGAGCAGCTGCGGCGAGCCAGGCGACCGACATCCGATGCCGAGAAAGCCCTGGCAGACGCCTACGCAAGTCGACAGAAAGCCGCTGTTGACGACGCGATCCGGGCTGTTACCTCTGTCGGGCCTGAACGGCAGAACAGGGTCGTCTGGCCCGTTGTGAACGCCCTCACCGGTCGCAAAACGAAAGCGGCGCTCAACCTGGCTGGCGATACTGCCGAGGAGCGCAGAAACGAGCTGCGCACCTTCTTCGCCGCCATTGTCAACGCGCCGCCGCCGACTCTGCCGAACGAGATGCCGCTGCCCCCCGAGGTGGCGCTACCGCGGCAGGAGGACTTCGACACCAGTCCAGTGACCAGCACCGACATCGTGGAATTCGCCCGCAGGGCACCGGGAGGCCGCGCCCCCGGTCCGGATGAGGTCCCCGTAGAGGCACTGCGAGTCACAAGGGTTGCCACCGAGGTGGCCCGCGTGATGAACGGCGTCCTGGCGGGAGGCCCTGCGCCCCGCGAGTGGACCCAGGCCACCATCGTCGGCATCCCGAAGAAGCCGGGCACTACAAAGAAGGAGGAGCATCGCGGGATCTCGCTCATGTCCTGTGCCGCGAAGCTGTTCAACCGGGTGCTGTTAGCACGGTTACAGCCTGTGCTGGACTCGTTTCTGCGGTACGAGCAGAATGGGTTCCGGCCCCGTCGCGGCACGGTGACTCAGATCCTGGCCCTCCGTCGCATCATCGAGGAGGCGCGCATCCACCAGTCAAGCCTTGTCGTCATCTTTGTTGACTTTCTCAAAGCTTTCGACTCGGTGGCCCGAGTCACCGAATAATTCTCGGTGGCCCGAGAGCTATTGATTAGCTACAGTCAATGCAATTTTTTTAGCATTATTACTCTTCTCGCTCTGAGAATTTTTTTTTGCAGCAGCAAGTTGTATTCGATACAAAACTGAGGAAATAATTTCGAGCATATCTGTCAGCGTTTTAGATTCTGAAATATTATAAGATTCTTTAAGCAAAGCTGTTAGTTTTTTTTTTAGTTGTAACGTTTTTTAAGCATTCTTGCAAGCAATACGAGTATTCAATAGGATTGAAGAATAAATGAATAATGTCGCATATATGTTGCTTTGAGCAATTTTTATATTCCAAACTAACAAACATTTTTCAGCATAGCTGCAAGCGTTATCAGATTCAGAGCTAGAAATAATGTGTTGGGCTTAGCTAAAAGCGTTATTTTTTATTTCAACTTTTTGTCGAGCATTTCTTTAAGCGCTATCGATTCAAAAACAAATGAAGACTGTTGAGCATGCGCAGCTGTCAGGGTTCTTTTTCAAAACTAAAGAAAAGTGTTTCAAGCATTGCTGAAATATTTTTTAGATTCAAAACTATGAGAAAATATTTTAATTCAAGCTTAATAGCATTATTCTTAAAAAGTTTTTTTTCGAGCGGGGAACCAATCATTGTTTTTTCTGTATTTCGAAAGCATGATAATTCGAATGAGAACATGAAACTAAAGAAAATATTGCTAGACATCAATGAAAAGCAGCATGATAAATCAAGTAATTTACATGGAATTTGTGTGGAAAAGCATTAGATATCTAGGAAATATCTTGATTTCTTGAAGACATTGCATGAGATTTTGAGAAGTAAAAATTCGATTTTCAGGTAATAGCATAATACTAATAATGACTAGTAATAATAATAATATGATAAATAATAATAATTTATAATAATAATAATAATAATAATAATAATAAATAAATAATAATAAAATAAAATAATAACTACTAATAATACAAATAATAGCATATAATAGCATCTCGTAGTTTGAGGGTAATTTTTTCAAGACGATAGAATGATTTATTAAAGAGGGTAGTGTGACGTTGTCTCTCTAATTTAATGTAATTTTAATATGCTATTTCTAATTAAGTGCAATATTTTCGTTAGCTATATTTGTTAGGGATATTTCTTCGGTTTTCCATATATATTTATAATGGTTTGTTTTAGTGTACTACATAGTCGTAGTTCGTATTCAAATGTGCTAATTAGGCCTTTCCAGGAAGGCTCCCAACCCCCCCCGTGCCTGGTTCTGGTTCTACGACTGAGTGCTGGCTATTATTTAAGTGTGGCTAATTTCAGCTGTAGCCGTAACTACTTTCAAGTGAATCTTGATATATCTCTATATGTCTCTAAGTAACATATCTCTAAGTCATATAGCCAGCATTCACCGTTAAGCGATCTCGTTATTTGCAACCCAATTTACTGCCGAATAATTTACCTTACTGCTATTCAAATAGACCGAACCGCTACGCCTATACATTGGGACCGAAACTTCGTCATATAAATTTGGAGGACCCACCGTCAATGACAATTCAAACTCGGTCATCGATCATCGTCATTCGTCAAAAGCTAGCTCATGCTCATCATTAATTAGATCCCAAGTACCGTCTACTAAAGTCCAACAGTGATACAGTGATTCGGTTCACGGCACAGACTATTCAGTTCACGTGCACTATCGGTTCACGGCACAGCCTACCTACTACACAGTCGATCGAGAAAGTAAACAACAACTAACCTTATCAGCTTAAGCGTATCGGCAGTGTTTCTTCGCAGAGTGAGTCAGACGCTAAGCTTAAAGGAGGGTCAGACAACCAGCCAACCTCTGTGCTCTGCGCCTGTGTCCAATCACGTGACCACTAAACACACCTGCATGGTTAGGAGTAACTCTTAATTGCAAGCGCAACAACCCCAAAGCTTTAGCCCGCCGAGCGCCACCCCTCTCGTCTGTTGAACTGCGCCTAGCCATTGCAATCGATTGCCTAAGGGTTCTCTCGGCCTGCCCCCCGCTTGATTTTTGTGGACTAGGCGAGCCAGGCTAGCACTGCAAAGCATTTCCGCCGGGTCGTCACTTACAACATCAGCAATAGCAGTCAATTAGCCAAACGGCGGCAGCAGCGGCCCTACGCCAGCTGTTCACGACAATAGCTACTACGGCAGCCGGTGCCAGTCTGCAGTTGCAACAGCGGCCAACAACAATCGGGTAGCATCAGAGCATCGCCTCGCGGGTTGAACGGGCCTGCGACTGAAGGGCACCTGCCATCTGCGAACAAGCCAAGCCAAGCTGAACCGAACCGATCCGAGCCGAGCGGTGTGCAGCAAGCCTGGTTGAGCTGGACCTTGCCGATTGCCGTGGCGAACTGAGCAGTGTGCCGAAGACAACGGCGGCCGAGATTCGGAACTGGTGGTTGCAGCTAAGGCTGAGTTCAATTATTTATTATTATTATTATATTAGGATCTATTGTGGCAGTAACTTTAGACTTAGGACCACCATTAGTACTAGACTTGTTGCTCAATCATTTGTAAACTGCCACATTCTTTCTTGTGTAGGCCTAGCTCGTTCTTCGCTCCTCTTTTTCTAGTTGTGTGTCTGAGTTCTAGTCATGTCAGGCGTAAATTGAGATACCGACCAAGTCAACCAGTCAGGGGCAGCATCGTCAGGCCAGGGACCAGAGGAGAGCATCGGCCATGGGCCTGGGACAGCAGGAGGTGCTGAGGTGGAGATGGAGGGAGGTGAGCAGCCGGAGCGCGAGACCTCCTTAGGTGACCTCGCCAGAACCCTAGCCCAAATCCGTGACAACACCAGCACCAGTTCTAGAATACCGAAATCGAGCCCTCGGCTCAGACCCCCAGTGGCCTACACACCCAAAACCAAATTTGATGTCTGGTGGACGCAATTCCGCCTGTTTCTTGAAGCCAATGAGATCATGCCTGAGCATCGGACAGCAGTGTTGCTTTCATCCCTGTCACCCGAGTGCCAAGAATTCTTTTACAACTATCGTCTGCACGAGAAAAGCTTTGATGAAGCAGTGAAGAGTCTAAGAAGCCGGTATGGCGAGCCAACCCACGTAGATAAATACTATATAGAACTGACCTCAGCCCAACAGCTGTCATCGGAGAGTATCCAGGAGTATTTTGACCGGCTCATAGGCCTAGCAAACGCCGCGGACATGAGCCGCTCTGAGTACGAGCCCCTAGTAAGGACGCGGTTTTGCTATGGCTTGGCTGACAAAACTATTGCCGAAAAACTTATCAATATGCTGCATGAAGCACCCAGGGCTTCACTGGAGAGACTCCTATCTAGGGCTCGAGACACAGATCAAACTAGGCAGCTGCTCAAACTGACTGAGCAACCCAAGGTTAGAAGTGTTGAAGCAGACGAGATCCGAGCCCTGAAGGCGAGAATAGCAGAACTGGAGAAGAAACAGTCAGGACCACAACAAAGCACGCAGAAACCTACTAATAGCAACAGTGGTGGCCATAGGCACAACTTTCAATCTCAGAAGTCCCCCCAGGACTACTCTAGTCATGCCCGAATGAGCGGCGCCCTACCTAAATGCTTCAGGTGTAGTGAGACTGGCCACCTCATTGCCGAATGCCCCTATCCTAGAGAGCCAGGTACTGGTGCGCCACCCTCGAAGTTCAGGACCCCGCAACCCTTTAGGGAGCCAAAAAGTTTAAAGCCAAATGCGAGTTCGAGGCCACCCAGAGAGAAGGGAGTAGTGACTCATTGGAAAGACTCTTACGGGTTCATTCAGTCCTCTCAGATAGGCGACTCTGTTTTTGCGCACCTGTCTCAGTTGGTCCAGCCCCTGTTGGACCTGGCCTTAAGCCACCAGCTAGTGGGTACCAGCGTGACATTCAGCCGTGTCGCCGACGCTGGCAAGTCTAGAGACAAAGCTATTAGTGTGACAGCTACGTCGACGGACCCTAAGTGTGCTGAAGTGTCTTCAGACCTACCCAGTTACAAGGCAGGATTCTATGTTCAGGTTGAGATTGGCGAGACCAAGACTGTTGCCCTTCTAGATCCCGGTGCCAATGCCTCCCTGATTTGCCCGAAGATGCGAGACAAGCTCCTAGAAGCTGATCCAATCAATAATGTCTTCACCCCTGCGCGCACCCAGCGCACAGCTACTGGTTTCAATGGGGCTAGTTCGCAAATACTAGGCAAGCTCCAGTGCGAAGTGAGTTTAGGCAAATTAAAACAGCAGCACATATTCTTAGTGATTGAAGGCCAGTTATCCGAGATCCTGCTAGGGTTGGACTTCTGTGGTAATTTCCAAATTGTCATGGACATGGCCTGTGACCGTGTGACCTGCGCTGGAGAGTACGTCCCAATTTTTCGCGGCACCAATGCGATCTGTAGCGTGAATCGCGTTGTGGCCGCTTGCGATACAGTCCTGCCACCCCGCTCAGAAACGCTGATCCCAGCTAGGGCTATAGACGCTGAGAGCAGTTCCTATGGCGTTGTTAGTGCCAGATTATTCGACCCCGACCCGTCTATCATAGTCGCCAATTCATTGGACCAGGTCAGCCCCACTAGTCACGTGTTAGTCAGAGTCCTAAACAGCGGCGAAGATGAGGTGAGGATTGCCAAGGGCGAGGAGGTAGCGTCTTTCAAGAAGCTAGGAGCTGATGAGAGCGTAGTGAGTACCAGACTTAGTGAGAGTGATTTCAGCATTGACAACGAGAGCGCGCTTAATGATAAGCTGTGCAAGCTGCCCTACCCAGATCCAGGGACAGCCAAGTGGCTCTTAGACCAATTTCACCTGCAGGAGCGTAACCTGACCCAGGAGCAGCTGGATACGACAGTAAAAATGCTGAACTATTTTCTTAGCCAGATCTCGAAATCGGAAGCAGACATCGGTAGAACCCCTCTGCATGAACTGTCAATCGAGTTAAAGGACCCGAAGTGTCGCCCGATTTCTCAGCCATCGAGGCGAACAACCCCAGCGCAAAAGGAATTTCTGGATAAGTACATCGCCCAGCTCCTAAACCAGGGAGTTGTTGAAGAGTGCGACTCCGAGTGGGCCTCACCCATTGTGCTTGTGAAAAAGAAGGACGGTACATGGCGCCTTTGCGTAGATTACCGTGCGCTCAACAAGCACATAAAGCCGTGCTCTTTCCCGCTGCCCTTAATAGACGAATCTTTCGATAGCTTAGCGGGATCCGCCGTCTTCAGTAGTTTAGATCTGACGAGCGCCTACTGGCAGGTAGGGATCCGGGAAGCTGACCGAGACCTCACCGCGTTCTCATGTCCCCAGGGCACCTTTCGTTGGACCGTAGTCCCCTATGGGATCAAGACCGCGCCTGCAAGTTTCGCCAGGCTGATGCACCGCGTGTTTCGCCCTCTTTTGCTCAGGGTTAGCCTAATTTACCTAGACGATGTCATCATCAAGGCCAGAAACAACGACGAGATGATTTCCCATCTGGCGCTAGTTTTCTGGCAGCTTAGAAAAGCGAATCTGAAAATCAGACCCTCGAAGTGTGAGCTCTTCAAGGACAAACTGAAGTTTCTGGGATTCATAGTTTCCTCAAAAGGGATAGAAGCCGATCCGACCAAAACTGAGGCCGTTCAACAGTGGTGTACACCTAGGGATAAGAAGCAGCTTCTCTCCTTCCTGGGATTTGCCAATTATTACAGGAAGTTTGTCCCTAGATTCTCCATCATAGCCACGCCTCTGTATGCCCTAGCCAAGAGCTCTGAGAAATTTGTTTGGCGCCAAGTGCACGAGGCCGCTTTCCAAGAACTAAAGTCCAGCCTATGTAATCCACCAGTGCTGAGATACCCAGACCTGAGTCCCACAGCGGGCACCTTTGTTCTAGACTGCGACAGCTCCCTTGACGGTGTGGGAGCAGTCCTTTCCCAACTAGATGGGAACGACGTAGAACAAGTGATTGCCTACGCTTCTAAAAAATTCACCAGCGCGCAGCGAAACTATTGCGCCACCTTGAGGGAGCTCCTAGGTCTGGTTCTTATGTTAGAGCAGTTCAGGACTTACTTACTTGACCGGGAGTTCCTAGTGCGAACAGATGCGATTGCCCTGAAGTGGTTACACTCGAAAAAACACGCAACCGGAATGCTCGCCCAATGGTTGGTCACACTAGAGCCTTACACCTTCAAGGTAGACCAGACTCCACTGGAGAGAATAGCGGAGTACGATTTTAAAATCTCCCACAGAGCCGGGGAATCCCACGTTAATGCGGATGTTTTGAGTCGCAACCCGAAGTTCAGAGCAGACCATTTCGACTGCCCAACCTGTAGCCTGATCCCAGAATTTATATCCAAGTTCCAGAAGGAAAAAAAACCAGCGCCATCGGATGTTAGTGAGGTCAAAATCAGCCGTATGTGTGTCAGTACTCAGACTCTAGTCACAACTGGCTGTCAGACCACCGAGCTGATATTCGACTCAGGGATTCAGCTTCAAAATGAGCCGGTTACAGACTTAGCAGTTCAGACTGACCTCCAACGGGTCCCTGAGATCCCTGAGCCTAATCAAGCTAGCAAGCGCCCAGTCATCCCAACCTCGTCTGCAGGTACTCAGGTAGACACCAAACCTAAACCGGAAACACCGCCATCAGCCGCAGCACATGCTGTGCAAGTCCAGGTCTCGGATTGGTCCACGATCGCAGACGAAGTTCTAGACCCAGGCAGTGATAACGAAGATGAGGCGGGGGCTGAACAGAGAGAAAGAGAATGGCCCGTAGTGCTCAGGATTCGAACATTGATCTTGTTTTCCTGAGAGATGCTGTAGCTGGAAAGGTAGAGAGGTTGTCTAAGCAGGAGCTCCAAGGTTGCAGTCGTGAGCTCAGAGCCTTATGGGCTATGTTTGACGAACTGTCTGTTGAGGACGATCTGCTGCTTCGGAACAAGCCAGCCAAGAAAAGGAAGCCCGCTGCCAAGCTTACGGTCATCCCTGAGTCTGCGAATGTAGATGAACTAGTGACCAACTACCACAGAGCCGTTAATCACTCGGGGATAAACAAGACTTTAGGAGTGGTAAAAAAGAACTTTCAAATCTCGAACCTAGAAACTATAGTCAAGGGAGTCGTAGCCAGCTGTGAGATTTGCGCTAGGACTAAGAAATGCAAGCGAAAGAACAAAGCTCCGATGCAGCCAACTCTAGCCGGGTACCCGAACCAGGTCGTGCATGTAGACCATTGCGGACCGTTCCCTGAACAGGAAGGCTACCGGTATCTGCTTGTAATGATTGACAGATTCACCGGATTTGTGGAAATTGTCCCTGTGAAAGACGTAACTGCCGAGACAACCGCGGCAGCAATCCTGACAGAGTGGATTGTTCGCTACGGTGCTATGGAGCAAATGGTCTCGGACAATGGCACAGCATTCATAAATAACATTGTTGCAGAGCTGACCCGCTTGCTAGAGATAGATACCGTTAGAATCACTGCTCGCCGCCCCCAGGCCAACGGGAAGGTGGAACGCAACATCCAGACTATTAAGAGTCAAATTCGAGCAGTCTGTGCTGAGAGGCATGTGACTTGGCCCTTTGCCGCTAGGTGTGTAGGAATGAGCATCCGCTCTCTAGAATCCGAATCGACAGGCATGACACCTGCTAAGCTTTTTCTGGGCCGTGAATTTCAAATGCCCCTAGACCTGATGTACAACCCACCAAGGCAAGATTGCTATGACCCGGACAGTTACGCGCACCGACTCCACCGAACTCTTGTCGAAACCTCTGCCACCGCACGGGCTGTTAGGAAGAAGGCACAGGCTAGGCAGAAGCGTTACTATGACAGATCGGTTTATAAGTCAAGCTACGAGGTTGGAGAGCTAGTGTGGGTTCTAAACCCCGACCACAAGGGCCTCGACCCAGCTGTTTGGTTTGGTCCGTACAAGGTTATTCAGAAGGTCTCTGAGAGAAACTATAGGTTGATTCCAGAGTTTTCGCGAGAGAATCCGTTCAGAGTCCCGAATCCTAGTCACAACATCTATAACGTAGACCGGATGAAGAGGTGCATCCGCCAGCCAAACTATCAGGATGTGGTTGATAGATTTAGATTAGACACTGTAGCAAGGATGCCAAGCTCATCTAAGCTAGGACAAGGAGATCTGGATTCCAGCTCCAGACAGCTGAGCTTTAGTTCTGACTGGATTTCCGAACCAGACTTGGTCACTGTCCCACCTGCGGGTCAGAAGAGCCGCTCTTTTCCGAGAAGCCAATCGTCATCAATCACACAGCCAGTCGAACAGCCAATCACACAGCCAGTTCAACAGCCAATCACACAGCCAGTTCAACAGCCAATCACACAGACAGTTCAACAGCCAATCACACAGCCAGTCGAACAGCCAATCACACAGCCAGTTCAACAGCCAATCACACAGCCAGTTCAACAGCCAATCAAAACACTGCCAGTGGAACAGCCAAATGCTCAACCAGTCACTAAACCAGAGTCACCACCCGAGGTGCAACCTGAACAAGCACCACAAGCAGTAAACATTGTCAATAATGAACAGGTGCCAGACATCGGTGCTGAAGTTGAAGTCACAGCAGAGCCAAATCCAGATCCTCAGGCAACAGCAATACCAAATCTGCCACCAGAACCACAACCACAAATAGAACACGAACACGATCAGACAGACCAGGCACAGAGACCAGCTTGCACTGTTACGAGGTCCGGCCGGCAAGTAAGGCCGCCGGTCAGATTCCTTTCCACGCTGATCAACCTGCTCAGGAGAGGTAACGAGAGCTAAGGTGTAGTTGTGTCGTATGCTGCCTTTGTTCTGTGTGCCTGTTAGCTTTTCTTTAATAGCTTTCGCCAATCTTTTCATTTTGTCATTAGTTTAGTATCTCTGCGGTCGAGCCTTGAATCTTCGGATTAGGTTTTGGCCATAGTGTAAGCCTTTGTCGTAGTCATTGTTTGTAGCCTGTAGTTAGGAGCTTAGCTTGGCTGCGGCCGCTGGTGCTGTAGTCGAGGCCATCCAGGTTTTCGCTCCGCCGCCGATTCGCCGAAATTTTCGCCAGTCCTAGACAATTCTCGTGTTTGTCTATTTGTCTGTTTTGTTTAAAAAATAAAAAAACATTGCATTTGCTAAAACAAAAATATTTTCAATTCCTTTTATTTCCTCTATGGTTTGATGACGTTGTCCAATTTGCCAATATCTTGCTGAATTTTGCCTTTGGTTTTTGTTCGAATTTTTGCCATTCGTCGTTCAGATTTGCCACTCGATATTCCGTTTTTGCCGTTCGTCTTTGAAGTTTAATGCCACTTGAAACTGCCATTGTTAACCTTATTTTCAAAATATTTCCAGACAGCTATTCTAATAACTCTAATAACGTAGCAACAATTTTAAAATCGTTTTTTTCGCTAGCCATTTCGATGTTCGTAGCCACTACTGTTAGTAGGCCATTAAGCTTCTGAGAGGGAGGCGAGTGTGACGTTGTCTCTCTAATTTAATGTAATTTTAATTTGCTATTTCTAATTAAGTGCAATATTTTCGTTAGCTATATTTGTTAGGGATATTTCTTCGGTTTTCCATATATATTTATAATGGTTTGTTTTAGTGTACTACATAGTCGTAGTTCGTATTCAAATGTGCTAATTAGGCCTTTCCAGGAAGGCTCCCAACCCCCCCCCGTGCCTGGTTCTGGTTCTACGACTGAGTGCTGGCTATTATTTAAGTGTGGCTAATTTCAACTGTAGCCGTAACTACTTTCAAGTGAATCTTGATATATCTCTATATGTCTCTAAGTAACATATCTCTAAGTCATATAGCCAGCATTCACCGTTAAGCGATCTCGTTATTTGCAACCCAATTTACTGCCGAATAATTTACCTTACTGCTATTCAAATAGACCGAACCGCTACGCCTATACATTGGGACCGAAACTTCGTCATAGTAGCATGACTTATCGAGAGGGAGCTCGAATTGTCAAGGGGTAGCATGAAATGACGAGGTAAAAGTATGAATTATCAAGGAAAGCATGACTATCGAGAGAGACGCATTAATTATCGAGATTTTTGCATAAATTATAGAGGGTAAAGCATCACTTATCGAGGCAGAAGCATTAACTATTAAGAGAAGGCATGAATTATCGACAGGAAAAGATTACTTATCGAGAGGGTAGCATGACTTATTAAGAGGGAAGCCTAAATTATCGACGGAGAAGCATGACTTATTTAGGGAGAAGCATAAATTGTCAAGGGGAAGCATTGAATGACGAGGGAAAAGTATGAATTATCGAAGGTAAAGTATGAGTTTTCGAAGGGAAAACATGCCTTTTTGAAGGGAAGCATGAGTTTTCGATGGGAAGAATGAATTACCGACTAAATAGCATGAATTTTTGAGGGGTTAGAATGATTTATTGCCTTAAATTCCTAATTTTGGGGGCAGCAAAAATTAACGAGGGGAAAGCATGAACAATCGTTCGGTTGAATGAATTATCGAGGGGTAGCAAAATTATCAAGCGGGTACTCGTCGCATGAGTTTTCTAGGGGGAAGCTTGTGTTAACACGGCGGTAGCTTGTGCTTTCTAGGGGGTAGCTTGTGCTTTCTAGGGGGTAGCTTGTGTTTTCTAAGGGGTAGCATGAATTATCGTGGGGAGCATAAATTATCGAGGATGGCACATGAAATTATCGAGAGAAAGCATGACTTATCGAGGTGTAGTGCAATTTACCGAGGAGATAGCATAAATTATTTAGGGGAGAGAATAAATACATACTTCCTTCTCAATAATTTATGATTGTCACTCGATAGTTTTGATTTGCCTAAATAGATTATTCTTACTCCCCCCATCGATAATCATGCTTTTTCTTTGAAAATTCATGCTTCCTCCTCAATAATTCACGCTTTACCTTCGATAACTCAGGCTTCCCCTCGAGAATTCATGCTACCTCCTCGATAATTCATACAAGCCAGTTGATCAATTTATGTTTCCCATTGATAACTTTGCTTTCCCTTGATAATGCATGTTCCTTGCTCGATAATCTATTCTACCCTGTCAATAATTAATGCTCTTCCCTCAATAATTCATGCCTTTCCCTAGATGGATCAGGCTTATCCCTCGAAAATTCATGATTCCCCTCGAGAATTCATGCCCCCCTCCTCGATAATTCATGCTACTTCCCTCAATGAACCATTCTATCATCTTGAACATTCTATCCTCATGCTACGAGCGTATATCTAGAAGAAATCGTGATATTTCCTTGATATCTTAAGCTTTTCTCCACATATTCCATACCATTTTCTTGATTGCTCATGCATGCTATCCCCAGCTAAAAAGCGCTTAGTTTTAAAGTAGCTTAAATAAAGAAACACTTTACATAAGTTTCGAAAAAAACGCTAAATGCTATGCATGCTCAAACAGTCTTCAATAAGTTTTGTGTCGAATAATGCTTGAAGCAAATGCTCGAAAAATATTCTATGAAAGAATGACGCTTTTATCTGTGCTCAACATATTTATTACTTGTTCTGAACCCGATAAAACTTGCAGAAACAGTCAGAAAAATAATTCCTTAGTTTTAGTATCAAATAAAACTTGCTGCTACACGCGAAAAAAAAATTTTTTCTCTTAGCGAGAAGAGTAATAATAATAAGTACTAAGAAATAATTGCTTTGATAGTATCTAATCGAAATTAAGCGCTTATAATTTACGACCTATTCTCGAACCAAGTGAAAGCTAAATAATAATTAATATAAATTCGTTAAGCATGTTTTTAACCGCTTGTAGTGCCGTTGAGTGAATAAGGAACGTGGAATTATAAGTAAGGAAGGAACGACCGTCAGAGCGGGGTCCCTCTTGGTTGCAGCGCGAATCCTGTCCATCGTCAGGCCCTTCGGTGTCGCGGCCTGGACCACGGCGTTGAGCAGCCTGGTCTCCGCGGCCACGTCCCTGCCCGGCGACGTCTCCGGCAGCGGGTTGCGGCTCAGGGGATCGGCCAGATTGTCCTCGCCCTTGCGGTAGTGCAGTGTGAACGAGAAGTGCTGCGTCTGTAGCATGATGCGCTCGAGTCGCGGCGGCGGCCGGGAGTCTGGCCTGTAGATGCCCAGCAGCGGCTTGTGGTCGGTGTAGACGTCGAAATGAGTGCAGCCCTCCACGTAGAACGCGAACTTTAGGCAGCCGAACTTGACGCCCAGGGCCTCGCGCTCGATCTGGCTGTAGTGCCTCTCGACCTCGCTGAGGGTGCGGCTCGCGTAGGCCACCGACCGGGTCTGCCCACCGGGGTGCCGCTGCAGCAGGATGGCGCCGTCGCCAACGGGCGATGCATCGACCACTAGCTCTGTTGGCATCTGCTTGTCGAAGAAGGCCAGGGTGCAGCTCTCCGAGATGCAGTACTTGACGTTCTGGAAGGCCTGCTGCTGCTCGCTGTCCCAGACGAACTCCTGGCCCTTCTGTGTCAGCCGCCTGAGCGGCTCCGCCTTGTCCGCAAGCAGCGGCATGAACTTCTCCAGGTGGTTGGCCAGGCCGAGGAACGACCGGACCTTGACGGACTGTGGGTCTTTGAAGGCTTGCAGCTCGGCGATCTTCTCTTGCGATGGCTGGATCCCAAACTTGGACAGCGTCATCGCCATGAACTTGGCCTTGCCGATCCCCCAGCGGCACTTGCTGCCGTTGAGGGTGATGCCGTGCTCTCGCAGTCTGGTCAGGCAGGCTGCCACGTGAGTCTTGTGAGCCTTAAGGTCTCGGCTGTGGACGATGATGTCGTCGTGGATCCACTTAACACCCGTCAGGCCCTCCAGCACTCGCTGCATCACACGCGAATCCCATGCTCAGGCGAGTCAGCTGCCGCATTCCTCGGGGCGTTGAGAACACGAAGTACTTCCGGCTGTCCTCGCTGATTTCAATCTGGTGGAATGCTTTGAAATTGTCGAGCTTGCTGAGGATCGATGAGCCAGCCATGTCGCTTGTCGCCTCCTCGAATGTCGGGATCTGGTGTCGCTCCCTCAGCACCGCCTTGTTCACGTCGCGCAGATCCTGCGTGATCCGCACACTCTTGCCGTCCTCCTTCGGCACCACGACGATGCGGCTGACCCACGGCGTGGGGCCCTCGACTGGCTGGATGATGACCAGCTGCTCCTGCTCGTCTAGCTCACGGTCCAGCGCCTCCCGGAGGTGCTCCGGAACGCGGGAGGGCGGGTGGCAGATTGGTCTGGCGTCGGATTTGATGTTGATCTGCACAGAGACGTCCTTGACCTTGCCGAGGCCTCTGAAGAGCTCGGGAAATTGGCTGACGACTGCCGTCTCGGTTGCCTCGATCGCATGGACCCGAGGCCCTAGGCCCAGGAGCCGGAGCGAAGTCGAGGCCTCACGTCCCAGGATGTTGGTGCCGCCGCCGGGGACGACGAAGAAGCGAACCGTCCAACTGTTCTGCCCCGTTGACACCCGCAGGCTGCAGGCTCCCAGAGTGCTGAGCGGCTTTGGCGAGCGGAAGGCGAAGATCTTCGTGCGAGTTGCCTGCAGCTGTGGGGGTCCCGGCAGTGTCCGCCAGGCCTGCTCGGTGATGATGTTGCAGTCAGCGCCGCTGTCCACCAGCACGGGCAGCTGCATTGAACCGACGAACACCGACGTCTGGGCTCCGGCTGCCGCGGATCCTGTGGCTGCCACGGTCAGGCAGAACACGCCGTCCTCCGCCGCTGAGCTGTCACTCTCGGCCTGCAGGACGTGGACGTCTTCCTTCGGCCGGGACAGGCAGGCCCTCGCCAGGTGATTTCGCTTGCCGCAGCGGTTGCACGTCTTGCCTTCGGCTGCGCTGCACGTGCGGTGGCCGGGGGCTCCGCACCTGATGCACCTGGTCTGCCCGCCGTTCG
The DNA here is from genome assembly GCA_950097015.1 of Macrostomum hystrix. NCBI lineage: Eukaryota > Metazoa > Platyhelminthes > Macrostomidae > Macrostomum > Macrostomum hystrix. The sequence continues at coordinate 1,689,472 of CATNEN010000015.1, forward strand.
GCTGCTTGTCTCGCGGCTGCCCTGTCGGCCGCCGCGCTGCAGGGGCTGCTGCACCGGCCTCCTGACGTCGGAGCCGCTGCACAGACGCATCGTTGGCCTCCATAACGCTCGCTTGGGCCTCCGCCGCTTCCATGGCCCGGGCCGCCCGCACCGCCTGCTTCAGGTCCACGTTAACGATGGCTAGCAGCTTTCGACGGAGTTGGTCGGAGCTGCAGCAGGCAATCACCTGATCACGGATCAGAGACTTTCGCAGGTCTCCGAAGGCGCAGCAGTCGGCGGCGTCCTTGAGGCGCTGGAGCCAGTCATCTGTGGGCGGCTCACCGGGGCGCTGGGTGCAGAGCCTGAACTGGTAGCCGGTGAACGGCAGATTCTGCTTGCCGTCGAAGTGCTGATTGAGCGCGGCAACGAGTGTGTCGACGTCCTTGCCCGCCGCCTCGTTGGTGAGGCCGGCCGCGATTGCCTGCAGGTCCTCGCCGGCGGTGTACAGTAGCAGCTTGCGTAGCCGCTTCTTATCGTCGATGCCTGCGGCGACCGTGAACAGCTGGAACTGGGCGAGCCATTTATTCCATTTTGTTTGGGCTGTGCTAGGGTCCGTGCGCAAGTCCAGTGCGGGTGGGGTTTGAATACTGACTTGCGACGCCATTGTAGTGCAGTTGAGTGTGTAAGGAACGTGGCCTTTCGGGCCGTATATTTGAGTTCTTATATAGTCGCAGCCACATAGTGGCTGCCGACGTGCAGCTCAGTCATGAGCGCATTACGCAACACAAAGTACATGCCAAGAGCAGTGCACGTTGACAATGACGCTGTGCCAGCGTGGGAGGGAGAGGGCAACGCAGTGTACTACATCGCTGATAGAAGATTTGAAGAAAACGAAGCAGTAACAAAACTGATGCTGAAATTTGCGTTCTGTAAAAAACTTTCTTTACTTCGAGCTAGATAAAAAGAAAGCGACACAATTATCGAAGTCGAAACAAGGTTTGACAATATATAGGCTGCAGTTTTCAGCGACAGAAGGGAGGAGGAGAGGTCTCGCTAGCATTGAGCATCACGAGAGCCCAATTATTGAAATCAGCTACGTACGTTTTGCTTATTCAAATCAAATCGCAAAATCTGCCAAGAGACCAATATTACTATCGCCATAAATAAACGCAGGCATGGGTGCTGAAAGCAGTGACGCATTCATTTGAGAGTATCGGCCCAGTTCTGTGCTACTAACGCAAGCGCGGGCGAGAAAAAGCACCAATGCAATATACTAAAACAGAGTGACGGGCGCTATGAGCTTGAAAGTTTTACGGAAAATGGATGCTTTCCGAATATTTAATGCCTTTAGAATGAAAGAAACTGCACTTTCGATGTCACCGCCGCCGCCGCACCTTGGAAGCCAGGCCCTGGACTCTTGTCGGGACAGTGGGTCGTAAAGGGCGAACATGGACTCATCTTGCGTGATGAATCTGCGCTGGAATTCGTCTCCCAGAGCTGAAATTGCCGCTCTTTGTTGTAAGCAGACTTCGTAACGGCGATTTTTCTGCTCCTGAGTCAACAGTTTCGGCACCCATCGAGAGACCAGCTTAGACAGACCAAGATGTTCGTGCAGAATTTGGGAGACCGAGCCACGCAACATCTCGGCGGCATTGGCCAACTCATCAATGGTGATGTGGCCGTTTTCACCGACCAGCTCTTGGATCAGGATGGCAGTGCTGTCGTTAACAGCAGTAGCTGGTCGGCCTGAGCGCGGCTCGTCCTGCACGCTCGTTTCGCCGTCCTTTTCTTCCGGACCCAGTTCGCGATGGTTGCTCGATAGCAGACATCGTCTCCAAAGCGACTGAGCAATCTCTGGTGGATATTGCTCACGGACATGCCTTCGTCAGCAAAGGCAAAAACGATCAGGCGCTGAGAAGTTTTATCGCCATATGCGCTAGCCATTCTCAATTCAAAGTGATCTCAATATACCATTAATACCCATGCTTTAAGGGCGTTAATGGAAAATCAGAGGGCGCCGTCAGGCGCCCGAGGATTTTTCATTGACGCCCGCAAAGCTTGGGTATCAATTTTATTGTACCATAGACGTTTTTGCCCAAGCTATACTTTCAGAGTCAGATACAGGGGTGTGGGGGCAGAGCCCCCACTTCGGGGTGTGGGGGCAGAGCCCCCACTTCGGGGTGTGGGGGCGAAGCCCCCACCCACTACCATAGACTATTTTACTAGAAAGTCAAATCGTACGCTGAGCCTTGTTTCTCTCTCCTTTTCACCACTCAGCGGACCTTTATTCTATCTACAGTATCTCTCTCTCATTTCTTTCTCTCCCTCTTGGTGTGTGATAAGCTATGCCATAGACTAAAACTGCACGAAGTCTGAACAAGTTGATGAGGGAAAGGAAAACTAAGGCTAGCTCAGAAATTTCTTTCCTTCAAATCTCCACTGAGCCATGATCAACTACGACGGAATAGTGGAAGGCGAGATTGTAGGCTCTTTGTACAATACTCTTTGTCTCACACGTCTGGGGCCGATTTCATGAAACACTGCTAAGTTAGCAGTTAGCAGCTGCTAACTTAGCAGTTGCTATTTAGCAGTTGTGGTAAGAATATTTCACGCTGAGCTGTAAGGCGGCTTTCACAAAGCTCTGTGGAGGGTGAAGAGAGTGGAGAGACCACTGTTACCAGTGAAGTGTCTATGGCATGAACCCCCGATTTAGCAGCAGAAAAATTTTTCGGTTTCATGAAAGTAGCAGTCTGCTAAAGAAGTTAGGAATTCGCGGTTAAATTTGAGCATCCCTCGGAACAGGCTAAGATGGACTTTCTTGATGACTTTAACCTCGTTGACTACCAACTTAACCAACGAAGACCACGAGAATTTAGAGACAGAGTAAATTTAGACGCGGACCTTGATTTCCGCCAGCGCTTTCGAATGAATGCGGAAACTGTCGAGTTGCTACTGGAACGGGTTGGTCCTCAATTGGAACACGATACCAACCGAAGCTGCGCCTTGAGTTCGCGTGAGCAGACTTTGACTGCCCTGCGGTTTTTTGCGACCAGCAGCTTCTACCACGTGATCCGAGACGCCCACGGACCGTCGGAGTCAACAGTGTGTCGAGTTGTGAGACGCGTGGCCAATGCAATTAACGCGGAGCTGTTCCATGAGACGGTTAGGTGGCCTGACCCCCATGGTCTTGCACAACGATTCTACGACATTGCTGGTATGCCGTCTGTGTGCGGAGCCGTTGATGGTACTTTGTACTTCTTCTGGTCCACGGACGCCATATGCGTAGGCGAACAAATTTGGTGGAGACAAGCAGAGGCAGGCAAAAATCGTTCTGTCTCTTTCTAGTTTTATGTGAGCTCCCTTACTCTACCGCTTTTAAGTTTGTCTATGGCACTAACCGGCTGCTAAGGTTTCTGTCCAACTTAGCAGTTCGTCGTGAAATCGATTTTCCGCAAAAGCTAAATAGCAGTTGCTTCTTAGCAGCTGCTAACTGCTGACCTGCCAGTGGTTCCATGACTCCGCACAAGTGGTCTTGGCCATAGACAAATATTGCTCGCTGTTGATCCCTCGCCTACCATTATGTACTCTAGTAAGCTCAGTACTCTGACACATTGACACATAGACATAGATCTGCTTCGTGAAACCAAACCGCCTTTAGCAGCTGCTAAATAACCGTTAGCAGTGTTTCATGAAATTGGCCCCTGACGTTGTTTCTGCGCTGCCTTCTTCTCTTCTGCTCTTCTGCTTCTTCTGCTTCTCTTCTCTTCTCTTCTCTTCTGCTTTCTCTTCTGCTCAGACTTGTGCTGCCTACTGCTTTTTCATTTTCGCTCTTTATAATCTATGACTAAACCCTCACAGCTTTGCAAAAAGGGTACAATTAATGATTAGTACCTAGCAAAAGCTTTAAAATTAACCACCCGATATTTTGCTGACCCATTCTAAAGACCAGATGCGACATCCCACTTGGTATCCCGATTCGATGCTCTTAAAAAATCGTATTGCTAATTTCGTTGGTTCTTTAGTAAATGATCGATAACTTTTTTCTGTCCACCCGACTAATTTAAAACTTTAGCGCTGAATTTATCACATATTAATTTATGATTGCGTCTTTTTCCATCAAAATCTGTCGAACACATGCAGAGATATTAGGGGTGTCTAAGAACTTTTTGGACGCACTAAGGTATTAGAACATTAACGTGCACCATCTTGTTTAGAAGGCAAGCTTTTTAGAGAAAGAATCACGAAAATCTGACAATTCGCGTTCGCTAGAACAATGACAAGCAAGAACACTTGACATTTATCTATATACTCGTAGTTTTAAATTTTATTATAACTGACGACTAGCAATTTTACGCCCCGCTCCAGGGGCTTTCTATACAAAATTATCATTTTCTATAATATAAAATGACACTGGCACGAAAAGAAAATGTTTTCATTATGCCGATAAAATTATTTCAACCATTCATGTTAATGAAAAAAACGAATTATTATTGTAATTCACCCGAGAGGTGAGAATTTCAATAAATAAAATTGAGGAGCACAACTCCTCTCCACCCAGTCAGCGCTCATTTTTTACATTATACTCAAAAAGGTAACTGTAAATTCAGCCACTGCTAATCAATACTTCTATATTTCAAATAACTTCGTCGCAAACATTTTACTGACTCACTGACTATCTCGCTAAAAATAAATCTACACATTGCAAAAACCGTGTATATATATCTAACAACTTCTTAAAATTCGTGTTCGCGAAACCATTGCGGAAAAATGGGCGGCTACGCAGTTTACAAGGGGTCCGAGAACAGCGTCAACATCGGAGCAAGTGGCGGCTCGGGCAAGAGAGGCCTCTTCCAGACGGTGCCGATTCTCGTCCTGCTCGCGCTCGTCTTCGCGGACTCCGTGGTGGCGGTGACAACGGTAAGCAGTCCGCCGCCGGCGACTCCGGAAGCCTCGACGGCGCCGCCGCTCGTAAAAGACGCCCGACTGCGGGCTGGCGTCAAGCCCGTGCACTACAGCGTCACCCTGGCGCCCTACATCTACGGGACGAACGCATCGGCCTTCTACTTCACCGGCTCCGTCAGGGTGAGGCTCAGTGTCAAAGAGAGCACCCGCAACCTCAAGCTGCACGCAGACAGGATCTCGCTGACGGTCCAGGATATAAAGATCTACGATAACAGCTCCAAGAAAGACTTCACCGTCACGAGCGCTGTGTACGACGACAAGAGTCAGTGGTACAGCATCGACACGAGCGAGCCGCTGCCTGCGAACAGCTCAAGCATCGTCCTGCAGATCGACAAGTTCCGAGGTCCACTTGGGCCTGATCTGGGAGGTCTCTATCTGAGCTCCTACACTGAGAACGGAGTTACAAAGTACCTGGCTATTTCTTATCTGTTGCCGACGTACGCCAGGAAGACGTTCCCGTGTTTCGATGAGCCTGGATTCAAGGCAAAGTTTGACATCAGCCTAGTGAGACTTGCGACTTTTAAGTCCATCAGCAACATGCCTTCAAAGCAGGAAAGCAAATTGAATGCCAAGCAGTGGTTTAGCGAGATGGCCGACTCAGATCTTGTAGTAAAGGAGGACTTTGAGACTACTCCCATCATGTCTACTTACCTTCTGGCGTTCATTGTGTCTCAATTCGACTATGTAGACAGCAAAGACGACAAGGGTCGCGTCTATCGCAACTGGGTTCGACCAGAGTTCAAAAGTACCACAAACTACTCGCTTGAGGCCGTCAAGAACATCACCCAGCACTTTGAGTCCTACTTCAACGTGTCATACCCGCTGACTAAATTGGATCAGGCTGCAGTTCCCGTATTCGACGCATCTGTGAGTGACAGCTGGGGAGTGCTGATGTATCAAGAGGGGTTTTTAGTATATGAAAAAACAAAAGCCACCAGCGCTACTTTCCAACTAATGACCATGGCTGTGAGCAACGTGCTCGCCCACATGTGGTTCGGAAATCTGGTCACTCCGGACTGGTGGGACGATCTGTCAGTCAATGAGGCATTCGCCAGTTTCATGCAAGACATCGGAATGAGCTATCTGCATCCCGACTGGGAAATCGATGCTCAATTCGTGTCAAATCAGCAGCTTGACGCCTTCCATGCCGATTCAAAAGTAATGAGCCACCCAATTTATCTTCCGGTTTATAGTCCGAGTCAGATCTCTGAGATCTTCAGCACCACCACCTTCAAAAAGGGCGCCGCCGTTCTCCGCATGCTTCATGGAGTCGTGGGTGACAAAGTGTTCCGACAAGGAGTCGGAAAATACCTGTCGGACAACAGTTACGGCAACGCATTCCACACTGCTCTCTATGACAGTCTGGCTCGACAGTACAAAGAAACGCGGGGCACACCGCTCGACGTGGGTCAAGTGATGGACCGCTGGATCAAGCAGATGGGATATCCCGTGCTTAACTGCTCCAGGAGTGCAGGCAAGCTCACGCTGACCCAGAACCACTTCCTCAGCGACCCCAGCCAGAAGCCTAGCTACAAGAGTGACTACAATTACACGTGGATCATCCCAGTCACCTTGGGAACCAAGGAGAATCTCACCTCGGGAATTCCGGAGGATTTGTCACGATTCGTGCAATGGATGGCCAACTAGAGCCAGACGTTCGACTTGCACGCCGGCTCGAGTTGGTACCTGCTCAATCTGCGCTCGCTCGGCTTCTACAGAGTGAACTACGAGCCAGCGAACTGGGAAGCTCTGATCCGACAGCTGCTGTCGGACCACAGCGTGTTCACTCCGCAGGACAGAGCCCGTCTCCTCGATGACAGCTTCTCTCTGGCCAGCGCAGGCTACCTGGACTACAGCGTTCCGCTCAACATGACTAAGTACTTGAAGAGAGAGACCCACTTGGCTCCGTGGCAGTCGGCCCTGTCGAAGATGAGATACCTGCACTCGATGCTCCACCGGCAGTCTCCGGAGTACGGTCCTCTGAGTGCCTACATGCGTGACCTGCTCGAAGGATCCTTCAACGAAGTCGGACTCGAGAACAAGGACAACGAGACGCACCTGACCCGACTGAAGCGAGAGCTCATCGTCTCATCGGCCTGCCTGTACGGTGTGCGAGGTTGCAAGGAGGCTGCAACGCAAAAGTTCAGCGAGTTCGTGAACTCAAATGACGTTAAATTTTACCACCATCGTCAGTCCGGACATCAGACGCCAGGTTCTCTGTGAAGGACTGGTCAACTCTTCTGTGGTCGTGTGGGACCGACTGTTTGAGTACAGCAAGACTGAATCACATCCGGGAATTAAGAAAGACATCATCCACAGCCTGGTCTGCACCAGCGAACAGTGGATTCTTAACCGCTACCTGAACTATGCTCTCGACGAATCCAGAGTCAGGAGGCAGGACTCCTTATTGGTGTGGCTTGCCGTTTCTGAGAACCCAAACCGTCAACATATCGTGTGGGACTATCTGCAGGGGAACTGGGAGAGAAATCATAAGAATATCTCTGACTCCTTGTTTCCTGTTTCGAATGTCATCAACTCACTGGCCGACTTCAACAGCGAGCAGAAGCTTCTGGAGATGACGAAGTTCAAGGCGCAGCACAAGGACAACCTGGGCGCTGCGACGCAGGCCATTGACATAGCCCTGGAGAACGTGCACATTAACGTCAAGTGGATGAAGAGCTACCTTCCGGCTGTTCGCAGCTGGCTGGCCGATAATGTGAAACAGTTTGAAAAGCGGCGCGCGGTGTGAACTTTGTGTGCGCGAACTGCGAGAAGAGTCCTGCTGACCAGTAATTATGAGTAGCAAATATCCTGAAAACCGTTAAGGAGCTGGGACAGAAAAAAATAGGTTTTAATTGTAATCCTGATTAACTTTGCGTAGTTGAACCGTAGTCTGTACTGGGCTTCAGGTGCTCTATACTGAAAGTGTGCAATTAACTTATCGTTGGGACTGCAAGGTCAATGTAGTTTTGTTGCCTCCAGGTAGTTTTGCTGCCTCAAATTTCTGTTTTACTTCACGGTTTCTTGTTAAATTTATTGGAATGTTTGATCACTTATTTATATATTAAACATTTTCTTTAACTTCAATGTCGAGATATTCAGCGTTTCTTGTCGAAGACCCTGGTGACAAGGACAGCTAAAATTGCTCTGTTGAAAACTCTATGGCGGATTGGTATTGGTTAAATAAAAAACTATATTATCAATACGATCACTAATGATACCAGGCATGGTTTCTTGATGAAATTTTGCCTGTACCTATACCTTTGCTCGTATATTGGTGGTTTTCGCCACCCATCAGAAGCCCCTACAAGAATCGTTCGAAAGGCGATGAGAACACGGTGCTTCTTATTGAACGGACACGGTTTTTCAGTTTAACTGTGCTGGCTTCAAGGATCGTAGCTTTATAATATAATCCCGCTTGAATGAGATCTGTTGCTATTGGCTGGCAAATTATGCTTTTTACACCAGCTGAATTCAGATCATTTGCTCAACTCTCTATTCAAATGTCTTGCACTGTTTTATTCAACTGTCCTACGATGCGCTCACTGTAATGACACTCTAATTTTAATCATTTTTCGCGTTCGGTGTCCATTCGAATTACTTCCCTTCGATTTTTTGAACTCCTTGTTCCACCTTCGTTAGTCGCTGAGTCGCTCTCTAGCTGGGATTTCTTGTTGCCAGTTTACTCGGGGCTCTCAGTTCCTCTTTTCTTCTCCGTCATGGCTTTCTCAAAGGATGAGCTGGCAGCTTCGATCCGCAAACGGGCAGGTATTCGGTCCAGCATCACTAAAATGGTTGGTAAGGCGGAGCTGGTGTTGGACAAAGGTGTGCAACGTGAAGTCGAGCGTGCGGAGGCGGCTGCATACCTTGACACTCTCCATTCAAGGCTCAGTGTTATGCAAGAGCTGGATGACGCCATAGAGGAATAGATTTCAGATGGCCAGTTAGAGTCGGAACGTGACGATAGGGAGCGTTACGAGATTCGGTGTCTCACGTGCATCAAGATGTTGGAGTCTGCTCTTTCTCAATCTTCTAGGCCGTTAGTTGGTTCGCCTCCCACTTAATCTTCGCTGCAACCTCAAGTCAAGTTGCCTAAGCTTCGGGTTCCGACCTTTGATGGGGAAATTTCGACTTGGCAGTCCTTCTGGGACCAGTTCGACTCGTCAACACATTCAAATTCTTCTCTGTCTGATATAGATAAGTTCAATTATCTTATCGCCTCTCTCTCTGAGTCGGCGAAGTCCTGCATCAGGGGTCTCGCGGTCACGGCTGGCAACTATGCTACTGCGGTTGATATCCTAAAGGAACGTTTTGGCAAGGCGGATGTGATAATCCAAGAGTTAATGCATAAGTTCTCAGAGCTCCACCTATCGGAACCGTCTTTTCGCGGTCTTCAACAATTTTACGATGACATTTCGGCAACCATGCGCAGTGTCGATACGCAGGGTGTCTCTGCTAAGTCGTACGAGTCACTTTTAGTTCCATCGCTGATGAGCAAGTGTCCATCAGCCTTCCGATTAGAGCTTTTAAGAGCCGCACAGACTCGGGGAGTGTCTATCAAGTCGCTAGAAAGTTTTCTGAACTCGTTAAAAATGAAATTTCGGTGCGTGAAAGTGCTATTCAGCATCCGAAATCAAAAGGAGTCGTCTAAGGCTTCGCGACCAGTGGAATCCAACAAGGCTTCTCATCGTCATTCGTCTGTCTCAACTCTCGTGACACTTTCGCCGAAAGCGTCAAAAAAGACATCGAAGGTCTTCTGCACCGATTGCAAGGGATCGCACTCATCTGAGTCCTGCTATAAGGTCGCTTCTCTAGATCAGCGACGAGCCTTTCTGGCATCCGACACTCGCAGCTTTAGGTCACTTTATCCACTCACTGCAAAGACCCAAGGCTGTGTCGTGGCTGCTCAGGCAAGCATCATGTTAGCATCTGTCCGCAACATTCTCAAGCTGGACAACCGGCGGAGAAGTCAAGGTCATCAAAGGGCAGGCATCACCTCCCAACCAGTGCCTAACGACAGCATCGGAACCGTGTGAAACTTCTTCTAGGCCTTCATCGTCATCAGAATTTGCCTTGAAGACTTCCGTCCAATCTAAACCCGATAACAATTTCGCTCTAACGATGCTTATTTCGGGCAACCCGTCCGTGGCTCTGCCAGTCGCAAAGGCCATCCTTCTCAGATGGTCGCAAGGAGATGATGGTGCGGGTCCAAGCTTTGCATACAAAGCTAAAGATTTTGGAAAAAATAATTTTCAATTCTGTTCACTATGATTTGATATACAGGTTGGAGAAGGAGCTCCGTGTTGCTCAAGAGGAAAGGCAAGGAGGAAGCTCACCCGGGTCAAAGAGACATTATCGAAATTAGCAGTGAGGAGGATGACTCTGTTACTGCCAAACCCCAGGTTGAAGTACCTCAAAATTCGCCGGCTGAAGGTAAGTTGCCCCCATCATCGTAGTGGCGTCAGACGAACATCGTCCAGTGGCGGCTTTGGCACCTGGTGCTACATCCACGGCGACGCACGGTACAGCGCGGCTGAGTCAAAGGGCACCAGCCGTGCTTCGGCGGAAAACCAGCCGCTGTCATCAGGCGCGTCTGCACTTTAACACGGGCCCCAGGGCCTCCTGCTCTCCAGGAATGTGATCCCTGCCTAGGGTGGAGGTTGTGATCCCAGCTGTGATCCCAGCCGGCGGCCGACCTACCTTATTCGACAGCTGGGCGTTCGTCGGCCCGGTCACCTCGAGGGACGCTCACAACGATGCTGGCGAGCTGCGCGAACACCTGCGCAAGGAGCTGCTGCTGCCAGGGCCTTGGTTAGGCTGGTGCCAACGCTGCAGATTATGGCACCATGCCAGGGCCTGAACTAGGGATCCTGATGTCTGAAGGCCGCTATCTTTATGATGAGGATCGCGACCTGGCGCTCAACCAAGGCGTGAATGCGCCAGCCCACTACTTTTCAACGAGCCGTTTTCAACCGCTCGTTGTGGCGGTCGTGGAACTGGCTGCTTACGCCCTGGTGGGCCGGTAATACCTAGTATCGTCTCGGAGATGCGCCGCCTCGCCAGGGATCCACTCAGTCATGGAGAGTGAATTTGGCCACTTGTCTAGTCGTGGCTCACTTTTAGTTAGCCTAGCACTTACCTGCGCGCACCTTTACTTTCTTCCAACCCCTTCTTTCTGACTGAGGCTTCACAATCCTCAGCTCTTTCTTTTCTCTGTTGAGTTCGGCTTCTCCACCGACACTCAACTCTTGATCAATCTCTTCTGCCCCTCCTCTACAGTCTGGTCAGTCCTCATGGCATTGGCTCTCAACCCTCTGCCGTTCTTTGTCAATTTTCCCTTCAGCAACATTCCTTTATTTTATCCGATCTTGGATAAAATTTGTTCCCTGGTTGCCTACTCTTTTGTCTCGCACCCTTATTTAATTTACATGTTGTTTACCACTTTGATTTGCACCTTTTCTTCCGTCTAGCTACATGAACAAGCTAAATATAAGTATCTATGTAGCGCACATCTTACTATATACTTCAACATGTATACATGCACCAGTAAATGCACACACAGTACGTAGAATCTCTCGAAAACTTTTAGCCTTCCCGTTCTTGAAGATTTTCTATATGGCAGCACGCAATAATGCTTAAGTGAGTGACGAAGATGCTCGAACCGGAGGGACACAGCGCCTGTGAGGAATGAGTCAGTCCATGCCTACGGACTAAGGTATTGATATTTGTTATAATGTCAAATGGCTTTATATGACTTTTCAATTGAGTCATTTTCAAATGAGTCCTAGTTTTGATTTAACAAAGTTCTGCTGCGTCTAGAAATCAGGTGTTGTTCCCTTTTCTAACTATCGATTCTAAATGGTTGATTCGCTAGCCTTGAGTAGAGTTAGGGTAAGCTCAACACTACCCACGGCTCTTCCCGCTTATTGGAGTAGGTCCAAATAAGTGGCTCCCTAGAAAGCAACTGAGTTTAACAGCACTTACGTTGCAATTTGTTGCCGATAGGTGACAGAGAGAGAGAGAGAGTGCGACGGGCGTGCGCGGCGAGAGGGCCGGGCAGGGGCGGGTCGACTTATATGCCAACGTGGGGTGGTGGGCCTGCGTAAACAGGCTAAGCGGGTAAGCCGCGGCGCCTGCCACACAACCCCCCAACTACACGCTGGCACCAATCAACCACCCCTGCACTTCAACCCCCCCACATAGCGCACTAAAGGCACCGCACAACACAGGTTAAATTGTGAATTTTTCATAATTAAACTGTAATAAATGAATTTCCTAGCTGGAGCGTGAGGAATTTAAAGCTAGCGACCAGTCAGTGTCATACCAATCCTTTAGTAGCAGCGTCGTCCTCCGGCCCGGCGAAACTCCTATTGAAAAATAAAGAACACAGAGTGAACAAAAGACTCGGAAGGAATTTGATTGGTGAGTTATTTAATCTTCTTTAGACTCCCCGACTCTAGATATAATAATTGTTGGATTTGACTTGACTCTAGTTTACTTACTAAACTTATAAAAAATATACTACACGACAAAATGAGGAAATTCGCTCAGAAAATATAAGGCACTCACAGCGAGAAGCAAAAATAGGTCCGGGGAAATCGAAATATGATTTTCATAAACTGGCCTAGTCCGCGCTCCTGTTGACTCTGCTTTCAGCGCTGCCCCGACAGATTCTATCGGTTGGCACTCCTTCTGCCTGACGGCGGAGTCTCCGAAGAGAGCACGTACTGACTTCGACCACAAGCGCCTATCTAGACCACCATTGTCAGTGGTGTAGTCTTAAGACGCGTAGCGTCGAAAGCTACCTAACTGAACAAGTGGAGTGTGGTCGGGGCTGGGCGGGACAAAACAAAGTGGACTTGCTTGCACATGCTTCTTACGTAGTGAGGCGGATTGCGGTGAGTGATAAATTGTCACTGCAGAAACACGCTTTCTTTTATAGGGTTATTTTAAACACAAATCAGATCCATGGGCGAGGTTGATGCCCGGCTATAGCTTGAGCCAAGGTCAAGGTGACAAATCATAGTAGACTCGCAGCCGCTATCCTGAGCCCCGGAGTGGTTTCTTGCCGAGGGTAGACAGTAGTGAGGCCAGGTCGCTCGCTGATTGGCCGAGACTGTAGCCTAGGGGTAGCGCTCGTGGGGTTGTGGCATCCACCCCGGCTGGTCCGGCCGGGCGTGACCCTAGCTTAGCTAAAAAAACGCGTCTAAAAATAATTTACGTGAGAACTGAGAAATAACTCTGAATAAAAAATAACACGGGGGGACAGAAAGACAAACAAGATGACACTTTAATAGTGATGTCTGACTATGCCTTCGACATGGCAAAATTATGTTTCTGATGCACTAAAGTCTAAAGACAGCATCAAGGCCTCAAAAACTAAAGTTAACGCATAATTTCCTTTTGGAAATTTATTTTTACTTTTTTTCTCCTAAATCATCATAGGCTGTACATCCCTTTAAGTTATAACAATTGTTCATTTTGTTCATCAGCTAATGTGATGAAGGCTGCAACGGTCCAGGGCGTGATCAGTGTGTGAACTGAGAAGTTTCGTTACGAACAAATCAGTGCTTCATTGTAATGAGACTAAATTTGAGTTAATCAAAGTGTACCAAGATCTCTATGATGCTTCTAAGATGAAATTTTGGAACAAGTTTTTTGTCTTCAATTAGTCGGTTAGCGCATGCAGTGGCACACCATCAAGGCAAGCCATTGTGGCCATATTTGGTCCCCTGAGTTTGATTTCGCCTTTTATTGAAGCCAGTTAGGAAAATACCTTCAGCACTTGAGTGCTCATTGTTTTTTCTATACCTAAATAAAATAGCAATTTGACTCGTACTTCAAAATCAATTACTTCTACTTACAGTAGTATTTGTTGTACTGTCACCAAGTGATGTGCCATTTCCCACAGCCCTCCTGCGAAATAGAAAATGGCCTTCATTTCACTGCCATCAGTTTGCTGAAATCAGTCTTATTACACTTGTAAAAATTATACTTTTTCACAGCAACAATCAAGCGGCTGAACTTTACACATATCTTTCTGGATTGTGTAGAAATGGATGAATTAAAGGGCTAAATTGAGAGTGCACGTTGATGCGAATTTGCCTAAGCAGGTGGCAATCAATGCAGCTTGGCAGGTGCAAACACCAACTGGTGTTGGTCTTTTGAGGCTTTTCTTTGTAGACTTTGTAGCCAGGGGAGTGCATACAGGACAAGATGCCTACTCTGCCAAGGTCCTGCTCATGAATATTTAAAGCCGAACATTGCTTGCAGAGTAGGTGTTAAAAACTTACCTACCTAATTTCCTCAATAATTCGCTTCTAAAAGTACCTCTATGTCACAATGACCGATAAAGAATTATTTTATTAATTAGTAACTGGAAATTTACGAAATTTCGTTATAAAAAATGTTTTCGATGCACTTATACTGACTTAATTTGATTTGCTTTATTTAGCTGTGCGATCATAAAATACGGACAAAGATAGATCGGTCAAAGAGAGCAGTTATTGCGCGGCGCATCTGAAGGCTACGTACGGCTGCTCAGTCCATGGACCGGGGGACGCCACACCCGCCCTCAATTAGCCCAGCTAATGCTGGTACCAATTGGAAATGCTCCTGGAAATTAATTCTCGGAATTTACTGACAACTGATGCATGGCGAAGCGTTCAACTTTGACTGACTGCCTACAGCAGCATATCAGCTTGCAAGCATGTTGTTTCGGGACACCAAACTAAAATAGCTGGTCGGGAAAACATTTTGGGGTTTGATTCTTATTTATTATTGTGCTTTCTGAGTTTAATTTCCTGGACTTTAGACCACAGCGCCCATTATGCGTGTAGATGCATGTCTGGCTTATGTTTTATCACCTAGATTTTTATAGGCACGGAAAAACATATTTAGACTAATCTATCTTCAGTAATGCGAACTGGTGAGACTTCACTTGCATTCTATAAAAGAGACAATAGACACTCTCTTTAATGTTACTGCGAGATACGATGCGAAAACGAAACTATGCCTTAGTATTAAAGTACATCAAAATGCATTTCTCTACATTTCTGTTGTGTCCCGAGACGGACCAGCCGCCTTACGTCGCGCTCTGAACGAGCAGGGAGGCCCAGCACTTCAGTCATGCTGACAACCAGAGTCGCACGAGCACAAATTCTCTGGAGACTAATGCCCTGTTTTACTGAACCCCAAAAAACACAGGAACAAAGAATCTTGCCTTGAATTGCCGATATGGCTGTAGGTTTCAGCATTTTATTTATTCGAACGACGCATAAATAACATCTCCGTCTAAGAGAGATGACACAAGAGTTGATAAAGAAATTTGGAATAAAAGTCATTCTTATAGCTGACTTCAAGCTCAGGACTTTCGCGTTAAGTCAATTGATATAAAAAATTAAGATTATCTAAAAAATACTAAGAGAAATATTTTAAATAAAAGATTTAAGAAAATAAAAGACGGCAAAAGAGAAAATATGTTAGGAAGTTTGTTTTACACATAAAGAAATAATTTTAAAATTAAAAAAAAACTATTTAAAAAGCTGCCTGCAGGCCTGCATATGTTCTATTGAAAAACTCCAGCTTAAAAAAATCTAGCTAGGCTTCTTAAGGCTCATTCGGTTGTCGACAATCGTTCTTGTTGGCCCTCTTTTTCGAATAATTTTTAGTACAAGTGTTTGTTAGTGTGGTGTGTTTTTTATTTTAATCAAGTTTTTTTACACGATAAAAGTGACACCGTCACAATAGCGTCGTGAGTGTACATTTAGAATTTTTCTCGCAAGTTTACTATAGGTTTCTTGATTTTCTTTGTTGAAATATTTCTTAAATCCTAGAACCCGACTTCAAATACTAAACTATAGCTATCATGCGCTCAATTTCTCATTCAACATCTCCATCAAGTCGCTCACGTTCAAGATCAAGATCTCGTGGTCATGGTCGTCGATATAGGTCTGCATCGAAGTCTGACTCTCGATCTCGGTCCCCTGTTAGATACAGATCTCCACCTAGAGGTCGACGCTCTCCACCACCTTACAGGTAATGTCTGTCTGCTAAGCTGTTAATCAGTTAGCTAGCTAATATTTAATAATATAAATACAACAAGCCCTTCTAAGCCTACTAATAACTACTAGCTATTTTTAGCTAGTTTGTATTTGTTGTCAGATGATGTTAAATTATATGTTAGATGTTAAATTTGCACAATTTAAGGAATTTTATTATCAAAGCTCTCATTGGTTAACTGGTAACCATATTAGGCCTAGCTATTTTTACTCTTGCCTCAGGCCCTCAACCTTGGCCATATATTATTGATTAATCAATTTGAATTTGAGATTAGGCGAGCATTGGTGTGATCAAAATTTATAGGTAGGCCTATTTATCTAGAATATTTTGGTAATTTTCTGGATTACTTATAATTATTTCTACAGATTTTTATTCTTAATATAGTAAGACAAAACATTAAAAGGCTATCCTGCATTTTCGTTCGTTAAATTATTTTTTCACATGGAATTAATTTTACATGATCTCACGAGTTCAGCACAGGCAATAAAAAATATTATGGGACATACAGAACACCCGAAAAGTTTAAGAAAGTTTGTTATAGTCAAGTCAGTTTTAACGTTAGTCTCCGGATTACAGTGGGTAGTAATGGGTCACCCAATACAGAAAGTTGCCGAAATGATGCTCATTTGGGTAGAGCCGGCGCCACAGGAACATTTGAGGTGCAGCAGGGCAATGGCACCAACGCTCGTTTGACAGTAGCCGGTATTTGGCCAGCCAGCGCATCAGAGACAGTGTGTCAGTGGTCAAAAGAGCCAAGTCCCGCATCCTTATGAGTGGCAGGTCACATAGTTCCGCAGTAGGTCTTATCTCAGCTGGTGGGATGATAGTAGTGGGAGCAGCTGGACGACCCGCCATGTAGATGTGCAATGTGGCTGAAAAAAATGAAAAAATAATTTAACGCACGAAAATGCAGGATAGCCCATTAAAAAATGTGTGCATATTAGGCCTACTTCTTATTTTTAAATAGCAGATGCTGATTATTTTGTTATTAGGCCTATTATTATTTTGCTAGTTTTCAATTGAGAGCCATTTCCGGGAGTATCTCTGGCATTGCATCTGGCTTTAGGCCTAGGCCTACCTAGAGCTAGAGAACAGCTTTGGTGATTTGGGCCAACCTCTATTGGATTACAGTTTATTACACTATCTAATGTCTGTGCTTTACTATAAGTAATAACAAAACCTGTCAGATTAGATAGCTTACAAAGCCTGCTATCTTAAATATTATTACTTAGTATTAAAAGAAAAAAAAACTTGGAAAATTAATTATGAAAGGATCAGCTTGAGCTTATAATAAGCATTGAGGTTGCTCATTTGATTCATTACTATCATGTTTGTGATATGTTATATTCATCTAGAATAACTACCTTAGCCTGGCCTTAATTATCCCTCTAAGGCCAGTTGTTTATGCTTAAACTCTAGATTAACACATTTTGATTATGACTTTGGGGTTTTATGATAGCTGCCAAAACTGAGACTTTCCTGCTTATTAACAAAAAATATATAGAATCACCTGTGATAAATAAACAATTTTAAAGAAAATGATAATAGGAGTTAAAATGCAAGTTCTAGCTAATTGTTTTACCTATTTTAATTGGTTAAAAATGTAATAAAAGTGGTAGGCATTTTTTACTTAACAGAAAAAAAACATGGAAAGGGTATATCAAATGCCCACATTTTTTGTGTTTTGCAATTTGGAATAAAAATCCTGAATAGAGGCTTAAATTTTCCATTCAATTCAATGAGACAACTTTTAAAGTCACAAAACATAGACATCAATATATGGATTCTTGTTTGGGTGTTTGGTAGTAGAAACTATGAATATAAGCACAATATTTTAGCTCACAAAATTTCATGTAAGATGTAAATATGTTGGCTATTATAGGTGACTATATAGTATTTAATATTATACAAGTATATGATTAGTTTTATTTTTCATACCAATTTGGATTTGCCAAGAGTGCATACAGAGAAATTCTAGTTGTAAATGTCACCAGTGTCTGACAAGAATCACACACAATATCTATACAAACCGAATCACACAGAATTTGACAACAATGTGTCATTTTGTCTTTCCTTAAGGGAAAATAGTGTTGTCGTTTTACTGTTAATACATTTTAGAACTGTAAAGTGGTTAAAATATATTATAATGTGACTTTACATGAAATCAGCTAAAATTGTTTGTGAAATAGCAATAAACCATTCACTTATTGATAAAAAAAATGTCCTAAGTTAAACCTATAAAAGATAAGATAAGACAATAATGTTTTTATGTCATGTGGGACTGCCATGGCATCATCACAGTGATATCTGTTTAAATTAGATGAATTTAAATTTAGATCAATTACATAAAATCAATATAGTACACAGGTAAAATTAATAATAGTATGGCACTAATAACCTTGTGTTCATTTTGTAAGCATTTTAGTAGTTATTTTATTCTATAGATTGTCTAAGAACAAAAAAGTTCGTAAAATTAAGCTTAGCCATGGATAAATAAATATATCATTAAGGTATGTGGATTGATAGATTGTGATTGGTGATGGAGGTAATATGTGCATATCAGTAAAGCACATACCACTTTTAATAAATATTTCTAAACTCAAAGTCATAGTGTTTTTTCAATTGACCAAACATGCAAATTTCTCTCTTGTGTGCAGAGGCGGAGGTGCTCGCAATGGCGGCCCTCTAAATGACAACTTCTATCGCAATGGCGGATCCAATTTGAACCGGTTTGACCAGCCCGGCTCCCGCCTGCGCAAGCCGGATTGGAGCAGCGAGAAGCTGGCCAAATTTCGCAAAGATTTCTACTACGAGCATCAGGATGTCACGGATCGTAGCGACGGTGAAATTCAAGACTTTCTGGAGCGCGCCGAGATCATGGTTGAAGGCGAAGACGTGCCTAGGCCGATATTCGAGTTCAGAGAGGCTGGCTTCTCGTCAAAGATCATGCAGCGCATCGAGGAGATGGGCTGGCGCAAGCCAACACCCATCCAGTGCCAGGGCTTGCCTATGGCTCTCAGCGGCCGGTGAGTGATCTGTATGCGCATACAGTTCAGAGATCTTAGCTACTTAGTTTTGTCTAATTTAGCCTAATTTGAGTGAGATGAGACAGGATAGAGATGACACAGGGGAGAGATAAGACAAAAGAGAGATGACACAGGATAGAGATGACACAGGGGAGAGATAAGACAAAAGAGAGATGACACAGGATAGAGATGACACAGGGGAGAGATAAGACAAAAGAGAGATGACACAGGATAGAGATGACACAGGGGAGAGATAAGACAAAAGAGAGATGAAGCAGGGGAGAGATAAGACAAAAGAGAGATAAGACAGAAGAGAGATAAGACCGGAGAGAGATAACAAAGGAGAGATAAGACATGAGAGAGATGACACAAGATATTATAGGTGTGTGATTTGGGAATTGGGAGCTTCGATGGCCGCATCTGGCCTACGGGCAGGAGTTTGCCGGACCCTGTTCTAGTTAGCCTATTTAGGCTGCTACACTATTCCATATCCCAGATTCATTAGCTTTTGATTTTGTTTAGAATACTTATCCCTCAATACCAATGTTATCTTGCCTCCTAAATTAGTTATCCGTTAAGAATCTATATCTAGCAATGTAGTTATAAAAATATTAGGAAACGCGAGTAACTATGCCATATCTAAGTGTCATCTTATCAGTTGATTTCGCCATCTGACAGAGACATGGTGGGCATCGCCCGCACAGGCAGCGGCAAGACCGCCAGCTTCCTGCTGCCCGGCCTGGTACACATTCGCGATCAGGCCGAGCTGCGACGCGGCGATGGTCCCATCTGCTTGGTGCTGGTCCCCACCAGGGAGCTGGCCCAACAGGTTGAGTCGGTTGCTAGGGACTTTGCCAACTCGCTGGGAATGAATGTTGTGGCCTGCTACGGTGGAGAAGCGAAGAGAAATCAGCTGTACAATGTCAGGCGGCTGAATGAGATCTGCGTGGCGACGCCTGGCCGACTGTTGGACTTCCTGGAGAGCGGCGACATCAATCTCAAGCGCTGCACCTACTTGGTGCTGGATGAAGCAGATAGGATGCTGGATATGGGATTCGAGCCGCAGATCCGCAGGGTGTGTGAATTTTTTTCAGCCATGAATTTTTTTCTTGGCTGTGGGTGGGTCAGTTTGCTGGGTGTTGGCTGTGGGTGTGTCAGATTGCTGGGTCTTGGCTGTGGGTGTGTCAGATTGCAGTTTATTGGCTGTGGGTGGGTCAGATTGTTGGGTCTTGGCTGTGGGTGGGTCAGATTGCTGGGTCTTGGCTGTGGGTGTGTCAGATTGCAGTTTATTGGCTGTGGGTGGGTCAGATTGTTGGGTCTTGGCTGTGGGTGGGTCAGATTGCTGGGTCTTGGCTGTGGGTGTGTCAGATTGCAGTTTATTGGCTGTGGGTGGGTCAGATTGTTGGGTCTTGGCTGTGGGTGGGTCAGATTGCTGGGTCTTGGCTGTGGGTGTGTCAGATTGCAGTTTATTGGCTGTGGGTGGGTCAGATTGTTGGGTCTTGGCTGTGGGTGGGTCAGATTGCTGGGTCTTGGCTGTGGGTGTGTCAGATTGTTGGATCTTGGCTGTGGGTGTGTCAGATTGCTGGGTCTTGGCTGTGGGTGGGTCAGATTGTTGGGTCTTGGCTGTGGGTGGGTCAGATTGTTGGGTCTTGGCTGTGGGTGGGTCAGATTGCTGGGTCTTGGCTGTGGGTGGGTCAGATTGCTGTGTCTTGGGATTATAAACTAAAAAATATTTCAAATCCCAACGGCTCAACCCTCAGGTGGTGGACCAGGTGAGACCGGACCGCCAGACTCTGATGTGGTCGGCCACCTGGCCCAAGGAGGTGCAGCAGCTGGCCAGGGACTTCCTGACCGACTACATCAAGGTGAACATCGGCTCGCTGTCGCTGCACGCCAATCCGAACATCAAGCAGATTGTTGAAGTTGTTCACGAGGAGGACAAGGAGGGTCGCTTGTTCGACCTGCTTGAAGATCTGCGCTCGCATCGGCACAAGACGCTTGTTTTCTGCGAGACAAAGCGCGGCGTCGACTTCCTGGCCGAGCGGCTGCAGCGTCGCCGATTCGACTGCATGGCAATTCACGGCGACAAGCCGCAGTCTACGCGGGACAATGTCATCAAGAAATTTCGCGAAGGTCGCTGTAATATCCTGGTTGCTACGGATGTGGCTAGCCGAGGTTTGGGTAAGTCGCCTCCTGATGCCAGCATATTGAGGATGCTGGGATATTTGGGATCGTTGAGGATATTAGTTCGATTTTGGGATGAGGTTCTCGATGATGCGATGATGCGATAAAGGCAACTTGGTATACCAGCAGTTAGACAAAAAATTTATTTGTTTTCTTGCTGATTATTATTAATATTTTCATTATTATTTGCTGGAGGGCTGCGGGCAATGGCACATCATTTAGTGACACTTGACTCGCAGCCAGCGAAGATACCGTACACAGGCACACGCTCACACAGGTGTGTACATCTGCCCTGACTTTCTCATCGTCAGGCAGTCTATACTTCACTGTGCCTTGGAGGTTGGCCCTCAAGGGTGTAAATTGCACGACAAGCCCACAAGCCTTTGCTCCGCGGCTGCGCCCCAAATGAATGTGGCCTCGCCGCGGACTTAGGGACCGTGGTGCGAGTGCAGATGCGTTAACCGCTCTGCCAGCGACCCCCTTGTTTTCTTGCTTGCATTTTGTCTATTAGTTTGTTCTAGTCACATTCTTGCTATGCTGTGGCAACATGGCGTCTTCATTGTAGGAAGAATCGCGCATGTCTGTTGATGGATGGATGTGAAGCAGTTATATTTATATGGTCCTATTAATTATCCGAGGGTCAGCCTCTGGAAATTAAATCGTCTTCTCGTCGGAAACTGCTCGAACGAAGTCTGGCGTGTCAGCCACTGCTTTAGAGTTTCACACTGAAAGTGTCAGCTGAAGCGAGTGCCTGATGTCATGTCCTGAACCAATATTCTTCTTCCCTATTCCTAAATTCTCGAACGATCTGATTGGCTGGTCACTTTCGCTAACACCGCTAATCTGCAGTAAATTGTCGACAACGCTTGGAAACCGCTGGCTGACCCTCCTAGACCCGGATCCGGCCCGAACTGTGCGGGCTCGGTTGTTCGCGGTCTAAATTGATCAGCCGGCGCGGAGTTGGGTTATTAAATGAAACTGACTTCATCAGCTAGCAGCTGCGTCAGCGGTTTGGCCGCTACTGCTGTCGCTTGCTTTAAGGCCGCCGCTGCCTCTGCGGCCGCTCCTCGCTGGTGGCTCAGTCTGAGGCCGCCGCTGCATCTGCGGCCGCTCCTCGCTGGTGGCTCAGTTTGAGAGGCCGCCACTGCATCTGCGGCCGCTCCTCGCTGGTGGCTCAGTCTGAGGCCGCCGCTGCATCTGCGGCCGCTCCTCGCTGGTGGCTCAGTTTGAGAGGCCGCCGCTGCATCTGCGGCCGCTCACCGGTGGTGGCTCAGTCTGAGGCCGCCGCTGCATCTGCGGCCGCTCCTCGCTGGTGGCTCAGTCTGAGGCCGCCGCTGCATCTGCGGCCGCTCCCCGTTGGTGGCTCAGTCTGAGGCCGCCGCTGCATCTGCGGCCGCTCCCCGTTGGTGGCTCAGTCTGAGGCCGCCGCTGCATCTGCGGCCGCTCCCCGTTGGTGGCTCAGTCTGAGGCCGCCGCTGCATCTTCGGCCCCTCCCTTTTGGTGGCTCAGTTTGAGAGGCCGCCGCTGCATCTGCGGCCGCCGCTCCCTGTTGGAGGTTCGTTTTGAGAGGCCGCTGCTGCGTCTGCGGTCACTCCGCCCGACTGAGTTAAAAGCCGCTGCCATTAAGGCCACTGCGCTATTGCACAATGTCGACATCGACGCGGCGGTGCGTGTTGCTGGCTGGCTGGCCGACTGGCCGGCAGAGTTAATAACTGTAACCGTTAAATGTCGCGGCCAAGTGTGTCGCTGCGGTCGGAGCTTCTGGCTGCTGCACAAAATTTGGTTTGATATCGAGATTATTTCTATATTTCAGATTCCAAGTAAAAGTTCAAAACGTGAATTTCAAGTCCTACTCGCCTGTGAGTTTACTGAAGAGTTAATAATTGCCTGCTCTTTTCCTGCCAACCCTACACAGATATTGACCATATCGAATACGTGATCAACTTTGATTTTCCCACGCACATGGAGGAATACGTGCACCGCATTGGTCGCACAGCACGCAGCGACAATCCGGGAACGGCTTACACTTTCTTCACTAAGAAGAATATGCGATACGTGAGTTGCACTGATTTTTCTCATTGGATAACTGAGGAATTGCTCAGTTTAGTCTGGCTTCTCCTGATTGGTCAGCAGTGGAGTCATGCTTTGTCGTCAAAGCTTAGGTGTTGAATTACGCTTTGTTTAGATTGGGCAGTTAAAAAATTAAGCTTATCTTGGATTGGTTGGTCTAGAAACCTACTTAAATCTGATTGGCTAGTTGTTAAATCGTTGTTTTTCTAGATTGGTGAACAGTAATAGCGTCCTATTTTCTGATTAGCCAGCAATTGAGACATGCTTTTTCGTCATAGTTTAGTGTTGAGATTCGCTTTGTCCGAATTTTATAGTTGAGGAATTAAGCTTCTCTTTAATTTGTTTGTCTAGAAACATACTTTGCTATGATTGGTTGTTGTAGGAACACACTTAGCTCTAATTGGTTAGCGCAGTTTTATTGCTTATCTTTCATTGATCAAGGGAGGAACATACTTTTTTAGTTGTTAAATTATTATATTTTCCTAATCTGATTGGCCAGCAGTAGAATCATGCTATTATCTGATTGGTCAGCAGCACAATCATGCTATTATCTGATTGGTCAGCAGTACAATCACGCTATTTTTGATTGGTCAGCAGTAGAATTCTAGCTTTCTTCAGTTTTACAACCAGTGCTTTTTTATTCTCTAGGCCTCCGACCTGATGGAAGTTCTCGACGAGGCCAATCAGGACATCCCGTCCAGCCTCTTCGACCTGATGAAGATCAACCGCGATGCTTATCGCAACAGCCGACACGAGCGGCATCGCGATCGCGAGACTCGCCGTAGGCGCGCCCTGGCTAGCATCGGCGAGCGGATGAAAAGGAACGGCGGGCGCGGATCTCGCAGGCGATGAGCGCGGAGTTTCAAAGGCCCGCTGCCACTGAAAAGAACATTTCGGGTGAATGATTTTATTTTTTATTTCAAAACTGAAACTTTAGTTCTCCGAACTCTATCGATATATACTAGTATATTGTGCTTTGTGGTATTGACAAACTGTAGCTACAGTAATGCCCATACTTATTAATAACAATTGTGTAGTTAATAGTAATCCTGTCGTTCGCACCGCCCAAGTGTCAGTTTTTTTCTGTCTTACAGGAATAATCAAGGCATTTTTATCAGCTTTCATCGATCATTTTTTATACTGCTTCGTTACCGTTAATGTTTTTTCTGACGCTAATTCCCTTGTTGCTACTTTTAGTAGCTACTACAAGGCGTTAAAGAATCGAGTAATTAAGTTTTTCCACCTTAGCACTACTCACCCTGTGTGTTTTCTCCCAGCCAGTGTGTTGTGCTCTTTAATTCAATTGAATTTGAAAAAATACACAAATGTTTATTTTATAGTCCAGTTGGTCTGTCTGATCGCACCTACATTTTAATACTAATAAATAATAATATATAGTAATTAGTAATCTACTATGATTAGCTTGGGCAGCAAGTTCGCTAGCTATCAGTTTTTTATTTTGGACTATAAAGAGTTTATTACCAGTTTGTTCGCTTTATTTCGTTTTTTAATTAAATTACATTTTATGTGATTTTATGTGATACTATTGGTTATGGTCCTAGGTATACTAATGGATATGGTCCTAGATATACTGTTGGATATGGTCCTAGATATACTGTTGGATATGGTCCTAGGTATACTGATGGATATGGTCCTAGGTATACTGATGGATATGGTCCTAGATATACTGATGGATATGGTCCTAGGTATACTGATGGATATGGTCCTAGGTATACTGATGGATATGGTCCTAGATATACTGTTGGATATGGTCCTAGATATACTGTTGGATATGGTCCTAGGTATACTGATGGATATGGTCCTAGATATACTGATGGATATGGTCCTAGGTATACTGATGGATATGGTCCTAGATATACTGATGGATATGGTCCTAGGTATACTGATGGATATGGTCCTAGGTATACTGATGGATATGGTCCTAGATATACTGTTGGATATGGTCCTAGATATACTGTTGGATATGGT
The DNA here is from genome assembly GCA_950097015.1 of Macrostomum hystrix. Taxonomy (NCBI): domain Eukaryota; kingdom Metazoa; phylum Platyhelminthes; family Macrostomidae; genus Macrostomum; species Macrostomum hystrix. The sequence continues at coordinate 1,714,743 of CATNEN010000015.1, forward strand.
CCTAGGTATACTGATGGATATGGTCCTAGATATACTGATGGATATGGTCCTAGGTATACTGATGGATATGGTCCTAGATATACTGTTGGATATGGTCCTAGGTATACTGTTGGATATGGTCCTAGGTATACTGATGGATATAGTCCTAGGTATACTGTTGGATATGGTCCTAGGTATACTGATGGATATGGTCCTAGGTATACTGATGGATATGGTCCTAGGTATACTGATGGATATGGTCCTAGGTATACTGATGGATATGGTCCTAGATATACTGATGGATATGGTCCTAGATATACTGTTGGATATGGTCCTAGGTATACTGATGGATATGGTCCTAGATATACTGTTGGATATGGTCCTAGATATACTGATGGATATGGTCCTAGGTATACTGATGGATATGGTCCTAGGTATACTGATGGATATGGTCCTAGATATACTGTTGGATATGGTCCTAGATATACTGTTGGATATGGTCCTAGGTATACTGATGGATATGGTCCTAGGTATACTGATGGATATGGTCCTAGGTATACTGATGGATATGGTCCTAGATATACTGTTGGATATGGTCCTAGATATACTGTTGGATATGGTCCTAGGTATACTGATGGATATGGTCCTAGATATACTGATGGATATGGTCCTAGATATACTGATGGATATGGTCCTAGATATACTGTTGGATATGGTCCTAGGTATACTGTTGGATATGGTCCTAGGTATACTGTTGGATATGGTCCTAGGTATACTGTTGGATATGGTCCTAGGTATACTGATGGATATGGTCCTAGATATACTGATGGATATGGTCCTAGATATACTGATGGATATGGTCCTAGATATACTGTTGGATATGGTCCTAAGTATACGGATGGTTATGGCCTTGATATACTGTTGCGTATGGCCTAGGTATACTTTAGGGTATGGCCTAGGTATACTGATGGGTATGGCCTAGGTATACTGATGGGTATGGCCTAGGTATACTGATGGGTATGGCCTAGGTATACTGATGGGTATGGCCTAGGTATACTTTAGGATATGGCCTAGGTATACTTTAGGATATGGCCTAGATATACTGATGGATATGGCCTCGGTATACTGATGGGTATGGCCTAGGTATACTGATGGGTATGGCCTAGGTATACTGATGGGTATGGCCTAGGTATACTGATGGGTATGGCCTAGGTATACTTTAGGATATGGCCTAGGTATACTTTAGGATATGGCCTAGATATACTGATGGATATGGTCCTAGGTATACTGTTGGATATGGTCCTAGGTATACTGATGGGTATGGCCTAGGTATACTGATGGGTATGGCCTAGGTATACTGATGGGTATGGCCTAGATATACTGATGGATATGGCCTAGGTATACTGATGGGTATGGCCTAGGTATACTGATGGGTATGGCCTAGATATACTGATGGGTATGGCCTAGGTATACTGTTGGGTATGGCCTAGGTATACTTATGGATATGGCCTAGATATACTGATGGATATGGCCTAGGTATACTGATGGGTATGGCCTAGGTATACTGATGGGTATGGCCTAGATATACTGATGGGTATGGCCTACGTATACTGATGGGTATGGCCTAGGTATACTGATGGATATGGTCCTAGGTATACTGATGGATATGGTCCTAGATATACTGTTGGATATGGTCCTAGATATACTGTTGGATATGGTCCTAGGTATACTGTTGGATATGGTCCTAGGTATACTGATGGGTATGGCCTAGGTATACTGATGGGTATGGCCTAGGTATACTGTTGGGTATGGCCTAGGTATACTTATGGATATGGCCTAGATATACTGATGGATATGGCCTAGGTATACTTATGGATATGGCCTAGATATACTTATGGATATGGCCTAGATATACTGATGGATATGGCCTAGGTATACTGATGGGTATGGCCTAGGTATACTGATGGGTATGGCCTAGATATACTGATGGGTATGGCCTAGGTATACTGATGGGTATGGCCTAGGTATACTGTTGGGTATGGCCTAGGTATACTTATGGATATGGCCTAGATATACTGATGGGTATGGCCTAGATATACTGATGGGTATGGCCTACGTATACTGATGGGTATGGCCTAGGTATACTGATGGATATGGTCCTAGGTATACTGATGGATATGGTCCTAGATATACTGTTGGATATGGTCCTAGATATACTGTTGGATATGGTCCTAGGTATACTGTTGGATATGGTCCTAGGTATACTGATGGGTATGGCCTAGGTATACTGATGGGTATGGCCTAGGTATACTGTTGGGTATGGCCTAGGTATACTTATGGATATGGCCTAGATATACTGATGGATATGGCCTAGGTATACTTATGGATATGGCCTAGATATACTTATGGATATGGCCTAGATATACTGATGGATATGGCCTAGGTATACTGATGGGTATGGCCTAGGTATACTGATGGGTATGGCCTAGATATACTGATGGGTATGGCCTAGGTATACTGATGGGTATGGCCTAGATATACTGATGGGTATGGCCTAGGTATACTGATGGATATGGCCTAGATATACTGATGGGTATGGCCTAGGTATACTGATGGGTATGGCCTAGGTATACTGATGGGTATGGCCTAGGTATACCGTAGGGTATGGCCTAGAGTGTGGGCCTAGAGTTTGGCTGAAGTGTGGTATCCTAGCCGGATAGCTGGTCTAGGAACAAGCCTATCTTCTTTCACGAGAGACAGAAGTATACGCGGCGCAGAGTTCGATCCTTCCACCGGCTCGGCCTCACAGCCGGCTGTCAATTCCAAATCTGGACTCCGAATCAATAATCAATGATTCAACGCGGCGTGAACTGAAGCCAACGCCTGCTGTTGCCTTCTCCATCTTATACTGCTGTACTCTGTAATCCTGTTACAGAGTCGCAGATTGTTAGACTAATTCCTTTCATCTCTGTGAGCTGTAACTCCCAGTTAGTCTTATCTCTGTGCCTTGTTTCGCTCGCTCTCTGAGCAGGCCTTCCAGTTGGTTGAGCAGCTGCCTGATTTGCCCTTTCAGCAGTAGCTCAAAGTGCGCCTGATCGATGCTGTGGGATGCGGTGCCGTCCGCCTCCGTTGTCTTTGGTTACGACGCGTTTTGTCGATCTCTGCTTTAGGGTTTTTCTCGATTTGATAATAAAACCCTAACTTGTTCAATTAGTTAGGGGTGCACAAACGATAAAATGCTTGTTCGAAATATAGAGTTAGAAGATTCTATCGATTCCAACAGCGGTCAGTCCCCAGTCTATCACTAACTGTTTACTTCAATCCACCATTGAAACTTCCCTATCCACTCCTATCTAGTGTTTATCCTACCCTATCCACTCCTATCTAGTGTTTATCCTACCCTATCCACTCCTATCTAGTGTTTATCCTACCCTATCCACTCCTATCTAGTGTTTTTCCTACCCTATTCACTTCTATCTACAGTTTATCCTACCCTATCCACTTCTATCTACTGTTTATCCTACCCTATCCACTCCTATCTAGTGTTTTTCCTACCCTATCCACTCCTATCTACTGTTTTTCCTACCCTATTCACTTCTATCTAGTGTTTTTCCTACCCTATCCACTCCTATCTACTGTTTTTCCTACCCTATCCACTCCTATCTAGTGTTTTTCCTACCCTATTCACTTCTATCTACTGTTTTTCCTACCCTATTCACTTCTATCTACTGTTTTTCCTACCCTATCCACTCCTATCTACTGTTTTTCCTACCCTATTCACTTCTATCTACTGTTTTTCCTACCCTATTCACTTCTATCTACTGTTTTTCCTACCCTATTCACTTCTATCTACTGTTTTTCCTACCCTATCCACTCCTATCTACTGTTTTTCCTACCCTATTCACTTCTATCTAGTGTTTTTCCTACCCTATCCACTCCTATCTACTGTTTTTCCTACCCTATCCACTCCTATCTACTGTTTTTCCTACTCTATCCACTCCTATCTACTGTTTTTCCTACCCTATTCACTTCTATCTACTGTTTTTCCTACCCTATCCACTTCTATCTACTGTTTTTCCTACCCTATCCACTCCTATCTACTGTTTTTCCTACCCTATTCACTTCTATCTACTGTTTTTCCTACCCTATTCACTTCTATCTACTGTTTTTCCTACCCTATCCACTCCTATCTAGTGTTTATCCTACCCTATCCACTCCTATCTAGTGTTTATCCTACCCTATCCACTCCTATCTAGTGTTTATCCTACCCTATCCACTCCTATCTAGTGTTTATCCTACCCTATCCACTCCTATCTAGTGTTTTTCCTACCCTATTCACTTCTATCTAGTGTTTTTCCTACCCTATCCACTCCTATCTACTGTTTTTCCTACCCTATTCACTTCTATCTACTGTTTTTCCTACCCTATCCACTTCTATCTACTGTTTTTCCTACCCTATCCACTCCTATCTACTGTTTTTCCTACCCTATTCACTTCTATCTAGTGTTTTTCCTACCCTATCCACTCCTATCTACTGTTTTTCCTTCCCTATTCACTTCTATCTACTGTTTTTCCTACCCTATCCACTTCTATCTACTGTTTTTCCTACCCTATCCACTCCTATCTACTGTTTATCCTACCCTATTTACTTCTATCTAGTGTTTTTCCTACCCTATCCACTCCTATCTACTGTTTTTCCTACCCTATTCACTTCTATCTACTGTTTTTCCTACCCTATCCACTTCTATCTACTGTTTTTCCTACCCTATCCACTCCTATCTACTGTTTTTCCTACCCTATTCACTTCTATCTAGTGTTTTTCCTACCCTATCCACTCCTATCTACTGTTTTTCCTACCCTATTCACTTCTATCTACTGTTTTTCCTACCCTATTCACTTCTATCTACTGTTTTTCCTACCCTATTCACTTCTATCTACTGTTTTTCCTACCCTATCCACTTCTATCTACTGTTTTTCCTACCCTATCCACTCCTATCTACTGTTTTTCCTACCCTATTCACTTCTATCTACTGTTTTTCCTACCCTATCCACTCCTATCTAGTGTTTTTCCTACCCTATCCACTCCTATCTACTGTTTTTCCTACCCTATCCACTTCTATCTACTGTTTTTCCTACCCTATCCACTTCTATCTACTGTTTTTCCTACCCTATCCACTCCTATCTACTGTTTATCCTACCCTATTTACTTCTATCTACTGTTTTTCCTACCCTATTCACTTCTATCTAGTGTTTTTCCTACCCTATCCGCTCCTATCTACTGTTTATCCTACCCTATTCACTTCTATCTACTGTTTATCCTACCCTATCCACTTCTATCTAGTGTTTTTCCTACCCTATCCACTCCTATCTTCTGTTTATCCTACCCTATCCACTTCTATCTAGTGTTTTTCCTACCCTATTCACTTCTATCTACTGTTTTTCCTACCCTATCCACTTCTATCTACTGTTTTTCCTACCCTATTCACTTCTATCTAGTGTTTATCCTACCCTATCCACTCCTATCTACTGTTTTTCCTACCCTATTCACTTCTATCTAGTGTTTTTCCTACCCTATCCACTCCTATCTACTGTTTATCCTACCCTATTCACTTCTATCTACTGTTTATCCTACCCTATCCACTTCTATCTAGTGTTTTTCCTACCCTATCCACTCCTATCTTCTGTTTATCCTACCCTATCCACTTCTATCTAGTGTTTTTCCTACCCTATTCACTTCTATCTACTGTTTTTCCTACCCTATCCACTTCTATCTACTGTTTTTCCTACCCTATCCACTCCTATCTACTGTTTATCCTACCCTATTTACTTCTATCTACTGTTTTTCCTACCCTATTCACTTCTATCTAGTGTTTATCCTACCCTATCCACTTCTATCTAGTGTTTTTCCTACCCTATTCACTTCTATCTACTGTTTTTCCTACCCTATCCACTTCTATCTACTGTTTTTCCTACCCTATCCACTCCTATCTACTGTTTATCCTACCCTATTTACTTCTATCTACTGTTTTTCCTACCCTATTCACTTCTATCTAGTGTTTTTCCTACCCTATTCACTTCTATCTACTGTTTTTCCTACCCTATTCACTTCTATCTACTGTTTTTCCTACCCTATTCACTTCTATCTAGTGTTTATCCTACCCTATCCACTTCTATCTAGTGTTTTTCTTACCCTATTCACTTCTATCTACTGTTTTTCCTACCCTATCCACTTCTATCTACTGTTTTTCCTACCCTATCCACTCCTATCTACTGTTTATCCTACCCTATTTACTTCTATCTACTGTTTTTCCTACCCTATTCACTTCTATCTAGTGTTTTTCCTACCCTATCCACTCCTATCTACTGTTTATCCTACCCTATTCACTTCTATCTACTGTTTTTCCTACCCTATCCACTTCTATCTACTGTTTTTCCTACCCTATCCACTTCTATCTACTGTTTTTCCTACCCTATCCACTTCTATCTACTGTTTTTCCTACCCTATCCACTTCTATCTACTGTTTTTCCTACCCTATTCACTTCTATTTACTGTTTATCCTACCCTATTCACTTCTATCTACTGTTTTTCCTACCCTATTCACTTCTATCTACTGTTTATCCTACCCTATCCACTTCTATCTACTGTTTTTCCTACCCTATCCACTTCTATCTACTGTTTATCCTACCCTATCCACTTCTATCTACTGTTTATCCTACCCTATTCACTTCTATCTACTGTTTTTCCTACCCTATTCACTTCTATCTACTGTTTATCCTACCCTATCCACTTCTATCTACTGTTTATCCTACCCTATCCACTTCTATCTACTGTTTTTCCTACCCTATTCACTTCTATCTACTGTTTATCCTACCCTATCCACTTCTATCTACTGTTTATCCTACCCTATCCACTCCTATCTACTGTTTATCCTACCCTATCCACTTCTATCTACTGTTTATCCTACCCTATCCACTTCTATCTACTGTTTATCCTACCCTATTCACTTCTATCTACTGTTTGTCCTACCCTATCCACTTCTATCTACTGTTTATCCTACCCTATCCACTTCTATCTACTGTTTTTCCTACCCTATCCACTTCTATCTACTGTTTATCCTACCCTATTTACTTCTATTTACTGTTTATCTTACCCTATCCACCTCTATCGACTGTCCCTGCTTCCTAATCTATTTCTGTCCACAGCGCTACATTCTGAATCTATTTTCTGCCTCCTCGTGAAAGAGAAGCCGCGATTTCTCGTCTTATTCGTTGCTTGCTACACTTGCAGGATAATTTGTTCAGAATCTTCTTTGACGCATCGCCTTTTTTGGAAGCAAAGACAAATAGCTACTAGAGAAATTTTAGTCGATTTATTAAATAGGATCTGGGATGTAAATGGATCGGAGTCTGGACTCGTAGCTGATGGAGAAGCGGTGTCCAGAGTCTGCCAATTCCGTCTGTTCCTAAGCCCCAGAGTAGACTCAGTTTTGAGACTAAAATCCTTTTGATTCTTTTTCTACGCTTTGCTTATTTTCGGCCGAGATCGATGACTGCACTCATCCGATTGCGACGAGTACTCACATTGCCCCATCATAATGAGATTATCTGTGAGAAATAGTGCCCGCAGTTTTTATTTATTTATTTCTAACGTTCTTGGAAAAAATTCCATAGTCAAATTCTGCTACCCATTCCAGCCTTTTCGTCCTTTGCCCACAGGGCACTTGGTTCCAGGCTTTTCCCAGATATTCCTAGAATCAGAGAAGCAGATTCACTCACTTCCTCCCGCAGAAGATTTCATTTTCTAGTCTGCTGCCTGGCGGGATTTCGGGTTTTTGCCCCAGGTTGGCTTCAGATTATCAATAGTGCGGACCGATTAGCTTAGACTCGCAGCTACTCACCAAGTACAGTCGCTCTTTAAACTTTTCCTAAAAACAACTTTTAGAATAGAAAGTTTTAATTATTTAGAGAATCAAAGTGCAAACTTGTGGCTTCTTTCTTGTAGTGGATTTGTCTTCTGAAGGCCATTCACCTTTTATCCACCTTATCTGCTTCTATCCATCCGTTTATCCTTCCTTATCTGATTCTATCCATCCGTGTATCCTTCCCTATCTGATTCTATCCATCCGTGTATCCTTCCTTATCTGCCTCTATCCATCCGTTTATCCTTCCCTATCTGCTTCTATCCATCCGTTTATCCTTCCCTATCTGCTTCTATCCATCCGTTTATCCTTCCCTATCTGCTGCTATCCATCCGTTTATCCTTCCCTATCTGCTTCTATCCATCCGTTTATCCTTCCCTATCTGCTTCTATCCATCCGTTTATCCTAATTCCTTATCTGCTTCTATCCATCCGTTGATCCTTCCCTATCTGCTTCTATCCATCCGTTTATCCTTCCTTATCTGCTTCTATCCATCCGTTTATTCTTCCTTATCTGCTTCTATCCATCCGTTTATCCTTCCCTATCTGCTTCTATCCATCCTTTTATCCTTCCTTATCTGCTTCTATCCATCCGTTTGTCCTTCCTTATCTGCTTCTATCCATCCGTTTATCCTTCCTTATCTGCTTCTATCCATCCGTTTGTCCTTCCCTATCTGCTTCTACGCTCGTACACCACCTATACCACGTCTATCCGTCTATATCTACTTCTATCCATCGTCTACCCTTCTATCTATTCTAGCGTCTATGTATAAAATCAATCCAACTGCTCATTTATTCCAAAGTGATTTAGAAATAGTCTACTTTAGATTCCTGTTCGCTGCTTTCTTTTTAAACTCATTTGGACCGCTCTTGTCTTAGCCTAATTAAGTTTCTGAAAGATCTTGATGGTTAGGTGGGGAACATTTTTTGTCATAGTTACTCTGAGAGTTTACCTTTAGCAAAGTTGAAATTGTCTCATGTTCCAGCACCCGCCCGCTAATTTTCGTTGATGTCTTTGGCCAGCATTGGTCCCGGCCGCTTCTTGGCCGCCTCGGCCGCTGGAACAGCATCCGCTCGTGCGGCCTGCGCCTGTCTCAACGTTGACCTCCTGCTGAACACCTCAGCTGGACTCGATGGAGACGACAGGCACCGGCTGATGATCGCTGAGCTCAATGCTGCAGGTAACGATGCCAGTCATGGGGTGTTCAGGTATTGTGTACATGCTTGGTTAACCTGTGTAAATGCTTGGTTAACCTGTGTAAATGCTTGGTTAACCTGTGTACATGCTTGGTTAACCTGTGTACATGCTTGGTGTACCTGTGTACATGCTCGGTTAACCTGTGTACATGCTTGGTTAACCGGTGTACATGCTTAGTGTACCTGTGTACATGCTTGGTGTACCTTTGTACATGCTTGGTGTACCTGTGTACATTCTTGGTTAACCTGTGTACATACTTGGTGTACCTGTGTACATGCTTGGTGTACCTGTGTACATGCTTGGTGTACCTGTGTACATGCTTGGTGTACCTGTGTACATGCTTGGTGTACCTGTGTACTATGCTTGTTGTACCTGTGTGCATATTCTACACAATTCTACAGCTGCTAACTGATTTAAAATGCACTTAAAACTTAGTTTTTTAAAAGATAATTTTCTGCTTGCCTGACATCTTCCTGGGCATATGTGAGGCGTGAATAACTTCAAAAGGTTTGGCCAAAATTTCATAGCCGGGTCCTAGGTTACTCTTTGATTCATCTGTGGTCTTTATTTTTTGTGAAGCGTTCTACCTTTCAACATTTGCACCTGACTCGCGTTGTCTTAATAATCAGAACCTCTCGCGTTTTCCTTATTTTTCTTTTCTCTTGTCAGAGCGAGAGATTTTGATTTTCAAAGTAGCTTTTTTAAGAATGAATCCTTTTGACCAGTGTGTTCATGTGGGATGGTTGCTATACAGTTGTCTGGGGTGCTTCCATATCCTTTGAAGTCTTCTTCTTTGACTGGTTGTCACTGATTCCATTTTGAGTTTTCACTTTTGCACAGATTAGTTTCACCTCTTTCCGATCCAAGTTGCTTTTCCAACTCCTCTATATTGCTTGTCATAAACTATTTTTTTCACCTAATTTACTATTATCCTTAGCTCTCTCACTTCTCATATTACTAATCTCTTTGTCTCTCCTGGCTCATATCTCTTCTCTCCTGTCTCCTATCTCTTCTCTCCTGTCTCATATCTCTTCTCTCCTGTCTCCTATCTCTTCTCTCCTGTCTCCTATCTCTTCTCTCCTGTCTCCTATCTCTTCTCTCCTGTCTCCTATCTCTTCTCTCCTGTCTCCTATCTCTTCTCTCCTGTCTCCTATCTCTTCTCTCCTGTCTCCTATCTCTTCTCTCCTGTCTCCTATCTCTTCTCTCCTGTTTCCTATCTCTTCTCTCCTGTCTTATATCCCTTCTCTCCTGTCTCATAATCTCTTCGTATCTCTTCTCATTTCTCATATCGCACATCTTTCTACTCATAACTCATCCTACTATCTCTCACTAATATATCTTTTATCCCTGTATCTCTTTGGTTCCAACCTATTAAAAAAATAGCTTTCAGAGTCCAATAATAATGCCTCACTTCTGTCCACAATGTCCACATCATTGGGTCGCTGAGTTTCATGTTTCCAGCAGTTGAGTTTCAGCTTTAATTCGTGCTCTAAAAACATTTTTATTGTGACAAGTTAGAATTTGTAGTAATTTTCATTTGAGCTCTGCTGACTGACTCCCATCCATCCCAGACTGCTCAAACTGAATCATTTTGGCATCAAATTTGACCTCGTATGAGAACAGCCTGTGCGTGCTGTCTGTCTGCAGTGATTGATGCTGTCAATACTGTGTAGCTTACAGTGAGCTCACAGTTCTCATATCACTGAGTAATCTTAAAAATATAATAGACTGCTTCAGTGATGTTGCCTAGTTAAAGTACAACAGCTCTGCATCGCGTGTTTTTGTGAATGTAAAAAACATTTTTTTACAATCTCTGTGAAACAAAATTGAAAAAACTCTGCGGAAACTTGAAGGATTTGAGGCTGCAGTAGCTTCAGCTGACTGACGGATGTGAGGCTGCAGTAGCTTCAGCTGACTGACGGATGTGAGGCTGCAGTAGCTTCAGCTGACTGAAGGATGTGAGGCTGCAGTAGCTTCAGCTGACTGACGGATGTGAGGCTGCAGTAGCTTCAGCTGACTGACGGATGTGAGGCTGCAGTAGCTTCAGCTGACTGACGGATGTGAGGCTGCAGTAGCTTCAGCTGACTGAAGGATATGGGGCTGCAGTAGCTTCAGCTGACTGAAGGATGTGAGGCTGCAGTAGCTTCAGCTGACTGAAGGATATGGGGCTGCAGTAGCTTCAGCTGACTGAAGGATGTGTGGGGCTGCAGTAGCTTCAGCTGACTGAAGGATATGGGGCTGCAGTAGCTTCAGCTGACTGAAGGATGTGTGAGGCTGCAGTAGCTTCAGCTGACTGAAGGATATGGGGCTGCAGTAGCTTCAGCTGACTGAAGGATATGGGGCTGCAGTAGCTTCAGCTGACTGAAGGATGTGAGGCTGCAGTAGCTTCAGCTGACTGAAGGATATGGGGCTGCAGTAGCTTCAGCTGACTGAAGGATATGGGGCTGCAGTAGCTTCAGCTGACTGAAGGATATGGGGCTGCAGTAGCTTCAGCTGACTGAAGGATATGGGGCTGCAGTAGCTTCAGCTGACTGAAGGATATGGGGCTGCAGTAGCTTCAGCTGACTGAAGGATATGGGGCTGCAGTAGCTTCAGCTGACTGAAGGATTTGAGGCTGCAGTAGCTTCAGCTGACTGACGGATGTGAGGCTGCAGTAGCTTCAGCTGACTGACGGATGTGAGGCTGCAGTAGCTTCAGCTGACTGACGGATTTGAGGCTGCAGTAGCTTCAGCTGACTGACGGATGTGAGGCTGCAGTAGCTTCAGCTGACTGAAGGATGTGAGGCTGCAGTAGCTTCAGCTGACTGACGGATGTGAGGCTGCAGTAGCTTCAGCTGACTGACGGATGTGAGGCTGCAGTAGCTTCAGCTGACTGACGGATGTGAGGCTGCAGTAGCTTCAGCTGACTGAAGGATATGGGGCTGCAGTAGCTTCAGCTGACTGAAGGATGTGAGGCTGCAGTAGCTTCAGCTGACTGAAGGATATGGGGCTGCAGTAGCTTCAGCTGACTGAAGGATGTGTGGGGCTGCAGTAGCTTCAGCTGACTGAAGGATATGGGGCTGCAGTAGCTTCAGCTGACTGAAGGATGTGTGAGGCTGCAGTAGCTTCAGCTGACTGAAGGATATGGGGCTGCAGTAGCTTCAGCTGACTGAAGGATATGGGGCTGCAGTAGCTTCAGCTGACTGAAGGATGTGAGGCTGCAGTAGCTTCAGCTGACTGAAGGATATGGGGCTGCAGTAGCTTCAGCTGACTGAAGGATATGGGGCTGCAGTAGCTTCAGCTGACTGAAGGATATGGGGCTGCAGTAGCTTCAGCTGACTGAAGGATATGGGGCTGCAGTAGCTTCAGCTGACTGAAGGATATGGGGCTGCAGTAGCTTCAGCTGACTGAAGGATGTGTGGGGCTGCAGTAGCTTCAGCTGACTGAAGGATATGGGGCTGCAGTAGCTTCAGCTGACTGAAGGATGTGTGAGGCTGCAGTAGCTTCAGCTGACTGAAGGATGTGTGGGGCTGCAGTAGCTTCAGCTGACTGAAGGATGTGTGGGGCTGCAGTAGCTTCAGCTGACTGAAGGATGTGTGGGGCTGCAGTAGCTTCAGCTGACTGAAGGATGTGTGGGGCTGCAGTAGCTTCAGCTGACTGAAGGATGTGTGGGGCTGCAGTAGCTGCAGTTTTCAATGCTAGTCTAAGTATGCTAATATGCTAAACAAGCAATCGTTTGTCTCATTCACCGCAGACGCAAGTATTGTGACAGCCAAGCCTTATCTACCTGTGCTAATCAACTTACCCGGCGGTCACACCTGGCTAGCAAATTCAATTGATCAGGACTGGAACAGCGCCCTGATCAGGCCGTCAGGTGCATCTTCAGCTCATGATTGCATCGAATCAGCAGCTCAGGTTGAAGCTGTGAGCAGCGCGAATGCTCCATCGTCAGTGGCCTACTCGGACCTGACCGAGTCCTTACCAGCAACAGCCGGCGACTCGCTGAAGGTTTTCGCTTGCAGACTGTGCCACACTCGCTGTTTTCTGTACAGAGCCATGGATCGAGAAGCGCTGAAAGGATCTGGGAACCAGGAACAGTTGCCTGCGCTGCTCCTAGGAGACGCATTGGTGAGCACTTATTGCTTCAGGTCTTCTCAATGCTTTATTGGCCTTGTGCTGTTGGCAAGGAGACTGAATTTTTAGATAGGGCAGCTTCAGCAGACTGAAGTTCAGAGATGGGGCAGCTTCAGCAGACTGGAGTTCAGAGATAGGGCAGCTTCAGCAGACTGGAGTTCAGAGATAGGGCAGCTTCAGCAGACTGAATTTTTAGATAGGGCAGCTTCAGCAGACTGAATTTTTAGATAGGGCAGCTTCAGCAGACTGAAGTTCAGAGATGGGGCAGCTTCAGCAGACTGGAGTTCAGAGATGGGGCAGCTTCAGCAGACTGAAGTTCAGAGATGGGGCAGCTTCAGCAGACTGGAGTTCAGAGATGGGGCAGCTTCAGCAGACTAAAGTTCAGAGATGGGGCAGCTTCAGCAGACTGGAGTTCAGAGATGGGGCAGCTTCAGCAGACTAAAGTTCAGAGATGGGGCAGCTTCAGCAGACTGAAGTTCAGAGATGGGGCAGCTTCAGCAGACTGAAGTTCAGAGATGGGGCAGCTTCAGCAGACTGAAGTTCAGAGATGGGTCAGCTTCAGCAGACTGAAGTTCAGAGATGGGGCAGCTTCAGCAGACTGAAGTTCAGAGATGGGGCAGCTTCAGCAGACTGAAGTTCAGAGATGGGGCAGCTTTAGCAGACTGAAGTTCAGAGATGGGGCAGCTTCAGCAGACTGAAGTTCAGAGATGGGGCAGCTTCAGCAGACTGAAGTTCAGAGATGGGGCAGCTTCAGCAGGGAACTTAGCAGTGGGATGTCTGCCAGGTCAATGAATTTCATATCCCTGATATGAGTAAAACTGCTCGCATTGAATCAGGCAGTTTATTTCTTGAGCCTGCTTTTACTATGGGATTATAATATCTGCCCACTATGCTAATATCGCTGTGATTGTCTCTTGTGGGTGCCGTGCAGCGTGGTCGAAGCCCGAATGTTTTGTGTGCAATAAAATGTGTGTACTGTAGTACTTCATAGTCCTGGATGCAGTGAAATCTGTACAATTCAGTGCCTCTGCTTGACTCTTAGAAGACATTAAATCGACCTGTTGCCTGTCTACTCTTTCTATCCTACTGTCTACTCTACCTATCCTGTTGTCTACTCTTCCTATCCTACTGTCTACTCTTCCTATCCTACTGTCTACTCTTCCTATCCTCATGTCTACTCTTCCTATCCTACTGTCTACTCTTCCTATCCTACTGTCTACTCTTCCTATCCTACTGTCTACTCTTCCTATCCTACTGTCTACTCTTCCTATCCTACTGTCTACTCTTCCTATCCTCATGTCTACTCTTCCTATCCTACTGTCTACTCTTCCTATCCTACTGTCTACTCTTCCTATCCTACTGTCTACTCTTCGTATCCTACTGTCTACTCTTCCTATCCTACTGTCTACTCTTCGTATCCTACTGTCTACTCTTCCTATCCTACTGTCTACTCTTCGTATCCTACTGTCTATTCTTCCTATCCTACTGTCTACTCTTCCTATCCTACTGTCTACTCTTCCTATCCTACTGTCTACTCTTCCTATCCTACTGTCTACTCTTCCTATCCTACTGTCTACTCTTCCTATCCTACTGTCTACTCTTCCTATCCTACTGTCTACTCTTCGTATCCTACTGTCTACTCTTCCTATCCTACTGTCTACTCTTCGTATCCTACTGTCTACTCTTCCTTTCCTACTGTCTACTCTTCCTATCCTACTGTCTACTCTTCCTATCCTACTGTCTACTCTTCCTATCCTACTGTCTACTCTTCCTATCCTACTGTCTACTCTTCCTATCCTACTGTCTACCCTTCCTATCCTTCTGTCTACTCTTCCTATCCTACTGTCTACTCTTCCTATCCTACTGTCTACTCTTCCTATCCTACTGTCTACTCTTCCTATCCTAGTGTCTTCTCTTCCTATACTACTGTCTACTCTTCCTATCCTACTGTCTACTCTTCCTATCCTTCTGTCTACCCTTCCTATCCTACTGTCTACCCTTCCTATCCTTCTGTCTACTCTTCCTATCCTACTGTCTACTCTTCCTATCCTACTGTCTACTCTTCCTATCCTACTGTCTACTCTTCCTATCCTACTGTCTACTCTTCCTATCCTACTGTCTACTCTTCCTATCCTACTGTCTACTCTTCCTATCCTACTTTCTACTCTTCCTATACTACTGTCTACTCTTCCTATCCTACTGTCTACTCTTCGTATCCTTCTGTCTACTCTTCCTTTCCTACTGTCTACTCTTCCTATCCTACTGTCTACTCTTCGTATCCTTCTGTCTACTCTTCCTTTCCTACTGTCTACTCTTCCTATCCTACTGTCTACTCTTCCTATCCTACTGTCTACTCTTCCTATCCTACTGTCTACTCTTCCTATCCTACTGTCTACTCTTCCTATCCTACTGTCTACTCTTCCTATCCTACTGTCTACTCTTCCTTTCCTACTGTCTACTCTTCCTTTCCTACTGTCTACTCTTCCTTTCCTACTGTCTACTCTTCCTTTCCTACTGTCTACTCTTCCTTTCCTACTGTCTACTCTTCCTTTCCTACTGTCTACTCTTCCTTTCCTACTGTCTACTCTTCGTATCCTTCTGTCTACTCTTCCTTTCCTACTGTCTACTCTTCCTATCCTACTGTCTACTCTTCCTATCCTACTGTCTACTCTTCGTATCCTTCTGTCTACTCTTCCTTTCCTACTGTCTACTCTTCCTTTCCTATGTTCTTAATTCGCATCATTTATTTTTCTAGGCGTGTGCATTGATTGTTGCTCACTGCGGTGCAGTAATGCTTCTGCATAATTCTCCTTCATTTTATCAATTAATTCTTTATCTTCTGTAGACATTCCATTGAGTTATTCCTGAAAAGTGTATTTCTAATTTATCCCTACTAATCCTTTGCTCGGTGAGATATGAGAGGCCTAGCTTTAAAGTTATGAAAATGCCTATTCTGAGCAGCTGCTCACAGAAGAAATCTGAAACGGGTTGGGTTACAATTGGGTGGCTTGTCATAGCTTATTGCTTTGATTTATCTAGTCTAACAGGCATTGAAACTGATCAGTAGATCATTCTGCTAGGCAATAGATGATATCCGTGTGATATTATAGATTTATAGTTCAATAAATTACTGAACGCACTTCTTTTCTAGGGTGCCAATCGTTACTGAGTAGAGAAAATAATTTCCTTTAGCAATCATGCTTTGAATTCTGCTATCAGAAACTAATTGCTGTGCAGCTAAGGGCCACAGGTGTCAGAATCTTGCCTGCCTGGGCGACCCGGCGAAATTCTGCTTTAAATTAGTGGCCAAATTGCTTGACAATTCTTATGGCCCACCTGGGCGCACGGAAATCAATTTACAGCAGTCCAGTAAAATAATTCAAGCAGAAACGAAACCTACAAAAATTTGCAACAGTCAGACCTTGCGGGGAACCTCGAGGCGAATTTTAATTAGGGAAGAAGCTCGATAAGCTTCAGAAATATTTGCACACACACAGGATTTAGATAATCATATTTATTATTGACTCTGAATGTGCAAACTTCGCGAATATGCCAGTGAGCTTCAGGTATTCGGTTATCTTCACACTTAAATAAAATCTATAATCGATAAGATAAAAAAATGTAATATAATTGATAAATTATTAATCATTATTATTCTGGAATTTCCAAATAATTAAGAGCTATGTGTATAAGCCTTAATGGCGAATCTATATTGGCTCAATAATAAGAAATCCACAAGCAATAGCCGACATGGCTGCATGATGAAATTCTGTGTGCAGAAACAGACACCTCGCCGAGGATCGTTCAGTATCTCGACGGTGCAGATGTTTTTTTATTCTTGAAGTTCTTTCATCGGATAGAGTGAAAAATTTTATCCCGTCTTCTGGATTTTCTAAATACTGGTACTTTAGTAGATATTAGATTTAGTAGACTTTAGAAACTAGTCACGGTCGAGTGTCTAAAACAGTCATATTGAACTGGATCACGATTGCTTTCAGACTCAATGAAGATAGTCCCTTTATAGATTCTGTCTAGTGATGGGCAATGTGGAACAGATGGTTATTGTGCACTAAAAACACCATTGTGCACTGGAATGCGTCCTGCATGACACGTTGATTTCTTTGTTCAATGCCAGAGCCGGAGGTTGGATAAAATTTACGACCTACGTAACATAATTCCAGTCACTATTTGGCCTGCAAAGCAGGGGGCGCGTAGGCCGATAGAAAACTGTGTAACGATATGTTCCCTGTCCTACAACTAGAGGTCATTTATCCCCCTTCGACTGTTCCGATATTTTTGCTAGGCCAAAGAACTGCAACAATCCAGCCCCAATGGCCTATGTCGGAAGAATTATGTTCAATGCAGTCAGCTGGTAATATGAAATGCTATATTATGTATCCCCATGTGTGCAATAGACGTCCATGGGATAAAAGTGGATTTCATTAATCTGCGGGCGCTGGTTCGCGCTCTCGCATTTATATTTTTGTTGGGGGGAGGCGAATGACTGAAGGAACGTCTGCTGGCGAGTTATTTGGTTTTAAAACGACTTTCGGCTTCTAGAGGAGCCTAGTTTGTTTAAAGTGTACTTTTATTCATATTCATCGTCTTGTTGCAGTTGTTGCTGAAGGCTAGAGTTTTCTCTGTTCACTTTGACGAGCCTGCTGGCACTGTGACACATTGCTGTTGCGGTGTTATTGGGGTATTATTATGGGTGAAAATATTTTAGTGGATGTGTGGAACCTTCAGCGATTCCTCAGTCAGTGGTGCGTGCCATTTCGAGTGTTTCAAATGCAACAGTTTTTGCAGTTTCCAATCAAACAACACACAAGCAGATATTTAGTGAATTGGCTTGTTTATCGACTAGCAAAACAGCATGACCTTGTCTCTGTAGTTCTATGCTTCCATGAAATCACTTGATTTCTATGGGATAACAACTGTGTTTGGGATGTCAACTAGGTTGTCGCAAATATGTAAATACAAACAATATAGATTTAGCGCAATTGAAGCCTTAGCATCGACCTTTGCACAGCAGGTGCAAATTGTATATCGAATGATACTGTACAATCAAGTCATGCATTTAGCCTTCCATCGACTGAATGTTAAACTGCACTGCTGCATAGAATATTTACAGCCAGAGTTGGTGTACAGTAAATAAACTGTATTCAAGCCATCGAAAACTAATTGTCCTATTGGCATTTAAAATACATAGACGGAATAAAAGTTATTCAATCCTAAGGATAAGAACACAGGTATAACATATGCCGTTTGATCAAAATACCGGTGAAAAGTATCAATTCATTGTCCTGAAGTCGCTAAACACAACTGAGCCTGTTCAATAATTTGAGTGGCTTACTGGTTGGATGGAGTCAAGTGCCGCGTCTGCCAGACTTGTTTTTTTCCGTTCCTAGATTTATAAACATATTTTTGTACCCTCTATTTTAATTCAGAAAAATCACCGAAGGCTTAGGGAATTGTTCTGAGCCGCTCGGGAGATTAATCAGATTGATTACCACCGTGTATCTACCCTCCAGCTGAATAGAACGCTTGAAAAAACAAAATACATTCGTTTTATTTTTTAAACTCATTTTAAATAAATTTTGCTGTTTTTTCTTTAATTTATAAAATGTCTAAATGCTAACTAGTGTCGCTGAACTAGAACAAGAAGCTGAAAATTATCATCACGTCCGCTATTTGGTTTCTACTGAATTTACTGCGAACATAAATATGATTGTTTCGTTTTTATGAATTTATGGCACTCAAAATGCGTTTTGAAGAATTTATTTTTTAAGTTACGACCGGCACTAGCTACATCCACTTCCACTCTCATAAGCTTTTTTATTATTTAACGACCGTCGCCCTTCACATCACACCTTCGCCTAAGGCTCCGCATGATGGCTAAGTCCGTTACTGCTGAATTAACACTTTCATCTAATACCTAACAGTCTTCACTTCTCAACTTTGACTCACTCTTCCTTAACAGTTCAAAGATGTTGTTTATTTGTTTCAGGCACCTCACTTTCAAATTCGCAATGTTTTTTTTACATTGTGGCGCCACTAGTACTATCCACTGGAACAGACTGTCAGTTTTAACCTGCAATATCATTTATTTACCAACCATGTTACGGCTTACAATCTGCAAGGTCAAGCTCAGTTTTTATCTTGTCATCAATTAACTCGGCAACAACTCTTACCTTTACCTCTCACTTTAGGCTGGTAACCAATCGTTGTATTCTGAGCCAACAAAATTGAAGCCAGTTTGTTTAACACAGTTGCCTTGACTCACTTAGACACCTGCACTGCTCTGCGATTTAATTAGCAGACTAAAAATTCTCATTCAATCTTTATTAACACGGGAAGCAACTGACTTGTCGTAATTTCCCGTCGGCTCTCTTGTTTCCTCATCCGCTTTCTCTGTCTTTCCCAAAGGAAATCCCGCCAGCCCAGGTCGAGTTTCCTTAGTGATTGTGTCTGGCCTGGAAAACTCGTTCCAGGATAATAAATACCTGAGCGAGCTTATTTTCTGACTTATTTTACATAATTAAAAAGCATATACATGATATGATAAATAATTAAAAAGCATATACATGATATGATAAATAATTAAAAAGCATATACATGATATGATAAATGGACTAGACCTGACCGAATTTTCATGCGTAATAAACAATCGAGTTTTCAAACACGACACCATATCTCATCAAACCCGCCCAGGTCGATTCTGACGAGCTTAACAGACGACGTCTGTTGGCAGCCGACAGCTGGTTTAGCCTAGCTCTAATGTCTGACATGCCAGACACAACCGAGCCTGAGTCTATGGGTGAGACTGGCTCTGACGGTGAGCGAGTGTTGGAGCTGTTTTTCCCTTATTATTTCGCATCTGATCTCAAATTATCTACCTAAGCTCAAATTGGCTGCACAAAAATGACCTTCATGTGTCTTGTTGGACCGCCCATAGGTTTTGTCCATTAGTCAATGCTACATCCATGTATTAGCTGCTGGCCATGCTGCTGGCTCATATCGTTTACTTAAACAAATATCCGCGCGAGGGCAGTACTGACTGCCGGGCCGCAACTTAACGAAGAAGTCACGGAGGCTAGCGTGAGCCGCTGAATGAATGAGACCGGCGCACTACAAGCTAGTGCTAGTGCTTTAAATCACGTCAACGGGGGGCACTACTTTATTGATTGGACAAATATTGCCCGGCCCTGCTGACTGGGATAGGCGGAGTTGAAGGGGCCGTTGGTAGTTGCTGGACAGATATAGAAATAAAATTGCTGTCTAGATTGTTCAGACTGGTGGAATAATGAATGCGACTGCCTGATCCTCGGTACGTGAGATTCGCTGCACTTTTATTGCCCAATTATACGAACTGCTTTGGGTCAGTTTTTTAATACTTCTTTAGTAATATTATTTTACCTTCTTGGAAATTCGTGACCACTTCAAATTTTCTGTCTGACCCTATTTAAGTCCACAGTAAAGATCATTGGCAGAGCACTTTTTCCTGGATTTTCACACTTTCCTGAAATTCCCTCATTAGTTTTTCGTCATTTCGTCATATTCTCTCACCTCTTCCCAGATTTTCCTGAATTAAGAGTTCGTCTATTAAAATAAAAGGAAAATCTGCGTGACTATCATCTTAAGGGATAGGCTGTGAAGCTCTATCTGGTTCCGATGCCATCTCGTTGCTGCGAGTATTACATTTCAAAGCCTGGGCGTGTCGATTTAAGGGACTGAGCTTGCGAGTCATATTATTCAATACTATCATCACTCATTGCCGCATCCAGAGTTTGTGGTAGACCTGTCAGTCTGTTTACTTTTGATGCAGCAGAATGATTCAGGATATTTAGCACGAATCATTTTTAACGCTAGAAACTGCCTTTTTGCTAATTTTGGTTAGAGCAGTGCATTGTTGTGCGCATGAAATACATTGTCGAGACCATTAGTAATTGGTGTGGGAAGTACACAAGCTTTTTATAAATGAAAATCTACATTCTCTGCACCATTTGCTAATGTTATACCTAGCAGTTGGCATGTTATGAAAATGCAATTAGCGCAGACAATGGTTGATGAATAATTGCATTATTGATTATTTCTATTTAGGCAAGTAGGACTGACATCTGGCATTTAACACGCAATTATATAGATCGGAATGTCTTCAACACTGTCAGGACTCTCAAGCACATAAAAAAATTCCGGGTAGAGTTTACTGATTCTAAAAGCATGACCACGCTCTATATGACTGTCTTGCTATTTATCGGTTTTTCATATTTTTAATACCCAATGAATAAAGATAAAAAACTCACATAAAAACTGAAATTCACCTATTTTCCCGCCAGTAGTTCAGATATCTATCCTTTACAGCCAAATATTTTATTTTTCTTTCCTAATATTCGTTCATCTTTCTTAAACTGCCACTGTTTTTGGCCATCTCGGTTCTGACTACTACATTCCCTGCCCCCTGGGGCCACTTTGGTTGCTAGAGTGACTGCGACAAATATGCTCACTCAGCTCAGAAAAAATGGTTCAACTCGGCCTGCCATGAAATGGACTGCCCTGAGATCCCATGTCAGCCGTCCCTCTATATCCATCCCCAGAGCCAAACGCTCTGCTTTTAAAGACTTCCCCAATTCTCAACTCGTGGCTCAATTTCTTCAGCGCTATTTTTAGCAGATGACTAGCTATTAAGCGACCTGAATATATTTGCCTAGTTGTATCAGTTGTCAGTCATTTTTTATTATTGGCATTGGGCTTGGTCAGAATTGGCAGCTCACATTGCAAACTGTTCTTTGGTAGATGCGTGTTAGATACGAACAAAAAGTACAGAAGAAACTTACAATACATACTGGAAACGGTAATGCGTAGCTTGGTAGCTACGCGCGTCAAAAACAATGAAAGAATGTCATGACGGTTATAGTCTTATGAAACGCTATGCATACAATTCATGCATACCATGCAAGTTGGATCATCAAGACAAAGTAATTTTTATATTTTGTATCATTTCGTATTTCGTATCATGGCATTATCTTCGAAATGAACAAATTAATGCTTAACAAATTGTTCTATTCGATGTATTTTAAGACATAATCTTTGCTGCTCTTATATAGACACAGATAATACAATGTTTAACAGCAATCTTGTGACTATAAAAACGCCATTAGATTAAAAAATTCCATTAGTGTATACACTAATACACTAATGGGTTTAAAAATAAGACCTAAGACATTTAACGAAAGCCTATAGTTGTGGGATTTCTTCGTATTATTATCCAGAGTTTGTAGGCGGAGTTGTTCTTGGAGCCAGTTCACTACAGTTGTGCATGTGGCGCATTATTATATATTGGGTCCACAGAGATCATTTTTGTTTTCTATTGTGTACAACAAAACTGCTAATCAAGATGAAGCGAGGTCGGCTTCGCGGCACTGTTGCTGGCGAAAAGAAAACAGCGCTGAAGAGGACGCTTTCCAAATCTTCTCTCATGGGGCAGCCGCTAAGCTAGACCTGGTAGTACGTTTTAGCCACTTCATAAAAATGCTAATTCAGTCTTCGATATTTTTAACCAACAAACGTCTTAAGATAACAAGGGTTTAAGATAAGTTCGATAATTAGCAGAGGTCAATATTTAAATTGTGGTGCTTTGGGATCGATCCGTCTAAAGAAGATGCTTTCTGAAAGAAAATAACCAAAACGATTGCAGGACTCAGGTGATTGCACAAATATCAAAAGCTAGTCAGAGGGTTTGTTAAATTGCATAAACATGAGAGGATAGTAAGCATGTTGTAAATATCAGGCAAGCATATTTTTAACAAGTAACGAAATCTGGAATTTTCCTGGAATGAGTTCTTGATTTGAACAGATTTTTGCATGATGACTCCGAGCTCCTAGCTCGTACTAAACGATGTTCTTTGCAAGACAAGCTTGGAGCGAACATCGATCCGATAGGGAAACGAACCTATAACAGTGTGCTTGTCAAGTTTGTCAAAGCGCCATGAAGCAGCTTTACCGAAGTCTTTACCGGCTCATTGTATTACGATCTTTGCGTTACGTCATCAAACCTCCGTGACCCTCAGCTCAATCAGATTTCCGTCAATATCGCAGAAATCGCAAGTGCCGTCTACAACAATGGCAGCTGCAGCTGCCGCGGCTACCACAGCCGCTCTTGCCGACGCTGCTGCCTCCTCCATCGCTGCCTGTTCAGCTTTCTCTGCCGCGCTGGATTCAGCCATCAGCGCTTGATGCTCATTTGGATATGTTTCCTCCTCTTCGTCTTCTGCTTCCGCGTCGGCTGCTGCTGCTGCTGCCTTTGTTGCGGCGGTGTTTTGAGTGGCAACCACGATCGCTTCTTCCGAGTTTCCAGTCGCCGCAGCGGCCGCTTTTTCAGTCGGACTTGCCCGGGCTGTCTCTTCGTTCGATCCACCGTTTCCGCGACCTCGACCTGCCGTACCAACGGTGCCGCCCCGTCCAGCCACGGGTATGCCCGCCTGACCATTGTTAGTCTCTGACTGGCAGCGGCCTCTGCAAAGCTTCTCTTTTGTCACCTGCAGAAAGGTCGGATTCGAAAACAGATAAATGAAGATGTTCAACGAAGAGTCCAGCGTGATCATCGTGTTGGCTGTTTTCGATAGCAGAATGTCTTTCTCAGGTGGCAGGACCTTGAAAGAAAACAAAAGCTTTGAGAAGAAGGCTGGCATTTCCAGTACGAAGAAAGTCAGAGCCAGCATTATGATGAGCTTGTCCGTGCCAGTCTGGCGTTGGCGCATGTTTTGAGTTTCGCGGAAACGCTTCCTGGCCCACAGAACCTGCAGTGGTGGAAATTTCCAGATAAAACTGTAGGGAACGTTTTGCTTGAAAACTGTATTTCGTAAAAGTGCGATTTAAAAATCTACAGCGAATCACTGATGTTTTAGAAATAAAAAAATCTTAAAAAATCTAGAATGCATTGCTGATGAGTTCGTAGGACGGCCGGGTTGGTTGGGTGGCCTAAACATAAGGCAGCTTTTGTGCAAACAATCGACTTGGAAGAGCAGGTTTGGGAACCGCTGGCTCTGGGTGAGTGAGAGTTTGAATGCTGGCTTCTAAGGGAAGTGAAAAGCCAGGTTCCTAGCTTAGAAGGAGCTCAACTTTCTGTAGTCCTGACTGCTGCTTCCCTCCGCTTCTCTCCTCCTCCCCATCTGGCATGCCTTTTCCGCACTCAGAAGAAATAAAGAAAGAGCTGGCGAGCCAGCTGAGTTTAGAAACCCAGTCAGCGAGCTCCATCATTCCCTCCTGATGGCTCTCCTTGTTGGCTGATGATCCTGCTTCAAGGGAGAAAGGGGGAATTCTGAGTTTCCCACAGCACGCGGCAAGTGCTCCTTGGTGTAGGTTTGTTTTTCAGTCGATTGGGTCTCCTTTTTCACTTTTTCGCTAGCTCTTTAGATTCGTTCGGTGAATTTCTCGCTTGGTACGCCTTTTCTTGCGTTATATTGTTCCACCGGTTGTATTGTAGCCCGTAGTACAGCTTTTTGTACTTTTCGTCTTTTTCCTTTCCGATATTTGCTCTAAAAAACTTTTTCGCATTGAAAATGCTTCTATAAATCTTCTTATTTTCTGTTTCAATCTCTTCTGGTTCGTCCGTGACTACCGCCCGTGGTTGACCCGAGTGTACCAGCTAAATCTCGTGTCAGAAGTTCTTCGGCTATTGCCCGCTCCGTTTTAAGCACTCATGATTTTATCTCGTACCATTGCTACGTACGCAACGTTCTCTAGGTAGCACAAGGCTGGGGTACTTTAGCATGTCAGGGGTTGTCTTTGAGCACTTTGGCTTCGTCGGACTAAATCTGCAGTATTAAAAAAGCATTAATTCAGCTTCAAAAAAAATCAGTAGCTCTATTGCTGTCTCGAAATTCTGGCACATGTGTCCCGAAAACTAAAGGAAAGATTATAGAAAATTTCCCTAACACCGGAATTGATAGAACGGATTTTCTCTTCGAAGTCAGTTTCCGCCGCTGACCCCCACCCTCTCCAGTTTTTGCAGTGTTTGCCTAATTTTTGCAACCATCTCAGAGTTAGTTAAGTGGAAGTAAGCAAGAGACAGAGCTCCTATATTCCCAAGCTCAGCCATCCAGATTGGGATTTTGGGTGAGGTTGGGTCCTAGCGTCAATATTTGCGAGCCTGTCCTTCGTTTAATGAAGGCTTGAGCCTAGTCTGGTCGTCTCACTCGGTCCATGTTTCTCTTGTGTCATCTCTTGTCCCCTCTTCTGCGCAAATGCAGCCCTTACCCAGCAGCACTGGCACTCGATGCTAACCCTTGCTAGCTGTTCCTGTTTCACCAACCAAAACCTGTTTTGGCGTGCGAAACTTCACTTCAAATGGCTGCTACTGGGTTTGGTGACACAGGATTTTGAGTAACCTGAAATGCTTGGTACCCGGTGAGAGCTGAAAATCAGATCCGAGGTTTCTTGTCTCACGTCAGATGTTTCATTGTTGCTTAAAATGGCTAATAAAATTGGGCCTATTGTCCTGCTAGTCCAGATGGACAGGTGTACTTCAAATTCCACTTCACTTCATCAGTATCGCCTATTGTACTATTATCGTTCTAAAGCAAATTTTAACTGTTGAAATTAATCGCCTTAATCGTATATAGTGGCGCATCTACATTTTATTTGTTTGAGCAATCAAAGCCAGTGGGTTCGATCTACATATCAATTTTCAGTGTGTTAAAAGCTTTGAGTTGGCTGCGAGGCAGCTAAAATGAATGACGCTTTCTAAAGTTCCTCGTTGATGAAAAGTTTTCATTATGCACGGACCTCGTTTCAAGCTAGTCTAAAAATTTTTTTCTTAAGCCAAATGCAACGGTCTCAATCCTGACAGGTAATCAAACTATAAAATATTCGTGTTTTTGTCTGTCTTTCTGAGAACTGTGATATCGAGCAAATGTATTAATTTTAAATGAATAAAAATTCAATCTACCGTAATCTCGAAAAGTAAGGCTATTATTTGTAGTTCTTAAACTCGACTCGCAGTAAATAACTAAAACTTTATCGAGATTTTGTTGCTAGTTCGTCACGTCACGCACCGTTGGGATGTACGAGTACTTTTCTCGACAGTAACCGATAAAAGATATTCATCTGGTCTGCAGTTGTCGCAAAGTGAACCCACATTAACCTCACCTTGAGCACAAACGCGCTGCAGATGAGCACAGTGATTGTCGGCCCACCGGACTGCAGAATAAACAGGCAGGCAGACAAGTAGAATAGTTTGTAAACATCGTTAAACATAACCGGCGGATAGGGGCTTGTAGTCTTCAGCACGTAGAGCCTGGCATCCGGGTGGTAGCAGACAGCCTCGTAGGCCTCGAACAGCCTTGGTAGCATAATTAGTGTACACATTACGCCTATTAAGACAACTATGCGCACGCTGGCCTCCTTGTGGAACAGTTTCATTCTGGCCATCGAGCGGCACACAGCCTCGTAGCGATAGAGACTCAGCGCTGCCAGAGTCCAGTTGCGGGCCAGCTGGAAGGTAGCCGAAATCTGGCGCAAGACGCCAGCTGCTGCGCTCAGCGCTACAGCCAAGGCCCGGCTTCGCAGCGGTGGCAGACAGCAGCCACGCAACAGGTTGGCACCATAGTAGCCAGCCTGGCCCAGCTGAAAGGCCACCTCAAACAGTGACAGACCTAGCAGTAGCACACTCATGATGGACTTGTTAAACGCTTTGTTGCGAAAGATAGCAAAGCTAAAACCGTTCGCTGCGGCGTTAAATAGACTCAAAAGAATGATGCCGATCTCCAAAGCATCAGGCGAGTGATACTGTTGATCCAGCAGCAACTCATGGTGATACTTGCTAAGGTTGCTTGAGTTTGAGGCGAAGTCGCAATAAGAAACGTCGTCCATTATCATAACCAGAGCGAAGGCGCTACTTTCATTCGGAAAGTCGCCCATTGTCAGACAGTTGTTTCCAACTTCTTGATGTGTTTAATTTCTAAGCGAGAGCTGTCATCTGATTCTGGCATTTTCTTTAAGCTTTATATCGCTTCTTGTGCTTCGTCCAATCCGTTTCCGGTTGGATTTCTATTCCCCTCTGACCAATGGGCTCAGCTTTTGCCACATGCTGCTGCTGCTGCTGCCGCTAGTTCTGCTTCTAGGCTTAGCCAATCAACGATTTGCTGTTTCTTGCCGCAATCTGTCGTTTGTATTGAGCAATTGAGCACAGACAGAATTATGACGCCGCAAGGACCCATTTTCAAGCGGAATAAAAAAGACTTCTAGTTTTCTATAGTCTATGGTATTTTTTGTCGAATCCAAGGTATTGTGGTGCTACTTCTACCACCACCACAACAGACTTCTACTGCCTGTTGATTTGTCTGCAGCTACACCGTTTTGCGTTTCTGTTTCGTTGCCTCTACTGTTCGCGTTCTGAGGCAGTTCACGTTCTGGGGCACGTTGTGCGCCTGTATTTTTGTCTGTGTGCACAGTATATCTGCGAGTGAGCTGGTGTGCCCAGCTCTTTTGCTTAGGCTACCCGCTGCTTGCCTATCCCACTCTGCCTGTCCCTCCGCCTGTCACTCAATGTTCCGCGGTGTAATAATTGCCGGAGTATGTTTGTTTATTTTAATCCTGTTTTGTCAAGCAATGGAGCGCAGGTTGGAAAATTCCAGTATCTGAGAAAAAATGAGCAACTTAATTTAAAGAACTTAAGAAAAAGCAAATGCGGGACTTAATACTCGGTAGAAATTTACACTCGAAAATTAAATCATGATAAATACTTTTATTCATTGCCAGATCTTCAGTTCAAGCTTCTTTTATTTTATTGCACAACCATTTCCGTCACAAAGCAATTGGAGCAACTCGCAGGTAGATTATTCTTTTCTTTTGTTTTTGTTCGAGTCTTACAAGCAATCAATAGGCAGCTCATTGCTGGCTCTCTCATTAACTCCCCTCTCACTCACTGTAAGCGAAGAAACTTCCTGCTTTTAGTCTGATTATACTGCCTCTAAATATCCAATTTCATAAATTACAAAAACATATTTTTACCACTCAGTCCGCGCACTAAAAGCGCTAACATCATTGGTTTGTTAGCTGTAGTTTTCCCCTTTTTACACACCGCTTCTGTTTAGTGCTAATGGGAAGCACTCTTCATTAT
The DNA here is from genome assembly GCA_950097015.1 of Macrostomum hystrix. Classification (NCBI taxonomy): domain Eukaryota; kingdom Metazoa; phylum Platyhelminthes; family Macrostomidae; genus Macrostomum; species Macrostomum hystrix. Next base: position 1,743,068 of record CATNEN010000015.1, read on the forward strand.
TATCCTCGGCCTGTCACGACATTTCTTCCCTCAGCACTGTCTGTTTCCTACGGACTTTTTTTATCCAGCAAGCGTGTCAAATAACCCAAATTGCTTGCCCCCCACACTTCCAACCGACAAATTGGACTTAAGGTCCGATTAGGGTTGCTGCTAATTAACTGTCACTCCGCCTCTGTCTGTCTGTTCTTTTATTATACTTGTCTGTTCTCGCTGTCTCTATGATTGGTTCTGGGCTTTTGTTATGTGACTGCTGACTCTTCGGCTGCCTCTCTGTCTTTTCTGGTTGTCTGTCAGTTTTGGCTGTCTGTCCGTCCTGTCCTGTCCTGTCCTGTCCTGTCCTGTCTGTCTTTTTGTCTGTCCTGTCCTCTCCTGTCTGTCTTTTTGTCTGTCCTGTCCTCTCCTGTCTGTCTTTTTGTCTGTCCTGTCCTGTCCTGTCTGTCTTTTTGTCTGTCCTGTCCTGTCCTATCCTGTCTGTCTTTTTTTCTGTCCTGTCTGTCTGTCTGTTTGCCTGTCTGTCTGTCTGTCTGTCTGTCTGTCCGTCTATCTGTCTGTCCGTCTTACTGACTCTCAATCTGACTGTCCTGTCTGTCTGTCTGTCTGTCTGTCTGACTGACTCTCTATCTGACTGTCTTGTCTGTTCTGGTTGTCTGTGTCAGGTTGTCTTCTATGTGTTTGTCTGCCAGCTTGTACTATTCATTTATTTTTTGTCAAAATAAATCTGACTCCCCGCTTGCTTTAAAAAGTAATTTCTAGTGCGAGTCTGCTTACTGAGTTGTATGCACTCCGTCATATTCGTTGCTCTTAGTGGTTCGCATTTTATTATTAGCTTTCTGTGGTCTTAATAATTATTTGAAATGAATTATTCTGCCTCCGCTGGTCTCACTGCTTACACTGGGGCTCATCCTTTTGATTAAATTTATTCTACACGGACACTGTAGCATTGTGCCCAGCTTCACTCTTTTGTGTTGAGTTTCAGCCTAAGCTAGAGTCTATTGGTGAAGTTTGATTAATTACATTGTGTCTGGCATTTTCTTCAGCTGCTTGAGCACTTCTCGGTTTCGCGTAGAATTGCCAAGCCCCTGGTTAAGGTACACCTAATTATTTTCGCTACATCTAAAATACCCGAACACCTAAGAGAAGCAGGCATTGAGGATGCAGCGCAGCAGAGCGAATCCGTCAGGTAGATTGAGACACTGGCTTGCTAGTGGAATGCCTTATTAGGACGCAGGCATTGAGGATGCAAGCGAAGGGCAGCGTTGACAAGATAAAAATGACTGCTTTGCCATAATCGACAGTAACTTCGCTAATTAAACTTGATTTGCAAGCCATTGATTAGCCATACTAATTAATTATGGTCTCTTGTATTTTTTAAAAGTCTCATTGTATCTTGTTCGGAGTATTGTTGGCTTTGACAAGCATAAGCCGGAACCTGTTTTGAGATACCAGCGTGATTGTGGGAATGATTTAGTGGGCAATAAAACCAGTACATGCTTTAACAATGATTAACTTACAATATTTCCCATCCTCCTGCTGAGAACATGCTCACAATTCTCACATTTTCTCGCGTATTCCTCGAGCAATTATATCATCTTCTCTTTGAGCTCTGAGCTTTGAGAATGATTTCTCTTGGCCAAGTGGGTCGAATTAAAATGTACTCAACTCCGCATAATAGAAAAATGTCTTCTCTATCGAAGCATTGAAATAATTAGTTGCTAGGGCTGCGGAATTAGTGATGGTACTCCAGAGACCGGATCATGTACGGACTAGGCAAGCCTGCATTATTCATAACTGCCATGGAGGCTTGCGAATGCTCGTCCTGCTACAAATTTACTCACATTTCAACTGTTTTTTTTGCATTTGTTTCTTAGAATTTTCCATTCGAAACAAAAATCTGGACGTAAAACAGACGATTTCAAAAGTACAAAAAGCCTTCTAACTAAATGTTGGTTTATAGATTTCTACCACTTTGACAAGATTTCAATCCATGCGTAAAGATCATTTTCTTTTTCAGGTCTCCGTCTGCTATAATGGCAGCGTCAGATATTGCTTGCTGCATTTCACTGAGCCTCTGTTTGTTTCTATGCAAACAGAAACTTTCTCCTTTCAGCGCGTCTTCCTCCCCCTCCCACTGACTGGCTTCTCGTTCAGCAGAAGCTCCCATTTTTTTCTCCCAGTTTTTGTGTCCCTTTTTCAGTTATTCTTCTGACTTGCCTGCCTCCAGAAGCAAATGAATGTTCCGTTGGTTGAAGAAGACATTGACTGCAGCCTACAGATTGCGTGTGTACTCTCGAGCCGACTCACTGCTAGCTAAGAAACGTGCCCAAATCCTACAACTGTATTCCCCCAAGCCTGCCTATTTTTCTTCATTCTGACACAATCGTTAGGTTGGTTGGCTGTTTGCGACAGACATTTTCTTGAATTTTCTTGAATCGTTCGTGCGGAAGTTTTTTTTTAAATAAAAAGAAGAATTTGTAAATTTGCCGCACCAAATTTGGCAGCCATGCACGTCTGTTATACCTTTCGCCTTCCAGCCTTCCTTCGTACCTACCTGAACTGTGCCGCATCCTCCGTCATCAAATTTTCTCTTGCATTATCATTCTCAGTTGTTTGTTGTTAATGCATCTTTGTCTTCCCGGCTACTGTTTGACAGTCTATTGTGTAAGGTAATTTGAGTTTTTCTGGCCCAATTCCCCTGTCTATTTGAGTTAAAGAGGAATTTTGTGGCTTTGTTGTACCAGCCAATTTCTTAGACATGTTTTTCTAAGAAATTTGTATACAATACCCTGGAGACATGGATAACTAAAATTGGTCTGTATAAGTTCTGTATCGCCCTATCGCGCTGAGCTACAAAAGCTGTCTACAGCGCAGTTCAGTCCACAGACTGGGAAGAGGCGACACAGCCGCCCCAAATTAATTTGGCCTCTAGCTCACGAACATAGTCTTACTCACTTGAGATTCGAACTCCCGACCTCAGAATTACTAAAGCTCTAACGGCTGGGCCGCAACCTCTCTTCTTTTTCTATGTGCGAAAAATTATTTGTTGTAAGATAGGGACAGTAGGGACTGTTTTCAATGGTCCAGCCCCGTCCCCCAATGGTCCAAACAGCCCATCCCCAATGGTCCAAACAGCCCATCCCCAATGGTCCAAACAGCCCCATCCCCAATGGTCCAAACAGCCCCATCCCCAATGGTCCAAACAGCCCATCCCCAATGGTCCAAACAGCCCATCCCCAATGGTCCAAACAGCCCATCCACAATGGTCCAAACAGCCCATCCCCAATGGTCCAAACAGCCCATCCCCAATGGTCCAAACAGCCCCATCCCCAATGGTCCAAACAGCCCCATCCCCAATGGTCCAAACAGCCCCATCCCCAATGGTCCAAACAGCCCCATCCCCAATGGTCCAAACAGCCCCATCCCCAATGGTCCAAACAGCCCCATCCCCAATGGTCCAAACAGCCCCATCCCCAATGGTCCAAACAGCCCCATCCCCAATGTCGCCATCGCCAGATTCAGAGCAGTCCGCCAGGCGCCGTTATGCCGATCAGTTCCGGACGCGCAAGGCCCAGGCTGACACGGCGCTGGAGCTCCGGCTGGCACAGCTGGTTGAGCGAGAACGCGCCGCCCACGCCGCCATCGTTGATCGGGCGCGTCGGGAGCTGGCCAGAATGCGACGGGCCCTGCCGAAGCCGCAGCCCCTGCCGCCGCCGCCTCAACCAGCACTTCAACAGCAGCAGCAGCAGCAGCAGCCTTCTTCAATGACCGAAGACGCCAACTCTCTGTCCTCAGCTGACGAAGCCTTTGAAATGGAACAGGATTATGGCAATGCGGAACCGGAACCCGAGACGGAAGCTGCGGAACCGGAACCGGAGGCAGCCAGCGAGCTTGCCAATCGCCGACCTGGCAGTGCTGCCGCCCCAGCCATGGTGGCTCAGTCGCTGCCAATCAGTATCAATCGTTCGGCTGCCGTGGCCGCTGCCGCTGCCGCTGCCGAGGACATGCCAACCAGGGCTGAAGGTGTGCATAATGCTTCCGTGCTTTCGTCAAATTTAAAAATACTTTTTTGTTTTCGTTCGTGCCGTTATTTTTTATTACCCGAGTGATGTTTGCTTTGTATCTTCCTCAACAATTATTCCTCAATTATGTTGAGGTTGAGGCTGTTCTGGTTGTTTTCTTTTCAATTATGTTCATTGATCTGTCAGTCAATTCTGTCAATTTTTTCTGTCAGATTGCTATTGTCTACTCGAAGTTTTATCAGTTTTTTCAGTCACTTCTGTCAGTCCGCCAGTCAGTTCTGTCAGTCAGTTCTGTCAGTCAGTCAGTCAGTCAGTTCTGTCAGTCAGTCAGTCAGTTCTGTCAGTCAGTCAGTCAGTTCTGTCAGTCAGTTCTGTCAGTCCACCCCACCCACCAACGATCGCCTCCCCAGCCGCCTCCAACGATGAGGTGGGCCTGCCGGACGCTGCCGAGTTCCAAGGCATGACGGATGCTGAGCGGCTTTACGTCATGCAGGCGGTGTCCTATCGCTACTCGGCCAGCGTGCGCGAGCACGACCAGTTCGGCAGCCGCGGGCCGCCCTACCTGCAGCGCCTGGCCGAGAAGGCCCGCAGCTCCAGGCGCGAGCAGCGGCGCAGCAGCATCGGCCGCCGGAGTCGCGGCCTCAGCGCCACCGACGAACTGCTGGAGGCCGAAGAGTCAACCGAGGCGGATGCCGCAGCCGCACCCGCCACCATCGTCGCCTCAGTCGCCGCTGACGAATACAATTTCACTAGTCCGCAGCCGCGAGTGCTCCGAGCCAACACCATCAGTGTGGACATGTCCAGGGCGTTTAAGAAGCTGTGAAATATTTTTATCTGGAGTGTGTTCGTCTCAGCCCCGGACTTCTTTTATCAAAGAAATGAAAAGTTTTGCTGCTTTCGTGTTGCGCTTTGAGCTTGATGGCTTTTTATTAAACTGTGTCTGAGATTTGCACTTCTAGCGATAGAGGTCGGGAGTTCGATTTCAAACCCTAGCTTCAGTTCTCCCAGTCCATGGACTGGCCCAAATGGGTTAGGTACAATTTCTGTCACGTCATGCCTACTTCTAGTAGTAAGAATCTATTTAAAGTCTATTTTTATTGTCAGTTACGTCAGTCGGTGCGTCCTTCTATGTTCGTATTTAAACACAAACGCTCGTTCGCCTGAGTCTTGACCTTATTTTTAACCTAAGCTGCAGTGAGTAATTTGAGAAATAACCACTGCTAATATAGTTTTAAGTCCATGATTGCTTGACCATATTATCCCAAAATATTTTTGCTTCCATTGCCGTGTTCAAATTTTGAAATCTTTTGAGATATTTTTTAAACTGTCGTTTTTATTCAACTAGGTTATTTTCAATTTATTGTTAATTGTAGATTCTGGATCAGTCTATGACTATGGTCATTATCTAGATTCTGGTTCAGATAATGACTATGGTCACTATCTAGATTCTGGATCAGTCTATGACTATGGTCATTATCTAGATTCTAGATCAGTCTATGACTATGGTCATTATCTAGATTCTGGATCAGTCTATGACTATGGTCATTATCTAGATTCTGGATCAGTCTATGACTATGGTCACTTTCTAGATTCTGGATCAGTCTATGACTATGGTCATTATCTAGATTCTGGATCAGTCTATGACTATGGTCATTATCTAGATTCTAGATCAGTCTATGACTATGGTCATTATCTAGATTCTGGATCAGTCTATGACTATGGTCATTATCTAGATTCTGGATCAGTCTATGACTATGGTCACTTTCTAGATTCTGGATCAGTCTATGACTATGGTCATTATCTAGATTCTGGATCAGTCTATGACTATGGTCATTATCTAGATTCTGGATCAGTCTATCAGTCTATGACTATGGTCATTATCTAGATTCTGGATCAGTCTATCAGTCTATGACTATGGTCATTATCTAGATTCTGGATCAGTCTATGACTATGGTCATTATCTAGATTCTGGATCAGTCTATCAGTCTATGACTATGGTCATTATCTAGATTCTGGATCAGTCTATCAGTCTATGACTATGGTCATTATCTAGATTCTGGATCAGTCTATCAGTCTATGACTATGGTCATTATCTAGATTCTGGATCAGTCTATCAGTCTATGACTATGGTCATTATCTAGATTCTGGATCAGTCTATCAGTCTATGACTTTGGTCATTATCTAGATTCTGGATCAGTCTATCAGTCTATGACTATGGTCATTGTCTAGATTCTGGATCAGTCTATGATCACGGCCGTATTCTAGATGAATATCGATGACTTTAAAATAAGGATGGTCATTTGGTCATTGGTTATATGGTTATTTTGTATTTGCAGTTAATTATGATTAAGTAGGCATGGCTAAGGGTTTGGCTCATCGCACCTTCACATTACATTTGAGGTGTGCTTGAATCGCTTAGGTCATACTTTATTCAGTCATGCTGTCATTGCTAGCTTGTTTGCCTAATTATCTTTTGTTTTGTCTGCTACTATCTAACCCTCTTTTACTAACTGAGTTTGCGATGTGTGACATTAAAGCAAAACTGGTGCATTGTTCAGTTGGGACTAGATAACAATGCTTTAACGCGCGCAATTTTAAAGTCGCCATTTTTGACCTTGAGAAAGGGCCGGAAAATTCATTTGCGTCCTTTGTTAGTTCATTTATTTTTAATCATCAAAAACTTATTTGCTGCCAACGAAATTCCGGAATTGAGGAAACAGATCCTCAGCTGTCACTAACAGATCCTCAGCTGTGACTAACAGATCCTCAGCTGTCACTAACAGATCCACAGCTGTGACTAACAGATCCACAGCTGTGACTAACAGATCCTCAGCTGTGACTAACAGATCCTCAGCTGTGACTAACAGATCCTCAGCTGTGACTAACAGATCCTCAGCTGTGACTAACAGATCCACAGCTGTGACTAACAGATCCACAGCTGTGACTAACAGATCCTCAGCTGTGACTAACAGATCCTCAGCTGTGACTAACAGATCCTCAGCTGTGACTAACAGATCCTCAGCTGTGACTAACAGATCCACAGCTGTGACTAACAGATCCTCAGCTGTGACTAACAGATCCTCAGCTGTGACTAACAGATCCACAGCTGTGACTAACAGATCCTCAGCTGTCACTAACAGATCCTCAGCTGTGACTAACAGATCCTCAGCTGTGACTAACAGATCCTCAGCTGTGACTAACAGATCCTCAGCTGTGACTAACAGATCCACAGCTGTGACTAACAGATCCTCAGCTGTGACTAACAGATCCACAGCTGTGACTAACAGATCCACAGCTGTGACTAACAGATCCACAGCTGTGACTAACAGATCCACAGCTGTGACTAGCAGATCCTCAGCTGTCACTAACAGATCCTCAGCTGTGACTAACAGATCCTCAGCTGTGACTAACAGATCCTCAGCTGTGACTAACAGATCCTCAGCTGTGACTAACAGATCCTCAGCTGTGACTAACAGATCCTCAGCTGTGACTAACAGATCCTCAGCTGTGACTAACAGATCCACAGCTGTGACTAACAGATCCACAGCTGTGACTAACAGATCCACAGCTGTGACTAACAGATCCTCAGCTGTGACTAACAGATCCTCAGCTGTGACTAACAGATCCACAGCTGTGACTAACAGATCCTCAGCTGTCACTAACAGATCCTCAGCTGTGACTAACAGATCCTCAGCTGTGACTAACAGATCCTCAGCTGTGACTAACAGATCCTCAGCTGTGACTAACAGATCCACAGCTGTGACTAACAGATCCTCAGCTGTGACTAACAGATCCACAGCTGTGACTAACAGATCCACAGCTGTGACTAACAGATCCACAGCTGTGACTAACAGATCCACAGCTGTGACTAGCAGATCCTCAGCTGTCACTAACAGATCCTCAGCTGTGACTAACAGATCCTCAGCTGTGACTAACAGATCCTCAGCTGTGACTAACAGATCCACAGCTGTGACTAACAGATCCTCAGAATGTTAGTTCTGAGTTAGTTAACTGCCACAGAATGCCTAGAGCTTATCTGAAACACTTTGAAGACGCGCTTACTGGTAGTCTTTGTCATGGTCACCTTGCCCAGCCTGTTGGGATGGGGCCAGAATCACCGCTTCGTCGCGGATCAAAAGAGCGACACGTCCAGCCGGGTTGCCGTGGCATTGAGAGAGAGTAAGACTGCTGAACCACCTGCTGGCCGTCAGATTCTGTGGAAGTCCGCCTTTGGCAACTTCAAATTGCTGAGGAGAGCCTGACGATGCTGTCGATGTTGATTATAGTTCCGGGCGAGCTGGCATATCACGTGGTGTTCCTCAGGCTCGTGTACTGGGCCGTGAGCAAGTTCAGGTGCGGCCTGGCTCAGGATAAATGCCAGAACTGCAGACGGAAACAGCTTCAGTTGGCTGCGATGGACCAGGAAAAGCTCTGATTTTCTTGAAGGACAATTCGAATTTCTGCTTTGACTCTCGCTTCAGTCAGCAAATAAACTGGAACTTCTGATTGGCTGCCTGTCACAAACTTCTGATTGGCTGCCTGTCACAATCTCCTGATTGGCTGCCTGTCACAAACTTCTGATTGGCTGCCTGTCACAATCTCCTGATTGGCTGCCTGTCACAAACTTCTGATTGGCTGCCTGTCACAATCTTTTGATTGGCTGCCTGTCATACTTTCCTGATTGGCTGCCTGCCATACTCTCCTGATTGGCTGCCTGTCATACTCTCCTGATTGGCTGCCTGCCATACTCTCCTGATTGGCTGCCTGTCATACTCTCCTGATTGGCTGCCTGTCATACTCTCCTGATTGGCTGCCTGTCATACTCTCCTGATTGGCTGCCTGTCATACTCTCCTGATTGGCTGCCTGTCATACTCTCCTGATTGGATGCCTGTCATACTCTCCTGATTGGCTGCCTGTCATACTCTCCTGATTGGATGCCTGTCAGAATCTTTTGATTGGCTGCCTGCCATACCCTCCTGATTGGCTGCCTGTCATACTTTCCTGATTGGCTGCCTGTCATACTTTCCTGATTGGCTGCCTGTCATACTCTCCTGATTGGATGCCTGTCATACTCTCCTGATTGGATGCCTGCTATACTCTCCTGATTGGCTGCCTGCCATACTCTCCTGATTGGCTGCCTGCCATACTCTCCTGATTGGCTGCCTGTCATACTGTCCTGATTGGCTGCCTGCCATACTTTCCTGATTGGCTGCCTGTCATACTCTCCTGATTGGCTGCCTGTCATACTGTCCTGATTGGCTGCCTGTCATACTCTCCTGATTGGCTGCCTGTCATACTCTCCTGATTGGATGCCTGTCATACTCTCCTGATTGGCTGTTGCACTCTCCCTGGTTTTTTCTGCAATAAATATATATTTTATCATTTAAATGTACACATCAAGTACCTTAGTAAGAGTAAGGTAAGGTAAGACAGCAGAGTAAGGTAACATTTTTTTCCAGGTTCATTATTGAAACCGAAAATTATTTGGGCAACAAGATGAATTTCCACAGTACTTTTTGATAAAAAATGACAGGTTTATTTGATTTGAAATAATTTTGAAAACAGGAGACTCTGAGTAATTCTAAAATCGATGCGCAAAAAGATGTTATTTGTTTTGTTCAGGTAATTAAGTTAAGTTCAAGAAAATAAGCCAAAAAAAATAAAATCCGCTCTGCTCTAAAGAAGAAAAAAACAAAATGTACCTTATTTAACTTTAACTGAAATTATTTTGTTCGTAATATTTGTATTTCCACGAACTCATTTGAAACTGGGCGTCAATCACGCTGCTATCTAGTGACGTCACTTTCCTTCAGCCGCCATCGGCTGCTGCTGCTGCTGCTGCTGCTCCTGAAAAGCCAGAGTTAGTCATTTTTTATCGATTTTGCTCGTAGTCAGTTTTATTCAGCACTTTTTCGTTTGTAGTGTGACTTTAGTCGACAACTAGTAATGCCAACAGCAAAATGCAATAGCAGTGACCGCAGACATTACAACAAAGGTGCTTTCTCTAATTATTCTCAAATATTCGCAAAATTCTGCGACAATCGAAAATGGAAGGACTCTTTGAGAATATAGCTTCTTTATCTTTATAATTTTTTGGTGGCTAGAGACTTGACTTGCTTGCTCATGCATCAATGATGAGACAGCCCAGTACTTTGTGTAAAAGCGTGAATTGCACTTTAAAGCGGCAAAATGATTGGCAGTTTTATTGCTTATTTCTGGACTAACAGGCTAGAAACCATGTCTAACAGGTGAGAAACCATGTCTAACAGGTGAGAAACCATGTCTAACAGGTGAGAAACCATGTCTAACAGGTGAGAAACCATGTCTAACAGGTGAGAAACCATGTCTAACAGGTGAGAAACCATGTCTAACAGGTGAGAAACCATGTCTAACAGGTGAGAAACCATGTCTAACAGGTGAGAAGCCATGTCTAACAGGTTGGGACAACTTGTCTTACAGGTGAGAAACCTTGTCTAACAGGTGAGAAACCTTGTCTAACAGGTGAGAAACCTTGTCTAACAGGTAAGAAACCATGTTTACCAGGTGAGAAGCCATGTCTAACAGGTGAGAAACCATGTCTAACAGGTGAGAAACCATGTCTAACAGGTGAGAAACCTTGTCTAACAGGTAGGGTCGCCTAGTCTAACAGGTGCAGAAAACTAGCTCAACAGATGAGTTATCGTCGTCCAACAGGTAAGAAACCTTGTCTAACAGGTGAGAAACCATGTCTAACAGGTAGAAAGCTTGCATAACAGATATGAACCTTGTCAAATAGGTGTGCAACAGGTGGGGCTTGCAAGCACATGGATACAAGTGAAAATAATGTGCGTGGGTCAATTCCATTATACTCAAAAATAACAAGGGACTCGAAATGTTTATAAAACCGGTTTTACTTTGCACATTTTATGTGCTACACAGTGCAAACCTGTTTCAGCTTCTCGTAGTGATCCAGGGACTCCTTCAGCGGTGTCACCATGACCTCCGTGATGCGAGGAAACGGCTGAGAATCAGCGAATCGGACTGGGCGGTGAATCTGCTGCGGTTCTAACTACGATTCCTGCTGCGATTCTGGCTACGATTCCTGCTGCGATTCTAACTACGATTCCTGCTGCGATTCTAACTACAATTCCTGCTGCGATTCTAACTATGGCTCTTGCTGCGATTCTGGCTACGATTCCTGCTGCGATTCTAGCTATGGCTCTTGCTGCGATTCTGGCTTTGATTCCTGCTGCGATTCTAGCTACGATTCTTACTAGTATTCTAGCTTCGATTCCTGCTGCGATTCTATCTACGACATCATATAATGATTATTTAAAAGTGTACTGGATATAGAACAGAAATAAGCTGTTGAAAAGGTATATAAAAATGTAACTCAGTTGTATCATTATTTAATCAGCTAGAGCAAGCGAAATGTTTTTCTATTTATAACTTTTTTAATTTTCAGTTTTTCGGATTTTAGCGTGTTTTTCCATTCGAAGAGTCCTTCCACTCTCGTGAAATAAAAAATTTCCAACCTGTCAGCTCAAATTCTCTTGCCTGCTTCTTCCTGGTCTCGTCCTGCTCTTTGAGAGCTTCGTACTTTTGCAGCGATGACTTCAGCTGGTGCACCATTGAGTCTTTGAGAGCGGGAAACAGCTGGGTTCGGAGTGGGGTCGCGAAACGATTCGGAGTTGCTTGACAATTTATACTTTTTGGCCCTCGCAAATCATTTAACCGCAGCTTCCCGTCTTTGAAATTGCGTTTTTCTGGCTCTTGGTTCGTTACTTACTTGTTTTGATTCGCTACTTTTTTGTCATTGAATCGCTTAATTCCTGTTGCTTCTCACTCAAAAAGTCCTTCTTATACCGCAATTCGTTACTTTTCGCTATTTAAATCGTTACTTATGGTTGGTACTTTTTTAGTTACTTCTCTCTACTTGAATCGTTACTTCTGGTTTCTCCTATGTCAGTTACTTTTTGCTGCTTAATTCGTTTTTTCTGGTTGCTACTACATCAGTTACTTTTCGTTAATTGAATCGTTACTTCTCGCTACTTGTTTCTGAGTTTAAGTTTCTACTATAAATTTCTCACCTTGGCCACCGCCTCGAACATCGGGATGAGCACAAACCGGATGAAGCCTATCTGTGCCGTCGGCTTTGTCACCTTCTCCCGGTCCATGAACGGCGCCACTGGCAGGCCTTCGATTTTCTCGCGATCCGACTGAATAAGTAGTATGTTTAGATATTATTTCCTTTTATTCCAGCGCTCTCATCAGTTGTCACCTAAAAATGGTAATCCAGACCTGGTTGAAGTATTCCTCTAGAAGGCAGTCGACCCACGGCTCGCTGACCTCCATCGGGCGAACTTCGTTCGAAATGTCGCAGCATTTGATGAGAACCATCTTCAGCTGAGTACGGGATCGGTTTTCGGTTGAGCACAACTTTATATCCCATTTTTACACAACACCTAGGGTTCTTTGATGTGCCGCCAACCCCAAGTCACTCGGGTTCTTTGATGTGCCGCCAACCCCAAGTCACTCGGGTTCTTTGATGTGCCGCCAACCCCAAGTCACTCGGGTTCTTTGATGTGCCGCCAACCCCAAGTCACTCGGGTTCTTTGATGTGCCGCCAACCCCAAGTCACTCGGGTTCTTTGATGTGCCGCCAACCCCAAGTCACTCGGGTTCTTTGATGTGCCGCCAACCCCAAGTCACTCGGGTTCTTTGATGTGCCGCCAACCCCAAGTCACTCGGGTTCTTTGATGTGCCGCCAACCCCAAGTCACTCGGGTTCTTTGATGTGCCGCCAACCCCAAGTCACTCGGGTTCTTTGATGTGCCGCCAACCCCAAGTTACTCGGGTTCTTTGATGTGCCGCCAACCCCAAGTCACTCGGGTTCTTTGATGTGCCGCCAACCCCAAGTTACTCGGGTTCTTTGATATGCCGCCAACCCCAAGTCACTCGGGTTCTTTGATGTGCCGCCAACCCCAAGTCACTCGGGTTCTTTGATGTGCCGCCAACCCCAAGTCACTCGGGTTCTTTGATGTGCCGCCAACCCCAAGTCAACCCCAAGTTCCCATTACCGTGTCCGTGTGATCCTTCTTCGCAAAGTCGAAGCCCTCCTCCGTGCGCTTCTTGAAGTTCTCAAGAATTTCACCGTGCCTAGCCATGTCCGTGGCCAGGATGAGCATGGTCATGCCCTGCAGTTTGATATCGATATGAGAAATTAAATACTTATAATAAAAAATGCGAAATATCCCGAAATACGATTCCTGCTGCGATTCTAGCTACGATTCCTGCTGCGATTCTGGCTATGATTCTTACTACAATTCTAGCTACGACTCTTGCTGCGATTCTAGCTACGATTCCTGCTGCGATTCTGGCTACGATTCCTGCTGCGATTCTAGCTACGATTCCTGCTGCGATTCTAGCTATTTCTGCTGCGATTCTGGCTACGATTGCTGCTGCGATTCTGGCTAGGATTCCTGCTGCGATTCTGGCTACGATTCCTGCTGCGATTCTGGCTAGGATTCCTGCTGCGATTCTGGTTACGATTCCTGCTGCGATTCTAGCTACGATTCCTGTTGCGATTCTAGCTACGATTCCTGCTGCGATTCTGGCTACGATTCCTGTTGCGATTCTAGCTACGATTCCTGCTGCGATTCTGGCTACGATTCCTGCTGCGATTCTAGCTACGATTCCTGCTGCGATTCTAGCTATTTCTGCTGCGATTCTGGCTACGATTGCTGCTGCGATTCTGGCTACGATTCCTGCTGCGATTCTGGCTACGATTCCTGCTGCGATTCTGGCTAGGATTCCTGCTGCGATTCTGGTTACGATTCCTGCTGCGATTCTAGCTACGATTCCTGTTGCGATTCTAGCTACGATTCCTGCTGCGATTCTGGCTACGATTCCTGCTGCGATTCTGGCTACGATTCCTGTTGCGATTCTAGCTACGATTCCTGCTGCGATTCTGGCTACGATTCCTGCTGCGATTCTAGCTACGATTCCTGCTGCGATTCTAGCTATTTCTGCTGCGATTCTGGCTACGATTCCTGCTGCGATTCTGGCTACGATTCCTGCTGCGATTTTAGCTACGATTCCTGCTGCGATTTTAGCTACGATTCCTGCTGCGATTCTGGCTAAAATTCCTGCTGCGATTCTGGCTACGATTCCTGCTGCGATTCTGGCTAAAATTCCTGCTGCGATTCTGGCTACGATTCCTGCTGCGATTTTAGCTACGATTCCTGCTGCGATTCTGGCTAAAATTCCTGCTGCGATTCTAGCTATGATTCTTGCTGCGATTCTAGCTACGATTCCTGCTGCGATTCTAGCTACGATTCCTGCTGCGATTCTGGTTACAATTCCTGCTGCGATTCTAGCTACGACTCTTGCTGCGATTCTAGCTACGATTCCTGCTGCGATTCTGGCTACGATTCCTGCTGCGATTCTAGCTATAATTCGTAATGCGTTACTAACCCAGATTTATTCTAATCGGCGATACAATATAACAATAGCAATAGTTTATTTGGGATAATTTTCACCTTTCTGATGCGCTGGAACGCGTCTTTGTCCACATTGGCGAAAATGTTGGTCTCCGGGTTATTGAGTATCTGGAAGGCCACTGCGCAGTGATGGTTCTCCAGCGGGCTGATGTCGTTGTACCTGATGGCCAGCTCCGTGCGCGCATTGATCTGGTAAGTGTTGTTGTATCCGGGATGGTCCAGGTCGTGACATATGGCGGCGGTGATGAGGACTCCCAGGTCCTCCTTGGGCAGCAGTGAGTCCAGGCCGCACAGGTGGATCATGCCGTACATCATTTGCGCAACACAGAAGCAGTGCCGGAAGTTGTGGAACGGATTGTTGCGATAGTTGGCCTGGATGCACAGCTGCGGGAATGCGCACAGCTCACTTAACTTGCTTTTCTACTGTTAGTAGGCTAAAGCAGCTCTTTTACTATTATATAGATTTGATAGCGAAAAAGCAACTACTGTCGCGACTTTCGACTCTGTTGTTTGCACTTTTTCTTGCATACTTCGTCCAGTTCAATCTATTTCCTTCTCTTCCGTTACCTCGGCTCGCGGCTGATCTTTCGCTCTCTCTCCCTTTCTCCTTTCTGATTGGTCGCCACCTCAGAGATGTCTTACCCCCCCATGAGGCTGTTTGCGCCTGCCCCAGTTATCTCTCTCCAGTGGTTCCACCGTGGACTGGAGAGCTGCCGCCAACCCAGCATCCTATTTTATAGCTGGATGAATTCAAGCGATAATAATTTAGATGTCCAGATAGTTTTTCTAGTTCATTTTCCACGTTTATCTATAAATGATTTTCCATTTCTACTTATAGTAGACTACTATGGAGACGATAAGTAAATTCGTCGTTAATCGTTATTTAATGATTATTAAAATAGATTTTTACCACGTACTTTTTGTCTTTCGAGTGCAAAAAAGCAAACTTTTAATGACCTTTTCACTCACCAGCCAGCGTTTAAGAGTGACCGGGTTCATATTGAACTCCTGCAGTAGGTCCAGCTCGTGGTACATGTGCTCCAGTAAGCTCAGCATCTAGCCAGTTAGTCAGGGGATTATCCGCAGTTACTATTGAGTTTATCTACCAGTATTTAATTAAACCGATTAAATTATATTAAATCCGCACCTCGTTTGGCTCCCAGTGCCAGATGTCAAAGGTTGGCTTCTTCAAGTACTCGACAGTCTCCTGAGACAGGATGTACTGGAATCGAGTGTAACAATGAGCGATTATCTGCAATGCCATTTTGAGCTGCTCACTGATCAAGTGTCAGATATACCTTCTGGAATGCCGGGACTCGCTTCATGCTGACAAACTTGATGCCGTTGTCGGCGCTCACAACTACATTGTCACTGTCCTGCGATGACATCGGAACCCTGAGATGCGATGAGCCAGGCAGAGGGTGCCTTACTGCAATCACGCTTTGCAACAGCTGTGCTCATTGCTTCAATGATTGGTGCGATTCCTACCGCAATCGATTCTAGCTTCTATTACTTCCGTGATTGATTCTAGCTTCGATTACTTCTGCGAGTGATTCTAGCTTCGATTCCTTCTGTGATTGATTCTAGCTTCGATTCCTTTTGTGATTGATTCTAGCTTCGATTCCTTCTGTGATTGGTTCTAGCTTCGATTCCTTCTGTGATTGGTTCTAGCTTCGATTCCTTCTGTGATTGATTCTAGCTTCGATTCCTTCTGTGAGTGATTCTAGCTTCGATTCCTTCTGTGAGATTCTAGCTTCGATTCCTTCTGTGATTCGTTCTAGCTTTGATTCCTTCTGTGATTGGTTCTAGCTTCGATTCCTTCTGTGATTGATTCTAGCTTCGATTCCTTTTGTGATTGATTCAAGCTTCGATTCCTTCTGTGATTCGTTCTAGCTTCGATTCCTTTTGTGATTGATTCTAGCTTCGATTCCTTCTGTGATTGATTCTAGCTTCGATTCCTTTTGTGATTGATTCAAGCTTCGATTCCTTCTGTGATTGATTCTAGCTTCGATTCCTTTTGTGATTGATTCTAGCTTCGATTCCTTCTGTGATTGGTTCTAGCTTCGATTCCTTCTGTGATTGGTTCTAGCTTCGATTCCTTCTGTGAGTGATTCTAGCTTCGATTCCTTCTGTGAGTGATTCTAGCTTCGATTCCTTCTGTGATTGATTCTAGCTTCGATTCCTTCTGTGATTGGTTCTAGCTTCGATTCCTTCTGTGATTGGTTCTAGCTTCGATTCCTTCTGTGATTGGTTCTAGCTTCGATTCCTTCCGTGATTGGTTCTGGCTTCGATTACTTCCGTGATTGATTCTAGCTTCGATTCCTTCTGTGATTGGTTCTAGCTTCGATTCCTTCCGTGATTGGTTCTGGCTTCGATTACTTCCGTGATTGATTCTAGCTTCGATTCCTTCTGTGATTGGTTCTAGCTTCGATTCCTTCTGTGATTGGTTCTGGCTTCGATTACTTCCGTGATTGATTCTAGCTTCGATTCCTTCTGTGATTGGTTCTAGCTTCGATTCCTTCTGTGAGTGATTCTAGCTTCGATTCCTTCTGTGAGTGATTCTAGCTTCGATTCCTTCTGTGATTGGTTCTAGCTTCGATTCCTTCTGTGATTGGTTCTAGCTTCGATTCCTTCTGTGAGTGATTCTAGCTTCGATTCCTTCTGTGAGTGATTCTAGCTTCGATTCCTTCTGTGATTGATTCTAGCTTCGATTCCTTCTGTGATTGGTTCTAGCTTCGATTCCTTCTGTGATTGGTTCTAGCTTCGATTCCTTCTGTGATTGGTTCTAGCTTCGATTCCTTCTGTGATTGATTCTAGCTTCGATTCCTTCTGTGATTGGTTCTGGCTTCGATTACTTCCGTGATTGATTCTAGCTTCGATTCCTTCTGTGATTGGTTCTAGCTTCGATTCCTTCTGTGAGTGATTCTAGCTTCGATTCCTTCTGTGAGTGATTCTAGCTTCGATTCCTTCTGTGATTGATTCTAGCTTCGATTCCTTCTGTGATTGGTTCTAGCTTCGATTCCTTCTGTGATTGGTTCTAGCTTCGATTCCTTCTGTGAGTGATTCTAGCTTCGATTCCTTCTGTGAGTGATTCTAGCTTCGATTCCTTCTGTGATTGATTCTAGCTTCGATTCCTTCTGTGATTGGTTCTAGCTTCGATTCCTTCTGTGATTGGTTCTAGCTTCGATTCCTTCTGTGATTGGTTCTAGCTTCGATTCCTTCTGTGATTGATTCTAGCTTCGATTCCTTCTGTGATTGGTTCTAGCTTCGATTCCTTCTGTGATTGGTTCTAGCTTCGATTCCTTCTGTGATTGGTTCTAGCTTCGATTCCTTCTGTGATTGGTTCTAGCTTCGATTCCTTCTGTGATTGGTTCTAGCTTCGATTCCTTCTGTGATTGGTTCTAGCTTCGATTCCTTCTGTGAGTGATTCTAGCTTCGATTCCTTCTGTGATTGATTCTAGCTTCGATTCCTTCTGTGATTGGTTCTAGCTTCGATTCCTTCTGTGATTGGTTCTAGCTTCGATTCCTTCTGTGATTGGTTCTAGCTTCGATTCCTTCTGTGATTGGTTCTAGCTTCGATTCCTTCTGTGATAATTCTACCTTCGATTTCTTCTGTGATTCTAGCTTCGGTTCTAGCTTCGATTCCTTCAGCTATTATATTATGGATTCTATGGTTCTAGTCTGGATTCTGAGTTGTAATAGACGTATCACTACGATTATAAAAGTTGTGCATAGTACTTGTATAACTTTTCAAACTTACAAAGTTAATTTTTATTAACGACTTAGGATCAGTTTTCTTTGTATCAAGTTTTCCATGGAAACGACACGAAATTGAAAGACTGCACACATTTTCCTCCTAAACTTCCTTATAAAATTCGCTTACCTAGGTCTACTTACAAGTCAATGTCCGCATCTGACATCCAACACTCGAACGTCAACACTGTCTCACCTGGGCGCAAACTAATCAACTAGTATCAAGCGAGAGAGTGAAATCTACTCTACATCTGATTCTCCCTGGAGAATTCCCCCCCCCAAATGAGCAGAGGCTTATCACGTGCGTGGGAGCCGCCTCACCTGGGCTCGCACTCTGATCAAACAATCCCCTATTCTCAATCTCAAATCCTCGGTATGCAATGCGAGTTACATCTCCTCGTCGGATGGGGCCTGGTTCGAGCAAGTGAAGCAAAACTGAAGCCTGGCAACGCACGGATCGAAGGCGCCGCTAATGAACCCGGTGAAAAGAGACTAATCAGAGAAGCAGACTCCTCTCCCTCGCCTGGCTGCATCGGCAAGGACTCCCCATCGGCAAGGACGGCCGGCAAGAAGCGTTTTGAGAGGTGGTGCGATACATCTGTCATTTAGAGGTCGCATTTTATTGAAGCATCAGAACAATCAACCTACCGCGCGATCACCATGAACTAAATCTTTTCACACTGCTCATCTAGTTCAAACTCGTTGGAACTAAGTTCGGACACGGGCGGCTTGTTGAGTGTTGAATTGATAGATCGTAGTTTCTTAAAATAGCAACAGCCTTTTCCACACCCAAACACCTAAGACCATCCACTCACACCCTCAACCCAGGCTCCTCTCTGACCTCGATGTACATCTGTTTATTCTAGCCATTCCACTCACACCCTCAACCCGCGCTCCTCTCTGCCCTCGATGTACATCTGTTTATTCTAGCCATTCCACTCACACCCTCAACCCGCGCTCCTCTCTGCCCTCGATGTACATCTGTTTATTCTAGCTATTCCACTCACACCCTCAACCCGCGCTCCTCTCTGCCCTCGATGTACATCTGTTTATTCTAGCCATTCCACTCACACCCTCAACCCAGGCTCCTCTCTGCCCTCGATGTACATCTGTTTCTTTTAGCCCATATCCAGTTAAGTCCTCAGCCCGGGCTCCATGAACCCGGACACATGCAGATCCATCAATACCCCACACCCCTCATTAATGTCAGTGTCCAGTGTATTACACAGTGCCAATAGATGGCTATGTAGTTACTAAATACGCAAAGCAGGCTTGACAAACTCACAGTTTTGGTCCGACAGCCCCCGAGGCCTGGCTGATCTTTTTTCCCTGCTGCCACACCTGATCTCGCACTTCGCTAATGTCTTTCTTGCACCGCTCGATTTCCACCAACTTGAGCGACTCAGCTGGAAGAAATATTTATCAACTGATAATAAAGACTGATAAAATGTTATGTCCACAAAATCTCACTCTCGGTCT
The DNA here is from genome assembly GCA_950097015.1 of Macrostomum hystrix. Taxonomy (NCBI): domain Eukaryota; kingdom Metazoa; phylum Platyhelminthes; family Macrostomidae; genus Macrostomum; species Macrostomum hystrix. The sequence goes on from CATNEN010000015.1 coordinate 1,762,796, forward strand.
CAACTCACTTTCCAAACGCTTCTCGATCATGTTGAGTCGTTTGTCAAGCTCGGTGCGAAACTCGTCCATTCGAAAGGCTCTGAAGAAAAGTTTTATAGATTGTTACTATTAAATAGTTTTTACCTGTCAGCAGCTCCCAGGTAAAATAATACTGGGTTTACTTGTTAAACTGGTCGCCAACTTTGCTGAGGATGAGGCTGAGGGCTTGAACCTCAGTTTCAGCAGTCTCAGCCGCTTTGGTGACGTTTACTCGGTAAGCCGAGCTGCAAAGGTGACAGGCAATATTTGGTTGCACAATCGGAGAACGAAGAAATCGCATTGGTAGAATTATCCCATTCTTGGCTCACTCGGACGAATTCTGCGGCATTCCCGGCACAATGGGCACGTGACCTCCTTCGGCTGTTTTCAATGTGATCTGCGAACTGCGCCTCACCTGCGCCACCTGGCAGATCAGGTCGTGAATGTCCTGCGATGAGCAGTGCGGACTGAACACGATCTGAGGGAGTGCGGTAGGCTGATGTCTAACAGCTCGGCTGATGTCTAACAGCTCGGCTGTGTCTAACAGCTCGGCTGTGACTAACAGCATGGCTATGTCTAACAGCTCGGTTGATTTCTAACAGCTTGGTTGATTTCTAATAGCTTAGTTGATTTCTAACAGCTCTAACAGCTTGGTTGATTTCTAATAGCTTAGTTGATTTCTAACAGCTCTAACAGCTTGGCTGTGTCTAACAGCTTGGTTGATGTCTAACATCTCGGCTGTGTCTAACAGTTTGGCTGTGTCTAACAGCTTGGCTGTGTCTAACAGCTCGGCTGTGTCTAACAGCTTGGCTGTGTCTAACAGCTTGGCTGTGTCTAACAGCTTGGCTGTGTCTAACAGCATGGCCATGTCTAACAGCTTGGTTGATTTCTAACAGCTTGGCTGTGTCTAACAGCTTGGCTGTGTCTAACAGCATGGCCATGTCTAACAGCTTGGTTGATTTCTAACAGCTTGGTTGATTTCTAATAGCTTGGGTGATTTCTAACAGCTTGGCTGTGTCTAACAGCATGGCTATGTCTAACAGCTCGGCTGTGTCTAACAGCTTGGCTATGTCTAACAGCTCGGCTGTGTCTAACAGCTTGGCTGTGTCTAACAGCTTGGCTGTGTCTAACAGCTTGGCTGTGTCTAACAGCTTGGCTGTGTCTAACAGCTTGGCTGTGTCTAACAGCTTGGCTGTGTCTAACAGCATGGCTATGTCTAACAGCTCGGCTGTGTCTAACAGCTTGGCTATGTCTAACAGCTCGGCTGTGTCTAACAGCATGGCCATGTCTAACAGCTTGGTTGATTTCTAACAGCTTGGTTGATTTCTAACAGCTTGGTTGATTTCTAACAGCTCGGCTGTGTCTAACAGCTTGGCTATGTCTAACAGCTCGGCTGTGTCTAACAGCTTGGCTGTGTCTAACAGCTTGGCTGTGTCTAACAGCTTGGCTGTGTCTAACAGCTTGGCTGTGTCTAACAGCTTGGCTGTGTCTAACAGCTTGTATTTACAGTTTCTAACAGTTTGCTTTCAGTGTGAAACGGACTGCCTAATTACACAGCTAGGCATAAGAAATCTGAATGTACCAAATCGAAAATCGTATAAAGTTTTAATAAAGCACTGCTGAAAAGATCAGGTAATAAAATGATTATTTTCGGATTAATTTGCACCTGTTCAATAGTCAAGTCTTCTTTTACTAGCTTCCAATTAATGGCTTTTTATCAGGAATGTCCCACACTGAGTATTCTAACATAATCATTTCAGTGTTTCGATGTTCTATAAATTCTCACCGACTCGGTCTTGCCGTTGACGCTCAGAAATATCGATCTAGATGTTGCGACTCCGTTGCCCATGACAACCAATTAGAAAAGATGCAGAAAATTTTAGGTCTACAAAAGAAACTCAGGCGAGACAGAAGACAGAGAGACAAAGCACGAATGTATGGGAGATTCGGCCTTTTTATTCCCATCGTTTTATGCGAGTGTAGATTAACGAGAATTCCCAGGGGGGGTTGATGAAAAAGGCCACGAACAGAGCACGAGACAGCCGGACACGGGACTGCGTCGAACCTGATTGGTCATCCGCGGACTGCAATAATGACGGCGAGAAAAAGAAAAAAAGCGGGTATCTGATTAGCACGAAGGATAATCTTCCCTTTCCTAAAGACGGGGAACCTTATCTGGCCATGTATTTCGTGTTTATGTCAGTGGCCGTGTTCGACCTCCGCGCTCCGAGTCTCCTTCAGAACACTGTGCCAGAATTAGTACACTTTGAGAACATGGACTCAAACGAACTAATCGAATTTAAGTCTAGCGAAAGTGTGTCTCGCTAGACTATTCAAACTCAAGTACTCGTACTAATTGGGTGGCACTCAAAGATAGGGAACAGGTTACGTATATTGTCATAAAATTAGATTTCGACATTAGGAATTGAGAATAAAAAATCTAGGAATTTTTTTATGTTGCCATGCTCGGATCTGTCATATTGGGATCTGTCATATTGGGATCTGTCATATTGGGATCTTTCATATTGGGATCTGTCATATTGGGATCTGTCATCATTGCCATAGATTTTTGAGCTTGTGTAACACTACCCCTGACCTTCGCGCACGTTTCTTGCTGCAGCTCCTAAATAGAAAAAGATATGAACATGATTTTAACATTGTTTTCTTTGTGACAAAATTTCTTTTCTTTTGACATAATGGGCGTGAAATTTCATGGCTCCGTTGAAGAGCTACGTTGGACATTCCGGGAACTTTTGGGACACCCCTCGTATCTACAAGTACGAGGTATGCAATTAGTGCATGCTGTTATTGTGACTCTGATGCCAAGTGACCAACATTTTCACTCCTTGGTTGAAACTTTTCATGCCTGAAAATTTAAAGAGCGTAGGAAAAACGGCGTGTTAAAAGTGTGCTGATTTCAATCTTTCATCATTTGCTTTTCAGATCGCTTGACTAAAGTTGGACTCTGTCACTTGCAGCCCTGGAAGATTGCTGCCCTCCTGTTGTTGCTGGTCACCCACAGCTGCTGCTGCTCGCACAGCTTATATAAACTGGTCTGCAGTGAGTCCTGTTTCATCGAACTGACCATCACAGCTACCATATTGAGTACACCATCTTGCACTGTTAGACCGAAGAGCATGATGCTGCTGCTGCCTTCTCTGCTGCTGCCCGCACTGCTGCTCATGAGTTGCAACAGCGTCACAGGTGAGTCTGTCGTGTTCCATTCCTCCACTCATTAGCAAAGGCTGCGGCATTCACCATTGCAGGCAATCGGTGGGCGGCCACCTTGACCCCGGAAGCGAATACTGATTGGGGAGACTGGGGCAAGTGGGCCAGCTGTCCTGATGGAACCTTTGTCAGCAGGTGAGAATTGTGAATCAGCTGCATCACTCACAAGCAGTCATCACCAACATCAGTCACCGGTCACACACGTTGCCTTGCAGGTTCCAGCTGAAAGTGGAGCACAGGCAGTGCGAAGGTGACGACACTGCCCTGAACGCTGTGAGGATGTTCTGCTCAAGCGACGGTAGCTGGGGAAGACACTCGCTGCAAAGTGCCTCTGGCGGCTGGGGCGTCTGGCGCGACTTCTCGCACTGCAACAGGTTCTACTCGGGCATCCAGTTCCGCTCGGAGCCGCCTCAGAGCAATGGTGACGACACGGCTGGCAACAATGTCCGCCTACTGTGCGACGGCAACTGGCAGAATGGTGGCGGCATGTACTGGGGCAGCTGGACCGATGCCCAGTTCTGTCCTGACAACAGCTTCATCTGCGCACTGCGCACCAAGGTGGAGCACCCGCAGGGCGCGGGTGACGACACGGCCCTCAATGCCATTGAAGTCCAGTGCTGCTACGGCGACTGACCTGCCTGGTGTGCTGAACATTGTTTGTCTTCTGCCAGTCAATACAGTCTCTCTGAAAATGTGTGCTCATTCCATCCCTTAGATATCTGCTGCTAGCCCCATATGACTTATCAAGCGATTCTTACGATATCTTCAATATTTATCAGCTTGTTATTTTGCAATTTTAAATTCATCTAAACTGCAAAACCTTCCATCCAATCAAAATATAATCTTCACTAAGAGCTCGTACAGCAGTTTTTACCGCAGACTGACTAGCTGTGTCACGCTCCTGTAGGTTAATAAAAAATCTTTTTGCCGACACATTCTCGTGCGATCTGTGACGTCACAAATATTCTATTTTTAGCTGTGAGCGCGAATTCGGATCGCGGCACAAGCACCTCTAGATTTTATTCGAGACGCTGCTCACGCAAATGTGACTTAGTGCATTGAAGATCCGAGTAAATGAAAATACAATTCCGGTTAGATTACAGATCATCGATCTGAGGTCTTTGATTACTGATCGGGAGATCTATAGCTAGCAAGTTGAGGAAGAACTCAGTCAAATAGAACATGAGATCACAGTCCAGATGCGACTGTATTGACTGGAAGAAGTAAAACGATGCTCAAAATATCAGGCAGCTCAGTCGCCGTAGCAGCCCTGCACCTCGATGGCATTGGGGGCCACGACACGGCCCAGGACAGCTGGCCCACTTGCCCCAGTCTCCCCAATCAGTATTCGCTTCCGCGGTCAAGGTGGCCGCCCACCGATTGCCTGCAATGGTGAATGCCGCAGGCTTTGCTAATGAGTGGAGGAATGGAACACGACAGACTCACCTATGGCGCTGTTGCAACTCATGAGCAGCAGTGCGGGCAGCAGCAGAGAAGGCAGCAGCAGCATCATGCTCTTCGGTCTAACAGTGCAAGATGGTGTACTCAATATGGTAGCTGTGATTGTCAGTTAGATGAAACAGGACTCACTGCAGACCAGTTTAGATAAGCTGTGCGAGCAGCAGCTGTGAGCACTCAGCTCATTGGCGTTGAGGCTCAGATGCACAGTATTGATTTCCATTTATAAAACGTGATTTTTTCATGCACACAAATAATGCAACCTTGAGTGAAAATCGTGCTACAATGGTTAAGTAATGGCATGTAAGTTTCGCATATAAATTGGGTGCCCAGCATTGAAATGAATGCTTTAGTCTTGGAAAGTTTAATTATCTGATGAAGTATGAATATGAAGTAAGCAGTAATTAATGAAAGATCATCCTGTTTTTTGCGATCAACTTTTTTTGCATCACATGAAAATTGAAACCGAAATTTCATTTGTTGAAGCTTGACTTAAAATATGTAGTGAGCCACTGCTTAGGGGCCTATTGGTGTCTCACTAGCTGTCAGTAGCCCCACCTGCAAGGTAGCTTAGGTGCCCCCTTTTTGCTAGCATTGAGTGGCTGCGGGCCCGCCCTCTCTGGCGTTGTCTGGTCTGTCCCTCTCTGCCCTTCCCTTCCCGGCGGCGCCTGCACTTAGAGTGTGTTGTCTCTTCCCCCCAGGGATGAGTCATCACCTCTTTGTCCCGCGCTGGCTTTGTTGTCCCTTGTCCTTTTCTTTGTGTGTGGTTGTCTGCACTCAGTCAGCACGTGATTCTCCTCATGTGACTGGCCTCTCTCTTTGTCTTTTAAAGTGCAAGTAAACATGTTTACTGCACTTGGGGCTTTGATTATGGGACAGGAACCTACGTAGGAGTGACATTTCTGGCGCCACTGACGTCAGTTGCTATTTTTAGAAACCACGTGATTCCATCACGTGTTTTCTAACTCTGCACTGACCCTATGGGAGGCCCCTGCCTATAAAAGAAAGGCCCCGCTCCTCTGGCTCTTTAGAAGTCGATTGTAGAAGCGTCGTTCTAGTTCTGGTTCTTCTCTGATAGCGATACTCTGACTTCGTTATAGTCACTGTGCCATCAGTGTCTAAGTTTCCTACTTCAGTCTCTGCATGTGACTGCTCGTAAGCTCAGTTCTGGCTAAGTCCCGAAACTAACTTAGCCTTCCACCCCACCATCCGAGCTACGCAGGACACTGACAGCCTGTAATTGCAACTGAAACTCTGCACTGTGTGCTTCTCGAGACTTCGTGACTTCTTCTTTTTCGGGCCAAGGATCCTTCACCTCACCGAAGGCAGAAGTCCTGACGCCCTGGTGGCAGCGCTACTACTACACTACCTAGAAATCTTGGACTTCATATTGGAGTTCGCCGGATCCCGCATTGTTAGCAGGACGACCGGTAAAACAAATACACAAATTTAAAATTTACACAATACATAAATCATGACTGGCAAGCATGTGTTCTGTGCAGCATTCGGCTTTTTTGCTATAGAATAGGTTCGGTCAGAGTGTCTGGGTTCTCGGGAAATTTATGAAGCGAAATGTATTTTGCTTTAATCTACGAGTCAGAGCCCGATTTGACTCAAAAGACAGCGCACTTGTAAAGCCTTTTTTAAATTTTCATGCAAAAATATGAAACCTACATTTCTAGAGCAAGGCGATAAAGCTAATGAATGTCAATTGTTGTCTTTGCTCTAACTTACGAAGGAAATGAAGGTGAGGTTGCAGAGTCCAGCTTGACTAACTGAAGGTATAGCAGTGTATGTTTTATGAGCATACATAAAACATGCACATTTGTCCGTTTATGCTTCCATTCCTTTCGAGTGGGGTGGCGCTCTTAGTCCGATCCTTTGTAACCTTGTCATGGACGAGCTGCTCTGCAGCCCTGACCCGGACCCGGTCCGTCCAAAAAATGACTAGAAAAATGTCATTTTCCAGAAAATGTCCAGAAAATGCTATGCAGACGATCTCAACGCCACAGTGGCCAGACCGTCTCCCCCGGTCCTTAGAGATCCTTAGGAGGACCGCGCGTGGACGCCGGCATCACGGGATCCCCTTGCGCGACACCGCAGCTTTAGTTGCCTGTGGTCGCCAGGGGCTAGCGGAATGGGCGGCAACGCCTCCCCGCTGCATCCGGCGCTGCAGCGCTGCTCCTGGAGGAGGATGTCGGATGTCGAAGCATCTGTCGGATGCTGGATGTGGAGGGTCTTGCTCCGAGAAACCGAACCAAAACCAGTGCGCCGTCTCGCTCAGTCTCCGGAAGCCACTGTCGAGCCAGGTAGCCCGCTCGAGCAAGCACCGATGTCTTGCCGCACCCGGAGCAACCGCGAATCACAAGAGGGCGTCACGATGACACCATGATATAGTCTTGAACAGTGGCCATCGTGTCCTCGCGACCCTGGAACTGGCTCACGTAGTTCACACATTGGTGGGAGTGCTGAAGCACCTCTGTGTACAGGCTGTTGGACTCGAGAGCTGACACATCTCTCACTGCTCGCTCAATTAGACGATGCAAGTGCTTCTCGAAGTCGCTGGCAAGCGACTCGTATGATGGATTGGAGTCAACCAGAGACTGCCACGTCAGTCGGTACTTAACCAAGTTATCAGCCGGTAACACACGAGGCAGTCCGTGTCTCTTGAGCTGCTCCAGCTTCTCAAACACAGCCTCATCAAGGCCACCGCTGGCGCTCGTCTCGGCGAACCTGGCGCTCGAAACGTTGCTGTCACGCTCCCTCAGGTCGCTGATCTCACGACGAAGCAGCAGCGCCTCTCGACGTCGCTCTTGTCTGCAATTCACGATTCCGTGGACAATTCCAGGTGCGTGACTGACGCTGTGAACTCCAGAGCAATCCCGTCTGTCAGCTCGCCTGCTTCCAACGCGGCAGTCGCAGCGGATTCTGCCGCTTCCAACAGCTGCGAATCCTCGTCCGTGCTGGCAGCAAACTGCAGAGTGAACTCAGGTGGCAGCTGGTTCTCATCCAGTCGATAGAGCTTATGCAGGAGGTCTGCAGCAGCGTGCTTGCCCTGAGCCATCATGGCCCTCTCCAGTGCCACCAGGTCAGACTGCTGAACTCTGAATGGCAACTGACGACTTCCGTATCGGTGGCCCAGGATGCCCTGAAAGATTTTTTGTTTTGTTACGATTTTATTACATTGTCTTGCCAGTACAAATTAGTAAACGCCTTGCAGCCAGGAAAAGCCTGCTATACGTTTATTATTGTTAAGGTTTTCTTCATGTTCTTACCATAAAAATGGGCCTACTGACATTCGCTGACAGTGCTGAAGTTCCGAATAACAGATTTCTGCATAACAGATGTCCTATTTATATGGATTGCTTTTTATGTGAGTGGATACTGGCGGGTTCTATATGATGGATTTGCAGATTTTATACTGCAAAATATCCTGCTTCCAGTTGCTTTGGTGTGGTGTGACTTTCGCGACAGTCAACCATAAGCCAGCCAGGTGGCAATACTTAGTTCTACTGTAAGTATTGAATATCGACCTCACAAGAAGGTTCATCAATTTTGATTCGTTGCGCAGAGCATAAAAACTGTTGTCCTCGGCTTTTGAGTCTGAGGTGCTTTTTGATTTTTGACGGCAGCAATGCTTGCGCAGGCCTCACTAGCAACTATCTGCTGACAGCCCAAAGAGTCAGTCAAGCGTCGTACATTGGCTGCTTTGGCTGCTTAGTTGACAACACTGCTTTCAAGCAGGAACTCAACGGAATGAGAAACGTGACCGAGCTTGGCAACATCTTCTCTGGCATCGGGGGCTACACGTCTGTTGGCATGACGCGGAGCCTCTGTGCCGATCTGTGCTCAATGGGCGGCTTCCACTACATGGGGCTGCAGTTCGGTCAGGAGTGCTTCGGCGGCCGGACCTACGGCTCGCAGGGAGCTGCCAGCGAGGACGACAGCAGCACGGCGATACGGCGCAGAATTGCCGCAATAATGATCGCAACTCTGTGTTCGCACTCACCTATCCAGGTAAATCCTGCCTTCCTCTCACAGCTCTGTGTACGCACTCACCTATCCAGGTAAATCCTGCCTTCCTCTCACAGCCCTGTGTACGCACTCACCTATCCAGGTAAATCCTGCCTTCCTCTCACAGCTCTGTGTACGCACTCACCTATCCAGGTAAATCCTGCCTTCCTCTCACAGCCCTGTGTACGCACTCACCTATCCAGGTAAATCCTGCCTTCCTCTCACAGCTGTGTTCGCACTCACCTATCCAGGTAAATCCTGCCTTCCTCTCACAGCCCTGTGTACGCACTCACCTATCCAGGTAAATCCTGCCTTCCTCTCACAGCCCTGTGTACGCACTCACCTATCCAGGTAAATCCTGCCTTCCTCTCACAGCCCTGTGTACGCACTCACCTATCCAGGTAAATCCTGCCTTCGTCTCACAGCCCTGTGTACGCACTCACCTATCCAGGTAAATCCTGCCTTCCTCTCACAGCCCTGTGTACGCACTCACCTATCCAGGTAAATCCTGCCTTCCTCTCACAGCCCTGTGTACGCACTCACCTATCCAGGTAAATCCTGTCTTCCTTTCACAGCCCTGTTTATGCACTCACCTATCCAGGTAAATCCTGCCGTTATCATTCTCTTATTGGAGCGACAGTAAAAGTTTGAATCTCAAAATAAAATCACAGGGCTTATTTATACGTACAGTTTATTACTAGCTAGAATCCATTCTGTGCTTCCAATGTATGGGTTAGCTAGACTTACGCAATATATATAAAAATGGAAATATCGTTCAAATTAGTTAACATAGGGATAAATACGCAAACACTTTTGAACAAATTCAAAAGTCATCATCAAAATTTGTTCATCAAAAGCTAATACTGAAACAGCCAAACTCACCTTGCAGGAAAATTAGCGAGAAATTCTTTACTGCTCTCCGTGGTATAAAGTACATCCAACTTATAAAATTAAAGAAAAAAACTGATTTTTTCATTGCGAGACACATTCAAGGAGGCCGTCCGAATCAACATCTCGATGAGCAACTTCTCGTCGCAGTCGATTCACACAACCGTCAGCGCTGACTATGTCATCAACTGCTTGGAGCAGTGCGCAACCGGCTGTCAGGCTGTGATCTTCTCACAAAGGCAGCGTCGGAGAGCAGTCACCATGGCCCTCTCGGGACATGGCTGCTTCACCAGACACCGCTACCTCCAAGGCCACGCGCCTGAGGAAACGTGTCCCTTCTGTTGCTCCGGACGTGAAAGCGCCGAGCATTTCTGCCACTGCCCGGCCTTCACCCGGGCTAGGCTAAAACATCTCGGGCCGGTGCCGACCCTAGTCGAAGCCTGCTCGCCCGAGAGCATTCCACAGCTCGCCCACTTCCTCCGCAATACCGGCCGAGCTGATTTCTTCCCAGCCTATGGCGAGGGAGATCACGCGGCGGAACCGACCGACGGACCACCCTGAGCGGCACCGCCTCGCTGGAGGCCGTCCGGCTGCCAGGGTTTAGCGATATGGGCGGCACCGGCCGCCTCCTCGCTGCGTCCGTCATGGAGGCTCCCTGCTGCTAAGTTAAGTCAAGGCAGCGTCGGTGCCACCTGCTGAGCTTCGCTGCTGTGCCGGCATCACTGTTTGGTGTCGATGGTGACTTCCTGGTCCGAGTATGACTCAACTCGCACACAGATTGCACTTGGAAATGAAATTTCAAACACATACGAAAAAAGGATAAGATATAATTTGTCCCGTTGCAATCTAACCTTCTAGAAAGTAGCGATTGTCCTGACTTTCAAGCTTTATGATAAGAGTTTTTTCATTGTTTAGATTGTAGGAGGAGGTTTTAGCCTGGTGGTTTCAGCGTCCGACTGGCAACTTGAAGCTCGGGGGTTCGATTCTTGACTCCACTAGAACATTTTATGACCTTTAGCAAGACACTTAACTCTACATTGCTTCAGTTCACCCAGCTGTTAAATTGGTACCAGTATTAGCTGGGGTAATTGAGGGCGGGTGTGCCGTCCCCCGGTCCATGGACTGAGCAGCCGTACATAGCCTTCAGATGCGCCGCGCAATAACTGCGCTCTTTGACCGATCTATCTTTGTCCGTATTTTATGATCGCACAGCTGCAGAAATGAAGCAAATCAAATTAAGTCAGGTGATAAGTGTATTGAAAACATTTTTTATTAGGAAATTCCGGAAATTTCCTGTTCCTAATTAATAAAAGAAGTCTTTATCGGTCATTGTGACATAGAGGTACTTTCAGAAGCCAATTATTGAGGAAATTAGGTAGGTAAGTTTTTAACACCTACTCTGCAAGCAATGCTTGCCCTTTAATTTAACCCTTTAATTCATCCATTTCTACACAATCCAGAAAGATATGTGTAAAGTTCAGCCGCTTGATTGTTAGGTATGAAAAAGTGTAATTTTTTATTAAGATGCTGTTCAATACTGGTTTCAGCAAACTGATGGCAGTGAAATGAAGGCCATTTTCTATTTCGCAGGAGGGCTGTGGGAAATGGCACATCATTTGGTGACAGTACGACAAGTACTACTGTAAAGTAGTTGTATTTGATTTTGAAGTACAAGTCAATTTGTTTTTTTATTTTGATATTAGATTAAGGTTTCTTTCTGCAAACTCCTTTGATAGGGACTTCTGCCGACGGACACTCGATTAAACAGCGCCTGCCGTCAGAGCTAACAAAAAAGGGCAGTGAGCACTTCTCTACGCAGATGTTGCCGATCTGGCGCCAAACAGTCACGCCAGTGCCATTACCACTAGCGGTACTAGTATTCGACGGACAGGATTCTCTACAGACACCATTGAACAATACTCCACTCCGACAGGCGAAGCACTCGTTGGGCCGGTTTGAGCAACCGCCAAGGCAGTCGTCGAGGCAGCAGTCTTCTTGGCCAGTGCTCGGGTTATGGAAGCAAAGGTTCGTAGTGTTACACTTGCGCTTACGACACAGATGATTACTTTGGCAGTCATCAACACCGTCGGACAAGCAAGTTTGGCTATAAATTGTAGTACAGTTAGCGTGACAGGAAATCTGACGACTGCAGGTATGCCTATCAATCACACCCGAGTTCCATCTTCTGTGAAGAACTTGGCCTTCTTTAGTAATAACAGAAGCCACACCATCAAAATAGCGCTGGTGTGGTTCTTGAAGCAGGCTTGTCCAGTTGATGCTGTAGGACAGGTAGCAGTACAAGCTAGACTGCATTTTTTCACCAGCTAGACTAACATTTCTCCCCGTGATAGCAGTCAACTTGGGCAATTCCAGCTTGCTCATTTTTGGCGAGTCGAATATTGCAAATGTGAACCAATCATCGGAAAGGTAACCTCGGATGGTGCGCAAGTTACGGAAGGTGACGCGCTCAAGGTTCACGTACTCGATCCATATTAGTCCTCTGATCTCCACAATGGAGTCAAGAAAGTCTGTTTGCATGCCCCGAATTGCATCGTCCAGCGGTTCGTTCGTTGATTGGTTAATACCTATTTTGCTCAATGTCACGTCGCCGAAAACATACTGGCAGCCAGCTACATAAGCCGTCAAGTCCTCCTGCAAGCGACTTACATTTCTGTGGGTCTCATAGCCGTCGCTGGAGATATATAAGAATTTGCAGATCCGGATGCCAGAAGCCACATCGTCGTGCAACAACGGAAGCAAAAGAAGCAACCGAAAAACAAGCTGCAGGAAATTCATTTTCTTAAATCACCTCTGCAGTGCTTTCTTTCTATTTTGATTCCCAGCTCTGAAGCTTTTCACTTCTTTAAATACCAATTGAATTAAATACGAATCGTTGGAAATATAATTCTTTCGCAGGCAAGTTTTCAACAAAAAATAACACCAATTTCCACATATTGCCCGTTTCTCTGACTCTACAGAAAAACTTACTCAAAACAATTTTCTGTCTCTTTCTTTAAAAAATAGGTATAAAAATCAATCAATAATCACAAGTCATATGTCTTTAGCTTGCTTTCTTTTTGGCTCTTAAATTCCAGAAATTAATTGTGCTCCAACTCGGGCAATTCTCAGTGAAAGAAGCGACGAAAGACTAAGTTAAAGTGAAGCATATTTGTTTTAAAATATAAGAAAATGTAGGCCTACGGTTCTATTTATAGCATTAGAAGCATTTAAAGACATTGTGGTCTTCCTGAAGGACTTTGACAATGCTTGTGTGCGGGCCATGCAGCCGGCTAGGAGGGGAGACAGCCCGCTGCGCAGCTGAGCGAGCTGCCTGCGAGCGCTTCGCCCAAGCTTTCTCTGCTCAGTACGGATGTTTGGCCAGCGCCCAACCACTCTGTTTGCCACAGGAAAATGCAGGAGATATCCGAGATCTGCTCAGGCTGTCACGTTCGAGGACGCCCACTTCTTTGAGGAAGCTCAGCACAGCAAAATGCTCGGAAAACACAGCCGCGGGCTCTGTGCGAGGTCCCTGTGAGTGCCTGGAAGCAGCAATGGTGAAGAGACAGGGCCGGGTAGTTAATAAACAGGTGAGCGGCCTTCTCCTCACTCTCACAAACAAAAATGGCAGGCAGGTGCAATATTGACGCCGATGGATCCAGGATGCAGCCGAGACAGCGCTGCTGCCGGTCCATCGCGAAAGGCATATCAATAAGCCAAAGGTGAAGCTGACGATGATTAAGACCTGGATATGGGTTTTTTGCGTGGCCAGCCAGTTGGACATTGCCGGACCACTTAACCTCAATATTTAGAAGCACACGGTTAAAGTCATATGGATTACTGTCAATTAATATGGGCACACTGGATGGTGCGTCGCCAAGCAGCGATGCCGTAGATTTCTCCAAATTCCACGATCAGGACGCGCAGGCCCGGACGAACGGACCAGGACCCTTTAACGCAGGGGCTATCACAGGTGCCGTCTCGGAGTCGGCACTCGGCCCGGCACTCAACTCTATCCTCGAAGAGCTGAAATTCGACGTCGCCATCCTCCAAGAATCAAACCTCACTGCGCAAGGCCTGGCCACCTCCCGATTCTGTTTGTGGTAGCATTCTCGTGACTTTAGGGCAGCCGGCGACCGGCACAATTTAACCTGTTGAATTGAGGGGGAAGCATGAATTATCTAGGGAGAAGCATACATTATCGAGCGGAAAGCATATTATCGTGAGGAAAGCATGAATTATCGAGGGGGGAGCAAAAATTATCAAGGGGTAGAAGGATTCATCAACTGGCGTGCTAAAATTGCCGGGGGGGTAGCATTAGCATGGAATTTGTGGGGATAGGTATTAGGTATCCATGGAATTTCTTGATTTCTTGAAGAGATTGTATGACATTTCCAGGAAAAAAGAATTAGATTTTTCATGTCATAGCATAATAATTTAAAGGTATGCTTTTTTCAATACGATAAATGATTTTATGATTTTAAGAAAGCATGGTTTATCGAAGGGGTAGCATGTCTTTTTGAGGGGGAAGCATGAATTGTCGAGAGGGAAGCGAGACTATATCATGTGGTCATCGCGACGCCCTCTTTTGATTCATGGTTGCTCCGGTGCGGCAAGACGTCGGTGCTTGCTGGCTTCCGGAGACTGGGCGCGACAGCGTATGGCGCACTGGTCGACGCTTTTTACTCGATCTGTAAAGCTTCCGCACTGCAAAATCGAATGTACGCTCGTACGTGTTATCCTTGATGCTATCTTATAAAAAGAATAAATGGTATTAGCACAAAATAATTGGGATTTTGTGATCGTCAATATGAATCATTACATCTTGATTGGCATAGACCCTGTCTTTTTCCCCACGACGAAAGTCCTCTTAAAAACAATGCCTTCTCCAATTAGAAATAGATAGCCACCAAGGCGTTAACTCGTAAAAACTATTGGCAGAACTAACTCGTTGATCCACCACTCTGCTATTTAAAGGATCCTGATATTTCTGGACTCGGTGGACCAGCTGGACTCGTCTGACGGAGCCTGCACAATGAGCTGGATGCACAGTGAGATGCCTGAGAATGTGAAGCTCATGCTCAGTACTCTGCCCGACCTGTTCGGCATTCTGGACACGTGTCGGCTGCAACTGGACAATCATCCAGCGTGCTTCGTTGAGTTCCGAGCTCTTGAGCCGTCGCTGCGCAAAGACATTGTCTGAGATCTGCTCGCCTCTTGACGGCTCGACTCGTCTCTTGATCTGGCAATAGTTCTTCTCGGCTGCACTGAGACTGCGTGAAGCATACGCGTTCGGTTTTTTCATGATATTCTGGCGATGAAAGATGACAGCGAGCAAGCACGCAAGCAAGCAAGCAAGCAAACATTTAATTTTTAGTATATTCGACTGGCAACCAAGACCCCCTTTGAGGGAAGCAAATCACGCTTTACAGCCCTGAGAAGAAGTAAAATAACAACACAGGATCCGATTGTTAAATGAGTTTAAGCTAAAGTTTTTACCAGTAAATTTCTTATATATAGTACGTTAAGGCAAAAATAGTTTTGAATAAATAACTTTGTTGTAAATCCAAAAAAGCTTTTGCGTAAAATCTGAAAAGCAGTTATCCGCGATTATTGTGCGTATTTAACTGACTGCTATGTACAGACAAGACGGGACATTGCAGTATTTTTTGTTAGTTAAAATACAAAGAATACATTTATTTTGCGGCTTTGATTGAAGAATGTAATTTAAATGTAGTAAACAACTCGTTCTTACGTATGGTATACAAGAGTAGCTATTTGAATTTTTTATGTGTTGTTAGTTCCTTGTTTGTTCTCCTTGTTTGTTTGCTCAGTGAATCACGCTTTGGCATAGCTATAGGCCTAGCTACAGCCTACATAGAGAGTTGCTTATTATTGTTAACTGATAACAATTAAGATGTTTGTCAGTTGAAATAATAACCACTAATTACAAAATCAATGTATTAACAAGCTAACAACTGTTGTTTGCAAATATAATAACTGAAAATAATATTAGGCCTACCATGTTCACTTTTCTCATTTTTTGGTTTATTTATCATCGCAGCTACTATTACTAAAAACAAACATTTCTAAAATTATTCTAGTTGTCTAGTAGCAAATTAGAACATCTATTAGTTGGAGTAGCTCGTATATTTATATGGAATGGCTTAACTAGCCATGCAGAATTTCAATTTTGTAGGCCTAGCTAGTTAATATGCTAATTGAAGCTGATTTAGTCTAATGATTCATTCTTTAAGGCTTTTATAGCATACGTTTTATCTTAGCTCAAATCTTGGCAGATGGTAAATTAGTTGACAGTCATTTCATCTGCCCCCTTTTTGTCTGCCACCTTTTATCTGCCAATATACAATATAGTTGTTTTGTCTGGCAATATATGATATAGTCCATTAATTTGCTAATGTAGGCATTATTCCAAATAACGAATTATGTCATCAAGCTTTGCATTTAAATGTTATGTAAATGTCTTATAATTTAAAATTTGTTGGAATGCTTGGATTTTTCTGAAAGTTTTGAAGCTAGGCCTAACAAGTGGCCTATAAATACTCAAAGTCATAACCAAACATTTCCTTTTCCAAACATTGTCAATGGTCGCATCTGTTGCACTGAATGGCATGCTTCCTAGCTGTAACAGCAGCATGGCAAACAACACAATTCTCAATGAAAGCTAAAGCCATTAGGACAAATATTCTTTAAAGACCATTTCATAGTTCTTATAATGTTTTTACCCTTTAAACTTTAAACTTGGAACTTAATACAGATAATAATAATTGTAGGAGGGCTGCAAGCATTGGCACAATATTTGGTGACACAAGACCCATAGCCAGTAGGCCTAATAAGGCAACACTGCATATTTTGCTGCCTCTGGGCATACACACAAATACCATGCAAAGTCATGCTCGCTTATATATATTATAAATTTGAACTTAGGGATTATGCAAGTTTGTAGTATGGGCCCAAGGTTTACTAGTTTCAGCTAACCAGATTGGAATTGTCTACTCTATATATATTTTACTTTAAGTACTTTATATATCATACATGCGCAACCTCCCAAATCTTAGCTGGCTGTGCGACTTAGTTTTTGCTCTCATTTGCGAGTTAGTTCATTTCATTGCTCTATTTACAACTTAGTTTGCTCTCATTTGCTCTCTTTTTCTCTCCCCTTTTTCCTTTTATTCACGCCTTCCTTTTTTGTCCCTTGGTCCCCCCTTTGATTTTTTTGCACTTGGTCTATTGGTTTTTGCGACTTACCTTGCTTGGCCCTCGTTTCACCCGGCCAAACGGCCAGGTGTTGCGCATGTATGTTATATATTATGGTTCTATATATACAAACTATACAAAAATCCAAGTAACTTGACATTAGCTGAACTTAGCCATATTATAACATAAAATAATAAAAAACTTGCTTTCAACCTAATTTACTCCATTGTAGTCCATTGCAGTATTTTGGCATTTAGATAGACCCTTTTAAAACTATTTCTTTTTTTTCAAAAAATCACAAGTTGCTGTTTTATACAGTTCTCACTATAGCATATTGTCTGGATCAGGCTCATATAGTATGTGCTCATGAATTTAGGTATGCATTGGTGTTCTTAAACCGATTTGGCTGCTTAATTGACATTGAATTCTTGAATCTTGGTGAGGTTGGTGAGGATTCTTGGTACAGAATCCCAGACTATTGACTAGAGCATGACCAAAAGCAGCTCTAGCCATATAATTATTTAATGGCTAGTTATTGTGCTCTTGCATACATATCTTAGCTATATTCTCTTATATGCTCATATTGGTCCTTCTTTATTGTCTGTGCCCATTTTGTTGGTTGCTAGTTCTCTATATTAAAACTCATCATCAAATCATAAAGGCATAATGTATTATAAAGGCTGGCAATATTGACTAGATTATATTATTGGTAAAGTAGCTATGCATTGATTTGGAGTTTTAGATAAGATTTAAACAGGAAAATGCTTTACGAAGCAACTGCAACTGAATACATTCCATAGGTAGCTAAATGGGTAAAACGGTTAACAATGTGCCAGGGAAATATATATTTTATCATCATTTTTTCTCTCTCCAGCCATGGCACTAGGATTGAAATCACTTCTCTGCACTAAGGTGTCTCTAGTTATAGCCAGTGCTTTTCTATTCGCCATTGGAGCCTTGTTGCTAGGCATCAGTGCTCACGTGTTCTCACAAGTTGGACTGCACCACTTTGCAGCACTGGGCTTGCTTGATTCAACATCACAAATTCGCCTGGGCTTCATCGTCTGTGGCTGCATTGCTCCGATTGTGGCGCTGGTTGGCTGCGTTGGTGGCTGCCAACAGAACCGCTGCCTTGTACTGCTGGTGAGATGTTATTGATGTGACCCGCTTTCACAGATAAGGTATAGCGAACTATTCCAATAATCATAATTAATTACACCTGCCCCAATCGGGCCACATGTGAAGGCTGCGTTCAGTCCATGGACTGGGAGGATACCATACCCACCCAGACTCAGGGGGGTCGGTGGCAGAGCGGTTAACGCGTTGCCTCTCGCCCACCAGGGGCCCTGAGCTCGATTCCGCGGCGAGGTCACATTCATTTGGGGCGCAGCCGCGGAGAGAAGGCTTATGGGCTTGCAGTGTGCCTGCGTACAGTATCTGTGTGCATATACTATACTATACTGTTCTAATCGAGTGTGTGCTCAGGAGTCAGCGAAGTAGGCAGAATTGCCACCTCACTGGCTGCGGGTCTAGTGCAATTATTATACCCACACTCAGTTATCCCAGCGGTACCCATTAAACATCTGGGTGAACTGAAGCAATGCAGAGTCAATTTAGCTGCAAAAGGACGCATTAATTGTTCCATTGGAGTCGGGAATCGAACCCCGACCTTTAAGTCGTGAGTCCTTCGCTCTAGCCACAATCCCTTCCCTTCCTTCTAAGACCTTATGCACTGTGCTATCAATGTACACGATGCCAATGTACATATTGTAAATGCACATCGCGCCTAGCCGTACCTCCCAGTCCGGGCAATCTATTTTAAATGCCTTTATATATTCGTATGTTAACTTTTTTCTCATCTATTTGTCTAGAATAATGTTGCGTTTTATTTCTTGGACTAGATACTCATTGTTGTGAGAGTGGCATAGTTTTATAATACTAACTTAATCATCTGAATGACTTTAGTATCTTTTAAATAAACAAAGAATTCACACACTTTGGCCCTCGCATATAACAGATGGTTAATTGTTTATTTAACAGCTTCACATTGACATCAACTTCAGGATTAACGAAACATAGCTTTCATGGATGCATGAGTGAGTCATATATACATTCAGTTCTCTTACCGTTGACACGTTTGCTAGATTGGCTAAATTTATAACTTATTAATTTTTGTCTTTAATAAAGGTCCTAAATAAATGTTTCAAAACGTCTTTGGTTCCTCGATTCTTCGAATGAAGTTTCAGAATGTCTATATTCCAAATTGATCAAGTTTCAGAATGTCTAAACTCCAAATTGATCAAGTTTCAGAATGTCTATATTCCAAATTGATCAAGTTTCAGAATGTCTACATTCCAAATTGATCAAGTTTCAGAATGTCTACATTCCAAATTGATCAAGTTTCAGAATGTCTATATTCCAAATTGATCAAGTTTCAGAATGTCTATATTCCAAATTGATCAAGTTTCAGAATGTCTATATTCCAAATTGATCAAGTTTCAGAATTTCTACATTCCAAATTGATCAAGTTTCAGAATGTCTATATTCCAAATTGATCAAGTTTCAGAATGTCTATATTCCAAATTGATCAAGTTTCAGAATGTCTACATTCCAAATTGATCAAGCTTCAGAATGTCTATATTCCAAATTGATCAAGTTTCAGAATGTCTACATTCCAAATTGATCAAGTTTCAGAATGTCTACATTCCAAATTGATCAAGTTTCAGAATGTCTACATTCCAAATTGATCAAGTTTCAGAATGTCTACATTCCAAATTGATCAAGTTTCAGAATGTCTATACTCCAAATTGATCAAGTTTCAGAATGTCTATATTCCAAATTGATCAAGTTTCAGAATGTCTACATTCCAAATTGATCAAGTTTCAGAATGTCTACATTCCAAATTGATCAAGTTTCAGAATGTCTACATTCCAAATTGATCAAGTTTCAGAATGTCTATACTCCAAATTGATCAAGTTTCAGAATGTCTATATTCCAAATTGATCAAGTTTCAGAATGTCTACATTCCAAATTGATCAAGTTTCAGAATGTCTACATTCCAAATTGATCAAGTTTCAGAATGTCTACATTCCAAATTGATCAAGTTTCAGAATGTCTACATTCCAAATTGATCAAGTTTCAGAATGTCTATATTCCAAATTGATCAAGTTTCAGAATGTCTACATTCCAAATTGATCAAGTTTCAGAATGTCTATATTCCAAATTGATCAAGTTTCAGAATGTCTACATTCCAAATTGATCAAGTTTCAGAATGTCTATATTCCAAATTGATCAAGTTTCAGAATGTCTACATTCCAAATTGATCAAGTTTCAGAATGTCTATATTCCAAATTGATCAAGTTTCAGAATGTCTACATTCCAAATTGATCAAGTTTCAGAATGTCTATATTCCAAATTGATCAAGTTTCAGAATGTCTACATTCCAAATTGATCAAGTTTCAGAATGTCTATATTCCAAATTGATCAAGTTTCAGAATGTCTAAACTCCAAATTGATCAAGTTTCAGAATGTCTACATTCCAAATTGATCAAGTTTCAGAATGTCTATATTCCAAATTGATCAAGTTTCAGAATGTCTACATTCCAAATTGATCAAGTTTCAGAATGTCTACATTCCAAATTGATCAAGTTTCAGAATGTCTACATTCCAAATTGATCAAGTTTCAGAATGTCTTTATTCCAAATTGATCAAGTTTCAGAATGTCTTTATTCCAAATTGATCAAGCTTCAGAATGTCTATATTCCAAATTGATCAAGTTTCAGAATGTCTATATTCCAAATTGATCAAGTTTCAGAATGTCTATATTCCAAATTGATCAAGTTTCAGAATGTCTACATTCCAAATTGATCAAGTTTCAGAATGTCTACATTCCAAATTGATCAAGTTTCAGAATGTCTTTATTCCAAATTGATCAAGTTTCAGAATGTCTTTATTCCAAATTGATCAAGCTTCAGAATGTCTATTTTCCAAATTGATCAAGTTTCAGAATATCTATATTCCAAATTGATCAAGTTTCAGAATGTCTATATTCCAAATTGATCAAGTTTCAGAATGTCTTTATTCCAAATTGATCAAGTTTCAGAATGTCTATATTCCAAATTGATCAAGTTTCAGAATGTCTTTATTCCAAATTGATCAAGTTTCAGAATGTCTACATTCCAAATTGATCAAGTTTCAGAATGTCTATATTCCAAATTGATCAAGTTTCTGAATCAATCTATTTGACTCTACACACATGAAGATTGAGAAAGGCATTGCAGAGATATAATAGAAATTCTATTATTGGCGCGCCCTTCGTAATTTTTGTAATTTTTAGAACTTCTCAGCAATTCTTATTTGCCACCCGCAAACTTCTATTTGTCAGCACGTATCCCTGCTGTGCCTACTATTAGTAGCCAGTCTGGCTGCGCTGTCCCTAGCTGCAACCCACAGTGGCGGTGAATTTCAAAGCAAAGCAGCTGACTGGACTAGCCACCTGGTGGGGAAGTATTACGGCCTGACGAATAGCACCGGCACTGAGGACCAGTGGCAGGTCTCGGACGTCACTGCCGCTGTTGACTCTGCGCAAAACGAGGTTGTTTTTCTTGTCTGACCGTAGAAAATTCTTTACAGAGCGCTTTAATCTCATCCCACATATCCCAAATTAGACTAGAGAGATTTCAGATTATCCCACCTGAGACTTGGATAGGAATTTAGATTATCCCACCTGAGACTAGGATGGGAATTTAGATTATCCCACCTGAGACTAGGACGAGATTTTAGATTATCCCACCTGATACTAGGACGATATTTTAGATTATCCCACCTGATACTAGGACGATATTTTAGATTATCCCACCTGAGACTAGGATGGGACTTTAGATTATCCCACCTGAGACTAGGAATACATTTTAGATTGACTAGGAATACATTTTAGATTATCCCACCTGAGACTAGGACGGGACTTTAGATTATCCCACCTGATACTAGGAATATATTTTAGATTATCCCACCTGAGACTAAGACGAGATTTCAGATTATCCCACCTAAGATTTGCATGGGATTATAGATTGAGGAGAGATTAGAGACTAACCCCAGCTGGCACTAAGGTGATATAAGATATTATCTAACCTTGAGACTACTCGGAGACTTAAGATTACCCCAATCAGAGGTGGGTGTTTTTCTCAAAAGCAGTTTTTAAGAGCTATTTGGCAATTACGAGCTCGGGAATGATAATAAATGTCCCAATTAACATCCATCCCAACTGGTCCCACAGTACGCCTGCTGCGGTTGGACAGGTTACCAAGCAGCCAAGACCAGAAATGTTTTCCTAGAAACGCCCTGGTATAAAATTCAGAGCGCACCAGACAGCAGGCGCCTGCGCTACCCGTCGTCCTGCTGCGCTGTTCGCATCGGTTGGAATGCCTCGCTGGAGAAATGCGCCATGAGTGACAATGAACTCAAGGCGCGCAGCTTAGGGTACATGCATTCTGCTGTGAGTACTGCTGACTGCATTCTCTGCTTCACTTATTTAGGCCTAATAATCCTATTGTAGTTTTGTTACTCTCCCAAATCCCCAAATAGACACATTCACTCGCCCAGATCCCCAAATAGACACATTCACACTCCCAGATCCCCAAATAAGCACATTCACTCGCCCAGATCCCCAAATAGGCACATTCACACTCCCAGATCCCCAAATAGGCACATTCACTCTCCCAGATCCCCAAATAGGCACATTCACTCTCCCAGATCCCCAAATAGGCACATTCACTCTCCCAGATCCCCAAATAGGCACATTCACTCTCCCAGATCCCCAAATAGGCACATTCACTCTCCCAGATCCCCAAATAGGCACATTCACTCTCCCAGATCCCCAAATAGGCGCATTCACTCTCCCAGATCCCCAAATAGGCACATTCACTCTCCCAGATCCCCAAATAGGCACATTCACTCTCCCAGATCCCCAAATAGGCACATTCACTCTCCCAGATCCCCAAATAGGCGCATTCACTCTCCCAGATCCCCAAATAGGCACATTCACTCTCCCAGATCCCGAAATAGGCACATTCACTCTCCCAGATCCCCAAATAGGCACATTCACACTCCCAGATCCCCAAATAGGCACATTCACTCTCCCAGATCCCCAAATAGGCACATTCACTCTCCCAGATCCCCAGATAGGCACATTCACACTCCCAGATCCCCAAATAGGCGCATTCACTCTCCCAGATCCCCAAATAGGCGCATTCACTCTCCCAGATCCCCAAATAGGCACATTCACTCTCCCAGATCCCGAAATAGGCGCATTCACACTCCCAGATCCCCAAATAGGCACATTCACACTCCCAGATCCACAAATAGGCACATTCACACTCCCAGATCCCCAAATAGGCGCATTCACTCTCCCAGATCCACAAATAGGCACATTCACACTCCCAGATCCCCAAATAGGCACATTCACACTCCCAGATCCCCAAATAGGCGCATTCACTCTCCCAGATCCCCAAATAGGCGCATTCACTCTCCCAGATCCACAAATAGGCGCATTCACTCTCCCAGATCCACAAATAGGCGCATTCACTCTCCCAGATCCCCAAATAGGCGCATTCACTCTCCCAGATCCCCAAATAGGCACATTCACTCTCCCAGATCCCCAAATAGGCGCATTCACTCTCCCAGATCCCCAAATAGGCACATTCACTCTCCCAGATCCCCAAATAGGCACATTCACTCTCCCAGATCCCCAAATAGGGGCATTCACTCTCCCAGATCCCCAAATAGGCACATTCACTCTCCCAGATCCCCAAATAGGCACATTCACTCTCCCAGATCCCCAAATAGGGGCATTCACTCTCCCAGATCCCCAAATAGGCACATTCACTCTCCCAGATCCCCAAATAGGCACATTCACACTCCCAGATCCCCAAATAGGCACATTCACTCTGCCAGATCCCCAAATAGGGGCATTCACTCTCCCAGATCCCCAAATAGGCACATTCACTCTCCCAGATCCCCAAATAGGCACATTCACTCTCCCAGATCCCCAAATAGGCACATTCACACTCCCAGATCCCCAAATAGGGGCATTCACTCTCCCAGATCCCCAAATAGGCACATTCACTCTCCCAGATCCCCAGATAGGCACATTCACTCTCCCAGATCCACAAATAGGCGCATTCACTCTCCCAGATCCCCAAATAGGCACATTCACTCTCCCAGATCCCCAAATAGGCGCATTCACTCTCCCAGATCCCCAAATAGGCACATTTACTCTCCCAGATCCCCAAATAGGCGCATTCACTCTCCCAGATCCACAAATAGGCACATTCACTCTCCCAGATCCCCAAATAGGCACATTCACACTCCCAGATCCCCAAATAGGGGAATTCACTCTCCCAGATCCCCAAATAGGCACATTCACTCTCCCAGATCCACAAATAGGCACATTCACTCTCCCAGATCCACAAATAGGCACATTCACTCTCCCAGATCCACAAATAGGCACATTCACTCTCCCAGATCCCCAAATAGGCACATTCACTCTCCCAGATCCCCAAACAGAGACATTCACTCTCCCAGATCCACAAATAGGCACATTCACTCTCCCAGATCCACAAATAGGCACATTCACTCTCCCAGATCCCCAAATAGGCACATTCACTCTCCCAGATCCCCAAATAGACACATTCACTCTCCCAGATCCCCAAATAGGCACATTCACTCTCCCAAATCCCGAATGGACACTGCAGGATTGCATCGATCTGTTTTTTGACGCCAGCAATAAAGCATTTCGAGTTCCGATGGGCATCACGGTGTTGTCCATATTGTTGCAGGTGAGTATGTGCTCAACCCTTGCATTATTCTAGTTAAGTACGATGTGGCATTTTCTTATTGTATATGGGAGTGTTTTATTTTCCAGCTCTGGTGCCTGGTGTTCTCATTCATTTGGTTGTGTCAGAGCTTCACAGACAGAGCTGTCACAGTATGAGCTCACTGATTTGCCTTGGTCTTAAGTATACATTCTATCTTGCAGCAAAATCTCTTACTGTATTTTAGTAGTTATCGCTGTGATTTAACTTCATTTTCTTGTTTTTGTCTTCCACAAAAGTAATTGTCACAGACTTATGTTTTAAATGAAATTGCATCGAGTTCGTTTTTCTACACTACATTCCGTGTTACATTTTTTGTTTTTTGTTATGTTACGAGCTACTGTGATCAATTATTTATTGTGATTAGTTTTTTTCAGTAACTTTTTATACCACATTTTTTAATATCTATTTACAAGCTTAATTATTTAGAATGAATCTGAATTTGTTTTTTTAATATTGCAGCTGTATGCCAAAACTTTAAAGCGATGCTCTATTTTGTTTTTTCATTTTATTAGGCTTTTATAGGGATTCGAAATTGAGAGCACAGATCCCAGCACAGGTGAGAGAGAGAGAGCAGAGATCCCAGCACAGGTGAGAGAGAGCAGAGATCCCAGCACAGGTGAGAGAGAGAGCAGAGATCCCGGCACAGGTGAGAGAGAGAGCAGAGATCCCAGCACAGGTGAGAGAGAGAGAGCAGAGATCCCAGCACAGGTGAGAGAGAGAGCAGAGATCCCAGCACAGGAGAGAGAGAGAGCAGAGATCCCAGCACAGGTGTGAGAGAGCAGAGATCCCAGCACGGGTGAGAGACAGAAGGCACAGATCCCAGCACAGATAGGAAAAAAATAAGAGAGAGAGAGAGATAGAATATATGACCTGGTAGATTGTATATAACTATATAACTATAAACTATATATAACTAAAGTATAGTTTCTCTAAAGCTGATGAGTCATGTCATGAGTCAAATTTTCAGCTCTCACTCCCTGCATTGAGCTGTCATGGGTCGCAACAGTCGTGTAAATGTCTGCCTGAAGATCTTCCTACTCATTGTGAACGGCCTATTCCTTCTGATTGGCGCTGCAGTGCTTGGCGTTGGCATTTACCTGTGCACCAGCGCCGAACTAAGTCGCTTTAACGATGTGTTCGCCGCGATGGAGACTCTGCGGTCAGTTCGCTTCATTCTTGTCGGATGCGGCTGCGGAATTTTGCTTATCTGCCTGTTAGGCTGCATCGGCTCCTGCAGAGAGACCACCTGTCTGCTTGTGCTGGTGAGCCGGCGTTAAGTGTTGCTAAAAATAGATTGCGGAATACCCGCTTGCAATCTGAAATTTACGCCGCGTCCCAACAGCTCTTATCCACGATGTAAGCACAGCCCCAATTCTCTTACCCCAATGTACACACAGCCCCAACAGCTCTATCCCCGATTTTTGCACAGCCCCAATTCTCTTACCCCAATGTGCACACAGCCCCAACAGCTCTATCCCCGATGTAAACACAGCCCCAATTCTCTTACCCCAATGTGCACACAGCCCCAACAGCTCTATCCCCAATGTAAACACAGCCCCAATTCTCTTAACCCTATGTGCACACAGCCCCAACAGCTCTATCCCCGATGTAAACACAGCCCCAATTCTCTTAACCCTATGTGCACACAGCCCCAACAGCTCTATCCCCGATGTAAGCACAGCCCTAATACTTTTACCCCTATGTACACACAGCTCTAACCCTTATAACCGACGACATCCATACAAGCCCCTGCCCTTCTAAGCCCTGTACACTGAAGCTGTCAGGTGTATAAGTTTTTGAACCGAATCAGAAAATCAAAGCCGCTTCACCACCCGACCTCACCCAGTACGTCGTCCTTGTTTCCATCGTGCTGATGGCCAGCATCGCGGCCGCTGTGCTGTCCTACACATTTAAAAACGAGGTGAAGTCGTTCGCTAAGGACCACATGCAGGCCAGCATGGACCAGTTTTATGGGAACTTTACGGACTCCAGGGGCCGCGTGTTCACCGAGTCTGTGAATGCTATTCAAAGAAATGTGCGTTTAACAATGCGCCAAATGCTGCTTTCATGAAAGAAAATGGTTGCATTATATTTATCTATTGCAGATTTGATCAAGAGTCAGGTTTAAATCTGAGTCACTAGGGAATCGAGAGATGAGCCATTGACAGGTGATAGGAGAATGACAGGGACAGGGGAGAGATGAGAGTGGGGAGAGATAAGACTGGGGAGGGACGAGACACTGAAGAGATAAAACGGGGGAGAGAAGAGACATAGGAGATGTACGTCGTAAGACATAAGAGAGAAGTTACGGGAGAGAAGTGTCAGGGAAGAAAAGAGACTAGGGTGAGATAAGACTAAGGAAAGAGGAGACATGTTTGAAATGTCTAGGGATCCGCTGATGATAGCAACAGCAGGCAAAGCATGCAATGTCAATGGGTTCCCACCGCAGGAGATGTGCTGCGGCTGGTCGGACGCCAACTCGGCCAGTCTGTTCAACAGGACGCCATGGTTCCGGGAGGCCAACGCGAATCGCACGGCCGGCCAATCGGTTCGCACCATTCCTGACTCCTGCTGCGTGGTGCCAGATGTCGACAACCCCAAGTATTTAAAGTGCGTGCACTCAACTGATGTTGCTCAGGATCGATCGAATGGTTTTATCTTCTCTGACGTGAGTAACCCAACGGTATTTTACCCAATCTCTTGCAGTTCCTTCTTCCTTCTTCCCCACTCCCCATTCTTCCCTTCTTCCCCACTCCCGGTTCTTCCCTTCTTCTCCACTCCCGATTCTTCCCTTCTTCCCCACTCCCGATTCTTCCCTTCTTCACCTCTTCAATTCTTCAAATCTTCCCCTATCACAATGCTTCCCTTCATCCCCCATCCCCTTCGTAAATTGAACCCCCACACTGCCGCCCTTGCAGAACTGCTGGGACAGGCTCATTGGAGTCGTCGGAAAATTTCTCTATGCTACCATCGGCACCGTGATAGCTTCCATCCTGCTGCAGGTGAGCTGCCAGCCTTTTCAAATCGAGTAACTTTCAAAAGCTACCCAACTGCAAGCTACCCGACTGCAAGCTACCCAACTGTAAGCTACCCAACTGTAAGCTACCTAACTGTAAGCTACCTAACTACAAGCTACCCAACTGCAAGCTAAAGCTACCCAACTGTAAGCTACCTAACTGTAAGCTACCTAACTACAAGCTACCCAACTGCAAGCTAAAGCTACCCAACTACAAGCTACCCAACTGTAAGCTACCTAACTGTAAGCTACCCAACTGCAAGCTAAAGCTACCCAACTACAAGCTACCCGACTGCAAGCTACCTAACTGTAAGCTACCCAACTGTAAGCTACCTAACTGTAAGCTACCTAACTACAAGCTACCCAACTGCAAGCTAAAGCTACCCAACTGTAAGCTACCTAACTGTAAGCTACCCAACTGTAAGCTACCTAACTACAAGCTACCCAACTGTAAGCTACCCAACTGTAAGCTACCTAACTACAAGCTACCTAACTAAAAACTACCTAACTGCAAGCTAGCCAACCACAAGCTACCGAGCTCATGATCGCATCGTCTGCATTGTAGATCGTGTGTCTAATCTGTGGCATTGTTCTGCTGTGCCAAGTGTGTCGCAGCGAGCAGGACGGAAGACTTGTGTGATTCAACTCATTCGTTAATGAATTGAACTGGCTTATTATTCCAGGGCTGTTCCCATGATTCGATATCATAAATACTATCTCTGATATTTCAGACATTACAAATTTTACTAATTTCTGTTGCTATTTAGATTTCTAAGAAGAAAACAATTTTGTATCCTGAACTCAAAGGTTTTACTACATCCGTTTTTTTATTTTAAAAATTGAATTTTAATTATTATTAAAACAAGGAATAAACTTTCAATATTTTTTTGCACATTTATAGCTTTTTATTGCATCAATTTGGTTGGCAACTTTTCCATTTTTACGAGTAGCAGCTTTATCATAAACGATTAAAATTTGATTGCTTACAAACTGTGTCTTACTGAAATAAATAAGAAACAGACTGACAACTTTTGCGCCAAAGACAGAAATTTGATTTTCTACGTTGCTCCTTAGGTAGCTCCATAAGCATGTTCTCAGGTAGCTCCATAATCATGTTCTCAGGTAGCTCCATAAGCATGTTCTCAGGTAGCTCCATAAGCATGTTCTCAGGTAGCTCCATAAGCATGTTCTCAGGTAGCTCCATAAGCATGTTCTCAGGTAGCTCCATAAGCATGTTCTCAGGTAGCTCCATAAGCATGTTCTCAGGTAGCTCCATAAGCATGTTCTCAGGTAGCTCCATAAGCATGTTCTCAGGTAGCTCCATAAGCATGTTCTCAGGTAGCTCCATAAGCATGTTCTCAGGTAGCTCTATAAGCATATTCTCAGGTAGCTCCATAAGCATGTCCTCAGGTAGTTCCATAAGCATGTTCTCAGGTAGATCCATCAGGATGTCCTTATTTTAAGAACTGATCTTAAAAGAGTTCTCGAATTGGCTGAGATGTGGAAAAACCATGGAAAAACCGTGGAATTACCGGCCAACAATTATCATAGCACAGATCGCTAACAGAAACCTAGCTTGGCTGGTTAATTAGCTGAAGGAACTACTCTAGACCATACGGCGGTAACATGCTTCACGTATTTCTTCGCGCCTTATTTCAGTTCTCTGCCTCAAGCAGTAGAAGCCAAGCAACAGATTTGACAGATTGTCTGCAAACTGCCTATTAATATAGTCAAAGAGCACAGATCTAATCGGCTAACAATGGCCAGCCGTGGCGCAAACAACTGCATGAGGATGTTCCTGGTAATCGTGAACCTGCTGTTCCTGCTGATGGGAATCGCCATTCTGGGTGTCGGCATCTACATGTGCACCGATGCTGTCCTGGCCAAGTACTATGATCTGGTTGGAGTGAGCACTCTACGCAGCCTGCGTTTTGTGCTCATCGGCTGCGGTGCCCTCGTCACCCTCATTGGAATGTGCGGCTGCTTCGGAGCCTGCAAAGAGAACCTCTGCCTGCTGAAGCTGGTGAGTTCTCGGGTGCTCGGGGCTGGGATAACTTACATCCTCAGCCCGGAATAACTGACATCCTCAACCCGGGATAACTGACATCCTCAGCCTGGGATAACTGACATACTCAGCCTGGGATAACTGACATCCTCAGCCTGGGATAACTGACATCCTCAGCCTGGGATAACTGACATCCTCAGCCTGGGATAACTGACATCCTCAGCCCGGAATAACTGACATCCTCAGTCTGGGATAACTGACATCCTCAGCCCGGGATAACTGACATCCTCAGTCTGGGATAACTGAAATCCTCAGCCCGGGATAACTGACATCCTCAGCCTGGGATAACTGACATCCTCAGCCCGGAATAACTGACATCCTCAGTCTGGGATAACTGACATCCTCAGCCCGGGATAACTGACATCCTCAGCCTGGGATAACTGAAATCCTCAGCCCGGGATAACTGACATCCTCAGCCTGGGATAACTGACATCCTCAGCCTGGGATAACTGACATCCTCAGTCTGGGATAACTGACATCCTCAGCCTGGGATAACTGACATCTTCAGTCTGGGATAACTGACATCCTCAGCCTGGGATAACTGACATCCTCAGTCTGGGATAACTGACATCCTCAGTCTGGGATAACTGACATCCTCAGCCCGGGATAACTGACATCCTCAGTCTGGGATAACTGACATCCTCAGCCTGGGATAACTGACATCCTCAGCCTGGGATAACTGACATACTCAGTCTGGGATAACTGACATCCTCAGCCTGGGATAACTGACATCCTCAGCCCGGGATAACTGACATCCTTAGCCTGGGATAACTGACATACTCAGTCTGGGATAACTGACATCCTCAGCCTGGGATAACTGACATCCTCAGCCCGGGATAACTGACATTCTCAGCCCGGGATAACTGACATCCTCAGCCTGGGATAACTGACATCCTCAGCCTGGGATAACTTACATCCTCAGCCTGGGATAACTGACATACTCAGTCTGGGATAACTGACATCCTCAGTCTGGGATAACTGACATCCTCAGCCCGGGATAACTGACATCCTCAGTCTGGGATAACTGACATCCTCAGTCTGGGATAACTGACATCCTCAGCCTGGGATAACTTACATCCTCAGCCTGGGATAACTGACATACTCAGCCTGGGATAACTGACATCCTCAGTCTGGGATAACTGACATCCTCAGCCCGGGATAACTGACATCCTCAGTCTGGGATAACTGACATCCTCAGTCTGGGATAACTGACATCCTCAGTCTGGGATAACTGACATCCTCAGCCTGGGATAACTGACATCCTCAACCCGGAATAACTGACATCCTCAGCCCGGAATAACTGAAATCCTCAGCCCGGGATAACTGACATCCTCAGCCTGGGATAACTGACATCCTCAGCCTGGGATAACTGACATCCTCAGCCTGGGATAACTGACATCCTCAGTCTGGGATAACTGACATCCTCAGTCTGGGATAACAGACATCCTCAGTCTGGGATAACTGACATCCTCAGCCTGGGATAACTGACATCC
This sequence comes from Macrostomum hystrix, assembly GCA_950097015.1. Taxonomy (NCBI): domain Eukaryota; kingdom Metazoa; phylum Platyhelminthes; family Macrostomidae; genus Macrostomum; species Macrostomum hystrix. Next base: position 1,794,065 of record CATNEN010000015.1, read on the forward strand.
TCAGCCTGGGATAACTGACATACTCAGTCTGGGATAACTGACATCCTCAGCCTGGGATAACTGACATCCTCAGCCCGGGATAACTGACATTCTCAGCCCGGGATAACTGACATCCTCAGCCTGGGATAACTGACATCCTCAGCCTGGGATAACTTACATCCTCAGCCTGGGATAACTGACATCCTCAGTCTGGGATAACTGACATCCTCAGCCCGGGATAACTGGCATCCTCAGTCTGGGATAACTGACATCCTCAGCCTGGGATAACTGACATCCTTAGCCTGGGATAACTGACATCCTCAGCCCGGGATAACTGACATCCTCAGTCTGGGATAACTGACATCCTCAGCCCGGGATAACTGACATCCTCAGTCTGGGATAACTGACATCCTCAGCCTGGGATAACTGACATCCTCAGCCTGTGATAACTGACATCCTCAGCCCGGGATAACTGACTCAGTAAACACAATTCGCATTGTTTTTAGTACCTGCTCTTCCTGTTCCTGGTTCTGTTCATCAACCTGGCTGCTCTAATCCTGTCCGTAGTGTACAACAACAAGGTAAAGACAATTTTCGCCGAGCAAATCAGGGATCGCGTAAAGCGCTTGTATAGCAACTCCACCGACAAGGACAGCAAGGCCTTCACCGAGTTGATCGACATGTTTCAGAGAAAGGTAAATATCTAGCCCAACACCCTCAGCTGTTGCTAGCACCTGGGCTAAAAACGTGTCAACACTCTCACCTGTGTCAACACTCTCAACTGTACCAAAACCTGTGTCAACACTCTCACCTGTGTCAACACTCTCACCTGTGTCAACACTCTCACCTGTGCCAACACTCTCACCTGTGCCAACACTCTCACCTGTGTCAACACTTTCACCTGTGTCAACGCTCTCACCTGTGCCAACACTCTCACCTGTGCCAACACTCTCACCTGTGCCAACACTCTCACCTGTGTCAACACTTTCACCTGTGTCAACACTCTCAACTGTACCAAAACCTGTGTCAACACTCTCACCTGTGTCAACACTCTCACCTGTGTCAACACTCTCACCTGTGCCAACACTCTCACCTGTGTCAACACTTTCACCTGTGTCAACGCTCTCACCTGTGCCAACACTCTCACCTGTGCCAACACTCTCACCTGTGCCAACACTCTCACCTGTGCCAACACTCTCACCTGTGCCAACACTCTCACCTGTGCCAACACTCTCACCTGTGTCAACACTTTCACCTGTGTCAACACTCTCACCTGTGTCAACACTCTCACCTGTGTCAACACTCTCACCTGTGTCAACACTCTCACCTGTGCCAACACTCTCACCTGTGCCAACACTCTCACCTGTGCCAACACTCTCACCTGTGCCAACACTCTCACCTGTGCCAACACTCTCACCTGTGTCAACACTTTCACCTGTGTCAACACTCTCACCTGTGTCAACACTCTCACCTGTGCCAACACTCTCACCTGTGCCAACACTCTCACCTGTGCCAACACTCTCACCTGTGCCAACACTCTCACCTGTGCCAACACCTGTGCCCGTGCTTTACATTCGCAGGAGTTCTGCTGCGGCTGGAGCGGCCCTGGCAGCAAGCAGAATTTGTTCATCAGTTCCCCGTGGTATCACGATGGTAATGAACCAGGCCGCCCGCAGTTTCCGGAGTCCTGCTGCGCTCCAGGTGTGCTGGAAGTCGAACAAAAGAAAAAAGAGTGCCTCAACCCGACGAACGAAGAGAAATCTCGTGAAAATGAAATCATTAACAAGAAGGTAATATCAAAGCTTAGCTGTTGCTAACACTAATACTTTTCTTAATAATCCCATTTTTGCCTGAAAATTGCAGGACTGCATGGAAATACTCATTGACCAGAACGGCTTTTTTGTACGAGCCGTTCTGGTGACTGTCGTCCTGGCCATCCTGCTGCAGGTTGGTGTCTCTGAAATTGTCCTGTTTGGTTGATAATAAACTAATAGAACAGTAGGGGGTGCAGGAGGAGCTAAGAGTGCAGTGCAGAGGGTGCAGAAGGCCATGCAGGAGAGCAGGAGGCAGTGCAGGAGGCAGTACAGGAGTGCAGGAGGCAGTACAGGAGTGCAGTACAGGAGTGCAGGAGGCAGTACAGGAGTGCAGGAGGCAGTACAGGAGTGCAGGAAGCAGTACAGGAGGCAGTACAGGAGTGCAGGAGGCAGTACAGGAGTGCAGGAGGCAGTACAGGAGTGCAGGAGGCAGTACAGGAGTGCAGGAGGCAGTACAGGAGTGCAGGAGGCAGTGCAGGAGTGCAGGAGGCAGACTCAGCCACCAGTCCTGACGCCCGCAGATCCTATGCATCGTGTGCGGTGTGGTGATCACCCGCCAGATTTCTGGCGGTGGCGCGGGTCGGGTTGTTTAATCTGGCAGTGAAGCCTGGCATCATGGAGTCGGAGCGGATTTGAAAATACCAACAATTTTTGCTACGCGAAAGCCTAGAGTGTGACAGATCTTTAACATTTAAACAGTCTGGTCTGACATTGTAAATCGCAGTTCTTTTCGTCTCGCTTTATAGATTTTCTTACATTAACCTCTCTCTGTGCCCCACGAACGGTGCAAATCTCGCAATAAGTAACAGCTGTTTTATTAGAATGAAGTTCAATTTTTAACTTCAATTGCATCTTCTACTATAGCATTGTGCACCAGTCGTTTAAAATCTAGTTTTGCAATACCGAAATCAGCCGCGATAATCTCGTGTTGTATTTTTTTTCGATATATAGTAAGGCCTGTTTACTATAGACTATACGATGCAAAAGCAATTTAAGCTGCTTACTGCAATCCCATTGTTGCGCGTTGCCTTTTTCTTTTTCCTCATTTTAAAAATACTTCTCGACTCGGGTGTTCTAAGTGTCCCTGCTGCTTAAGTTTGCCTTGTACCGATTCGATTAATCTTAGTAACTTACACTACTTCAAGTAGTTTTAAGCGAGAAGTTGTTTTATACCAACGGTCATATTGGATCGCGGCTTCGGGCAGTCTGTAATACCTAACTCGCTTTGTTGTTGTTTCAGTCCTCAGAAGGAGTTCCGCTCGTCTTGAAAGTGCAATTTCCGAGTTTCATTGTTCTTACTCTATTCAGTTATCCTTTTGTTTCACTAAGCTGGCAGGATCAAAAGCCTGTTTGTTTAATTCTAGCTTTTACTTTTCTGCTTGTGTTCTCTACGAAAGTTTCATGAAAAACGGCTTGCAAATAAACTTTAAAAATATTTTTTGTTACATATTATCCAGAATACTTACGCTCTTCGTCTTAACATCAGCCTACTCACATTAATGAGCTGTTTTGCACTTTTTCAATGGGGCAATGTTTTTTCATTTTGTGGAACCATTGGGTTTGTTAATAATTATTACAGTAATTGCAGGAGGGCTGCTGGCAATGGGACATCTTTCATTGACACTAGACCCGCAGCCAGCGAGGAAGCAATTCTGCCCAATACGCTCACTTCTGAGCACCCACTCACTCTACACCAGCATCAGGACCAGAACACTCAAAACATCGCCACTTAACAGAAGAAGTTTCACCATCGGTTTGGGAACGCAGAACCAGTTCGATCAGGTTTTTAACAGGTTCAGTGTCGGTTTGTTTGGGAGCGCAGAACCAGTTTGATCAGGTTTTTAACAGGTTCAGTGTCGGTTTGTTTGGGAGCGCAGAACCAGTTTGGTCAGGTTTTTAACAGGTTCAGTGTCGGTTTGTTTGGGAACGCAGAACCAGTTTGGTCAGGTTTTTAACAGGTTCAGTGTCGGTTTGTTTGGGAACGCAGAACCAGTTTGGTCAGGTTTTTAACAGGTTCAGTGTCGGTTTGTTTGGGAACGCAGAACCAGTTTGATCAGGTTTTTAACAGGTTCAGTGTCGGTTTGTTTGGGAACGCAGAACCAGTTTGGTCAGGTTTTTAACAGGTTCAGTGTCGGTTTGTTTGGGAACGCAGAACCAGTTTGATCAGGTTTTTAACAGGTTCAGTGTCGGTTTGTTTGGGAACGCAGGACCAGTTTGATCAGGTTTTTAACAGGTTCAGTGTCGGTTTGTTTGGGAGCGCAGAACCAGTTCGATCAGGTTTTTAACAGGTTCAGTGTCGGTTTGTTTGGGAGCGCAGAACCAGTTCGATCAGGTTTTTAACAGGTTCAGTGTCGGTTTGTTTGGGAACGCAGAACCAGTTTGGTCAGGTTTTTAACAGGTTCAGTGTCGGTTTGTTTGGGAACGCAGAACCAGTTCGATCAGGTTTTGAACTTCTGACCTCCAAATTCTATTTGTGGAGGTGCTGTACTTCTTTACGGTTTTACTTCAGGTGACAAAAGCACTGCTTCCATTTTGCCGTGACAACTCACTGACACTTAAATACACTTCATCCATCTTAACTCACACCCTCAACCAGAAAGAAGTAAATAATTTGCCTGGCGGGGGATATTAATCAGTGTCGCTGTGCAAGACCCTAAAAATTTGGCGCCAGCAGCATTAGCTGGGGTAGGTTTGGGGAGTCGAGCGGTTACGTTCGTGCCGAGCTCACGTTAACACCCACCTCACTCCTGCACCCACCTCACGCCTGCATCCACCTCACTCCTGCACCCACCTCACGCCTACATCCACCTCACGCCTACATCCACCTCACGCCTGCATCCACCTCACTCCTGCACCCACCTCACGCCTACATCCACCTCACGCCTACATCCACCTCACGCCTGCATCCACCTCACTCCTGCACCCACCCCACTTCTAAACCACCTCTTCATTCACTTCTTAACTTTCAAGTGGTCTGCGATAGTCTCTTGTACTTATGCCCATGGTTTCGTGAATGCGAACCAAGTCCGCTTTTGAAAATGTTTAAGATTCAAATTACCGTGTTTGACTTGCTTGAAAGAATTGGCAAAGTTTTTGCTTCTAGCCTACCGTAAGCTTAAACGATTGATGTCCGCATGAATGTGTAAGGCCAAACAATTAGCCAATTTGAATCTTGCGTGATTGGCTAGTTCATACGCAAAAAAATCTGTTGAATTTTGATTGGTTAGAACATTTCAAGTGCGTACCACCAGTACTGTGTAATTCGCTGTACTGATTTTTTTGTTAATATATTTTTTCTAGACTACTTACTAACCAAAACAAGTAGTATATGCTGTATGCGCATGGCTAAATATGTGCATGAGTGTATGACTTTTAATTCTACGCAGAACCACGAAATCAGACTTTAAATTCTACCCTTGCCGTGTAGGTCGTTTTTAAGGAAGATTTGCGCAGTCGACCAATAAAACAATTAATTATTGGCCGCATTCATTTGGGGCGCAGCCGCGGAGAGAAGGCTTGGGTGCTTGTCGTGCAATTTACGCCCTTGAGGGCCAACCTCCAAGGCACAGTGAGAGTGTACACTGCCTGACGATGAGAAAGTCAGGGCAGATGTACACACCTGTGTGAGCGTGTGCCTGCATACAGTATCTGTCTGCGTGTGTGCTCAGGAGTCAGCGAAATGGGCAGACTTGCCTCCTCGCTGGCTGCGGGTCTAGTGTCACCAAATGACCGCAGCCGCCTGCAGTTATTATGCTCAGTATAAGCCTCAGTTGCGAATCTATACTGGTTGAAATATATCATAATTAACTATATCAGTAATAGTCAGAATGGCTGCATGACGAGATTTTGTGAACAGAAAAAACTATACGGCTTTTTGCTGATTTATGCCACCAGACACCCGGACGAGAATTGTTGAACATCTCGACGATGCCGATGTTTTGTGATTCTGGAAGTTGTTTCATCGTTTAGAGCGGAAAGTTTTGGATGAACATTTTGTGATATCCAGAGAAAAAAACGTGGGTATTTTGAAATATTTCTACTGTTAATGTGAGTCACGTGAGAAAACATGCCAGGTGAGCAGCCAGTGACGGAGCCGCATTACCATAGACTTTTGTTTGCTCGATTTTCAATCAATAATCAATTTTTCCTGCTTCAACTGCTGCTAACTGTTGCGCTGCTGCACTTGAGCACATTCTTTCAAGCGTGCATTTTCTGGGAAATAGAGATTTTCAGTCCACTGTCAGACACAGGCGGGCTTGTTTGAGCATTAAATGATCGGACAAAAATTAGAAGGCACAATTTTCTGTCCCACATGGAGCCCATGTGCACTGCTCAGTCCCATTTGGGATTTGGGATCTCGTGTGAATTAAAGGCATTTCCGTCCGCTTGGCCACTTTGCTGACTGCTTGGTGCTTGAGCCGTGCTCAGCTAAAAGTGCAGAAACGCGCCCCTCGGATTAGTGAAAAGCCGAGTTTCAGCTTACACTGGCAAAGGGGGGCCTGCCTAGATTGCTAACTCGCTTCAGGCTCTGGCTTTGGATTGAAGGGCCATTGCTTGGGAATCGATGCAAGGAATCCGATTCCATCATTTGGCATTGTTCCAGTCTGCTTTTGTCTGCTTTTGTCTGTCTCATTTTTCTGTATTTGTTTTCTGTCTGTCTGTCTGTCTGTCTGTCTGCCTGTCTGTCTGTCTGTCTGTCTGCCTGTCTGTCTGTCTGTCTGTCTGTCTGTCTGCCTGTCTGTCTGTCTGTCTGTCTGTCTGTCTGTCTGCCTGTCTGTCTGTCTGTCTGTCTGTCTGTCTGTCTGTCTGTCTGTCTGTCTGTCTGTCTGTGTGTTCCTATGCTGTTCCATAGCCCTGATCAAAGACAGACAATTTGAGTTTGTTCTGCACGCAGTAATTAACTGCAACTGGAGCTCTCGAGTGCACTGCAGACATAATTAGATAAATTGTGTGGCTAGTTGGCAAACATTACTTGACACGCTTAACTGATCGTTTGCAAGGGAATCGGCTGCCGCACACCTGTCTCACCAATTTACTCACTTTTCGCTAATTACTCATATATTCAAGCATAGTAAATCAGGGTTCGGCAATAGCTTAAATCAAGGCTGATCCGATTATGAAAATATATTTGGAGGACACCACAGTCGAAAATAATTAAGATTGATTTAGAGACACCTCAACTAACTGATAATACTAATTAGGTTAAGTCTCGAGTCAGAAAATTATGAGCGTACCAAATCTTGAAATCACAAGATGGAAGAATCGCGACATGGCAAATTCTCTCATGGGGAAATCCCAACATTGGGAAATCCCAACATAGGGAAATCCCAACATAAGGAGAATCCCAACATAGGGAAATCCCAACATAGGGAAATCCCAACATAAGGAAATCCCAACATAAGGAGAATCCCAACATAGGGAAATCCCAACATAAGGAGAATCCCAACATAGGGAAATCCCAACATAGGGAAATCCCAACATAAGGAGAATCCCAACATAGGGAAATCCCAACATTGGGAAATCCCAACATAAGGAGAATCCCAACATAGGGAAATCCCAACATAAGGAGAATCCCAACATAGGGAAATCCCAACATAGGGAAATCCCAACATAAGGAAATCCCAACATAAGGAGAATCCCAACATAGGGAAATCCCAACATAGGGAAATCCCAACATAAGGAGAATCCCAACATAGGGAAATCCCAACATAGGGAAATCCCAACATAAGGAAATCCCAACATAAGGAGAATCCCAACATAGGGAAATCCCAACATAAGGAGAATCCCAACATAGGGAAATCCCAACATAGGGAAATCCCAACATAAGGAGAATCCCAACAAAGGAAATTCCAACACAAAGACAAAGAAAAGACAAAGAAATTCCTACAATAAAAATTCCTAAACTCGAAAATCCAAAGTAGGGAATCAAAATAAAAAAACTCGATTCTGCTAAATACCAATTGGTAAAAAACCCCTAATGTAGGAATTCCAAATAGCGCATTCGAGAATCTCTTATTAAATCACCAAGTTGAATTACAAGTCATTATGCTCTTTTCTATCTGTACAGGCTATCGTGTTCCTTTTTAACTAAAAGTGATCATCATTCAATTGACTAAATTACTGCACCCAGCTTCAGTGCTTCATTTAACAAGGATTACTCCAGCCCAGGGTGCCTAAACCTAGCACACAGCATCCTCGTGATGAGATCCTCATTCTGATTTCAACAAAAGCCAGCAACACTGACTGCTTGCTGGCTAATTATGGAGCATGGAGTGAATGGCTTGGTTCGCGACAGGGTGATAGACTGCCTCTGCCTAACCTTCTACTCATTACTCAAACAGCTCTTCTCCTCTGTAGTTTGTACTCGTTTCCTCTGCCTTAGACAGCCTTAGACATGGGAAAGAGGAAAGAGGATGGGAAAGACAGCTGGGGATGGGAAAGACAGCTGGGGATGGGAAAGACAGCTGGGGATGGGAAAGACAGCTGGGGATGGGAAAGACAGCTGGGGATGGGAAAGACAGTTGGGGATGGGAAAGACAGCTGGGGATGGGAAAGACAGCTGGGGATGGAAAAGACAGCTGGGGATGGGAAATACAGCTGGGGATGGGAAAGACAGCTGGGGATGGGAAAGACAGCTGGGGATAGGAAAGACAGCTGGGGATGGGAAAGACTGCTGGGGATGGGAAAGACAGTTGGGGATGGGAAAGACAGCTGGGGATGGAAAAGACAGCTGGGGATGGGAAAGACTGCTGGGGATGGGAAAGACAGTTGGGGATGGGAAAGACAGCTGGGGATGGAAAAGACAGCTGGGGATGGGAAATACAGCTGGGGATGGGAAAGACAGCTGGGGATGGGAAAGACAGCTGGGGATAGGAAAGACAGCTGGGGATGGGAAAGACAGCTGGGGATGGGAAATACAGCTGGGGATGGGAAAGACAGCTGGGGATGGGAAAGACAGCTGGGGATGGGAAATACAGCTGAGGATGGGAAAGACAGCTGGGGTTGGGAAAGACAGTTGGGGATGGAAAAGACAGCTGGGGATGGGAAAGACAGCTGGGGATGGGAAAGACAGCTGGGGATAGGAAAGACAGCTGGGGATGGGAAAGACAGCTGGGGATGGGAAATACAGCTGAGGATGGGAAAGACAGCTGGGGTTGGGAAAGACAGTTGGGGATGGAAAAGACAGCTGGGGATGGGAAAGACAGCTGGGGATGGGAAAGACAGCTGGGGATAGGAAAGACAGCTGGGGATGGGAAAGACAGCTGGGGATGGGAAATACAGCTGAGGATGGGAAAGACAGCTGGGGTTGGGAAAGACAGCTGGGGATGGAAAAGAAAGCTGGGGATGGGAAATACAGCTGGGGATGGGAAAGACAGTTGGGGATGGAAAAGACAGCTGGGGATGGGAAATACAGCTGGGGATGGGAAAGACAGCTGGGGATGGGAAAGACAGCTGGGGATAGGAAAGACAGCTGGGGATGGGAAAGACAGCTGGGGATGGGAAAGACAGTTGGGGATGGGAAATACAGCTGGGGATGGGAAAGACAGCTGGGGATGGGAAAGACAGCTGGGGATGGGAAAGACGGCTGGGGATGGGTAAGACAGCTGGGGATGGGAAATACAGCTGAGGATGGGAAAGACAGCTGGGGTTGGGAAAGACAGTTGGGGATGGAAAAGACAGCTGGGGATGGGAAATACAGCTGGGGATGGGAAATACAGCTGGGGATGGGAAATACAGCTGGGGATGGGAAAGACAGCTGGGGATGGGAGAGACTGTTAAGAATAGGAAAAACTGTTGAGTATTGGAAAGTCATCTGTGGGTAAGAAAAAGCAGTTGAGCAGTAGAAAGGCAGCTGCACTTTTGCCATTCAGTTCCGCCATGCTAGTGGTGACGCGTCCTTGATAAGTCCTGCCTCATCAACTATCGCTATTGTTACTCGTCACAATTGTGTCAGCTGAATAACTTAAAAGTCTATATAATTTTCACACCGAGCTTGTCAGGCTTTTCGCGTCGAATCACGTGATTTTTCCAGCCGATATGTTTAGAAAAATCTATAATTCAAAGGTGCTTTTAGGCTTTAGCTGAGTTGTTGTTTAACTGAAGGGGTTTAAATTGGCATTTTTTATATTGAGAGGGTGAGCAAGAGAGACAAAGACAGAGAGAAGTGATCCCATAACCTAATGGGAAATATTTTTTCTAATCCTAAATTTCATTCTGCCGAGGCCATTCTCGCCCACCCTCCCTCCACTCTCCTCTCCTCTTGCGCGAGGGCTGCTTCTAAAATTAGCAACACGCCTGCCCTGTGCCCCAGCCCAATGGCATGTCCGTGGCCTTGCCAGTTGTCAACAAACATTTTGTTGGGAAGGCTGTGTACTCAGCACCGGGACAATGGAAGGGTGTGCATTTTCTCTTCTGTTTACCAAGAACTAGTTTTATTAGATCAATTCACTGCATGGCCTTGGATATCACCTGCTTCTGCTGCTGCTGCTGCTGCTTACCATGTTTGATTACGAGTTTTTATAATTTGAATAATTTGATAATTGTCAGCGGTGGACAATTAAAGAGAGAGAATTCTGATCTACTGAATGTAGAGAGACAAAGAAAGAGGAGACAGGATTGAAAAGAGAGAAGAGAGGAGAGAGGAGAGAGAAGAGAGAAGAGAGGAGAGAGGAGAGAGAAGATAGAAGAGAGGAGAGAGAAGATAGAAGAGAGGAGAGAGAAGATAGAAGAGAGGAGAGAGAAGAGAGAGGAGAGGAGAGAAGAGAGAGGAGAGAGAAGAGAGAAGAGAGGGAGAGAGAGAGCGGGAGAGAGGAGAGAGGAGAGAGAAGAGAGGAGAGAGAAGAGAAGAGAGAGGAGAGAGGAGAGAGAAGAGAGGAGAGAGAAGAGAAGAGAGAGGAGAGAGGAGAGAGAAGAGAGGAGAGAAGAGAGAGGAGAGGAGAGAGGAGAGAGAAGAGAGGAGAGAGGAGAGAGAGGAGAGGAGAGGAGAGAGAGGAGAGGAGAGAAGAGAGAGGAGAGGAGAGGAGAGGAGAGAAGAGAAGAGAGAGGAGAGAGGAGAGAGAAGAGAGGAGAGAGAAGAGAAGAGAGAGGAGAGAGGAGAGAGAAGAGAGGAGAGAAGAGAGAGGAGAGGAGAGAGGAGAGAGGAGAGGAGAGAGGAGAGAGGAGAGAGAGGAGAGAGAAGAGAGGAGAGAGGAGAGAGAAGAGAGGAGAGAAGAGAGAGGAGAGAGGAGAGGAGAGAGGAGAGAGGAGAGAGAGGAGAGAGAAGAGAAGAGAGAGGAGAGAGAAGAGAGAGGAGAGAGGGAGAGAGGGGGAGAGAGAGGAGAGAGAGGAGAGAGAAGAGAGAGGAGAGAGGTAGAGAGGGGGAGAGAGAGGAGAGCACCTCTAATCCCAGGCACTGACGCGGTAAAGAGTTAAAGCTGACTTTAATTTTTATTTTGCCGATATTTCGGAGAGAGGAGAAGTTAAAGTATAAGAAGTATAAAGAGAGAGAGAGAGCTCAATAGTGTAAAACCCTAGTAAGTACATTATGATGGGTCAAAAACTCTAAGAAAAGCGGGGTTGGTGTTTAAAACTGTACAGGTGGGCGGTCGGAATACCTTAAAGCGAAATAGGCGAGCGAGAATAAAATACCAAAGTTGAGCAAAGTACAAATGCATAGGAAGGAGTCACACTAAAATTAAAGGAAAAAGTGCACGGGCACCGAATACGGCGTCAAACTAATAGAGTTAAATAGACGGAAAAAAGCACATAAAAGAACGACAGATTGTGGTACTGTGCACGGATGGACTCAGTCCATAGGTTCTAGCCGACTGTGGCAGAGCAGCTGCCGCACGCTCTTGCCCTTGGTGTAGGCGGGTAGCACAGGGGCCTCACAGTGCCGTGCCACCTGGTCTCTCACCTTGGCAACCAAGGCGTCATTGGCCTTAGGACCAGAACGGTCGCGGGTCCAAACGCCTGTGAAGGCGAAGTCCGCCAGACTGTGACCATCACTGGTAAAATGGCGGGCGACCGGGGTGGCGCGGTCGTGCCGGATGTCGCCAATGTGTGCCAGCATGCGGCCACGGATGCTGTTGGCGGTCTCGCCAACGTAGACCGTGTGGTCGCATCGGCGACAGAACACAGTGTAGATGGCGCTCAAGGCGTTGCAGTCTATCCTCTGGCTGATGACGAGTTGGACTGATGTCGCAGCTGAACCAGGACAGACGGAGGTGAATCTGGCGTGCGCCTGGCAGCACTTGCAGAGCCGGACCGGGTTGCATGGCAGGAAGCCGAACTCCCACTGTCTGGTTGGGTAGAAGCCCATATCCGTCAGTACGTCGTACTTGATGGTGCGCAGACGCCGCCGGCTGTATCCTTGGAGTTGCACCAGGTTGGACATCAGCCCGGTGCACGCTGCATCGAAGTCGGCCATCAGAGAACATCGTCGGGCGTATCTGAGTAGTTGGGACTTCACCACGCCACGGAAAGTCCGCTTAGGATGGAATGATTCGCGGTGGTTGAGGGCTCGGCTGTCAGTAGGTTTGAAAAAGACTCTAGTTCCGAGCTTCTTGGTGTCGACATCGCGATCCCAAAAGACAGTGGTGTCCAGAAAGTTGACCTCGGTGCTGCTGTAGCTCAGTTGTAGCCGGATGTTCGGGTCGAGGGCGTCCAGATGCTGATGGAACTGGATAAGTTCGTCTTCCGTTCCACGCCACACGCCGAAGATGTCATCGATGTACGAAGCCACAGGCTGGGCTTCAGAGGGCTGGTCTCGAGGCCTCTCTGCTCCCAGTAGCCCATGTATATGTTGCTGTAGCTTGGTGCAAATGATTTGCCCATGGCCGTGCCCTTCACATGCAGGAAGAACTTGCCCTCGAATTCAAAGTCGTTGCGCTCGAGGTTCAGCTTCAACAGTGCGAGGAGGCTGGCGTCTGGCCGTTGATTGTCCGGGTGATCCCTGAATGCCTTCTGCACGCACTCGAGGCCGGCCTCCGTCGGTATGTTGGTGTACAGGCTGGCGACGTCCATAGTAAACAGGAAGATCTCTTCGAGCGTGGTCGGTGTCTCTGATGAAACTGGCCAGCTTGACGACGATCGGCTGCAGAAAGCTATCAATAAAGCGGCCGCTGGCGTATGACTCGCTGTCCACATCCGACAAGATGGGTCGGATGGGTGGAATAGTTCCGAGCGGCCAAGACTCTATTGGTTTGTAGATCTTCGGTAGTATATACGTAGAAGCATCGCGTGTGGAACTCACTCTTCGGGCTAAAAGCGTTGAAAAGGCGCTGGTCGATGATCTTGCGCTCCAACAGTGACCTGAAAACGCCGCGAATCGTCTAGGCAGTGTAGCGGCTTATTGGTGTGCTCAGAGGCTCGTAGAATAGCGGGTCCTCCAACTGACGAAGGCACTCGTCAGAGAGGAGAGAGGAGAGAGGAGAAAGAAGAGAGGAGAGAGGAGAGGAGAGAGGAGAGAGAAGAGAGGAGAGAGGAGAGAAGAGAGAGAAGAGAGGAGAGAGGAGAGAAGAGAGAGGAGAGAAGAGAGAGGAGAGGAGAGAGGAGAGAAGAGAGGAGAGAGGAGAGAGGAGAGAGGAGAGAAGAGAGAAGAGAGGAGAGAGAAGAGAGGAGAGAGAAGAGAGGAGAGAAGAGAGGAGAGGAGAGAGGAGAGAAGAGAGAAGAGAGGAGAGAGAAGAGAGGAGAGAGAAGAGAGGAGAGAAGAGAGGAGAGGAGAGAGAAGAGAGGAGAGAGGAGAGAGAAGAGAGGAGAGAAGAGAGAGGAGAGATTCAGTTTCTCCTATAATGAATAAGATATGCAGTTTTCAGGCCGCATCGCAGTGCAGGTTTGGAAGCAAGTTACTGGTGTGTTTTGGCGAGTAAACAAGAGGCAGGATGCAGTCAGGGACAAAGAATTTTTCAGCAATAAATGTTTAAATATTGATTGTTCAGCCCAGTGCAGTGCATTAAGATTCAGCAAACGAACCGACTGGAATTTTTAAAAGGCCGACGCTATCGCAAAATAATTCGGAAGACAAAAGGAATGTGAACGCGTCACCATGGCGGCCGGAACTTGCAGTTGAAATGATGCCAATTGAAATTAAGAGACGAGATTCTCTCCCCTGAGATCTCTATTCGCACCTAAAATCTCACCTCTCCCCTGAGATGTCATCTGTCCCTGAGATCTCATCTCTCCCCTGAGATCTCATCTCTCTCCTGAGATCTCATCTCTCTCCTGAGATCTCATCTCTCTCATGGCATCTTATCTCTCCCCTGAGATTTCTCTCCCCTGAGTTCATCTTTCTCGCATGTAATATTTCTTTATTCTGAGATCTCTTCTCTCCCTTGGGACATATTTTCTCCTTGAGATTTCTTCTGTCCCTTCGATCTTTTCTCTCGACTGAAATCTCATCTCTCTCACCTGAGAACTCTCCCTAATCTCTCCCTATACTCTTCAGCTCTAGACTCTACTCTCCATTTTTATTTTTACGTCAATTTTTTGGATTCCCTTCTCACTCTATTTGAGCGCGAGCAGTAAATTCCCCAATGTACATTTCGGTTTGGTCAGAGGCTGGTGCGCTGGGTGGGTGACGTGGCGGCTAGAGGTAAGAGCTGACTCAGCAGCACCTCCCAGATAGTCAGTCAAAACTTGAGCACATCCCCTCAATTGAGCACAGAATGCAAAACAAATGCACGTTGAACCGAGAGCTCGCTTACATCACACATGCGATTTTAAGCAACATGGGATAATGACTGGACACAATGGCAATTAAAGGATCATGGGATAATGACTGGACACAATGGTCATTGAAGGATCATGGGATAATGACTGGACACAATGGCCATTGAAGGATCATGGGATAATGACTGGACACAATGGTCATTGAAGGATCATGGGATAATGACTGGACACAATGGTCATTGAAGGATCATGGGATAATGACTGGACACAATGGTCATTGAAGGATCATGGGATAATGACTGGACACAATGGTCATTGAAGGATCATGGGATAATGACTGGACACAATGGTCATTGAAGGATCATGGGATAATGACTGGACACAATGGTCATTGAAGGATCATGGGATAATGACTGGACACAATGGCCATTGAAGGATCATGGGATAATGACTGGACACAATGGTCATTGAAGGATCATGGGATAATGACTGGACACAATGGTCATTGAAGGATCATGGGATAATGACTGGACACAATGGTCATTGAAGGATCATGGGATAATGACTGGACACAATGGTCATTGAAGGATCATGGGATAATGACTGGACACAATGGCCATTGAAGGATCATGGGATAATGACTGGACACAATGGCCATTGAAGGATCATGGGATAATGACTGGACACAATGGTCATTGAAGGATCATGGGATAATGACTGGACACAATGGCCATTGAAGGATCATGGGATAATGACTGGACACAGTGGTCATTGAAGGATCATGGGATAATGACTGGACACAATGGTCATTGAAGGATCATGGGATAATGACTGGACACAGTGGTCATTGAAGGATCATGGGATAATGACTGGACACAATGGCCATTGAAGGATCATGGGATAATGACTGGACACAGTGGTCATTGAAGGATCATGGGATAATGACTGGACACAATGGTCATTGAAGGATCATGGGATAATGACTGGACACAGTGGTCATTGAAGGATCATGGGATAATGACTGGACACAATGGTCATTGAAGGATCATGGGATAATGACTGGACACAATGATCATTGAAGGATCATGGGATAATGACTGGACACAATGGCAACTAAAGGATCATGGGATAATGACTGGACACAATGGCAACTAAAGGATCATGGGATAATGACTGGACACAATGGCAACTAAAGGATCATAGGATAATGACTGGACACAATGGCAACTAAAGAATCATGGGATAATGACTGGACACAATGATCATTGAAGGATCATGGGATAATGACTGGACACAATGGTCATTGAAGGATCATGGGATAATGACTGGACACAATGATCATTGAAGGATCATGGGATAATGACTGGACACAATGGCCATTGAAGGATCATGGGATAATGACTGGACACAATGGCCATTGAAGGATCATGGGATAATGACTGGACACAGTGGTCATTGAAGGATCATGGGATAATGACTGGACACAATGGTCATTGAAGGATCATGGGATAATGACTGGACACAATGATCATTGAAGGATCATGGGATAATGACTGGACACAATGGCCATTGAAGGATCATGGGATAATGACTGGACACAATGGCCATTGAAGGATCATGGGATAATGACTGGACACAGTGGTCATTGAAGGATCATGGGATAATGACTGGACACAATGGTCATTGAAGGATCATGGGATAATGACTGGACACAGTGGTCATTGAAGGATCATGGGATAATGACTGGACACAATGGTCATTGAAGGATCATGGGATAATGACTGGACACAATGATCATTGAAGGATCATGGGATAATGACTGGACACAATGGCAACTAAAGGATCATGGGATAATGACTGGACACAATGGCAACTAAAGGATCATGGGATAATGACTGGACACAATGGCAACTAAAGGATCATGGGATAATGACTGGACACAATGGCAACTAAAGAATCATGGGATAATGACTGGACACAATGATCATTGAAGGATCATGGGATAATGACTGGACACAATGGTCATTGAAGGATCATGGGATAATGACTGGACACAATGGTCATTGAAGGATCATGGGATAATGACTGGACACAATGGTCATTGAAGGATCATGGGATAATGACTGGACACAATGGTCATTGAAGGATAATGGGATAATGGGATAGCGATAATGACAGAATGATCATTGAAGGATCATTTGTGTTGTCATCATTGCCTCTGTGCAATGCTTACTTTGGCAAAAATGATCAAGGTCAATGTGCCACTTGAGTTAGGAAGCGGTTTTAGTCGGTCACACGTCCAGTACTTTTATATTGTGCAGTAACTTTGTTTGGGTGTGTTAAAAAATCAATTTTAACAAACAATAATTAGCTTTCTTCATTGTCTTTATAGACTATCCAACTATTAGACTATCTAATAGTTATAGGAGACTATATATTGCTCTGGATTGCCAGTTCATTGAAGGCTAAGTCAGGCTTTGGTTGTCAAGGCCTGTTAAAAGTACAATTTGATCAGTTAATGGATAATTTTATAGATAATTTAGCAAAACAAAGGACGCATTGCTGTGACTTTTAAACTATCGGTTAACTATTTGATGATAATAAAAAATATTTAAAATAAGAGAACTCACTGACGCATTCAGTTTAACTGTTTTACTAAGGCGTTGCGCATAGTTATTAACGGATTAGGAATAAATATAGGATTTTAAGGATGATTAATAAGCACAAGAGCTGGCGGGTTGAAGAAAAAAAATTAACAGAAAAAGATTTGCTTTGTCTTGTTCCCAGAAATTAATCGCATATATTGATTGATTTAAAAGTAGAGTTATCATTAGAGAAGCACGTTTCATAGCTTAGTAACTAAGCATAGACTGACTATATAGCAGTTTGAATAAATAAATATTGATAGTTGTGTGTAAATATGCCCAGCACTACGGCGAGCTCTGGGATCCGGGATTGGGGATTCGGGGAGACACTGAGAAACAGACTGGACACTGATTTGTGTAATATTTATAAATCAATAAGCACAGCAGGTCAGGTGCTGACTGCCGGGTCAGCTGCATCATTCCCGCTCAACCACCTGACCGCCCGGGCTCATCTCCTTGGCTTCCTGCGCATCCTGGACTATCGCGCACAGGGGGCAGCACAGGTGGACGAAGAAGTCGCCGATGAAGCTGCCGTTGATGCCCTGCTTTTCGCGCACCTTGCCGCGGACGATGGCGCCGAGGCAGGGGCCGACGAAGAGGTAGCCGATGGCGCAGAGCATGCAGCTGTCTCCGACAGCCTCGGCCGTTTTGCCGTGCGTGTAGCAGGGCACGAAGTAGGTGATGATGCAGAGGCCTGCGGTGGTACAGGTCGATCATTTTGGTTCTGAATAATTTGGATTTTCTCTAGCAGTCAGCATCCCGAACACTTACCGCAGTCATCGAAGCATCCGCACAGTCCGTGCTTGAATTCGGCCATGGTTGCAGCGCAGTCGCCTTCCTGTGCGCGGTTCGCAGGTTCGCTAGGAGTATTGCCGGGGCTTGCAGTGCGACTTCTGGGGTGGCTGGGCGGGCCGCATGGCTGTGGAACGCCACTTTAAGAGGCCGAAAGCTGCGGAGAGGCGGGTCGGAGGAGGGTGGGAGGGTGGACCAGTCCAGGGCGTCATAGTCACCATTGGCTTGGCTTTCACGGCGCGGGCCGGGCAAAGATCCCCCATCCCTTCTCTACTCTGCGCCCGTATTCTCCCTTCCCCCAAAACCTCTGGATGTGGCACAACTGGATTGGGGGATTATAGAATCCCATTCCTGTGGGGGGATTGTCTACGGGCGAAGGGGAAGCGGTCTGGGGGTCCGCTCATCAGCCGCACGCGATCGCACCTAATATCGATCCTTTTTGGCGTTTATTCTAGGCGCGGCGGCGGGGGGCGCGGCACGAGTGGGAGCGGGCGGGGGATCTGGTTGAAACGGGTCCTCGCCTCGGTCTTTCTTACTCTCTCCCTTCGTCTCTCTCTTCCCATTTCTCTGTTTCCCATAAGGGAGGAATAGAGGAAATATGGGATCGATGTACACACGCACACGCACACACACACACACACACACTCACACAAGCCAACTGAAATAGCAGGCCACACAGTAATGTGAGGGCATTCGGCAATAAGCGGAGGATCTGCTTAGGTTAGAGAGAAAATAAGAATAGGGGAGATTTCAGGGGAGTTGTGAGGGCGCCACAGAAATCGATATATTTTCTGCTCGTGAAATCTGATCAGACAGTTTCTGTGACTTGTGGAGTGCGTAGACAGAAATTGGTGAAACTGTTGAGCACGAGTTGGAAAAAACAGAGATAGTTACATCAAAGTAGACAGAAACAGATTGGAGTAGATTGGAGTAGATTGGAGTAGATTGGAGTAGATTGGAGTAGATTGGAGTAGATTGGAGTAGATTGGAGTAGATTGGAGTAGATTGGAGTAGATTGGAGTAGATTAGAGCAAATTGGAGTAGATTAGAGCAGATTGGAGTAGATTGGAGTAGATTGGAGTAGATTGGAGTAGATTGGAGTAGATTGGAGTAGATTGGAGTAGATTGGAGTAGATTAGAGCAGATTGGAGTAGATTGCAGTAGATTGGAGTAGATTGGAGTAGATTGGAGTAGATTTGAGTAGATTAGAGCAGATTGGAGTAGATTGCAGTAGATTGGAGTAGATCGGAGTAGATTAGAGCAAATTGGAGTAGATTAGAGCAGATTGGAGTAGATTGGAGTAGATTGGAGTAGATTGGAGTAGATTGGAGTAGATTGGAGTAGATTAGAGCAAATTGGAGTAGATTGGAGTAGATTGGAGTAGATTGGAGTAGATTGGAGTAGATTGGAGTAGATTAGAGCAAATTGGAGTAGATTAGAGCAGATTGGAGTAGATTGGAGTAGATTGGAGTAGATTGGAGTAAATTGGAGTAGATTAGAGTAGATTAGAGCAAATTGGAGTAGATTAGAGCAGATTGGAGTAGATTAGAGCAGATTGGAGTAGATTGGAGTAGATTGGAGTAGATTGGAGTAGATTGGAGTAGATTAGAGCAGATTGGAGTAGATTAGAGCAGATTGGAGTAGATTGGAGTAGATTGGAGTAGATTAGAGCAGATTGGAGTAGATTAGAGCAGATTGGAGTAGATTAGAGCAGATTGGAGTAGATTGGAGCAAATTGGAGTAGATTAGAGCAGATTGGAGTAGATTAGAGCAGATTGGAGTAGATTGGAGCAGAAATACTGAATAAAATTGAGCAGTTGTTTCTCCAATATAGTTTTGTACAGTTGCTATGCAAAACAGACTAAGATCTAAAAATAGAACTCTTTACCGCATCAGCCCCAATTGGGAAAAAGTTCACCCAATGGGGATATTTTCTTATTGCTAGAAATGCGCTGATTGGGATGGGAGATATTATTTGCGGGTAAATCACTAACTAGCATTATTTCCTATGGCGGTCAAACGCTTGACTTGCTTCTTATTCTCTCTGTATATTTTTCTCTGTCTGATTTAGTGGCTCTTCATCTGGCCCGGTTGCCTCTCTTTTTCTTTCCTTTAACAGACAGCAGCAGCAGCGGCAGCAGCAGCAGCAGCAGAGGAATTGACTTTGCAAGCCAAGCAATGCCAATGTACAGCGAACATGTGACCCGCCCTTCTAGGCCTGGAATCATTCCTTTTTTCTTACCCCTCCGAACTGGTAGGACTTCAAGGTCTACCACCAACCCCACCCTCCGCCGCCCACCCCACTCCGCCAGGGCCTCACCGAGAGACCCGGGCGGCCGCTGCGCCCTGCACGCTAGACTTTCTCTTTTTTTATATGAAATGCGAAGCGTAGCCAAACCCCGGGGTGTGATCTGCGGGCGGGTCTGGCTGCCGCAATCGGTCCCTCTCCCTCTTATATTTCTCTCAGACACTGCCGAGTTCGCTACTCACATTTCACTGATCCCCCATTGTGCAGCGTATGCATTTATATGGCATCTGCTTTTCTTTGCTGAAATCTTCGCCACATCTACTAAGGATGGGCCCGGCTCTGCTTCCGTTAAAGATGCGACAGATGCTTGAGCTAGGATATTTCTTTGAGAACTCTGGACCCTGGGAGAATACAGATTGCTTGATTCACTTCCTCACAATCTCCCTCACTCTCCCTCTCAATCTTGATCTCACTCTCCCTCTCAATCTCCCTCAATCTCCCTCTTCCTCTCCCCCTCAATCTCCCTCTCCATCTCCCCCTCAATCTCCCTCTCCCTCTCCCCCTCAATCTCCCTCTCCCTCTCCCCCTCAATCTCCCCTCAATCTCCCTCTCTCTCCCTCTCTCTCCCTCTCAATCTCCCTCTCCCTCTCCCCCTCAATCTCCCCTCAATCTCCCTCTCTCTCCCTCTCAATCTTGATCTCACTCTCCCTCTCAATCTCCCTCAATCTCCCTCTCCCTCTCCCCCTCAATCTCCCCTCAATCTCCCTCTCTCTCCCTCTCTCTCCCTCTCAATCTCCCTCTCCCTCCCCCCCTCAATCTCCCCTCAATCTCCCTCTCTCTCCCTCTCAATCTTGATCTCAATCTCCCTCTCAATCTCCCCTCAATCTCCCTCTCCCTCTCCCCCTCAATCTCCCTCTCCCTCTCCCCCTCAATCTCCCTCTCCCTCTCCCCCTCAATCTCCCTCTCCCTCTCCCCCTCAATCTCCCTCTCTCTCCCTCTCCCTCTCCCCCTCAATCTCCCTCTCCCTCTCCCCCTCAATCTCCCTCTCCCTCTCCCCCTCAATCTCCCTCTCTCTCCCTCTCTCTCCCTCTCAATCTCCCTCTCCCTCTTCCCCTCAATCTCCCCTCAATCTCCCTCTCTCTCCCTCTCAATCTCCCTCTCCCTCTCCCCCTCAATCTCCCCTCAATCTCCCTCTCTCTCCCTCTCAATCTCCCTCTCCCTCTCCCCCTCAATCTCCCCTCAATCTCCCTCTCTCTCCCTCTCAATCTTGATCTCAATCTCCCTCTCAATCTCCCTCTCAATCTTGATCTCAATCTCCCTCTCTCTCCCTCTCAATCTCCCTCTCAATCTCCCTCTCTCTCCCTCTCTCTCCCTCTCAATCTCCCTCTCCCTCTCCCCCTCAATCTCCCCTCAATCTCCCTCTCTCTCCCTCTCAATCTTGATCTCAATCTCCCTCTCAATCTCCCCTCAATCTCCCTCTCCCTCTCCCCCTCAATCTCCCTCTCCCTCTCCCCCTCAATCTCCCTCTCCCTCTCCCCCTCAATCTCCCTCTCCCTCTCCCCCTCAATCTCCCTCTCCCTCTCCCCCTCAATCTCCCTCTCCCTCTCCCCCTCAATCTCCCTCTCCCTCTCCCCCTCAATCTCCCTCTCTCTCCCTCTCCCTCTCCCCCTCAATCTCCCTCTCCCTCTCCCCCTCAATCTCCCTCCCTCTCCCTCTCTCTCCCTCTCAATCTCCCTCTCCCTCTTCCCCTCAATCTCCCCTCAATCTCCCTCTCTCTCCCTCTCAATCTCCCTCTCCCTCTCCCCCTCAATCTCCCCTCAATCTCCCTCTCTCTCCCTCTCAATCTCCCTCTCCCTCTCCCCCTCAATCTCCCCTCAATCTCCCTCTCTCTCCCTCTCAATCTTGATCTCAATCTCCCTCTCAATCTCCCTCTCAATCTTGATCTCAATCTCCCTCTCTCTCCCTCTCAATCTCCCTCTCAATCTCCCTCTCTCTCCCTCTCTCTCCCTCTCAATCTCCCTCTCCCTCTCCCCCTCAATCTCCCCTCAATCTCCCTCTCTCTCCCTCTCAATCTTGATCTCAATCTCCCTCTCAATCTCCCCTCAATCTCCCTCTCCCTCTCCCCCTCAATCTCCCTCTCCCTCTCCCCCTCAATCTCCCTCTCCCTCTCCCCCTCAATCTCCCTCTCTCTCCCTCTCTCTCCCTCTCAATCTCCCTCTCCCTCTCCCCCTCAATCTCCCCTCAATCTCCCTCTCTCTCCCTCTCAATCTCCCTCTCCCTCTCCCCCTCAATCTCCCCTCAATCTCCCTCTCTCTCCCTCTCAATCTCCCTCTCCCTCTCCCCCTCAATCTCCCCTCAATCTCCCTCTCTCTCCCTCTCAATCTCCCTCTCCCTCTCCCCCTCAATCTCCCCTCAATCTCCCTCTCTCTCCCTCTCAATCTTGAACTCAATCTCCCTCTCAATCTTGATCTCAATCTCCCTCTCTCTCCCTCTCAATCTCCCTCTCAATCTCCCTCTCAATCTCCCTCTCTCTCCCTCTCAATCTCTCTCTCAATCTCTCTCTCAATCTCCCTCTCAATCTCCCTCTCACTCGCCTCTTAATCTCCCTCTCAAACCCCCCTCAATCTCCTCGATCTCCCACTCACTCGCCCTATTCTCCCTCTGCATATCCTTCTCTGTCTCCTCAAAGTACTTAATAAACATCTCTAGTCTAGGAAGCGAAGCGCAACGAAAAAAACAAAAGAAAAATTAAAAACAAAATTCGTCCAATTTTCAAAACGAGTACTTGATAAACAGCAACAGCTGCATTGGCTGAAGCACTGGCTGTGTTGTGCTGCTAGCAGCAATAACACAGCCCCCTCTCAGTCTACCGAGCCTCTAATTCAAACCCCTTCTAATCCTTTTCAGCTGTTGCAGAATCTGCGAGCGAAATGTGCTTGCCTTCCTCTCGGAATCCGGTTGCCATGGCAACGCATGGCGGTGACAGTGTTTGCGATTCATCGCCCATGCTTTCCTGTGGCAGTTTCTGTTGAAGCAAAATGAAAGCATAAACTACTGGGCCCGTGTCCGCCACTGGGATTTGACTTACAGTCTCTCCCACACAGAGGATGAGACTGCGTGGGTGAGATTGTGAGACTGTGTGAGAGAGAGAGGGTGAGACTATGTGGGTGAGAGGGTGAGACTGTGTGGGTGAGAGGGTGAGACTGTGTGAGAGAGAGAGGGTGAGACTATGTGGGTGAGAGGGTGAGACTGTGTGGGTGAGAGGGTGAGACTGTGTGAGAGAGAGAGGGTGAGACTATGTGGGTGAGAGGGTGAGACTGTGTGGGTGAGAGGGTGAGACGGTGTGAGAGAGAGAGAGGGTGAGACTATGTGGGTGAGAGGGTGAGACTATGTGGGAGAGAGAGGGTGAGGCTGTGTGGGAGAGAGGGTGAGGCTGTGTGGGAGAGAGGGTGAGACTGTGTGGGAGAGAGGGTGAGACTGTGTGGGAGAGAGGGTGAGACTGTGTGAGAGAGAGAGGGTGAGGCTGTGTGGGAGAGATGGTGAGACTGTGTGGGAGAGAGGGTGAGGCTGTGTGGAAGAGAGGGTGAGACTATGGGAGACAAAGTGAGAATATGTGTGAGGAGGTGACTTGCAATGGTGGAAGTTCATATATAATCATATAGCCAAAAGCAAGGCCAGTCTGAACTGTACGCTGGTACCACGTTACGTTAATACGCTTGTAGCCCCGGCTCTGACCTAGAATTAATTTTTGGATTTGCTGTGACGTGAAATTTGACCTGTTTACTAATTTTGGTGTCCAGAGCAGGCGGAAGAAAGCTTTGTTGCCGCAGGCAAGAGCCAATTGAGGTCACGCGCTTGTTTTGGTATTTCGCTGCAATTTTATTTTTCACCGGCTTTGCTATGCTTTGGATGCGTCCAAAAGCAAGCTGTTTGTTTTGTTAAATTACGTGTGGTCCGAGCTGTTGAAAAGCTACTTGTAGTAGAATAACTGTGTGTTAAGCAATGTAAATAACTATGCACAATTAATAAACCTTACTTAACTCGTTGACTTTATGGAAAATTTTATTTTTTGCAATTATTAACTTTCAGAATTACACACAAACTCCCTTCTTATCTCTCCCCTGTCTCATCTCTCCCCTGACTCAACTCTCCCCTGTCTCATCTCTCCCCTGACTCAACTCTCCCCTGTCTCATCTCTCCCCTGACTCAACTCTCCCCTGTCTCATCTCTCCCCTGTTTCATCTCTCCCCTGTTTCATCTCTCCCCAGTCTCATCTCTCCCCTGACTCAACTCTCCCCTATCTTATCAATCCCACGTCTCACCTCTCCCCTGTCTCATCTCTCGCCTGTCTCATCTCTCGCCTGTCTCATCTCTCCCCTGTTTCATCTCTTTCCAGTCTCATCTCTCCCCTGTTTCATCTCTTTCCAGTCTCATCTCTCCCCTGTCTCATCTCTCCCCTGTCTCATCTCTCCCCTGTCTCATCTCTCCCCTTTCTCATCTCTCCCCTGTCCCATCTCTCCCCTGTCTCATCTCTCCCCTGTCTCATCTCTCCCCTGTCTCATCTCTCCCCTGTCTCATCTCTCCCCTGTCTCATCTCTCCCCTGTCCCATCTCTCCCCTGTCTCATCTCTCCCCTGTCTCATCTCTCCCCTGTCTCATCTCTCCCCTGTCTCATCTCTCCCCTGTCTCATCTCTCCCCTGTCTCATCTCTCCCCTGTCTCATCTCTCCCCTGTCTCATCTCTCCCGTCTCATCTCTCCCCTGTCTCATCTCTCCCCTGTCTCATCTCTCCCCTGTCTCATCTCTCCCCTGTCTCATCTCTCCCCTGTCTCATCTCTCCCCTGTTTCATCTCTCTCCAGTCTCATCTCTCACCTGTCTCATTTATATCATCTAGACTTTGGCCAAGCCTTTCAGAGCCTACTACAAAAACTAAAGAATGGCATCAAAGTTGTGAATTCTGTGCGGGCTTTATGAAAATTCTTTATTATTAACAAAAGCATCTTTTCAAGGGGGCCTGGGTTCTCTTTGAGCGCAGTGGCTATTGGTGTGAAATCCACACTCTAATGTTGAATTTCGTGAGGAATATTCGACACCAAGCAGTTTAAAATGGCTGCAGGGGTGGGCGGTCTGAAGTGGCAGCTGAAAGGCGCAGCCTGGGCTGACTCTATCAAAATATCAGATCATGAGAACCAGCTGTGGGCGGAGCAGTCTATGGGATTGGAACAGTTTGCTCAGCTAGTGCTCAACCATGTAGATCCAAACCTGGGCTATCTGCAGATGCATGCAACGAGATGCGGGGGTTGCGGCTTTAGTTTACTCAGTAACCACTTGAAACTTCGGTCTCTGCAATGAGAACTGTCATTGATGGCATGCCTGAGGGTCTGTCTGTGTGTGTTCAATACCGATTGTCTTCTAGTCAAACACTTAATAAACTTCTTGGCTTCGTTGCTCATCTTGACTAAAGACCAAATGTTCTTTGAGTCTATCGGCCCGGAGACCAATCTTGACGGCTTTAAATAGGAGGCCGCACTAAAGCGCAGTCAGTTCTGACCGAAAAGGAGCAGAATCTACGACTGTTTTGCTGTGCCTACAGGTATAATCCGGTTGCATCGTGCCGCATTAGTTGCACCCAACTGTGCTCATGTACTCAAAGCTAAAGGTGAGTTCCTAAATTGTAGTTAGATTTTCGACTGTGTGGTTTGTTACATACAGAAGACTGTCAGTAATTGGAAAAAAACAATTATCATCCCCATATTTAGTAGAACAAACAAATTCAATTTGATCTCGTTCACTGTTCAGCTGTTATGCCTGAGAGGTGAGAACATAACCGTTTGCTTAGCCCTCTCGATGTGTGCGCGCCCAGGCGTGTGTCTTAGAATTTGACAAACAGAGCAGCATTAACTTGTTCTATTGACAGATGGCCAGCCTAGTCCACCGTATAAATGTGGCACCTAGTCTAAGGTCACAGAGTGGAATTACACCAGTTAGTCTCAGTTTGAGCAATCGGGATACTAGACAATGATTCCAGTATCCATGCAGAACTGTCAGCTCAACCAAACCCAACTCAAGCAGCAGGAAGCTGCTGCTGCTGCTGCTGCTGCAGCTGCTTCGGCGCCGATGGAGAACGGCCTGTCGCACTCGATGGCCGCTCTGGGCCTCGACTCTGCTGCTGCCGCCGCGGCAGCCCTGCCCGATCCCGAAGCCGACGACGATGACGAGAGCAGCGTCAAGGTGGACATCAAGCGCGGCATGGACACGGAGTCGTTTCGCCGCTTCGGCAAGCAGATGGTTGACTACGTGGCAGACTACCTGGAGAATGTGGCGGACCGCCCGGTCCTGCCCTCCGTGCAGCCCGGCTACCTGCGCGAGCTGCTCCCAGAGACGGCGCCGGAGAGGCCGGAGGACTTCGGCAAGGTCTTGGAGGATGTCGAGTCCAAGATTATGCCCGGGGTGAGGCACTTCTGCTGTGTCCTTCTAGCGTTCTTAACATCACAAAACATCGGAATCGTCTAGATATTCAATGATTCTCGCAGGAGTGTCTGTTGGCAAGAACCAAAAATATTGGCATATTTAGGCATATTTTCCTTCTCACAAATTTTATCATGTAATAATTTCGGCTATCATTGTTAACTATTTAGGATTGATTAAAACATTTTTTTCCATTTTTGAGACAATATGGATTCGCCATAGAAGTTTATAAAGAGCAATCTTAGTTGGCCTTGTCCTTCGAAAGGTTCATCGTAAAGGGCGGAAAGTTTTGATCCATATGAAGGAGGACTTTCACAAAAATTGGTCATTTGGTTCGGGAGCTATCTTGAAGCAGGCATGGGTATTTGAAATACATTAAATGGGGCGCATTTACGGTGAGAAGGCTGCGATGGGTCAACCCCAAATCACTGTGAGAGTGTACGATTATGAGATGAGAAAATCTGATGTACACACCTGTGTGAGTAATGTACCTGTGCACGGTATCCATGCGGATGTGTGTGCCCCTGAGAACCATATTTTTAGCTCGACTACCCGTCCCCGCCGCCACGCAGATCACGCACTGGAACCACCCGAACTTCCACGCCTACTATCCGTCGCTGAACTCCTACCCGTCCATCCTGGGCGACTTCCTGGCTGCCGGTATCGGCTGCGTCGGCTTCTCCTGGATCGCCAGCCCGGCGGCCACGGAGCTCGAGGTGATCGTCTGCGACTGGATGGTGAAGGCCATGGGCCTGCCGAACCACTTCCTGTCCACCTCCGAGACCGGAGGAGCCGTGATCCACGGCACAGCGACTGAGTCCACACTCACCTGCATGCTGGCTGCCCGGGAGCGAGCCATCAAGGACTGGCTGAAGCTGCACCCGGACTCTGGCTACTTTGACGCCTTCTCACGGCTGGTGTGCTACTCCACCGACCAGGTAAACTATATAAAAGTGCACTCAAGCTGCATCTTATTGAAGACTCTTGACCGGTTCCTCTCGCACTAATGTCACGGAGCTCGATTCCGCGTCGAGGCCACATTCATTTTGTGCAATTTACGCCCTTAAGGGCCAACCTCCAAGGCGCAGTAAGATTGTACCCTGCCTGGCGATGAGAAAGTGAGCGTGTGCCTGCGTACAGTATCTGTGTGTGTGTGTGCGTGTGTGTGTTCAGGAGTCACCGGATGGGCAGAATTGCCTCCTCGTTGGCCGCAGGTCTTTATAGTGTCACTAAATGATGTGCCATTGCCCGCAGCCCTCCTGCAATATATTATGATTATTATTCACCCCGGAGTGACTATCTTAGGACAATCTCAAATTTGGGGCACAAATGGGTCAAAACTTGACTTCAGTCTCCAGCGAGGAGGCAATTCTGCCCGTTTCGGTGGGCACACACACACACAGGTATCGTCGTGAGGCAGTCACACTCATTGGTAGGTCTTTATTGGGCAATTTCTAACAATTCAAACACTGCCGCCAAATATCTCCAGACGCACTCAATGATTGTTCGCAACGCGTCGTTCATCGGCATCGAAATCCGTCGGTTGACCGCGCCAGAAGGTCGCACCGCGTTGAATCGCGAGGAGTTCTCCCAGGTGGTCAAGGAGGACAGAGAAAGAGGCCGGATTCCATTCTTTGTGAGTCACAAATAATTTTTCCATGTTTTCATGAGCCCCGCCCAGACTTCAGTTAGTGAATTTTTACTAAAATCTAGAAAACTTACTGCACAATGTCGCATTTGTTTTAGTGCGCTGTGAGATTTCATTGCTTGCAGAAAAAATGTTTAGATTCGTTCAAAATACTGACAAAGCTGCTGGCCCAATACTTGAAATTTCACTGTGAAAGGCAAGGCAGATTCGCATCGTGATTCATTTAGTTAAACAAATGAAAAGTGCAAATGAAGCTTATTCAGTGTGCCAATTATGTGACCCAATTCTGCCACCGGAACACTCTGGGAGCGCCCGCTTGGCGTTGCTAGGCAAAATCTGGCCTCTATTTTACCCCCACCTAGGAATCAATCAATACGGGAGTAGCCGTGCTATAAGAAAAATTAATTGAGAAGTGTGTATTGTGAAACTCTTTACCATTAGCTGGCTGACTGACGTTGGCTTTTTCACGAAGCAGGAGCGGCGAGCACACATGGCGCTGTTCTAGGAGACCTCGCTGAGCCCGCAGCCTTTCTGTCTCTGGCTAACACAATATTTGCTCAGCAGCTTGGCCCCCCGAAACGTCTCTCTGCCTGCTATATTTTTCCGAGCTCCCTTTCCGGCCGTCTGTGAGCACATTGTACGGCCTTGCTTATTATTACTGAACACGACTCAGACTCGACTCAACCTAAACCAGACTTCGAAGGTTGACCGAAGCGGCAGCGCCAAGCTGTCTTGTCTGCTGCTGCTTATCTTTGCTAAAAAATGAGCAGTGATATGGGATGCCGCAGTAGCCTCATTTGTGTGCTTTGGCGTGACGCAGGCAGTCTAGAGCTACTCTCAACTCACAACCCTTCCCAACCCTCTTCACGTATTTAGATTTCACACTCTTGCTCATCCAGCTGTATATGAGCACATTATTAGACTCCGTTACCAAAGTACTTTCAGTTTAAAAAACTGCAGTGCCTGCCTATGATAGGCTCTGGAAATGCCAGGCGGGGTATGTTGCCATGGTTACGTACACAACCAAGTCAAAACTAGATTCAGCTCACTAGCCAGGCTCCTAAACGTCTGGGTGTCCTGGCAAATGAGTGATTGCTTTTGCTGTTATTTCATATGTGCAATAATTTAATGTATTATTCTTTTCTGAAGCATGTTGCTCAAAATACTACTACAGAAAGAAGTGAAGTAGGCGGTAAGAACAATAATGAAATAATTTATTCGGCACGCAGGTTTGTGGCAGCTTCGGAACAACCGGCTGTTGCGAGTTCGACCCTGTCGAGGAGATCGGACCTGTATGTGAGTTCAACAAGAAGTACGAGCTATTTTATTTATAAAGTGCAAAGTAGCTTCTTCGAATGTCTCCTCCCTACAGAACCAATCGTTCTTCTTATCGTCGTTGGTCCCTCGTGATGCCTTCATTTCGCTGACGTCACGTCACTCAGCCCGCTATTTTTAACTTAGAATACCCCCTCGTATGCCGTATGTATCATTGCCATCTTAGACATCTGCATGACTGACGAAATACTTGGCTTCTATCACCTCGATGTTTTAGCATAACTTCTCGTTGTGAGCCTCAAGTGACGTCGACATTCTAACATGACTTTCGGCACCGAAAATTCGTGACTTTTCATTTTCTAAACGTTCAATTTGAGTCTCTGACTCGTCGAGATCCTCTGACTCGTAGAGAGCCTCTGACCCGTAGAGAGCCTCTGACTTGTCGAGAGCCTCTGACTCGTAGAGAGCCTCTGATCTGTAGAGAGCCTCGGAATCGTAGTGAGCCTCTGAATCGTAGAAGCCTAATATCTTCGTCACACAATCGAACCAAGGCGTCTCCGAGCGCATCTGGCTTCACATTGACGCCGCCTACGCCGGGGCGTTCCTGTTCTGCCCGGAGTTCCGCCCGCTGATGCGCGGCATCGAGTACGCGGACTCATTTAACTTCAATCCGCACAAGATGATGCACGTAAATTTCGACTGCTCGGCTCTGTTCCTGCGCTGCGTGGCCGACCTATTCGACGGATTGAAGGTGGGTCTGGGTAAAATGCAAGCTTAGGTTAAGTGGCAGTTAACTAGGCTACAACGTTTTATTTGCCTCGATCTGGGAGTCAAGACTGATCGAATAATGATGCACCAATAATAATAATAATATTAATATTAATAACACTAGATACGCAGCCAGCGAGGAGGCAATTCTGCCCATTTTGCTGACTCCTGATCACACACGCATACAGATACTGTACGAAGGCGCACGCTCCCACAGGTGTGTACATCTGCCCTGACTTTCTCACCATCAGGCAGTGCAAACTCTCACTGTGTGTTGGAGGTTGGCCCTCCAGAGCGTAAATTTCACGACAAGACCCCAAGCCTTCTTTCCGCGGCAGCGCCCAAAATGAATGTGGCCTCGCTACGGAATCGAGCTCATGGACCTTGGTGCGAGAGGCAAACGCATTAGACAGCTCTGCCACACACTCTCATTATGTACCCTTAATGGGGGTGAGCGGTTGACCTGAACCATGAACCATGACCACACCCGTCACAAATGTCCAGGAGGACCTCCTCTCCGGGTTGAAGCTGATGAAGATCTTCAAGGAGCAGGGCATTCCGGATTATCGGCACTGGGAGATTCCACTAGGTCGCCGGTTCCGTGCCCTGAAGATCTGGTTCGTGATGCGCAGCATGGGCCTGCAGGGCCTACGCAAGTCGCTTCGTCACCACGTCAAGCTAGCCGACTATTTTGCTGAGAAACTGGCCGCCGACTCCGAGTTCGAGGTGCTGTCCAAGAGCCTCGGATTGGTGGCCTTCCGGGTCAAGGTGAGACGAAGAGCACCTTTCGATCAATTAGCCTAGCTTCTAAGTCCGTGCAGCTCTGTAAAACACTGTAGCTTTAGCTAACTTTATTAGCTTGCACCATCCGATAGTTTTGTCAAAGGGTTCATCGTATGAAGGGCTCAGTGAGGGATCGAATGAAGGGTTTAGAGAGGGATCGAATGAAGGGTTCAGAGAGGGATCGAATGAAGGGTTCAGACAGGGATCGAATGAAGGGTTCAGAGAGGGATCGATTGAATGGTTCAGAGAGGGATCGATTGAATGGTTCAGAGAGGGATCGAATGAAGGGTTCAGAGAGGGATCGAATGAAGGGTTCAGAGAGGGATCGAATGTAGGGTTCAGACAGGGATCGAATAAAGGGTTCAGAGAGGGATCGAATGAAGGGTTCAGAGAGGGATCGAATGAGGTTACAGAGAGTGATCGAATAAAGGTTTCAGAGAGGGATCGATTGAATGGTTCAGAGAGGGATCGAATGAAGGTTTCAGAGAGGGATCGATTGAATGGTTCAGAGAGGGATCGAATGAAGGGTTCAGAGAGGGATCGAATAAAGGTTTCAGAGAGGGATCGAATGAATGGTTCAGAGAGGGATCGATTGAATGGTTCAGAGAGGGATCGAATGAAGGGTTCAGACAGGGATCGAATGAAGGGTTCAGAGAGGGATCGACTGAAGGGTTCAGACAGGTTTCTCTGGTAATTCAAACCACCAATCCGTTTTCAGCTTCCAACCAGACCCGACGGGGCCTCTCCGCGCTCCGGAGATTTAGTAAGTTTTTCGTCCAACTAAAGAGGCCCAACTCAGAAGTTAAGAGCTTCTTCAAGCACGTCTTTGTTCCTTTGACGCCAAAATTTTAAATGACCCAAATTTTAATTAACTAAAATAAAAAAAAATCCTTTAAATTTACCTTATACTCGACCTTTAAATTTAATTGAACTCGACCTTAAACTCGATCTTTAAATCTGCCTTAAACGCGACCTTGAAGTCGACCTTGAACTCGATCTTGAACACGACCTTGAACTCGACCTTGAACTCGATCTTGAACACGACTTTGAACTCGAACTTAAACGCGATCTTGAACTCGACCTTGAACTCGACCTTGAACTCGATCTTGAACACGACCTTGAACTCGACCTTGAACTCGACCTTGAACTCGACCTTGAACTCGATCTTGAACACGACCTTGAACTCGACCTTGAACTCGCAGGACACGAACGCCGTGAACGCTCTGCTCTACAACCTGATCTGTGACGACGGCCGAATCCACCTGAACGCCGCTGAGACGGGCGACCCACCCAGCTACTACCTGCGCTTCGTCTGCACCTCGCACGCCGAACGCAAAGACGTCGAATTTGCCTACGACGTCATCAAGAGCCTGACGGCCAGGCTGCGCAGTCGCCGGATGTCGCTCAGCGAGGTGCAGGCCGAGCGAGAGAAAATGTTGAGCAACCTGGCTCAGCAGAGGCGCATCACCAGCACCGGCTGATCGCGAACTTCCACCCGGCACATTGAACACTTTAACACGAGGACAATGTCTATGAGTGCTTGCTTCTTGAATATATTAACTGCTTATAATCAGCTTAGATTAACAAATCTAAAGTAAGAATGTACGATAAGCTTTATTCTCTGCAACAGAAAATTTATTGTAAATCAATTGTGTCGGATCCCACTTGACTACCAGAATCTGGGATAATCAGGTAGATGGCACTGTATTTGGGCCAGATTTGCAGCTGATGGTGTGTGTACAACTGTTCAGTCCATAGACAAGCTGCAATTGTGATTAGTAGAATTAGATTTGCCACAAATCTCCCTACATACGGGTCGTACGGGCACACGAGTGACAATTATCTTTCTGTTAATAATTTATAATCGTCTATCTTGTTTTTAAATCCGCGCCAATAGTTTTTACGTTTTTATCAGTTTAGATGCTGTTTATCGTAAGTGGAAAGTTTTTTCTTGTTTAAACAAATTTTATAATTTATTTTTGTGATAAATTTGCTGCGCCAGATTTTTTTCATTTCAAGGTTTTTGTTTTTTTTCCGATAAAGTTTTCAAGAGATAAGCACGATTGCTACTAACAGTGATACACAACAGATATTGTTGGAAAATAATATTTTCAAGTAAATTCAACCGATTAGTTTTATAAATTCGATTCGAAACTAGGAAATGGGCTTATCCAATACATTTTTCTTTTGAAAACTTATCATTAATAATTTTTTTCATCACCTGAAAAAATTGGTATGAGATGTTTCCGAACTGAAATACACATTGGCTCAAAGAGTAACTCTGATTTGCTATTGAAAAGCTTCCTTATTGAGCTCAATCATTATGCTAAACTATGCGGATGTCGTTCTCATTAACTGTAACTTAACTCCAAATGAAGTTCAAGTTAATTAAAAAAAATTTTTCTTGAATTAGTGTCCTTTGCCTGATAGAACAACACCCAGAACTAAATAAAAACACCCTCAGCACTGATCGATAAACACCCTCAGCACTGATTAATAAACACCCTCAGCACTGATCGATAAACACCCTCAGCACTGATTAATAAACACCCTCAGCACTGATCGAATAAACACCCTCAGCACTTAAAATTAAACGCCCTCAGCACTGATCGATAAACACCCTCAGCACTGATCGATAAAAACCCTTACCACTGATTGATAAACACCCTCAGCACTGATCGATAAACACCCTCAGCACTTAAAATTAAACGCCCTCAGCACTGATCGATAAACACCCTCAGCACTGTTTAATAAACGCCCTCAGCACTGATTGATAAACACCCTCAGCACTGATCGATAAACACCCTCAGCACTGATCGATAAACACCCTCAGCACTGATCGATAAAAACCCTTACCACTGATTGATAAACACCCTCAGCACTGATCGATAAACACCCTTACCACTGATTGATAAACGCCCTCAGCACTGATCGATAAACACCCTCAGCACTGTTTAATAAACGCCCTCAGCACTGATTGATAAACACCCTCAGCACTGATCGATAAACACCCTCAGCACTTATCGATAAACACCCTCAGCACTTATCGATAAACACCCTCAGCACTGATTGATAAACACCCTCAGCACTTAAAATTAAACGCCCTCAGCACTGATCGATAAACACCCTCAGCACTGATTGATAAACACCCTCAGCACTTAAAATTAAACGCCCCCAGCACTGTTTAATAAACAGCCTCAGCACTGATCGATAAACACCCTCAGCACTGATCGATAAACACCCTCAGCACTTATCGATAAACACCCTCAGCACTGATTGATAAACACCCTCAGCACTTAAAATTAAACGCCCTCAGCACTGATCGATAAACAACCTCAGCACTGATCGATAAACACCATCAGCACTGATCGATAAACACCCTCAGCACTGATTGATAAACACCCTCAGCACTTAAAATTAAACGCCCTCAGCACTGTTTAATAAACACCCTCAGCACTGATCGATAAACACCATCAGCACTGATCGATAAACACCCTCAGCACTGTTAGATAAGATGCACACCAGTAACTCAACAAAGGGCACAACTAAAATGGAAGGACAAATATTTGTAACGGAAAGAAAACAACTGCAGATTCAACTCAAAACAATGTAGTAAAGTTTGCCAAAAATGCGCAATTCAGTAGTATCTGCTGCCCAATCTTAAACTTTTAAATTTATTTTTTTTCGCGAGTTATAGGTTGGTCAAGCTGTCCAATCAGGTCCCATGTTCAGGACTGCTAGATATATTGTGTTATTGAATCCATGGCTTTAGGCTAAAAATTTTTACCGAAAATTTCTAATAAAAAATTCCTTTTTTTTGTGACAATTCTTTTAGAAGATCTGAACAAGAAAGATAAACAAGGGGAAGCAATTTTCTGTCGTTTTGCTCCCGTGTGAAACGCGACGTGGAAAAGTGAAAATCAATTGAGAAAAGACAACAGAGGGAGAAAGAAAGCGCTGCTCCTGAGTCATAGCCGTGGACCGACTCAAACGCTTCTTTGAGCACTGTGGAGTCGAGGCTTCTTCAGCGCATTCCGTGCCAATAAAGAAAAGAAGAATTGTTTTCGGCAGAACAAAAAAACAGCAGTTTTATGCATGCGGACTGCAAACTGTGGCGCAGACCATTGGGCACCTGAATTCATGCGTCCGTGACAAGGTTTAAAAGGCTGAATTGAGAAGTCTTGTGAGGACACAGCTCAACACTGCTACAGCTGGGCCTCAGGTAAGATTAGTTCAAATTCATTGACGTTTACAAATGTGAATTTGCTGATATGTTACACAGGAACACATTAATTCTCTCAAAGTCATTGGGCAGTGTTTACTTTCAGTGGGCCTAATAGGTTTTCCCCATAGACCAGGGGTCGGCAAACTTATTAGCTGGCGGGCCAAAGAGAGAATCTAAAAGACGACAGCGGGCCGCTTTGATTATAGAAATATGATATAAGGAAGAGATGAGACACGGGAGA
The DNA here is from genome assembly GCA_950097015.1 of Macrostomum hystrix. Lineage (NCBI taxonomy): Eukaryota > Metazoa > Platyhelminthes > Macrostomidae > Macrostomum > Macrostomum hystrix. Next base: position 1,829,598 of record CATNEN010000015.1, read on the forward strand.
GATGAGACACGGGAGAGATGAGACACGGGAGAGATGAGACACGGGAGAGATGAGACACGGGAGAGATGAGACACGGGAGAGATGAGATACGGGAGAGATGGGACACGGGAGAGATGAGACACGGGAGAGATGAGACACGGGAGAGATGAGACACGGGAGAGATGAGACACGGGAGAGATAAGACACGGGAGAGATGAGACACGGGAGAGATGAGACACGGGAGAGATAAGACACGGGAGAGATAAGACACGGGAGAGATGAAACAGGATACAATAGGTGTTGGAAGGGGCAACGGGCCGGATTTTGGAGCCTCGAGGGCCGCATCTCGCACGCGGGCCGGAGTTTGCCGACCCCTGCCATAGACGAAGGCTGTACGAGTTAATGAATTTCGAGTTCAGAGACTCCAGTGCGCAATAAAAAATTACCAACGAATTGAAAGTACCAAGCTCGCTCGCAAAGTGTTGGGGATGAGTGGCAGAACGGTCTAACGCGTTTGCCTCTCGCACCAAGGTCCCTGAGCTCGATTCCGCGGCGAGGACACATTCATTTTGCGTAGCAGCCGCGGAGAGAAAGCTTAGGGACTTGTCGTGCAATTATCCGCCCTTGAGGGCTAACCACCAAGGCACAGTGAGAGTGTACACTGCCTGACTATGAGACAGTCAGGGCAGATGTGCTCACCTGTGTGAGCATGTGCTCCAGCGGAATGGGCATAATTGCCTCCTCGCTGGCTGCGGGTCTAGTGTTCTGCAATTCTTCTTTTTTTTTAACTGAAGTATAAAGTTTTTGTTGAAGAAAGTTCTTTCATCATTTAGAGCTTGGGCGCGGCAACTGCCCGGAGGGTTAAAGATTAATTTTTCTCCAACCCACCTCCTGACCCAGCGCCATCTACAGAATGGGAAGCTGCAGAGTCGGATGCAATGCCCCATCCCCAGCGGGACATGGGATCTTGGGGATCAGGAATTTAGGCGGAGATAATTTGCAGAGCTGGGAAAATATGCAATAATGAGCCCACAAGGATGCAGCATGGCAACAGAGACCACCCGGCGAATCCGAAACAGTTCACTAATCTTTGACAGGTATCCAGATGCAGTAACTCTGATGACTTGAAAACTATTTGCTTGAATGCGAAACCCCTGCGCACTTCTAACGAAACTTTACTTACTCCTTGACACCAAGAAATATGGGGTGAGACAAACTGAGAAATGTGGGGTGAGACAAGCTGAGAAATGTGGGGTGAGACAAACTGAGAAATGTGGGGTGAGACAAACTGAGAAATGTGGGGTGAGACAAACTGAGAAATGTGGGGTGAGACAAACTGAGAAATGTGGGGTGAGACAAACTGAGAATTGTGGGGTGAGACAAACTGAGAAATGTGGGGTGAGACAAACTGAGAATTGTGGGGTGAGACAAACTGAGAATTGTGGGGTGAGACAAACTGAGAAATGTGGGGTGAGACAAACTGAGAATTGTGGGGTGAGACAAACTGAGAAATGTGGGGTGAGACAAACTGAGAAATGTGGGGTGAGACAAACTGAGTAATGTGGGTTGAGACAAACTGAGTAATGTGGGGTGAGACAAACTGAGAAATGTGGGGTGAGACAAACTGAGAAATGTGGGGTGAGACAAACTGAGTAATGTGGGTTGAGACAAACTGAGAAATGTGGGGTGAGACAAACTGAGTAATGTGGGTTGAGACAAACTGAGTAATGTGGGGTGAGACAAACTGAGAAATGTGGGGTGAGACAAACTGAGAAATGTGGGGTGAGACAAACTGAGTAATGTGGGTTGAGACAAACTGAGAAATGTGGGGTGAGACAAACTGAGAAATATGGGGTGAGACAAACTGAGAATTGTGGGGTGAGACAAACTGAGAAATGTGGGGTGAGACAAACTGAGAAATGTGGGGTGAGACAAACTGAGAAATGTGGGGTGAGACAAACTGAGAAATGTGGGGTGAGACAAACTGAGAAATGTGGGGTGAGACAAACTGAGAATTGTGGGGTGAGACGAACTGAGAAATATGGGGTGAGACAAACTGAGAAATGTGGGGTGAGACAAACTGAAAAATGTGGGGTGAGAAAAGTGAGAATTATTGGTGAGACAAAATGAGAATTGTGGGGTGAGACAAACTGAGAAATGTGGGGTGAGACAAACTGAGAAATGTGGGGTGAGACAAACTGAGAAATGTGGGGTGAGACAAACTGAGAAATGTGGGGTGAGACAAACTGAGAATTGTGGGGTGAGACAAACTGAGAATTGTGGGGTGATACAAACTGAGAAATGTGGGGTGAGACAAACTGAGAATTGTGGGGTGAGACGAACTGAGAAATATGGGGTGAGACAAACTGAGAAATATGGGGTGTGACAAACTGAGAAATGTGGGGTGAGACAAACTGAGAAATGTGGGGTGAGACAAACTGAGAAATGTGGGGTGAGACAAACTGAGAATTGTGGGGTGAGACAAACTGAGAAATGTGGGGTGAGACAAACTGAGAATTTTGGGGTGAGACGAACTGAGAAATATGGGGTGAGACAAACTGAGAAATATGGGGTGTGACAAACTGAGAAATGTGGGGTGAGACAAACTGAGAAATGTGGGGTGAGACAAACTGAGAATTGTGGGGTGAGACAAACTGAGAAATATGGGGTGAGACAAACTGAGAAATGTGGGGTGAGACAAACTGAGAAATGTGGGGTGAGACAAACTGAGAAATGTGGGGTGAGACAAACTGAGAAATGTGGGGTGAGACAAACTGAGAATTGTGGGGTGAGACAAGCTGAGAATTGTGGGGTGAGACAAACTGAGAAATGTGGGGTGAGACAAACTGAGAAATGTGGGGTGAGACAAACTGAGAATTGTGGGGTGAGACAAACTGAGAAATGTGGGGTGAGACAAACTGAGAATTGTGGGGTGAGACAAGCTGAGAATTGTGGGGTGAGACAAACTGAGAAATGTGGGGTGAGACAAACTGAGAAATGTGGGGTGAGACAAACTGAGAAATGTGGGGTGAGACAAACTGAGAATTGTGGGGTGAGACAAACTGAGAATTGTGGGGTGAGACAAACTGAGAAATGTGGGGTGAGACAAACTGAGAAATGTGGGGTGAGACAAACTGAGAAATGTGGGGTGAGACAAACTGAGAAATGTGGGGTGAGACAAACTGAGAATTGTGGGGTGAGACAAACTGAGAATTGTGGGGTGAGACAAACTGAGAATTGTGGGGTGAGACAAACTGAGAAATGTGGGGTGAGACAAACTGAGAAATGTGGGGTGAGACAAACTGAGAATTGTGGGGTGAGACAAACTGAGAATTGTGGGGTGAGACAAACTGAGAATTGTGGGGTGAGACAAACTGAGAAATGTGGGGTGAGACAAACTGAGAAATGTGGGATGAGACAAACTGAGAAATGTGGGGTGAGACAAACTGAGTAATGTGGGGTGAGACAAACTGAGAAATGTGGGGTGAGAAAAAGTGAGAATTATTGGTGAGACAAAATGAGAATTATAGGTGAGACAAAATGAGAATTATAGGTGAGACAAAATGAGAATTATAGGTGAGACAAAATGAGAATTATAGGTGAGACAAACTGAGAATTATTGATGAGTCAAATAGATTCACAAGTGTCAACTCACATACCTAGAAAAACTGATTATGTGAACAAGTTAATTAGTAAATTTTAAGTCGATAATTCAAGAAATTATTGTCTCAATAAAAAATTCTTTAAGCCCATCTTTCGCAATGCTGAGCTCATGCTCCAGAGATGCAAACATTATCATAGCTGTGCTCAAAATCTCATATTATCTGGCAGCTCTGACAGCTCATGCAGCATCTTCGGCACAAATAAATCGATATTCCCAACCATCTGCTCAAGCACTTCGCCTTGAGAAGTGCTCCATCTTCTGTCTCTCAGATTTTCTGACGGACAGGATCCAACAAGTTATCAGAATGCTCACAGTCCCTCTGTCACAAAACTCCAATCGAGAATACATTTCCAAGGAATGGCAGGACTTGTCTTCACAACTGAGCTCATTGACAGTCTCCCGACGACTGCTGAAATTCACTTTCGCTCCATATCGCGGTCGGCTGAAAACATTTTTGCACTTTCTGTGTTTCGGGAGCGGGCGAGAAATGTCCATTGTGATTGGCTCCCATAGGCTGCGAAAACCAGTTTGCGAAATCTATTTAACCACGACCGCGAAATCTCGTCTGAACTCAACATTAAACTCTTTATTTACTCCTTGATTTTGTCATCCTCTCCTCTCCCTTCTCCTCTCTCCGCTTTCCCCTCTCCCTTCTCCTCTCCCTTCTCCTCTCCCTTCTCCCCTCCCTTCTCCCCTTTCCTCTCTCCGCTCTTCCCCTGCCCTCGTTCTCTCCCCTCTCTCCCCTCAGTCCTCTCTCCTCTCTCTTCTACCCTGTCCTCTGTCCTCTCTCCTGTCCCCGACCCGTCTCTCCACTCTCGCTTCTCTCCTCGCTACGCAATCATAATAAAAATATTCTAAATATCGGCAAATTTTATTTTAATGAAATCTCAGCGTTCTGGGAGAATGTCAAGCACATGTTAGTAGGTTTAATTAGCAAAGCTATAGTGTGAATGTGAGATACACAAAAACGCGATGACTTTGCAGCAAATTACACCATTAAAAAAACACAAAAAACGGAAATGAGAGTGCATTATCCAAGAAAAACTAACGGCTCTAACAAAGCACTTAAAATTTTAGTCTAACTGCCAAGAAACAGCCACCGATTCAAATCCCGATGCTGCTTATAAAGCTTTGAAAATGTCAGACAAGAGAGGAAAGGAAAATGTCGGCATTTGGAACCAAAAAAAGTTGCAGAAAATTCTTTTTAAACTTGCCGTTTCCTGGAAAGAGAATCGACCCGGTGCAGAACCCGACCGCCCCGGTTGCTAACAAACCCCAACTGCATGGCAAGAATTCAGTTCGCGAGGTCTTTGATAAACACTGAATTGCTGCCATATGTATATATTTGTACCTATCTTGTCGGCAAGGTTCGAAACGCTATATTTGGTGGGGATTCTGCAGTTCTGAAGACTTGCACACAGCATATGGGGGGGGGAAAGTTAGATCTAGATTTGCCTCACTGAGGATTCCGAAGTTATTAGGCGGCAGTAACAAATGATACCTTCAACAATGGATGAGGACTGGCTTCACAGTGCACTGGTGACTGACAAGAGCTGCGGGCACACATTCCTGGAAATCAATCAGTAGATTAGATGGACAGATCTGCGCGCGCTGTTCTGGGTAGAAATTACAGTCCTGAAATGGCGCGGAAGGAGTAACATGTGGTGTACAGCTGTTCAGTCCATGGACTGGGGCGGCCGTGACACCCACCCCAATAAACACAAATACCTGAACAATAAACATACAGAACTGCGCGATAAACACAATGTGCACGATAAACACACTGAACTGAAGATTAAACACACGGAAGTGAACGAAAAACACACAGAACTAAACGATAAACACACAGAACTGCACGATAAACACACTGAACTGCACGATAAACACACTGAACTGAAGAATTAACACACGGAACTGAACGATAAACACACTGAACTGAACAAAAAAACAAAAATAACTAAACGATAAACACATAGAACTGAACAATAAACACCTATAACTAAACGATAACCACAGAGAACTAAACGGTAAACACACTGAACTTAACGATAGACACACATAACTGAACGATTAACACACAGAACTAGACGATAAACACAAAGTTCCAGCAAAATTGGCTGACACAAAGTACAGAAGGACGAAAAGACAAACAAACTAAACAAGCAAAACTAAATTTCAACACGACTCCGCTATGCAACCGCCGACTCCAATTGAATTTCAATGAATTTCTAGCCGTGAGTTTGTGCTGCTCAAAGGCTGCTCTGATTTCAACATCGAGTGGTTAATTTGGTTGAAATGAAATCAAGAGTTAATTGAAATCCGACACAAATCTTGCTGGAGTGGATTGATGAGATTGAAGAAAAAGGCAGTAGTTTTTTAAAGTGCATTAGACCAACTAAACTGCCTGTATAATCACTAGCCAACTATAAAAATATTGAGTACTCTTTGAGTCCGTCTGCTCATAAATGACATGCTTTAGGTTTAGGTCTAAAGGTTAGTGAGGCTAGTTAGTTAGTTAGCAATTGAGATTTCCAGGACGAAAATGGAGTGTAATATAACGGACTAAATATTAGTCTATTGCTAAGAATTAAACTGAATAAACAAGCTCTTAAAGTTTAACTTAGCAATTATAAATTGGTACAACTTTACACGGGTAGACCATACTAGCTTTTGTATTATCCATGTACAATTTGAATTATTGATGTGGCATGCTGAATTAAACAGATAGATGGGAGACTGAAGATAAGGGTGAAGGGGGAGAGAGAAGGGAGAGAGAGAAGAAGGGAGAGAGAAGGGAGAGAGAAGAAGGGAGAGAGAGAGAAGAAGGGAGAGAGAGAAGGGAGAGAGAGAAGGAGAGAGAGAAGGGTGAGAGAGAAGAAGGGAGAGAGAGAAGAAGGGAGAGAGAGAGAAAAAAAGGGAGAGAGAGAAGGGAGAGAGAAGAAGGGAGAGAGAGAAGAAGGGAGAGAGAGAAGAAGGGAGAGAGAGAAGAAGGGAGAGAGAGAAGATGGGAGAGAGAAGAATGGAGAGAGAGAGAAGAAGGGAGAGAGAGAAGAAGGGAGAGAGAGAGAAGAAGGGAGAGATAGAAGAATGGAGAGAGAGAGAGAAAAAGGGAGAGAGAAGAAGGGAGAGAGAAGAAGGGAGAGAGATAAAGGGAGAGAGAAGAAGGGAGAGAGAAGAAGGGAGAGAGAAGAAGGGAGAGAGAAGAAGGGAGAGAGAGAAGAAGGGAGAGAGAAGAAGGGAGAGAGAGAAGAAGGGAGAGAGAGAGAAAAAAAGGGAGAGAGAGAAGAAGGGAGAGAGAGAGAAAAAAAGGGAGAGAGAGAAGGGAGAGAGAAGAAGGGAGAGAGAGAAGAAGGGAGAGAGAGAAGAAGGGAGAGAGAGAAGAAGGGAGAGAGAGAAGATGGGAGAGAGAAGAATGGAGAGAGAGAGAAGAAGGGAGAGAGAGAAGAAGGGAGAGAGAGAGAAGAAGGGAGAGAGAGAAGAAGGGAGAGAGAAGAAGGGAGAGAGAGAAGAAGGGAGAGAGAAGAAGGGAGAGAGAGAAGAAGGGAGAGAGAGAAGAAGGGAGAGAGAGAGAAGAAGGGAGAGATAGAAGAATGGAGAGAGAGAGAGAAAAAGGGAGAGAGAAAAAGGGAGAGAGAAGAAGGGAGAGAGAAGAAGGGAGAGAGAAGAAGGGAGGGAGAGAAGAAGGGAGAGAGAGAAGAAGGGAGAGAGATAAAGGGAGAGAGAGAAGAAGGGAGAGAGAAGAAGGGAGAGAGAAGAAGGGAGAGAGAAGAAGGGAGAGAGAGAAGAAGGGAGTGAGAAGGAGACATTGTTAGGGGGCTCAGGTAAAGTGAAGAGACGTGAAGCAGGAAGGGGTGAGAAAGTGGAAGCGAATTAATTCGAAGTGATCACAGAGCGCATGCCAGGAAGTCTCTAAATTTGAGCTTCTTAATCAAGCTAGGCAGCAGCAGCAGCAACAGCAGTCAAATGAGCCAGCAGAAGTCCAGTCTTTGAGTCCAGTCTTTGGCGGACTCAAACGAAGCATCTTCTGCTTCTTACGAAGCTTCTCGTAGCATACTCCTAGAGGGCAAAAACTCTGCGAAGCACCTGTGAGCGTGTGTGCGTGCGGGGGTCTTACTCACAAGTGCTCACGCAGCTCTGGCTGGAAAAGAGCTCCAACTACATGCGTGGCGGCGGTTCTCAAACTCACTCGTCTCCGCCGGGGGGGGGTACCGCTAATCTACTCAAAGACTCTTGCGCGTCCCGTTCGTGTCGGCAGGCCCGAGAAGGCCGGGAGCATTGAAGCCAGGCCTAGCAAAGTCCGCGGGATGCCGCCCACAATTTGCCTGCATGCCATTCCCATCTGTTCTAAAACGGTCCAACAGCCTCATTAATTAATTATGGACTCACAAAGTCAATTTCGCAGTTTGACAGGGCATTGCTTTGGGGTTGGGCGGAGGGGGCTGGGGCGGGCCCCACTGACGCCTGTCACTTTTTCTTTGTAAGTGGATGGGTAAGTGAGCCTTTTTTATGAGAGCAGCTCAGCTCTACCTTATTTGGTGCTCACTACCTCGTAAATGTGAATTTTATTTCCATTTCATGACTTTGAGACTTTGAGCGCCTACCCAGGCTATCGGCTGGGATCCGAAAAACTTTCAATATAGCTCGTGATTCGACTTTGGCAAAATCCACGATTGACTAGGCTAGCAATCCGTTACAGGATTAACAACGATCGCCTCCTTGAAATCTCAGCCGCTCGAAATCTCACATTCACGAAATCTCACTTTCACGAAATCTCACCTTCACGAAATCTCACCCTCCCGAAATCTCACTTTTACGAAATCTCACCCTATCGAAATCTCACCCTATCGAAATCTCACCCTCCCGAAATGTCACTTTCACGAAATCTCACTTTCACGAAATCTCACTTTCACGAAATCTCACTTTCACGAAATCTCACCCTCCCGAAATCTCACTTTCACGAAATCTCACCCTATCGAAATCTCACCCTATCGAAAACACACCCTATCGAAATCTCACCCTATCGAAATCTCACCCTATCGAAATCTCACCCACCCGAAATCTCACTTTCACGAAATCTCACCCTATCGAAAACACACCCTATCGAAATCTCACTTTCACGAAATCTCACCCTCCCGAAATCTCACTTTCACGAAATCTCACCCTATCGAAATCTCACCCTATCGAAAACACACCCTATCGAAATCTCACCCTATCGAAATCTCACCCTATCGAAATCTCACCCACCCGAAATCTCACTTTCACGAAATCTCACCCTATCGAAAACACACCCTATCGAAATCTCACTTTCACGAAATCTCACCCTATCAAGATCTCACTCTCAAAAAATCTCACCCTATCGAAATATCACCCTATCGAAATCTCACCCTCATGAAATCTCACCCTCATGAAATCTCACCCTATCGAAATCTCACCCTATCGAAATCTCACCCTATCGAAATCTCACCCTCCCGAAATCTCACCCTCACGGAATCTCACCATCTGGAAATCTCACCTTCATGAAATCTCACCCCCCTCGAAATCTCACCCCCTCGAAATCTCACCCTCATGAAATCTCACCCTCATGAAATCTCACCCTCATGAAATCTCACCCTCATGAAATCTCACCCTATCGAAATCTCACCCCCTCGAAATCTCACCCTCATGAAATCTCACCCTCATGAAATCTAACCCTTTCCATTCCTTCCAGGGCAGTGGAGAGTTAGAATCTCCAAGACAAACAGGGGATTCCCGCATCGGAGCTCGCACAGCTGAGAGTCATTAATCAAACTGTCTAGGCCAAAGTGGCCCCCACTGCTGTAGGAAGTTGTCCCCGAATCAGTCGAAAGAGCGATGCCAAAATCCGGGAAATAGGAGAAGATCCCGGGACTCTCTTCTCCCCAGTTCGTATGCCAAGTCGCCCCACAATTTCCCCCCTTCACGGCGTGTCTTCGGTAGCTTCGGCGCCGAAAAAAAACAGGGGGATTTCGTTGGGGATTCCAAGAAACGCATTCATTTCTGAGAACTAATATTGAAGTGCTGGCCTCATCAGTCACACTATTTATCTCCCCCCAGCAACCGGAGCCCTCCGCTCCCATGTGGCAGATCCAAAGGGCGCAGTTTTCGCAGCAGTTTTCCACTAGATATAATTATTAATACTTCCCATTTTCCATTTCGATATCGCATTCCCAGCTGATCATACGAGTACAAGGAGGGATTACTTAGAAAATTATTTTTTGCAGTCAAACAGCCTCTGCAGCCATTAGCAGCATTTGGGGATTTTAAATTTAGTTTGAGGTTAGGGGATGGCGGTTCACCAGGTCAATAATCTCCCATGGGTCGGAAACTGCGTGCAATCGAGTGGACCAACCATCGGCAGTTACCCTCATTCAAGAGAAAACTTCTTTGCTTTAGGAAAGTTTTGTTATAAATGGTCTCTTATCACCGTTAGTCCAGGTGTTTCAAAGTGCTCAAATTAATTTGCAATCAATCAAACCGATAAGTTTGAGACAAGTTTCAAAGCCAAGACGGTTGAAAAAATGCTTCAATACGAGCTCTTTCTACGGTGATTTTCTCAGGTGAGATTCGCTGGGGTGAGATTCGCTGAGGTGAGATTCGCTAGGGTGAGATTCACTGGGGTGAGATTCGCTGGGGTGAGATTCGATGGGGTGAGATTCGCTGGGTGAGATTTCGACAGGGGAGTTTTCCAGAGGGTAAGATTTCCAGAGGGTGAGATTTCCAGAGGGTGAGATTTCCAGAAGGCGAGATTTCTCCAGCGTGAGATTTCCCGATATTGAGATTTGCCGAGAGTGAGATTTCCAGAAGGTGAGATTTCTAGAGGGTGAGATTTCTAGAGGGTGAGATTTCCAGAGGGCGAGATTTCCAGAGGGTGAGATTTCTCCAGCGTGAGATTTCCCGATATTGAGATTTGCCGAGAGTGAGATTTCCAGAAGGTGAGATTTCTAGAGGGTGAGATTTCCAGAGGGTGAGATTTCCAGAGGGTGAGATTTCCAGAGGGTGAGATTTCTCCAGCGTGAGATTTCCCGATATTGAGATTTGCCGAGAGTGAGATTTCCAGAAGGTGAGATTTCTAGAGGGTGAGATTTCCAGAGGGTGAGATTTCCAGAGGGTGAGATTTCCAGAAGGCGAGATTTCAGGCAAGAAGACAACAAAAAGTACACGGAGAAAAGGACACCTTATTCTTTAAATAGAAACGCATTTTCAAGTTTTCATGCCAGTCGGCATCAAGAGTGAAAATTAGCTTTCAAATTCTTACCGCAGTGTTTCTCACAAACTAAAGAAACATCTGCAACGCATGCAGCCTTGCTAACCCTGTTAATCAATTTAGACGGAGTATGAGGAGCAGGAAGAGCTGGGCAGAAATCTTATAAATTTATCGGCCGAGTCAAGTGGCAGATCTGGAGAGTCTGAGCCTGGTGCACTCTTAGAGGCTTTGAGAACTAGTGCTCAACAGCTGGCTGGGATGCCTGGGGTGGGCGGTGCGGCAGCTGAAATCCGAACTCAACACGACCGGCTCGGCTTTCCTCAGAGACTGCCGCCAATCACTCTGGGATTCCACATGGCGCTTATGGCTGTCATATTGGCCAGTTCAGGGCTTAAACAGGCCGCGGTTAGTGAGCGATTGCTGCTCAAACACGGACCACACACAGGCGGACTCAGCTCAACTGTGGAAATGCAAATAGTGATTTTATTGGAATCTGGTTTTTCTTTGGATTTCCATGCTCCAAAAATATTTGATTGCTGGCTCATTGGTGGCGGCGGTCCTTTGAATGTAAAATAGCAGACTCACACAGTTGACAGCAGACACAGATAGTTGACAACAGATTCACACAGTTGACAGCAGACACAGATAGTTGACAACAGATTCACACAGTTGACAGCAGACACAGATAGTTGACAACAGATTCACACAGTTGACAGCAGACACAGATAGTTGACAACAGATTCACACAGTTGACAGCAGACACAGATAGTTGACAACAGACACAGATAGTTGACAACAGACTCACACAGTTGACAGCAGACACTGATAGTTGACAGCAGACTCACAGTTGACAACAGACTCACACAGCTGACACCAGGCACTGATAGTTGACGACAGTCTCACACAGCTGAAAACAGGCACTGATAGTTGACAACAGACACAGATAGTTGACAACAGACACAGATAGTTGACAACAGACACAGATAGTTGACAACAGACACAGATAGTTGACAACAGACTCACACAGCTGAAAACAGGCACTGATAGTTGACAACAGACACTGACAATGGACAACAGACTCAAGAGGGACAACAAATAAGCGAATCGCGAATTCACAGAATGCTCACCATTTCAATCTCAAGCAGGCATTCTGACTCAACAGGAAGATGTCGGAGCTGATGCAGGCATTGTTCAGCTACCTGGTTGCCGCCTGCTCCTGTCTCGTCATTCTAATTCCGGCAGGTGTTTCGGCTGAATGCGTCATGAACATCACCAGGTAAGATGATTTGCCTTAGTAACAAAACTGCGATAATGAAGCCATTATTTTTGTATCGGATTGAGCCTACAATCAACAATGAGACAGATAATAGCAGCTCGTTACTCGCCTTTCATATTTTGTAGCAATCGGGAGAAATAGCCCATTTCTTTGATATTTAGACTTGCAAGCCCAGTAAACGTAGAGTCATTAATTATAAAGAATGTGTGAGAAATGAGACACGTCCTATACACTGAGACGAAACTGAGCCTGTGTGAATTAAGGTTTATACTAAATTAGCTATTAGAAAGAATGGAAAAGTAAAGAGATAAAAATAAGTGTTGCGTGAAACAACATAAAAATAATAGGATAAAAATATATAGTGGGTTGAAGGCAAGGGAGAGAGTTTGAAGAGAGAGGGGTTGAAGGGAGGAGGTGAAGGGGAGAGAGTGAAGGAAGGGGTTTAAGGGAAGGGAAGGGTGAAGGGGAGAGAGTAAGGGAGGGAGAGTGAAGGGAGGGAGAGTGAGGGGAGGGAGAGTGAGGGGAGGGAGAGTGAAGGGAGGGAGAGTGAAGGGAGGGAGAGTGAGGGGAGGGAGAGTGAGGGGAGGGAGAGTGAAGGGAGGGAGAGTGAGGGGAGGGAGAGTGAGGGGAGGGAGAGTGAAGGGAGGGAGAGTAAATGGAGTATTAGGAATTTTTGCTTTTTTTCGTCTCTTCTCTAACCCGGAAGCAAGAAATTTGGAAATTCGAAATGCTTTGCGTCCAGTAAAAAGCAGATTAAAAAGAGTTTTATGGCAACGCGATGAGTAGTTTTTCATTTCAGCACAGCTAAGAGACACTTATTTAAATTTCTCAATATTTACTCTGAACAGATCGCGCAGAAGTTCAGTAAGTCTCAAAACTGAATTGGAGGCACGTTTTTGGAAATTACTTTGGAAAGTACTTTTAGTCTGTATTATGAGGGGCCGCGGCCTATGGATTAGAACGACGCACCCACGGCTTGAAGGTCTGGGGCTCGATTCCCGACTCGACAATTCGCTCTGCATTGCTTCAGTTCGCCTAGTTGTTAAATGAGTACCAGCGTCAGCTGGGGCTATTAAGGGTGACTGTGGCTTCCCTCCAGTCCATGGACTGAGCAGCTGTACGCAGCCTTCAGATGCGCTGCGCAATATTTGCGGCTGTGCTGCCGGCTGCACATCCTGCCCAAGAAGGGCGGGTGAATTAAATTACCTAATTAATTACTTTATTATTATTAATTTGTTAAATTTGTCTCATCGAGGTACAATTTATAATTTGTTTTATTGTAGCTTCATCGCGCAGACCAAATATGACAAGAGAAATTCGCCAAACAAAAGTAACGGTCTATGTTATTTTAATTCGCTATTATTGCTGAACATTAGTTTCAACTTAATTTCATAGCACGACCATATATTTGTGTTGTGTAAATGCCTAAACTAGCACTTGTGTATTATGCTGTCATTTTTCACCTGTTAGTTATTTTTTATCAGCTTCTAGATAAGAAAAGCCACCAGCTTCTAACTGTTATTGACGAAACAATATTTAACTGTTAGACAGGTTTCTACACGTTACGCTACTGTTAGATACGAGAGTTATCTGTTAGACACGACAGTTATCTGGTAGACACGACAGTTGTGTGTTAGTCTGTTAGACATGAGAGTTATCTGTTAGACACGACAGTTGTGTGTTAGTCTGTTAGACATGAGAGTTATCTATTAGACACGATAGTTGTGTGTTAGTCTGTTAGGCATGAGAGTTACCTGTTAGACACGACAGTTATCTGTTAGACACGACAGTTGTCTGTTAGGCATGAGAGTTACCTGTTAGACACGACAGTTATCTGTTAGACACGACAGTTGTCTGTTAGACACAAGAGTTGTCTGTTAGACACGACAGTTATCTGTTAGACACGACAGTTATCTATTAGACACAAGAGTTGTCTGTTAGACACGACAGTTATCTGTTAGACACGACAGTTATGTTAGACACGATAGTTATCTGTTAGACACGACAGTTATCTGTTAGACGCGACAGTTATCTGTTAGACACGACAGTTATCTGTTAGACACGACAGTTGTCTGTTAGACACGAGAGTTGTCTGTTAGACACGACCGTTATCTGTTAGACACGATAGTTGTGTGTTAGTCTGTAAGCCATGAGAGTTACTGTTAGACAGAAGCATCCACCTGTTTGTCTATTTTGTCCTGCACAATAGATTTTGTAGCTGTATCTAAGTCGCCGTGTTTCCTATTAGTTTTTCCATCATATTTATACCCCATATTTCAGTTATGAACTCTACAAACAGTTGGTTGATCCTAGCGTCTACAACAAAAGAACTCACCCGAGTCTGTGTGAGGCAAAATTCTCCTGCTTAATTCCCATGATTTGCATTCCTTTTGAGCGAACAACATTCCAAGGCAAATAATTTTTGGTGTTTGAGGTTGTGCGTGAAGTTTTTGAATGTAAGAATGTTTAACCCACTACATGATGCAGGATTAAATGGGCGACTAATTTTTTGTGTCGGTTTCCTCTCTACCTCCCTCTCCAAGATGTACACTGGTCTTGTGCAACAGTGCGTACATTAAGGCGCAAAATCTATTTAGGCCCAAAATCTATTTTTAGCCTAATTTAAGCTAGTGTACTTTGTGTTGGTGAATGTACATTCGCTGTTTACCCTAGCATGTAGACTGTTTGTTTTATCGAAATCTAGGGTTTAAATGATTTAGACGAAGCCTAAGTTTTATTTCCCTGTGTTCAGTCTACACAGGTTCGGCTGCTAACTTCATGCTTTGACACTAACCGCCTCGGGATAATAAATCAATTAACCAACCGATAAAAAAATCTATTTTTTTCCAGCCGGTCCCACCGTAATCCTGCTGGGAATTTACATCAATGGCTTCAACTACATCAGCGAGCAGTCGATGGTGAGCCAAGCATTATTTTGTTTAGTGTTTGTAATTCTCTAATAATCATGTGTCCCATGCATGGCCTTTACAACTCTGCGATAAGCATTTTGATCGCATTGACTATTGTCTGTCATTGGTTATTCTTTGGCATTCATTAGTTAATTGATTAATAAGCAAATTGGTTCCTATTCATAGAACTGTCATGGAAAGCCTTCGTGCTTAGATGCCTGAAGAATATAAAACAATACTGTTATTTGCAATTTGTATTAGATGGCGATAGATAGGCTACTAGACACCACAAATAATTAGCGATCGAGCACAATGCGAATAGATGAAAATATTCAGGTCGAGCCGGGAGAAGGCAATAGTTCTAGCTGTGTCGCACCAGTGGGCTTACTTACAGATGGTTGAAAAAGAACAAATGATAAAATAATTGGGCAAATTCGATGTGGCGAAATGCCATTGTGAATGGGACATAGATTTGTGATGGGGCCTAGTTGTAGAGAAATAAGTTACCGGTTGATACACTGTATATCTCATAGGGAAGTAGATTCTAGAAACGGACAGAGAAAAGTAAGATCTCACAGAGAAGTATATTCTAGAAACAGAGAGGATAGAATGAGATCTCACAGAGAAGTAGATTCTAGAAACAGAGAGGATAGAATTAGATCTCACAGAGAAGTAGATTCTAGAAACAGAGAGGGTAGAGTGAGATCTCACAGAGAAGTAGATTCTAGAAAAAGAGAGGGTAGAATGAGATCTCACAGAGAAGTAGATTCTAGAAACAGAGAGGGTAGAATGAGATCTCATAAAGAAGTAGATTCTAGAAACAGAGAGGGTAGAGTGAAATCTTATCGAGAAGTAGACACTAGAATTGTTAAATAGAAGTATCTTTCATAATGGTATTGTGAGATCTGTACTTTTCAGCTGCATCATGAAAGTGAGCAAATCTGAGTCCCAATCTCACCCCAGGACTACGAGATCAACTTGTATATGCGAGAGCAGTGGTGGGACCCGCGACTGGCCTTCAATCGCAGCCTGCTGTGCGGCATGGAGTTCATGAAGCTGCCTGACAGAGCCTGGGACAAGATCTGGGTGCCCGATGTATTCTTCAGGTGGGTCAATTTGCACCTGGACTGCTTTTAGTACTATAACAGGACATGGGACCTATACTATAACAGGACATGGGACCTATACTATAACAGGACATGGGACCTATACTATAACAGGACATGGGACCTATACTATAACAGGACATGGGGCCTATACTTTAACAGGACATGGGACCTATACTATAACAGGACATGGTCAGGTTACGTTGGGGTCATGTGGTCTACGAGCGTAATTATGAGTAGTTTAAACCCTCGTTTTATGTTGGGTCAGGTGACGTCCTTTGATTCATCCTGGTAGTCTGATGACCTCCTTAGATTCATGTGGGGGTCAGGTGACCTCCTTTGATTCATCCTGGTAGTCTGATGACCTCCTTAGATTCATGTGGGGGTCAGGTGACCTCCTTAGATTCATGTGGGGGTCAGGTGACCTACTTTGATTCATCCTGGTAGTCAGGTGACCTCCTTAGATTCATGTGGGGGTCAGGTGACCTCCTTCGATTTATATAGGGGTCAGGTGACCTCCTCGATTAATTATTTCAATAATTATGCATTTCAGAAACGAAAAGAAGGCCACCTTTCACGAGGTGACCCTGCCAAATCGACTCATGCGGCTCTACCCCAATGGCACCGTCTACTATGCGGCTAAGTAAGTGTACAGCTGTTGTTTATATACCGCCCTACCATCTCCCATCCTACTATCTCCCACCCTAACATCTCCCAGCCTACTATCTCCCACTACTATCTCCCACCCTACTATCTCCCAGCCTACTATCTCCCACCCCACTATCTCCCACCCTACTATCTCCCACCCTACTATCTCCCACCCCACTATCTCCCACCCTACTATCTCCCAACACACTATCTCCCACCACACTATCTCCCACCCCACTATCTCCCACCCTACTATCTCCCACCCTACTATCTCCCACCCTACTATCACCCAGCCTACTATCTCCCACCCTACTATCTCCCACTACTATCTCCCACCCTACTATCTCCCGCCCTGCCTCCCACCATCCTAGATTCTCTAATCTCACTCTGCGCCAAGTCTTTTGAGTCTCCCATATCAATATTAATTTGACAAGCTGCAAATCACGAGCTCTTGAGCATGTCTCCTGTCACAGGCTAAATCCAATTCGGTTTGCAGAATCACGGCCACTCTCTCCTGCCAGATGAAGCTGCACAAGTACCCGCTGGACACTCAGGTGTGTCCCATCCAGTTTGAGTCGTGTGAGTGATGCTTTGCGAGTGGCTTTACCTCAACTCAAGCTTGAGTAGGGCGTCTGACCTCTGCGCTGCGCAATCGGGCGGTCCATTACGAAACATTGAAAATAAGCTTTTTTGTACCAATACTATTGTACATATTATTCACTACTTACTAACTGAGCTACTTTAAGTAGTAGCGTGAGATAATCAAAACTCTCCAAATATCGACTTCAGTCGGGCATACGGTCAAGGCCAATGTTTATCAGTGGCGACCGGCACCAGTGGAAAAGGACGAGCAACTGATTTTGCCTCAGTTTGAGTTGCACGCAACGAATACGAAAAACTGTCAGCAGACTTATGCCACAGGTCAGTTCTGGACCTCTGCCGTGTTAAATACATATGGACTCAACTTATTTTCAGGGTTTACTGTCTATAGGCGAGATTGGTTCTCACATTGATTCTCACCTGTTAGATAAGCTCCCACCTGTTAGATAATCTCTCACCTGTTAGATAAGCTCTCACCTGTTAGATAAGCTCTCACCTGTTACATCAGCTCCTGTTTCACCTGTTTCTCACCTGTTAGATAGATTCTCACCTGTTAGATATATTCTCACCTGTTAGATATATTCTCACCTGTTAGATAGATTCTCACCTGTTAGATAGATTCTCACCTGTTAGATCGATTCTCACCTGTTAGATAGATTCTCACTTGTTAAATATATTCTCACCTGTTAGATATATTCTCACCTGTTAGATAAGCTCCCACCTGTTAGATAAGCTCTCACCTGTTACATCAGCTCCTGTTTCACCTGTTTCTCACCTGTTAGATATATTCTCACCTGTTAGATAGATTCTCAGCTGTTAGATATATTCTCGCCTGTTAGATAGATTCTCACCTGTTAGATAGATTCTCACCTGTTAGATATATTCTCAGCTGTTAGATAGATTCTCACCTGTTAGATATATTCTCACCTGTTAGATAGATTCTCACCTGTTAGATATATTCTCACCTGTTAGATAGATTCTCACCTGTTGGATATATTCTCAGCTGTTAGATATATTCTCACCTGTTAGATATATTCTCACCTGTTAGATATATTCTCACCTGTTAGATAGATTCTCACCTGTTAGATAGATTCTCACCTGTTAGATATATTCTCGCCTGTTAGATAGATTCTCAGCTGTTAGATAGATTCTCACCTGTTAGATATATTCTCAGCTGTTAGATAGATTCTCACCTGTTAGATATATTCTCACCTGTTAGATAGATTCTCACCTGTTGGATATATTCTCACCTGTTAGATAGATTCTCACCTGTTGGATATATTCTCAGCTGTTAGATATATTCTCACCTGTTAGATAGATTCTCACCTGTTAGATATATTCTCACCTGTTAGATAGATTCTCACCTGTTGGATATATTCTCACCTGTTAGATAGATTCTCACCTGTTAGATAGATTCTCACCTGTTAGATAGATTCTCACCTGTTAGATAGATTCTCAGCTGTTAGATTCTCAGCTGTTAGATAGATTCTCACCTGTTAGATAGATTCTCACCTGTTAGATAGATTCTCACCTGTTAGATAGATTCTCACCTGTTAGATAGATTCTCAGCTGTTAGATAGATTCTCACCTGTTAGATAGATTCTCAGCTGTTAGATAGATTCTCACCTGTTAGATAGATTCTCACCTGTTAGATAGATTCTCACCTGTTAGATATATTCTCACCTGTTAGATAGATTCTCACCTGTTAGATAGATTCTCACCTGTTAGATAGATTCTCACCTGTTAGATAGATTCTCACCTGTTAGATAGATTCTCACCTGTTAGATAGATTCTCACCTGTTAGATAGAATCTCACCTGTTAGACAGACCCCAATTAGTAGGCTGGCTAGAATTTTGCTACGGCGAACTGTCGAATATAAATTAGCCAAATAACACGCTCATGAACAGGTGACTATCCCTGCCTTGAAGTAGAGTTTGTACTACGCCGCAACATTGGCTACTACCTCATCCAGCTGTACGTGCCGTCAGTGCTGATTGTGATTCTCTCCTGGGTGGCCTTCTGGATCTCCATCGATGCAATTCCGGCTAGGGTAACAATAGGACTGCTTACTGTGCTCACCATGACTACTCAGAGTGCCACCGCCAGGGCCAGCTTGCCAAGGGTGTCCTACATCAAGGTGATGGGCAGGGATTACAGTCTGGGGTAGCTGGATAGTTGCTAGGGGGTTGATTTGCAGAGTGGTCTAACGCGTTTGCCTCGCGCGACAAGGTCTCTGAGCTCGATTCGGCGTCGAGGCCACATTTATTTGAGAAGGCTAGGGGTCTAGGGCCAGCCTTCAAGGCACAGTGAGAGTGTACGCTGCCTGACGATGATGATAAAGTCAGCGCAGATGTACACACACCTGTCTGAGTGTGTGCCTGTGTACAGCATCTGTGTGCGTGTGTGCTCAGGAGTCAGCGAAATGGGCAGAATTGCCAGATCAAATGATATGCCATTGCGCACAGCCCTCTTGCAAAGGTGGTTGCCAATGCATAGTTACTATGTGGTTGCTAAGGCATAGTTATTAGGTGATTGCTGAGCTATAGTTACCATGTGGTTGCTAAGTTATAGTTACTAGGTGGTTGTTAAGGTAGTAGTCACTAGGTGGTTGCTAAGGCCTGATTTTGGTTGGGATTTCTAGCTAAGCTGACGGTAGTTGTCTAACACAAATCCCGATTTGCACCCCAATCTGCCCAGGCCATGGACGTGTGGATGAGTGTCTGCCTGCTCTTCGTCTTCGCCTCTCTGCTAGAGTTTGCCGTGGTCAATGTGTTCAGCCGAAAAGAGATTAGAAAAAAGACTCAAGGTTTGAGCATTCTATCGGAGACTGCCAAGGACATTGAGGACTTGATATGCGCACAGGTGAGCAGTTTTTTAGTTCTTTTCAGTGATAGACAGTAATATTTTTTACATCCGAATGGAAGGGCCAGGAGAAAGAGCTTTGAAATTAGCAGTTCTTAGAATTGAATCACGCCTCTGCATGTCTATGGCCAAAAGGCAAGTTGTCTGCGGCTGAAACTCTGCTGTTGTTTTCAGATCAACAATGATAGCGACCAACATGCGGGGGTAAGTTGTTTAAGACCAGAGAAATCGAATAAGGAAATTGATTTACAAAGTTTGATTGATTTAATTAAATAAAGGATTTTTCTTAATTGTTTTTGTGATTTTGTTGCTAGATTTTGGGAATTTCCGGTGCTGGTTTTAATTTGATTGGCTCTGTTTTTTAAAGCGCTGTCGTCAGTTCATTCACCAAGGATTACTCAAGGATTCACAGTTAATTTACTAATGATTCTCCAAAAGCTCTCCAAGGATTCACCTGGGGAATCTCAAGGGAATCCCTGCCTGCTGAAATCCTTGGATTAATACTTGTGGAAATCCTTGGAGAATCTTTGGAGAATTATTCAAGAAATTTTTATTGGGATTATCCGAGGATTCACTCGAAATCTAAAAGATTTTTTTAAGGATTTTGTTAATTTCTTTTAGAATAACCCTGAGATTCCCCAAGGATTCCCCTGGGATTCCCCGAGGATTCCCCAGAGATTCCCGAAAGAAAAACACTCGTAAGACAGTATAAAAATAGCTGCAGCAGAACCCTTATTGGCCACTGACATTTTTTAACCAAATTGGATGCTTTGTGTTGTAACTACGGTAGTTCCTTGTATTCTTGAGCAGCAACTCAATCACTGCATGCAGGCTCTGTCGTCCATAAGCTCGAGGCCGCAGGTACCTCGGTCCGGCACTAGAGACCCGCGCAGCAGCTACTTGTACTCAGCAGTCAGAGAGCGCTCAGTGGTGCGAGTCTCTCGGTAGCCTTCTTCTTAGCGCACATGTTCAGCAAGGCTGACTTTGAGAGTCAATTCACACATAAGCCAGCAGCTACTAACCCTTTTTCTATTTTTGTTTTTATTGAATAGTTCTTTAACTCCCTAACACTTCTCTGCTTCAGGACTTTAGTGAGTACTTCGAAGTACCTACTCATGTCTCCCTCAGGTCAACCAGTTGATAGATGCAATCCCCGAGTCGGTAGATTCCCTCAGGCCATCAGTCGGTAGATTCCCTCAGGCCTCAGTCGATAGATTCCCTCAGGCCCTCAGTCAATAGATTCCCTCAGGCCTCAGTCGATAGATTCCCTCAGGCCCTCAGTCGGTAGATTCCCTCAGGCCCTCAGTCGGTAGATTCCCTCAGGCCCTCAGTCGATAGATTCCCTCAGGCCCTCAATCGGTAGATTCCCTCAGGCCCTCAGTCGGTAGATTCCCTCAGGCCCTCAGTCGGTAGATTCCCTCAGGCCCTCAGTCGGTAGATTCCCTCAGGCCTCAGTCGGTAGATTCCCTCAGGCCTCAGTCGATAGATTCCCTCAAGCCCTCAGTCGATAGATTCCCTCAGGCCCTCAGTCGATAGATTCCCTCAAGCCCTCAGTCGATAGATTCCCTCAGGCCCTCAGTCGATAGATTCCCTCAGGCCCTCAGTCGGTAGATTCCTCAGGCCCTCAGTCGATAGATTCCCTCAGGCCCGTCAGACCCTCAGCTCATTGTCTCAATCGTGTCCTTCAGTGCCTAACAATCAGCACAATAGCACCTGAACTATCTCAGCTTCTCTTTACTGGAGGAAGCTGGGATAGGATGGATGAAGAAGCCTTGATACTCAAACAACTCAAGTGTTCCTACTGTATTTTCATTGCTCACTTTTCTCTCGCTTCAACAAACGCTTCGCCCACAAAATGCACACACAACAGCAGAGATTTGATAAAAACAAATTGCTTTTTAAAAAAACTACGACTTACTAACACATTTTTTAGTTATAAATTTTTACTGCTGACGTCGATCGAACGGCTTTAAAAGTCGGTTCATCTTAATGGGCAGAAGATTGTTAATCCATTTGGTGCACACTGATGCACATTTGGTGCAGGCTGCGGACACTGACACAGAAATTGATTCTGTCCATTCCGCTGACTCCTGAGCACACACTCACACAGGTGTGTACATCTGCCCTGAATTTCTCATCGTCAGGCAGTGTAGCCTTGGCCTTGTAGGTTGGCCCTCAAGGGCGTAAATTGCACGACAAGACCGGCCAAGCCTTCTCTCCGCGGCTGAGCACCAAAATGAATGTGGCCTCGCCGCGGAATCGAGCTCAGGGACCTCGGTGCGAGAGACTTTAGACTGCTCTGCCACCCCGCTGAATTCCACAGGAGAACTTCTGGGACGAGAACCCGCCGGATCAGCTGGTTGCCGGGTCAGTCAGGCGGCACATTGCAGCAGCCGCGAAAGGCCACGGAGACGAAGGAGGCTGCGGACGCGGCGGAGGAGGCGGCGGCGGCGGCGGCGCAGGAGGTCCGTTCAGTGTGTACAGCAGGCGGCAGGCTCATAAGCGTCGCGAGGAGATGCGGCAACGGGCCCGAGTGATTGACAAGTTGGCCAGGAAACTGTTCCCATTGGCTTTCATCCTGTTCAATGTGGTGTACTGGATTGGCTACAACCTGTGGTGACCTGTCAGATCCTCAATTTAGGGGAAATTTATCCCCAGTGTGTAATCATAGAAAAACATTTCGATCAGAAAACTCCCAAAGAAGAGGATTCTCCTACAGTAAAGAATCCCAATGGAGAGGATTATCCTACAGTAAAGAATCCCAATGGAGAGGATTATCCTACAGTAAAGAATCCCAATGGAGAGGATTATCCTACAGTAAAGAATCCCAATGGAGAGGATTATCCTACTGTAAAGAATCCCAATGGAGAGGATTATCCTACAGTAAAGAATCCCAATGGAGAGGATTATCCTACATTAAAGAATCCCAATGGAGAGGATTATCCTACAGTAAAGAATCCCAATGGAGAGGATTATCCTACAGTAAAGAATCCCAATGGAGAGGATTATCCTACAGTAAAGAATCCCAATGGAGAGGATTATCCTACAGTAAAGAATCCCAATGGAGAGGATTATCCTACAGTAAAGAATCCCAATGGAGAGGATTATCCTACAGTAAAGAATCCCAATGGAGAGGATTATCCTACAGTAAAGAATCCCAATGGAGAGGATTATCCTACAGTAAAGAATCCCAATGGAGAGGATTATCCTACAGTAAAGAATCCCAATGGAGAGGATTATCCTACTGTAAAGAATCCCAATGGAGAGGATTATCCTACAGTAAAGAATCCCAATGGAGAGGATTTTCCTACTGTAAAGAATCCCAATGGAGAGGATTATCCTACAGTAAAGAATCCCAATGGAGAGGATTATCCTACATTAAGAATCCCATTGGAGAGGATTATCCTACAGTAAAGAATCCTAATGGAGAGGATTATCCTACTGTAAAGAATCCCAATGGAGAGGATTATCCTACTGTAAAGAATCCCAATGGAGAGGATTATCCTACAGTAAAGAATCCCAATGGAGAGGATTATCCTACAGTAAAGAATCCCAATGGAGAGGATTATCCTACAGTAAAGAATCCCAATGGAGAGGATTATCCTACAGTAAAGAATCCCAATGGAGAGGATTATCCTACAGTAAAGAATCCCAATGGAGAGGATTATCCTACAGTAAAGAATCCCAATGGAGAGGATTATCCTACAGTAAAGAATCCCAATGGAGAGGATTATCCTACAGTAAAGAATCCCAATGGAGAGGATTATCCTACAGTAAAGAATCCCAATGGAGAGGATTATCCTACAGTAAGAATCCCAATGGAGAGGATTATCCTACAGTAAAGAATCCCAATGGAGAGGATTATCCTACAGTAAGAATCCCAATGGAGAGGATTATCCTACAGTAAAGAATCCCAATGGAGAGGATTATCCTACAGTAAGAATCCCAATGGAGAGGATTATCCTACAGTAAAGAATCCCAATGGAGAGGATTATCCTACAGTAAAGAATCCCAATGGAGAGGATTATCCTACTGTAAAGAATCCCAATGGAGAGGATTATCCTACAGTAAAGAATCCCAATGGAGAGGATTATCCTACTGTAAAGAATCCCAATGGAGAGGATTATCCTACTGTAAAGAATCCCAATGGAGAGGATTATCCTACAGTAAAGAATCCCAATGGAGAGGATTATCCTACAGTAAAGAATCCCAATGGAGAGGATTATCCTACAGTAAAGAATCCCAATGGAGAGGATTATCCTACAGTAAAGAATCCCAATGGAGAGGATTATCCTACAGTAAAGAATCCCAATGGAGAGGATTATCCTACAGTAAAGAATCCCAATGGAGAGGATTATCCTACAGTAAAGAATCCCAATGGAGAGGATTATCCTACAGTAAAGAATCCCAATGGAGAGGATTATCCTACAGTAAAGAATCCCAATGGAGAGGATTATCCTACTGTAAAGAATCCCAATGGAGAGGATTATCCTACAGTAAAGAATCCCAATGGAGAGGATTTTCCTACTGTAAAGAATCCCAATGGAGAGGATTATCCTACAGTAAAGAATCCCAATGGAGAGGATTATCCTACAGTAAAGAATCCCAATGGAGAGGATTATCCTACAGTAAAGAATCCCAATGGAGAGGATTATCCTACAGTAAAGAATCCCAATGGAGAGGATTATCCTACAGTAAAGAATCCCAATGGAGAGGATTATCCTACAGTAAAGAATCCCAATGGAGAGGATTATCCTACAGTAAAGAATCCCAATGGAGAGGATTATCCTACAGTAAAGAATCCCAATGGAGAGGATTATCCTACAGTAAAGAATCCCAATGGAGAGGATTATCCTACAGTAAAGAATCCCAATGGAGAGGATTATCCTACAGTAAAGAATCCCAATGGAGAGGATTATCCTACAGTAAAGAATCCCAATGGAGAGGATTTTCCTACTGTAAAGAATCCCAATGGAGAGGATTATCCTACAGTAAAGAATCCCAATGGAGAGGATTATCCTACAGTAAAGAATCCCAATGGAGAGGATTATCCTACTGTAAAGAATCCCAATGGAGAGGATTATCCTACAGTAAAGAATCCCAATGGAGAGGATTATCCTACAGTAAAGAATCCCAATGGAGAGGATTATCCTACAGTAAAGAATCCCAATGGAGAGGATTATCCTACAGTAAAGAATCCCAATGGAGAGGATTATCCTACAGTAAAGAATCCCAATGGAGAGGATTATCCTACAGTAAAGAATCCCAATGGAGAGGATTATCCTACAGTAAAGAATCCCAATTGAGAGGATTATCCTACAGTAAGAATCCCAATGGAGAGGATTATCCTACTGTAAAGAATCCCAATTGAGAGGATTATCCTACAGTAAAGAATCCCAATGGAGAGGATTATCCTACAGTAAAGAATCCCAATTGAGAGGATTATCCTACAGTAAAGAATCCCAATGGAGAGGATTATCCTACAGTAAAGAATCCTAATGGAGAGGATTATCCTACAGTAAAGAATCCCAATGGAGAGGATTATCCTACAGTAAAGAATCCCAATTGAGAGGATTATCCTACAGTAAAGAATCCCAATGGAGAGGATTATCCTACAGTAAAGAATCCCAATGGAGAGGATTATCCTACAGTAAAGAATCCCAATGGAGAGGATTATCCTACAGTAAAGAATCCCAATGGAGAGGATTTTCCTACAGTAAAGAATCCCAATGGAGAGGATTATCCTACAGTAAAGAATCCCAATGGAGAGGATTATCCTACAGTAAAGAATCCCAATGGAGAGGATTATCCTACTGTAAAGAATCCCAATGGAGAGGATTATCCTACAGTAAAGAATCCCAATGGAGAGGATTATCCTACAGTAAGAATCCCAATTGAGAGGATTATCCTACAGTAAAGAATCCCAATGGAGAGGATTATCCTACATTAAGAATCCCAATGGAGAGGATTATCCTACAGTAAGAATCCCAATTGAGAGGATTATCCTACAGTAAAGAATCCCAATGGAGAGGATTTTCCTACAGTAAAGAATCCCAATGGAGAGGATTATCCTACAGTAAGAATCCCAATGGAGAGGATTATCCTACAGTAAAGAATCCCAATGGAGAGGATTATCCTACAGTAAAGAATCCCAATGGAGAGGATTATCCTACAGTAAAGAATCCTAATGGAGAGGATTATCCTACAGTAAAGAATCCCAATGGAGAGGATTATCCTACAGTAAAGAATCCCAATGGAGAGGATTATCCTACAGTAAAGAATCCCAATGGAGAGGATTATCCTACTGTAAAGAATCCCAATGGAGAGGATTATCCTACAGTAAAGAATCCCAATGGAGAGGATTATCCTACAGTAAAGAATCCCAATGGAGAGGATTATCCTACAGTAAGAATCCCAATTGAGAGGATTATCCTACAGTAAAGAATCCCAATTGAGAGGATTATCCTACAGTAAGAATCCCAATTGAGAGGATTATCCTACAGTAAGAATCCCAATGGAGAGGATTATCCTACAGTAAAGAATCCCAATGGAGAGGATTTTCCTACAGTAAAGAATCCCAATGGAGAGGATTATCCTACAGTAAAGAATCCCAATGGAGAGGATTTTCCTACAGTAAAGAATCCCAATGGAGAGGATTTTCCTACAGTAAAGAATCCCAATGGAGAGGATTATCCTACAGTAAAGAATCCCAATGGAGAGGATTATCCTACAGTAAAGAATCCCAATGGAGAGGATTATCCTACAGTAAAGAATCCCAATGGAGAGGATTATCCTACTGTAAAGAATCCCAATTGAGAGGATTATCCTACAGTAAAGAATCCCAATGGAGAGGATTATCCTACAGTAAGAATCCCAATGGAGAGGATTATCCTACAGTAAAGAATCCCAATGGAGAGGATTATCCTACAGTAAAGAATCCCAATGGAGAGGATTATCCTACAGTAAAGAATCCCAATGGAGAGGATTATCCTACTGTAAAGAATCCCAATGGAGAGGATTATCCTACTGTAAAGAATCCCAATGGAGAGAATTATCCTACAGTAAGAATCCCAATGGAGAGGATTATCCTACTGTAAGAATCCCAATGGAGAGAATTATCCTACAGTAAAGAATCCCAATGGAGAGGATTATCCTACAGTAAAGAATCCCAATGGAGAGGATTATCCTACAGTAAGAATCCCAATGGAGAGGATTATCCTACAGTAAAGAATCCCAATGGAGAGGATTATCCTACAGTAAAGAATCCCAATGGAGAGGATTATCCTACTGTAAAGAATCCCAATGGAGAGGATTATCCTACAGTAAAGAATCCCAATGGAGAGGATTATCCTACAGTAAAGAATCCCAATGGAGAGGATTATCCTACAGTAAAGAATCCCAATGGAGAGGATTATCCTACAGTAAAGAATCCCAATGGAGAGGATTATCCTACAGTAAGAATCCCAATGGAGAGGATTATCCTACTGTAAAGAATCCCAATGGAGAGGATTATCCTACAGTAAGAATCCCAATGGAGAGGATTATCCTACTGTAAAGAATCCCAATGGAGAGGATTATCCTACAGTAAAGAATCCCAATGGAGAGGATTATCCTACAGTAAAGAATCCCAATGGAGAGGATTATCCTACAGTAAGAATCCCAATGGAGAGGATTATCCTACAGTAAAGAATCCCAATGGAGAGGATTATCCTACAGTAAAGAATCCCAATGGAGAGGATTATCCTACAGTAAAGAATCCCAATGGAGAGGATTATCCTACAGTAAAGAATCCCAATGGAGAGGATTATCCTACTGTAAAGAATCCCAATGGAGAGGATTATCCTACAGTAAAGAATCCCAATGGAGAGGATTATCCTACAGTAAGAATCCCAATTGAGAGGATTATCCTACAGTAAAGAATCCCAATGGAGAGGATTATCCTACATTAAGAATCCCAATGGAGAGGATTTTCCTACAGTAAAGAATCCCAATGGAGAGGATTTTCCTACAGTAAAGAATCCCAATGGAGAGGATTATCCTACAGTAAAGAATCCCAATGGAGAGGATTATCCTACAGTAAGAATCCCAATGGAGAGGATTATCCTACAGTAAAGAATCCCAATGGAGAGGATTATCCTACAGTAAAGAATCCCAATGGAGAGGATTATCCTACAGTAAGAATCCCAATGGAGAGGATTATCCTACAGTAAAGAATCCCAATGGAGAGGATTATCCTACAGTAAAGAATCCCAATGGAGAGGATTATCCTACAGTAAAGAATCCCAATGGAGAGGATTATCCTACAGTAAAGAATCCTAATGGAGAGGATTATCCTACAGTAAAGAATCCCAATGGAGAGGATTATCCTACATTAAAGAATCCCAATGGAGAGGATTATCCTACAGTAAGAATCCCAATGGAGAGGATTATCCTACAGTAAAGAATCCCAATGGAGAGGATTATCCTACAGTAAAGAATCCCAATGGAGAGGATTATCCTACAGTAAAGAATCCCAATGGAGAGGATTATCCTACAGTAAAGAATCCCAATGGAGAGGATTATCCTACAGTAAAGAATCCCAATGGAGAGGATTATCCTACAGTAAAGAATCCCAATGGAGAGGATTATCCTACAGTAAAGAATCCCAATGGAGAGAATTATCCTACAGTAAAGAATCCCAATGGAGAGGATTATCCTACAGTAAAGAATCCCAATGGAGAGAATTATCCTACAGTAAGAATCCCAATGGAGAGGATTATCCTACTGTAAAGAATCCCAATGGAGAGGATTATCCTACAGTAAAGAATCCCAATGGAGAGGATTTTCCTACAGTAAAGAATCCCAATGGAGAGGATTATCCTACAGTAAGAATCCCAATGGAGAGGATTATCCTACAGTAAGAATCCCAATGGAGAGGATTATCCTACAGTAAAGAATCCCAATGGAGAGGATTATCCTACTGTAAAGAATCCCAATGGAGAGGATTATCCTACAGTAAAGAATCCCAATGGAGAGGATTATCCTACAGTAAAGAATCCCAATGGAGAGGATTATCCTACAGTAAGAATCCCAATGGAGAGGATTATCCTACAGTAAAGAATCCCAATGGAGAGGATTTTCCTACAGTAAAGAATCCCAATGGAGAGGATTATCCTACAGTAAGAATCCCAATGGAGAGGATTATCCTACAGTAAGAATCCCAATGGAGAGGATTATCCTACTGTAAAGAATCCCAATGGAGAGGATTATCCTACAGTAAGAATCCCAATGGAGAGGATTATCCTACAGTAAGAATCCCAATGGAGAGGATTATCCTACTGTAAAGAATCCCAATGGAGAGGATTATCCTACTGTAAAGAATCCCAATGGAGAGGATTATCCTACAGTAAAGAATCCCAATGGAGAGGATTTTCCTACTGTAAAGAATCCCAATGGAGAGGATTATCCTACTGTAAAGAATCCCAATGGAGAGGATTATCCTACAGTAAAGAATCCCAATGGAGAGGATTATCCTACAGTAAAGAATCCCAATGGAGAGGATTATCCTACAGTAAAGAATCCCAATGGAGAGGATTATCCTACAGTAAAGAATCCCAATGGAGAGGATTATCCTACAGTAAAGAATCCCAATGGAGAGGATTATCCTACAGTAAAGAATCCCAATGGAGAGGATTATCCTACAGTAAGAATCCCAATGGAGAGGATTTTCCTACAGTAAAGAATCCCAATGGAGAGGATTATCCTACAGTAAAGAATCCCAATGGAGAGAATTATCCTACTGTAAGAATCCCAATGGAGAGGATTATCCTACTGTAAGAATCCCAATGGAGAGGATTATCCTACTGTAAGAATCCCAATGGAGAGGATTATCCTACTGTAAGAATCCCAATGGAGAGGATTATCCTACTGTAAGAATCCCAATGGAGAGGATTATCCTACAGTAAGAATCCCAATGGAGAGGATTATCCTACATTAAAGAATCCCAATGGAGAGGATTATCCTACAGTAAAGAATCCCAATGGAGAGGATTATCCTACAGTAAAGAATCCCAATGGAGAGGATTATCCTACAGTAAAGAATCCCAATGGAGAGGATTATCCTACAGTAAAGAATCCCAATGGAGAGGATTATCCTACAGTAAAGAATCCCAATGGAGAGGATTATCCTACAGTAAAGAATCCCAATGGAGAGGATTATCCTACAGTAAAGAATCCCAATGGAGAGGATTATCCTACAGTAAAGAATCCCAATGGAGAGGATTATCCTACAGTAAAGAATCCCAATGGAGAGGATTATCCTACAGTAAAGAATCCCAATGGAGAGGATTATCCTACAGTAAAGAATCCCAATGGAGAGGATTATCCTACAGTAAAGAATCCCAATGGAGAGGATTATCCTACAGTAAAGAATCCCAATGGAGAGAATTATCCTACAGTAAAGAATCCCAATGGAGAGGATTATCCTACAGTAAAGAATCCCAATGGAGAGGATTATCCTACTGTAAAGAATCCCAATGGAGAGGATTATCCTACAGTAAAGAATCCCAATGGAGAGGATTATCCTACAGTAAAGAATCCCAATGGAGAGAATTATCCTACAGTAAGAATCCCAATGGAGAGGATTTTCCTACAGTAAAGAATCCCAATGGAGAGGATTATCCTACAGTAAGAATCCCAATGGAGAGGATTATCCTACAGTAAGAATCCCAATGGAGAGGATTATCCTACAGTAAAGAATCCCAATGGAGAGGATTATCCTACAGTAAAGAATCCCAATGGAGAGGATTATCCTACAGTAAGAATCCCAATGGAGAGGATTATCCTACAGTAAAGAATCCCAATGGAGAGGATTATCCTACAGTAAAGAATCCCAATGGAGAGGATTATCCTACAGTAAAGAATCCCAATGGAGAGGATTATCCTACAGTAAGAATCCCAATGGAGAGGATTATCCTACAGTAAGAATCCCAATGGAGAGGATTATCCTACTGTAAAGAATCCCAATGGAGAGGATTATCCTACAGTAAAGAATCCCAATGGAGAGGATTATCCTACAGTAAAGAATCCCAATGGAGAGGATTATCCTACAGTAAAGAATCCCAATGGAGAGGATTATCCTACAGTAAAGAATCCTAATGGAGAGGATTATCCTACAGTAAAGAATCCCAATGGAGAGGATTATCCTACAGTAAAGAATCCCAATGGAGAGGATTATCCTACAGTAAAGAATCCCAATGGAGAGGATTATCCTACAGTAAAGAATCCCAATGGAGAGGATTATCCTACAGTAAAGAATCCCAATGGAGAGGATTATCCTACAGTAAAGAATCCCAATGGAGAGGATTATCCTACAGTAAGAATCCCAATGGAGAGGATTATCCTACAGTAAAGAATCCCAATGGAGAGGATTATCCTACAGTAAAGAATCCCAATGGAGAGGATTATCCTACAGTAAAGAATCCCAATGGAGAGGATTATCCTACAGTAAAGAATCCCAATGGAGAGGATTATCCTACAGTAAAGAATCCCAATGGAGAGGATTATCCTACAGTAAAGAATCCCAATGGAGAGGATTATCCTACAGTAAGAATCCCAATGGAGAGGATTATCCTACAGTAAAGAATCCCAATGGAGAGGATTATCCTACAGTAAAGAATCCCAATGGAGAGGATTATCCTACAGTAAGAATCCCAATGGAGAGGATTATCCTATAGTAAAGAATCCCAATGGAGAGGATTATCCTACTGTAAAGAATCCCAATGGAGAGGATTATCCTACAGTAAAGAATCCCAATGGAGAGGATTATCCTACTGTAAGAATCCCAATGGAGAGGATTATCCTACAGTAAAGAATCCCAATGGAGAGGATTATCCTACAGTAAGAATCCCAATGGAGAGGATTATCCTACAGTAAAGAATCCCAATGGAGAGGATTATCCTACTGTAAAGAATCCCAATGGAGAGGATTATCCTACAGTAAAGAATCCCAATGGAGAGGATTATCCTACTGTAAGAATCCCAATGGAGAGGATTATCCTACAGTAAAGAATCCCAATGGAGAGGATTATCCTACAGTAAGAATCCCAATGGAGAGGATTATCCTACAGTAAAGAATCCCAATGGAGAGGATTATCCTACAGTAAAGAATCCCAATGGAGAGGATTATCCTACAGTAAAGAATCCCAATGGAGAGGATTATCCTACAGTAAAGAATCCCAATGGAGAGGATTATCCTACTGTAAAGAATCCCAATGGAGAGGATTATCCTACAGTAAAGAATCCCAATGGAGAGGATTTTCCTACAGTAAAGAATCCCAATGGAGAGGATTATCCTACAGTAAAGAATCCCAATGGAGAGGATTATCCTACAGTAAAGAATCCCAATGGAGAGGATTATCCTACAGTAAAGAATCCCAATGGAGAGGATTATCCTACAGTAAAGAATCCCAATGGAGAGGATTATCCTACAGTAAAGAATCCCAATGGAGAGGATTATCCTACAGTAAGAATCCCAATGGAGAGGATTATCCTACAGTAAAGAATCCCAATGGAGAGGATTATCCTACAGTAAAGAATCCCAATGGAGAGGATTTTCCTACAGTAAAGAATCCCAATGGAGAGGATTATCCTACAGTAAAGAATCCCAATTGAGAGGATTATCCTACAGTAAAGAATCCCAATGGAGAGGATTATCCTACAGTAAAGAATCCCAATGGAGAGGATTATCCTACAGTAAAGAATCCCAATTGAGAGGATTATCCTACAGTAATGAACCCGAAAAGGGAATTAGCCTAAAATTAATAGAATCAAATAACAGGACAGTATCCTACTATTATGTAAAAATGATGGAAAGAAAGGCTATATATTTCCTTTTCTGGTTCATTTTTAACTTGGCCAGTCAGTCGTTTCCTTCCAATGTCAAATGTTTGTCTGTTTACTTCAATGCGCTGTTCGACCCAGCCCTTGACTGGTTGGTCTTGGGCAAAATATACACAGAATTAACTAAAGTATTGCTGAGCATAGTTTGGTGATTGACTTACAGAAATCTTTATATTTTTTGTATTTTTTTTGTTTTTATATTATGCTTTCTATTGATAATAAATAATGTTGTTTACCAATTAAAAGAATTTAATTAATGTACTTTCTTGTTTAACAGCTTCAATATCTCTACCTGGGACCAATTGGTCTCCACGCCTTCCTCAAACCGTAGCTCTTCCTCTACCCTTCCTCTACCCTTCTTCTAACCCTTCCTCTACCCTTCCTCTACCCTTCCTCTACCCTTCCTCTACCCTTCTTCCAACCCTTCCTCTACCCTTCCTCTACCCTTAATCTACCCTTCCTCTACCCTTCCTCTACCCTTCTTCTAACCATTCCTCTACCCTTTTTCTAACCCTTCCTCTACCCTTCCTCTACCCTTCCTCTACCCTTCCTCTACCCTTCCTCTACCCTTCCTCTACCCTTCCTCTACCCTTAATCTACCCTTCCTCTATCCTTCCTCTACCCTTCCTCTACCCTTCTTCCAGCCCTTCCTCTACCCTTCCTCTACCCTTAATCTACCCTTCCTCTACCCTTCCTCTACCCTTCTTCTAACCATTCCTCTACCCTTTTTCTAACCCTTCCTCTACCCTTCCTCTACCCTTCCTCTACCCTTCCTCTACCCTTCCTCTACCCTTCCTCTACCCTTAA
Source organism: Macrostomum hystrix (assembly GCA_950097015.1). Taxonomy (NCBI): domain Eukaryota; kingdom Metazoa; phylum Platyhelminthes; family Macrostomidae; genus Macrostomum; species Macrostomum hystrix. The sequence continues at coordinate 1,863,549 of CATNEN010000015.1, forward strand.
TCTACCCTTCCTCTATCCTTCCTCTACCCTTAATCTACCCTTCCTCTACCCTTCCTCTACCCTTCCTCTACCCTTCTTTTAACCCTTCCTCTACCCTTCCTCTATCCTTCCTCTACCCTTAATCTACCCTTCCTCTATCCTTCATCTACCCATCCTGCAGTGCTTTCAGTCGCTTAAATCGCCAATTTCTCAAACGGTCCGTGCCGGCGCTGCACCAGGCTGAAGCTGTCAATCACTTTGCCTTGCTGGTCGTCGCTGACTTGCTCAAAGAAGGCGTGGCTGGAGTTGGCGAAGCGAATCCTCGTGTAGCCGTAGTCCGTGCTGCGAAACACCGAGAATCTCGGAGGCTTCTTCACAAAGTATGCATGCTTCTCCTTGTTGCCAGCTGTGCCTGTAATCAGGTGCACAGTGGCCTGCGGATCAACGTAGGTGAGAGGATCCGCTGTCTGACCAATCACGGAGCCATTGTACACAGGCCAGGTGCGCTCGTAGGAATGCTCGTGGCCCCAGATGGCCAGGTCCACTCCGTACTTGGCTAGCAGCGGCTCCAGCGCCCACCGACCGCCTCCCAGGCCATTGCGCAGTGTTCTGGCGCCCCAGTCGCAGTCTCGACTGCTGTTATTCGAGCAGTACATCGGTCGATGACCAATCAGAACGATCCAAGGCGCCTGCAAGCGGTTCTGATTGGCCAGGCGAAGATCGTTATCTAGCCACCTGTACTGGCGAATCAGCTCGCTCGTGCCGTAGTTTGTGAAGAAGTAGAACTCGCTGCTAAAGCTCACCTGAGAGTGCGAAGGAATAATGATAATAATATTAACTGCAGGAGGACTGCAGGAAGCCAGATATCGATTCTGCCTATTCGGCTGATCCACACGCACACAGAGACTGTACGTATGATGCACACGCTCACACAGGTGTGTACAACTGGCCTGACTTTCTCATCGTCAGGCTGAAGGGCGTCAATTTCAAGGCTTCCAGGTGTTTCTATGCTATTCCGGGGGTTGTACCCTAGTGGTTAGAGCCTTGGACCTACGACTTAAAGGTCGGTGGTTCGATTCCGGAGTATATTGAGACAAAATTTATTTCATCAAGACGCTAAACTCTGTATTGATTCAGTTCACCCAGCTGTTAAATGGGTACCAGCATCAGCTGGGGTAATTGAGGGTAGGTATGGCGTCTCCCCAGTCCATGGACTGAACAGCCGTACGCAGCCTTCAGATACGCCACGCAATAACTCAAGTCTAATTATTTACCAGGTGTACAGGCCCGATATTGATGGAGTAGAACATGTTCTGACTGTGGCCGGGCATGCTGAACCGGTTTCTGTAGTGCGAGAAGTTGTACTTTTCCTCGTGATTGCCGACGCAGGTCATGTAGGGCAGCCGGCTGGCTATGGGCTGCAGCATCTGCATGAACCGGTCGCCCACGGCTCCGTTCTCGTCCGGCATGTCGTAGGCGAAGTCGCCAACGTGCAGGATGGCGTCGTACATGCCCAGACGAGTGACGTCATCGTACAGGCGCGGCAGCGACTGCGCATTGTCCAGTCCGAAGTCGCCAAAGACGGCGAAGCTGCGCTCAGTCCGGCTGGCATTCGGCACGCGGAAGTCCACGGCTTCGGTCCAGGTGGAGCCGCCGCTGCTCACGCTGTAGTTGTAGTGCCCGGCGGAGGACAGGTTCGACAATCGGGCTCGATGAATCCATTGTGTGGATTTCAGTGGTCCGCCGTCAACGAATTCAGTGGACCGAGCAGTCCGCAGTTCCCAGGGTGTTTTGTCAGTCGCCTTGACGCTCCGGAATCGAACCAATGGGAGTGGCACCTTGGCTGCGGTGCTCCAGGTGACAACAATGTCCCGCTCGGTCTTGCCGAAGGACAGGTGAATGTTGCGAGGCTCTGAAGGCTCCTTGGGACTCGGCAGTGGAGGCACGCGGTACACCGGCAGCTCCTTGGATGTCGACACGATGTGGAATCTGCCAGAGCGAAAGACGTCTCGGCCGAGGACTGCGGCCACGCAGACCAGCAGAAGCGCTGCGTACAGGGCGGCCATGGCTCTCTGGGGACTGCAGGTCAAACTCTGCTTGTGTTGCTGCTTTAAACACCTGCTTGGCATGACATCTTGTACGTTGATCTTTGCGGGTAATTAGCCTGGCCAAAGGGTCTTGAAAGCCAGCGGCTGTACTCTGCCCCGTGTACAACAACTGCGTGCATTTTCATATGCTAAGCAATTCAGCCTATCCAGTTTATCGATTTTAGCCACTTGGGGGGTAGCTTAGCTGACGCCGGCAATTGCATAGAACAGCGAGTGTCAGAACAGCCGTTCTGTTCAGAAACAGAAACAGAATTTCTGTTTAGCTTTTTAACTGTTGAGAAACTCCAGTCACTCACGCGATATGGAAAACATTTTAACAAATAGAAATATTTTCACAATGCTTTATTAGAAACAAAAACTTGCTTTGACAGGCTGCTTAGTTTAAACAAATGTGCAGACGTGTACACAAACATGAATGTAGACATGTACACAAACATGAATACAGACATGTACACAAACATGAATACAGATATGTACACAAACATGAATACAGACATGTACACAAACATGAATACAGACATGTACACAAACATGAATACAGACATGTACACAAACATGAATACAAACCTGTACACAAACATGAATACAAACCTGTACACAAACATGAATACAGACATGTACACAAACATGAATACAGACATGTACACAAACATGGCCGGATGATTATTTTCAAAAAACCACAGTCAGTCAGTCGACTAGAAAGTCGATTATCGATAAATCAGTTTAAATGGAGAAAATAAAGCTTGAGGTGTTGGCGCGCAGATATAAATCAAATCCCCTTAAAGACTTTTAATAAGTCGTAGTCGGCAAAACCTCTTTCTTCAACACCTTTCCGAGTCGTCAAGTTAGGTTTAGATTTCGTTGAATGTATTCAACACTCTCTAAATAACTTCTCAACTCAAACCATTTCCCTCCAACTCTGCAAGTGTATAGCCTCCCTATTGTTGAAATTTGTTGGAAATTCCTCAAGTCAATTGTTAAATCAGACGGCAAGTCTTCTAAACGAAGATTTCTCTACTCCCCCAACGTAGAGAATCCTGCAGGTTGTCTTCTAAAAAGACAATTCTGACTAATATTTTATCTTAGACGCTTTCACATATAGAACTTTTAGCAACAAAAAACTTTCTCAAATTAACACGAAATCCTATAGCTACGCATTATCCTCGCTTTTCCGCTGGGACAGCGTTTTTTTTTTCTTTAATCAAACTTCGTTCTCCCGACGCGGCTTTCCGTCGTGTGGTCCATGCATACAAACACGCGCGCTTATTTCCCCAGTGCCTCCACTCTTCAATCAACAAAAAACTTTTTTGGAAAACTTTTTCGCCCAAATTAATTACCAGGCTCGACGCTGCGTTAGGCAAAAAAGCCTTTTTCTCATTTATTTTCGCAAAAATCCAATTACTTGCCCAGATCTCATTTCCTAGCTGTCAGCCTCACTTTCTCATTTATTTTCGCAAAAATCCAATTACTTGCCCAGATTTCTCTTCATGTGAGCACAAATCTTATTTCCTAGCTGTCAGCCTCACTTTCTCGTAGATCGATCTCCAAAATCCAATTAACTGCTTTAGCCTTCTTTGCATGTGAACTCTACTCCTATTTCCTAGCTGTCAGCCACACTTTCTCGAAGAGCCATCACAAAATCCAATCAACCGCTTCAGCCTCCTTCGCATTTAATCAAAAATTTCATTTTCTGGCGGTCAACCGCAATTTCCCGTCACTATAAAAAGCCTTCACCCTCTATTCACAGTCAATACTCTCAAACCTAATTCAACTCAGTCACTCTGCGCTCCTCTGCACTTCGACCTGCTTGCTGTATCCTTCGCCGTGTCCGCTGAAGATCTGCTAGTGTCATTCTGCTTGACGTCGGCCACGCCACTCTTCTCCGCTGCCGGAACCTCTAGCTGCCGACACACCCAGTTTGATCGCGGCCCCGTGACTACCTTCTCATCACATTTCTCTTTCTATCTATATTTCTAGTCTCACTCTTCTTCCACTTTCTCTCCAAAATGGACAAATCTTGTGCTCTACTCAACTTCTACACATACTGGCGTTATCTCTCCCTCTGTCCTAGTTCTCTTGAACGATTCATTCTTCTCCTAGGTGAGCTCGGGTGGGGTCCCATTCTAGCCGGCATCACTGGTAATCCTCCTCGGAAAGCCATCCTTACTCTTCCCTCTACTATCATTCATCTCATTACTCTTTTTTATACCGTTTCTACAGTACTAACTTTATCATTTCTCATTCTTCGTCTGCTTCTTCAACCACTTTTAACCAGACACATCTAACGCTGTAAATATACTTGATATGCTTACAAAATTCTATAAAAAAGCACAAAAATATATACATTTTCATATCATATATAACATTACCTACTTAAGCTGTATATAATTATTTAACTATCTCTCTCTATGCTTACACACGCCAACGTTTCTATATATATTTCCTCGTTCACAAACGAACATTTATCTAATAGGATGTATAATGAAGTTCCGCACTACACAAATTATATATATTGCTTTCCTTTGAACATATCCTCTTGTAAATACATCTTTTCATACGTAACGACATGTGTATACCTGTCTTAATACTTATACTTTCTATAAAAGTGGTAAAAAGAATAAAAACATATAAAACTGAAAAAAAAATAACAAAAATATATTACCATCTAACTTGTCTTCGTTTATAACGTGAATATATATATAACCAAAAAACTAAAAATCACAAAATCAAAAAGCAAATAAAAATAGCAATATTAGAAAACAAAATAAAAAGCAGTAATCTAGAAAAGCGTCTAATGATATAAATATTCCTACAAAAATCCCTCCTCGCTATTACACTTTGCATTCTTTGCCTGACTCCAAAACCACGTGGTACCTATTTGTTAATTAATTATTCGCCGTGCTGATTCAATCTGAACGGAGAACACATTCCCCACACAGACGCAGATGAACACGTTTAAATAAAAGCCGCATTACTTATTCTGAATCCCCAAAATTGCCAGAACTCCGGACCACGTGCCCGAAAGCCGTTGCCTGTTGCGACAAACCCTCTTCTTACTACTCGCAGTAACCAATACTTACTTCACTATTAAGTTCTTACTCCGCCTTATTCGAATCTTGTTTTGCATTCAACTCCACAAGAAAGTTTAAAAGTACATGAATTTATTGCCTAGTTATACTCGCTCTGGAAGAAATTATCAATCATTGAAATTGGAGGACCCACAGCAATCTCAAATACCGAATCAGTCCATAGACCCTGATTCTATAGTTGAGAACAATCCAAACGGCACAAACCCCTCCGTCTTGTCCACACCTCAGAATAGAACTGTTACAGGCGCATCAACTTCCGTCACTTTTGGAGACTTACCGTCATACAGAGACAGTACATTACAAGGTCCACCACTCGCTTCCGTCGACCAAGATAACGACGATCAAAACGTCCAAGTCCCAAACATGGAAGAAGCCGCAGCAGCTTTACGACAATTTACTGACACAATGAACCGAGCTATGGGCACCGGCGCTGAACAACCGGTGTCAGCGACGGTTCTCGCTGAGGTCCGCAATTGTGTCAAAGGCATCAATCAGATGCATGACTTCCCGACTTTTGTAGCCGAATTCGACCTGGCTGCCCGAACTTTTGGATTATCGAATACCACCAAAATTCGCATATTTCCACGACTACTGGACGACTTACTCAAGCTCGAATTTGGAAGGCTCGATGCCCAGACTCAAAATTCGTTCCCCGATACTATTCGAGCTCTCACGGAACGCCTACGAGAGATTTCTATCGGCTCGACACTAACATTACATAATGCAACATCTCGTAAACAACAGCCAGGCGAACCATTCCTACAGTACTTTACTGATTTACGCCGGAAAATGCGTGCTACCTTACCGGCTATAGCACCTATATATGCCGAGGGTACTGAACCCGAAACCCCTCCTACGAACTTGGGAGCAATGCAACAACGCGACAGAGACTTTACCACCACCTTTGTCGCTACAGTCATCAACAATTCACTGCCTTACCTGCGGTCAGACCTGCTTAAGCGCAACATTTCCTCTGAGGCAGAACTGCTCAACAAGGCCTTGAGAATTGAACAGACTCGCGACTCCACTCTGGACTCGGACGAGTCTGACATTAAAAAATTGACTGAACGACTTAATGCTCTCTTGAATACCACCCAAGAGTCTAATGAACAGTTATTGGCTACATTGAATCGCACTGCCAGGAAGTCGCAGCACACACGTCCGGAAGTCAAGACCTGCTACACTTGTGGTAAAATCGGTCACACATCCGCACGGTGTTGGGCAGGAAGTGGACCTACAACTCAGCAGGATGACAGATATCGACACCAAAATCGCCAGCCGATGAACACTTATGAGACGGCAAACTTACCTGGAGCGGCCATCCGACAAAAATTTCAAGGTTACACACCCCAGGGACAAGGCCATGGTAACCAGTATCGCAGTCCACAGTGGCAGCCAGACAGGGGTTGCAGCTATTGCAGACACCCTGGCCACATCATCGATGTCTGCCGAAAACGCATGGCACAAAGCCAACCACGTTATTCACCGCCTTATACACAGCCCTGGCGACACAACAATCAACACATGCGACACAATATCCGAACGATCACAGTGCCACACTATGAGGATCAACAAGAGTCTGAATGGCATCACCGCGACCACCCCGCGTCGCTTATGACACTTCAGTCTACGGATGACCCAACCCCGGATGACGGACGAATCTATAGGTTCACTGGCGATTCTAGACAGTTAGAAAACTTACTGCACAATCAAGACCCTAAACCTGCTCAGATTAACACACTCCGATTGGTATCACTTCCGACCGAACACACAACCAACGGCGTGGCCACTGTTAAGCTTGTTGTCAGCAATAGCACGACTCAGACCGAGCCGCGACAGACTCCGTTAGCTCCGCCATCACCACCGCCAACTTCGCCTCCGTCTCCCCCTGTATCGACTGTCTCCGTCGGAGTTGGCGATTTCGACGTTCGCATAGTCGCTGAGCAACATACAGAGCGGCCAACTTCAACCAAGTCCTGCAGCCCAGATATCGCCGCAATCGTCATGTCCTCAGCTGAGTGCCGCGTGCTGAAACTAATCGACACCGGGTCGAATTTGTCCATACATACGCACGACACGTCTACGCAGGATTCCGGATTATTATTTGATAAGCAGCCGCAAGAACAGGCGACCAGGAAATCTTCATCGACCACCTTATCGAGCAATTACTGTTGCCAGCAATCTATTCAGCAGCAGCACCAACAGCAGCAGCAGAACCAGAACCAGGAAACTGAACTACTCCACCAGCAACAGTTGGATCAAATCGAACGCGAGCATGTGACCATCGTAAATGAACTCCGATCAATTATTACTAAACTGGAGACTCAGTTGAGCACTTATCAGACTACGGTGATCGAACTACAGCAGTCCGCCACTTCGGCCAAGTCAATTCGTCGACGCAACGTTGGCTTAATTGTGAAGCCGTCCTGCCACGACGTCGATATCAACTTCGTCGCCGAGGAGGCCAAGCTGGCTCAGCGGTTCGTTGGAATCAGCGTGGAACTTCAACCAACGCCGCCAACACCGCCGCCTCTACCGCCACCGCCACCATCACAGTCCGATACTAAGATTGGCACATATCCACTGCCTCCACCATCACCTCCTGTGGAGTTGCAAATGGAAGCGTTAGTTCCGCCACAAGGAAGACGACCAAAGCCACCACCTCCACCTATCCCACAGTGGCCAGCTTCCTACGCTTGCGCCATCAAACATGCCATCACCGCAACAATGATCCAGCTACGGTGCCAAGGCACACGACAGACGCGCTACAAATGCACAGCACTCATTGACAGTGGCGCCTCGATCTCCTGCATTTCCTCTGAATTCGCAAGAAAACTCGGCACTCCAATACAGAACACCAATTTAAGCGCAGTTTGCGCAGGAGGACAACAGCTTTCACTCAATCAGAAAACTACTCTTAAATTGGAGATCGGACGACAAGAACATTCAATAACCGCCTTTGTATTGGACTCCACATTGCCAGACTATGACCTCCTCCTGGGAGTAGAAACCTTTAAAACACTTGGAATCCCACTACGGTTTGACTACTCCAAGGCGATCGCCACACTCGGCAATGAAGAATTTGCCCTGATTAATTCACTCACACCTCAGAGTGAAACATCAGAAATCATGACGAAAAGACAATGATGAAGTCTGCGCAAAAAACTCGATCAGTGATCAGCATTCTTTAATACGTAAACATTGCTTTATACGTTACCCACATTTCTATTTCGTTATAATTTAATTCCCTTCTTCACCCTTGATGCTTTATATAGAATATCATCACTTTTCCACACCTCTAATATCCGTCTTCTCTAGTACACATTATATGCCTGGATATCACTTTTGTCAATCCAAAAACACAAAAAACTACAAAAAAAAATACCACTTTTCAATACACATTATTTAGTTTCTCGCTTATCCTATTTCTTTTCATAATTATAGATAATTTTATATATTACCTAAACTCGACATGCGGCTTCACCTATATTTATTCGCTACCTTTATTACCTCCTCATACATATGTTACTCAGCTACGACTATTTCGAAGACAGACCTCTTCTCCTTACACTTGTTCTAAACATTCTTTCCAATATCTTTTCTTTCTGTCCCTTATTCCACATTCGCCTCATTGAGGCTCGACCGTGTGACTAATCTGATGACCTGGCGATTGGCTAACCCGATGACCTGGCGATTGGCTAACCTGATGACCCGAAGTCTCACCGAATACCGCTGAAGCCGACACCGTGGCCTACACTGACACGCTGTCATTCATCCAGCTATCGACTTCATCCCATACTGTCTTAGCGTTTACACCGACAGCGGCACAAGCGTCTCTCCCATCAATCAAGTCTCTCTGCCCGACTCCTGCAATTGCGATCTCTCGTGTCCGACACGAAGCAGAACCAGAAGCCTCATTTCAACGTGGTGGCCCTGAGAAGGGCCGTTTTAACGTTCACAATGGGCTAACATCATACTGTGCAGTCAACAGAGCGACCCCGCAGCGAAATCGGCACCGTCTAGAGCAACTGCCGGACTAGCCGACCGCTGCTCTGGATGATGGGTATTTCGCCGTGGATATCGACATCTGCAGCCACAGCAGATGCACACCCACACGACCAGACTGACTAAGATGAAGGCGCCTAACAGCGCCCACAGGCTAATCAGCTGCCACTCGACGATCTGCAGTCGCTTGTCGAGACGCTCGACCTGAACACCGAGATATGTTAAAAGCCAGCGCAGATTTGAAATTTGGTCTTGCATTGCCAGTTGAGAAACAGTTTAACTTTTAGAAACTCGCTAGAAGTCAAATGTTGCACGCATAGAGCCCCACGTTTTTCTGTCCCTTTATATCACTTTTCGTCGCTTTAATCCAAACCTCTCCTTTCCTTTACTTTCTAACTCAATAAACTTAACTGGACATGTACATTACTCGCGCACATAGTCTATGGCACTTCTCTGCGCTTCGCTTTATCTCTACCCCACTCCCTTTGTGCACCCTCCTTGACCCTGTCTAAGGTCTTGTATATGCCACTTGTTTTGACACTCCTAATCGATCGTGTTTTTCTATCATATTCTTATACCAACTATGCATATAACCTTTACACGCCATCTCACATTTTTATACCTCCTACAAGTGTTATCAAAAGCTAGACTTCGAAATCAATTGTCAATTGTTAGGACATTTTCAATTCTTATTTCTCAAACTCGCACTATTTATACTGTACAGTTTTTTTCGCGCTTTATCATTTTCTTTAAATCTGTTTCCGAATGCCTCTTATACCGTCATCTTTTACCCCCACAAATGTTAATCAACCTCCTATAATATCTAACATATTGTTATCTATGAGCTCGGAGGACCTTCGCTTCTGTAAAAAAGGGCTAATGAAGTGTTACAATTTAAACTATGCGATTTTTACATCTAGGCGCGATTAGAATATGCAGCTCTCCTGCGCGAGGATGCATTTGCAGGAGCTCTAGGATTAGCCTAAAGACTCCTGCCCTATGGCAGCCTTTGGCCGGATGAGTATAAAAGTTCTTGCACTGAGAGAAAGTAAGACCGCCCCCGCTCGCCCGTTCCTTCTTCGCTTGCTATTCAATCTCCTAGCTAGATCCGATATCTATTAGTCGCTAGCCTTTGCTATCCCTGGCTAGCCCATGCAAGATCCAGATAATTAAGAATACCTTATTGAAATTGGAATTGTGACTCCTGGAAACTTCACCCAGATCTTACCTTGAACCCTTTTCCATATCTTGGTTACTGACTCAGGATCCGTGAGTAACAATCAAATACTTGTGCTTGGGAATTACCTTCTCTCAGTGATTGTAATAATTGTAATAATTTATAGTGAGTTGTCATCTTTTAATTGTTTGCCGTAAGACCAACAAAATATAATCCGATTGAGAGTATAAGACCGAAAGTGAGTGCAACATCAGGAAAAGATAGTCGATTTTCCACGCCTCCTCATTACTTAGAAATAGCCGTGTACAATTGGCTCTTGTCAAAGACAACTAGTAAAGATAATAAGAATACTCATTAAGCTAGACATTGATAGACCAGAGACGAATCTAAAATATTTCACATACAGATATGTACACAAACATGAATACAGACATGTACACAAACATGAATACAGACATGTACACAAACATGAATACAGACATGTACACAAACATGAATACAAACCTGTACACAAACATGAATACAAACCTGTACACAAACATGAATACAGAGGGGGCAGAGGGGGATGGGGCAGAGGGGGAAGATGGGGCAGAGGGGGAAGATGGGGCAGAGGGGGAAGATGGGGCAGAGGGGGAAGATGGGGCAGTGGGGGAAGATGGGGCAGTGGGGAAGATGAGGCAGAGGGGGGAGATGGGGCAGAGGGAGAAAGAGAGAGAAGAAGGAGGACAAGGGGAGGAAGACGGTGGAGGGAAGGTAGATTGGGCAGAAAGGGCAGATTTTTCCCAGAGTGCTGTGAAATAATTTTCTGTTTTCTACTGTCTCCTGATAGTTTTTTTAGTTTTGAACTCATGAAAGACAGGAACTTGCGTGTAACAGTCTCTGCTGACGTTCTATTCCTGACTGGCTTCAATAAAAGGCGACGTCAAACTCAGGGGACCGAATATGGCCGCAACGTAAAGCTTGCCTTAATGATGTGCCACTGCAGGTGCTAACCGGCTATTTGAAGACAAAAACTTGTTCCAAAATTTCATCTTAGAATTATCATAGGGATCTTGGTACACTTTTATTAACTCGAATTTAGTCTCATTGCAATGAAGCACTGATTTGTTCTAAACGAAACTTCTCAGTTCACACACTGATCACGGCCTGGACCGTTGCAGCCTTCATCGCATTAGCCGATTAGCTGTGGCACAGGCAGTTCACAATTCCCATTTACTTCAATCCTGCCCGACTCCGCACAGGTGGCATAGCAGCGGCCGTTCACTTTGAAGTTCCGACACGCCACGCACATGTCTGGGCCGGGTCCCCAGCATTCGTCCTGGCACTGAGCATCGCAGGTAGCGTTCCGGCAAATCTCGCTGCTGTCATCAAAGCTCAGGTATATTATTATAATTTTAAATTCTTTAGTGACTTCCTGGATTTCTCGGATTCGATTGCTTGGATACCAGGCCCTGCAAAGATCACTAATACGCAAAAGCCGAAGCTCACGAGTATATTCCAAGCTAGCTAGTCCGAGGTATCTCGTCTTTAGAAAGAAAATTAAAACATTATTAGTAACGTATTTGATATTACGTAGAAATCTGAGATTTTCTAAATTTCCGTGAATATGTAAATCTCCGTGAAGGTACTCTAAATTCTCAAATACTCCAAAGCTATCTAAGCTTCTTAAATTATAATTAGACACGAATATAACACGAGTAGAACCGGCCCTCCAAATCGAACACTGCTCAGTCCTCAATGAGTTTGCTAAACTGTCTGACATTGAAGAGGACACATTGCACGATTTGCAATGTTGCAAGACGCATCATCCGTGGTGGAGGAGAAGCCATCGTGCAGAAGTGCAGATCTGCATTGACCTACAACCGATGCATGGGCGGCGTTGACCGAATGGATGGTCACATGCAGCACCATCAACCTGGCAAAAAAACCACGAAGTGGTTTCTGAAGCTTGGTCTGCACCTGTTCCTGCAAATGGTTCGGAATGCTTGGATTGTGTACTGTCGGTGTGGCGGGCGGAAGGTTTTTTCCAAGTTTCTTGAGGCCAGCATTCGCGAATTGGTGCAGTGCACTGGAGGGAGTAGAAAGCGACCGGCTGCTGTAACTCTGGCAGTCCAGGCAATCGGTCTGATCGGCCCGCACTTTCCAACAAAAATAACGGCTCGCGAGAGTCAACCGAGACCTACCAAGCGGTGCCGCGTCTGCTATCGAGCTGGAAGCAGCAAGCGTACAATCTACTGCTGCCCGGAGTGCCCAGGTGCGCCTGGTCTGTGCCTGGAAGGCTGCTTTCAAGAATGGCACTCCTAGTTGCAGTCCGATTGATTAACTACAGGCGTTAAAAACTTAATATTATCGAATTGTTGCGAGACTAAATTAAATTCAACCGTTTTTAACACGTTTTCAGTTTCAATTAGCTTAAAAAACTATTGTCAGTATAATTATTATAACTCAACCAGTCAAATATAGCTGAATTTAACCAGTTGTTATCTAGCATATTTTAACGTTTCACATAGCCTAATTCGATATATCCTAAAGCGTACTGCAACCTGTCTTTGAATACAAAAATGGAAAAATATTGTTGTATGGAGAATATACGAGTATGCTATTAGTGATAACTTATATGCTATAAGTTATTATATTCTAATATCATTCACAGCGTATCCAAGCCTAGAGAAGTGTTGCATGCTCAGTGCTTCTTTGCCGAAGAACTTTCTTCTAATGCTTTGCATTTGAGTACTTTTGGTCACGTAGTGAGAGATGTCGATACCATGATCTTTCTTACAGAGCCTTCACGAGTCTTGAATATACTTATTTGGTATGAATTCGCTTTTCAGTTTTATCATGGTTTCTAAGATCTTTTTGTTCCGGAAGACGCTAGGGAAGTATTTGTTCATTTCTGGTCTGTAATTTTTTCGATAGATTAGTGATTAAGGGTAGTGTTTTATGCGGCGTTGGTCTGCTAGTTTTTTCATTAGTTCTCTTTCTCCGTAAATTCTGAAAAAATCTGCATAATAAAAATAAGCTGAAAGGGCTGCTCAAACTTGTGCAATAAAAGGCCTTCGTGCACCTAAAATAAGGCGATCTCTATATCATGCCGTCGTATCATATAGCATTTGCTGCGAACCTGCTGTCACGGTCCCTCAGGTCGCTGATCTCACGACGAAACAGCAGCGCGTCTCGACATCGCTCTGGTCTGCAATTAGAGCATAGTTTGTCCAGACAAACTCCAGTTGCGTGACTGACGCTGTGAACTCCAGAGAAGTCCCGTCTGTCAGCTCGCCTGCTTCCAACGCGGCAGTCGCAGCGGATTCTGCCGCTTCCAACAGCTGCGACTCCTCGTCCGTGCTGGCAACAGACTGCAGAGTGAAGTCAGCTGGCAGCTGGTTCTCATCCAGTCGATAGAGCTTGTCCAGGAGGTCTGCAGCAGCGTGCTTGCCCTGAGCCATCATGGCCCTCTCCAGTGCCACCAGGTCAGACTGCTGAACCCTGAATGGCAACTGACGACTTCCGTATCGGTGGCCCAGGATGCCCTGAAAGATTTTTTGTTCTGTTCTGAAGGTTTTCTTCACGTTCTTCAAGTTCCGAATAACAGATTTCTGCAGCCTATTGAGCTCTCGCTGCGCTCTCTTGAATGATATTCATTTAGGTTGTATAATGTCTTGTCCCGCTCGTTGTCCCATGTGTCAACAATGTCCCGCTCGGTCTTGCCGAAGGACAGGTGAATGTTGCGAGGCTCTGAAGGCTCCTGGGACTCGGCAATGGAAACAAAATACTTCATTGAGCCTACTTATCAGCCTGATAAGTAGTGTGCTGTGTCAGATTTTTGCATTAAATGAATGAGTTTTAAAGCAACTCAATTAAACAAATTGCAATCGAAATCAGTCTGCAAGTTAGCTAAAAGGAGTGAATAATTGTGTGGTAGTGTGTTTTAAAGGTTTTCATTTTTGTATATACGTTTTATCATTTCTTACATTATAAAATTAGTAAAAATTAAAAAATCAAAAATGCGCCAAAAAATTATTTTGTTTTACTTTTTACCGTCATAACAAAATAATACGGTATATAAATATTTTATTTTACTTTCTACCGTGTAAATATTATTATGTAAAATGTTTCAATTTAAACAAACGCTAAGTTTTACTGTATATAAATAGCCGCAATCTGTGACCAAAAATAAAGAAGGCCGTTCGAAGGCGCTATTCGCTGGCTACTTGCTTTACAGTGCTTTAAGAGTAGAATCATAAGTGTATTCAAGACATAAAAAAAGAGTGCCTAGTGAAAGGAGTATATTGCGTTGTTCATTTTATAAGAGAGGAGAATATTGAGAACTATACTCAGAACTATACTCAGAACCATACTCAGAACCATACTCAGAACCATACTCAGAACCATCCTTAGAATTATACTCAGAATTATACTAAGAATTATACTAAGAATTATACTCAGAATTATACTAAGAATATTACAGAAGGGAAACTGCTAAACTCTAATCTCGGGGACGCCTAATTGACTGGAAACGCATACAGTTGCCTAATTACCGCTCGTGCAAACATATACGCTACCATTTGAGAAGCTAAAACGGCCCTGAGCTCGGCTTTCGGCTGCTTAATCATCCAACTTATTCACCAGACCTCGCCATTGCTGACTTTCACTTGTTTGGAGTAATGAAGAAGCCCATGCGAGGTCGCGTCTTCACCAGTCGACAGGAAGTCATTGCGGCGGCCAGCGAATCTCTCCATGCGCTGCCTGCGAGTTTTTGGGGGGAGGGAATCGACAAACTGCTGCATCGCTATGAGAAGTGTATCCAGCTCGATGGCAGCTTTGTGGAACGTGCTGAAATCGCTGAAGAAATGGACGAAGGCGCTGATTTTTGACACAACAAACACGTTCAACTGTTCACTCTTTTCCACAGACAAAAATCGTAATTTTTTATCTCGAGGTCTGGACTTGAATGTGCGATTTCACTGGTGCATGTAGACCGACAGGGTTGCAACTGAAGCTGTGTGCTGTTCATATTTGCAAAATTACAGGGTAAAAATTTCAAGTTAAAAAGTTTATCCATTAAAAAGTTATGACTAAATTCTCGTTACTTTTGAAACACCCCTCGTAAATTGTTTATCCTAACTAAACAAACGATTTCGGATCTATTTTCACTGGGGTTTGCTTAACCCAGCAACATTGTGAAATGCGACAAATTGGGTGTCCAGCAGTTTCGCATCGGCTCTCGCTATTATCGATAGGATTTTTAGCATTTTAACAAGCCCCTAGTGAAACACTATTTGCTTGTAGAAAGCAGACAAGACCAAAGGCAAAGCTGTGCCTGTTTGACTAGGCGAGGCGAGTTTTTCTGTCCTTTTGCCGATGTGAAAGACGAAACACGCGCAAAGACAGAGAAACAGGGCGGTGAACTCACTCATTAACAAATACGGGAAGAGGAGAGACTAAAAACAGAGGCACATGGGAAGACAGCGGAGCACTTTTGGGAATCGGGAAGACCCTTGAGTGCCAGGTCGCTGTGTCACCTCATCTAAGCAAGGCTGCTCTCGGACTCACAACTTTGCAGGCTAAGAGATGGGGCCCGTTGAAAGCTGAGACGCTGCTCGGCCCAGGCTGCCATCGGATTGAGGTGCCGATTATTCACGGTTGAAGCTGCGCCCCGACTTTCTTCTGAGATTTGTGCTCGACGCCTGCTCAGCTTTCACTTACACAATGTGCTAACTCGTAATTAGGGGGTAACAGGGCCACGGAATTGCGGCCTTTAGAGGATGGGGCAGAAATGCAGAGGGGCAGAAGGGGGAGTGGGGAACATAGGGCAGAGGGGGAAGATTAGACAAATGGGGAAGATGGGGCAGTGGGGGAAGATGGGGCAGTGGGGGAAGATTAGACAAATGGGGAAGATGGGGCAGTGGGGGAAGATGGGGCAGTGGGGGAAGATTAGACAAATGGGGAAGATGGGGCAGAGGGGGAAGATTAGACAAATGGGGAAGATGGGGCAGAGGGGGAAGATTAGACAAATGGGGAAGATGGGGCAGTGGGGGAAGATGGGGCAGTGGGGGAAGATGGGGCAGTGGGGGAAGATTAGACAAATGGGGAAGATGGGGCAGTGGGGGAAGATGGGGCAGTGGGGGAAGATTAGACAAATGGGGAAGATGGGGCAGTGGGGGAAGATGGGGCAGTGGGGGAAGATGGGGCAGTGGGGGAAGATTAGACAAATGGGGAAGATGGGGCAGAGGGGGAAGATTAGACAAATGGGGAAGATGGGGCAGTGGGGGAAGATGGGGCAGTGGGGGAAGATTAGACAAATGGGGAAGATGGGGCAGTGGGGGAAGATGGGGCAGTGGGGGAAGATTAGACAAATGGGGAAGATGGGGCAGAGGGGGAAGATTAGACAAATGGGGAAGATGGGGCAGTGGGGGAAGATTAGACAAATGGGGAAGATGGGGCAGAGGGGGAAGATTAGACAAATGGGTAAGATGGGGCAGTGGGGGAAGATTAGACAAATGGGGAAGATGGGGCAGTGGGGGAAGATGGGGCAGTGGGGGAAGATTAGACAAATGGGGAAGATGGGGCAGTGGGGGAAGATGGGGCAGTGGGGGAAGATTAGACAAATGGGGAAGATGGGGCAGAGGGGGAAGATTAGACAAATGGGGAAGATGGGGCAGTGGGGGAAGATGGGGCAGTGGGGGAAGATGGGGCAGTGGGGGGACGATGGGGCAGTGGGGGAAGATAGGGCAGCGGGGGAAGATGGGGCAGTGGGGGAAGATGGGGCAGCGGGGGAAGATGGGGCGGAGGGGGAAGATGGGGCAGTGGGGGAAGATGGGGCAGTGGGGGAAGATGGGGCAGTGGGGGAAGATGGGGCAGTGGGGGAAGATGGGGCAGAGGGGGAAGATGGGGCAGAGGGGGGAGATGGGGCAGTGGGGAAAGATGGGGCAGTGGGGGAAGATGGGGCAGTGGGGGGAAGATGGGGCAGTGGGGGGAAGATGGGGCAGTGGGGGAAGATGGGGCAATGGGGGAAGATGGGGCAGCGGGGGAAGATGGGGCAGTGGGGGTTGTGCCCTGGAAACTCGCTTGTTGGGAAACAGCAATTCCTCGGCTCTTTTTAAACCCGACCAAAATCCCCTGGATGTGTTTGATCATGCCATTTTCTGGATAAAATAATTTATGTCAGTTTTTTCAGCTTTTTTAGATGGTTCCCATACTTCTTTGCAAGCTCATCGTATTCTGTGACTAGTGATCTGTCCGCTGGATTTCGACTTTTTTCCTTGCTACGTACTTTAATGATTTAGCCAAATCCCTAAGATTTTCGTCTCTGTTTATCCAGAATTTGTTGGGAATAATATTTTTACCCCCGCTCTTAGGAACGGACTCCTCCAGCAGACGGTTTAACTTAGATGTGAGATCGTCAATAGATGAGGTCTCCTTTACTTCCTGTGTAACAATCTGCTTTATGTATTCCAGACTCTGTTGGCTTTCTAGGGCTTCGATGAAGTGCTGCTGTGCAACGGGATTCCAGTTGGGATCCCCAACTGGAAAAAAAATGAAAATGTAAGCCTATGTTTCTATTTATAGCTTCGATACAAAAATCAATCAATAATTACCTGACAAAGCGCATTTGGCTGTTGTGATTTCGGCTCTTGAATTGCAGGAGTTCATTTTGCGCCGGTTCTGGCAATTTGCAGTAAAAGAAGCGACGAACGAACCGAAAGACTAAGCACTTACTGAGCATTGAGCATTGAGCATTGAGCACTGACCTTCTTCTTGACGACTCCAACGGTTTCCTGCTCTGCCGCAGAACAAGCAGGTGACATCCCGACTAGTGACTCTCCGAGAATGAGACAAGTTCTACGTGAAAATAACACTTGACAGGTAAATTGGGCAGAAGGGGCAGATGTCTCCCAGAGTGCTGTGAAAGAATATTCTGCTATCTGCTGTCCCCCGTTAGTTTTTTTAGTTTTGGAAAGAAGTCGGGAAAGACAGGAGCTTGCGTGTGATAGCCGGTGTGACAGTCTCATTGTTCCTCAGAAGTTGACCTTCAATGTACTGATGCATGTACTTTTCACTGAGGGGCTCAGATTGAAAGCCACGAAATAAATATTTCTCGACCTTTCAAAAAGGATATTATTCGAAGTAATTTGACGACTCCATTGATCAATAGCAGCAGATTGACTCACAGCTTGCTGGGTTGAAATCCTGGGCATTTTCACCGACAGATTTTATTGATCTTTCAACGTCACGGCGAGACTGCAGGTCAGACAATGGTTCGAACTCCACTTTGTTACTCTAACCTTACTTGCCTACTGCTTCATGTATATTTCTACCCCTGCCTCCCTGTGACAGAAATTTCCTGCCTAACATTCTCTCTCACTACCCTACTCTCTTCTCTACCCCACTGTCTCTACCCCACTGTCTCTACCCCACTGTCTCTACCCCACTGTCTCTACCCCACTGTCTCTACCCCACTGTCTCTTACCCCACTGTCTCTACCCCACTCTCTCTACCCCACTGTCTCTACCCCACTGTCTCTACCCCACTGTCTCTACCCCACTCTCTCTACCCCACTGTCTCTACCCCACTGTCTCTACCAGCTGTCTCTACCCCACTCTCTCTACCCCACTGTCTCTACCCCACTGTCTCTCTACCTCACTATCTTTCTACCCCACTGTCTCTACCCCACTGTCTCTACCCCACTGTCTCTACCCCACTGTCTCTACCCCACTGTCTCTACCCCACTCTCTCTACCCCACTGTCTCTACCCCACTGTCTCTACCAGCTGTCTCTACCCCACTCTCTCTACCCCACTGTCTCTACCCCACTGTCTCTCTACCTCACTATCTTTCTACCCCACTCTCTCTACCCCACTGTCTCTACCCCACTGTCTCTACCCCACTGTCTCTACCCCACTCTCTCTACCCCACTGTCTCTACCCCACTGTCTCTACCAGCTGTCTCTACCCCACTCTCTCTACCCCACTGTCTCTACCCCACTGTCTCTCTACCTCACTATCTTTCTACCCCACTGTCTCTACCCCACTGTCTCTACCCCACTGTCTCTACCCCACTGTCTCTACCCCACTGTCTCTACCCCACTCTCTCTACCCCACTGTCTCTACCCCACTGTCTCTACCAGCTGTCTCTACCCCACTCTCTCTACCCCACTGTCTCTACCCCACTGTCTCTCTACCTCACTATCTTTCTACCCCACTGTCTCTACCCCACTCTCTCTGCCCCATCTACTCCCTGTTTCCCTCTACTTTCCCCAACAGTCTCCGTATTTTCCCTGTAATTCTCGCCTGTCTCAAGTGAATTTTGAGTTTCGAGTCAGCATGCTTCTCTCTAATCAGTTCGCACCGCCTCCCCCGTGGTCGTGCGGGTCAGTGACACAGCTGTACACCTGAAAAACTTTTCACTCATAAACTGCCGAGGCCACACAGGTAAAAATGCCAAATGAAGCGAAGGCCGACAAAGTGGACCTATCGCGAAGCCACATGCAACTCCCCACCTGTAACACCCACCCCATCTCATTCGACTCTTATCTTGCTTTTTGTCGACCTTTTTGGCGAAGAGCTCTTGACGAACTCTCAGCAAAACTAGCAGTGAAGGCTGCGGTGTAAGAAATGTACCTGGACGCATAGATTTGGCTCTGCCATAAGTTAGATCAGATTCAGTTTTTATTTCTCAAGTATTTCTCACTGCTTTTGAAAAGCAAGTAAATACGACGGAAACCTGAAATGCTGAGCAGGTGAGTGCACTTTTTCAGACTTTTTCACTTTGATAGATAAATAGATAGAGAGAGTCTGACCGAGTGAAACACTCTCAGGCAAGACTGGCTGGGATTAGGTCCGGGAGAGTTCGGCGGAGTCTAGTAGAGTCCAGTAGTGTCTGGTAGTGTCTGGTAGTGTCTGGTAGTGTCTGGTAGTGCCTGGGAGGGTCTGGGAGGGTCTGGGAGAGTCTGTGAGAGTCTGGGAGAGTCTGGGAGAGACTGGGAGAGACTGGGAAAGTCTAAGAGGGTCTAGGAGAGACTGGAAGAGACTTTGAGAGTCTGGGAGAGTCTGGGAGAGTCTGGGAGAGTCTGGGAGAGACTGGGAAAGACTGGGAAAGTCTAAGAGGGACAAGAAGAGACTGGGAGAGACTTTAAGAGTCTGGGAGAGTCTAAGAGGGTCTGGGAGAGTCTGGTAGAGTCTAAGAGGGTCTGGGAGAGTCTAGGAGAGACTGGGAGAGTCTGGGAAAGTCTAAGTGGGTCTAGGAGAGTCTGGTAGAGACTGGGAAAGTCTAAGTGGGTCTGGGAGAGTCTGGGAGAGTCTGGGAGAGTCTGGGAGAGTCTGGGAGAGTCTGGGAGAGAGTCTGGGAGAGACTGGGAGAGACTGGGAGAGTCTGGGAGAGACTGGGAGAGACTGGGAGAGACTGGGAGAGACTGGGAGAGTCTGGGAGAGTCTGGGAGAGTCTAAGAGGGTCTAGGAGAGTCTGGTAGAGACTGGGAAAGTCTAAGTGGGTCTGGGAGAGTCTGGGAGAGTCTAAGAGGGTCTGGGAGAGTCTAGTAGAGTCTGGGAGAGTCTGGGAGAGTCGGGGAGAGTCTGGTAGAGTCCCGGAGGTTCTGAGAAGGGACTAGAATAATAACACAGGGCTCAAAGCAGGTCAAAAAAGCAAGAAGGCAATTATAATATAGTCAGAAAATTGTATCGCTGCTAACAATTTTAGTGCGATATAAATCCCCGAAGCAATTAAATTCCAGATTGACATGATTGAGTCGATAGCCAGGACTACAAATTCTGTTCGCTGGTGAAATTCATCTGCTCTGTCCTAAATTTAGGACCAAAAATATTTTCATTATTAGATTCCGTGTTGACATGCGCGCCTAGTTTTCTGACACCACAGATGCTGTCAAATGCCTGTATTTTTCTACTAGTAGTAATAGTTAACGGGTTTCACAATAAAACTTAGCTTTTCGCTTGAAGACAAATAGCTAAAGATAATGATAATGATAGAGACACCCCGTCTAACATGAGACACCCCGTCTAACATGAGACACCCTGTCTAACATGAGACACCCTGTCTAACATGAGACACCCCGTCTAACATGAGACACCCTGTCTAACAAGAGACACTGCCTAGCATGAAACACCCCGTCTAACATGAGACACCCTGTCTAACATGAGACACCCTGTCTAACATGAGACACCCTGTCTAACATGAGACACCCCGTCTAACATGAGACACCCCGTCTAACATGAGACACCCTGTCTAACATGAGACACCCTGTCTAACATGAGACACCCTGTCTAACATGAGACACCCTGTCTAACATGATACACCCTGTCGAACATGAGACACCCTGTCTAACATGAGACACCCTGTCTAACATGAGACACCCTGTCTAACAAGAGACACTGCCTAGCATGAAACACCCTGTCTAACATGAGACGCCTTGTCTAACATGAGACACCTTGTCTAACATGAGACACCCTGTCTAACATGAGACACCTTGTCTAACATGAGACACTGCCTATCATGAAACACCCTGTCTAACAAGAGACACCCTGTCTAACATGAGACACTGCCTATCATGAAACACCCTGTCTAACAAGAGACACCCTGTCTAACAAGAGACACTGCCTAGCATGAAACACCCCGTCTAACATGAGACACCCCGTCTAACATGAGACACCCTGTCTAACAAGAGACACTGCCTAGCATGAAACACCCCGTCTAACATGAGACACCCTGTCTAACATAAGACACCCCGTCTAACATGAGACACCCTGTCTAACATGAGACACCCTGTCTAACAAGAGACACTGCCTAGCATGAAACACCCTGTCTAACATGAGACGCCTTGTCTAACATGAAACACCCCGTCTAACATGAGACACCCTGTCTAACATGAGACACTGCCTAGCATGAAACACCCCGTCTAACATGAGACACCCTGTCTAACATGAGACGCCTTGTCTAACATGAGACACCCCGTCTAACATGATACACCCTGTCTAACAAGAGACACCCTGTCTAACAAGAGACACTGCCTAGCATGAAACACCCCGTCTAACATGAGACACCCTGTCTAACATGAGACACCCCGTCTAACATGAGACACCCCGTCTAACATGAGACACCCTGTCTAACATGAGACACCCCGTCTAACATGAGACACCCCGTCTAACATGAGACACCCCGTCTAACATGAGACACCCTGTCTAACATGAGACACCCTGTCTAACAAGAGACACTGCCTAGCATGAAACACCCTGTCTAACATGAGACGCCTTGTCTAACATGAGACACCCTGTCTAACATGATACACCCTGTCTAACATGAGACACCCCGTCTAACATGATACACCCTGTCTAACAAGAGACACCCTGTCTAACAAGAGACACTGCCTAGCATGAAACACCCCGTCTAACATGAGACACCCTGTCTAACATGAGACACCCCGTCTAACATGAGACACCCTGTCTAACATGAGACACCCTGTCTAACAAGAGACACTGCCTAGCATGAAACACCCCGTCTAACATGAGACACACTGTCTAACAGGAGACACCCCGTCTAACAGGAGACACCCTGTCTAACAGAAGACACCCTGTCTAACAGGAGACACACTGTCTAACAGGAGACACCCTGTCTAACAGAAGACACCCTGTCGAACAGGAGACACCCTGTCTAACATGAGACACCCTGTCTAACATGAGACACCCTGTCTAACAAGAGACACTGCCTAGCATGAAACACCCCGTCTAACATGAGACACCCTGTCTAACAGGAGACACACTGTCTAGCAGGAGACACCCTGTCTAACAGGAGACACCCTGTCTAACAGAAGACACCCTGTCTAACAGGAGACACACTGTCTAACAGGAGACACCCTGTCGAACAGGAGACACCCTGTCTAACAGGAGACACACTGTCTAGCAGGAGACACCCTGTCTAACAGGAGACACCCTGTCTAACAGAAGACACCCTGTCTAGCAGGAGACACCCTGTCTAACAGGAGACACCCTGTCTAACAGAAGACACCCTGTCTAACAGGAGACACCCTGTCTAACAGGAGACACCCTGTCTAACAGAAGACACCCTGTCTAACAGGAGACACACTGTCTAACGCTAGACACCCTGTCTGTTGAGACACCGCACTTTGGACAATAATTGTCTCAGCTTTAGCAGCCGAATTATTCAGAATGCTTTAAGCAGCAGCAGCTGCAGCAGGTGTTTCTGTTCTCAAGCGTGTTAAATCGGTGCTCTAATGGTGCTTCTGTCTTCCATCAATGTGCTGTAATTTCGCACGAGTTTTTGAGTACCTGTGAGTGTACTAGAAAATCAGCCCATGAGTACAATCTTCAAGCTTCAGTTTAATGGCATCTTTAAAAATCTTTAACAAAGGATTTTGTACGCTTTTTTATATTACAGGGGATAAATATTTTTCGGTCTCCGAAGGCCGCTAGTTGCAAGAGAAATTTCACCTTAAGATTTCGTCCGCAGGTGCTTCCGTACCTGGGGTGTCAGGTTAAATCTCATTCTTCAAGTACCTGTCTATCTAGTGCCCCCTTTTTAGCCAAGCCAGCCTGACATTGTCCCAAAGCTTTTTCCGTGCCGTTTTGTAAACGGACGAATATTAAGACTGAGGACTGGGACCAAAGAGCCCAGACCAGAGAAGTCTTAGTGGCTAATCCCTAGATCCCCACTGGCGCTATCTTGGAATGCCTTTTCCCACAAAATGGGCTGGGATAAAAGGCTGGCGTGTTAGTAGATTCCCCTGGTGGAGTTCTCTCCTCCATTTCCCGGCCCCAGTCCCCGAGTCCCGCACGTCCCGACTCTTCCCTTTGGGGAAAAAAGTACTGCTCAAAACTCACTTCAAAAATTCGAATGTGATGTGAAAGTGGCCTCGATTGGAACATGAGCTACTGGACTGAGGACTGACCTGCCTGCTTTTGGCGAGACTGTGAGGGAAAATAGAGTGAAGTATTGTTGGGAAGAGTTCGGAGGACTAATGAGAATAGGGTAAATGCTTATTGGGAAGAGTGAACGATCATTGAAAATAGTGGGAAGGATTATTGGAAAGAGAGGGAAGGATTATTGGGAAGAGAGGGAAGGATTATTGGGAAGAGAGGGAAGGATTATTGGGAAGAGAGGGAAGGATTATAGAGAAGAGTGGGAAGGATTATTGGGAAGAGGGGGGAGGATTATTGGGAAGAGGGGAAGGATTATTGGGAAGAGGGGGAAGGATTATTGGGAAGAGGGGGGAGGATTATTGGGAAGAGAGGGAAGGATTATAGGGAAGAGTGGGAAGGATTATTGGGAAGAGGGGAAGGATTATTGGGAAGAGGGGGAAGGATTATTGGGAAGAGAGGGAAGGATTATTGGGAAGAGAGGGAAGGATTATTGGGAAGAGAGGGAAGGATTATTGGGAAGAGAGGGAAGGATTATTGGGAAGAGAGGGAAGGATTATTGGGAAGAGGGGAAGGATTATTGGGAAGAGGGGAAGGATTATTGGGAAGAGGGGGAAGGATTATTGGGAAGAGGGGGGAGGATTATTGGGAAGAGGGGAAGGATTATTGGGAAGAGAGGGAAGGATTATTGGGAAGAGAGGGAAAGATTATTGGGAAGGAAGAGGGGGAAGGATTATTGGGAAGAGAGGGAAGGATTATTGGGAAGAGGGGAAGGATTATTGGGAAGAGGGGGAAGGATTATTGGGAAGAGAGGGAAAGATTATTGGGAAGAGGGGGAAAGATTATTGGGAAGAGGGGGAAGGATTATTGGGAAGAGAGGGAAAGATTATTGGGAAGAGAGGGAAGGATTATTGGGAAGAGGGGAAGGATTATTGGGAAGAGGGGGAAGGATTATTGGGAAGAGGGGAAGGATTATTGGAAAGGAAGAGGGGGAAGGATTATTGGGAAGAGGGGGAAGGATTATTGGGAAGAGGGGGAAGGATTATTGGGAAGAGAGGGAAGGATTATTGGGAAGAGGGGAAGGATTATTGGGAAGAGGGGGAAGGATTATTGGGAAGAGAGGGAAAGATTATTGGGAAGGAAGAGGGGGAAGGATTATTGGGAAGAGAGGGAAAGATTATTGGGAAGAGAGGGAAGGATTATTGGAAAGGAAGAGGGGGAAGGATTATTGGGAAGAGGGGAAAGATTATTGGGAAGAGGGGAAGGATTATTGGAAAGGAAGAGGGGGAAGGATTATTGGGAAGAGAGGGAAAGATTATTGGGAAGAGAGGGAAAGATTATTGGGAAGAGAGGGAAGGATTATTGGGAAGAGAGGGAAAGATTATTGGGAAGAGGGGAAGGATTATTGGAAAGGAAGAGGGGGAAGGATTATTGGGAAGAGAGGGAAAGATTATTGGGAAGAGAGGGAAGGATTATTGGGAAGAGGGGAAGGATTATTGGGAAGAGGGGGAAGGATTATTGCGAAGAAGGGAAGGATTATTGCGAAGAGGGGGAAGGATTATTGGGAAGAGAGGGAAATATTATTGGGAAGAGAGGGAAAGATTATTGGGAAGAGAGGGAAGGATTATTGGGAAGAGAGGGAAAGATTATTGGGAAGAGGGGAAGGATTATTGGAAAGGAAGAGGGGGAAGGATTATTGGGAAGAGAGGGAAAGATTATTGGGAAGAGAGGGAAGGATTATTGGGAAGAGGGGGAAGGATTATTGGGAAGAGGGGGAAGGATTATTGGGAAGAGGGGAAGGATTATTGGGAAGAGGGGAAGGATTATTGGGAAGAGGGGGAAGGATTATTGGGAAGAGGGGAAGGATTATTGGGAAGAGGGGGAAGGATTATTGGGAAGAGGGGGAAGGATTATTGGGAAGAGGGGAAGGATTATTGGGAAGAGGGGAAGGATTATTGGGAAGAGGGGAAGGATTATTGGGAAGAGAGGGAAAGATTATTGGGAAGAGAGGGAAGGATTATTGGGAAGAGGGGAAGGATTATTGGGAAGAGGGGAAGGATTATTGGGAAGAGGGGGAAGGATTATTGGGAAGAGTGGGAAAGATTATTGGGAAGAGGGAAAGGATTATTGGGAAGAGGGGAAGGATTATTGGGAAGAGGGGGAAGGATTATTGGGAAGAGAGGGAAAGATTATTGGGAAGAGAGGGAAGGATTATTGGGAAGAGGGGGAAGGATTATTGGGAAGAGGGGGAAGGGTTATTGGGAAGAGGGGGAAGGATTATTGGGAAGAGGGGAAGGATTATTGGGAAGAGGGGGAAGGATTATTGGGAGTCGTTCTAAACAATGAATTTAAAATATTGTTTTGAACAATTTGACCTGACCTAACTAGAGCACACAGAGAAAGCGATTCGCCTCTCGAAGCTGCAGATCCACCTTCAATTCTTTTCTTTCTCTACATTTTGCCAAGCCAAATTACAATAAAAACAATAAGATCGCTAACTAGGGTGATGAGGTGTGCGACTGTGAGTCAAGCGGGGGCATGTGTATCACACAGAGGGAGAGGGGAATTGTGGGTGGGATTCAAGCCAGTCATGTCGCCTACTGACAGAAACTGTGGGGTAAGCAGCTCTGAGACACAGGAACACGCGAGGACAAACGCCGAATGAAGAGGAGAGACTGGGACGGGTGGCAAAGTTGGGCCAAAGCGAGGATTGGAGCCGAGCAGCCAATCAGCTTAGACGATGGAGGACTCGCAGAATCCCCTGGCCTCCTCATCCCTGCTCCCAGATGCTGAAAAAGCGCGGGTCGCAGCAGTTGTCGATAGGCCACTCGCTTGCAATGCCCTCCCTCACCTCTCACTAGAAGTGTTCCTTCCTTCCCCCTTTGACTTCCCATCAGCTAAAACCTCAGTTCCGCCCCGACCCGTCATTCTCTTAAAGGTTTCTCAGGTCGAAGTCCTCTGGAGACAAGGACAAGGGCGGCAAGAGAGGCAGCAGCGGCGATCCTGGAGCCATGGGGTGCGGACCCAGCTCGAGCGGTGCTTCTGAGGACTCCCAGGAGCAGCAGCAGCAGCAGCAGCAGCAGCAGCCGAAGCAGAAGGATGCCGGCAAGAAGTCTGGCAAGCAGAAGCAGCAGCAGTCGCTTCTGACCCAGTCGAGCCAGCAGGGTCAGCGCCCCAAGTCACCCACCAGCGGCGGCAAAGACTCCGCGCCAGTTGACACCTCAGTCGAGGCGCTGAGCATCAAGTCGGCGCTGCTCATCCAGAAGTGGTACCGCCGCTACAAGGCCCGCCTGGAGGCCCGCAGGCGCACAACTTGGATGATCTACCAGAGCATCGAGTACTCTAGCGAGGCCAGCCAGCTGCACCTGTACAACTTCTTCAGCGACATGATCCAACTGACTGACAACAAGCCGGCACAGCAGCAGCTGAGCCCAGCGGAGCCCGCCGGGCCAGTCAACAGCCGCTTCGCTGAGCGGCTTCGCCAAAAGAGTCTCGAAGAGGAGGACCAGGAGCTGCTGGAGCTGACAAGCTACGAGGGCATGCAAATCGAGAAGAGCTACCGCGGGCCGCACCTGAGCTTCCCGCTGAGTGTCACCCATGTCCAGGTGCTGATTGACAGCTTCCGTCAGGGCGGTCAATTGCACGCCCGCTACCTGCTGCAGCTGCTGCACGAGGCGCGCCTCCTCCTGAAGACCAAGCCGAACGTCTACCAGGCCAGCACCAGCATTTCGCGCCAGATCACTGTGGTCGGCGATCTCCACGGTAAGCTGGACGACCTGCTGGTAATCTTCTACAAGAACGGCCTGCCAGACGTCACCAACCCGTACGTGTTCAATGGCGACTTTGTGGACCGTGGCGCAAACTCTGTGGAGACGGCGGCGCTGCTGTTCGCCTGCCAGTTGGTCTGGCCGAACGCCGTCTGCATCAACCGCGGCAACCACGAGGACCACCTCATGAACTGTCGCTACGGCTTCATCAAGGAGGTCCAGGCGAAGTATAAAACTGCGGCTAACAAGATCGTCCGCCTTTTCGGCGACATTTTCTCCTGGCTGCCGCTGGCCACCAACATCGATGACAAGATCCTGGTGACGCACGGTGGCATCTCTGACAAGGTGGACCTTGAGCGCGTGCAGAAGCTCGACCGGCACCAGTACCTGTCAGCCCTGAAGCCGCCAGTCAGTGACAACGAGAATGTCAAAGTGGACTACAAGGAGTGGCGCCAGGTCCTCGACCTGCTCTGGAGCGACCCCAAGCCGCAGGCCGGCTGCGCGCCGAATACGTTCCGCGGCGGCGGCTGCTACTTCGGCCCAAACGTCACCGAGGCGTTCCTGCGCCGGTATCGGCTCTCGCTACTCGTCCGCTCGCACGAGTGCAAGCCGGACGGCTGGGAGTTCTGCCACGGCGGCACCGTGCTTACACTGTTCTCAGCCTCCAACTATTACGAGGACGGCAGCAACAAGGGCGCCTACGCCAAGTTCGACTCGCAGGGCAAGCCGCACATTGTGCAGTACATGGCCAGCAAGGCGCGGAAGCTGCCGGTGGGCAGGCGGCTGTCAACAGTGGAGGAGGGCGCGCTCAAGGACCTGAGGGCGAAGGTGATCGCCAGCCGGACGGAGCTGACGGCTGCCTTCCAGCGCTTTGATCCCGACAGAACCGGCTCGATCCGGTTGGCGGACTGGTGTGAGGCCATGGAGCAGACGCTGAAACTCGGCCTGCCATGGCGCACGCTGCGGCCTCACCTCGCCGAGCTGGCCAAGGACGGCCGGCTGCTGTACATGACCAGCTTCGACTGCGGCAGCATCGAGACCAAGCTGGGCGCCGGCGCCGGCAAGGAGGTCGCTGGTTCGCTCACCGAAGCGGTCTACAAGAACAAGGAGGAGCTTGAGACCATCTTCCGCATCATGGACAAGGACAACAGCGGCCACATCAGCTTGGACGAGTTCCAGGAGTCCTGCCGGGTGCTGGCGCAGGCCACGGGCCGCCAGATGACGGAGGCGGAGGTTGGCGACATGGCGCGCTCGATGGACCTCAACAGCGACGGCTACATTGACTTCAACGAGTTCCTGGAGGCCTTCCGCATTGTTGACACGAGCAAGCGGCAGGCGTCGGTGGCAAAGGCCCAATGAGGAGGCGGATTCGAGATTGCAGAACCGAAAATGTACTTTTAGAACCTCGAAGCAGAACAAATTCCGTAAATTATTGACTCATTTGATCACGTGACTTGGCCGATAAAAGCGATTTCCATCGCTAGCCAATCAGTAAGCGGCTAGTAGAAAGTGGATGCACTTTTAAATGATTCTAACCTATTTTTCTTAGAGAAAGTCGCAGTAAACACTGGTACTCAATCATTAATACCAACAAATTCTATGTGTTCAACTTTAGTAAAGACGATTGCATCACATTCTAAATAAAGTTTAGAATACTATTTGCAAATACTATTGCATGAGGTCGTTTCGTTTTCCGTCAGTTTCTGTATTCGCCAGAGATCGCCACTGTCTGCTGTGAAAGGGTAACATTTCAAAGGCGTTGAAAATGCGTTTGCGTGCTATCAATGGCTGCAATTCCTATTGCTGCCTCCACTGAGCAGATGACGAGGCATCGATGTTTTAAAACTAAGTAATAGTTGCTCCCACTGTTTACTGCTTACAATACAAAATCAATTTTATTCCAAACAATGTCCCGGACATCAAGGAGAACATTGGATAAAGTCACTGGAGTCAATAAGGGAGAGGATTTGTAATCCTAGCATTTCAGGGTCACTAAATCAATATTCAGCACGGGTTACATCCTAACGAAATCATTGGCACTGGCTTGTCAGGCAATATCTCCTGACATTGTCATTTTTTAATCTAATTTACGACCGTAAAAGTGCAAATCTAAAACTCTAAAACAATTTTCCGAACCAGTTAACCCGATTTTAGAAGCCAATCTCAAATCAATCAATTCTCGAGGAAGATTTCACGGGATTGCGCTGAATTTTTGTGTGTAATTTAAAGAGTCCTTAAAATAATATTTCTAAAAAAAAATTCAAAAAATCCAGACCTTATTGTCCGTCTCCATGGTAACAGAGCGTCGAAATTGCAGTGTCGCGCGATTGAAATGTTTGAACAGCTAAATTGTTACATTGTATCCGTATTGACACACTGATCTTTTGCAGTTGTAGTAATTAAATTTCACGATTGTCATGTCACTTATTGCTGTTTCTGAAGTTTACTCAGAGGGTCATGAGTTCGAATCGAATTAGCGAGGCACATTAGCGAATTGTGTGCACGTGTCTGTGTGTGCTCAGTAGTGATTGGAATGGGCAGAACCGTTTGTGTGATTGCGTGATTCCTAGCATATGCCTATACAAGCTTGATTAGGTTCTGCTTTGGCGGGAAAAATATAAATATGATTTTTTAGCCGCAAATAAACTGTTCGAAACCTTAGGAATCGATCGCAATGGGAGGGACAACCCGAGGGGGAATGAATAAGCATGGGAGAAATACTGCGGAAACACTGGGAGAGGAAGGGATCGACTGGGAGTCACCAACCTCATCCGCTTTGCTTGCTGCCAAGGTGCAAAAACCGCTATCTAGCGCTAGTTGCTGGGGCGATGCTAGCCAGGTAAACACAGACTATGGGAATGCGATATTAACTCAGTCCAATCTAACAAAAACTCATGAAAATCTCTACCAATCGCGCTGAAGCTTATTTTCATTTAGACTTCAATCGGTTATCCCTATGCATTATTTTATCTGTAGAGTACATCCTCTTATATCCCTGCTTCTGACTAGAAAGTAGGATTATTAAAAATAACTCAATCTTTCACCGAATGCAGCAAAAATGTGGCTTCCAGAAGACCCGGGCAACAGAAAAAATACAACGGAAAACAATTTTTTCTCCTGTTTACCATTTTGAAATGAATTTTGCAAGAAGCCACATCAATTCAGACAATTTGTGGGTGATCAATGGGCGACTCACGACTTATGTCACGATGCCAAATCTACTCACCATATCACTTACTTGCCTGCCCTCACCCCATCACCCCACTCACCCCATCGCCTCACTCACCCCATCACCTCACTCACCCCATCACCCCATCACCTCACTCACCCCATCACCTCACTCACCCCATCACCTCACTCACCCCATCACCTCACTCACCCCATCACCTCACTCACCCCATCACCCCACTCACCCCATCGCCTCACTCACCCCATCACCTCACTCACCCCATCGCCTCAATCACCCCATCACCTCACTCACCCCATCACCTCACTCACCCCATCACCTCACTCACCCCATCACCTCACTCACCCCATCACCTCACTCACCCCATCACCTCACTCACCCCATCACCTCAATCACCCCATCACCTCACTCACCCCATCACCTCACTCACCCCATCACCTCACTCACCCCATCACCTCACTCACCCCATCAAATCACTCACCCCATCACCTCACTCACCCCATCACCTCACTCACCCCATCGCCTCACTCACCCCATCACCTCACTCACCCCATCACCTCACTCACCCCATCACCTCACTCACCCCATCACCTCACTCACCCCATCACCTCACTTAACCTCTCAAGAACTCTCAAACTCTTCTGGCGCTAATCAGCCAGATTAATGCCATCTCGCAGTGTCGCAAATCTCCATATAATCCCTGTTCCTTGCGAATACCTTGATCCGAAAAAAATTGCACGAAACTGATAAGATTATAATGGCAAAGGGATTTGCACTTTTTCAATTATCCTAGTGATGGCAATCCGCAGGTGAGCAGCTACATGTATGTAGCTCAGTAACACTTCAAACACTTCTTAACGCTACAGCCGCTTTTGTGCCAAAAGTGCTTTACTTTTGCTTGTCCTACTCAACCTCATACAACTACTCTATCCTGTACTGAC
The DNA here is from genome assembly GCA_950097015.1 of Macrostomum hystrix. Classification (NCBI taxonomy): domain Eukaryota; kingdom Metazoa; phylum Platyhelminthes; family Macrostomidae; genus Macrostomum; species Macrostomum hystrix. The sequence continues at coordinate 1,895,681 of CATNEN010000015.1, forward strand.
TGACAGTCTATCCTGTACTGACTGACAGTCTATCCTGTACTGACTGACAGTCTTTCCTGTACTGACTGACAGTCTTTCCTGTACTGACTGACAGTCTATCCTGTACTGACTGACAGTCTTTCCTGTACTGACTGACAGTCTTTCCTGTACTGACTGACAGTCTATCCTGTACTGACTGACAGTCTATCCTGTACTGACTGACAGACTATCCTGTACTGACTGACAGTCTTTCCTGTACTGACTGACAGTCTATCCTGTACTGACTGACAGTCTATCCTGTACTGACTGACAGTCTTTCCTGTACTGACTGACAGTCTTTCCTGTACTGACTGACAGTCTATCCTGTACTGACTGACAGTCTTTCCTGTACTGACTGACAGTCTATCCTGTACCGACTGACAGTCTATCCTGTACTGACTGACAGTCTATCCTGTACTGACTGACAGTCTATCCTGTACTGACTGACAGCCTTTCCTGTACTGACTGACAGCCTATCCTGTACTGACGGGTTGGCGCAGTCTAACAAGGTGGAGCTGCTGTGGATCCCTGGGCATGCCGGGTTCACAGGGAATGAGATGGCGGACCAGCTTGCTAAGGCTGGAGCAGCCAGCTCCCTGTTGGGCCCGGGCCCGGAGTCCCCGATCCCCATCTCAGTTGTCAACTCCAGCATCAACTGCTGGATGGAGACCCAGCACCGGAGGAGGTGGTCCAGCACCCTGAACTGTCGCCAGTCCAGGGCTGCGGTGCCAACCCCTTCTAGTAATCTGCGTAAGGCCTTACTCAGGCTTAACCGCAGAGACCTAAGAGCAGTCACTATGGCTCTTTCGGGACATGGCTGCTTTACCAGACACCGCTACCTTCAAGGCCACGTGCCTGAGGAAACGTGTCCCTTCTGCTGCTCCGGACGCGAAAATGCAGAGCATTTCATCTGCCACTGCCCGGCCTTCACCCGGGCCAGGCTAAAACATCTCGGGCCGGCACCGACTCTCGCCGAAGCCTGCTCGCCCGAGAACATCCCACAGCTCGCCCACTTCCTCCGGGATACCGGCCGAGCTGATTTCTTCCCAGCCTATAGCGAGGAAGATCGCGCGGCGGAATCGACCGACGGACCACCCTGAGCGGCACCGCCTCGCTGGAGGCTGTCTGGCTGCCAGGGGTTAGCGATATGGGCGGCATCAGCCGCCTCCTCGCTGCGTCCGTCATGGAGGCTCCCTGCCGCTAAGTCAAGTAAGTAAGTAAGTCATCCTGTACTGACTGACAGTTTTTGCTGTACTGACTGACAGTCTTTCCTGTACTGACTGACAGTCTTTTCAATACTGTCTGACACAGCCTGTCCCATAATGTCTGACGCAATCCGTCCCATAATATCTGACACAGTCTGTCCCATAATGTGTGACACAGTGTGTCCCATAATATCTGACACAGCCTGTCCCATAATGTCTGACACAATCTGTCCCATAATGTCTGACACAGTCTGTCCCATAATATCTGACACAGCCTGTCCCACAATGTCCGACACAGTCTGTCCCATAATGTCTGACACAGTCTGTCCCATAATGTCTGACACAGTCTGTCCCATAATATCTGACACAGCCTGTCCCACAATGTCCGACACAGTCTGTCCCATAATGTCTGACACAGTCTGTCCCATAATGTCTGACACAGTCTGTCCCATAATATCTGACACAGCCTGTCCCACAATGTCCGACACAGTCTGTCCCATAATGTCTGACACAGTCTGTCCGATAATGTCTGACACAATCTGTCCCATAATGTCTGACACAATCTGTCCCATACTGTCTGACACAATCTGTCCAATAATGTCTGACACAGTCTGTCCCATAATGTCTGACGCAATCCGTCCCATAATAGCTGACACAGTCTGTCCCATAATGTCTGACACAGTCTGTCCCATAATATCTGACACAGCCTGTCCCACAATGTCTGACACAATCTGTCCCATAATGTCTGACACAATCTGTCCCATACTGTCTGACACAGTCTGTCCCATAATGTCTGACACAGTCTGTCCCATAATGTCTGACACAGTCTGTCCCACAATGTCTGACAGTGTGTCCTAACGTGCATGCAACAACAAAATGACGTACATATGCTAAAAGTAGCCACTTAAGAAAATGTTGCAAGCAACATGAAGATAATAGGTTAAGCAAAATAATTGTTTAGCAAGGCAAGAGCTATTTTAATTTCAACAAATTGGCCAATAAAGTTCATCAAAGCGAACTTAGAAGCCGAGTGTGCTTCAGAAAACACAACTTTCTATATCCGTTCTTCTCATTTACTGAAATATGCCTAACTTTCTATAGGTTTATGTAATGTTAACTATAAGCAAAGACAATGTTTTAAAGCAATTATACATAAGATTGGTTGTGTCTAGTTAATATATTATATTCACATTAGAAAACACAGCTAACTGGATTAAAATCTAAATTTTATTTAGAAAAAGAACTGCAACAACACACCCCAGAGACTTGCGAGCGAAAATAAAAGTGCTTTAGTTTTCATAACAAGTTATAAGGGTCTGCAGGTCTAGAAATTGAAATTTAGAATTTAGGATTTGTCATTCGGTGAAATCTAAGCATCAAAATGACTGGCTGACCGTTAAAACCAAGTGACCGTGCAAATCAGTCATTATTACCCAAATGACCGTGCAAATCAGTCATTATTACCCAAATGACAGTGCAAATCTGTCATTATTACCCAAATGACCGTGCAAATCAGTCATTATTACTCAAGTGACCGCGTACAAATCTGTCAGTATTACCCCAGTGACCGTACAAATCAGTCAGTATTACCCCAGTGACCGTACAAATCAGTCAGTATTACCCCAGTGACCGTACAAATCAGTCACTAAGAACCTAATAGTCTTTTCAAATAGTCATTCAATTCTAATCAATTACTACCTCAAATAGTGAGCATTTAAATTGGTCATAGACACAGTACCCTTATGACCAATAAAATAGGTCATAACATCTCTAATTATAGATAATTTGACAATTCAGATCAGTCATAAAACACTCAAATGGCAGTTAATACAAACCCAAAAACTTTATAATCAAAACCTCATACAGGTGCAAATGAGCTACAAAATTAAGCAGAGGCAGTTCCTATCGAGTTACACGCAGAGATGAGAACTGAACGGTTCTTCAGTCCTTGGCGTACAGCACGTCGATTTTCCTGTTGTAATAGCCGAAGTTGCGAAATACGGCCATGATCTTCAGGGTGTCCTCGTCGTGCCAAAACATCTCCTGGGGAATCGACTTGCGGGCGTTGCCAAGCAGGACATCCACCGTGGACTTGCTGTCCCACGGGTTCAGCGCAGACCACTCCCGCTGCCTGGGATCCCGCTTCAAAATCTTCATCACCTCTCCTGCCTCCTGCAGAGTCAGGCCACCCTCCGGCATGTCGTCTGGCACCTGCGGGTTGAGGGAAAACCGTAAATTCTTTTCTTAGTTGTTAAGGCTGCTTGAGCTTGGGGATCGATTAGAAAGTGGTGTGTCGGTAAGACTTGGGGATCTGTCAGACAGGGGATCTGTTAGACTTGGGATTTATCTGACATGGGATGTATCAGACTGGGGATCTGTCAAACTAAGTGATCTGTCAGACTGGGGATCTGTCAGACTGAGGATGTCAGACTGAGGATAAGCAGCAGCAGACCTGGATGCCGCAGAGGATCTCGCAGAGCGGCTTGGTGTCCTTGAAGCGCAGTCGGCTAAGATTCTTGCAGTCCATGTTGAAGGTGGCCTGACGCCAATGGATCAGTTTGGTGTCAATGTCAGTTGACAGGTGCTTCTGGTCCAGATCGATTTTGCACAGCTGCTCGGCAATGTAGGTGATGTCATTCTCGTCGTTGAAGTCGTAGTCTTCAACATCGATGGTGGTGACTTCAGAGAACCTATTTATCGATTTAGTGAAGATGTTGGGAGTCTTATACACCTAGACCTTTAACAGTAGAACTACCAGGGGGGGGAGAATTTTCCCTGTCAGACCTTTCCCCGTGACCATTTTTTGCGCCGCACCCAAATGGAGCAACGCAGGCACACGAACACAAGAACCCGGGCCAAAATTTTGTTGCGCATCTTCTGAAACAAGAATCCAGTCGCCAGCTCTTCAGACCGTCGAGATATTCAATGGTTCTGGCCGAAGGTCTTATTCTTCCCACTGCGCCTCAGTGCGGCCTTGCCAGGCCTTCAAAATTGATCAGCCCGTCACCCGAATGTGCCTGCATCATCTCCGTCTTCGGTGGTCACCTACCCTTATCTAGAAAAATTTGCTGGACCTAAAAAAATTCAGGGGGATTTCTCCCCCTTGGTATAAAAACGGGCGGCAAAATGGCTTGGTTAACTGTTGACATTACCTGACTATTACTTACTATTTATTTAAATACTAGGTTATTTTTACTGTTAATTAAACAACAGACCAACCTGGTAGCCTTGGCCAGGTACTCGGACTCATAGACCTGCTTGACAACCTCCAGGAATTTGTCTGTTACACCAGACTCCCAAGGCACGGCGCGTTTGTCTAGATTTTTTCTACTAAGCGACACCGGGGCGCGCAGGTAGATGATGAGGTGAGGCCTGAACAGGACGGACAGCACATTCTTCTCGTAGTAGAGAAACCAGTCTCGAGCATCAGCAGACATTAGGCCACACTCGGCCATGGCGCGGGCGAACACGTAGGTGGCAAATGGACTGCGGTTCATCACGAAGCCCTGGCCTGTACAATAGGGATAATTGTGGGATCTTGAGCTAAACATATGTATTAATTAACATTCAACAATATATGCACACAATTGCCTTAAGGACAAAATAAGAGAGTTAGGGGGAATGTAGACAAATGTTATAGTTTGTTGTCTTAGTGCTAAATAGATAATGAAGCAATTTGTTACAAAATTTAACTGTACAGCATAATCATAATCCAGAAACTTGGAATACCAAGGAAAATTATATTGATGTAGTATTTGGGTTCCTAAATAAAAACAGAATCATAAACATAGTGCTTTGATTTTAAACTTTAAGAATAAAGAAGTGACTGTATTATAGTTATTACTGAATACATTTATTTATTTATTTCATTTTTATATGATAACTTGCATAATACATAGCATAAAGCCAAGCTATTATTAGTACATAGCTAATATCATTTGTGTCATCTTAGCTATATGATTTTTAGGGATCCTAGACACTTCGTCATCTTACAACTTTGTCATCTTACAACTTCGTCATCCACTTGGAAGGTAGGACACTTCGTTATCCAGCCAATTTGCATGCTTTAAAGTTTGGTCAGTTCGTCATCTACTAATAACAAGCAATCAAGTTCATCATCAATAAAGCGAGGGTGGGGTGGTGGGGCAGAGGTGTGAACACACTTCACACTCTAAATTGTCAAAAAGAGGTGTCAAAACTGATTTCATTATAAGTGTTGAAAGATAGGTGCTAACACAATGTGAGGAGGGGTGGGGAGTGGTGGTTCTGTTCTAACTTTGAAAACTTTTGTTTTATAGATGACGAAGTGTTCTTAAGTCTAAGTCTCTTCATCATCCACCCTCTAAGATATTGGACAGATTGTCATCTGGATGACAAAGTTGTAAGATGACGAAGTGTCCAGGTACCGCTTTTTACAACTAAATTTAGACCTATGAACTTTGGTACAACAGTACCTGATCTTGATTAGACCTAATCCTGAGAAAAATTGTTTCTAAAACTAATAATACAATGCAATTGCTAAAATCTACTAAGACTGTTGTAGGCCTAGCTGCTTGTGTGCTATATATGTGTTATATGTAAATATTCATAGAATAATAAATAAATAAGAAATATATTGAGAAATATGAATATATTGCAATAAAACTAGTCCATTTTAAATCAAAAATTTAAATTTTAAATGACTACAACTTAAATGAATTTTTGTGGTATAAATAATACTAATACACAGTTCAAGCATAGCAATACTCATTTAAAAAATGGTAGCAATTGTGCAGGCTCAAAAACTATAAATATTTCATGTAGCTGTAGATTGTGTAGCTAGAATAAACATACAGCTTTGCATCAGTATAGTAGCCTCACAAACCTGTATTGAAAAGGTGAGCACAGCCTTTCCAGTAGTCCATACAGCGGTACATCATGTAGTTCTGCTGTAGGTAAAGTGGCTTTCCATGATGAATTGGGTCCTTGTCAGTAAATAACATCTCTGTTGTGTAGAATTTGTATTTCTCTGGCAGAACAGCATTATAGTCTCGATAATCCAGGGCTGGTTCATAGTTTTTGTCCAAGAAAAATCGGTCGTCTGTGATGCCTGGGATGTACCTAAGGTACAATTCGTCGGCAAGTTTACGAGCAAATGTGCCTTTGCCAACGGCAATGTTGCCTTCAACAGTAATCGATCGGCTATTGTCATTCAGACGATACTGCGCACGATCGAAAAAACTAGGGGCCTCATGAAGATTTTCATAGGGGTGGTCCAACCAATAGTACTGAATTCCTTTCGACTTTAGTTGAAGAGCACATCTAGGCTGGAAGAGCTGGAATGCTCTATGGCTATGCCGCAGAGTTATTGTGCGCAGTAAAGCAGAAGACATAGCAGTTTAAGCTATTAACTTAATTGATCTAAATTAATCTCGCAGTTGAGCTGGAGAAAAAATATGCTTTTAATACTTACTCCTATACTTTCTATAGCAACACCTTTGGGGTTAAAATCTCTCTTAAGATGTCGTAGAAAATCTCTGCAAAATTATATTTTAAAAAATTATATCTTCTGGTAAAACAAATGTTGCTCACATTGTGTTGTTTTAATAGCTTTATTTAATTTATAACTTAAGTTTTGTTAACATTTTAAGTTCATATTTTATATAAAATATGGGGCTAACCCCCAAGAACCTTTGGTGGATTTACACGGCGATCATCAGACCGTCCGTTGCGTACGCTGGCCTCATCTGGGCCGGTGCCATGGGCATCCAGAAAAACCTGGAGGCACTCTATAGGGTGCAGGGCAGAGCCTGTCGTATGACGCTGGGCGCCCCACCTTCCACTCCCTTCGAAGGCGTGAATGTCTTCCTCAACGCTACACCCATTGACATTTTTATCAAAGGGGAAGCGGCTAAGTCCACCCGGCGTCTTCTAGATGCGGGATCTCCTTCCAGAACGTGCGAGCCTTCCCGAAGCGCTCCCTTCTGCCTCACTCTGACCTTTGCCTGAAAACTCTGGGCGAGTGTGGTGGGCTCACCATCCTCTCGGACGGGGCCCCGGCCACTTTACTCCGGAGCCACAGGTACAAGGTCAGCATCCTCCCTCGCAATGAGGTCAAGTACTACTGGGATGACCCAGCGGTCCACTGCTACACTGACGGCTCTCTGATGAACGGCAAATCGGGATTCGGAGTGTGCGTCGCCTCGGGTGGTGAGGTCCTCTGGACCCACTCCCAACACTGTGGCAAGAGCTCTAGCATTTTCCAAAACGAAATGCTCGCCATCAGTCTCTGTGCGGCTGAACTGCGCCAGAGGCAGCTGACTGGACGAAGGATCTTTTTTCACTCCGACAGTCAAGCAGCTCTCAAGGCCCTCAGCCGCTGCACCTCTCGCTCCAGAACCACCTTAGACTGCCACACCCAGTTAAACGGATTGGCACAGTCTAACAAGGTGGAGCTGATGTGGATCCCTGGGCACGCCGAGCTCACAGGGAATGAGATGGCGGACCAGCTTGAAAAGGCTGGCGCAGCCAGCTCCCTGTTGGGCCCGGGCCCGGAGGCCCCGATCCCCATTTCCGTGGTCAACTCCAACATCCACCGCTGGATGGAGACCCAACACCGGAGGAGGTGGTCTTGCACCCTGAACTGTCGCCAGTCCAGGGCTGCGGTGCCCACCCCCTCTAGCAACCTGCGTAAGGCCTTACTCAGGCTAAATCGCAGAGACCTGAGAGCAGTCACCATGGCCCTCTCGGGACATGGCTGCTTCACCAGACACCGTTACCTCCAAGGCCACGTGCCGGAAGAAACGTGTCCCTTCTGCTGCTCCGGATGCGAAAACGCCGAGCATTTCATCTGCCACTGCCCGGCCTTCACCCGGGCAAGGCTAAAACATCTCGGGCCGGCTCCAACCCTAGTCGAAGCCTGCTCGCCCGAGAGCATTCCACAGCTCGCCCACTTCCTTCGGGATACCGGCCGAGCTGATTTCTTCCCAGCATCAGGGACCTTGATGCGAGAGGCAAACGTGCCAGACGCTCTGCCACCGACCCGCCCCCGACAGTCTGGCATAATCTAAACAAAATCCTACGCCCAATTTAGACAGAAACATCTACACAAGCTCCAGCGGATCCGGCCTGACAGTCGCGACCTCGCAGACCTCGTTCTGGCCGACCACCGCCAAGTCGGACGCTGACTGCCTGCTCCAGTGCAGCGCCAGAGACGACTGTCAGGCTGCCGTGTTCTCACAGCGGCTTCTCACCTGCCACCTACTCGCGTTCGCCTACCCGCCAGCCAGCCTGAGCGGCCCCGATTGGGCTCTCTACGTGCGCGGCTGAAAAAGACACCGCCTGCTCGTGTCCGCAGAAGCTGACACGAATGAGAAGCGATCCTGTGTCTGAGTTACCTGAGGTTTAAGAGACATCTCGCGTTTTTATGCACAGGGGCTATAATTTTTATGAGAATCGTATTGCAGTCCCAGCAAATTGATCGCAAATTGATGATCATTCACGAGTCTAAAAACGTTTTCAAAATTCAATTTCATAACTGTACATTGCTAATGCACTGTGTGACGTTGTCTCTCTAATTTAATGTAATTTTAATATGCTATTTCTAATTAAGTGCATTATTTTCGTTAGCTATATTTGTTAGGGATATTTCTTCGGTTTTTCATATATATTTATAATGGTTTTGTTTTAGTGTACTACATAGTCGTAGTTCGTATTCAAATGTGCTAATTAGGCCTTTCCAGGAAGGCTCCACCCCCCCGTGCCTGGTTCTGGTTCTACGACTGAGTGCTGGCTATTATTTAAGTGTGGCTAATTTCAACTGTAGCCGTAACTACTTTCAAGTGAATCTTGATATATCTCTATATGTCTCTAAGTAACATATCTCTAAGTCATATAGCCAGCATTCACCGTTAAGCGATCTCGTTATTTGAAGACCCAATTTACTGCCGAATAATTTACCTTACTACTAGTAAAATAAACCGAAACTGCTACGCCTATACATTGGGACCGAAACTTCGTCATATAAATTTGGAGGACCCACCGTCAATTACAATTCGAACTCGGTCATCGATCATCGTCATTCGTCAAAAAGCTAGCTCATGCTCATCATTAATTAGATCCCAAGTACCGTCTACTAAAGTCCAACAGTGATACAGTGATACGGTTCACGGCACAGCCTACCTACTACACAGTCGATCGAGAAAGTAAACAACAACTAACCTTATCAGCTTAAGCGTATCGGCAGTGTTTCTTCGCAGAGTGAGTCAGACGCTAAGCTTAAAGGAGGGTCAGACAACCAGCCAACCTCTGTGCTCTGCGCCTGTGTCCAATCACGTGACCACTAAACACACCTGGTTAGGAGTATCAACTCTTAATTGCAAGCGCAACAACCCCAAAGCTTTAGCCCGCCGAGCGCCACCCCTCTCGTCTGTTGAACTGCGCCTAGCCATTGCAATCGATTGCCTAAGGGTTCTCTCGGCCTGCGCCCCGCTTGATTTTTGTGGACTAGGCGAGCCAGGCTAGCACTGCAAAGCATTGCCGCCGGGTCGTCACTTACAACATCAGCAATAGCAGTCAATTAGCCAAACGCCGGCAGCAGCGGCCCTACGCCAGCTGTTCACGACAACAGCTACTACGGCAGCCGGTGCCAGCCTGCAGTTGCAACAGCGGCCAACAACAATCGGTTAGCATCAGAGCATCGCCTCGCGGGTTGAACGGGCCTGCGACTGAAGGGCACCTGCCATCTGCGAACAAGCCAAGCCAAGCTGAACCGAACCGATCCGAGCCGAGCGGTGTGCAGCAAGCCGGGTCCGTGGCGAACTGAGCAGTGTGCCGAAGACAACGGCGGCCGAGATTCGGAACTGGTGGTTGCAGCTAAGGCTGAGTTCAATTATTTATTATTATTATTATATTAGGATCTATTGTGGCAGTAACTTTAGACTTAGGACCAGGGTTTTTTTTTAACCCCAATTAGTACCCCATGGGGTATTAGTCAACTGATTTGGGGTACTATTTTGCCCTTTGATACCCCAAAAAGGGGTATTACCTTTTCGACATTAAAAAATTAAGGCTTTGCTTTTCTGGATCTGGACCTGGGGGACATCTCTTAGACTTAAAGGCTGGAGCCAGACATACAGATTACAGAGGGAGCCGGTAATGCGAACTAAGTCTAAGTCTTGGAGGCTTAGACTCCTATGACCATGACTAAGTTCGGATGGGATGGGAAGGAAGGGAGGGAATCGGTATAATAAGCTGGGGCCTGGGCTGGGCCAACATAGGTCTTTGTAAGTTTGTACATCGACTGGAGTGGCTGGCTGCTAGGCTAGCCCAGAAAAAGGGGAGAGGGGTGGTGTCGGGGAGTGGAGTGGGGACGGAGGAGTCTGAGACTCGGAGACTCGGAGACTCCGACTCGGAGAGTCGGATGCGAAAAGGGGGCAGGGAAGAGGGAACCGATCATGGCATTCCGCATTGGGAGAGATAGGGGGAGTGGGGTTGTTGTTGTTGAAGCTTGAAATAAATGTACTTTGGAGACAGACCCGTTACAAAGTAGTGGGGTCAGTCAGCAGGGGAAAGAGAAAAAAAAATGTACATGAACAGATGACAGTTTTTCTTTGATACTATGAATCGGAGTACAAGGAAATAATCATAGGAAAGAAAACTTATCCCAATCACAGACTGCTACACGCTGCGCACTGAACAGCTATTTTATCTAAAAGCACTGCAATATTTATGATGGGGTTAATTTTTCCGACATTGGCCATAATTGCATTTTTATGGAACTTGAAGAATTAGGAATGCCATGGGGTATTGCTCCACCAAAATGGGGTACTACTCGGAAGCTTGATACCCCAATTCGGGTACTACTCAACCCCGAAAAAAATAACACTGCTTAGGACCACCATTAGTACTAGACTTGTTGCTCAATCATTTGTAAACTGCCACATTCTTTCTTGTGTAGGCCTAGCTCGTTCTTCGCTCCTCTTTTTCTAGTTGTGTATCTGAGTTCTAGTCATGTCAGGCGTAAATTCAGATACCGACCAAGTCAACCAGTCAGGGGCAGCATTGTCAGGCCAGGGACCAGAGGAGAACATCGGCCATGGGCCTGGGACAGCAGGAGGTGCTGAGGTGGAGATGGAGGGAGGTGAGCAGCCGGAGCGCGAGACCTCCTTAGGTGACCTCGCCAGAACCCTAGCCCAAATCCGTGACAACACCAGCACCAGTTCTAGAATACCGAAATCGAGCCCTCGGCTCCGACCCCCAGTGGCCTACACACCCAAAACCAAATTTGATATCTGGTGGACGCAATTCCGCCTGTTTCTTGAAGCCAATGAGATCATGCCTGAGCATCGGACAGCAGTGTTGCTTTCATCCCTGTCACCCGAGTGCCAAGAATTCTTTTACAACTATCGTCTGCACGAGAAAAGCTTTGATGAAGCAGTGAAGAGTCTAAGAAGCCGGTATGGCGAGCCAACCCACGTAGATAAATACTATATAGAACTGACCTCAGCCCAACAGCTGTCATCGGAGAGTATCCAGGAGTACTTTGACCGCCTCATAGGCCTAGCAAATGCCGCGGACATGAGCCGCTCTGAGTACGAGCCCCTAGTAAGGACGCGATTTTGCTATGGCTTGGCTGACAAAACTATTGCCGAAAAACTTATCAATATGCTGCATGAAGCACCCAGGGCTTCACTGGAGAGACTCCTAGCTAGGGCTCGAGACACAGATCAAACTAGGCAGCTGCTCAAACTGACTGAGCAACCCAAGGTTAGAAGTGTTGAAGCAGACGAGATCCGAGCCCTGAAGGCGAGAATAGCAGAACTGGAGAAGAAACAGTCAGGGCCACAACAAAGCACGCAGAAACCTACTAATAGCAACAGTGGTGGCCATAGGCACAACTTTCAATCTCAGAAGTCCCCCCAGGACTACTCTAGTCATGCCCGAATGAGCGGCGCCCTACCTAAATGCTTCAGGTGTAGTGAGACTGGCCACCTCATTGCCGAATGCCCCTATCCTAGAGAGCCAGGTACTGGTGCGCCACCCTCGAAGTTCAGGACCCCGCAACCCTTTAGGGAGCCAAAAAGTTTAAAGCCAAATGCGAGTTCGAGGCCACCCAGAGAGAAGGGAGTAGTGACTCATTGGAAAGACTCTTACGGGTTCATTCAGTCCTCTCAGATAGGCGACTCTGTTTTTGCGCACCTGTCTCAGTTGGTCCAGCCCCTGTTGGACCTGGCCTTAAGCCACCAGCTAGTGGGTACCAGCGTGACATTCAGCCGTGTCGCCGACGCTGGCAAGTCTAGAGACAAAGCTATTAGTGTGACAGCTACGTCGACGGACCCTAAGTGTGCTGAAGTGTCTTCAGACCTACCCAGTTACAAGGCAGGATTCTATGTTCAGGTTGAGATTGGCGAGACCAAGACTGTTGCCCTTCTAGATCCCGGTGCCAATGCCTCCCTGATTTGCCCGAAGATGCGAGACAAGCTCCTAGAAGCTGATCCAATCAATAATGTCTTCACCCCTGCGCGCACCCAGCGCACAGCTACTGGTTTCAATGGGGCTAGTTCGCAAATACTAGGCAAGCTCCAGTGCGAAGTGAGTTTAGGCAAATTAAAACAGCAGCACATATTCTTAGTGATTGAAGGCCAGTTATCCGAGATCCTGCTAGGGTTGGACTTCTGTGGTAATTTCCAAATCGTCATGGACATGGCCTGTGACCGTGTGACCTGCGCTGGAGAGTACGTCCCAATTTTTCGCGGCACCAATGCGATCTGTAGCGTGAATCGCGTTGTGGCCGCTTGCGATACAGTCCTGCCACCCCGCTCAGAAACGCTGATCCCAGCTAGGGCTATAGACGCTGAGAGCAGTTCCTATGGCGTTGTTAGTGCCAGATTATTCGACCCCGACCCGTCTATCATAGTCGCCAATTCATTGGACCAGGTCAGCCCCACTAGTCACGTGTTAGTCAGAGTCTTAAACAGCGGCGAAGATGAGGTGAGGATTGCCAAGGGCGAGGAGGTAGCGTCTTTCAAGAAGCTAGGAGCTGATGAGAGCGTAGTGAGTACCAGACTTAGTGAGAGTGATTTCAGCATTGACAACGAGAGCGCGCTTAATGATAAGCTGTGCAAGCTGCCCTACCCAGATCCAGGGACAGCCAAGTGGCTCCTAGACCAATTTCACCTGCAGGAGCGTAACCTGACCCAGGAGCAGCTGGATACGACAGTAAAAATGCTGAACTATTTTCTTAGCCAGATCTCGAAATCGGAAGCAGACATCGGTAGAACCCCTCTGCATGAACTGTCAATCGAGTTAAAGGACCCGAAGTGTCGCCCGATTTCTCAGCCATCGAGGCGAACAACCCCAGCGCAAAAGGAATTTCTGGATAAGTACATCGCCCAGCTCCTAAACCAGGGAGTTGTTGAAGAGTGCGACTCCGAGTGGGCCTCACCCATTGTGCTTGTGAAAAAGAAGGACGGTACATGGCGCCTTTGCGTAGATTACCGTGCGCTCAACAAGCACATAAAGCCGTGCTCTTTCCCGCTGCCCTTAATAGACGAATCTTTCGATAGCTTAGCGGGATCCGCCGTCTTCAGTAGTTTAGATCTGACGAGCGCCTACTGGCAGGTAGGGATCCGGGAAGCTGACCGAGACCTCACCGCGTTCTCATGTCCCCAGGGCACCTTTCGTTGGACCGTAGTCCCCTATGGGATCAAGACCGCGCCTGCAAGTTTCGCCAGGCTGATGCACCGCGTGTTTCGCCCTCTTTTGCTCAGGGTTAGCCTAATTTACCTAGACGATGTCATCATCAAGGCCGGAAACAACGACGAGATGATTTCCCATCTGGCGCTAGTTTTCTGGCAGCTTAGAAAAGCGAATCTGAAAATCAGACCCTCGAAGTGTGAGCTCTTCAAGGACAAACTGAAGTTTCTGGGATTCATAGTTTCCTCAAAAGGGATAGAAGCCGATCCGACCAAAACTGAGGCCGTTCAACAGTGGTGTACACCTAGGGATAAGAAGCAGCTTCTCTCCTTCCTGGGATTTGCCAATTATTACAGGAAGTTTGTCCCTAGATTCTCCATCATAGCCACGCCTCTGTATGCCCTAGCCAAGAGCTCTGAGAAATTTGTTTGGCGCCAAGTGCACGAGGCCGCTTTCCAAGAACTAAAGTCCAGCCTATGTAATACACCAGTGCTGAGATACCCAGACCTGAGTCCCACAGCGGGCACCTTTGTTCTAGACTGCGACAGCTCCCTTGACGGTGTGGGAGCAGTCCTTTCCCAACTAGATGGGAACGACGTAGAACAAGTGATTGCCTACGCTTCTAAAAAATTCACCAGCGCGCAGCGAAACTATTGCGCCACCTTGAGGGAGCTCCTAGGTCTGGTTCTTATGTTAGAGCAGTTCAGGACTTACTTACTTGACCGGGAGTTCCTAGTGCGAACAGATGCGATTGCTCTGAAGTGGTTACACTCGAAAAAACACGCAACCGGAATGCTCGCCCAATGGTTGGTCACACTAGAGCCTTACACCTTCAAGGTAGACCAGACTCCACTGGAGAGAATAGCGGAGTACGATTTTAAAATCTCCCACAGAGCCGGGGAATCCCACGTTAATGCGGATGTTTTGAGTCGCAACCCGAAGTTCAGAGCAGACCATTTCGACTGCCCAACCTGTAGCCTGATCCCAGAATTTATATCCAAGTTCCATAAGGAAAAAAAACCAGCGACATCGGATGTTAGTGAGGTCAAAATCAGCCGTATGTGTGTCAGTACTCAGACTCTAGTCGCAACTGGCTGTCAGACCACCGAGCTGATATTCGACTCAGGTATTCAGCTTCAAAATAAGCCGGTTACAGACTTAGCAGTTCAGACTGACCTCCAACGGGTCCCTGAGATCCCTGAGCCTAATCAAGCTAGCAAGCGCCCAGTCATCCCAACCTCGTCTGCAGGTACTCAGGTAGACACCAAACCTAAACCGGAAACACCGCCATCAGCCGCAGCACATGCTGTGCAAGTCCAGGTCTCGGATTGGTCCACGATCGCAGACGAAGTTCTAGACCCAGGCAGTGATAACGAAGATGAGGCGGGGGCTGAACAGAGAGAAAGAGAATGGGCCCGTAGTGCTCAGGATTCGAACATTGATCTTGTTTTCCTGAGAGATGCTGTAGCTGGAAAGGTAGAGAGGTTGTCTAAGCAGGAGCTCCAAGGTTGCAGTCGTGAGCTCAGAGCCTTATGGGCTATGTTTGACGAACTGTCTGTTGAGGACGATCTGCTGCTTCGGAACAAGCCAGCCAAGAAAAGGAAGCCCGCTGCCAAGCTTACGGTCATCCCTGAGTCTGCGAATGTAGATGAACTAGTAACCAACTACCACAGAGCCGTTAATCACTCGGGGATAAAAAAGACTTTAGGAGTGGTTAAAAAGAACTTTCAAATCTCGAACCTAGAAACTATAGTCAAGGGAGTCGTAGCCAGCTGTGAGATTTGCGCTAGGACTAAGAAATGCAAGCGAAAGAACAAAGCTCCGATGCAGCCAACCCTAGCCGGGTACCCGAACCAGGTCGTGCATGTAGACCATTGCGGACCGTTCCCTGAACAGGAAGGCTACCGGTATCTGCTTGTAATGATTGACAGATTCACCGGATTTGTGGAAATTGTCCCTGTGAAAGACGTAACTGCCGAGACAACCGCGGCAGCAATCCTGACAGAGTGGATTGTTCGCTACGGTGCTATGGAGCAAATGGTCTCGGACAATGGCACAGCATTCATAAATAACATTGTTGCAGAGCTGACCCGCTTGCTAGAGATCGATACCGTTAGAATCACTGCTCGCCGCCCCCAGGCCAACGGGAAGGTGGAACGCAACATCCAGACTATCAAGAGTCAAATTCGAGCAGTCTGTGCTGAGAGGCATGTGACTTGGCCCCTTGCCGCTAGGTGTGTAGGAATGAGCATCCGCTCTCTAGAATCCGAATCGACAGGCATGACACCTGCTAAGCTTTTTCTGGGCCGTGAATTTCAAATGCCCCTAGACCTGATGTACAACCCACCAAGGCAAGATTGCTATGACCCGGACAGTTACGCGCACCGACTCCACCGAACTCTTGTCGAAACCTCTGCCACCGCACGGGCTGTTAGGAAGAAGGCACAGGCTAGGCAGAAGCGTTACTATGACAGATCGGTTTATAAGTCAAGCTACGAGGTTGGAGAGCTAGTGTGGGTTCTAAACCCCGACCACAAGGGCCTCGACCCAGCTGTTTGGTTTGGTCCGTACAAGGTTATTCAGAAGTTCTCTGAGAGAAACTATAGGTTGATTCCAGAGTTTTCGCGAGAGAATCCGTTCAGAGTCCCGAATCCTAGTCACAACATCTATAACGTAGACCGGATGAAGAGGTGCATCCGCCAGCCAAACTATCAGGATGTGGTTGATAGATTTAGATTAGACACTGTAGCAAGGATGCCAAGCTCATCTAAGCTAGGACAAGGAGATCTGGATTCCAGCTCCAGACAGCTGAGCTTTAGTTCTGACTGGACTTCCGAACCAGACTTGGTCACTGTCCCACCTGCGGGTCAGAAGAGCCGCTCTTTTCCGAGAAGCCAATCGTCATCAATCACACAGCCAGTCGAACAGCCAATCACACAGCCAGTTCAACAGCCAATCACACAGCCAGTTCAACAGCCAATCACACAGCCAGTCGAACAGCCAATCACACAGCCAGTTCAACAGCCAATCAAAACACTGCCAGTGGAACAGCCAAATGCTCAACCAGTCACTAAACCAGAGTTACCACCCGAGGTGCAACCTGAACAAGCACCACAAGCACCACAAGCAGTAAACATTGTCAATAATGAACAGGTGCCAGACATCGGTGCTGAAGTTGAAGTCACAGCAGAGCCAAATCCAGATCCTCAGGCAACAGCAATACCAAATCTGCCACCAGAACCACAACCACAAATAGAACACGAACGCGATCAGACAGACCAGGCACAGAGACCAGCTTGCACTGTTACGAGGTCCGGCCGGCAAGTAAGGCCGCCGGTCAGATTCCTTTCCACGCTGGTCAATCTGTTCAGGAGAGGTAGCGAGAGCTAAGGTGTAGTTGTGTCGTATGCTGCCTTTGTTCTGTGTGCCTGTTAGCTTTTCTTTAATAGCTTTCGCCAATCTTTTCATTTTGTCATTAGTTTAGTATCTCTGCGGTCGAGCCTTGAATCTTCGGATTAGGTTTTGGCCATAGAGTAGCCTTTGTCGTAGTCATTGTTTGTAGCCTGTAGTTAGGAGCTTAGCTTGGCTGCGGCCGCTGGTGCTGTAGTCGAGGCCGTCCAGGTTTTCGCTCCGCCGCCGATTCGCCGAAATTTTCGCCAGTCCTAGACAATTCTCGTGTTTGTCTATTTGTCAGTTTTGTTTAAAAAATAAAAAAACATTGCATTTTCTAAAACAAAAATATTTTCAATTCCTTTTATTGCCTCTGCGGTTTGATGACGTTGTTCAATTTGCCAATATCTTGCTGAATTTTGCCTTTGGTTTTTGTTCGAATTTTTGCCATTCGTCGTTCAGTTTTGCCACTCGATATTCCGTTTTGCCGTTCGTCTTTGAAATTTAATGCCTGTTTTTTGTGTCACTTGAAACTGCCATTGTTAACCTCATTTGCAAAATATTTCTAGACAGCTATTCAAATAACTCTAACGTAGCAACAATTTTGAAATCGTTTTTTTCGCTAGCCATTTCGATGTTCGTAGCCACTACTGTTAGTAGGCCATTAAGCTTCTGAGAGGGAGGCGAGTGTGACGTTGTCTCTCTAATTTAATGTAATTTTAATATGCTATTTCTAATTAAGTCCATTATTTTCGTTAGCTATATTTGTTAGGGATATTTCTTCGGTTTTCCATATATATTTATAATGGTTTTGTTTTAGTGTACTACATAGTCGTAGTTCGTATTCAAATGTGCTAATTAGGCCTTTCCAGGAAGGCTCCACCCCCCCGTGCCTGGTTCTTGTTCTACGACTGAGTGCTGGCTATTATTTAAGTGTGGCTAATTTCAACTGTAGCCGTAACTACTTTCAAGTGAATCTTGATATATCTCTATATGTCTCTAAGTAACATATCTCTAAGTCATATAGCCAGCATTCACCGTTAAGCGATCTCGTTATTTGAAGACCCAATTTACTGCCGAATAATTTACCTTACTACTAGTAAAATAAACCGAAACTGCTACGCCTATACATTGGGACCGAAACTTCGTCATAACTGTACGCAATGCCATTCAATAACATGTTTTAGCCTTTATGACGTTTTTGTGTTTTTTGATAAAATAATAATATACTTTTGTCTTCTGTTTTTTTCCTGCGAGCATTCGAATCGTAACAATTTGTTTTACTTTGATGTATTTTTGGCCTCTACTTGTAAAACTTGCGTATCCTGAAGTTCAAAATTAAGGACTGAAAATCACACAGGTGAGGTAGGAACTTGGATCACGCTTATCTTACGAAGGCTGTGAAAGATAATTCAAACACTACTTGAAAAAATGCTGATACCTTTCGCTTCTTATGACAATTTTTTTTCACAATTTTTGTCTTATTAAAAAGCTGAATGGCATCTCTACTTTTCTGCTGAAGCTTGTGCATCTGCTGTGCCTAAAACCAAAAACCTAAAACTTTGTGATTAATAAAAAATTGCTTCATTTTTCTTTAACTTCCTTTGAACACAGCTCGCTTGTTAAAACAGGCAGACAAGCAAGCTTCAGCAACGATTGTGAAATATCGATAATTTGTTCGGCTATTCTAGGAATGCAAAACAAGTTTAAAAAAATATGTTGTAAGAAAAGGGATTTTTCGGTGTTTTCCAAAAAAGTGCATCAGAGTTCTCTTGCTCAGTGCATAGGTGGGACAGGCCTGTAGTCAGCCTCTCCTGGTTCTACATTCAGAGCTCATTGTATCATTGTCGGGCTATCGGCCGGGTGTTAGGAAGTGATTTCAGCAACTTTTTCCCTTAGAATTCAAATGCACTTCAGAAGTGAATGTTGTTGTCCGTGGAAGAGGAAACAACGACAGGAACTGACTGGATTGAAAATCTGCATCTGCTTCAGTCCAAGCCAAACGGGAAGTGCGAATAAAAAGTAAACTACAATGAGCGGTGGATCTAAAGTGCATCAGTCATGTGATGCGCAGCAAGAACTTTTAATCTCCCTCAATAAAGTCCTCTGGAGCTTACAGTCAGAAGGCCTTTTCCTTGACGTCCGACGAGAAAATATTAAAAAAGCTCTTTTGATATCAAACGTTCATCATCGATGAAAACAGATCACTAAATCAAAGGAAAGTGTGGTGAGTTTTTTGGCGTTTTCTAATATATGAACCAGGACCGCCAGTAAGTTAAGGATTGACGACGCGGGAACTTTTTTATTTAAAGTGAAGTCGATTGAAGACTTTGCCTGAAGTCACACCGCGATGCCAATGTCTTCATGCATAGGCAACCACACCAACTACGCTCGTACGTGAGGTAACTGGGTTTCAGGTTCTTTAACTAGTGGCTTACTAATCTGGTATAAGTAATTAGCATTCAGAACAATTACAGGATGTTTCAGAATTCCTCGTAAAGGCTAGTCGGAGAACAGACAGTATACGCAGTGTCTGCAGACTTAATGGCTTCAGCTGCCTTGTGTGACAATTCAGCAAACTTTGAGAACTGCTACGAATCTCAAGCTGTAGCAAGAGAGAGCCAATTCAGCTGGAGGTGCATTGGAAACGAGCTACGGTAGTTGGGTTGCTTAAATCATAACTGACTGTTCTCCTGGTTGAGCAGCTCGCAAGTAATACCAAAAAGGTAGTGCCACACTGACGACTTGCAAACATTTGCGATCTGCTTTTCTGTAGTTGAACGAGTAGACATGACAATTATCCCCACTATTACTATACAATAAGCTAGACAATTTTAATTGGTTCAGCTTTTTTCGACAAATACAAATACAAAGTCAGGGAAAAGCCACAAGACTTTAACAATGCCTGCTTAAAAGAAGGCCAATTTTGAAAGCGTTGCCTCTTAAGTCAGTTTTCAAGCATTCAAGCAAATTGTGAAAGATGTTCGCAATCAAGCAGTTGTCGCTAGTTCCGTTGTGCGCTCTCTTGGCAACTGTGGCAGGTAGAGTGTACAACATCTCGTACGTCGGATGCTTTGTAGATAGCACGAATTTGGTGAGGGACCTCAACGGACTCCGCGGGTTTGGACGTCTTGGACAATATTCTGTCGATTCTTCGCATGGCAATGTGTTCAGCGCCACTGCAATGTCCCGGGAATTCTGCAGTGGCGTCTGCTCACTGGCTGGCTTCGCCTACTTCGGAGTGCAAAACGGCAAACATTGCTTCTGCGGCAAGTCTTACGGATCGCAGGGTACGGCCATTGAGGCCCAGTGCGGATCCCCGTGCACCGGCGATCCGTTGCAGAAGTGCGGAGGCTTCAACCGCAACTCGGTCTTCGCTCTGATCTATGTCGGTGAGTGCACTGGTTGGCCTGCAGACGTGTATATCAGTGCGAGCGAGTTTGCGAATTGCAAGAGGCTTCCAAGGTTTTGAGAGTGAACAATTCCAACTATTTGATCCAACTGAGCAAGGAACAAACCTTTTAGCCTGATTTGCCCTAACTCCCTTTCAGACAGAAACATCTACACAAGGTCCAGCGGATCCGGCCTGACAGTCCTGACCTCGCAGACCTCGTTCTGGCCGACCACCGCCAAGTCGGACGCTGACTGCCTGCTCCAGTGCAGCGCCAGAGACGACTGTCAGGCTGCCGTGTTCTCACAGCGGCTCCTCACGTGCCACCTGCTCGCGTTCGCCTACCCGCCAGCCAGCCTGAGCGGCCCCGACTGGGATCTCTACGTGCGCGGCTGAAAAAGACACCGCCTGCTCAGCTAGGGATGCGGAGGTTGACACGAATGAGAAGCGATCCTGAGTTTCCTTAAGAACAATAACCCTGAGCTCTTAGCTAGCTCCATTTCATTTTGCGAAGTCGAATCCTACGAGCTCGATATTCAAACCAGCAGCAGCAGGAGCTGCAAAATGACACGCAAATTTACGAATGCAAAAAGATTAGGCTGAGGTCACGAATTTTCATCCAGATGCGCAGTCAAGCGCGCAATTGCTGACAATAAAGGCTTTTTAAGCAAAAAAGACCTTTATTGCAAGTTTTACTGCCTGGCTTGTTTTTTTGACAATTGCTTTCACACCTGAAGCAATTCAATGCATTGAAATTATTGTGTTTTAGTACGATTCTTGTATTTTTCAAAGCCATTTCACACTAGTGCGATGACTGCTTCGTCTAGAAAGCAGATTCTAAGCTAAGCTGCTCAAGTCTAGTTGAAAATTAAACCTAAGAAAGTGCACAGCAAGTTCAGATAAGAGCAGACTCAGAGAAACGATACTGCAAATTTGGCTTCATATTTGCTGCATATAAAAGTAACGATTGAGACAGGTATATAAATAATTCAGTAAAATATCTCATGCAACTTAGCTGCTGATGTTTGTAACCCAGTGATAAGAGTTTCGGACTTTGAATGAAACGTCGGGAGTTCGAATCTCAGCCAAGAGGGAAATAATTTACGTCCCTGTGACCTGATAAGTGCGTACCAGCTTCAGCTGGGGTAGAAATTTTGGTGAGAGTGGCGCCCACGCAGTCCATGGACTGAAAGGCTGCACACAAGCCCTTCGATCTCGCCACAAAATAAATGCATGATTGTTCATCGAGTCCAAGATTTAGGCTTAATTTCAATTTGCATACCTGCTTAACAATAGCATTGCATAAGACCTGAAATCCAAGCGACATTTTAGTAGATCAATTAAGTGACAGACTTTGGTTGGGAATGTTGAAAAACTTTTGCCTGAGAATTATAATGGCGTGTTTGTATTTCAGAAAACAAGAATAAAGCCGAACTAAAAATTCGGACAATATAAAATTAACGAGGCCGCATCTGGGCGTATCCAGATTTTGCGTGAGTTTATTGTTTCAAGCAACTATTCATGACATAATACTGGCAGTAGTACACAAAACTTAGGCAATAAAAATATTGCACGTTGTCATGTGAACGAAGACCGCGCCACCGGCAAAGTGTTGGGCTACCAGCGTCAACCAGCCTTGATGACGCCGGCATTCGACGAAGACGCAGAAGCCCACTTGGACATGCCAGGCCGAGTTGGCAACTCGATCGCTCGACGCTGAGCGTCGCTGCGGTGCGCGTCGACTTGCTGTTCGAGCGAGCCCTTCAGCGTCCAGGTTTCGGTGTTTTACTGCAGGACGGTCTTGACAACCGCCTCACAAAATAAATGCAGCCAAGTCACTCGAGGCACCCGCAGATCAACGCTGACGTCAGGTACACATGTTGCGAGACAGATGGACTTTTGGCTGACCGAAGGATTCAGGAAAATCCTGGAGAGTTCTGGAAAGCTTTTGCTTCTGGAATGCAGCATTGCAAGCAGTTTTCCACCATCCCAATACAGTCACAAGCATCATCAATCATACGCTCACGAGCCAATCAAACTCACCAGAAACTCTTGCAACCTAACTGTTTACACATGATTGAAGTTCCCTGCCGTTACAACCTTTGGCGCCAAAATGTCGTGCTATTGTTACCAAAATAATAGCTCGCTGCCTCATCACTGATCCCCACCCCAAGTGTTCACAGAACACGCACCTGCATCTATGCTCTGCCCTAAATTCTTACCCAATTCTTCCTTTTGGTCGCAGCGTACATCTATATTTTGTATGACTGAACTCTTTTTAGCAAATAATTACCCTATGGTGCTAGCTCTAGAAAGCTCCAGCAAATCTAATTAATCAAACCAGGGGTGAACGGCAGCTCTGTCCCACCGTCGCCTCATCCAACTGAGGGGATTTTCCCAATGAAATCCCATGACACTCCTTGGATTCTAGTCTCACCTGGCTACTAAATCACGAAGAACCTCACGCCATTGGGTGCAGAATTCTGAATATAAAGCATCCATGCAGTGACCTGCCTGCCAAGACGTCATCTGTCAAAACAGAGAATGTTTCGGCAGCTCCTTCTGCTCTGTGCGCTGCTGAGCGGAGTGGCCGGCCGAGTTGCCAACATCTCATACCTAGGCTGCTTCGTGGACAACACCAACTCGACTAGAGACCTGAGCGGCCTCAGCGGAGTGGGCAGCATCGGCGCGTTCAACATCTTGAACGGCGGCTACTTCAGAAGTTTGAGCATGACTCACGAATTGTGCAGCCAAGTGTGCTCTCTAGGCGGCTTCCGCTACTTCGGAATCCAAGTGGGTCAGCAGTGCTTCTGCGCCAACTCCTACGGATCGCAGGGCAACTCTGCGGATGAAAATTGTGCCACAGTCTGCTCCGGAAACTCAATGCAGAGATGCGGGGCTGCCAATCACAATTCGGTGTTTGGTCTGACCTACGCGGGTGAGTGGTCTGCTTTGAGCAGGAGAACATGAAGCTTGGAAAGAGTCAGGCCATCGAAAAACATGCGTTCCTCCTCTTGTATTCAGACAGGAACGTGTACACGGTTGCGAGCGGATCCGGCCTGACAGTCGCGACCTCGCAGACCTCGTTCTGGCCGGCCACCGCCAAGACGGACGCTGACTGCCTGCTCCAGTGCAGCGCCAGGGACGACTGTCAGGCTGCCGTGTTCTCACAGCGGCTGCTCACCTGCCACCTGCTCGCGTTCGCCTACCCGCCAGCCAGCCTGAGCGGCCCCGACTGGGCTCTCTACGTGCGCGGCTAAGCATTGGCCCATGGACTAACTAGCTTTGAAGCAATAGAAAATTCTAAACTAAAAAAGAAGACAATGATATATTCTTAGGCTGTTTGGATGACTTATGCTAAAAAAAAATTATTAAAACTAAACGATCTAGTGCAGAATGCGCCAGTTTAAGTACAAAAATGGAACACTGAGTCATACGCTGAATTATTTTGACGTTTCGTCGATTTAATTAATTTATTTTCTATTTTCCAATAATATACTTTTTCCTTAAGCTATACTTAGAAAGTTTCATTGCATAAAGTTTTCATCTTTGAATTCACATGCTGAATGGCTTTGCGTGAGAGTGGGATTCAATTATTTGCAAAAACTCTATCTTGGCGTCCATTATCCAATTGAAACAGGGTTTGCCAATGAATAACGAGGTAACATTGGCTCAAATTAGGTCGAGTATACATTTTCTGAGTCTGCTGTGCCCGAAATGTCACGCATTTTTCTCTAAAACCAGTGATTAGCACAATAGCCGCATTTTTCATTCCTTTGATCGTCACCATTGTGAGGTATTAGTGAGTTATAATGTCGTAATTTGAAAGTTATGTTGTGCGTGCCCAACCCTCCACCCCGAGGCCAGTTTTCTCTCTCTTGTCCCTTGCTCAGCTGCGCCCGTCCCCCGTGTGCTGACCCAGGGGTTAGGGGCTTATGCTCCACCCCCTGGCGCGGCCTGCCCCAAGAAAGGGCCGCCTTGAGTCGCTGAACGATTCTGCAGCTACTGACGTCCATTCGAACTTTTCCGTTGGCGTTTTCAGGCGTCGCAGCGGCTCAGCGATCTTCGAATAGCCTTGGATGAAACGACGATAATAAGCTGCCAGGCCTAAGAAGCTCTTCACTTCCTTGGAGGTGCGCGGAGTCGGCCAGTTCTGAATGGCAGCCGTTTTCGATTCGTCGACGGTAATGCTAGTTTTGGACACGCGGTGGCCGAGGACGATCATTGACGTATTCACGAAGCGTCACATGGCAGGTTTCAAACGCAGGTTGGCGTCCCGTGACCGCTCGAGCACCACCCGCAGCCGAAAACTGTGCTCCTTAATTGTTCGGCCCATCACGATGAAGTCGTCGATGAACACCAGGCACGCTTACCAGCTGGTCTGACCTTGGAGCACGAGTTGCATGAGGCGTTGAAATGTTGCCGGGCATTGCGCAGACCGAACGTCATGACGTTGAACTCGAAGAGGCCTTGATGACAGATAAATTCTGTCTTCTCCCTGTCGCGTTTATCAACCTCGACCTGCCAGTACTTTTCCACTTTTCCAGGTCGAGTGCCGAGAAGTAGGCGTTGCCTAGCAGTGCATGCAGGGTGTCGTCGATCCTCGGAATTGGGAACGCATCCGGTTCGGTGACTTCATTGAGCAGCCGGTAGTCCAAACAGAAGCGTGCTGTTCCGTCTTTGACGAGGGCGATCGGTGATGCCCATAGCCTAGGCTTAGACGCTGGAGGTCCGCTTGGCGGTGTCTTTGCTGCTGCGTCTCGTTCGGCTGACGACCTGACATGTACGCCCGGGTCTCTCGGAGAAAAAAATATACCGGAGAATAAAAGTGTATAAATTTTTTTTTCACTTTGTAGAAACAATAACAAATCAAAACGAAAGTAAAAAACTGTCTTTGTGATATATATAAAAGTAGTAGTATGGGTTAACAGAACTCTGCCGCAAGGAAGTCCTCGGAAATTCCGTGGGGTCCTAGTGTGTGAACAAACAACTATGTGTTTGCATAGTGGACTCTGTCGCAGATAAATCTGTCTGAGAGGGAGAGAGGCCCGCAAAGATCAATTGCTTTGAATTGTTTGCGAGCTGATCAATGTCAAGCTGGCTCCCAAAAAAAGACACATGGAGATACGAAACACTTTAACCTTGAATAACTCGCAGACGTTTTCATGAATCAGTCTGAAATCTTACGCATCTAATTAACTCGATTGCATCAGAGGTTTTGTAAATTTTTATTGCGATTAATGCAATGGAAGTATATTTTTGAAAGTACAAGAAAATACAGTGCGGAGATAGAAGCAAACTTCAAGGCTGTGTAATTATTTTACGGATTGACAAAATTATGTTTTTTTGGAACGTTGTCTTAGTTGCACCAGAAGAGCTGTTAAGTTTCGCTGTAGTTTAATGGTTATTTTTTAAGTTGCAATACTCTTGTTTGAATGTGAATGTGATGTGAAAGTCAATCAGGAAATGATTTACCGTATTGTAGCCGGAACGATTTGAATTATATTTTTTCGAATTATCTTACTACGAAAGTATTTATTGGTTATATCAGCGCAACGCTCGCCCGCGCCGCACACGGAAAAGACGCGAATATGACTTTAAAATATAAAGGGATTAACATACATTATAACAAAGATTATAACTAGATAAATACATTACTTAAACCAGCGCACCATTTTCAGGGAAAGGGACAATAATGTTACATTACCCCCTCTTCCGAAAAAACAATGTCCTCATTGTTACAGTAGAGTAAAGATTAGAAGCACACTACTATGAGTAGAAAGTTGGTACAGGTATACGGTAGAACGGTAGAAAAAATTGGCTATAAGGGAAAGGTAGACGGTTTGCATTTATTTATTCTTTTTTAATTGAATTAACACAATTATTGGAAGGGTGCTGACGTGCCGAGAGTACAACGAGAGAAAAAAATCAGGGGACTCAAGGTTGTCATGAAGCACACAAAACAAAATGTACTTTTAACTTGAGTACCTAAGAATATTACATTATCCCCTCCTTAGAAGAAATACAATGTCCTCATTGTTGGACAATACTATAAAAAAGACTACAGTAACACATACTAATAAAAAAGTACAAGAAAAAAGAGATCTAGGAGAGGTACTCACAGACATTGCAAATCCTAACTTCTGCCAAATACATGTGATGATGCAAAGACGTTTTCACAAAGGAATGCTAACACCAGACACATAAAGGAGAGTTAACATGCACAATAAGCCTGGCCAATGGGTATCAGCATCACCCAAGGCCTCCCATGCACAACCAGCGCTGACACGAGGACAAGATTGTTTCAAACAGGAAACAGCCAAAAATGGGAACCTGCTGAACAAAACCACTGCGTGCAGTACTGCCATTGGCACAAACAATCGCCGGAACGAATCAATATTAGAAAGAAGCAATGGTAATGAAGACTTACAGTAAGAAATAAATAACTAAAACATACAAAAATTAGTCCGCGTTAGTCCGCGTTATTCATCTTAGCTTTGCAGCTGATCCGATTGCTTCGCTACTGCAGATCTAACTTCGAGCTCCAAAGCTGATTGGCACGCACTTCATGAAGTTCAGTCATAATTGGTCAGAAGATCCAGCGGAGTCTCGTGGAATCCGCGTCCTGGCGTGGTCGCCAATGTAGCCGGAACGATTTAAATTATATTTTTTCGAATTATCTTACTACGAAAGTATTTATTGGTTATATCAGCGCAACGCTCGCCCGCGCCGCACACGGAAAAGACGCGAATATGACTTTAAAATAATATAAAAAAATAAATTGTGCGTTGCACATAAAGCTATTTGACAGGTTGAATCCGGTCAAGTTTCTACAATGTAATATAGCAGATTAGTTTCCGCGAACACAAATTCCTGCATGGTATTATTTCAAAACTTCCAATTTTGAAGCTCGAGGCTTTACAGTATATTTTTCTTGTACGAAAAGGCAGAATACATGCATGGTACATATAGATAACTGAGATCGAATAATATGTATGTCTTTTGATCCACTCAACACATGCATTCAAATTGTATTGTATTTAAATAAAAGGTCTACCTGCCTTCCTACATATCAGCTAGCTACATGCACAGTTGTATAAGCGGATTGACTGTATTAGCTAGTGAAATCGATTCTCTATTCTATGCATCCAGAGCTGCTGTATTTCTTCCGGTATTCGGTTACAGTCTGTCCATCAAAGATATAGACTCAAAGTCTAGAGCAGGGGAAAAAACAGCAGACGGATCTAATTTCTAGGATTTGTGCTTGCTAAAAATACGCATTTGTTTTTTTTCTGACCAACTTTTCTCAGGCACATACAATCTTTTACCATATTGATGCATGCACCGCTAAAGTCGGAAAGCATTTTGACATCTCTCCAATGAGTTCAGTTTTCAATTCATCGGCTGTAATCAAGGCCCTCTGCCATCGGGTGCTTAAGGGCAAAATTCAAGCGTTTTGACGAGAAACTAACCCCATTGCATGACATTGAAATGTTCAAAAGGATCGGCTTTAAAAATTAAATAGGCCAAAAATGCATGCAGGGTGCATCAATGCAGGCCTATCAGATTGCATAAGCCGATTAACTAGCCCCAACTTCTGATCCCGCTGCAGGGAAATAGCCTGCGGTGACGCACGCCAGCTCATGAAGCGCTTGTTACCATGGCAACCAATCCCTGCTTCGCTGGCTCCATCATGCGTGCGGTGGCCAACCCGCCTTAGAATGTAGCTGCAGTGCATTACAAAAGCCACACACTCGAAAACATGCAGTGGTTGGGGAAATCCTATCAAAGAGGCCAGGTAAGCGGAAAGATTTAGGTCACAGAAGCTATCCGTGTTAAGCACAGAGACAGTTCAGTGTGAGACTCATGGGTTGTGGAGCTTCCAACCAGACGGCTGGAGGCGAGCCAAGCACGCCAAGGCCTCGATCCGGCGCCAGGCCGATACGTAGGGAGCCCCGGCCGCTGAACAGTCGTCACGCCAGTCCGAACGCCAGCCAGCGATGGCAGAACAGCCAGAATTTGGATCACAGTGCCGCCAGGCGAGGCTCCGGAAATTTCCTGCAGGTGAGGCTCGTTAGAAGTTGAGCACTCTCTTGTACATGTGCAGTTTGGTGTCCTAAGGCCAACATTACCAGGTAGTTTGAATGGTCGAGCTGGTAAAAGTTTAAATAGTGCAGCATACATTCTACGCTGAGTCTCTGCGAAGGTGTCATGGAGGCTAGCTGCAGCAGCTCCTGCAGAACCGGCTGCGGACACAAGGACTCGGCGCGGACGTCACCGCGTTGACTTGTTTCTCGAGCGAGTCCGTCAGCGTCCAGGTCTCGGCATTGTACAGCCAAGCAAGACGGTCTCGACCATGGCCGGGAACAGTGGTTTAGTCAGGATTTTCGTCTGGGGTGGCCACGCTGAATGGGGACGCCATTACCCTGCCGGGAGCGCCACTACTGGGGCGGGGGGCGCCACTAGTAGGGGGCGCCACTACCACGGGTGCATCAACTACTCGTACTAAGGGGGCACCAATAGTAGGGGGCGCCACTACCATGGGGGTGAAACTACCATGGGGGCGTCACTCCCAGGGGATCGCCAGTACTGGGGGCGCCAGTATTGGGGGGCGCCACTACCAGGGGGCGCCAGTATTGGGGGGGGGCAACTACCAGGGGCGCCAGTACTGGGGAGCGCAACTACCAGGGGCGCCAGTACTGGGGGGCGCAACTACCAGGGGGCGCCAGTACTGGGGGGCGCAACTACCAGGGGCGCCAATAGATTTTTCGGTGGATTAATGGATCGCGGCTCTACACATTTTTCCGGTCAAATTCAACGTTTTGCCAATCAGCTTAGCTAAGTTTCATTCAAGTTAGCCAGTCTATGGTATTCGCAGTCGACGCGCCATTCAACTTAGACAACTATCGTTCAAGTTCGCCAGGCATTCAAGTTCAACACGCCATGGCAGGGTGTGTTTTGTCTATGGCAAGAAGGGGTAACAAGCTCGAAAAACGATTTTCAAATTTGACAACTTGCAAGCAAATTCAACAAAAGCAGAACCCTTGAAAGCCGAAGTTTAACTGTTGCTCTGTGCCAATGGCTGATCATATGGACGAAGAGGAGCACGACAGTGTGGAAGAGGAAGACGATGCGGAGGACCGTGTACGCTATAATACGATTTCGAATGAGGATAGAGCCCGTCTGTTGGATGCACACGCAAACGGCGAAGACTTCGTCCATCTGGCGGGGCTGCTGAATATCAATAGAGCTACAGCATACTCAATTGTGCGTTCCGGAAGGAGGGAGAAAAGACCGATGGGTGGAAGAAGAAATGCGAAATTTGACATCGAGATGGCACAGTACTGTTGCGAACTGCTAGACGACAACAGTGTTCTAACTCTGGAGGAGATCAAGGAACAATTACGCGCCAGGTTTCCAAACAAGCCGACTGTCACAATTTCGACACTGAGCCGTCAGTTGGACGGCCTGATGTTCACCGTTATGCTCGTTCGCGACACACCCGCAGAAAGAAACTCACCGGCAGTCCTGGCTGAGCGCGAGGCATACTGCAATTGGTGGTGTTCAGCCAATGTCATAAACGCAGCAAAGGTGTACTTCGACGAGTGTGGATTCGACAGCTGGATGAGACGATCACAGGGACGTGCCGTGCGGGGTCAACGGGCGTACCGGAAGGTTGCCGGTCAAAAGGGTCCACACATCACCGTCTGCCTGGCTATGCCACCGGAAATCGGAGTGGTGCACTTTCAAATATACGCCGCCGGGATGACGAAGGAGCGATTCGCGGAATTCTCTCGCGTCTCGCGGCCATCACGGTGAACGACAGTGTCACACCTGACAAGTGCCAACAGTGGTACAACCACTGTCCTCGGCGATTGACACGTAACGATCTATCAGCTGGAAAACTCTTACACACTGTGGTGAACTTTGGCACTGTTGTTTTCCGCAATTTCTTGTTATAATTATTGCTCAATACAGTTCTGCTTTTGTTGAATTTGCTTGCAAGTTGTCAAATTTGAAAATCGTTTTTCGAGCTTGTTACCCCTTCTTGCCATAGACAAAACACACCCTGCCATGGCGTGTTGAACTTGAATGCCTGGCGAACTTGAACGATAGTTGTCTAAGTTGAATGGCGCGTCGACTGCGATTACCATAGACTGGCTAACTTGAATGAAACTTAGCTAAGCTGATTGGCAAAACGTTGAATTTGACCGGAAAAAGGTGTACTTGCTCCCTCCTGGCCAGGAACAGTTTCGCCCTCTGGCGATCTGGCGAGGGTCCCGGACTGCAGGACTGGCATCTCAGAAACAAAGGCGAACCCGCGGGATCGTCGCAAATCGACGAGTTCTCGTTTGACGAGCACCTAAAACGGATTATTAGCAGGTATCGCTAAAAATTCATTGCCGCAGGTGCAGGATCAAAATGAACAGCAGCTGCATCGACTTCGGCAGTCGACATCGCCCGACTCCGCCAGTCCCACAGCCGCGCCAGAGGATCAGCTGCTAAGGGAGCTGAACCGTCAGAGGCGTGAGGTTTTCTCCAACGGCCAGCATCCGCTGTCGATGCACGAGGAGGCCTGTAAGGTGGCTAAAGAGGCGGCGGCTGCAGCGGCTGCGTTGTCAGAGGCTGATCCAGGCGCTGCAGTTGAGAAAAAGTCAGCTGATATTGAAGGTCGCTCGTACCGACTTCTGACAAGAATTTTAACTGTGCAGGAGGGTCAGAACAGTGAGTTAAACTCTGGTGACAAGGACAACTAACATTGCACTGTGTAATCCTCTATGGTGAATCCATTTTGGTTTGAAAATATTGTACGAGTGAGCAATGTAATGATAAGTTATAAGCAACAATTTTGGCGGAAAATTTTAGCCCGTGTTCTGGCTTTTCAATGGAAGTACCCTCGTGGCCTTTCTTCTGTGCGAAGGGATTAAATATGGGGAAAATCTTCCTAACTCTTTTGACATGTTTGCCTATTTTCAAAAGAGCTATTTATTGATTTCAATGGCTTTGCTTAAGTATGCTCAGTGAGTTAAAAATATAGTTAAAAGTAAGCCAAACCCAAGCGATTTATTTATCTCGGATTTTCTAGTAATTATACCCAACACATGCGTTGAGCAAATCATTAAACAAGTGCCGTTTAGAGTGCTCATGATAAACCTGTGTACAGTCCATGGACTGGCGGGGCCACCACACGAAACTCAAACCAGAAGACAACGCCTCACTCGAAAAGTTTCATGTTTCGCACAACAAATCTGGTGCAAATGTACCTGGGAAATGTCCATTTCTTTCCAGTACCGCTCTACATGACCAACCTGATGACTGACGTCAAGTCTGCAAGTGAAGGAGACGAGAGCGCCGATCAGCAGGTTGTGTCAGCAAAATCAGGTGAGCTTTGCTGCTGTACATTAAAAGTACATTCAGCAAATAAACGACTCACGCCAGGCAGAAAAAAATGACTCAGAAAGTTGTTCAGTTGAGACATCCGTAGCCACTTCCACAGTCCCTACTATAAACTTATAGGAGTGTCGAGGAGCGAATGGAACGCAATATGCTGGTCGTTTAAACTCCAATACGAGAATGTACCGCTGAACTTTTTAGAAGAGCGAAAAAAAGAATTTTTTGTTTTAAGTTTGTCAGAAAATGTGCATTTTTTGTTACTTTCCTAAACTTTGTTTCAACAGTTATAGAACGAATTCTTTCTGAGTCTCCCAAAATGTTCAACCATCGCCATGAAAATCCAGAACACAGCCTAGAATTTTCCGCTTTATCCGACCGACGTGTCTCCAGCCGCAACCCAGCCGCATCACTTTTTAAAATCACTTGTACCACTTGCAAAATCCGTCTTTTCTAATAGATTTTGACTAGATTTAATTATAAATCTAATTTTGCAAAACTCAAAATAACATACAGGAAGTAAGTCCGATTCGTCGTATTCTTAGTATCACAAAATTCCGGGTCAAATTCAGAAAGCACACGCGAAGAAAATGTAAACGAAGGATTTTGTCTATAACTTTCGAACCGTTGGATCAAAATGCCTAATTTTGCACAGGGTTGTATAAAAATATGTGCTTGAGGTGGTACAAATGTGGTACAGGCCGTATGTATTCTATTTTTGGAGAGAAAAGACCATTTGCTACCGGAAATGACTTCATTAAAACTTCAGACGATGATTTTTTATTTTTGATTTTTGACGCAAGTGATCAGCCCAATGCCAGCCGCACCGATTTTTTAAATCCGGAAATTTGAAGGCTTCAAAAGTGACATGATTAGCAATATGAAATCTAGTCAAAATCTATTAGAAAAGACGGATTTCTGGGAATTTGAAATACACTGACCAGTCATTCCACCAGCTCGCCAGCTCGCCTTCAAGCTAAAACGAGCAGACACACAATCTGAAACTAAAATTTAGTTTAACTGTAAACTGTATATCACCAAAACCTGCGCCCAGACCTTTGCTTCTGGACATTGGTCGGAGACTTTGGCTGCTCAGTGGTGAATTTTGTTCGAGCAGCCATCGGCAGCACAGCCGCATCCAATGGCCAACACGATGACAACAAGACAGATGAGGCTGGAACTGAACTGGTGGCATTGGCCATGGCTTTCCATCAGCTCTGACAGCCTTTGGCATTATGCTGTCGAAATTGCCTGCCAACATTTTCATTATACACTTTGAACTGTCTGAATTAATTAGTGACAAACCTAATCTAAAAATAGGGTTTAACTTACGAGCTATAGTCAGCACACCTATTCCTTCTGAGCACAGGAGATCATGCACATAGAGCGACATCAACCTGAATCTAAGTGATTATGGAACTAGGATCTGTGAGGTAGATGACATACCAAACTGAGGATATGTGAGGTAGATGACATACCAAACTGAGGATCTGTGAGGTAGATGACATACCAAACTGAGGATCTGTGAGGTAGATGACATACCAAACTGAGGATCTGTGAGGTAGATGACATACCAAACTGAGGATCTGTGTGGTAGATGACATACCAAACTGAGGATCTGTGAGGTAGATGACATACCAAACTGAGGATATGTGAGGTAGATGACATACCACACTGAGGATCTGTGAGGTAGATGACATACCAAACTGAGGATCTGTGAGGTAGATGACATACCAAACTGAGGATATGTGAGGTAGATGACATACCAAACTGAGGATCTGTGAGGTAGATGACATACCACACTGAGGATCTGTGAGGTAGATGACACTAAACTGTGGTCAGACACCAAACTGACACAAACATTGCTTCATTGCATTGCTTCAGTTCACCCAGCTGTTAAATCAACTAGTTAATTCACCCAATCACCCAGGGGTAATTGAGGTTAATTTGGCGTCTTTCCTGTCCATGGACTGAATAGCCGCACGCAGTCTTAGCTGCGGCTGTGCTGTCGGCTGCACATCTGACCCATTATGTGCAGGTGTAATAAATTACTATTATTAATGTTACTAAAACCCTAAAGCTTGCCTATAATACCTCACAAGCACTTTTGTCATTCAAATTATAAGCTTAGAGTTTCAATTAAAATACGTAGTTCATGCAATACTTGCAGTAGTTTATTGCACTCAGATTGCACGGAATTATATAGTCCTTTTCAAACATGGAAGATAACTATTTTACTAAGAAATACACAGCTAAAAAAACATAAAAACAAGGCACAGGTGCCAAAAGTTGCTAGAAGGCTCTGAAACTCTGCATTTTTTTATTTCCATTATCCTAAGTGCGTACGATTCCTATTAGTTGCGTACGATTCCAATTAGTTTGGTACGATTCCTATTAGTTTGGTACGATTCCTATTAGTTTGGTACGATTCCTATTAGTTTGGTACGATTCCTATTAGTTTGGTACGATTCCTATTAGTTTGGTACGATTCCTATTAGTTTGGTACGATTCCTATTAGTTTGGTACGATTCCTATTAGTTTGGTACGATTCCTCATAGCTTAGTACGATTCTTCTTAGTTTGGTCCTATTCCTACTAGTTTAGTACGATTCCTACTAGTTTTGTACGATTCCATGGTACTCAGTACTATCACAACTTCAGGTAGATGAAATTCTTCTGCAGTTAAATATTTTTGTCGATTAGGCAGGCGGTGAACTGAGGCGACGACAATTCTCAACGGCTTCGGCGATACTTTAATGTTTGGGGCGATTCCCTACGTCGTAGTATGACAAAGTATGACAAAATTCTCTATGGCTTGGGACGATTCTCTATGGCTTGGGACGATTCTCTATGGCTTGGGACGATTCTCTATGGCTTAGGACGATATTCCATGGCTTGGGACGATTCTCTATGGCTTAGGACGATTCTATATGGCTTGGGACGATTCTCTATGGCTTGGGACGATTCTCTATGGTTTGGGACGATTGTCTATGGCTTAGGACGATTCTCTATGGCTTAGGACGATTCTCTATGGCTTGGGACGATTCTCTATGGCTTAGGACGATTCTCTATGGCTTGGGACGATTCTCTATGGCTTGGGACGATTCTCTATGGCTTAGGACGATTCTCTATGGTTTGGGACGATTCTCTATGGCTTGGAACGATTCTCTATGGCTTGGGAAGATTCTCTATGGCTTGGAACAATTCTAAATAGCTTTGGACGATTCCTAAATTATGTAAAAAAAAGTTGTCTTTAATTGACAGCAAAAGAGCTTCAGCCATGTGTTACAATCATCAGGCAATTAATATATCAAATATCGATAGAACAAGATGAAATCCTGTCCACAATGAAACCAGCCTATATTAGACTACAATAACAATTTAGAAAACAGCTAGCAGACTAAGCAAAACAGTTTAGCTCCACAGCAGGTCGGCCACCAGGGCCAGGTGGTCGCTTGGGTAGCAACGGTTGGGCAGGGCGCTAAGCGGGTGAAGCTGGTCCAGCTGGGGCAGCGGCACGGTGCTGAGCAGCCCCAACTGACTGGCGTCGAAGAAGATGTGGTCCAGGTGACCGCTGAAGCCACCGGTGTAGTTCGTGAACGGCTGCGGCTCATAGGCAGCTGACAAAGACAGGCCGTGCTTCAGCTCCCGCCTGCGGCATTCGGTATTTGGCATTTGAGATCTTGGCCAGCATGAAGATGGTGGACTGCTCACCTTTCTAAGATCTCTACTCTGTCTTATCTTTCCTGTGTCTCATCTCTCCCGTCTCATCTCCCCTGTCTTATCTCTCCTCTGTCTCATCTCTCTCCTGTCTGATCTCTACCCTGTCTCGTCTATCGTGTATAAACTTCCTGTTTAATGACTACTGTGTCTTTGCTTTTGAACAGAAAAGTAGAAAGCTACGATAAACACCAGGAAACCTCACCTGTCAATCATTGCCTCGCGTCCCGGGCTGAACCAATCAGCGTGCTCGGCCGGCAGGGAGCCCCGGGTGGCCAGCCAATAAGGGCCTCGGTCGGGCGTACTGTTGAAGTCTCCAGCCAGGATGACAGCCAGCTCGCGGCCGCTGTCCGAGTACTCGCGCCTGAGACTGTCCAGATGATGCAGCACCAGGTAGGTCTGCAGCAGGCGGACCAGATTGGCAGGCGGATGCCAGAACAGGTGAGTGGTGCACACGCACAGCAGTCTCTCGGGCTGACGCTTGCAGCGCAGAATCAGCACCTGGGCGCACTGGCCCCTCGGATTCCAGGCCTCGGAGAATTTGGCATTGGATCGAATGGCTGTGCTCAACCAGCTCAGAGACTCGCACGACTCCAGGTACTGATTTAGCGAGGCCAGGGACCGATCTTCAACCAGATCGAAGCGGCTGAGCCGGTAGAACAATGCCACGCCCTCCTGGGTGGGCTTGCCGTCCTGGCCGAGTTTCATCTGGCTGCAGCCAACCAGTCCGCATTCGTGTTCCAGGAACTCGGCCAGGCCGCCATTGCGAAACAGAGGCTCGTCAACCTCTTGAAGGGCCAGCAGATCGGCCTGGTAGCCGGCGAGCTCGCGAAAGATAAGGCACTTGCGGTAGGACATGGACAGATGGGCAGGGTCGCACCTGTTGGGTTTGGGGTTAAATATTGATTTCTAGGAACTCGTTTAACAGTAGAAATACCACACTATTTTGCCCCTGGGGCCTCACGATGGCTCCCAATCCGAGTGACCATTTTCGCGAAAGTCCACCATATGGATCAAATTGTTCCGCCCATTTACGATGAACCAACTTTCAAAGCCGTCCGAAGTCAGCATCGTCGAGATATTCAGCGATTCTTATCGGAGACCCTGATGACAAGGACAGCTGACATTGCTCCGTATCAACTCTTTGGCGAATCCATATTGGTTGAAAAATGAAGAAAAAAATTTAATCAATCCAAAATAGTTGGGGTGTCGTGTCCCCATTATCAGGTGGACGCCCTGATTGGCTGGTGGTTGGCGACCGTCGGCCAGGTGGTCAACACGAGGAAAACCGTTGTGCTTTGTGTCCCGGGTGACATCGAGGCCACGCCATTCGTTCTGTGAGGGCGTTCCTGCAGTCCGAGCCTCTACCTGATCGCCAGAGGGCGGCGCTGAACAACAACAAGACCTAGACACTGAAGGACTCGCTCGAACAGCAAACAAAGGCATCATTGTTGACTATTTTGAATTGAATAAATTGTTTACTTTTAATTATTGAACCAATCTGGATTCGCCAAAGTGGTATACAGAGCAACTTTAGCTGTCCTTGTCACCAGGAACTCCAACAAGAATTGCTCAATATCTCGACCATGCTGACGTCGAACGGCTTTGAAAATTAGTTCATCGTAAAGGCCGGAAAATGTTGATCCAGATGGTGGACTTTCACGAAAATCGGTCATTCGGTTGGGAGCCATCGTGAAGTAAGCAGTGGGAATTTGAAATGCCCCATTGTCTTTCCCGAGGGGTGGGCAATTGTGTGGTCTTAGACTATTAATATGAGCGTCGACGCTTGTGACAGTAGAGCGTGCCTCTGTACACGGTATCCACACAGTGGGTGCAATTCGATTCAGATTCAGACGCTCACCATGGAAACAGCTGATCCCTGGAGTAGTCAGAGTCGGCATACAGGTTAGCCAGCAGGTTGTAGGACACAATCCGCACAGCTTCCGGTCCGGTTGGCGCGGCGGTGAAAGCGTGCCGAGTCGACACGTAGCTGTTGAGGCCGTCTGCAACTGGGCCGAAGGTCTGCTGGAACTGCAAGCCGCCGCTATCAGACGCGTCGCCGCCGGGCACCGCAGTCAGGCGGACGAATGAGCCGGCGGAGTCGAATGGCAGCGTCGGGCACCGGGACCGGCTGAACTCCGACCAGCTCGGCTTCAACAGGTTGGGAGAAATCTCCCATAGGCGGCGACAGTCGGTGCAGGACTCGAGCTGCAGGTCGCAGTGGAGCGGGAAGCTGCTGAGAAGCTGGCTGGTGAGCTTACAGGACACAACCAGGCCTGGGTTGGACAGCAACTGGTAGCGAATAGCGCCGGAGTTCAGGGACAAGGTGTGCCCGGCGGAGAAGGCGTCGCCGCACAGGGTGGAATCGGGATCCAGGGGATTTCCCGAGCCATCGAGGATGACAGCGTCGTTGATGTAGCCGGGCTGGGACTGCAGCTCAGCGTCTGGGATCTCCTCGGCTTCGCTTGGCTGCAGTTTCTGAGCTTTTCGCTTCAGTTTGGAACGAAACCTCGACTCCAGCTGGCCATTGATGCTAGCCTGTATGGTTTTGCGAAATTTAGCCTACTATTAGTAGGTAGAAGAAGTTCAAAGACGTTTAGTATATTGGACTAGCAATTCGCAACCCCGAACGGTAGTAAATGTTTTGGTTCTATTTCTTATTTTTGTTTGAATTTCATTCTGATTTAAAGTCACGAGCGTCGGCTTTGACCTGTTCGACTTGTTGGTAGTTAAAGTTCGTGTTTTGTCCTTTTCACATGAATTAAATGTAATGTTTGAAGCTGTGGATGTAGATTCAGCCACCAACCTGAATTCTGGCAAGTGTGACACGCAGGGTCTCCTCCTTGGCCCTGCTGAAGTTGAACAGATTGGGTCGCAGAGTGCAGCTGAGCTCAGAGCTTGGCTGTGGATAGGCCAGGCTCAGCTGCAGCCTGCACTCGTCTGTGTTGCGAATGAAGAATCGATCCGATGTGAGCAGCTGAGCTTCAATGACAGACTTGGCGGCAGTGCCAGTGCTAGTAGCCAGGGACAGAGTCCTCGCCATGGCTCTGTGACAGCCAGCTGTGCTTGAAAAGTTCAGCGTCTGTGGCAGTGGCGATAGTGCCAACTTCAGAGCTGGCGAGACAAATTTTCGCGAATGAGTTGAGAGCACCCTGATGATTCCTACAAAGATAAGCAATGATTTATGGCATGAATGAGTTGAGAGCACCCTGATGATTCCTACAAAGATAAGCAATGATTTATAGCATGAATAAGTTGAGAGCACCCTGATGATTCCTACAAAGATAAGCAATGATTTATGGCATGAATGAGTTGAGAGCACCCTGATGATTCCTACAAAGATAAGCAATGATTTATGGCATGAATGAGTTGAGAGCACCCTGATGATTCCTACAAAGATAAGCAATGATTTATGGCATGAATGAGTTGAGAGCACCCTGATGATTCCTACAAAGATAAGCAATGATTTATGGCATGAATGAGTTGAGAGCACCCTGATGATTCCTACAAAGATAAGCAATGATTTATGGCATGAATGAGTTGAGAGCACCCTGATGATTCCTACAAAGATAAGCAATGATTTATGGCATGAATGAGTTGAGAGCACCCTGATGATTCCTACAAAGATAAGCAATGATTTATGGCATGAATGAGTTGAGAGCACCCTGATGATTCCTACAAAGATAAGCAATGATTTATGGCATGAATGAGTTGAGAGCACCCTGATGATTCCTACAAAGATAAGCAATGATTTATGGCATGAATGAGTTGAGAGCACCCTGATGATTCCTACAAAGATAAGCAATGATTTATGGCATGAATGAGTTGAGAGCACCCTGATGATTCCTACAAAGATAAGCAATGATTTATGGCATGAATGAGTTGAGAGCACCCTGATGATTCCTACAAAGATAAGCAATGATTTATGGCATGAATGAGTTGAGAGCACCCTGATGATTCCTACAAAGATAAGCAATGATTTATGGCATGAATGAGTTGAGAGCACCCTGATGATTCCTACAAAGATAAGCAATGATTTATGGCATGAATGAGTTGAGAGCACCCTGATGATTCCTACAAAGATAAGCAATGATTTATGGCATGAATGAGTTGAGAGCACCCTGATGATTCCTACAAAGATAAGCAATGATTTATGGCATGAATGAGTTGAGAGCACCCTGATGATTCCTACAAAGATAAGCAATGATTTATGGCATGAATGAGTTGAGAGCACCCTGATGATTCCTACAAAGATAAGCAATGATTTATGGCATGAATGAGTTGAGAGCACCCTGATGATTCCTACAAAGATAAGCAATGATTTATAGCATGAATGAGTTGAGAGCACCCTGATGATTCCTACAAAGATAAGCAATGATTTATGGCATGAATGAGTTGAGAGCACCCTGATGATTCCTACAAAGATAAGCAATGATTTATGGCATGAATGAGTTGAGAGCACCCTGATGATTCCTACAAAGATAAGCAATGATTTATGGCATGAATGAGTTGAGAGCACCCTGATGATTCCTACAAAGATAAGCAATGATTTATGGCATGAATGAGTTGAGAGCACCCTGATGATTCCTACAAAGATAAGCAATGATTTATGGCATGAATGAGTTGAGAGCACCCTGATGATTCCTACAAAGATAAGCAATGATTTATGGCATGAATGAGTTGAGAGCACCCTGATGATTCCTACAAAGATAAGCAATGATTTATGGCATGAATGAGTTGAGAGCACCCTGATGATTCCTACAAAGATAAGCAATGATTTATGGCATGAATGAGTTGAGAGCACCCTGATGATTCCTACAAAGATAAGCAATGATTTATGGCATGAATGAGTTGAGAGCACCCTGATGATTCCTACAAAGATAAGCAATGATTTATAGCATGAATGAGTTGAGAGCACCCTGATGATTCCTACAAAGATAAGCAATGATTTATGGCATGAATGAGTTGAGAGCACCCTGATGATTCCTACAAAGATAAGCAATGATTTATGGCATGAATGAGTTGAGAGCACCCTGATGATTCCTACAAAGATAAGCAATGATTTATGGCATGAATGAGTTGAGAGCACCCTGATGATTCCTACAAAGATAAGCAATGATTTATGGCATGAATGAGTTGAGAGCACCCTGATGATTCCTACAAAGATAAGCAATGATTTATGGCATGAATGAGTTGAGAGCACCCTGATGATTCCTACAAAGATAAGCAATGATTTATGGCATGAATGAGTTGAGAGCACCCTGATGATTCCTACAAAGATAAGCAATGATTTATGGCATGAATGAGTTGAGAGCACCCTGATGATTCCTACAAAGATAAGCAATGATTTATGGCATGAATGAGTTGAGAGCACCCTGATGATTCCTACAAAGATAAGCAATGATTTATAGCATGAATGAGTTGAGAGCACCCTGATGATTCCTACAAAGATAAGCAATGATTTATGGCATGAATGAGTTGAGAGCACCCTGATGATTCCTACAAAGATAAGCAATGATTTATGGCATGAATGAGTTGAGAGCACCCTGATGATTCCTACAAAGATAAGCAATGATTTATGGCATGAATGAGTTGAGAGCACCCTGATGATTCCTACAAAGATAAGCAATGATTTATAGCATGAATGAGTTGAGAGCACCCTGATGATTCCTACAAAGATAAGCAATGATTTATGGCATGAATGAATTGAGAGCACCCTGATGATTCCTACAAAGATAAGCAATGATTTATGGCATGAATGAGTTGAGAGCACCCTGATGATTCCTACAAAGATAAGCAATGATTTATGGCATGAATGAGTTGAGAGCACCCTGATGATTCCTACAAAGATAAGCAATGATTTATGGCATGAATGAGTTGAGAGCACCCTGATGATTCCTACAAAGATAAGCAATGGTTTATGGCATGAATGAGTTGAGAGCACCCTGATGATTCCTACAAAAATAAGCAATGATTTATGGAATGAACTGCAATAAAATTATATGCATATAAATGAGTTCTTTAATTAACAAATCGCCAATTTAACCAACTTGAGAGTCAGAACTCAAAAGACATTGCTGGCTAACAGGAGGGTGAGTGGTTAATGCATTTGCCTCTTGCAACAAGGTCTCTGAGCTTGATTCTCTGGTGAGGCCACATTCATTTGGGGCACAGCCGCAGAGAGAAGGGGGCTTGTTGAGCAATTTACACTTTTGAGGGCCAACCACCAAGGCACAGTGAAATGTACATTGCCTAATGATAAGAAACTCAGGGTAGATGTACACACCCCTGTGTGAGTGTGTGCTTGCGTACAGTATCTGTATGTGTGTGCTTAGGAAAAGAATTGATGTAATTCACACTATTCCCAATATCAACTTAGCTATTTAGGAACGAATTACTCTTTTAAGTGTAAAGCATAGAGTTGAAAATTATAGCCAATAGATAAAATGTATTGTAACATTATATATATATATATGTATATATGCACAGTCAGTGATCTTTATGCAATTGTACAAACTCTTGACTGCTCAGTCTTATGATATAGCTGTCATAAATAATTGTTGAAAAATAAATTAGAAGGGAAAATTTATGTTTAGGTTGAGTAGGTTGAGAATAAAATATATTGAGCTTGCTCTTCACCAAAAGGTCAAACTTTTTAAGGTATACATACATAGAAAAAATATTAACTTTATAATAGTTTTGTTGCATTTATGTTTTACAATTATTTATCAATGTAAGCATTTAAGAATGGAATCAAATTTGATAATAGCTAACAATAGCCAAGTTGTTTTTATGAATAGGCAAACACAGTCTAAGTACTGTGTTTGCTTTTGCTTTTCTTAATAATTATTATAATAATTGATTACACCTGCCCCAATTGGGTCAGATGTGCAGCCGACAGCACAGCCGCAGCTAATGGGCGGCGCATCTGAAGGCTGTGTACAGCTGTTCAGTCCATGGACTGGGGGGATGCCATACCCACCTTCAATTATCCCAGCTGATGCTGGTACCCATTTAACAGCTGGGTGAACTGAAGCAATGCAGAGTTAAGTGTCTTGCTAAAGGACACAAATTGTTCAGTGGAGTTGCAAATTGAACCCCCGACCTTCAAGTCGTGAGTTCGATGCCCTTACCACTAGGCTACAACCTCTTTCTTAAATAATAGGACTATTTAAGGTATTGGTTAAAAAGCTTGGTTAAAATTAGTATTCTGAAACTAAGTTTTTTTACTTTTGTAAGATAAATAAAAAATCATTATTCATAACCATAGGCATTAGTCTTTAGAGCTGAAAATTTATTTTATATATCAACACATATATATATGGATATTATGAAAATATACAAAAACTGACTAAGCTAAATTATATAAATAGCAAAATACACACAAGTTACAAAACACAACATGCTATGTTTCGAAACAATAGAGCTTACCAATATCGCAAAAGAAAATATTTTTAAAGTGAATACAAAAGCGCATGACATGTTCTGCGATTCCGACACAGTCTAAGACGAGTAGATCGTAGACGCAACGAGTAGCTTGCGGACTGCTTCAAAATCGTCAATCATAACATTCTTGGAAAATAAGGATTTCAAAGTTTCACTTATATAGAACAAACAGTTTATTTTTATGTTCTTTGGCGTACAAGGACGTAAAAATGAAACTAGTTTTTGTGCTTTTAATTTTTAGTATATGAGGTTTAGTATAAAATCATAGCTATATATTTGAAGTATTTAAAATAGAAATAAACAATTTATCCTCAAATGACATAAACGATGCACTCCACTCGAAACAACCAGTAAACAAGGACATCTAGAATACTAGGACAACCAGTATTCTAGATGTAAATGCCAGTGAATTAAAAAATACGTGTAGTTTAAGCTTTTTGAAATCTATTTACTGACTTTAGTGTTAAAAACTATGCAAATTAACCAATATACTTATTTCCGACTTTGGGACAAAGTTTTTCGCATCACAACATTTAGATTTTTATTTTCAATATAACCTGCAGTGTACGCCTGTGGGCAGGATTATGGTCACGATTTACTGTAAAATTAAAGCTCTTTTGATGAAATTATACTATATTTTTGGTTCATAAGTGGTCCCTCCAGGCAAGAACACAACAAGCAGCTATAGAAGAAGCAGTAGTACAGTACTCGCAAAAGACAGAAAAAATACATCGAAAAGTAATATCAAATTAATATGACATTTTTCGGATCTAGGCTTTCAAGTTCTTACGGACAAATAGAAGATACAAAAACATATTGGACAATCTCCAGTAGAAATATAATTCGAAAGTCATAACTTAGATTTAATTTGTACACAAATAAAAAACGTTATGTACCGGTTCATTTCACGCCTTGTGACGTACGTATTTACATGATTATATATCTTTTGCTAGCGCTTTGCACGACTCAAAGAATCCGCCACTGGCGTCATACTCCGTGCTGGTGATGAAGGCGTCCACTTTGCTCTGAAAGTCTT
This sequence comes from Macrostomum hystrix, assembly GCA_950097015.1. Classification (NCBI taxonomy): domain Eukaryota; kingdom Metazoa; phylum Platyhelminthes; family Macrostomidae; genus Macrostomum; species Macrostomum hystrix. Next base: position 1,939,952 of record CATNEN010000015.1, read on the forward strand.
TGTCCAGAATCTTCTGCATTGTTGCGTCAACTTTGGGATCCGGGGCTGACGGCTCCGACGGGCCGTTGATGCTGTTGAGCTGGCGGTCAACCTGGCTGTCCAGCATCTTGATCAGACCGCCCAGCTGATCTGAGGCTGCCGTGCGGGTCTTGGTCACAGACACGCTCACGGATTTGCTTTCGGATTTGCTCTCGGATTTGCTCTCGGTTTTGGTCTCGGATTTGCTCTCCGATTTGCTTTTGGATTTGCTCTCGGATTTGCTCTCGGATTTGCTCTCGGATTTGCTCTCGGATTTGCTCTCGGATTTGCTGACAGCCGCAGCCACGGAAATGGCTTCTTTTGCTTCAGACTTCTCCTCAGCGGTTTTGCTCTCTACTTTGATGTTGTTCTCAGTCTTTGCGGTGTCTTCCTCCTCCGTCCTGACTTCCGCCTTCTGCTGCTCATCAACTTTGCTTTCGGCCTTGCTAACAGATGCTGAAAATGACACAGCCTTGATTTCTGCCTTTTGCTTGACATCTGCTTTGCTCTTCTCCTCGGCCTTGACCTCCTTCTTGACCTCGGCTGTGACCTCCATCTTGGTTTTCTCCTCGACCTTCGCTTCAGCTTTATTGACAGCCACGGCGACAGCCAAGCCCTTGCTTTCGGATTTCTGCTGCTCCTTCACTTCGACCTTCTTCTTTTCCTCGGCCTTGACATCGGTCTTGACCTCTGCTTTCACTTGAGTTGTTTTCTTCTCTTCGACTTTCGCTTCAGTCTTGCTGGCAGCCACAGCAATACCCAGAGCAAGGCCATTGCTTGCAACTTTCTGCCTTTCCTTAACCTCGACTTTCTGTTTCTCCTCGGTCTTGGCCTCGGCCTTGACTTCGAATTTCTTTTTTTCTTTAACTTTGACTTCAACCTTTTTCTCATCCTCGACTTTCTCCTCAGCCTTATTGATAGCCACGGCCACAGCCAAGCCCTTGCTTTCTGCTTTGCGCTTCTCTTTCACTTCGACCTTCTGCTTCTCCTCGGCCTTGACCTCGGCCTTGACCTCGGCCTTTTTCTTCTCCTCGACCTTCGCCTCGGTGCTGCTCGCAGCCACAGACACACTAAGTGCCAGGCCGCTACTCTCCGGTTTCTGCTTTTCCTTGATCTCAGCCTTTACTTCAGCCTTATTCTTTTCTTCTACTTTGACTTCAAGCTTGTTCTTGTCCTCCGCTTTTGCTTCAGATTTGTTTGCTGCTACCGCCACCGCCACCGCCACGGCCTTGCTGCCCTCTTTCTGCTTCTCTTCGACCTTGACCTCGACCTTTGTCTTCTCCTCGGCATTGACATCCGCCTTGACCGCGACCTTCTCCTTCTCGGTCTGCTTCAGTTCAGCTTTCGCATCCGTCTTGGCCGCGGCAACAACAACCACAGCCTCCTTGACCACCTCCTGCCTCACCTCAACCCGTGGCGACTCGCGTCGCTCAGGCTGCAGAACGACCTTCTTCTCCTCCTGCACCTGGATGAGAGCCCCAGTCTTGTGCTGTACGATGGGCTCCAGGTGCTTACGCTGCTCAGCCTTCTCTGTGACCTGGATCACCGTAGCGTCTCTGGCCTGAGTCTTCTCCACCACTCGCCTGTCCTCCTGCTTCACTTCTTCAGCCTTCTGAGCTACGAGGACGGCCTCTGAAGTCTGCTCGACTGGCTCCAGAATAATCTTCCGGCCTCTGGGTGATAGGCGCTCGTTTCGCTGCTCGACAACCACCTGAGTCTCCTGCTTCTCGTGCCAGTTCTCATTGCCGATGCGCATCACCTTCCTACTGCCAGCCTTCTCTTCCTCCTGCTCGCGGATGACGGCGGCAGCGAGCACGGGCGGCTGGTTCTCGTGCCAGCTCTCGTTGCCAATCCGCATCTTCTTCCGGGTGCCGACCCGCCTGTCCAGCGTGTTGGCCTGCGGCGCGATCACCGTTCGCTGCTTCTCGTGCCAGTTCTCGCTGCCGACTCGCATGACCTTTTTAGTGCCGACAGTGTCTTCCTCGACGCGCTCCTTGACAGCAGCGGCCTGTGTCTCGTGCCAGTTCTCGCTGCCAACTCGCATGATCTTCCTACTCCCAACCTGTTCCTCGACGGGCTCTTCAACAACCGTCGTCTTCTTCTCGTGCCAGTTCTCGCTGCCGATTCTCATTGTCTTTTTGGTTCCGGCGGTGTCTTCTACAGCTTCGGCTCGCTCGATCTCCGCCCAGGTGCCGCCCAGTCGCATCTTCTTCACGTTCGGATTGGCCACCTTGGATTGCGAGTCGGCCTGCGGGAGATACGCGAAGCAATTGTGAAACCCAAGCACTAAAGGTGACGAGGAGATTGAAACACAATGGCAGAACGAGACAATTGGTTCCCTTAAGCCTAGCAATTCATTCGCATAATTTTAGTATCAGCTGGTCCACGGACACTAGAAAAAGCATTAGTTCTGCTGTTTTTAAAACCGAAAAAACAGTTCATGTGGAAACTGCAAAAAGCCTATTTTAAACGAAAGATGAAAATTGCAGGCAAAGTGGAATTTTTTCTCGGAGAATCAAAAAACAAGCCGCACAGGCAGTCTTTGAGTCGCCAGAGAACTATAGTGCACTTTTTTCACCGCTGTTCCCAGCCTCTGCATCTTGGAAGGCCCGCGCAACCCCCCCATATTCTGGGAGCCGTTTGGTTTCCAAAGCAAGAGGAACAACTCAGACCTACCTCACTGCTTCAGCATGCATTGTTTTCCATGGGGACGCATGCCCTGGCAGTGGGGAAGCGAGCCACTCTCTCCCCGCCACAGCCATTGTGCAAACTCTTCCCGTCTTCCCCTGGAGTGGGATTTCGCAGTACTGCAGTACTGGAAGAAACACGGGAGAATTCAATTGAGAGTCGAGCGCAAGTGTGAAAACCGTGAGCTTTTCCTTAGTAACCACGTTTGTTTCAATTTGCTCGCTTATAAAGTTTAAGCATACTCGTACTTTTACCTTCTTTTGGTATTTGGCAATGCTTAAGCTTAAGCTTGAGGAACGATCATTACAATCATTACAGATTCCATCATATTAATACTGCTGGTATAACATCTTAATGACATTCAAACTGAGTGGGTAACACTGAAACTGAGGGGATAACACTGAAACTGAGGGGATAACACTGAAACTGAGGGGATAACACTGAAACTGAGGGGATAACATTCAAACTGATGGGATAACACTGAAACTGAGTGGGTAACACTGAAACTGAGTGGGTAACACTGAAACTGAGGGGATAACACTGAAACTGAGGGGATAACATTCAAACTGATGGGATAACACTGAAACTGAGTGGGTAACACTGAAACTGAGTGGGTAACACTGAAACTGAGGGGATAACACTGAAACTGAGGGGATAACACTGAAACTGAGGGGATAACATTCAAACTGATGGGATAACACTGAAACTGAGGGGATAACACTGAAACTGAGTGGGTAACACTGAAACTGAGTGGATAACACTGAAACTGAGGGGATAACATTCAAACTGAGGGGATAACACTGAAACTGAGGGGATAACACTGAAACTGAGGGGATAACACTGAAACTGAGGGGATAACATTCAAACTGATGGGATAACACTGAAACTGAGTGGGTAACACTGAAACTGAGTGGGTAACACTGAAACTGAGGGGATAACACTGAAACTGAGGGGATAACATTCAAACTGATGGGATAACACTGAAACTGAGTGGGTAACACTGAAACTGAGTGGGTAACACTGAAACTGAGGGGATAACACTGAAACTGAGGGGATAACACTGAAACTGAGGGGATAACACTGAAACTGAGGGGATAACATTCAAACTGATGGGATAACACTGAAACTGAGTGGGTAACACTGAAACTGAGTGGGTAACACTGAAACTGAGTGGGTAACGCTGAAACTTAGTGGATAACACTGAAACTGAGTGGATAACACTGAAACTGAGGGGATAACACTGAAACTGAGGGGATAACACTGAAACTGAGGGGATAACACTGAAACTGAGGGGATAACACTGAAACTGAGGGGATAACACTGAAACTGAGTGGATAACACTGAAACTGAGGGGATAACACTGAAACTGAGGGGATAACATTCAAACTGATGGGATAACACTGAAACTGAGTGGGTAACACTGAAACTGAGTGGGTAACACTGAAACTGAGTGGATGACACTGAAACTGAGGGGATAACACTGAAACTGAGGGGATAACACTGAAACTGAGGGGATAACATTCAAACTGATGGGATAACACTGAAACTGAGTGGGTAACACTGAAACTGAGTGGATAACACTGAAACTGAGTGGGTAAAACTGAAACTGAGTGGATAACACTGAAACTGAGTGGATAACACTGAAACTGAGGGGATAACACTGAAACTGAGTGGATAACACTGAAACTGAGTGGATAACACTGAAACTGAGTGGGTGACACTGAAACTGAGGGGATAACACTGAAACTGAGTGGATAACACTGAAACTGAGTGGATAACACTGAAACTGAGTGGATAACACTGAAACTGAGTGGATAACACTGAAACTGAGTGGATAACACTGAAACTGAGGGGATAACACTGAAACTGAGTGGATAACACTGAAACTGAGTGGGTGACACTGAAACTGAGGGGGTAACACTGAAACTGAGTGGATAACACTGAAACTGAGTGGATAACACTGAAACTGAGTGGATAACACTGAAACTGAGTGGATAACACTGAAACTGAGTGGATAACACTGAAACTGAGTGGATAACACTGAAACTGAGTGGATAACACTGAAACTGAGTGGATAACACTGAAACTGAGTGGGTGACACTGAAACTGAGGGGGTAACACTGAAACTGAGTGGATAACACTGAAACTGAGTGGATAACACTGAAACTGAGTGGATAACACTGAAACTGAGTGGATAACACTGAAACTGAGTGGATGACACTGAAACTGAGGGGATAGCATTCAAACTGATGGGATAACACTGAAACTGAGGGGATAACACTGAAACTGAGTGGATGACACTGAAACTGAGTGGATGACACTGAAACTGAGGGGATAGCATTCAAACTGATGGGATAACACTGAAACTGAGGGGATAACACTGAAACTGAGTGGATGACACTGAAACTGAGGGGATGACACTGAAACTGAGGGGATAACACTGAAACTGAGTGGATGACACTGAAACTGAGTGGATAACACTGAAACTGAGGGGATAACACTGAAACTGAGGGGATGACACTCAAACTACCTGCGTGATCCGTGTGAACACGAAGGTACGAGTGCAACAAAATGGCTCCCAACCTTTCTCTGAGCGTCCCGCCGCATGCCGATGTATTCCGCCAGAGACATGGCTCCCTTCTGCTGCTGATGACGGTGGTGGCTGTGCTGCCGCTGCTGGTTGGCCGCTGTTGAGCCACTACTGCTGTGAGCTGCCGCAGCGGAAGAAGTCGACATTTCTGACTGGGAAGGGCTTTTTGTATTATTTTCCAGATCAGCAAGGTCTCGCCCCACAGGTGGCCAAAAAGCTTCCTGCCTGACCTGCAAGCAGAGCCGGGATAGGACAGGGGCTGGGAGACGTGAACGGACAGGGGGATAACAAAGGCGATGCAGTGAACAGATGCGATCTGCTATTGTCTTCCTCTATGCACTTTTAAACTATGAGTTTTTTAATGCGGCTTTGAATGGCAGGCCAGTTAGCGTGGGTGGGATATGGAAGAGTTGGCGGGGCACAGGTGAGAGATAAAAGTAACAGGTCCGCTGATTATCCTACCAGGAAATGCAGCTCTGCGATGCTATTAGCGATGAGAACACTATAATTTCTAGGTAGAGACTGCAGCTCTACCACATTTTCTCCCATGAAATCCTACTCTAAAATTTCTTTCCAAATGCCGTTTGATTGGCAAAGTTTTCTGCAGAAAATCCTCTCTCCTAGTCTGGCTCTCAGCAGCCTGGCAGGCCCGTGATTGGCTGGCCGCAGAGGCTCGCCAGGTGGCCCTTTGAGAACGAGCTGCATGCATGCGGCATGGGAGCCAGCCAGAAATTTCTGGCTGACAATTCAGGAAGCAGGGTGTGGAGTGAGGGCGGCTATGAAAATGGCTGCTGAAAAAAGGAGAGTTCAGACCAGGATAGGGAAAAAGAGGCTAAGACGCGAAATGTTTTAGGATAGGATATTTTAGAGTTTGATGGGTAGATAATATAAATGCAGACAATGCGAAATATTCGTAAATTAGGGAAGGCAATTGTGAAGACCTCGTTTTAGATTGGTGCACATAGAATTGGTACTTCTAAGGGGTCAGTGGCAGAGCGGTCTAACGCGTTTGCCTCTCGCACGAAGGTCCCTGAGTTCGATTCCGCGGCGAGGCCACATTCGTTTGGGGCGCACAGCCGCAGAGAGAAGGCTTGGTGGCTTGTCGTGCAATTTACGCCCTTGAGGGCCAGCCTCCATGACACAATTGAGAGTCAATGCGGATGTACTAACCTGTGCGAGAGTATGCCTGCGTACAATAATCTGAGTGCATGTGTGCTCAGGAGTCAGCGAAATTAACAGAATTGCCTCCTCGCTGGCTGCGGGTCTACTGTCACCAAATGACATGCCATCGCCTGCAGTCCTGCTGAAATCAATTTATTTCTTTTATTTTTTAATGCTGAAAAATCCATCAAAAATGGCGAGTCGCCTAAGACCTAAAATCTAGGCCCCGCTCCGGCATGTAAAGGACATTTTACATTTTCCTTTCCGCCACTTTCACTGCCTCCACTACCCTCCTGAGTCACTTTTTTCATAAAACTCGGGTCTACAGTGACAAAGTCAGCTAGAAAGCGTAAACAAAGCGGCTCAAACCATTGGAAGCGGTCGGGTTGCCATAGAAACGTCACGACGTAACCGACCAATTCTAGAGGCATTATCCAAGAGACCAATTTTTGACAATCTAAGAATAGGCTAGGAATGAAGTATATTTTGCATGGATTTATTTGTCCCTGAGCTTTTTGGGAGCACAGCAGCGGAGAGAAGGCTTGCAATTTACGCCATTGAGGGCCAACCTCGCTTCTGGGTTTAACATTAGAATCCATTTTAAATGTTAATTTGTACCACAACAACTGCTATTTCCTTTGTCGAAATAAAAAGTGAATCACGCCTTTCAATATAGGATTCCACATTGGGGTGCAGTACAAATGCTCTTCGATTCGGTCAGAACTGTGCACTGTGTACTTAGCCCTCTAGCATTGGTTGGCACACCGTCACCATATTACAATGATATGCGATTTTGGTCATGGAAGATAGACAATTAAAATATAAAGAATAATTTAAATCTGTCTAATAATCTGAGGTACCTCTGTCTGTACAATGAAATGACAGTCATTTTAAACAGAAAAATATCTTTCTAGAACAAAGTGGCGCTTCGGGTGAGAAGATTGTAAAACAGAGCAATGCGTATATGCGCAACAGCCTACTCATACGCTAGAGTAGTACGCACTTTTCTATGTTTCGCTAATTAAAGAAAAAAAGAAAAAAAAAGCTACAAATTTAAGCGCCTGCGCAAATATGAAACTTATAGCTGAAGCAGAAAGTAAAAACACTGAGCGGGGCAAAACAATTACGGATCGCAGGTTGGTTATACCATAGCAAACTTGTAAACGAAGCTGTGAATCGGCTTTTAAACTCACCCTAGCGGAATTTCGCTGTGTTTTTTGTGCACTGAAGCGTTAAATCACTAAGGCATTTGTAGAAACAGATTTTGAGGCAAATAGTCACGTGCTAATAAAAGTAGGTCATTGTTGGGGGGTTGGCTGACTGCTCAAATATTTGACTTTGAGGCTTCAGCTCATGTTTTCTTCACTATGTGGGAGTTTACTTACCGAAGTATCGGCCTTTTTCTAACAAAATTCTGCTTACGAGCTACAGATTAAGCTACTAGTTACATTTTAAGCAAACAGTTTAGCTAAAAAATGTGCAACACTGCTGTTTGACCTCTTGAGTAAAGACAAATTACAAAATAGAAGCAAGAAAGCAAAGCAAGCAAGCAAGAAGCATCTGCGAGCGAACTGCAGATTATTGTCAATCCGGGGCCGAATGACTTTGTTAGACACATCTGTCATCCCTTGAAGTGCTGGATCTCCACAGAAATATAAATAAAAAACTGGTTCAAGGGACAAGGAGAATGTTGTCCATGCAATGGCTATTTGACTAATATAAAGTGCATTTAGTTGGATTGTCCTACCGGGCACAGCACAGGCTGATCAAACGCTTCTCGTTTACCACAATAGAGTGAGGTGTAAGGTTTTGGCTCTGTAATTAGAGTGCTAAATTAGTGCAATAAGCAGTTCACCAGGCTGAGACACCGGTTATATAGCATTACCTCGGGTAGCAATTTGGGTGGGTGTAGCGGACTGGTGCAAGACTCTAGCTGAACATCACACCATGAACGTCCACCAAGGTGTGCCTTTTAGTTTCTACCAATCTGTCGATCTACCACAAAAAGCGAAGCTAGCGCAGAAGCTAGCGCAGAATTAGTGGATTAACTGCGAGGTACTGAATGCTGCGTGTTCCTCCTTGTCTCCCAGATCCCAAGGGAAATCTCAATTCAGCGCATGTCAGCACTGACTAAAGAAACTAGCAACAAGAGCCGAGCTTCTTACTGCCTTCGGCGCTTTCCTTCAGCTGAACCGCCGACGCTCCGCTGCAGCTGCCTCCGCCGCGCATCAGCTCGGCGTCCTCGCGTTCCCATAGCAACCTGCACAGCTGCTCCACCGTGGAGCCGACGTGCCAACCTGACGCGGCGCTCGTCTCCACGAACATCGCCGCCTCCAAGGACTCGGCCAGGCGGGCTCCTTCGGAGGTGTCCACTCCGCGGCCCCTGCTGGCGTCGAGGCCCCGGAGGTCGGCCTTGTTGCCGGCCAGCACCACCGGAATGCCGGGCTCGGCACATTCGCGAATCGATTCCATCCAGTCGCGGGCGCTCAGGAAGGAGCGCTCGTGCGTGCAGTCGTACATCAGGATGACACCGTCGGCCCGACGGAAATAGGACTTGGCGATGCTGCGGAAGCGCTCCTGTGGAAGAGAGTGAAATTGACAATAATTGCCGTTATTCTGGGCGTGCTGGAATGGCAATAATAATAACTTAAGGGCTGCGGGCACTGGCACATCATTTGGTGACACTGGACTCGCAGCCAGCGAGGAGGCAATTCTGCCCATTTCGCTGACTCCTGAGCACACACGCACACAGATACCGTACGCAGGCACACGCTCACACAGGTGCGTACATCTGCCCTGACTTTTTATCATTAGACAGTGTACACTCTCACTGTGGCCTTGGAGGTTGTGTACGCATGAAGCGCGCTTTCTGACGTCTGACGAAGAAAGAACGTCTGACGTCTGTTGTTGTTGTTGTTGTTGTTTTTGTTGTTGTTGCTGTTGTTGTTGTTGCTTGTTTTCTTAATGGTTGGTCCGCAGGGGCGCAAATTTTACGACAAGCCCCAAAGTCAAAATTAATGTGAGTTCAGGGACCACCTTGGTGCGAGAGGCAAACGCGTTAGAGCTCTGCTACTCGCCCCCTCTAGATCTGACAATGACCTCATCTTTTAGTTCTCAGTCTTGTTTAAATTTAGAAACTTTCAGTTAAATTTCTAGTGTGGCCCTTGTTTATGATTAAAGTTATTGTTGGTATAATATAATTGAAGACATTCAAATTTTGAGAACGATTTCAATGAGAATGTAAAAAAATTTTCCTTTTGCAAGACCCTTAACTCTGCGTTGATTCAGCTCACCCAGCTGTTGATAGGCATCAGCATCAGCTGGGGGAATTAAGAATGGGGGTGGCGTCCCACCTGTCCATGGACTGAACAGCCGTACACAGCCTTCACATGCGCCGCGCAATCGCTGCGGCTGTGCCGTCAGCTGCAAGTATGGCTGATGCGGGCAGGTGTAATAAAAAGTCTATTAATTTGTCGATGCAGTAAGCTTTAGTAGTCGGGATTTGAAAATTAAACCAATTATTTTTCCTTTCAATTAAGAAAAGAAACATTTTTGCGATGGCAGTGGAAGAATTTAAATTGTTTTTGTCGATATGCATTTTTGGAACTCTAACATTAGCCATGCCGTAAGTAGAATGTGACAACTCTTTTCTGGTCTTCACCCAAGCCACACATTTTAAGACCATACATGGTAGAGAAAACAATAGTATTTCGCCACGGCTAGAGAAGTGGCTAAAAAATACGGGCTTTGAATTTGTTGGCTACAATTTACCAACCGGAGTCTCAGCCCCACCCGACTCCACGGCGACCACACTGAGCTCAAGGGGCTGCCAACCTCAGTCCATAGTTGGAGTCTAGCAGTGACTCATGAACTGGGACTTCACTCCATGGGACTTAAGCACTTTGGAACTGTACACTGTAAGTTTTAAGTCCTCCGGCCTCGGGTCAAACTGTCTGCTATTAGCAAGTTCGTAAACAAAGTTAAACTGTTTTTTTGTTTTTTACTCTTTTTGTTTAACAAAACTTTATGGCTCTTAAAATTTAATTCATTCTGTAACAGGGTCATATCACACAGATTTAGCTGAATCCCACCCAATCCAGCGCTGCCTATTCTCACCTGTCCAGCGGTATCCCAGAGCTGCACGGCCACCACTCGACCGTCTACCATCAGCGTCCGGGTCTTAAAGTCCACCCCCAGAGTGGCGGTGGTGTTGGCCGTGAAGCGACCGTCGCAGAAGCGGCCTATGAAGCTGCTCTTGCCCACCGCGGCATCACCGGCCAATACCACCTTGAACATCCGCTCAGGTGGAGACATTATGGACACCTCCGCTATTGAACCCGTCTCGCTCTCAGCCTCAGTCTCCGCTTCCTGACGTCCCGACGGTGGCGACTGCGGACACCTTCGCAGCTGAGGTCGTCGACGGCTACTGCGCAGCGGCTGCCTGCGACGGATGACTCCGTTGCTACCCGCAAAGTCGGAGTTGCAGTCGTCAAAATCCTGCGGGGCGGGGCTGCGCTCCCGACGCCCGCACTCAACCAGCGTCTCTCGCGTGGAGTGAAGACCCTCGTAGTCATCCTCAGCGTGGTCGCCGTCGTCTTCAAATTCAAATCCAATGGCGCCGCCTCCACGACCGCCGAACGGTATGACGAAGTGATCGGGAAAGTCATCCGCAGCAGAGGCTACCGATGGCTGACGATGGTCGTCGCGACACGTCGACATGCCACTGTCGACCTCCTCATCTTCTTCGTCCTCCTCTGCGAAGGTTCCCACCCTTCGCTCTGCTTCCTCATCGAAGTTGTCCTCGATCGCGGCGGAGGTACCGATGCTACTCACTGGGCGGCAGAAGCTGCCCCGGCCAGATGACGGTGTGATGGCGCCACCGCCGCCGCCGCTGCTGACGCCACTTATTTGTCTTTCTAGGGCACAACGAAGGCTGTCATTGGTGTCACTCAGGCTGCGGTTTGCCTGCTGGAGCATTCGCAGCTGCATCGCGAGCTGCTCCTGATCGCGCTGGTAGCTCTGGAGGCTGCGTCGCTCCGCCAGCAGCTCGCGTGTTCGGCCCTCTTGATCCTGGCGCATGCGGGCAAGCTCGCTGCGACTCACCGCCAGGGCCGTTTCCAGCCGCTGCATGTCTGCCAGGAGGCTGCGGTTGCGCTCGCGAGTTTCTTGAACACTGCGGCGCAGACCAATCTCAGAGTTTTCGTCTGCGGCCTCTTCTCTGCCTCTCCGCTGCTGCAGTTCGTCTATCATGGTCTGCAGCTCGCTGATTTCAGCCTGCTTCCTGTCCAGCAGGTCCTGGTATTGCTCCGCCAGCCGCCGTCTCTCCTGCGCTCTCGCTCGCTGCTCCATCTTCGTCATCTGGATCTCCATTTCCTCCTCTAGCTGGCGGACGTGGCTGTCATTCGCAGCCTTCGCCCTGGCGAAGGCCTCTTCGAGGCGTTGGCGCTCTCGGCGTTGAGCACCGACCTCCTTTGCCGCGCTAACAATGATGGACTCAAAGCTGTCCACCAGTTGCGGGTACTGGCGCTGTAGAAGGCAGTGAAGCTCGCACACCTTCTCCTGGCAGCTGAGCTGCTGCAGACCCTCCGTCAGCTGCTGCTCGAGATCAGAACTGCTCACGCTGCGCTGCTGCTGGAGCTCCGGCCTCGATGGCACGACTGATTCGTCAATGTCTAGCAGGCGCTCCTGTGAGAATGCCTTCATGCTGAGCGAGCTTCCTGCGGCATCCGCTGCAAGTTGCTGCTGCTGCTGCTGAAGCTGCCGAGACGCCAACGACAGGCTGATGGCCCTGAACCCGGCCTGGAAGTCCGCCTCGTCCACTCGTCCATCGCCATCGGCATCCAACTGAGCGAAGATCTGGCGCACCTCGGCTGGCCGAAGATTGCCATCACAGCAGCGGGCGAGGTCATCCTCGGTGATGAAGCCGCAGCTGCCAGTGTCCAGCAGGCTGAACAACGAGGCCGCACGCTGAGATTCCGTCAAGCCGATTTTGTCGTCTGTCATTGTTGTCATGCAGCTCAAGGTGTGCTAGTGGTAGTCAGATGCAGTGCGGTGTGGCGGCACAGCATGTCAGGGCACAAAGGCAGGCCTTTTGTGCTAGCACTAGCTGAGCAAGCCGAAACTCAGGAGTCAAGAGTTCCCAGAGAGAGCGGGCAGAATGTGAGATTAAATGGAAGCAGCCGAACGATTTGGCCCAATAGTTTCCTTGCCAGAGCGGACAGTCCGCGTTCTCAAGCTAGCTTGCTGCTGCTTTTGCTTGCCCAGCGGAAGACTGCGCGAGAGGGCGAGGGCACAGCCCGGCAAGTCGCACGTTTTTCTTCTCCTAGGCTTCAAAGCAATCTCTTGATCGGGCTAGCGGGGGAATTATCGATCCGGATCGATAGTTTTCGCTAGCTGAAAATGAGCGCATACGGGATTTCAGCCGAGCCGGGTTGGAGCTCTCGCTCACCGGCCCTGAGCGACGCGGCGACGCGGGGAGCAAGAGTCCTCTAAAGAATCGAGAGACACGAGTTGCATGACTGGGAAAACAATGGAGAAACACTCAAAATGCATTTGCAATTGAAACGAGTTGATAATAAAAGTGCTTCCGCCCGGAGCCTCGTTTGAGGGCTATTTTGGTACGAAGTATTTTATATCCGTTTTATTTAGTGCGACACTTTACGAGTATTGCCTCGAAATTGAGCTAAAAATAGGCACACACCCAGACGCTTGCCAAATATTAAACCACTCGTGCTCAAGTCTGCAGCTGGGAAAAAAATCCCATGCTTTTTAATGATCCTGTTTAATTCCGTGGCACTTTGTCTAGTCATAAAAAGCCTATAGCCCGACTCTTGAACTGACAAGAATGACAGGTTTTGTTCTGCAGCGACCAATTGTCGTTTCTTGTTAAATTTTGTGACTCCGAAATTAAATTATGTGATAATTCATAGCTTGACTAAAGTATAAGAATAGCTTTTGCCAGGCACAGGCTAAAATGTTCGCCTTATCCGATGAAAAAACTTCCAGAATCACAAAATACTATGCTTCGTCGTGATATCCAACGATTCTTGTAGGGGTGTCTGGTGGCTGAAACCACCACTAAGATACAGACAGAATTTTTATGCTCACAAATTATCATTATGCTCACATATCGGCTATTACTGTAGATTGTTTCGCATTGCTTGTATTGTTAATTTTTTCATTTCTAAACCACAATGGATTCATCGCCAAAATTTTCCGTACAACTTTTGAGGAGGAAATTTAGCGCACTAAATTCGCTTTAAAGCTACTAAAAGTAGTTTTGTCAGAAATTCGTCAAATCTAGATTTTTATCAAAAAAGTACGAGCATCGCAAATATGGAAGAGACAGATATAGATACAGAAGATATAGAAGATCAGTTAAGTTAAAAATTTTTGGCTCAAAACTTTAGACGACACGAGACAGCAGTATGATTGCTTAGGCTCAGAAAAATGTTTGCTGAGTGAGCTGCAAGGCACGTAGGCGCACCGGATGTTAGCCTTAGTGCAAGCCGGAAGCGACTCCCAAAATCCCAAACCTGCAGTTGCGCTTTTTCTCCACACTGTATGCTCCTAGCTACTGTATGCTACTGTACGCTAGTGACTACCTGATAACTGAAGCGGATAAAAGCATTGTGCGTAAGCAGACTTGCTCAAGTTTTTAGTTGTTTGCCCGCAAACTAAGTAACTAAGTAACTAACTAACTAACTAACCAACTAACTAACTCACTCACTCACTAACTAACTAACCAAATAACTAACCAACTAACTAAGTAACTAACTAACTAACTAACCAACTAACTAACTCACTCACTAACTAACTAACCAACTAACTAACTCACTCACTCACTAACTAACTAACCAAATAACTAACCAACTAACTAAGTAACTAACTAACTAACTAACCAACTAACTAACTCACTCACTCACTAACTAACTAACCAAATAACTAACCAACTAACTAAGTAACTAACTAACTAACTAACCAACTAACTAACTCACTCACTCACTAACTAACTAACCAAATAACTAACCAACTAACTAAGTAACTAACTAACTAACTAACCAACTAACTAACTCACTCACTCACTAACTAACTAACCAAATAACTAACCAACTAACTAAGTAACTAACTAACTAACTAACCAACTAACTAACTCACTCACTCACTAACTAACTAACCAAATAACTAACCAACTAACTAAGTAACTAACTAACTAACTAACCAACTAACTAAGTAACTAACTAACTAACTAACCAACTAACTAAGTAACTAACTAACTAACTAACCAACTAACTAAATAAATAAATAAAAAACTAACTAACTCACTCACTCACTAACTAACTAACTAACTCACTCACTCACTAACTAACTAACTAACTCACTCACTCACTCACTAACTAACTAACCAACTAACTAAGTAACTAACTAACTAACTAACCAACTAACTAACTAACTAAATAAATAAATAAAAAACTAACTAACTAACAAACTAACTAACTCACTCACTCACTAACTAACTAACTAACTCACTCACTCACTCACTAACTAACCAACTAACTAAGTAACTAACTAACTAACTAACTAACTAACTAACTAACCAAATAACTAACTAACTAACTAACTAACTAACTAACTAAATAAATAAATAACTAACTAACTAACCAACTAAGTAACTAACTAACTAACTAACCAACTAACTAACTAACTAACTAAATAAATAAATAACTAACTAACTAACCAACTAAGTAACTAACTAACTAACTAACTAACTAACTAACTAACTAACTAACTAACTAACTAACTAACTAACTAACTAACTAACTAACTAACTATATATCTAACGATGTAACCAGATAGCAAACTAGTCAGTAGCAGTCGTGTTTTAACAGAAACTTCATTTTTAGTTCCTTTTTTTTATTCTTGAAGCTTCAAAATTCAAGGTCGCTTGTCGCGCCGACTAGTCGCTCCAGATTCTCGCAGGCGGTGGGTCAACATTTGGCTTTAGCCAACATGGCTTCAGTCATCTAGTTGGCTAACAGACGCACTGGCAAACAGGCTCTAACAGTTGGTGAGCTAGCGTTCAATGTCAGAAAATATTTCTTCGCGCAATCCAGCCGGTGGATATGGATTACAACTCTTGAAGTTGCTGTGCGTCACAGGCACGCATATTTTGAGACAGAATGGAAGCCTCATAAAAAATCTTCTGATTACGCTGAGACTGCAGGTAAATTTTTTCTATGATAGATGCCTAAGAGATGGCGAACGGAAGGCTAGCTAGAGAGTGAATAAGGCTAGCTGTGAGACCAACTCAAACTCTACTCTAGCTTGTACCTGACCAGTTAATATAGTCTGTGGCATGTCTAACCAGCAATTGCATCTGCTGTGCTCAAGCTGCACTGCAGGGGTGCACTGTGCTCAGAAAAACAGTTATCTTTGGCTTAGGCTTGAGTCTAGTTGAATAGAACTGTGCTCAAGTTGCTCATATGTCACACAAGCCACACGGCTGGCGGCAGTCTATGGAAATCAGGTTTCCGTTTTTAATAAGCCAGCGCTTGTCTGAAGGTCCTGAGCAGTCTGATTGTGTCTAGCTGAATTTGTTTTTTATTGCATAAAAGTGTGCATTCGGTTTTTTGGCATTTTGTATTATATAAATAATTAAAATTTGAGCAATAAAAAATGCTCTAACGATACAACCTAGTTGCTACATGGGTCTGGAATGCACCATTATTTTTTATTGCTTTGTCACTTGGTTGAGTCTAAGCTCAAAGAATACAAGAGCTAATTGCAAACCTTGCTGAATGCGACACTTTTATTTGTTTTCATTAAATTGATAATATAAACAATTAATAGTTAATTGGAGTTAGATATGCAGCCGACAGCACAGCTATTGCGCGGCGCAGCTGAAGGCTGCCTGTACGGCTGTTCAGTCCATGGACTGGGGGGACGCCACACCCACCCAACAGCTAGGTGAACTAAAGCAGTGCAGAGTTTGGTGATAATTGTTCCTTCATTCACGACCTTCTAATCGCGAGTTCGGCGCTCTAACCACTAGGCTTCATTTAGAAACCAATCAATGTCTCAGATGTTGTTGACATTCTGCTAACCTTACCACCGCACTCTCATCCACTTCGGACGGAGAGTTTATTTCAGAAATTAGTTTTTGTAGCAGAAGACAAACTACGTAGCTAGAGCAGAACCCCCTCCCTCCTTGGCAACTTAAATTGCCATAAACTATAAAACAGACATTGTCTGCCAGGCAGAAAACATACTCGAGCACACACAGACTCACTTGAGCACAGCTCAATAGACTTGGCCAGAGTGGGCTGGCACTACTCATGCTCTTTTCTTGTTCTGGGCTGGTCGCTTCTAATTTCCGAAACGACGAATGACAAGTGGTTAGGGCTGAGCTCCGTTTGACAAAGCCAGACAATTTGTCCGCTCTACCAGCTGCCTCTGGCACTTGCCTGTTTGCTATCAAGCCTCCATCACACAAAAAGCATTTCAGCCATGCCGCAACGCGACAGACGTTTAGACGTGGCTCAGAGCCGCAGATGCGTTCGCTCGCTTTGCTGTCGCAAGAGAGCAAATGGCGAGATAGACAGAAACTAATTTTTTTATAAATATGAGACATAGGGAGAGAAAAATGGCACCCCCTACCGCGAGGGCGTTCGCATGAGCAGCACACCTACTCACCGCTCGCCGACTCGCCAACGAACCCGGTGCGGCGTCCCTCCTCAGCCTCCAGCTGCACCCTTTGCCGCAGCCCTTTTATCGGTTGGTTGCCACAGAGACCGACGCCTCTGAGAAAGAGAGAGAGAGAGAGAGAGAGGCGGGGGCAGAGAGGCGGACAGGCACCAGCTTGTATTAGAGAGGCTACAGGGGAGAAGAGCTCACTAAGGAACGTCAGCGCTCAGCGAAGTTGTCGAGTCCTCAAATCTCCGCCGCTAGGAACAGCAACAGTTCAGGAGTCTGCGAAGCCGAAGACATGGCAGCCGTGGAGTTGCAGCCGGTTAAAAGGGCCGAGCATTCGAGCTCAACTCCCAGCAGGCCGTCAACCCAGTCTGGCTACCGGTTTGGCCAGCTGTCGCGGAGTTCCTTCTTTGCCAGGCACAACCCGCATCCGCACAGGTGCATCCACATCAAGGGCCTGCTCGGACTCCCCATCCCAGTTGTTGTCGACGACTGCGATCACAGCAGGTGCGTCCCAATGTTCCCAATGCTGATCATTAGGAAAACATCTTCAGTGATGGACTGAAAGGAGTAATCTTTGAGGACTGGTGGGGTGAGGAAGGGACTGATATTCAGGGACAGGTGGGTTGTGAAAGGGACTCATCTTCAGGGGCTAATTGGTGTGGAAGGGGCTAATCTTCAGGGGCTAATTGGTGTGGAAGGGACTAATCTTCAGGGGCTAATTGGTGTGGAAGGGACTAATCTTCAGGTGCTAATTGGTGTGGAAGGGACTAATCTTCAGGGGCTAATTGGTGTGGAAGGGACTAATCTTCAGGGGCTAATTGGTGTGGATTGGACTAATCTTCAGGGACTGCATGGTGGGTTGTGGAAGGGACTAATCTTCAGGGGCTAATTGGTGTGGAAGGGACTAATCTTCAGGTGCTAATTGGTGTGGAAGGGACTAATCTTCAGGGGCTAATTGGTGTGGAAGGGACTAATCTTCAGGGGCTAATTGGTGTGGAAGGGACTAATCTTCAGGGGCTAATTGGTGTGGAAGGGACTAATCTTCAGGGGCTAATTGGTGTGGATGGGGCTAATCTTCAGGGACTGGTGGGTTGTGGAAGGAACTAATATTCTGGGACAGGTGGGGTGTGGAAGGGACTAATATTCTGGGACTGGTGGGTTGTGGAAGGGACTAATCTTCAGGGACAGGTGGGGTGTGGAAGGGACTAATATTCTGGGACTGGTGGGTTATGGAAGGGACTAATCTTCAGGAAAATATAGAGGTAGGAAGTGATTGATGTTTATGGTCTGACAGAGTATGGAAGTAACGCTGGTAAATCCCCAAATCACACCACCAGCTACGAAACGCACCTTTGTTTCCCGCCCAACGGGCACAATGAGCAAAAGTTGGCCAGCCAGAGACTAATGTTGCCCGTGAACGCTATTCACCTGAACTCACACAAACACCCACTGGACACGGTGAACGGACTGCAGTACTTCACCAATCTGAGGAACTACTCCTTCAAGGAGAAGGCTGTGCCACGCCTGGGCCTAGTTCCAGTTACGGAGAGCTGGCGAGAGCAGCTGAGAAGCCTCACTGAACAGACCTTTCATCCAGAGGCCATTGGTGCCGCGGTTTCGGCCGTCGGAGCGAATGGTCGCGGCGGCGACCTGACTATGCGGCGGGGTGAGTTACACTTGGCTCTCGATTGGGGACGGGATCAATTTAGGGAATACGGGATAAGACAAATTGGAATGGAAGAGGACGGGATGGGACAAATTGGAATGGAAGAGGACGGGATGGGACAAATTGGAATGGAAGAGGACGGGATGGGACAAATTGGAATGGAAGAGGACGGGATGGGACAAATTGGAATGGAAGAGGATGGGATGGGACAAATTGGAATGGAAGAGGATGGGATGGGACAAATTGGAATGGAAGAAGACGGACACGATGAATCGAAATGGGACAAGATAGGACAGGATGGGACAGGATAGGACAGGATGGGACGGGATAGGACAGGATGGGACAGGATTGGACAGGATAGGACAGGATGGGACGGGATAGGACAGGATGGGACGGGATGGGACAGGATGGGACAGGATGGGACAGGATGGGACAGGATGGGACAGGATGGAACAGGATGGGACAGGATGGGACAGGATAGGACAGGATACGACAGGATGGGATGTGATAGGACAGGATGGGACAGGATGGGACAGGATAGGACAGGATGGGACGGGATAGGAAATGATTGGACAGGATGGGACAGGATAGGACAGGATGGGACGGGATAGGACAGGATGGGACGTGATAGGACAGGATGGGACAGGATGGGACAGGATGGGACGGGATGGGACAGGATGGGACAGGATGGGACAGGATGGGACAGGATAGGACAGGATGGGACGGGATAGGACAGGATGGGACAGGATGGGACAGGATAGGACAGGATGGGACGGGATAGGACAGGATGGGACGGGATGGGACAGGATGGGACAGGATGGGACAGGATAGGACAGGATGGGACGGGATAGGACAGGATGGGACAGGATGGGACGGGATGGGACAGGATGGGACAGGATAGGACAGGATGGGACGGGATGGGACAGGATGGGACAGGATAGGACAGGATGGGACGGGATAGGACAGGATGGGACAGGATGGGACAGGATGGGACGTGATGGGACAGGATGGGACAGGATGGGACAGGATGGGACAGGATGGGACGGGATAGGACAGGATGGGACAGGATGGGACAGGATGGGACAGGATGGGACAGGATGGGACAGGATGGGACAGGATGGGACGGGATGGGACAGGATGGGACAGGATAGGACAGGATGGGACGGGATGGGACAGGATGGGACAGGATAGGACAGGATGGGACGGGATAGGACAGGATGGGACAGGATGGGACAGGATGGGACGGGATGGGACAGGATGGGACAGGATAGGACATGATGGGACGGGATAGGACAGGATGGGACGGGATGGGACGGGATAAGACGGGATGGGTCGAGATGCGAGAAGTAACAGAAAGGATATTCTGATTTTTGTACTTCTTGTAAAAAATACGAGCTTATTGGTGCAGTTGGCAAAAATGCACCAGACTCAACACTAACAAACTTACAAATGTTTTCACAAACCAGCTGAAAATCGGTCACCAAACTAAACTAATCTAAACCAATGATCCAACGAAGTAGCGAAAATTAGGGCACAAATTAGGTCATCATCTATGGGGGCTAGCCGAAATATATCGTGCCTTAGAGAACAGGTTTAAATGCGAAGAAAATTCTCTGAAAAAAACGACGGAGCTTTTGATTTCAGACAGATGCACCTATTGCGCTTTGCATAGCTTTCGTATTTAGGACAGAAGGACAGCCGGTGTCCAATAGTAAACAAAATAGATTTTGTTTGACGCGAAGTGTGAGTCATCAAATACGGCTGGAAGGGTCGGGCGATACTGTCGAATCTGATTGGCTCTGACGGGATAGACAGGCGGCGGGACTGTGTGCATTCATCATAGCCTGTTTTTCTCACGCCCCTAGGGTCTGAAGGCGTGAGGTGTGATGCCCAGCCAATCAAATTTCGCCAAATTACCCTCCATTAAGTCGCGTCACCCTAGCTAGCGCAGATAAGAATATCAAATTCACAGTTTTTAAGTGTGGGTTAAAAAAAATTTATTGACTCCATTAAAGTATATTAATTGACTCTCTGCCTTCCGGAACCACCCTATAAAAATACCTGATTCAATATTGCGCTGCGGAAAAAGAACCATCAAGCTCAGATTCTGCAAAAAAATCATGAAAACTAACACCGTCTGGCTGGGCTTGTTGGCCCTGTCCTATACGCTATGCCTTGCGGTTTCGCATGGCGAAGTGGCCGGAACCAACACCTACGAGACTTACGACCAGCCTTACCGCTCCTCATCCGGTGGCAAGAGCTACGGCAAGCCTTCTGACGATGGCTACGGCAAGGGCTACGGCAAAGGGTCTGACGACGGCTACCGCAAGGGCTACGGCAAAGGGTCTGACGATGGCTACGGCAAGGGCTACGGCAAATCCTCTGACGATGGCTACGGCAAGGGCTACGGCAAAGGGTCTGACGATGGCTACGGCAAGGGCTACGGCAAAGGGTCTGACGATGGCTACGGCAAGGGCTACGGCAAAGGGTCTGACGATGGCTACGGCAAGGGCTACGGCAAATCCTCTGACGACGGCTACCGCAAGGGCTACGGCAAAGAGTCTGACGATGGCTACGGCAAAGGGTCTGACGATGGCTACGGCAAGGGCTACGGCAAAGGGTCTGACGACGGCTACGGCAAGGGCTACGGCAAAGGGTCTGACGACGGCTACGGCAAGGGCTACGGCAAAGGGTACGGCAAGCCTTCTGACGACGGCTACGGCAAGGGCTACGGCAAAAGGTCTGACGACGGCT
The DNA here is from genome assembly GCA_950097015.1 of Macrostomum hystrix. Lineage (NCBI taxonomy): Eukaryota > Metazoa > Platyhelminthes > Macrostomidae > Macrostomum > Macrostomum hystrix. The sequence continues at coordinate 1,961,521 of CATNEN010000015.1, forward strand.
ACGGCAAGGGCTACGGCAAAGGGTCTGACGACGGCTACGGCAAAGGGTCTGACGACGGCTACGGCAAAGGGTCTGACGACGGCTACGGCAAAGGGTCTGACGACGGCTACGGCAAGGGCTACGGCAAAGGATCTGACGACGGCTACGGCAAGGGCTACGGCAAAGGATCTGACGACGGCTACGGCAAGGGCTACGGCAAAGGATCTGACGACGGCTACGGCAAGGGCTACGGCAAAGGGTCTGACGATGGCTACGGCAAGGGCTACGGCAAAGGATCTGACGACGGCTACGGCAAGGGCTACGGCAAAGGGTCTGACGATGGCTACGGCAAGGGCTACGGCAAAGGGTCTGACGACGGCTACGGCAAGGGCTACGGCAAAGGGTCTGACGACGGCTACGGCAAGGGCTACGGCAAGGGCTACGGCAAGGGCTACGGCAAGGGCCATCATTCAAAGAGCAAGGGCTACGACAAATTGGCCTATAATGATGGCTCCGACGACTACTATGGCTACGGTTCGGACTTCTCTGATCTGTTCGACGACTACGACTTTGATGACGACTACGACGATGACTATGACTACGACGAGATAATCGAGGAAGAGTTCGATGACTATGGCAAGCCGCACGTGGTCAGCCACTACCTGGAGGGCAAGAACGGCTACAAGAAGGTGTTGTACGAGTCGCCATCGAATAAGTACGGCGACTACAAGTACGGCGACTACAAGTACGGCGACTCGAGCGACAGCTACGGCCCAGGCCAAGGGAGCAGCAGCAAGAAGGATTACTAAATCTGATTGATTTTTAGTGATTGCTCACACCGATTTATTGATCATTTCCTTTGTTTTTGATTGTCTTCCACAAATACAGTCTATGAAAACTTCAAAGCTAGCTTTTGGACTCCATTTATTTAGCAGTCGAAAAAATTCGAGTTCTAAAAAATGGCGACTCTACTTAGGAATCAGAGTCCGTAGTAGTACGTGAGGCGTGTAAATGAAATCTTCGATTACTTCACAAGCGCTGTCATGTTTAGATGTCTAACTTCAGACCCTTATCTTAAAACGCTGGTGTGCTCCCCTTAACTGCGCTTCAAAATGGCGGGCCTCTACTCAAGTATCGTTATTTCTAAAATAATTATTGATTACACCTGCCCCAATCGAGCCAGATGTACAGTCGACGGCACAGCCGCAGTTATTGCGCGGCGAATCTGAAGGCTGCGTACAGCTGTTCAGTCCATGGACTGGGGGTTCGCAACACCCACCCCCAATTACCCCAACTAATGCTGGTACCCCTTTAAAACTGGGTGTGAAGCAATTTAGAGTTGAATTTCTAGCTTATGGGCAACAATAATAGTTCCAATGGATTCAAGAATCGAACCCATGATCTTCAAGCCACAACCCCTAGAGTAGCGTAGAATCGCTTTAAACATTACTGGCTTACCGGCCCTCAAAACGTCCCTTCGAATCACTTTCCACCTGCAGAGGCCACCTACCCGAACACAGCGAGCCAGCAGCAGCCGCAGCAGCCGCAGACCGCCAGGCCGATGTACAGCCGCGACACCGGCCGTCTAATTCCACCGCCGTCGCGCGCAATGTCCCGCCGGCCACTGCGCTCCTCGCGCCGCGCCACCCCGGCCCACGTGCTGGCCGGCTACGAGCACATCAGCGCGGCGCCGGACCTGGAGTCCGCCGTGTTCAGCATGCTCTGCCAGATCCTGCAGACTGAGGATTTCAACGCCGTGCAGGCTTGGCTGGTCAGCGCCTCGGACCGGGAGAAGGCCCTCGTGATGGACGTCATCCGCTCGGCTGTGGCAAACAAGGCCGCTTACTATGAGGTGAGCCCCCGAAACACTACTAACAGTAGAAACACCAGGCTATTTCCCCTGAGGAAAGACCCGGGGGTATTTCAAATACCCACTGCCTACTTCGCTATGGCTCCCGAACCGAATGACCGAATTTTCCTGAAATTCCACCATCTGGATTAAAATTTTTCGCCCTTTACGATGAAATAACTTTCAAAGCCGTTCGATGTCAACATCGACGAGATATTCGGCGGTTCTTGTCGAAGACCCTGGTGACAAGGACAAGTAACATTGCTCTGCATAAACCTCTTTGGCGAATCCACATTGATAAAGAAATGTAAAAATGAACAATTTAATCAACCCAAAATGGTCAATAATGATAGCCGACATGATTCATTTTTTGCCACCGCAACAAGAATCGTTGAATATCCCGATGATGCTGTGATTCTGGAAGTTGTTTCTTGGATAGAGCGGGAAATTTTTGCCCATGTTCTGGATTTTCATCGCGATTGGCTGAACATTTCGGTAGATAGAGGAAAAATATGAATTTTGGTATTTGAAATACCCCGTGGTGTTTCTAGGGTCAACAGACGATCTCATGAGTAGTTTAACATGAATAGGTAGCAAATCAGGTCGGTTGATGCATTCCTGGAGGTCAAGAAACATCCTAGAATGATGCGCAGGTAAAAATTACACATTAAAGATTCGAGTCAAGGATCACTTGGACCACCTCATTTCTTGGAAAAAATTTAGGCGGCTAATTTAAAAATACACATCGGATATGGAAACTTTTCCATTTTCACTACATTATCAGGACACAGAGTATGGCATTTATACGCGCGTCTGCCTCTCGCACCAAGGTCCCTGAGTTCGATTCCGCAGTGAGGCCACACTAAATTGGGGCGCAGCCGTGGAGAGAGGGCTTGGGGGCTTGTCGTGCAATTTTTGCCATCGAGGGCCAACCTCCAAGGCACAGTGAAGTGTACACAGCTTGACGATGAGAAAGTCAGGGCAGATGTACACACCTGTGAGAGTGTGCCTGCATTTTTAAGGGAAGTAAGAATAGAGAAAATGATTCGGCTCCAATCAAACACAGTCACTGAATTTTTGCAGACAAAAAAAGTGAAAATTTCCTATCGCCGTTGTGTAAATTTTTGAGTGAACCAGACTTATATTTTTTTCTAAGAAACGTGGTCTCTGGTCCAGATGCATAACCAGTGGCAAAGCCTGCATTTGCATGCGTGTGTTTTTGGGTTAGCAAGGCCTACTGGCACACCTGGCTGGCAACCGCGTCACTCCCGCAGGCGGACCCCACCGGGGAGGCCTTCGAACCGACGAACATCCGCGAAGACCTGCGCCTGCCGCCAATCGCCGAGGATCCTGACCGGCCCAAGCGGGTGGACCGCCTGGTGATTGAAGACGCGGAGCGACCTGCCACTCATGAGCATCATCACCTGCACGAGGAGCTGCAGCCTCCTGTTCAGCAGCCTGAGGCAGCAGCCCCCGAGAATAAGCTCGAAGTGAAACCTGCGGCCGGGGCCAAGACATCGCGACAGGAGCAGCCGCAGCAGAAGACTCAGCAGCAGCAGCAGCAGCAGCAGCAGCCAAAACTGGCTCCCGGAGCCAAGGGCAAGAAGACTGGCAAACCAGTAAATGCCGGAGCAAAGTTGAAGTGAGAATTTTAGACTTTTCGGGCTTCGGTAAAATTTCTTGGGTGATAAATTAGAGTCGTATTGATCCACGAATTCGTTGAAAACTAATAGGCTATAAAGGGAATAGATCTGAGAACGTTTTAACAGCGGCAGTGGTGCTGGAATAATCAGGATACCTGTCTCATCAGGATACCTGTCTCATCAGGATACCTGTCTCATCAGGGTTCCTGTCTCATCAGGGTTCCTGTCTCATCAGGATACCTGTCTCATCAGGATACCTGTCTCATCAGGATACCTGTCTCATCAGGATACCTGTCTCATCAGGATACCTGTCTCATCAGGGTACCTGTCTCATCAGGGTACCTGTCTCATCAGGGTACCTGTCTCATCAGGATACCTGTCTCATCAGGATACCTGTCTCATCAGGATACCTGTCTCATCAGGGTAGCTGTCTCATCAGGGTACCTGTCTCATCAGGGTACCTGTCTCATCAGGACACCTGTCTCATCAGGACACCTGTCTCATCAGGGTTCCTGTCTCATCAGGATACCTGTCTCATCAGGGTACCTGTCTCATCAGGATACCTGTCTCATCAGGATACCTGTCTCATCAGGATACCTGTCTCATCAGGATACCTGTCTCATCAGGGTTCCTGTCTCATCAGGGTTCCTGTCTCATCAGGATACCTGTCTCATCAGGATACCTGTCTCATCAGGGTACCTGTCTCATCAGGATACCTGTCTCATCAGGATACCTGTCTCATCAGGATACCTGTCTCATCAGGATACCTGTCTCATCAGGGTTCCTGTCTCATCAGGATACCTGTCTCATCAGGATACCTGTCTCATCAGGATACCTGTCTCATCAGGGTTCCTGTCTCATCAGGATACCTGTCTCATCAGGATACCTGTCTCATCAGGATACCTGTCTCATCAGGATACCTGTCTCATCAGGATACCTGTCTCATCAGGGTACCTGTCTCATCAGGATACCTGTCTCATCAGGATACCTGTCTCATCAGGACACCTGTCTCATCAGGGTACCTGTCTCATCAGGATTCCTGTCTCATCAGGGTACCTGTCTCATCAGGGTACCTGACTCATCAGGGTACCTGACTCATCAGGGTACCTGTCTCATCAGGGTAGCTGTCTCATCAGGGTAGCTGTCTCATGATGGTGCTTGTCGCATTGGGTTACAGTGGATGAGGTAGGTATATGCTTTGCTTATTCGAAATAGCCAAATTTAAGAGGCCCAAAATTAGTCGCCCATTTCTTACCCGAGAGGGTCCAAATCAATTTTCTTTGCGGACAATAACAACTTGCTTATTTTCCAGCTAAGCTAAGAGTGGCCATTTTTCTTTAAATCAGAAAAGCAGTGCGGGTGATTTTGGAAATTGCATTTTCCTGCACAGCCAGCATCCGCCGAGCAGAATTTGGCGCAGGTGATAACTGCAGGCAAAATTACTAATTTTCCAATTCAAACGGAACAATTCTGAGCAATATCTCACCAATTGAGACCACAATTTATCGGATTAGCCAAAAATCAGTTCAAACGGCCACCTGCGATTGTCCAAACACCTCGTTTATCGCCCCTGCAGGTATTCAAAGCGCGAGCCAGCCTTCGCCAACGCCGGCGGCAAGTCAAAGGAGGTCTGGCGGCCGCAGGACTCGTACACAACTTGAGAGCCTCTGCGTCAAAGGACCGAAGCCGCCGCATAAGACTGACAATTTTTGAGATTTCTAACCGGGCCGACAAAGACCTCTGTTAGGCCCGACATTTACCTGTAGCAGTAGCAGTCTTTGTGTTCTCTCAATTTTGTAACCTTTGTACTTTGAAGTCTTGAGCAACTGGTTATGAGATTTGCAAGGAGGACATAAAACATGGCCCTTCAAATGCATATTCTGCCAGCTTAGATTCTGTGCTTAGAGGCAAAAAACAGAGTATAAATTTTTATTTTTTATTAAAAAATATTAAAAAGTTAATATAAAAAATGGATAAAAGATAGACTTCATTTTTCCTATTTTCTGTTCTACATTGAGTTACTGAAGCTAACCTATTAAGAAGACTATATTTCTTGGAATTCAAACCCATGTTTGCACCCAACTGCATCATTTGTTTTTAACTGTGCTAACTATTGGACTATTCAATCTATTTCTGTGTTCTGATCAACAATTAGTTTAGATCACTCGTTGGATTTTATTTTTATTTTGTCTTCTAATGAACTATTGATTAAAAATATACCTGCTTTTGTGAAATAGCAGGTAGAAAAATAAATAATCGTGTGGTATTTTGCAACTAAAGATGACCAACCCACAAAGTATATGTTTTTAATTTATTCTATCATTTATGTTGATTAAAAAAACTTATATGTGAATTTAATATTAGTAACGTGTGCTATGATGACATTGCAGACAAATACAACTGGGATTTAAGGTAGAGTGACAGAGTGCCAGACTGAACAGACGAGAATTCACGGTAGATTGACAGAGTGCCAGACTGAGCAGATGAGAATTCTAGGTAGAGTGACAGAGTGCCAGACTGAACAGACGAGAATTCACGGTAGAGTGACAGAGTGCCAGACTGAGCAGATGAGAATTCAAGGTAGAGTGACAGAGTGCCAGACTGAACAGACGAGAATTCAAGGTAGAGTGACAGAGTGCCAGACTGAACAGACGAGAATTCAAGGTAGAGTGACAGAGTGCCAGACTGAACAGACGAGAATTCAAGGTAGAGTGACAGAGTGCCAGACTGAACAGACGAGAATTCAAGGTAGAGTGACAGAGTGCCAGACTGAACAGACGAGAATTCAAGGTAGAGTGACAGACTGTTATTTGAGTGACAGACAAAGCTAAAAAGTGAGATTCGAAACTGCGCTGCTGCATGGTGAGATTATTGGACACTGACAATTTAATCAATACGGAACATGGGATTTGAAACACAGGCGGATGTCCCGAGCTGACTCAGGGACAGAAAGACAGCAGCAAAACACGGCTGATGAATGCCAGAAAACAAATGATGCTGGCAAGACTTTGACGGCCAACGTGGCGGCCAGGAGGGCGGCGTCTGAATGAAAAACGAAATGCGGTCGCTGCTGCCACTGTCAGATGCGCTCAAATCTGGGAGCTGAGATTGGGATTAAAATCTCCACTCCCCATTCATCCCCAAAGCCGGAGATCGCAGCATCCAATGAGCGACTCCGCATCCGACAGCTTGAGAATGCCGAGTAGGTCTATAAGGCTGCTCCGCAAAGGGAATCAGTTTATCCCTAATCAATAAGCTTGCCTGCCACCTGTCGATCGCAGCTGCTCAACCTCTTTCCCCCGCTCGAGTCAGCCGTCAAATTACGAAAATTCAGCACTACCAGCACCCGGCCGCCCAGTTAGCAGGTTGGGCGCCATTCAGGTGGACACCGGCACAGGTATTTCTGCACGCACCGCCGCCGTCCTTTAACGAGCCTTCGCTAGCAGCCGAGTCTCCGCAGAGCACATATATCGCGCCGCGGTTCCGACACCTTCGACATCCAGCGATGGTCAGCGGCGTCAACGGTCAGGAGGTCGCGGCCAAACCGGCCGAGCGGGATCGAATCAAGCTCTTTATCGGCCAGATCCCGCGCTCCATGGAGGAGGTCGACCTGCGGCCGCTATTCGAAGAGTTCGGAGCCATCCTGGAGCTCACTGTGCTCAAGGACAAGTTCACCGGGGCGCACAAGGGTGAGCAGGACTGCTCATTTGAGCACTTGTCGCCTCTCAAAACAATTTGAGCACATGAGCCAGCATGATCCATGAGTGGTTTTCCATGGACTGAACACCTTCTAGCATTCTCAGCATCCTTTTCATGCTGGAGTAAGCTGTAAATGTATTAGGAAATAAAAAAAATTCTATTTTTTAAACAAAACGGAGCGCATTCGATTGGCACATGATGTACCCGACACTGAGGTTTTAGCTCTGCCACTCTCTCCCTGCAAGTCAATGACGGGTGGCTTCCGCCGCAGCTGCTCCCTTCGCTGCCAGGAGTGGGAAAATAGCAGGGAGGGAATATTTCCCAGCCAGCCAAGTGAGTGGAAATCCTCAGCTGGGGTTGAGGGCTGCTGGCGGCTCCTCCGTCCACTACTTCCTGTCATCCTCTCTTCCTCTCGCTCCGTCCCGTGTCTCGCCAGAAGGGGTCCCTGTGATTTTTCTGGGGCTGAAGTAGCAGAGGAAAGACTCAATCTTATTGGGCATTATTGTAAATCTAGGTTGGTGGTATGCAGGACTGGAAGGTCACGCCAGTTTAGTCCAGTGCTGACTTTGAGCACAGATTGAGCACATCGTGGGGAATGGGAGATTTCTGACTGAATGACAGCGCAAAAGAAAGTTTCGCGTGCTTGGCGTAGCTTGAGGTAAAGGCATTGAAGGTGAGATTGAAGATAAAGACAGGTGAAGGTAATAGATAAAGACAGATAAGATAGTAGATAAAGACAGATGAGACAGTAGATAAAGACTGGTGAGTTGTAGATAAAGAGATGTGAGACAGTAGATAAAAACAGGTGAGACAGTAGATAAAGACAGATAAGACAGTAGATAAAGACAGTTGAGAGAGTAGATAAAGACAGTTGAGAGAGTAGATAAAGACAGATAAGACAGTAGATAAAGACAGGTGAGACAGTAGATAAAGACAGGTGAGACAGTAGATAAAGACAGGTGAGAGAGTAGATAAAGACAGGTGAGATAGTAGAAAGACAGATAAGACAGTAGATAAAGACAGATAAGACAGTAGATAAAGACAGATAAGACAGTAGATAAAGACAGGTGAGACAGTAGATAAAGACAGTTGAGACAGTAGATAAAGACAGATAAGACAGTAGATGAAGACAGGTGAGATAGTAGATAAAGACAGGTGAGATAGCAGATAAAGACAGGTGAGACAGTAGATGAAGACAGGTGAGACAGCAGATAAAGACAGGTGGAGGTGGTCGTGAGTGAAAGTTGAGACCATGGAGAATGAATTATGGCAGGCAACCTGTTGGGCACGGCAGGTAAAAATGCGCTGAGAAAACCGGATGGGTTCGTTAGTAACAAATGATGGCTTAAAGCAGAAGATGGAGCTAGAAGACAGATAAGACAGCTCGGGAAATTTTCAGAAAATTAAAATTGATGCCATTCATTACCTGCCAAAGCTTTCTCCGCTTTGGAAGACGAAATATCTAGAAATTGGAGGCCAAAAAAGGAACCCTTCCCCTACTCTCTCGGGTGAAATGTAGGGGATTTCTTTTTCAGTCCGTAGCAGCAGCAGCAGCAGCAGCAGCAGCAGCAGCAGCAGCAGCAGCAGCAGCAGCAGCAGCAGCAGCGGCGGCGGCCGATCTTGATGGGAGACGGAAGTCGTCCTATTTTTAGTAATTAATTTCGTCAGAAAATTTTCCAGACACCTGATGACTGCGTGATCAAGAAAATAAATTGACGAGACAAAAAACACGCGTTTCGCGGCTGATTGGCTTTCAAAAGATAAGGCGGCGCTTCCAGCAGAAGCCCTTGAAGGCGGAAATTTTGTTTCAAAGCCTGCCCCACTGCGGCGAACAAGTAGGATTTAATTCCCTTTGAAATTCGGGCCCGTGTCGTGCCGAGTGTTGTTGAAACCGCTGCCTCTTTGACACCTGATAGCTGGGGCGTCAAATCTCTGAGTACCTGATATTCTCTGTGCTCATCAATGGCTCACAGCACACGAACCAGCCCTTCCTTCAGCCGACCAAAACACTAATTCACTTTCCTCTGCCATCGGTGTCCTGCTTCGGTTTCATGCTCACTCTACCGCGACTTCATCTCACTCTACCGCGACTTCATCTCACTCTACCGCGACTTCATCTCACTCTACCGCGACTTCATCTCACTCTACCGCGACTCCATCTCACTCTACCGCGACTCCATCTCACTCTACCGCGACTTCCTCTCACTCTACCGCGACTTCATCTCACTCTACCGCGACTTCATCTCACTCTACCGCGACTTCATCTCACTCTACCGCGACTTCATCTCACTCTACCGCGACTTCATCTCACTCTACCGCGACTTCATCTCACTCTACCGCGACTTCATCTCACTCTACCGCGACTTCATCTCACTCTACCGCGACTTCATCTCACTCTACCGCGACTTCATCTCACTCTACCGCGACTTCATCTCACTCTACCGCGACTTCATCTCACTCTACCGCGACTCCATCTCACCCTACCATCTCTCCTCTCAGCCTGCCATCTCTCCCTCTCAAGCTACCATCTCTCCCTCTCAAGCTACCATCTCTCCCTCTCAAGCTACCATCTCTCCCTCTCAAGCTACCATCTCTCCCTCTCAAGCTACCATCTCTCCCTCTCAAGCTACCATCTCTCCCTCTCAAGCTACCATCTCTCCTTCTCAGCCTACCATCTCTCCCTCTCAAGCTACCATCTCTCCCTCTCAGCCTACCATCTCTCCCTCTCAAGCTACCATCTCTCCCTCTCAAGCTACCATCTCTCCCTCTCAAGCTACCATCTCTCCTTCTCAGCCTACCATCTCTCCCTCTCAAGCTACCATCTCTCCCTCTCAAGCTACCATCTCTCCCTCTCAAGCTACCATCTCTCCCTCTCAAGCTACCATCTCTCCCTCTCAGCCTACCACCCCAGTCCTGTCAGTCATGTGGTCAGCATGCTACTACCTATCCATGCCAAAGTGTCTCAGTCGGCCTGTCTCGCACAGATACTCCAGCCGGCTATGAGTCGCAGCCGGTCCTGCGCCAGACAGTCGGTCGCGTCGCGTCATTTCTCGATGCGAACCCCCGCTGGGAGGGCGGGGAAATTCATTTCCTGCCCCTAGGAGCCGGCATCATAGGGATTTCCTACCGCCGTTGCCGCTGCTGTTGCTTGAATCCGGGAGCGGCGCGATGGGACTAAATCCCTGGTCCCCGCCCGCCCGAATCAAGTCGCCTGCCGGCTTGGGAGATTAACGCGGCCCGCCCCGACCCTCGAGCAGGAAGCTGTGTCAGGGAGCTCTGCATCTTCCTTCCCGTTTTTATCCTCTAGCGCAGACAAGGCCCAGTGATTTCTCCACCCCTTTGCTGTTCGCATCCCTGATCCCACTGCCAGGAACAGTCAAGGTATACATTTTAATTAATATTCAATTACGTAGGCTGGTCGCATCCTTCACCTCTGCTCAACCGCCTCGAGGGAGAGGCTTCAGCCACCCCAGCCCCTTCGATCCCTTTCAGTTTCATTTCAAAATCCTCATTGTCTGACTGCTAAAATCATATTTTTCTCCTATACCCGCTCTCTGTCTCTCCTGCTCTCTTTGAGCTGAGCAGCAGAGAGAGGTGGGGCAGATTTGAGGGTGAGACAGAATGATGAAGATGAGATTATTTCATTGCTGCTTCGCATCAGCGCGCCAAAAATCTGCTCAGAAATGCTTCACAGAACTCTTTTGCACCGAATCCCAAAACAAAAGACTCTTGTTAAAAAGAACTGAATTGGCAATACATTTTTTATGGGATAAGTGGGCCTGCACCGCTGGAAGGATTAAAGAGCAAAAATATTCAAAACAATTAAAACCACTGCAGTTAATGATCCACAGGTATTCCCATAATACCGGGTAACTGGTTCACAGGTATTCCCATAACACCAGGTAACTGATCCACAGGTATTCCCATAACACCAGGTAACTGATCCATATAATGTAATGAATCCATATAATTGGATGCATTACTGGTACACAGGTAAGGGTGGAAGGTAAACAAACCTTCTCCTCAATTCCATCAAGTGAAGCCCTTGGTCTCCGAGAAGCAGCAATCGCCAAAAAATCAGCTTTTCTTTTTCTCGACCCCTGCGTCTAAATCGTCAGAATGAGGATATTTTTTCTATCTAATGGAAGGCACAGCTCATCGCAAAGCCAACTGGACACGGAAAGCAGGTGAGGATGGCGGGCCTGGCTAGGGAATACTTTGGTCACGGTGAGATCAGTTCCGCAGATTCTGCGAGTTGTGTTTCTCCAGCGGACTCAATTGATATTCCGCTAGCCAGCAATGTCAGTGCGTGCGGCTCGTGTTGCCGATTAAATTTGGCCACTTTTTACAATAACCGCACAGTCTGTCAGGGCAGGTGAGAAAATTCCGCTCGGCTGAGGAATAGCAGGCCTGATCTGGACTTGACTGAGCTGGAGTCGTCCCAGCTGTTTGAGCAGTGCTCAAAGCCGACCAGCATACTCGCAGATAGGAAGAAGCTTCTCAAACCCCATCGGCTTGTCTCTGACTAAGAAATGCATTAGCGGCCCTAAACTGCCCCGATGCCAATAATTCTTCAGCAGCTCTCAGGCTGCCAAATATTTGCCCAGGCAGACCTGGGAGACATCTACGCTGCTTGAGTCCATCCGAGCCCCCATGGCGGCTGAGGCTTCCCTCACTGCAGCCTCCGTCCGTCCGTCCGTCTGTCTGTCCGTCTGGCTGACTGGCTGACTTTGAGTTGAAAAAAAATTTTCTCTACCGCCCGTCGATGCCAGCAGCGGAAATGCCACCTGACGCAGGTATCTTCTAAGAGCAGAATTGTGAGCAGAACGGAGTGTGCCAAAGAGGTCGCTTCCATTTCGACTGTCATTTCAGACCTCACTCAGCCTGATAAGGAATAGAAAGAAGGAAAAATATGAAAAAAAGCGGAACTGAAAGGTCCTGAAAGCAGTTGAATGAAATAATTTTATTTTTGCGCATTGTGGTCTTCGCTAGCTGACACCTTCGCAAATAACTAACAAAATTATTTCATCAGAAAATTTCACAGCCCCTCTGCTCCGATTCATACCTGCCCTGTGCCTCAAAGTCACGGATACTGCGACAAGCAATTTGTTTTAATGAATCTCTGCTTTAATTTGTAATTAAATTTTTACCTCGAGGGGGAGCGGATTGTGATTTGAGCAGGGAAAGTGATTTTTATCCTGGGTGCAATCAAGGAAATTAAAATAAAAATCTGCTTTCCTTTCAATTCCATTATTTCTCAAGAACATAATTGAAATTTGATGGTCAGAGTTAAGGAAGATGAGGTGTAGCTTGAGGGTAGACTCAGGGGTAAAGATATCGACATACAAAGAGAAAATCACGAGAAACTCACAAACAAAAAGCAATCAGCTTGAAAATAGAAAAGATATTTTAGGGGGTAGAATGAAGGTTTCAGGGGGAGAATGAAGGTTTCCGGGGGGAGAATGAAGGTTTCCGGGGAGAATGAAGGTTTCCGGGGGGAGAATGAAGGTTTCCGGGGAGAGAATGAAGGTTTCCGGGGGGGAGAATGAAGGTTTCCGGGGGGAGAATAAAGGTTTCCGGGGGGAGAATAAAGGTTTCCGGGGAGAGAATAAATGTTTCCGGGGGAGAATAAAGGTTTCCGGGGAGAGAATAAAGGTTTCCGGGGGGAGAATGAAGGTTTCCGGGGGAGAATAAAGGTTTCCGGGGGAGAATGAAGGTTTCCGGGGGGAGAATAAAGGTTTCCGGGGGGAGAATAAAGGTTTCCGGGGGGAGAATAAAGGTTTCCGGGGAGAGAATAAATGTTTCCGGGGGAGAATAAAGGTTTCCGGGGAGAGAATAAAGGTTTCCGGGGGGAGAATGAAGGTTTCCGGGGGAGAATAAAGGTTTCCGGGGGAGAATGAAGGTTTCCGGGGGGAGAATAAAGGTTTCCGGGGGGAGAATAAAGGTTTCCGGGGAGAGAATAAATGTTTCCGGGGGGAGAATAAAGGTTTCCGGGGAGAGAATAAAGGTTTCCGGGGGGGAGAATGAAGGTTTCCGGGGGAGAATAAAGGTTTCCGGGGGGGAATAAAAGTTTTCAGTGGGAGAATGAATATTTTCAGGGTTGAATCAAGGAAGGGTGGGTTGAGAGTTTATATTTCAGGGGAATAAAGTCGGAGTTAAGAGAATAAAGCCAATGCGGAGGTCAAAGAGGCTGAAAGTGAAAATTATCTCTGAAAAAAGCAATGGCGATGATGTGCCCCCTTGCCGAAGGTGCAGCACAGTTTATAGTATAATATTAATGCAAAAAATGAATAGGCCTATTTATATAAAATTATTTATAAAAGTAACAAGTGAGGGGCATCAAAAGGCTGCGTGATAATTAAATAAGCAATGGCAAGGGCAGCAGCAGCAGCAGCCGTTTGGACTTATTGGGGATCAGAGGGTATACCTTCTGATCCCCAATTACTCATCCTCATTTCCTGCCAGCAGCAGGGGTGGGCCGCCTTTGATATGGAAAGATCCCATGAAATAGGGATCGGGGGAGTCGGCCGATCTTTCTCCTTGGCCTAGAAAATATCCCGACTAGTCAACAAGGCAAGAAGCCGCCCACGCGATAAAATGAAATCATTTGGAGCGAGGAGAATTTCAACTAAAATCTGTACAAGAGAATGAGGATAAGCAGAAGCAGAGAGATTGGAGACAACTTTAGGGAAAGGTGCAAGGAGACTAGTAAAAGTAAGGTAGAAGAGAAGATATACGTGGGCAGGTGGATGGGTAGATTCAAGAGAAGGTAGAAGGTGGAGGCAGATAAAAGGCGAGATAGAATGGGGAGATAGAATGGGGAGATAGAATTGGGAGATAGAATGGGGAGATAGAATGGGGAGATAGAAGGGGGAGATAGAATTGGGAGATAGAATGGGGAGATAGAAGGGGGAGATAGAATTGGGAGATAGAATGGGGAGATAGAAGGGGGAGATAGAACGGGGAGATAGAGGGGGGAGATAGAGGGGGGAGATAGAAGGGGAGATAGAAGGGGAGATAGAAGGAGAGATGGAAGGGGAATGGACGGGGGTAGCTAGAGTGGAGTCAGGCAGGTCACAGCGCCTGCAGGAAGCCAGTCGTGAGGAAGAGTAAAAGCAGCGAAGGCAGAGCGGGCCAGAACAAAGGGAAGCGCACTCAGGAAGGAGAGATTGAAGAGCAGATTGGGGCAGGCAGCTGAAACGGCGGCGCAGATCAGGGCCAAAAGATGGCAGAAGGGAAAGCTGGAATGCTTTTTTAAGCAGCGTCAGCAGAGCCAGGTTGCTCAAATTTCCAGCATTTCGAAGCTGGCAGAGGCAGATGGTAGGCAGACAAAAGCAGTCTGGGACACTGCTGCTGCCAACCACTTCGTCTTTGTCTCTGGTCCCGTCTGATATTTTTTTATTCTCCCGTAGCATTCAGCAGGCCCAAAAACAATGAGCCCGAGAGCTAGTTTCTGTCCCTGTTAAATGTAGCTGGGAACAATGAGACTGCCGGGTTCACAAGCTGGTTTGAGAGCTCAACCACTGCTCACCGGCTTGTTATTATTTAGGAGCGGATTGGGCGGAAGAATTCCTGCGGGATTTGAGCACAGGCCAGCAAAACCTGTGTTCTGCTTTTTGTTTCTTTTAGAAATAACCTGTTAGACTCCGTGCTATGATAGATTATCTGAGACTCCGTGGCAGATTCTGTGTGGCATCCTGTTAGATTCTGTGTGGCAGCCTGTTAGATTCTGTGTGGCATCCTGTTAGATTCTGTGTGGCATCCTGTTAGATTCTGTGTGGCATCCTGTTAGATTCTGTGTGGCATCCTGTTAGATTCTGTGTGGCATCCTGTTAGATTCTGTGTGGCATCCTGTTAGATTCTGTGTGGCATCCTGTTAGATTCTGTGTGGCAACCTGTTAGATTCTGTGTGTGGCATCCTGTTAGATTCTGTGTGGCAACCTGTTAGATTCTGTGTGGCATCCTGTTAGATTCTGTGTGGCAACCTGTTAGATTCTGTGTGGCATCCTGTTAGATTCTGTGTGGCATCCTGTTAGATTCTGTGTGGCATCCTGTTATTACCAGTTATGAATCCATGCCAATATCAAATGACTCATTCTATGACACCTGTCACCTGAATTTCATTTCAGGTTGCGCATTTCTCACCTACCTGCAGCGAGACTCAGCCATCAGGTGCCAGGGAGGCCTGCACGAGAAAAGGACTCTGCCTGGAGTGAGTTTGAGATCTCAGATGAGATTATAAGAGTTGATAAATTGATAAATTGAAAATCATGAGAGACGGTGAGAATTACATGAGAAAATAATGAGACAGATGAGAAAATGACAAGAACATAATGTGGGATGTAAGAGAAAATCATAGAAAACAAATAATAATTAAAAATCAGACAAATGATTTAGTACTCAACAAATCCTACTGCAAGTAGAGAAGTGAGTAAGTAGAGCTAAAATTCTATGAGGGAGGGAGATGACAGTAGCGAATAGGCGAACAATCAGTGCGGAAGAACAAGTTGGGCACATGTCGGACGACCAGCTTTGGACTGCCCCGTGGGACTGGGGGATGATGAGGCGAATGAAGCCAGCCGGCTGTTGTAAGCGAGAAGCTGAGCAGACAGAAATGAAATTACCGGCCGAACAAGAGCGAAACCCGCATTCGGTGTCAAAATGCGATTACTTGCCTTTCTCAGGGAAATCTGAGCTTTCTCAGGGGACCGCGAGCAAAGCCGACTTCCTCTGGGGAGCCTGTTCATAATTGAAGGGCCTAATAAGGAAATGCCTGGAAATCCCAGATCCTACAGTGTGTTTCTACCCAAATCCCAGATCCTACAGTGTGTTTCTACCCAAATCCAAAATCCTTCAGTGTGTTTCTACCCAAATCCCAAATCCTTCAGTGTGTTTCTACCCAAATCCCAAATCCTTCAGTGTGTTTCTACCCAAATCCCAGATCCTTCTGTGTGTTTCTACCCAAATCCCAGATCCTTCTGTGTGCTTCTACCCAAATCCCAGATCCTTCTGTGTGTTTCTACCCACATCCCAGATCCTACAGTGTGTTTCTACCCACATCCCAGATCCTACAGTGTGTTTCTACCCAAATCCCAGATCCTTCAGTGTGTTTCTACCCAAATCCCAGATCCTTCTGTGTGTTTCTACCCAAATCCCAGATCCTTCAGTGTGTTTCTACCCAAATCCCAGATCCTTCTGTGTGCTTCTACCCAAATCCCAGATCCTTCTGTGTGTTTCTACCCACATCCCAGATCCTACAGTGTGTTTCTACCCACATCCCAGATCCTACAGTGTGTTTCTACCCAAATCCCAGATCCTACAGTGTGTTTCTACCCAAATCCCAGATCCTTCAGTGTGTTTCTACCCACATCCCAGATCCTACAGTGTGTTTCTACCCAAATCCCATATCCTCGTATAGATTCTACCCACATCCCAGATCCTACAGTGTGTTTCTACCCAAATCCCAGATCCTTCAGTGTGTTTCTACCCAAATCCCAGATCCTTCTGTGTGTTTCTACCCACATCCCAGATCCTACAGTGTGTTTCTACCCACATCCCAGATCCTACAGTGTGTTTCTACCCAAATCCCAGATCCTTCAGTGTGTTTCTACCCAAATCCCAGATCCTTCTGTGTGTTTCTACCCAAATCCCAGATCCTTCAGTGTGTTTCTACCCAAATCCCAGATCCTTCTGTGTGCTTCTACCCAAATCCCAGATCCTTCTGTGTGTTTCTACCCACATCCCAGATCCTACAGTGTGTTTCTACCCACATCCCAGATCCTACAGTGTGTTTCTACCCAAATCCCAGATCCTACAGTGTGTTTCTACCCAAATCCCAGATCCTTCAGTGTGTTTCTACCCACATCCCAGATCCTACAGTGTGTTTCTACCCAAATCCCATATCCTCGTATAGATTCTACCCACATCCCAGATCCTACAGTGTGTTTCTACCCAAATCCCAGATCCTTCTGTGTGCTTCTACCCAAATCCCAGATCCTTCTGTGTGTTTCTACCCACATCCCAGATCCTACAGTGTGTTTCTACCCACATCCCAGATCCTACAGTGTGTTTCTACCCAAATCCCAGATCCTTCAGTGTGTTTCTACCCAAATCCCAGATCCTTCTGTGTGTTTCTACCCAAATCCCAGATCCTTCAGTGTGTTTCTACCCAAATCCCAGATCCTTCTGTGTGCTTCTACCCAAATCCCAGATCCTTCTGTGTGTTTCTACCCACATCCCAGATCCTACAGTGTGTTTCTACCCACATCCCAGATCCTACAGTGTGTTTCTACCCAAATCCCAGATCCTACAGTGTGTTTCTACCCAAATCCCAGATCCTTCAGTGTGTTTCTACCCACATCCCAGATCCTACAGTGTGTTTCTACCCAAATCCCATATCCTCGTATAGATTCTACCCACATCCCAGATCCTACAGTGTGTTTCTACCCAAATCCCAGATCCTTCAGTGTGTTTCTACCCACATCCCAGATCCTACAGTGTGTTTCTACCCAAATCCCATATCCTCGTATAGATTCTACCCACATCCCAGATCCTACAGTGTGTTTCTACCCAAATCCCAGATCCTTCTGTGTGCTTCTACCCAAATCCCAGATCCTTCTGTGTGTTTCTACCCACATCCCAGATCCTACAGTGTGTTTCTACCCAAATCCCAGATCCTTCTGTGTGTTTCTACCCACATCCCAGATCCTACAGTGTGTTTCTACCCACATCCCAGATCCTACAGTGTGTTTCTACCCAAATCCCAGATCCTTCAGTGTGTTTCTACCCAAATCCCAGATCCTTCTGTGTGTTTCTACCCAAATCCCAGATCCTTCAGTGTGTTTCTACCCAAATCCCAGATCCTTCTGTGTGCTTCTACCCAAATCCCAGATCCTTCTGTGTGTTTCTACCCACATCCCAGATCCTACAGTGTGTTTCTACCCACATCCCAGATCCTACAGTGTGTTTCTACCCAAATCCCAGATCCTACAGTGTGTTTCTACCCAAATCCCAGATCCTTCAGTGTGTTTCTACCCACATCCCAGATCCTACAGTGTGTTTCTACCCAAATCCCATATCCTCGTATAGATTCTACCCACATCCCAGATCCTACAGTGTGTTTCTACCCAAATCCCAGATCCTCGTATAGATTCTACCCACATCCCAGATCCTACAGTGTGTTTCTACCCAAATCCCATATCCTCGTATAGATTCTACCCACATCCCAGATCCTACAGTGTGTTTCTACCCAAATCCCATATCCTCGTATAGATTCTACCCACATCCCAGATCCTACAGTGTGTTTCTACCCAAATCCCATATCCTCGTATAGATTCTACCCACATCCCAGATCCTATACAGTGTGTTTCTACCCAAATCCCAGATTGGGGTCTACGAAAGCTGCAGATTAGACGCAGCATTCCGCCTATTTTAGCTCGCAGCTGCTAGCGGCTGTTGCCGAGCTGCTCCGCAATGTTCCGCTCACTTTGTTGAGGCCCACCTTCAGTCCGCGATAAGGCGGGTCCCCCAAGGCTCCATTTAGATAAGACTGCCCACACACAAGCAGGCTGGGGGGATAAGGGAATTGTATTCCAAAGATTATCCTTGGCGACAGGGAGTAGGGAAGGCGTGGGACATTGTGTGAGTGCCGCGGATCGTGGCTCCGCTTGTAGACTCAGGTGTTGCTGTTGGTTCTGCTTTTGCTTGCAGGTAGGGGGGAGGTAAGTTGGTGAGGCTGGGAAGATAAGCCGCTGCTGAGTCATCCCCGCACCCAGCCAGCAGTAATGTGCCCAGTCCGACTCCCCAGCCGCGGTGCTGAAGGTGGTTTTTTATTCTCGGTCTGCGGAGAAACTCAGCAAATAGCCCGACTCCGGGACTGAGCAGGCGCCAAACTGCTGGCTCAATACTTCTTCTTCCCCTTCCCCAAATCCCCTCTTTACCTTTTCATCTATCATTCCTGTTCTGATGCTTATCAGGCATTTCCTCAGGCTGTTTGCTCTACCCAACTCAGGCCCGGGGGATTTGGCGAACTGGGAGAATTCTTCTCCGGAACGGTGGGGATCGGAAGAAGCCTGGTTGAACAATGAGACTACTCAGTGGGGCCATTTTAATAACGGGTGAGCACAATTTTCTGCCGAAGCTGTGTAAAATGAAATGCAGCAGAATAGAAAATAGATCGCGAGCATCCTAAGGAATCAGGATTGACACCTGGATAAGGAATCAGGATAGACAAGTGGATAAGGAATCAGGATAGACACCTGGATAAGGAATCAGGATTGACACCTGAATAAGGAATCAGGATTGACACCTGGATAAGCAATCATGATAGACACCTGGATAAGGAATCAATATTGACACCTGAATAAGGAATCATGATAGAGACCTGGATAAGGAATCATGATAGAGACCTGGATAAGGAATCAGGATAGAGACCTGGATAAGGAATCAGGATAGAGACCTGGATAAGGAATCAGGATAGAGACCTGGATAAGGAATCAGGATAGAGACCTGGATAAGGAATCAGGAAAGACACCTGGATAATGAATCAGGATAGAGACCTGGATAAGGAATCAGGATAGAGATCTGGATAAGGAATCAGGAAAGACACCTGGATAAGGAATCATGATAGAGATCTGGATAAGGAATCAGGAAAGACACCTGGATAAGGAATCAGGATAGACAACTGGATAAGGAATCAGGATTGACACATGGATAAGGAATCAGGATTGACACCTGGATAAGGAATCAGGATAGACACCTGGAAAAGGAATCATGATAGAGACCTGGATAAGGAATCAGGATAGAGATCTGGATAAGGAATCAGGATAGACACCTGGAAAAGGAATCAGGATAGACACCTGGATAAGGAATCAGGATAGACACCTGGATAAGGAATCAGGATTGACACATGGATAAGGAATCAGGATTGACACCTGGATAAGGAATCAGGATTGACACCTGGATAAGGAATCAGGATAGACACCTGGATAAGGAATCAGGATAGACACCTGGAAAAGGAATCAGGATAGACACCTGGATAAGGGATGAGGATTAAAGGAAGGAGAGCTGAAAGAAGACGTGACAATGAAATCCTGTATCCAGGCAGAACTAAAGGCAATGAATAGCATCTGAGGTTTTGCACATTGCTACAAAATCGCGTTGCCCTGAGAGACTTCCTGGGAACGATTCACAATGAGAAATTGGAAGTGCCGCCCGCTGCAGCTGTTGCTGAGTGGGTATTGTGGGACTAGAGAGTGAGTGAGTGCTGAGTATCAGAAGGAAAAAAATGATATTGTGAAGCAGTAGGCCGGTCTGTATCGCGAGAAGGCGGTATAACTGCAGCTCCCGCGGAAGGCGTGGCGAGAAACCAAAAAGTAAAAGAGAGAAAAAAACTCAGAGTTAAAGAGAGAGAGAGAAAAGGATGAGGAAGGCGGACTCAGAACCTTCTCACTCTTTGAGCCGACATGCTCCTCCGTGCAGAGCTCAGTGGGTCTCATCCAGCCTCTCAGTCTTGAGCAGCGATGCGGTTGCTGGGCCGTCTCGTATCAGTTCCACTTCCTCAATTTCTACCTCGGCTCGCATGCGGCAGCTCCTGTTGCTCCCCCCCGACTGCTCAGCCCTGCTATCTGGCCTGCATCCTCCTCTACGTCTTACCCAGGGTCCAATCCGCTACTCAGACTGAAAATCCTCCCAACCTACCCAGCATCCCTTCTGTGCCGTCAGGGCCGTGTCTTCCCCAGCCTCATCCGCAGCCCCATATTTCCCCAGCCCCGGCTGTCACCAGAGTCCTGACATCTGACAGTCGGCTCTGACACAGCAGTCTTTGGAAAGCCGAACCATCTGGCCTGATGCCCGTCCGCTTATTGGGGCTCCTGCTATCCAATTTTCAACTGTCTGGTTCGATTGAGAAAGGAAAGTAGAAGACTTGAAGCGACAGAAGCAGCAGCAGCAGCAGCAGCGGCAGCGGCAGCGGCAGTTGTCCAGTTAGCAGCCACAACGGATCTTCAGCTGGAGTCCGCCTACGGCCTGCTGCTGTCACCGTGCTCTCAGGGAAGACCTTCGTGCTTCCTTGGCAGCGGTGGTGGTGGCGGCGGCGGCGGCAGCGGCGGCAGCATGGTGATGGCAAGCGTGAGCAGTCGATTGTACTCGTATTTATTTCAGCGGTGCATTCAATGAATTGCGGACATTGCAAATTCTGGGCTTTGAAGACATCTAATTAAAGCAAGACCATCGTAAGATAGCCTTGAGATTATTGAATGAGTAACTGTCATGTGAGATAATCAAAATATTTCCTGTGAGATTATCGAACGATTACCTGTGAGGTTAACTGTCATATTACAAAACGATAAACTGAGAGATTATCGAAGGATTAACTGAGAGATTATCGAAGGATTAACTGAGAGATTATCGAAGGATTAACTGAGAGATTATCGAAGGATTAACTGAGAGATTATCGACGGATTAACTGAGAGATTATCGACGGATTAACTAAGAGATTAGGGAAGGATCAACTGTGAGCATATGTAGTTTTGATTGTGAGATTATCAAATAATTAACATAAGATTACTGATGATATTATGAGAGGATTAAATCTGAGATTATGAAAGGATTAACTGAAAATGGATTAACAGGCAATCGAAAGACAGATGATAAAAAATCGAATGAGCATCGACCCAAGCATCTCATTAAGACCAAACCTACGTACTCAACCTGTTTTCCAAGCTATCATTTGTTTTTTCATCCTATAGTTTCTTTGAGAACTTCTCTTGAAGCACAGACGAAGGCCGCCCGCCCACCCCGCCACCCACTCCAGATGGCTCGGCCTCTGCAGGTGAAACCGGCTGATAGCGAGCCTCGCTCAGGTGAGTTTGGGCCTGTTTGTTTCTGTTTGGCTTTTTGCAACACAAATTCCCAATGCTTTGTTATCTCTAAATGGGATCTGTGTTAAATCTCCAACAAGGATTTGAGTACCCTGTCTGTCTGCTGAGCAGCGGTAGCAGGGTTGGGGGAGGGCATTTTCCGATGAAGATTCAGGCTGCTTCTACGCAACCGATAGGCAAACACGGACTCTGTTTGCTAAATAATTTCAGCACTTTCCGAAATGTCAGTTAGCCAGTTTTCCTGACCACTTATAAGTGTGTTGTGTGTTGTGTCTCGTTTGACTCTCGAATGCTGAATAAGTGTGTTGTGTCTCGTTTGACTCTCGAATGCTGAATAAGTGTGTTGTGTCTCGTTTAGAAAGGATAGGAAGGTAGAAAGGATAGAAAGGAAAGGATAGAATCGGACAGGATAAGACAGGACAAAACAGGACTGGACAGGATAGGACAGGACAGGACAGGACAGGATAGGACAGGATAGAACAAGATAAGACAGGACAAACCAGGACAGGGCAGGACAGGACAGGACAGGACAGGACAGGACAGGATAGGACAGGATAGAACAAGATAAGACAGGACAAACCAGGACAGGACAGGATAGGACAGGATAGGACAGGATGGGACAGGATAAGAAAGGAGAGGAGAGGAGAGGATAGGAGAGGAGAGGAGAGGAGAGGAGAGGAGAGGAGAGGAGAGGAGAGGAGAGGAGAGGAGAGGAGAGGAGAGGAGAGGAGAGGAGAGGAGAGGAGAGGAGAGGAGAGGAGAGGAGAGGAGAGGATAGGAGAGGAGAGGAGAGGAGAGGAGAGGAGAGGAGAGGAGAGGAGAGGACAGGAGAGGAGAGGAGAGGAGAGGAGAGAAGAGGAGAGGAGAGGAGAGGAGAGGAGAGGAGAGGAAACGAAGGTGTGAAGCGAGTTCTCGAGTCGTATGCAGTTAAAGATATGTGCTTGGAGGTCAGTGCTGAAGAATATTTAATGAGACCAGGGAAAGCATGCTTAGAGACAGGAGCGCAAGTCGCCGATAAGTGAGTGAGAACGGAATGTGGGCAGAGCAAATTGACTGGACACAAAGCGATGTTCTGAAAGGAAGGCCCAGCCCTCAGGGACTCGGTAACACTGGAAGCAGATAGACGCAGATGAGCACAAGTGAGCTCGGAGCTGGCGCTAAGCGAAAACTTGGACACCCTTTTTCGAATTTGCTGCCGCCCATCCGCCTGCCCCATGCCCTGTCCTGCCTCCGCGCACTGCCTGTAAATAATTGAGGCCTCAGCAACTCAGTCTGGGCCCAGCCTCCAAGGCCTCTCCATCGTTAATATCATCCGAGGCGCCCTCAGTCTCCGCCCAGATGCATTGAGGCGCAGCTGCTGGATACAATGCGCTGCGTGAGATTAAAACAGTGAAATTCAGCTCACTGGCTTGAGTATAGTTTGAGCAGTGTGAGCAGGGGGTGGGTGCGTCCCGATGACGGACTCAGGCGTATGCGGGCAGATGCAATCTACAATTTATCCCGCACACTAATGGAAACAGGGAACATTGCACTCTGGTGGGATTGATTGTGATGGGAAATTTCAATTCCTCACCTTTCCCACTTTCCCACCCGCTCACCTGCAGAGCTTGTTAATTTGCTTCTTGTGCCACTCCTGGCATCCTAGGATATTGCAGACATTATTTTAGATTATCCCTGCTTTAGATTGACACATTCAGATCTATGATTTGTGTAAAAAAATAAATTTCTCTTCGTGAAGCATTCACAATGCATGGATGATTAGGCTCATATCTAAAGCAGGTTTTATTATTTTTTTCAATCTACGTTTTCTGAGTGCGTGACGAGCTAATGAGTGAGAGAAGGATATGAAAGAACAGGGCAGTTTTTATAACATCTGTCTTAGCATGGACAACGGGAACTAACACACCATTTCATTTGATTGAAGCTCTACCCTCTCCGCTTGAGCTCACATACCCTCCCTGTGAATTGGGAGGTTGTCTCCCGTAGACGTACATTGCACATCCCAATATCTACCATCCCAACAAAAACAACAACAAAAACAACTAAAACAACAACAACAACAACAACAAAGTACACCGTCTGGAAGAAAATGAAAAGCAGCGTCAGAGGGCGCGCCTGCAGAGTCCGGGGCGCCAGCATCAGCCAGCAGGAAATCGACGAAGCGTCGAGTTTCGGCCTGGCCACGCCAGTAGGGCACAGCGATACAGGGCCGCGTTTGTGACTCGCTCGTCGCTGATTCTAAAGATCAGCAACAGGCCGGCGGCGCCGCGTTTACTTGCTGTTCGAGCGGGTCCGTCAGCGTCCAGGTCTCGGCGTTGTACAAAAAGGACGGTCTCGACCACCGCCTGGAACATCGCCACCTTCTGGAGATCAAGTATGGCATCGGACTGCAGGACCGCCCTCACAGAATGAAGGGCAGCCCAGGCGAGCTCGCGGCGACGCCGTAGATCTTCGCGGGCGTCAGGTACCAGACCACCGAGGTAGACGAACTGCTGACAGCGCAGAACCTCCGTTGCCTGCCCGTCAGCGTCTCGGCAGAAAATTGCAGTCTCGATGTCGCCCGGCATGCAGAGCACAACGGTCTCCCTCGTGTTGACCACCAGGCCGACGCTCGCTGCAACGCCAACCAGCTTGTCCAGCTGGCGCTGGGCGCCCTCTTCTGTCGAGGACAGCAGGGCGAGGTCGTCAGCGTAGCCAAGCACACTGAGACGCCTTTCCGGTCCGCGCAGAAGGACACCCAGTCAAGCACCAGGACGAACAGGAACGGCGCTAGCGTGTCCCCTTGGAGCACCCCGGAGGATGTCTCAAAGGAGTCGGACAGGCCATCACAGCTGCTCTCGAAGCACAATACAACGCCATGATGGCAGAGATCACCTGCTCTGGCACATGATACGCACCGAGCAATTCCGGGGGCGTAGCCTCGCATAAAGACGACAATCAGTCCAACTGGCTCATTCGCGCCTCCTCAATGATGCGGCGAAGAGCCAGAATCTGCGTAGCTGTGCCGCGATGGGGTCGAAACCCCTTCTGCTCAGGTCGCAGGTAGGAATCCAGCACGGGTTGCAACCGCGATAGCAGCATCCGGTTGAACAACTTAGCGGCGCAGGATTGCAGGCAGAATCCTCTGTGGTCCTCTAACCGTGCGGTGCCCGGCTTCTTAGGAATGACGATGATGTGCGCCTTGGTCCACTCCGTGGGCGCCGCCTCACCGAAAAGCACGCGGTTGATCACACGGGGGAAATCACTCGCCAGACAGTGGATGCGCAGCGCTTTGCCGCCCGGTGTCTTCTGGGCGAACATCGGCCATTGTGACTGGCTCTGAAGCTCTGAAGCTCTCCTCCGACGGCAATGGCGTCTCTGGCAACAGCGTTAGGGTGTTGTATTATCCCAGCACAGGTGACAACTAACCGTGTCCCAATACCCACCATCCCAGCACAGGTGTTAACTAACCGTGTCCCAATACCTGCCATCCCAGCACAGGTGACAACTAACCGTGTCCCAATACCTGCCATCCCAGCACAGGTGACAACTAACCGTGTCCCAATACCTGCCATCCCAGCACAGGAGACAACTAACCGTGTCCCAATACCTGCCATCCCAGCACAGGTGACAACTAACCGTGTCCCAATACCTGCCATCCCAGCACAGGTGACAACTAGCCGTGTCCCAATACCCACCATCCCAGCACAGGTGACAACTAACCGTGTCCCAATACCTGCCATCCCAGCACAGGAGACAACTAACCGTGTCCCAATACCTGCCATCCCAGCACAGGTGATAACTAACCGTGTCCCAGTACCTGCCATCCCAGCACAGGTTATAACTAACCGTGTCCCAATACCTGCCATCCCAGCACAGGTGATAACTAACCGTGTCCCAGTACCTGCCATCCCAGCACAGGTTATAACTAACCGTGTCCCAATACCTGCCATCCCAGCACAGGTTATAACTAACCGTGTCCCAATACCTGCCATCCCAGCACAGGTGATAACTAACCGTGTCCCAATACCTGCCATCCCAGCACAGGTGATAACTAACCGTGTCCCAGTACCTGCCATCCCAGCACAGGTTATAACTAACCGTGTCCCAATACCTGCCATCCCAGCACAGGTTATAACTAACCGTGTCACAATACCCACCATCCCAGCACAGGTGATAACTAACCGTGTCCCAATACCTGCCATCCCAGCACAGGTGATAACTAACCGTGTCCCAATACCTGCCATCCCAGCACAGGAGACAACTAACCGTGTCCCAATACCTGCCATCCCAGCACAGGAGACAACTAACCGTGTCCCAATACCTGCCATCCCAGCACAGGTGATAACTAACTGTGTCCCAATACCTGCCATCCCAGCACAGGAGACAACTAACCGTGTCCCAATACCTGCCATCCCAGCACAGGTGATAACTAACCGTGTCCCAGTACCTGCCATCCCAGCACAGGTTATAACTAACCGTGTCCCAATACCTGCCATCCCAGCACAGGTGATAACTAACCGTGTCCCAGTACCTGCCATCCCAGCACAGGTTATAACTAACCGTGTCCCAATACCTGCCATCCCAGCACAGGTTATAACTAACCGTGTCCCAATACCTGCCATCCCAGCACAGGTGATAACTAACCGTGTCCCAGTACCTGCCATCCCAGCACAGGTTATAACTAACCGTGTCCCAATACCTGCCATCCCAGCACAGGTGATAACTAACCGTGTCCCAGTACCTGCCATCCCAGCACAGGTGATAACTGTGTTCCAATACCTATCTCACAAGAGAAAGGAAGGCGCGGAACGAAGTCTCCGGCTAGTAGGCAGTTCTGGGTGCCCAGTCCCATCTTGCTGTTCTATTTCGCCAGAAACAAGTAGTGCATAGTGTTCTGCTGTGCCGGATGGCACGGAAGGCAGTTCAAGCTAAAGTGGGGCCCTGCACCCACTCCGCGCTGAAGACGGCGGCAGTATAGTGAGCAGTGCTCAGGGCTATAATTTGATGCCGCTAAATTGCATATGCAAGCGAGACTGGCACGACACAGCGGGGGGAGGAGGTGAGAATGCGGCCAGGGCCGGGCACAGCTCAGAAAGTATCCTTTAAGGCAGAACTCGAAAAGGCGTCGAGAGTGGGGAGTGGCTCAGTCAGTGAGCCAGCTCAGTGGAGGCTGAGAGCTCGTGGGGTTCATCTCGCAGGCTGTGGAGCGCAAATTCCATTTGCCTCACTTCTGCTTCAGCGGGGGGGCGCCCGCCAGCTCGAGGCAGAGAGCGCCCTCTCCCGTGTGGCCGCTTCCACTTTGCTCGATCCCAACATCTTCTTCCTCCTCCCCCGCTCTCTCACTTATGCCCCCCGCTTTCCTCTTCCCGAATCCCAATCTCATATCCATTTCTTTTTTCTAGTCCAGCTCCTCATCCTGCCGAGTTATAAGTGAGAATTTGGCGAGAAAATATTGCAACAGCGGCGCCTCAGTAGCTGGGCGTGAGTAATTGCGGTCCTAATTGGTAATAGCGCTTTCACGTCTGAGCTGGCCTACTCAACAGTAGGCGAGTTTGGGGGAAATACTCTGGAAATATTTCACAATAATAAAATAAGAGAAAAGGTGTTTAAATCAAACTTGCTAATATGCTCTGAAAAATAAAGCGGAAATAGTTAATTAAGTGCACTTTAAGTGCTACAGATTAGAAATGAGGCCTTCTCGAGGCCTTGAGAAGCTCAGAACTGCAGTAGTTGCACTCTCAGAGAACCGTCTGAGTCAGCCAGTCAGTCCCAGCAATCGGACAATCTGAAATTCAAGATGTCAGTGTCAGGCCCGGCCAGTGTTCACAGTCTCAGATTCTGTGCTGCACGCACTGATTTAAACACAGACGGCTCGCAGCTGCGAAGGCCTGAACGAGCTGGGTAGGGTCTCCTCACCGCCCGCTCTCTCCTCTCACCGTGATTTATCTCCCCCTTATACCCTTTCCCAGCTCCCCCACCCCACCCACATATAGACATGAGCTGCCTTCCTCCCGACATCTTGCATTATACTCTCCCGGTCCTGCCTTATCCTGGCGACTCGCCTGGAGCGCACGCGCTGGCAGGCCGGCTTGACTTCCCTGTACCCGCGACGCAATCGCAGTATTATGGCCCCCACTGCCGCTCCCACCTCAGTATTTAGCTAGCCTAGGAGAGGACGATCATAAAAGAGGGAGCAGGCCAACAGCTCAAAGTCTTTGCTCGGCAGCTCAAACGAATTGAGTCTTGAGAGAATTGGTCTGTGCGTCAGATATGTACGCGTGAGTACCGTGCGCGTGTTGAGAAACTGATGCTCAGCCGACCTGCACCTCAATCCGATCCCGCCGTGCCTCAATTCAATATCAGAAGCCTCCTGTGCACCGACGGGGGCAGAAACCTGATCTTCTTCTCTCTGAATGCTGACTGCCATTGAATAGACTCGAGAGAAGAGACAGGGCAGGGCTAGCTCATGAGAACGTAAAGAGAAAAGTAATAAGATGACAGGAACAGCAGCTGCTCCAAGAGCTACTGGCAAATGAGGCTGCATTTCTGCAAAAGAAACTATCCCACTCCTTGCCTGGCCTTTCCTTTAGCTACTCTGCCCCCTTGTCAGCTCTCTCAGTCCTCAGTGTGTCTCGGAACCCGTCTCCCAAGCTGAAGGCTCGAGTGAGACCTGCAGGGACTCAGACATCAAAGGAACTGAGGGGTTTGAGAGCAGAGTAAACACGCAGCTGATGAGCTGGCTATCCCCATCATAGAGAATCATTTGTGAGCTGTCCAGTGAGCTAGAATTATCCTGGTTAACTTGCGAATTCAGCAAAAGCCCACTTCAATCCGCTGAGAAGAGGTCGAACCCGCGACTCACTGTGGACCGGCTGTGGAATTCTCAGCTCGGGATTATGCATGTGCGGATTCTGGATTCCTGGGGATTTCGCGGTTTGAGAACAGCTGAGAACAGCGCAGCTCTGAGTCTGTCGGATGAGGCTGGCTTAGGAAAGTGCGAGCTGAGGTGGCAGCGACCTCGGACACGCGGCCTGAAACTGATAACTGAGAGCCTCGCTGGCGGGAAGGAGAAGCTCGATGTGCGAGGCAAAGGTTGAGCCCCGAGGAAAGAGGGATGGGGATTTTTTGGAAAGAACTGCCCCGCCTTTCTCCTCACACTAAATCCCGAGAGCATCTCTAAGGAGCGAGGAGGCAGACGAATGCGGGATGCGGGGGGGGAGAGAAGGAGAGCTTTGAGCAGTGCTCAAACTCAAACCGCCCTGTCACCCTCGCGCACAAACCAGATCCTGCGGGGGATCTGGGGATGGGGATCCGGCGAGGGAGGGACGGGCGGGAGAGAGCGGCGGAGCGCTCATTGTGCCTCGGCCCTGCCTCACCCCATACCCAATATAGACACCGCCTTATTCAGTGGGATCTCGGGAAACCAGCTCCCATTGATTCGGGGAGTGGCCCCTCAGCCACCTCCCTCCTCCACCCCCTCTCCTCTCCGCATCCCTCCTCGCATCCTCACGCAATCCTTCTTCCCCTCGGGTGCTCAAACCGGCCCAAGCTCCGTCTGGGATATAAAAAAGCGTTCAGTCGCAAGGCCCGCACGACCTGACGGCCTCCCCGCCTTCAAGCCGCTCCCAAACAGCCGCCTCGAGCAAGGGACCCGGACAAAGCAGGCCATAATATCACACATTAGCGACTGGACAGGCCTGTAAGCCAGCTGCCCCGCAACACCTCAACCAGGCCCACCGTTGTTTGGCCCAAGAACCGTTCCGGTCTACTCAAAAAAATCAGCCAATAAATTCGGCTCGGATTTGGTTCGACTTTCGGCGCTGAAGGGAGGCGAGCTTACTCACCGAGCAATTCTCTCTCTCTCTCCCGCTCTTTGTTGGCCTCGAGATCCCATTCACATATAAGCCAACCAGAAATTCAACAAATTGAAAGGGAGAAACACGAAGCGAGAGGATTTCAATCAAGGCAGAGGCAGTGAAGCGTTGCATCCGATACAGAGGTCGCTGAGACCACGCCACGAAAATTCACACCGACCCAATCGCTGCTGAAACAACCGGCTGACCTCGCTTAGCAACTGGGCGCATTGCTAATAAAGAGCCGAATAAACGCTGCGGTGAAGGAAGGTCACAAGGAACCAGGTCGGAGGCTCTGCTTACACGGGAATTTTTATTAGAAAAGTGCAGCTCAGCAAATGATGATAGCAGAGCATGCCATGAGCATGGCTCAACTGCTGCCGAAGACAATGGACTTTGCTGGAATGTGCCAGCAACAGCAGCAGCAGCACCATCACAATGGCAAACTGTATGACGGCCTACAGACAGCACAGCAGCATCAGCAGCAGCAGCAGCAGCACTGTAACATGGACAAGGTGAAACTGATCCAGTATCAGCTGGCCAATTTGCCAGGACACGAAGGTGAGACAAATAGCACTTGAGAGAGACTAGATGAGTAAGGAGACTAGATTAGGAAGAGTGGATAAGGAAGAGTAGATGAGGGAGAGTAGATGAGGGAGAGTAGATAAGGAAGAGTAGATGAGGGAGAGTAGATGAGGGAGAGTAGATGAGGGAGAGTAGACGAGGGAGAGTAGATGAGGGAGGGTAGATGAGGGAAAGTAGATGAGGGAGAGTAGATAAGGGAGAGTAGATGAGGGAAAGTAGATAAGGGAGAGTAGATGAGGGAGACTAGATTAGGAAGTGTAGATTCAGTAGATGGTGAAGCAGGCAACTGAAGGAGCAGGTGGGACAGGCTCAGGTTTGAAAAGAACAGAGCAGAATAATGAAAATGGTTTTTGAGAATAAAATTTGAGAAGGCCGAAACACAGATGAGTAAAATCAGCTTCTATGACTAAGCAGAGGACACCTGAGCCAGAATCCCATTCAACTGGGCGTCTTTGTTCTCCATCCTGCTTCCGCACCTGTCTCAGAAGCCTTTCCTCCCTATCATTCAGGCAGCCTCACCAAATAAGCAAAATAATCCTCATTCATATGATTAGCAGAGATTTGTTACTGGATTCGCTCAGGCAGGCACGAAGCACCTCAGCTAAAATTGCAGGATGGCTCAGCCAATTTCATATCCAAGCAGTTTTTGTTTCACAGAGGTTATCATTTTCCCTGCTTCGGTTCGTGTCGGGGGGATTACCCTCCCCCCTCTGTGCTCTTTCCTCTCCGTCTTTCCTGCTTTCGCTGGCCTCACATTTGATTACGCAATCGACATTAGGGAAGCCAGACTCGCAGCCGTTCCCCCCGACACGTCTGTCGCCTGAGCGTCACGTGCCCGCTCGCTGACGTGTTATCCCCTCCTTCCCAGCCCCAACCCCAGATCAGAGCACTGAGCAGAGCACAAGACGTCTGTCTTGAGAAGCTGCGGTGAGTCACGGGCAATGCTCCCACCTGGCTTCATCCGCGGTTCTCTATAAGACTCCCCCCAAAAAAATAGAAGTAGCAGTTGGGGGAGGCAAAGTATTAAAACTCCCAGCCACCTGTCATCGTTAGGTAATGCTCCATTCTGTGTGTGTGATAGTGATCTGCCCCAGGATATCACAGAACCGCTGCGGCATTTGCCGGCAAGAAACGAAAGTTTCGAACCAAAGTTTAAAGTTAAGCTGTTTTGCAAAGCTGAAGCTCACTAAATTATTGCTGCGAAAAACCGACATAAAATAATTTTTTTCATACTGCAGTTTCATAGCTCAGCCTAACGCATAGCTGATCTCTCTCTTCTCTCCACAAGTCCCTCTCTTTTCTCCCCAGTCTTCTTTACTCTACCCAAGTCCCTCTCTCTCATCAACTCCAGTCTCTCTCTTCTCTCCCCCAGTTTCTCTCTTCTCTCCCCCAGTTTCTCTCTTCTCTCCCCCAGTCTCTCTCTTCTCTCCCCAGTCTCTCTCTTCTCTCCCCCAGTCTCTCTTCTCTCCCCCAGTCTCTCTCTTCTCTCCCCGAGTTTCTCTCTTCTCTCCCCAGTCTCTCTCTTCTCTCCCCAGTCTCCCTCTTCTCTCCCCCCAGTCTCTCTCTTCTCTCCCCAGTCTCTCTCCCATCCCTCTCCTCACCACCATTCCGGATAAGTTCCTCCAAAGGGCACATGCCAACTCCCTTCCGCAGATGACCGCAAGCTGTTCGTTGGCATGCTGTCCAAGCAGCAGTCGGAAGAGGACGTGCGTCGACTGTTCGAGCCCTACGGCCAGATCGAGGAGTGCACCATCCTGCGCGACCAGAACGGATCTAGCAAGGGCTGCGCCTTTGTGAAGTACGGCAACCACCTGGAGGCTCAGAGCGCCATTAACAACCTGCACGGCAGCCAAACTATGCCGGTAAGACTGACTGGGTAGACACTATTAGTTAGTTTTACCTGTGCTGGGGTGGTAGGTACTGGGACACGGTTAGTTGTCACCTGTGCTGGAATGGCAGGTACTGGGACACGGTTAGTTGTCACCTGTGCTGGAATGGCAGGTACTGGGACACGGTTAGTTGTCACCTGTGCTGGAATGGCAGGTACTGGCACACGGCTAGTTGTCACCTGTGCTGGAATGGCAGGTACTGGCACACGGCTAGTTGTCACCTGTGCTGGAATGGCAGGTACTGGCACACGGCTAGTTGTCACCTGTGCTGGAATGGCAGGTACTGGCACACGGCTAGTTGTCACCTGTGCTGGAATGGCAGGTACTGGCACACGGCTAGTTGTCACCTGTGCTGGAATGGCAGGTACTGGCACACGGTTAGTTGTCACCTGTGCTGGGAAGGCAGGTATTGGGACACGGTTAGTTGTCACCTGTGCTGGGAAGGCAGGTATTGGGACACGGCTAGTTGTCACCTGTGCTGGGAAGGCAGGTATTGGGACACGGTTAGTTGTCACCTGTGCTGGGATGGCAGGTATTGGGACACGGTTAGTTGTCACCTGTGCTGGGAAGGCAGGTATTGGGACACGGCTAGTTGTCAAAAGCTATGCAACTCTAGTTTTTCACAGGTAGCAGAAAAATATTTTTTTCGCTGCCGTGATTGTGAGCAGTCGGTGAGTAGGTTCGGAGCACCGGGTTTGCGAGTCAGCGGTGATTCACCCGATATTTTCTGTCTGTGTCGAAAAAACGGCAGCCTTAGTCCGCTTTTTACAGACAGGAAGCGCCCAGGTCCCACCCCTGAGCTGTCCCTTTAGGGATCAGACAGCGTGAGAGAGAGAGTGAGGAACAGGGCATGGAGGGGAAATTTTAGGACTCAGCTGGGATGCTCTAAAATTTGCCCCATTCCCTTCCAAAAGGCATTTCGGTCGGGGGCAGCCAGGAAACGCAAAGGGGTCCGGGGCATTGTGCGCCTGTCACAAGCTGCTCCAGCTGATGCTGAGGCCGGGAGGAAGGCCAGATCACAGGGTCGCCGATTTGAGCAGCTTTGAAAAAAAATTTTGAAAACAGACACAAACGAACTCAACCTCAGAGCTGGCTCGGCTGACTCAGTTCTGAACTCAGATCAGAAGCCCAGATTTATACAATGAGCCCGCCAGCACGCAATATTTTCTTTGGGGTTCCGATTCGGTTTCGAGAAATCCAATCCGATTATCGGAACACAATCAGGTTTGGCTTTTTGAAATGCGGACAGCAGGTGCTCCTGCTAGATTGATGGCTCATCGATCGGACCGTCTTTTTTGATCTGGACATAAAAAAATTTAATTGGGATCGAAATATGCTTTTCTTTGAAACTTATCCTCTCGGCTACATTTGAAGGTCAGGGCCTAGACTTTCTGGGCTGAATAACAATTTGTGAAACTGATTGAAGCTTTAGAAACTGGGTGAGACTTTGGGGAACTGGGTGAGACTTTGGGGAACTGGGTGAGACTTTGGGGAACTGGGTGAGACTTTGGGAAACTGGGTGAGACTTTGGGAAACTGGGTGAGACTTTGGGGAACTGGGTGAGACTTTGGGAAACTGGGTGAGACTTTGGGAAACTGGGTGAGACTTTGGGGAACTGTTTGAGACCTTGGGGAACTGGGTGAGATTTTGGGGAACTGTTTGAGACCTTGGGGAACTGTTTGAGACCTTGGGGAACTGGGTGAGACTTTGGGGAACTGTTTGAGACCTTGGGGAACTGGGTGAAATTTTGGGGAACTGTTTGAGACCTTAGGGAACTGGGTGAGATTTTGGGGAACTGTTTGAGACCTTGGGGAACTGTTTGAGACTTTGGGGAACTGGGTGAGACTTTGGGGAACTGTTTGAGACCTTGGGGAACTGGGTGAGATTTTGGGGAACTGTTTGAGACCTTGGGGAACTGTTTGAGACCTTGGGGAACTGGGTGAGACTTTGGGGAACTGTTTGAGACCTTGGGGAACTGGGTGAAATTTTGGGGAACTGTTTGAGACCTTAGGGAACTGGGTGAGATTTTGGGGAACTGTTTGAGACCTTGGGGAACTGGGTGAGACTTTGGGGAACTGTTTGAGACCTTGGGGAACTGTTTGAGACCTTGGGGAACTGGGTGAGACTTTGGGGAACTGGGCGAGACTTTGGGGAACTGGGTGGAATTTCGGGGAACTGGGTAAGATTTTGGGGAACTGGGTGAGATTTTGGGGAACTGTTTGAGACCTTGGGGAACTGGGTGAAATTTTGGGGAACTGGGCGAGATTTTGGGGAACTGGGTGAGATTTTGGGGAACTGGATGAGATTTTGGGGAACTGGGTGAGATTCTAGGGAACTGGATGAGATTTTGGGGAGCTCAGTAAGATTCTGTGGAGACTTTTAAAAATGAAGAAAGCTTTCTATCATTCCAAAACAGGGTGCCAGCAGTTCCATTGTGGTGAAATTCGCTGACAACGAGAAGGAGCGGCAGCTGCGCAAGCTGCAGCAGATGGTGGGCCCACTGGGGCTCATCAGCCCCGGCCTGGCGGGAGTGGCCGGTGGACTCAACCCCGTGGCCTCACCGTTTGCTCAGGTGAGTCTATTTGGACATTGAGTTGGATTGAAGAGCCTTTGAGACAGTCAGGTAGAGTGACTTTGAGACACAGTCAGCTAGAGTGACTTTGAGACACAGTCAGGTAGAGTGACTTTGAGACACAGTCAGGTAGAGCGACTTTGAGACACAGTCAGGTAGAGCGACTTTGAGACACAGTCAGCTAGAGTGACTTTGAGACACAGTCAGGTAGAGCGACTTTGAGACACAGTCAGGTAGAGCGACTTTGAGACACAGTCAGGTAGAGCGACTTTGAGACACAGTCAGGTAGAGTGACTTTGAGACACAGTCAGGTAGAGTGACTTTGAGACACAGTCAGGTAGAGCGACTTTGAGACACAGTCAGGTAGAGTGACTCTGAGACAGTCAGGTAGACTTTGAGACACAGTCAGGTAGACAGACTCTGAGACACAGTCAGGTAGACTTTGAGACACAGTCAGGTAGAGTGACTTTGAGACACAGTCAGGTAGAGCGACTTTGAGACACATTCAGGTAGAGTGACTTTGAGACACAGTCAGGTAGACAGACTCTGAGACACAGTCAGGTAGACAGACTCTGAGACACACAGGTAGCGTCATTTGAGAACTGTATGGGTCCAAAACGTGAACTAGCTGATTTTAAAGGACCACATGAGCTGGATCAGTCCCGCCTGGCCTGTCCCGCAGTCATCCGGCTACATCAACCCGGTGGCAGCGCTGGCGATTCAGCTGCAGAGCGCCACGGCCTCCCAGCCAGGTCTGGCTGGCCTGACCCCGGCGCTCAACTCCACCGTGGCCAATCCTGGCTGCAGCGGAGCTGGCGGCGGGCACACTTCGCTGACTTCAGCAGGTCAGGGCAGCGTGCTCAGCCCGGTCAGCTCAGGGCCCGGCAGCATGCAGCAACAGCAGCAGCAGCAGTCATCGGCTGCGGCCGCTGCCGCTGCTGTGAATGGCGCTGCGGCGGCGGCGGCGGCTGCTGCTGCGGCTTCGGCGGACACGGCGGCAGCGCTCTACGCGGCCACCAGTGGCATGCCGGCGCAGTACATCAATGGCGGCGGTGAGGCTCAGGCTTGCATTTGAAATCTCGTGGGTCTTGGGATTTCGTAAATTAATTAAGGATTAATTAAGAAGATGCGCTCCTTAATGGACAAGGTCGCACCAGACGCACAAAAGGAATAACTGAAACAAAATCTCCCAATTTCAGGCGCTGATCCCCTGCATCAGGTCTACTCTGCTGCCGTGCATCCGTACCCGGGCATCGGTGAGCACACTTTGAGCAGTCTTTGATTTTTGCTTTTATCTACGATTTCTCCTCTTCTCCCTGCTCACACATCCCAAATGAAATCCCAGCGGATTGCCTTCCGAAATGTGCCTCAATCGACCCGAAACCGGAATTATCGAAGCCAGCAGAAACCCGCCCTTGGGATTCAGTCAGACGGGTCTGCAACGGGATTTTTGCTTGTTGTCGAAATTTTTCCTAAATGCATTAAATTATAGCTATCCGATAAAAAAAGAATTTTGCGAGTCAAGATTGTGCCTTCTACTCAAATCCTATCTCAATGGCGAGGATTGAGCTCATGTCCGACCAATTCTAGGATTGAAAATCATTTATGGTCGTCACTGGGAAGCTAGGTTAATGGTCCAGTTTGCGGTAGGTATTCTCACTGCCCGTGTTAACTAAGCATGAAATCTACCTACTTAAGAGTCGTTAGTCCCAGTTCGACCTTGGGACAAAGTGACAGGACAATTAGTATTTTACTAATTGATAATTGACTTGCAAAATTGATAATGAGTGCTCACATTATTGTATTTTTTGGGACTTTGTGACTCGGGACTTTGGGTAGTTAGCAGCCAGCGAGGAGGCAATTCTGCCCATCACACTGACTCCTGAGCACAGATCCTCATACAGGTGAGTACATCTGCCCTGACTTTCTCATTGTCAGGCAGTGTACACTCTCACTGTGCCTGAGGTGGCCCTCATAGCCGTAAATTGTACAACAAGTTCCCTGGACCTTCTCCACAGCTGCGCCCCAAATGAAAGTGAGTTCGAAGCTCGTGGACTCCGTGGACCCACTCCAACTTAACCCCAAAATCAATCGACCCGCTCCTAAACTTCCGCAGCTATTTATTCTGACAACCCCGCAGCCGCCTACCCGGCCGCCGCGGCCGCAGCCGCCGCCTACGCCGCTGCGCCGTTCATGTCGCTGACGCAGCAGGCTATGACGATGCCGGTGCAGCACAAGGACGGCTCCAAGGAGTTCATCCTGACTGGGCCGGATGGCTGCAACCTGTTCATCTACCACCTGCCGCAGGAGTTCGGCGACTGCGAGCTGGCGCAGATGTTCGCGCCATTCGGCACTGTGATCTCGGCGAAGGTGTACGTGGATCGCGCCACCAACCAGAGCAAGTGTTTCGGCTTCGTCAGCTTCGACAACTCTGGCGCAGCCGCCGCAGCCATTCAGGCGATGAACGGCTTTCAGATTGGCATGAAGCGGCTGAAGGTGCAGCTGAAGAGACCGAAGGGCGAGGGTCGGCCCTACTAAACTGGCTGAGCTGGTGTGAGAGTAAGTGGCCTTGCAAATTGTTTTTTTTAGTGGTAGTTGTAATTGACTGAGCCAGACTTTAGAATGGAAAGCCTTGCTGATGCCAGACCTCCAGGAGACACCAACTGCGTTTGTTCCAATCAAAGAGCGAATCCAAATCACTTATTAATGATCTGCAGAGTCAGCTCACTTGCATAATTCATGGATTATGTCAAAACACAATCGGAGCTGCCGCGGTGAATCTCTGTTTAGACTCAGTGCGGTTTTAATTGCCATCTCAGCAATGTTCTTTTATGATCAACTCACGGCTGCCAAAGACAGACTTATAAATAAGCTTCAGTCAAAATAGTATTTTCCCTTACTTGAAAATTTTCAATTGTTTTCCTTGCTTATTTTTACATAACTTGACAATTTATCTGACCATAGTGTATTACGTGTTCTGTATGAGAAGTCGGATTACCACTGCTCTCATGCTTCCAATAATAATAATAATTGCAGGAGGGCTGTTGGCAATGGCACACCATTTGGTGAACACTAGATCCGCAGCCAGTGAGAAGGCAGTTCTGCCCATTTCGCTTACTCCTGAGCACACTCGCACACCGATATTCCGTACGCAGGCACAAACTCACACAGGTTGTACATCTGCCCTGACTTTCTCATCGTCAGGCAGTGTACACTCTCACTGTGCCTTGGAGGTTGGCCCTCGAGGGCGTAAATTACACAACAAGGCCCATTATTTTCGCGGCTGCACCCCAAAATGAATGTGGCCTCACTGCGGAATCGAGCTCAGGGACCTCGATGCGGACATAGAAGCAAGTGGCAGCAAAACTGACTCGTTACCCTCCACATTTTCTGCTGCATTTCAAAGGCCCTGGCCCGCACAGCCACCCCTCATGCAGCCACAGTGGTGCTACCAAGAGTTGTATTAATCGATTTCTACCGTATTGACAAACTCCATCAGCGGTAATACACTCCGACCTGCAGCTCCTTTTCTCTATTATTTTTCTATTCTGGTCGTTGTAAGTCCAGATACGTGTGACTGTCTCTGGCTTGTCTGGGCTTCACCAGATCCTCAATGTGGGATCTCCACCAGCAGCAGCTGAGGCGAATCCTACCTTTGAGCAGCTCTCAAGGCTCGTAGTACACCCCTGCCTGCCTTGAATGAGTCGCTATTATCTTCTTGAACCCTGAGAATTTCAAAACTTTGAGACGTTCAACTCACGCACAGGCAGCCCTGAGTTCGAATCTGCGGGCTCGGGTTGAGCAGAGTTGTGATTTTGAAATTCGGGTCTCATGGCGTGAAGCGAAACGGTTCTGCCTCCCCTGTCATGAATCAAATTCATTGAATCGATGGTCGTTGCTGTTGATCGATGTTCTCGGGGTTACCAAAAAGGCCTCATTGAAGTCCCAGGCTTAGTCCGTCACAATGTCTGTGCGTACTTTTCATCCGAAGTGTTTTGAAGACATGGACAACATTTTTTCTGGCCCTTAGCTTCGTCAGTTTAATCATTGTGGAAAGTGTTTTCTTTGCATTTTGTTTCTTCGGAGTAAAATATTAACAAATGATTGTCCGTATTTTCAAATAATTTTGTCCATAAAGTGTCCAGATTTACTCACGTTTCGTCGGCCGTTCGTGTTCAAAGTTGTGCTTTTATTATTTCTTCATTAAGAAGGTATCCTGCATATAGTAAAGGGGAAGGTTAAGCATAGAAATAACTTAGACGTTGTACCTAGTACTAGCTAACCCATCTTGCATTTGTGTTTGCAGGTAAAAGTTTCGGCTTGCTTACAGTTTTAGTTACTCAAAGATGCAATACCAGAATTTTTGTTCTGTTTGACAAGAAAATGCTGTTAGAAGCCCTCTGGGAGTTTGAGAGGCCACTGCGTGAGTTAGTACCAGGTGGAAGACAAGAATATAAGACGAGGATCTCCTAAAGGCCTAGCTGAATATAAAATTTCACTTTTCCATTTTTTAAGAATCCTCAACTGCCGGAAAAATTCAACAAAGACGCAACGAACAAAGAGCCCGATCTGTTGGCCTGCGCAAGGATCACCTGAAGCGCATGTTTCTCTAATGATTATATTTTCGATTAGACAACCGGCAGAGGTTGCTCACACAGGCAGCCGGCTCACAATGCAAAGCTTATTTATATCCGCGCACTGACATTTTCTCAATCGAGATCCCATCTCTATCCGCTCTGTTTTTATTATCCCCAATTTTTGCATATTTTTCTGCTGAGTCTGCTCCGGCAGAGACCAATCAGTTTTGAATGGATATCCGTACCGTATGCAAAAGTGCTGGCGGACCAAACCCTCTACCTGATACTCTGCTGTACCTGATGCAGTAGCTATTAAGCACGCATTCTTGCAATTCTCTCTCTCGTATTTATTCGGAATTCATGTCTATGTCTCGCTTCAGTTAAACAAAGGACCATCGTTTTTATCCCTATCGCTGATGCACTTTCTCCAGTGTTTTTTTCAGGATTTCGCTACTAGCTTTTACGTTCGATTGTAGTATCATATTAATCGATTGATAAAATTTAAGCAGACAGAAGAAATTAGTCTCAAATAATCGATACCGAATTCTTGGATGGGTCTTTGTTAGTGTACAAATGCGTCTTTGTTAGTGTACAAATGCGTCTCGGCATTCTAATCGGAAACCCTTGCGAAGCGGTTGGCGCATATTTTTTCATAGCAATCCGCAAATTTCGCACACAATTCTCTTCTTAACCTACTTACAAGCAGTAGTTGCACGAGGTTGCGGTTCATTTTCTTCGCGAGAACGCTTTTACTGCCGCTGTGTATTTTCTGCAACTTGTTTATCTACCGGCAGAATATTTATCCTCATTATTTGTTATTTGCCCTTTTTTCCGAGCGTTGCAATTTAAAATAGGAAAGCTTGCTTTGTATATTTAGTTCAGGTTGAAGGACAAAATCTAACTTCCGATTGAAACCGCGTCCATTGAGACGCTTCTAGAGGGCGCATATTTGAAATCCATATTTTTCAACTTTCGGTGTCCAAAACTATGTTGTAGAATCGTGATTCCAGGAATGTTCGTTGTTCCAACTCTGTGTCGTGTGCGATTACTCACAGGAGGTACTCATGCAAGGTACTCAATTGCTAGCTGTTGTTCAGATGACTAACGGGCGTATAGTTAATTCGTTCAGTATTAATATCAAATCTTTGAGTGGTTTTCGTGATTGTTGAGCAACGAGCAGATCTTTGAGATCACCTCGCCATAATTCCAGCATGACGCTGTTTTTTCTCTGCAAGTTCACCTGTACTCAACCCTGTATGCCTAGATCGTACTCAGAGACCCATCTCATTTCATCTTGCTATTTATTTATTTATTTATTTGGCGTGTGTTTTCTGCTTAGCTATCTCACTAACTGCTAGCCTATTATCGCAACACAAAAGTGAGTCCTGTTCTGTGTGAGCGGAAATCGCTGAAAGCAAAAAGATTTAGACTTCAAGAAGCTAATGTTTTCAAGCCAACTCAAATCAATATTTTTAGCTCACACAGAACAAGCGACTCTCAGTATCAGAAGGACCATCCATTCAAAGTTATGTTTTAATAACAGCAACATTGCCAACTTACTCTGTTTTCTGAGCAGTCGATAGCATTGCAGTTTGGTCTGGTTGAGGAAGACTTTCATTCCCTCTGTTCTAACATAACTCTCTCTTTCACTCTTTGTCTGGAGTTTCAGTGCAATGCCTCTGTAGTTTTTCTGACCCCGCAGTTAACGCACGCAACAAAGTCATCTTTCTGCAACTGCTAACCTTGTCAATGCAACTCGGCACTGCGCTAATGCTACTTGCAGTAATAGCGATAGAAAATAAACTTCTTTCTTCGATATCCTTCGATTTTAAATGTCAAATGAAGCGCTTTTTAATCATCCCTTGAGCACTGATTAGCAGTGAGACACATCGAAATCACCTGTCACCTGCTTCAGGCATCGGCTTGCAGTTTTTTCAGCAGATTAATTAACTACTCATTTTCCTGCTCGCTAATCGATACCCATTGATTTGAGAACAAATATACAAGGCATAGCCCGCAATGCACTCATGCTTTACCACTGTTAGTGCATTGCTGCGATTAATTCAGATTTTAGCTCCTATATTTTGGGTTCGCCGGTAATCATCCCATTCAGGCTCGACTACATGAGCACATGACTCATACCATTTGGTATTTAAGTGGAACGCATCGAGAGTGAATTTTGACAACATTTTCAAGCGCATGATTTCGCAGTGTATAGACAATTGACAATTGTAGACAACTTGTGAAGGAACGGACGCATGTGTGCTCAGAGGAATAAAGTTTGAGTTGCTTTTGCTTTGCCTATAGATCGGAATGACTCATCACTTTCCGCTTTACAATTCAGCGACGCCAGGAGCCAAATTTCAAAGTGCTTCTCCGTAAACTTCAGGGTTTCTGGCCGAGGCTAGCAAAAACTAACTCTACCCAACTGAACTGCTCAGAAACTCAATTCTGTCTCCTCAGCAACTCAACACTTCTCCTCAGCAACTCAATACTGTCTCCTCAGAAACTCAATTCTGTCTCCTCAGCAACTCAACACTGTCTCCTCAGCAACTCAACACTGTCTCCTCAGAAACTCAACACTGTCTCCTCAGCAACTCAACACTTCTCCTCAGCAACTCAACACTGTCTCCTCAGCAACTCAACACTTCTCCTCAGCAACTCAATTCTGTCTCCTCAGCAACTCAATACTGTCTCCTCAGCAACTCAATTCTGTCTCCTCAGCAACTCAACACTGTCTCCTCAGAAACTCAATTCTGTCTCCTCAGCAACTCAACACTGTCTCCTCAGAAACTCAACACTGTCTCCTCAGCAACTCAACACTGTCTCCTCAGAAACTCAATTCTGTCTCCTCAGCAACTCAACACTTCTCCTCAGAAACTCAATACTGTCTCCTCAGAAACTCAACACTCTCTCCTCAGGCACTCAACACAGTCTCCTCAGAAACTCAACACTGTCTCCTCAGCAACTCAATTCTGTCTCCTCAGCAACTCAACACTGTCTCCTCAGCAACTCAATTCTGTCTCCTCAGCAACTCAACACTGTCTCCTCAGAAACTCAACACTGTCTCCTCAGCAACTCAACACTGTCTCCTCAGAAACTCAATTCTGTCTCCTCAGCAACTCAACACTTCTCCTCAGAAACTCAATACTGTCTCCTCAGAAACTCAACACTATCTCCTCAGGCACTCAACACAGTCTCCTCAGAAACTCAACACTGTCTCCTCAGCAACTCAATTCTGTCTCCTCAGCAACTCAACACTGTCTCCTCAGCAACTCAATTCTGTCTCCTCAGCAACTCAACACTGTCTCCTCAGCAACTCAACACTGTCTCCTCAGCAACTCAATTCTGTCTCCTCAGCAACTCAACACTGTCTCCTCAGCAACTCAATTCTGTCTCCTCAGCAACTCAACACTTCTCCTCAGAAACTCAATACTGTCTCCTCAGAAACTCAATACTGTCTCCTCAGAAACTCAATACTGTCTCCTCAGAAACTCAATACTGTCTCCTCAGAAACTCAATACTGTCTCCTCAGAAACTCAACACTATCTCCTCAGGCACTCAACACAGTCTCCTCAGCAACTCAATTCTGTCTCCTCAGCAACTCAACACTGTCTCCTCAGCAACTCAACACTGTCTCCTCAGAAACTCAATACTGTCTCCTCAGAAACTCAATACTGTCTCCTCAGAAACTCAATACTGTCTCCTCAGAAACTCAATACTGTCTCCTCAGAAACTCAATACTGTCTCCTCAGAAACTCAATACTGTCTCCTCAGAAACTCAATACTGTCTCCTCAGAAACTCAATACTGTCTCCTCAGAAACTCAACACTATCTCCTCAGGCACTCAACACAGTCTCCTCAGAAACTCAACACTGTCTCCTCAGCAACTCAATTCTGTCTCCTCAGCAACTCAATTCTGTCTCCTCAGCAACTCAACACTGTCTCCTCAGAAACTCAATTCTGTCTCCTCAGCAACTCAACACTATCTCCTCAGGCACTCAACACTGTCTCCTCAGCAACTCAATTCTGTCTCCTCAGCAACTCAACACTGTCTCCTCAGCAACTCAATTCTGTCTCCTCAGCAACTCAACACTTCTCCTCAGAAACTCAATACTGTCTCCTCAGAAACTCAATACTGTCTCCTCAGAAACTCAATACTGTCTCCTCAGAAACTCAATACTGTCTCCTCAGAAACTCAATACTGTCTCCTCAGAAACTCAACACTATCTCCTCAGGCACTCAACACAGTCTCCTCAGAAACTCAACACTGTCTCCTCAGCAACTCAATTCTGTCTCCTCAGCAACTCAACACTGTCTCCTCAGCAACTCAACACTGTCTCCTCAGAAACTCAATACTGTCTCCTCAGAAACTCAATACTGTCTCCTCAGAAACTCAATACTGTCTCCTCAGAAACTCAATACTGTCTCCTCAGAAACTCAATACTGTCTC
Source organism: Macrostomum hystrix (assembly GCA_950097015.1). Lineage (NCBI taxonomy): Eukaryota > Metazoa > Platyhelminthes > Macrostomidae > Macrostomum > Macrostomum hystrix. The sequence continues at coordinate 2,005,481 of CATNEN010000015.1, forward strand.
CTCAGAAACTCAATACTGTCTCCTCAGAAACTCAATACTGTCTCCTCAGAAACTCAATACTGTCTCCTCAGAAACTCAACACTATCTCCTCAGGCACTCAACACAGTCTCCTCAGAAACTCAACACTGTCTCCTCAGCAACTCAATTCTGTCTCCTCAGCAACTCAATTCTGTCTCCTCAGCAACTCAACACTGTCTCCTCAGAAACTCAATTCTGTCTCCTCAGCAACTCAACACTATCTCCTCAGGCACTCAACACTGTCTCCTCAGCAACTCAATTCTGTCTCCTCAGCAACTCAACACTGTCTCCTCAGAAACTCAATTCTGTCTGCTCAGAAACTCAATTCTGTCTCCTCAGCAACTCAACACTGTCTCCTCAGAAACTCAATTCTGTCTGCTCAGCAACTCAATTCTGTCTCCTCAGCAACTCAACACTGTCTCCTCAGCAACTCAATACTGTCTGCTCAGCAACTCAATACTGTCTCCTCAGCAACTCAATACTGTCTGCTCAGAAACTCAATCAGAGTCTCCTCAGCAACTCAACACAGTCTCCTCAGCAACTCAATACTGTCTCCTCAGAAACTCAACACTGTCTCCTCAGCAACTCAATTCTGTCTCCTCAGCAACTCAACACTGTCTCCTCAGAAACTCAACACTGTCTCCTCAGCAACTCAATTCTGTCTCCTCAGCAACTCAACACTGTCTCCTCAGCAACTCAATACTTCTCCTCAGCAACTCAATACTGTCTCCTCAGCAACTCAATACTGTCTGCTCAGAAACTCAATCAGAGTCTCCTCAGCAACTCAACACAGTCTCCTCAGCAACTCAATACTGTCTCCTCAGAAACTCAACACTGTCTCCTCAGCAACTCAACACTGTCTCCTCAGCAACTCAATACTGTCTCCTCAGAAACTCAACACTGTCTCCTCAGAAACTCAACACAGTCTCCTCAGCAACTCAATACTGTCTCCTCAGAAACTCAACACTGTCTCCTCAGCAACTCAATACTGTCTCCTCAGAAACTCAACACTGTCTCCTCAGCAACTCAATACTGTCTCCTCAGCAACTCAACACTGTCTCCTCAGCAACTCAACACTGTCTCCTCAGAAACTCAATTCTGTCTCCTCAGCAACTCAACACTTCTCCTCAGCAACTCAATACTGTCTCCTCAGCAACTCAATACTGTCTGCTCAGCAACTCAACACTTCTCCTCAGCAACTCAATACTGTCTCCTCAGAAACTCAACACTGTCTCCTCAGCAACTCAACACTGTCTCCTCAGCAACTCAATACTGTCTCCTCAGAAACTCAACACTGTCTCCTCAGAAACTCAATCAGAGTCTCCTCAGCAACTCAACACTGTCTCCTCAGCAACTCAACACTATCTCCTCAGGCACTCAACACAGTCTCCTCAGAAACTCAACACTATCTCCTCAGGCACTCAAACACAGCCTACTCAGAAACTCAAACGCAGCTTCCTCAGAAACTCCCCATGCACTGTTTTGTTTCTAAATTGTCTCTCTTTGGCGCCATGAGATCTCAGCGCAAAACTGCTTCCAGGACAGGAGAATAAGGAGTAGAAGAAGTGGATTGAAACGGCCTTGCGTGTGAGCTCAGACACAGACGTATCTCCCACTCAAGTTCTCCTGCAGCTCCCAGCAATGTCTTCAATTAATCGACTTCTCAATAAGCCGCTACGCGGGTGCACGCATTTTCTGAGCAGGCAATGGAGAAGTGACCCCCCAGCAGGCTTGGAAGCAGCTATGACTCATCGGCCGATTTGTAGACAATGCTTCCATTCATTGGCGTAGAAATCAGCACACGTGTGTCTCGTGGGGTAGCCAAGTCTACAGTCGCAAAGTTGGCAAAGCATTTATTCGGTTCGAAGCACAGATCACTAGCTTGTACCGAAATTTTAACACTGACATTTCAGTCTGTGCAGTGGATTCCGCTAATTTGGTGATATCATCGAAAGCGTCTTTCGTCATAATTAGGTAAGGGTTGTAATGTGTATTCCCTAGCATTACTTGATAAGGAAACGTGAGTACTTCTGCCAAAACCGTAAACAGTCTATTGTTCCGAGTTAACATTCGCCAAGAATAAAGATGATCGGTAAACTGATATTCTGGGAATTGATATTCTTGTAAAAATATTTTGAAATTGAGATTCTGGGAATTGAGATTCTAGGAATTGAGATTCTAGGAATTGATATTCTAGGAATTGATATTCTAGGAATTGAGATTCTAGGAATTGAGATTCTAGGAATTGAGATTCTAGGAATTGAGATTCTAGGAATTGATATTCTAGGAATTGATATTCTAGGAATTGAGATTCTAGGAATTGAGATTCTAGGAATTGACATTCTAGGAATTGAGATTCTAGGAATTGAGATTCTAGGAATTGAGATTCTAGGAATTGAGAATCTAGGAATTGAGATTCTAGGAATTGAGATTCTAGGAATTGAGATTCTAGGAATTGAGATTCTAGGAATTGAGATTCTAGGAATTGCGATTCTAGGAATTGAGATTCTAGGAATTGAGATTCTAGGAATTGAGATTCTAGGAATTGAGATTCTAGGAATTGAGATTCTTAGAAATAAGATTCTCGGAGTTGTGATTCTTGGAATTGAGATTCTTGGAATAGATTCTTGGAATTGAGATTCTTGGAAATGAGATTCTTGCAAATGAGATTCTAGGAATTGAGATTCTAGGAATTGAGATTCTTAAAATTGAGATTCTTAGAAATAACATTCTCGGAGTTGTGATTCTTGGAATTGAGATTCTTATAATAGATTCTTGGAAAAGATTCTTGGAAATGAGATTCTTGGAACTGAGATTCTTGGAATTGAGATTCTTGGAATTGAGATTCTTAGAAAAAAAGATTCACGGAGTCGTGATTCTTGGAATTGAGATTCTTGGTATTGAGATTCTTAGAACTGAGATTCTTGAAGTTAAGATTCCTTGTGAAAATTGTATAGTAGCTCAGTCTAGAATCTATGAAGATCTATACTGAAAGTTGACAGTTCTCAATATACTCTACTACCAGTAGCTCAGAGACGATTACGAGCTATGTTCTTTTTAAACTTCCATTTTAACAATAATAGGTTGTGGTGGCTTCACAAGACAGAAATTTCACAACGCCGAAACACATTTTTTCATAAGACCGAAATTTCATTTGACCGAAACTTCACAACGCCGAAAATTCTTGTGAAGGGGTCTGCATTTTTACTTTTCGGCGTTGTGAATTTTCGGTCTTATGAAGTTTCGGTCTTGTGAAAGCCAGCCGTTGTGAGCTTTTAAAATAGTCGAAGTAATAATTTCATGTAAGTGAGAATTAATGAAAATATTAATTGCATCAACTGGTTACACGTGACGCCAATATTTTTTGCCGTGTTTTCTTGACGCCATCACAAAAATGCTATTTTAAAGCAATTAGGCAGTGCAAAAAAACTATTTAAAAAATAGTAAAATCTAACAAAAATGCATAACTTGTAAATAATAGCAGCCATCTGCACCTGAAGTCATTTCTGAGTCAGTTTTATTTTATTAGATTTTCTGCCTTTATCAGTTAAACAGATCTTTAAGACAGGTTCAGCTCATTCTGGAAGAATTCACATGTTTTCGTAGTCCTCAGATGACGATGACCATGATCTTATGACATTTCTCTGTGTACAATCAAATCTCTAGCTAGCTGAATTTACACAGATTTTAGGATATGATTTGACTCACTTCAACTTTATCACAAATGTCAGCTTATCTTAGTTAGCATTTTTAAGCTCAAACACAGATAAGCTTTTTACTGGTGAAGTTTACTTTTTCTGGGGTACAGTAGAACTGTGGAATGAAAAAGCCCCCGTTAAAAAAGGCAGGTCTTTGTTCAAGACTTCCTAATAGATCGCTATGATATTTAAGCTGACCTTAATATGAATATCTCGGGCTGTGAAATTGCGTGGTTTAGCTTAGCTTTTCAAGCGACCCTCCCGCATTAAACAGCGGGGTCTCTGCGCTGTTCATTTTCATCGTTAAATCGGAACGAGGGGCGCCTCTGGCTATCGTTATAATGGGGTGGTGGGCCTGGAAGGGGGTCGGCGGATGAACTGGCCGTGCCGGGCCAGTTCAGACTTCAAACACCAATCGGATAAACTTGGGCTCCACCGGAGTGGGGTGGGCGGCGCGAAGGAGGTTTTGTGAGGGCAGACAGGCCTTGGAGAGTCTGTAAGGATCCAGTTCACGCAGTAATAATATAAATAGTGGAAGCATACTATACGTACAGACAAGTCCAAATGTTATAATGTGCGCACGCTAACCACCCCCATCACGCGGACAGGGCCACCAAACGATAAACACGAGGAGGCGCGCTGACGCTAACATATTAGAAAGGTTGAGAAATTCATGTCGATGCGAACTTTTTTATACATTTGGCAATTCTACATGTGAGCCAAATACAGGCTTCTATATTTTAGCTAGATTTTGTTTCTAAGCTAGCCATCTGTTTCTACAATACAACATTGCAGAGCCTTGGTCTAGACTGTAGAGCCATCCACTCACCTTGATTTGATTCTTCCCATTTTCCTCTCCAGTTTGCTGAAGTGTCTGTCTTACTTAAGAATCTGCTTTCCTCTTTGCCCTCGAAGAGCAGAACAGGAATTGAGGATTTTTAGCGATTGAAGTCTACTTTAAAGTGATTAATCCTTGGAAGCAAGGAAGAGCCAAGCAAACAGGATCGTTACTTCGGTCCACCACATAGACGCTATGCTTTTATCTTGAAAGGAGAGCAGTAGTAACGCATTAAAAGCGCATACAGGACCTGAAGGATGGCCCATTCAATTTGTTGCCAGCTCAATCAGCTAGAAGCTGCAGCACAGTTGCTATCCGTCTGCTTTTCAGTTTTGTCAGCGAAAGCAAGCAGAAAGTTAAATTTGTCGCCATGCAGAGCTACAGCCCGAGCTTACTGAACTATTCGGCCTTTCCCGCCACTGCTGGTACAAACTCCGCGTCTTATTACCATAGACTATACGCTGACTTCCTGTTCAATTCGATGACTTCTGTGCGTCGAACTGCGGCGGCCACTGCGGGGACGCAGGTGAGTAAACTGTCCTATCCAGTTGTTTGATTTATTGCTAATTGGCACGTTTAATTGCAAATAATTTTACTTGAGTTGAGCGAAAAACTTTGAATTTTCACTTCCTGTTTTGAGCTAGACTAGAGCCAATGGGTTATATCTATCCCCGACCTATTTCAACTGGACATTTGCGCACACTGCAAGGGCACAAATAAAGCTGAGCGAAGGTCTTAACTTTCCAAATAAAATTGTCCTTTAGTTCGCAAAAAAGTCTATTTAAAGCATACATTCGGGGCCAAAATTGAATTCAAACAAAATAATTCCAGCTAGTGGAGTGGTCACTGTTTTTTGTATCATACCAATTGCAATGGTAAGAAAGGCCATTTTTCTTTCGAATTTTTTGGTGAAAATCTGTGATTACAGTTTGCTTTTGCTAACTAATCTATTTCAACGTCTTCAGCCAACAAACCATTAAGACTAATTATAATTACCGATTGACTATTGCACTCCAAGATCTTCAGATGATACAAGCACATCCCAGATCCTCAGGCTAGGTTTCCACTGTTCCAGATCCCCAGGTAATGCTACCACTGTCCCAGATCCCCAGGTAATGCTACCACTGTCCCAGATCCCCAGGTAATGCTACCACTGTCCCAGATCCCCAGGTAATGCTACCACTGTCCCTGATCCCCAGGTAATGCTACCACTGTCCCAGATCCCCAGGTAATGCTACCACTGTCCCAGATCCCCAGGTAATGCTACCACTGTCCCAGATCCCCAGGTAATACTACCACTGTCCCAGATCCCCAGGTAATGCTACCACTGTCCCAGATCCCCAGGTAATGCTACCACTGTCCCAGATCCTCAGGTAATGCTACCACTGTCCCAGATCCCCAGGTAATGCTACCACTGTCCCAGATCCCCAGGTAATGCTACCACTGTCCCAGATCCCCAGGTAATGCTACCACTGTCCCAGATCCCCAGGTAATGCTACCACTGTCCCCGATCCCCAGGTAATGCTACCACTGTCCCCGATTCCCAGGTAATGCTACCACTGTCCCAGATCCCCAGGTAATGCTACCACTATCCCAGATCCCCAGGTAATGCTACCACTGTCCCAGATCCCCAGGTAATGCTACCACTGTCCCAGATCCACAGGTAATGCTACCACTGTCCCAGATCCTCAGGTAATGCTACCACTGTCCCAGATCCTCAGGTAATGCTACCACTGTCCCAGATCCCCAGGTAATGCTACCACTGTCCCAGATCCCCTGGTAATGCTACCACTGTCCCAGATCCCCAGGTAATGCTACCACTGTCCCAGATCCCCAGGTAATGCTACCACTGTCCCAGATCCCCAGGTAATGCTACCACTGTCCCCGATCCCCAGGTAATGCTACCACTGTCCCCGATCCCCAGGTAATGCTACCACTGTCCCAGATCCCCAGGTAATGCTACCACTATCCCAGATCCCCAGGTAATGCTACCACTGTCCCAGATCCCCAGGTAATGCTACCACTGTCCCCGATCCCCAGGTAATGCTACCACTGTCCCAGATCCCCAGGTAATGCTACCACTGTCCCAGATCCCCAGGTAATGCTACCACTGTCCCAGATCCTCAGGTAATGCTACCACTGTCCCAGATCCTCAGGTAATGCTACCACTGTCCCAGATCCCCAGGTAATGCTACCACTGTCCCAGATCCCCAGGTAATGCTACCACTGTCCCAGATCCCCAGGTAATGCTACCACTGTCCCAGATCCCCAGGTAATGCTACCACTGTCCCAGATCCCCAGGTAATGCTACCACTGTCCCAGATCCCCAGGTAATGCTACCACTGTCCCAGATCCCCAGGTAATGCTACCACTGTCCCAGATCCCCAGGTAATGCTACCACTGTCCCAGATCCCCAGGTAATGCTACCACTGTCCCAGATCCCCAGGTAATGCTACCACTGTCCCAGATCCCCAGGTAATGCTACCACTGTCCCAGATCCCCAGGTAATGCTACCACTGTCCCAGATCCCCAGGTAATGCTACCACTGTCCCAGATCCCCAGGTAATGCTACCACTGTCCCAGATCCCCAGGTAATGCTACCACTGTCCCAGATCCCCAGGTAATGCTATTCAACTTTCTGATCCCCAGGTGGACAGGTAAGGTAATGCTACCAAACTTCCTGATTCCGCACAGTAACTTCTGTCTAACTCCAAAATCCCCGAAGCAATTATTGTTGCAATAAATTTTAGAAAAAATGCAGTTGCCAAGGTGTTTTTAAATTCTGTCACTGACTGAGTCAAATGATTATAATGGGGTTCGCTGTTGCCAAGTCAACAACATATTAGTTTGTAAAAAATGTCACTTTTTTAAGCCGAGACATCTTATCTGAGTTAAACTAAAAGTCCTACAAAATGTTCATAGTTAGCAAAAAATGCGATAATTTGAAGCCAGTGTCCTTGTACAGTAACAGTTAAAATGCAGCGCATATGTTCTCAGAAGATAAAAAAACATTTCTGCCACGCGCCTGACTTGACTCATTTTCCGCACGAATGGCGAATGGCAAAAAAATTACTCGTTGGAGGAGGAAAAATGCCGCATTTTCATGGACTCACACAAACATGGGCAGTGTAGGCATTTTCCGCTCACCACCCGAACCAACACTGATCTAGATTATTAAACAGTTGGGCATTTCAAATTGGACCTGTTGACGGTAAAACTGCCATTTTACTCGGCAACAGGTTAAAGGTAAGTTCGAATTCAACACTCAGTTATTTGATCGGACTGACTGTAGCTAGCTCTGATCCGCTGTCTAACATCCTCTCTTCTTCACACTTTCAGCTCTCCATACTCCTTCCGCTCTCCACCCTCCTGTTGTACACCCTCTTTCCGCTCTCCAACCTCCTGTTGTACACCCTCTTTCCGCTCTCCAACCTCCTGTTGTATACCCTCTTTCCGCTCTCCACCCTCCTGTTGTATACCCTCTTTCCGCTCTCCAACCTCCTGTTGTACACCCTCTTTCCGCTCTCCAACCTCCTGTTGTATACCCTCTTTCCGCTCTCCACCCTCCTGTTGTACACCCTCTTTCCGCTCTCCAACCTCCTGTTGTATACCCTCTTTCCGCTCTCCACCCTCCTGTTGTACACCCTCTTTCCGCTCTCCAACCTCCTGTTGTACACCCTCTTTCCGCTCTCCAACCTCCTGTTGTATACCCTCTTTCCGCTCTCCAACCTCCTTCCGCTCTCCAACCTCCTGTTGTACACCCTCTTTCCGCTCTCCAACCTCCTGTTGTATACCCTCTTTCCGCTCTCCACCCTCCTGTTGTACACCCTCTTTCCGCTCTCCAACCTCCTGTTGTATACCCTCTTTCCGCTCTCCAACCTCCTGTTGTATACCCTCTTTCCGCTCTCCACCCTCCTGTTGTACACCCTCTTTCCGCTCTCCAACCTCCTGTTGTATACCCTCTTTCCGCTCTCCAACCTCCTGTTGTATACCCTCTTTCCGCTCTCCAACCTCCTGTTGTATACCCTCTTTCCGCTCTCCAACCTCCTGTTGTATACCCTCTTTCCGCTCTCCAACCTCCTGTTGTATACCCTCTTTCCGCTCTCCAACCTCCTGTTGTATACCCTCTTTCCGCTCTCCAACCTCCTTCCGCTCTCCAACCTCCTGTTGTACACCCTCTTTCCGCTCTCCAACCTCCTGTTGTACACCCTCTTTCCGCTCTCCAACCTCCTTCCGCTCTCCACCCTCCTGTTGTACACCCTCTTTCCGCTCTCCAACCTCCTTCCGCTCTCCACCCTCCTGTTGTACACCCTCTTTCCGCTCTCCAACCTCCTGTTGTACATCCTCTTTCCGCTCTCCAACCTCCTGTTGTACACCCTCTTTCCGCTCTCCAACCTCCTGTTGTACACCCTCTTTCCGCTCTCCAACCTCCTGTTGTACACCCTCTTTCCGCTCTCCAACCTCCTTCCGCTCTCCACCCTCCTGCTGTACACCCTCTTTCCGCTCTCCAACCTCCTTCCGCTCTCCACCCTCCTGTTGTACACCCTCTTTCCGCTCTCCAACCTCCTGTTGTACACCCTCTTTCCGCTCTCCACCCTCCTGTTGTACACCCTCTTTCCGCTCTCCAACCTCCTGTTGTACACCCTCTTTCCGCTCTCCAACCTCCTGTTGTACACCCTCTTTCCGCTCTCCACCCTCCTGTTGTACACCCTCTTTCCGCTCTCCAACCTCCTGTTGTACACCCTCTTTCCGCTCTCCACCCTCCTGTTGTACACCCTCTTTCCGCTCTCGACCCTCCTTCCGCTCTCCACCCTTAGCTACTTCCGTTCTCAACCCTCCTTATGTTGTACACACTCTTTTCGCTCTCCAACTCCTGCTTTAAAATCCTTCTACCGGCCTGTAACATGCTTCTACCGCTCAGAATATTCTGTCAACTGCTGGACAACAATTTTACTGAAATTTCTGTAATTTTATTGTTTTGTTGGCCCATGCATAAAGTTGATAACGATTTGCAGTATTTTGTTGGGATTTTTGTTAGCAATGGCATCCTTGAAACATGAACCGTGCACAAGCAGCATATGACTGTGACTATCTCAGCATTGCCTATCTGCCTCTGCATGCATCTTGTGTTTATATCTAGCCATAAGCCATATACCTTAGCTATAGCTGGATTGTTGTAAACACAAGCACACTGTAAATCTGTCATGCACATTCGTCTCTGAAGATGGATCATGGCTTGAAAACTGAACCTTAAACGCCAGTCTAATTTCAGATGGTGAGCTATTAACTGTGTTTGGTGTTTGGTTCGTTTGCCAGAAGTCAGTAAAAATTGGGATCGGAATTAAAATCCCAATCTTGAAGCTGCCGGTATGGCTGCGGGGGTCCCGCTGATTCACCAGCGTTCCTATCATCATCATTGCTGGATATTCCCCTGAAAATTCTCCCATTTCCCATACCTAGAACAGTCTTTGATAAATCTTTCAACCTTCCCCTTAACCTGGTTCTACGCTTTTTTACTATGGGTTCATTCCAAAGGCTTTAAAACTGAAAGCTATAGCTATATCATACTGTGATATATATGACCGCTGTCTAATGCAATGTGCCGCACACATGGACATACATCGAGAATGTTGTGTTCAGGTTTTCTGTGTGGCAACCAACTATATTTCTAGGCTTTATGCTCCGCATTATCTACATTTGTTTCATTCTGTCAACTCACTCTTCTAGTCTTTCTATCTTCTTCTATCTTTCCTTTCACCCTCGCTTAGCTGCATCTTTTCATTCTTTCCCTCTCTCCCTCTTCTCTCCGCCCTCTCCCTCTTCTCTCCGCCCTCTCCCTCTTCTCTCCGCCCTCTCCCTCTTCTCTCCGCCCTCTCCCTCTTCTCTCCGCCCACTCCCTCTTCTCTCCGCCCTCTCCCTCTTCTCTCCGCCCTCTCCCTCTTCTCTCCGCCCTCTCCCTCTTCTCTCCGCCCTCTCCCTCTTCTCTCCGCCCTCTCCCTCTTCTCTCCGCCCTCTCCCTCTTCTCTCCGCCCTCTCCCTCTTCTCTCCGCCCTCTCCCTCTTCTCTCCGCCCTCTCCCTCTTCTCTCCGCCCTCTCCCTCTTCTCTCCGCCCTCTCCCTATTCTCTCCACCCTCTTCCTCTTCCCTCTACCCTCTCTCTCTTTTCACCCTCTTCCTCTTCTCCCTACTATCTTCCTCTTCTCCCTACCATCTTCCTCTTCTCCCTACCATCTTCCTCTTCTCCCTACCATCTTCCTCTTCTCCCTACCATCTTCCTCTTCTCCCTACCATCTTCCTCTTCTCCCTACCATCTTCCTCTTCTCCCTACCATCTTCCTCTTCTCCCTACCATCTTCCTCTTCTCCCTACCATCTTCCTCTTCTCCCTACCATCTTCCTCTTCTCCCTACCATCTTCCTCTTCTCCCTACCATCTCCCTCTTCTCCCTACCATCTTCCTCTTCTCCCTACCATCTTCCTATTCTCCCTACCATCTTCCTCTTCTCCCTACCATCTTTCTCTTCTCTCTACCATCTTCCTCTTCTCCCTACCATCTTCCTCTTCTCTCTACCATCTTCCTCCCTTTACCTTTACTATCTATATCCTAGTTGCTACCCAATTGAATAGTCAATTCTAGCAAGCTGATAATTTAGCATCGGTTAGCGGATTCCGTGACTCACACACACTTCGGGCTTGAAGCTGGGTCACTAGGCAGCCAGGTACGGCCTGCATAGGTACCCTGTTAGCTAGCACTTTGCCCAGGTTGGGATCTGGCTAACTGTAAGTACACGGGTGCTCCTATTATTGGAAATCCTCTGTCATAAAGGGATGTTATTCTTAGTTTCAAAATTCAACTTGCTTCAGCCAACCATGCAACTCGAGTGCAATCAAATATTTCTTCTACTGAAAAGAACACTGTAAAAAGCTGTCTGTTCAAAATTAATTAAACCTGGTGGGTCAAGTCATGCTTTCATTGGGAAAACTGCAATGTACAAGCAGATAGAATTATGGGATCTGCGAGAGGGTTGTGGTCTCAGACTTAAAGATTTAAGGCACGGGATCTGGAATTTGAGATTAAAAGAATCTGGGATCCAGGATTAGATAGATGGGATCTGACTTAGGAATCTGGGGTTTGAGATTTGGGATTAAGGTTCTGGGATCTGGGATCTGACTTAGGAATCTTGGGTTTGAAATTTGGGATTAAGGATCTAGAATCTCGGATTTGAGACAATGGTCTGGGATCTGAGATTAAGGATCTGGGATCTCGGATTTGGGATTTGAGATATGGGATTAAGGATCTAGAATCTTGGATTTGAGACAATGGTCTGGGATCTGGGATGAAGGATCTGGGATTTGGGATCTGGGATCTCGGATTTGGGATCTGGGATCTCGGATTTGGGATTTGAGATATAGGATTAAGGATCTAGAATCTTGGATTTGAGACAATGGTCTGGGATCTGGGATGAAGGATCTGGGATTTGGGATCTGGGATTTGGGATCTGGGATCTCGGATTTGGGATTTGAGATATAGGATTAAGGATTTAGAATCTTGGATTTGAGACAATGGTCTGGGATCTGGGATGAAGGATCTGGGATCTGGCATCTCGGATTTGGGATTTGAGATATGGGATTAAGGATCTAGAATCTTGGATTTGAGACAATGGTCTGGGATCTGAGATGAAGGATCTGGGATTTGAATTCAGCGATCTGGTATCTGGGATTTGAGATCGGGGTTCTAAAATCTGTGATCTTGACTTGATTTCGCATTTTTTAGGCTTGAGGATCTTGGATCTCACAATGGGATGATTTGGGATTTCGAATCTTTCGACTTCTTGAGGTGACCTTCCATGGATCTAGAACTCGATCTCGAGCTCTCGGCACTTGCCCCCTGTGATAGAAAGAGCCGCAGGTCATTCGTGTGTCTCCATTTTCGCATTATATAACTTCATGCCATGGCCCACACTGGCCTTAATTAATCAAAACAGCTTTTAAAAGTCGTTGGGTCTCAGACAGGCAGGCGGGCAGGCTGGCAGGCAAGATGCTTGAATGACTGATTAGCTCCACAGTCACCAGTCGTTCCTGACTCTGCTTGTCTTTTCCCTGCTCTGTTGCCGTGTGGATGCTAATTGCTTGCCTCTGCCGTGTTGCCAATCGGACAGGAAGTCGGCTCGGTGGTCGACAGGCGGTTTCCCGTTGTTTTTTGTTCTCTGGCCAAATTTGGAGTAAAAAATAGTGACTTAGCTAGCTAGTGTCTTCTGACTTCCTCTCTGGCACAGTGAGAGGTGTCAACAGCCAATCAAAGTCAATAAAAGCACTTGACGTTAGAATATTTGAGCACAGAGAACATGTATTTCATTAATAATAGACAAAACTTTTCTAAACCAAGTTCGCCTTCGTGAAGACTGATTGAAAGGTGAAAAAGTCAAGCAAGGTAAGAGTAAATTAACTGCAATGATTGTTCTTAAGAACGCAATTGTCTGAGATACAACGAAATTAGAATATAAATTATAATATGTGAGATAAGAGATAAGTAGATTGTTAAATCTAGTATGTGAGATGAGGAATCTAGGATGTGAGATGAGGAATCTAGAATGTGAGATGAGGAATCTAGAATGTGAGATGAGGAATCTAGGATGTTAGATGAGGAATCTAGGATGTGGGATGAGGAATCTAGAATGTGAGATGAGGAATCTAGGATGTGAGATGAGGAATCTAGGATGTGAGATGAGGAATCTAGGATGTGAGATGAGGAATCTAGAATGTGAGATGAGGAATCTAGAATGTGAGATGAGGAATCTAGGATGTGAGATGAGGAATCTAGAATGTGAGATGAGGAATCTAGGATGTGAGATGAGGAATCTAGAATGTGAGATGAGGAATCTAGGATGTGAGATGAGGAATCTAGGATGTGAGATGAGGAATCTAGAATCGGAAATGAGGAATCTAGGATGTGAGATGAGGAATCTAGGATGTGAGATGAGGAATCTAGAATCGGAAATGAGGAATCTAGGATGTGAGATGAGGAATCTAGGATGTGAGATGAGGAATCTAGAATCGGAAATGAGGAATCTAGGATGTGAGATGAGGAATCTAGAATCGGAAATGAGGAATCTAGGATGTGAGATGAGGAATCTAGGATGTGAGATGAGGAATCTAGAATCGGAAATGAGGAATCTAGGATGTGAGATGAGGAATCTAGAATCGGAAATGAGGAATCTAGGATGTGAGATGAGGAATCTAGGATGTGAGAATCGGTGTGTGTTCCTTTGACAAAGCAGCCAACAGGCATAGCATAGTTCCGCTTGTCAACTGTAGTTTGTCCGTCACAGTTAGCAACAGCTAAGTGTTTTGGAAGTTTCCTCAGAACGTTTTCTTACCCTAGCCCTACTGCGCTAAACTTTCACTAAACTCTACTAAGAAACGGATGGATGGAACTACCGACCTTCCAGTTAAAGTTAAGCTGAGGACACGAAAGAAGAATTTCACTATTGCCAATGGCGCAAGAGCTCGAAATGCAGATCCTTAATTGCTCGCTAATTATCTGTGTTCTCAAGAACTCCTACTCGATTTTCAAAGCTGAGACTCGCGGACTGGGCCAATTAAGCAACTCCTACATAGTAAAGTTGCTTAACTAGAACTAGAAAATAATTTCGAATAAGAGATTCGGATCAGAGTTGAATCTGATTATGAGGCATTGAGTCAGGACCCTAATTCTATCAGAATCGATGCCCAACTGAAATAGGAATGGGTACAGCTGTTCAGTCCGTGGACTATGAGGGGTGTCACACTAACGGGGCGCTTAACTTCACAACATCGAAACTTCACTGCGTCAAAATAAAAACGCCAAGTTTTGCGTCGAATGGCTCTGCAAAGATAGGAGACTTGATAGCTTCAAATTTCACAGCAGCGATAGAAGTCTCATATATTTACCGTACGATTTGGCATTGTCAAATTATTTATTTTTTAATCGTATATTTCGGCTTTGTGAAATTTCGATCATACGTGTATAAAAGAAAGTGTCGGGTTGTGAAATACCCAAAAACACAGACAAAAGTTTTCCTACGGGCTCTCGGTCAGAATCCCGAAGCTTTGAATATCGAACCCATCAAAGCCTCTCTAAATAGCCAGCCTGCCCGAACCTTCCAGTCCTTGCACCGCCGATTCTCCCTGCGTGAACGCGGCGAACGGCCAGCAGCAAAGTCCGCAGCCACGGCGCATCATTCCGCAGCTGCTCAGGCAGCCCCAACTCTGCTGCGAGCTGCCACCCTCAGTGCTGCTCAGGCGGCTGCTGACACGGCCTCAATGACCTCTGCCCGGCGACCCTCGGTCTCGTCGACAGCTTCAACGGACCGCGACAGTTGCCTGAGTGTTCCTAGCGCAGCCGGTGGCCGCAGCGGCGGCGGCCTTCAGCAGTACCGCAGCCGGCACGACTATCTGTACGCCATGACCGAAGACCTCGCCGACTGGCTGAACTTTCTCTACGATCGTGACATCACCGTGGAGACCTTCTTCGACGAGTTGGCCAACGGAGCTCTGCTGTGCGCGCATGCCTGCCAGCTGCAGCTGGCGGCCGAGGAGTTCTTCGCCGCCCCGCAGCAGCCGCTGCGCCAGAAGCTGAAGACCCTCCGCCTGCCACCGTCGGCTCCGCGCTATCGCCAGGACGCCCAGCCAGGCAGCTTCCACGCCCGCGACAATGTCGCCCAGTTCATCGCCTGGTGCCGCAGCCTCGGCCTGCCGGACTGCCTTCTGTTCGAGACCGAGGACCTGGTGGCCAGGAAGAACACTCGCCACGTCATCCTCTGCCTGCTGGAGGTCGCTCGCGCCGGGGCCACGTTCGGCGTCGAGGTGCCCGAACTGGTCCGCTTCGAGCGGGAGATCGATGAGCAGGAGCTCAGCTGCAGCAGCAGCAGCAGCAGCTGTGCCAGCAATGACTCTGGAGTGGCTTCTGCAGCAGCTTCCGTTCCCGCTGTCCCAACTGTTCCCGTGCCGGCTGCTGGCAAGTCAAAGCAGCAGCAGCACTCATTGAGGCGCGGCTCTGAAGCCCCTTCAGCGGCATCAGCAGCTGCCGCAGCTCCGCTGCCAGCCTTCAAGAGGCGCAAGACCCGCTGGCAGTGCGATCTGAAATCCCTGGACGAGCTGGTTAGTCAGCCCGTTTTTTTTAATTCAATTTTCTCGGGAATTTTTCGTTAAGCGGGTTTGACCTTGTTTGACCAATTTTCATTGTTCTCTTCTCCCCTAGTCTTCCCTCTCCACAGAATGGGATCAGCTGTTTAAGTCAAAAGCACTCTTCCCATACCCCATTCGTAGCCTCAATTTAAATCAGCTTCCACTAATTTCTAGCGTCATCGTCATAAAAAGGTGAGTCCTGTCATAGTTTGAGCAGTTCTCGAATCGCGGTTGTCGGCCGTTGGAAATTTAGGGAAATCGCACATTTTTCAGCGGTGGTGGAAACCCCTGATTATATAAACTGACGAATAGTACTGCTAGTAGTATCCTCTTTTTTATTCCTTTGCTCCTTAAATTTGTACGGCTGAGGGCTTTTTGCTTTCTTAATTTATTGTCGCTGTAATGTTCTTATTAATTAACTTTACTGAGTTATTATAGCCGTCAATGCGCATTGTGAACGAGTTCTTTTTGTTCTGTCACTCTTTACCCACTCACACCTGGTGATAGAATGTATATAAGTTGAGTTTCTGGGGATCAGGGATTCTAGGATTGTGTTCAGGGATTCTAGGATTGTGTTCAAGGATTCTAGGATTGTCTTCAGGGATTCTAGGATTGTATTCAGGGATTCTAGGATTGTGTTCAGGGATTCTAGGATTGTGTTCAAGGATTCTAGGATTGTGTTCAGGGATTCTAGGATTGTGTTCAAGGATTCTAGGATTGTCTTCAGGGATTCTAGGATTGTGTTCAGGGATTCTAGGATTGTGTTCAGGGATTCTAGGATTGTGTTCAAGGATTCTAGGATTGTGTTCAAGGATTCTAGGATTGTGTTCAAGGATTCTAGGATTGTGTTCAGGGATTCTAGAATTGTGTTCAAGGATTCTAGGATTGTGTTCAGGATTCTAGGATTGTGTTCAGGGATTCTAGGATTCTGTTTAAGAATTCTAGGATTGTGTTCAAGGATTCTAGGATTTTCTTCAGGGATTCTAGGATTGCGTTCGCGGATTCTAGGATTTTCTTCTGGGATTCTAGGATTGTCTTCAGGGATTCTAGGATTGTGTTCAAGGATTCTAGGATTGTGTTCAAGGATTCTAGGATTGTGTTCAGGATTCTAGGATTGTGTTCAGGGATTCTAGGATTCTGTTTAAGAATTCTAGGATTGTGTTCAAGGATTCTAGGATTTTCTTCTGGGATTCTAGGATTGCGTTCGCGGACTCTCGGATTTTCTTCTGGGATTCTAGGATTGTGGTCAGTAATTTATGTTGTAGGAAATATAAACAGAACGATTTTGTGTCAATGTTTTTAATTTTTGGTTGGTCTGCTAATCCTAAAATCCCCACCAACCCTGATCAGGTTCGTGAGCTCGTGAGCGAATGTACCTGTGCCCAGACCTTCCCGATGAAGAGGCTGGACGAGGGCAAGTATTTGTTCGGCGACTCTCAGCTGCTCATCTTTGTTCGGGTGAGTTTTGAACAGATTTGAGCAGATCAGCATGTGGCCCCCCATCGCCATCGAGACTCTGTTTCACTAATCTTCTCCGATCAACCAATCCAGGTGCTGCGCAATCACGTGATGGTGCGCGTTGGCGGAGGCTGGGACTCCCTGGAGCACCTGCTGATGAAGCACGATCCATGCCGCTCCGCTGGCGGCACCAGCCGCTCCGGGGTTCCCGTCAATCACCAGGAGGAGCGGCAAAAAAAGCTGCAGCAACAGCAGCAGCAGCAGCAGCAACAGCAGCAGCAGCAGCAGCAGCAGCAGCAGCAACAGCAGCAGCAGCAGCAACAGCAGCAGCAGCAGACTCATCAAAGACCGCCTGAGAAGGAGGCCGCAGATTCCAAGAAATCTGACCTCGGATTCGTTCGACCGAGCCAGCCAGCCCCGAAGAAAATTACCCCGCAACAGCAGCAGCAGAAGCAGCCGACGGCGCAGCAGAAATCTATCGCTGACACTCAGCGGCGACATTCGCTGCAGCCCGGACGACCGTCGCCGGCATCGTCGCCAGCTTCGTCGCCCATGCTTGCACGGCGGCAGCAGCAGCAGCTCTCCAGACCCTCCACACCCAGTAAAACTGTTTCCAAGAAATAGATGCCACAAATTACACAGTGATTGGTTTTAGCTTCTCAGATGTGATCTTGTCTTCAGAACATTTTCCCTTCAATGATTTGCTTGCGGTTTTTTAGTTTCATGCACTGTCTATCTCTGTCTAATGTACTTTTATCAGAAATTTTGTAAGCCATAGGAAATGAATTACCTGCTTGAAGCACTGGCAGGATTTGACAGCCTCAAATGACACCTGTGAATAATTAGACAGTCTCTAATCACACCTGGGGATAATTAGACAACCTCTAATCACACCTGGGGATAATTAGACAACCTCTAAACACACCGGGGGATAATTAGACAACCTCTAATCACACCTGGGGATAATTAGACAACCTCTAATCACACCTGGGGATAATTAGACAACCTCTAATCACACCTGGGGATAATTAGACAACCTCTAATCACACCTGGGGATAATTAGACAGCCTCTAATCACACCTGGGGATAATTAGACAGCCTCTAATCACACCTGGGGATAATTAGACAACCTCTAATCACACCTGGGGATAATTAGACAACCTCTAATCACACCTGGGGATAATTAGACAGTCTCTAATCACACCTGGGGATAATTAGACAGTCTCTAATCACACCTGGGGATAATTAGACAGTCTCTAATCACACCTGGGGATAATTAGACACTTGATTCCCAGCTCAAGAGTAGCTATCACATTCTTTACTCTGGTGCAATGCTCTATCCGTTTTATTTTCAAGTGGTGTGCCTGCCATCTGATTAATTCGAGACATTTTTAGCGCATTCCTGTTCTTGCTAAATTATTGAGCTCACCATTCTGCTCTTTTAACTTTTAATTTTTATCAATGCTCCTAGTTTTAACATTTTTTCGATGATCAGATGTCGCTTATACTACTGCTGAACTTGAGGTTAGTAGCATAATTTTGGAACATTGCCCACATTTTTGTACATAAAAGGAAAATATTTATCGATTTCTACTTATAAAGATGCTTATAATTATACACCAATTGCACATTTCTTCTAAGCATATTATATCAGAAACTGTCTTATCCACTCTGTGATTCCAACTGCCTATTATCTTTTCTGCTTTAGGCTAGCGAATCTTATAATCCTGTGTGCTAGAGTTTGTGTGCGCTCACCTTTTCTGTGCTCTCACCCCTCTACTCACTCTTGCTTGTCTCTTCCTATCTCACCCTCTCCCATCTCACACTCTCCTATCTCACCCTCTCTTATCTCACCCTCTCTTATCTCACCCTCTCCCATCTCACCCTCTACCATCTCACCCTCTCTTATCTCACCCTCTCCCATCTCACCCTCTCCTATCTCACCCTCTCCCATGTCCCCTCACACATGTCTCAGTATTCGTCATATTTCTGCCCGCAATGAGCACCCGATTTCCACATTGAGCATCGTATCAGTCCCAGCACTTAAAAATACGTCAATGCCACGCCCCAGCTCTCAAGTCAGTGTTGCTTTTTTAATCGACGACTGAATATGTGAAATATACTACTTTTAGCGCACACGCTACTACTTGCATTCGCACACTAGTTCAAGACTTCCAATGGGTGTCTGGTAATTGTTCTTATTTATATTACAGTTCATTTCAGCTCACCTGTCCCTTCAGCTCACCTGTCCCTTCAGCTCACCTGTCCCTTCAGCTCACCTGTCCCTTCAGCTCACCTGTCCCTTCAGCTCACCTGTCCCTTCAGCTCACCTGTCCATTAAGCTCTCCTGTCCCTTCAGCTCACCTGTCACTTCAGCTCACCTGTCACATCAGCTCACCTGTCCCTTCAGCTCACCTGTCCCTTCAGCTCTCCTGTCCCTTCAGCTCACCTGTCCCTTCAGCTCACCTGTCACATCAGCTCACCTGTCCTATCTCACCCATCCTGTATTTCAAACCCACCTCACTCCTGTAGTTCACACTCACCTCACTCCTGTAGTTCACACTCACCTCACTCCTGTAGTTCACACTCACCTCTCTACTGTAGTTCCTACTAACCTCACTCCTGTGGTTTTCCCAGGTCACTTTTTTCAAACAAGTCTTAATTTTTTTACTCAGTTTTAAAGTTAAAAATATATATTTGCGAGCTTCAAATTTCAGCAAAAATGTTCTTAATTGGGTGAGTTTTTCTCGAGTTGGTGCACTTGTGATCTGAATGCACATGTGCAAGATTTTGGGTGGCCTCAATCGGTTCAAAAACATTTGTATCCAGGGGCAAGTCGCAGCCAGGTTGAAAAGTGCTTTGAACAAGTTGATTTTTACCGCCTCAGGGTCTAGACACGGAGCAAGGAGCACAGAAATTCAGATTTGACTAATTAAAAGTAGGTAATAAATAGGAAGTTTGCAACACGGGAACAACAAAATAAATTATCAAAGGAAATTCTAAGTCTCCGATGAAGTTTACGTAAAAATTTTGAGTTCGAAGTTCTTCTGTAACAAAACGAAGTTAAAAAAGCAAAGGAACTCGTTGCAAATGAAATGTCTAATACTCGTATGTACCGTTTCTCCTCTCTGAGTGACCACAGGCTCACTATCCACACAATGGAGCTTCAGCTCAAAGCTTTCTCAGCCACGGACGAAGAAATCGCTGCTGTTGCCGTTGTCCAGGGCAGCTAGGAAAATGGGTACTCAAGCAGGTGGCACTGACCCTGCTCACGGTTCAACACCACCGCCTCGCAGCCGACACCGCACAGGCACAAGCATTCGATCAATCCTCGACGAGCACTGACAGTTTGGAAGGCCATCGCACCTGGTTTGCTGATACGGACCAGGGTGCGGTTGCCGAGGACAAGGGCTGTGGTGGAACGGATAAGGCAAGGAATTGACATTGTGCTGTACCGGGGGCTTAAGCCAAGGCGTTGGGGGTAATCCAAGGCGTAGCCACTTCGTAAGCCAAGGCGGACAGCGGCCTCCCCAATCGGCTGACTAAACTATGTGGCGCCCCTCCCCAATCGGCTGACTAAACTATGTGGCGCCCACTCCCTAATTGGCTGCCTAAACTATCTGGCGCCCCCTCCCCAATCGGCTGACTAAACTATGTGGCGCCGTGCTGGATCCCTAACTGCGACCTGAGCAGAACGGGTTTCGGCCCCACCGTGGCACAGTGACGCAGATCCTAGCTCTTCACCGAATCATCGAGGAGGCGCGCACGCGCCAGTTGGACCTGATTGTTGTCTTCATTGACTTCATGAAGGCATTCGACTCGGTTGCGAGGGCTGCGCTCCCACATGTGCTCCGCGCGTACCATGTGCCAGAACAGCTGATCTCCGCCATCATGGCGTTGTACTGTGCTACGAGAGCAGCTGTGATGACGCCGGACGGCCTGTCGGACTCCTTCGAGACATCCTCCGGGGTGCTCCAGGGGGACACTCTAGCGCCGTTCCTGTTCGTCCCGGTGCTTGACTGGGTGCTACGAACTGCTCTTCCTACCGACGAAGACGGCTTCCTACTGCGGCGACGCGTGGGTCAGCGTGCTTGGCTACGCCGATGACCTCGCCCTGTTGTCCTCGACCGTAGAGGGCGCCCAGCGCCAGCTGGACAAGCTGGTTAGCACTGCAGCGAGTGTCGGCCTGTTGGTCAACACGAAGAAGACCGTTGTGCTCTGCGTGCCGGGCGACATGGAGGCCGCAATTTTCTGCCGAGGCGCTGACGGGCAGGTAACGGTGCTTCTGCGCTGTCAGCAGTTCGCCTACCTCGGCGGTCTGGTACCAGACGTCCGCGAAGATCTGCGGCGTCGCCACCGGTACGCTTGGGCTGCCTTTCGTTCTGTGAGGGCGGTCCTGCAGTCCGAGGCCCTACCTGATCGCCAGAGGGCGGCGCTGTTCCAGGCGGTGGTCGAGACCGTCCTGTTGTACAACGCCGAG
This sequence comes from Macrostomum hystrix, assembly GCA_950097015.1. Lineage (NCBI taxonomy): Eukaryota > Metazoa > Platyhelminthes > Macrostomidae > Macrostomum > Macrostomum hystrix. Next base: position 2,027,135 of record CATNEN010000015.1, read on the forward strand.
ACCTGGACGCTGACGGACTCGCTCGAACAGCAAGTCAACGCGGTGCACGCTGGCATGCTGCGCTCCGCCTTGAAGATCAGCGACAAGCGGATCACTAACGCGGTACTCTATCGCCGCGCCGGCCTGGCCCGTCCAAGTGAACTGCTGCGACTTCGGCGACTCCAGCTAGCAGGCCACATCATCCGCGCCGAGTCCTACTGCCCGCAGCCGGTGCATCCTGACAGCGTATTTTGTTGTTGTTGATGTTATATTTCGCTTTTATTAACCATCAACCAGCAGTTAAAGCCAAAAAATTGTTGTAAAAGTTCGCTTCAGTATCAAATTGATGAATGCTCGTGTAGAGAGAGTTTAGAAAAATAAAATACTGATATTATTAACCAAAATTCAAGAAAAATGTAGAAAAAAGAGCACCACTTACTACTTCAAGTCTACTGAATGATAGGTTTCAGGATAATGGAATATGGAACAATACCCAGATTGGATTCCAGCAGTTGGGCCAACACACCCCTATAGCGCATGATAAAAGCAAGCCAGCGTAGAGGCAGTGAAACTGCTCAAATCTGCCGAATCTCAGCACAATGGTCGCCGCTTCAGCTTTCAACTCCGCCGTCTACAGCGCTCTGCTGGCCGTCACCGCTGCCAGGGTGGCTCAGTTCTCCTACATCGGCTGCTTCAAGGACAACTATACAGCCACCAGAGCCTTAAATGGGCTGCAGGGAGTGAGTCGACTTGGTGAATTTTTCTACAGCGACAGGGATGGCCTGCAGAGTGACAGCGGGATGTCAACCGGGTTCTGCGGCAACGTCTGCTCACTGGGCGGGTTTCCGTACTTCGGCATGCAGTACGGCAGGCAGTGCTACTGCGGCCTGTCCTACTGGCTCTACGGAGCTGCCACCGAGACTGAGTGCGACATGGCCTGCTGGGGAAACCCGGCACAAAAATGCGGGGGAGGAAACCGGATTTCCGTGTTTTCCCAGACCTATCCGGGTGAGGCGAACTACCTGCTCTATGATCGTTTAGTTTCTGGTCAAACGAATAATTAAATTGTACAATTTCGGACAACCACTCTGTATCATTTAGAACAAAACTCTTTCGTGCTGAAAGCCATGCCCTCTCTGAAGGTCGTGACAAGTCAAACTACTTTCTTGACCAGCTCTGCCGCGAACATAATGGAATGTGCGGCTGTGTGCTGGGTTAGCTCTGACTGTCAAGCCCTGATCTTCTCTGAGCGGCTGCTCCTGTGCCACCTGCTCAGGTTCGCCTACCCACCTGCCAACCTGACTGGAATCATTGGAGACTACTACCTGCGTGGCTAAGACTACTACCTGTGTGGCTGAGACTACTACCTGTGTGGCTGAGACTACTACCTGCGTGGATGAGACTACTACTTGTGTGGCTGAGACTACTACCTGCGTTGATGAGACTACTACCTGCGTGGCTGAGACTACTACCTGTGTGGCTGAGACTACTACCTGTGTGGATGAGACTACTACCTGTGTGGCTGAGACTACTACCTGCGTTGATGAGACTACTACCTGCGTGGCTGAGACTACTACCTGTGTGGCTGAGACTACTACCTGTGTGGCTGAGACTACTACCTGTGTGGCTGAGACTACTACCTGTGTGGCTGAGACTACTACCTGTGTGGCTGAGACTACTACCTGTGTGGCTGAGACTACTACCTGCGTGGCTGAGACTACTACCTGTGTGGCTGAGACTACTACCTGCGTGGCTGAGACTACTACCTGCGTGGCTGAGACTACTACCTGCGTGGCTAAGACTACTACCTGCGTGGCTGAGACTACTACCTGGGTGGCTGAGACTACTACCTGAGGATGAGACTACTACCTGTGTGGCTGAGACTACTACCTGTGTGGCTGAGACTACTACCTGTGTGGCTGAGACTACTACCTGTGTGGCTGAGACTACTATCTGTGTGGCTGAGACTACTACCTGCGTGGCTGAGACTACTACCTGCGTGGCTGAGACTACTACCTGCGTGGCTGAGACTACTACCTGAGGATGAGACTACTACCTGTGTGGCTGAGACTACTACCTGTGTGGCTGAGACTACTACCTGTGTGGCTGAGACTACTACCTGTGTGGCTGAGACTACTACCTGCGTGGCTGAGACTACTACCTGCGTGGCTGAGACTACTACCTGCGTGGCTGAGACTACTACCTGCGTGGCTGAGACTACTACCTGTGTGGCTGAGACTACTACCTGCGTGGCTGAGACTACTACCTGCGTGGCTGAGACTACTACCTGTGTGGCTGAGACTACTACCTGCGTGGCTGAGACTACTACCTGCGTGGCTGAGACTACTTACCTGCGTGGCTGAGACTACTACCTGTGTGGCTGAGACTACTACCTGTGTGGCTGAGACTACTACCTGTGTGGCTGAGACTACTACCTGTGTGGCTGAGACTACTACCTGTGTGGCTGAGACTACTACCTGTGTGGCTGAGACTACTACCTGTGTGGCTGAGACTACTCACTGCGTGGATGAGACTACTACCTTCTTGAATGAAACTACTATGAAACTGCTGCCAGCCGTAGTTCTGAGCCACATCTCTGAAATGATCACGCTTAAAGTGCATTAACTAATTGTTTCTGCAAATTTTTTTATTAAAGAGATTAGACTCATCCGCTTTTACCTGTGGGAAGCGCTTAGCAATAATATGTGTAAATGTATTTCCTTGGATGGTCATAAGAACTATCAGGAAAGTGCAACTGTCAAGTACCAGTCTGCAGGCGAACTCTAAAGTAGTACTTTCTGTTCTCTGTTCCACTGTTCGCCAGCTGTTTTACTTTCTTTTGTTCTCGAGAAAATGCAGATGGCCAACAACATGTGATTTTCCGACGGATACTGATGTATTGTTCCCAAAACATCAATCAAATTTTATTCTTTACACAAGAAGACAGATTCTAGAAGTGGTTGGGATTCTAGACGAATCTTTCTTTTAGAAGACAGAAAGATGAGTTGACCCAACAGGGAAGCAGGGAGTGACATGCACGCTGGCTTTTCTTGAATAATTAAAGCGGCTTGAAATTATTTGCCTTTTTCACGGCCAGTTTTAATAAAAGTGCATACCTTGTGCCTGCTCACGATGCTTTTTTCAACAAAAAAGACGGGGAAAAAAGAAATGCAAACGCCACACCTGCTCCTTAGAAACAGGTCAGGTAACCGTCTATTTACGTTTTCCGCTTTGGAGAGTCAGCACTATTATTTTATTTCATTAGCAGATTAGCTAGCGGAGTCAGTTTAAGACAGGATATATCATGGATTTCACACGAACTCAAAATAATCCCAATTGATTTCGTTTGAAACACAGAACCTCGGACCGTGGCGATTGTAGCAAAAATGCAGACAGCCTAAAATATGGGTGTTATATTCATGCCTACTTATAAACACAATTCCTTAACAAACATGACTACTCGCTTAATAGTATTTCTCGAGCAGACGCGCCAAAAAACAATAAACACGCAATGCAATGACACTGCCTTCTGAGCTGTTTCTTATTGAGAATGATGTGTCATCCAATTTTCGAACTGAAAGGACATATGATCAAATAGACAGGTGAGCTGAAGAGACAGGTGAGCTGGAGAGACAGGTGAGCTGGAGAGACAGGTGAGCTGGAGAGACAGGTGAGCTGGAGAGACAGGTGAGCTGGAGAGACAGGTGAGCTGGAGAAACAGGTGAGCTGAAGAGACAGCTGAGCTAAAGGACAGGTGAGCTGGAGAGACAGTGAGCTGAAGGGACAGGTGAGCTGAAGGGTCAGGTGAGCTGAAGGGACAGGTGAGCTGAAGGGACAGGTGAGCTGAAGGGACAGGTGAGCTGAAGGGACAGGTGAGCTGAAGGGACAGGTGAGCTAAATGGAAAGGTGAGCTGAAGGGACAGGTGAGCTGAAGGGACAGGTGAGCTGAATGGAAAGGTGAGCTGAAGAGACAGGTGAGCTGAAGGGACAGGTGAGCTGAAGAGACAGGTGAGCTGGAGAGACAGGTGAGCTGAAGAGACAGGTGAGCTGGAGAGACAGGTGAGCTGGAGAGACAGGTGAGCTGAAGGACAGGTGAGCTGGAGAGACAGGTGAGCTGAAGAGACAGGTGAGCTGGAGAGACAGGTGAGCTGGAGAGACAGGTGAGCTGAAGGACAGGTGAGCTGGAGAGACAGGTGAGCTGAAGAGACAGGTGAGCTGAAGAGACAGGTGAGCTGGAGAGACAGGTGAGCTGGAGAGACAGGTGAGCTGACACTAGACAACAAAAATTGAGCGGAATTGCATATGAATTACAATCGGACACACGAAAATTTCGCAATTCTTGCACGCGAATTGTAATCTAATTGCATTCGAATTGTAAGAAACGCAAGTAGAATTGCAATTTAATTGCAATTTCGGTGCTGATTTTTTCTTGCAATTAAATTACACGAAAATTGCACTTCAATTACAATATAGTTGCAAGCGGATTGCAATTAGCATCTCTTAAATCGCAATTTAATTACAATTATAACATTTAGACGTATCTTCTTACTGTCCTACTTAGAGTAGACTCATTTGCAAATAGCTGAAGGTTGCTTTCCCGGCTATCAAAATTTTCATGCTACAAGAGTTGAGCGCGGGTATTTATTTTCATTACTTTGTTCAATTGAAGGATATTAAGTTTCGAGCTTGTGATAGCTTAGGTGTTTCGAATAACAGAGTATATATGGAATAGAAAAGAGCATTCTCAATGAGAAGCATAAAAAATAACCAACAAACTGATTAAACAAATATTGGAATTAATAACATGAGAACATTTAGTTTGCCTGGTTCATTCAGTTGAAATAATGTATTGTAATGTAAACGCGTGACTATATCAAATACGCACTGATCAGAATCAGATAGGGATGAAAGAACACGATCTGTCATCCACTCGTACAGTCGAACACGCGCGCGAACTGGAACACCACACACAAAGGAAAGAATTTCACCCAAGGACCCATTTCGAAAATAGAAAAAAGGAGATTCATTATTACAATTTACAATTTCGAGAAGCGCAGATACGGTTGCAACCAATAGAAATACAGCGCGAGGAACGAAAGGTGACTATAGCATCATCAAGCCAAGTCGAATGATCCAAACCAAGAAACACCCGTTCACTTCTTTTTGGCCTTCACAGCAGCATCTCTAAAAAATTGATTGAGCGATAGGCGCACATCTTTCCACGAATAAGTACCAAACCACGAGTCCAGACAGTCTTTAATATCATTAATGACAACCGGATCGACCGAGATACGCTCCGTTTTTCCTTTCGGCTCAATGATTGCCGTGCGGCAGAATTCCTCACCGAATTTCCGAAGAGCTAGTTGTCTAGCGAAAATCGTCGGCACTTTGGAAAGCTGATTGTGACTCCGTAGCCTCAATGCTGCCTGATTGCACATTAGGTTCAACATTTGTAGCTTTGGAGGCACTCTCCATATTTGAATCTAAGTCCTCAATTGCATCAAGGGAACTCAAGGCAGCAATGAAATCCTCCATGGCTCAGCAGTTTAGAAAGTAGGAGTTCTGAAGTTAGGAAGTTTTTTTGGAAAATTGTATATGCAAAATATTAAAGGAATATGTAGTTAAGATTAGCAAATAATATCTTTATACCATAATATAAAATGACTAGTTGCATAGACAGTGGGGCAGGGGATATAGCTGAAAATTGGCTATACCCCCTAATCACCTGGGATTTCCCAGTCACACTGGGAAACTTCTACCTTGGGAAGAAGGTTTCTAGCTGCTTAGGCTAGGAAAAGACATAGTGGATAAGGTGGTGCATAGAGCATATAAAAAAGCCCACTACCACTATATTTTTAGGGCTTTTTTTGTCACAAAGCAAGTCCCTTCCTATCCCCTAGCCCCCTCCTTAGATAGAAAATCCTAGATATGCTATTGAAAATGACCATCATATTTTTCATAAAAAGCCAACCTATTTCCTATAGCTTTTATACTTTTCAACTTAGGATAAATAGAACCTTTCTTTTTATGTAAGTAAAACTTTCTATATTGCTAGAATTTTATTGGGGTCTAAGGTAAGGAATCAAGGGTTTTAAGGAAGGGAAATTATTTATGTGGGTTGAATTTTGGTATTTAAACTTCAATAGAATATATAAAAAAAGAACTAAATTATAGATTGAATATCCAAAATATATCAATGGATAAAAGATAAAGTCTTTTTGCAGCTAAAAATAGTTAGATCTGCACATTTAGGGGTTTATTTAAAGATTGGGTGCTATCTGCAAAAACCCCTATATATTGCAATAGCTGGCAATAGTGGACTTTCATTCATTTAATTACTTCAGGTTTAACTTCATACCAAATTAATTTAGTCTATTTGTGTCTTCATATGCTCAAAAAATGTTTGCCTATATGTACTTTTTTACAAAAGGACTGGGCCTAAAATACATTGCTAGCATATAATAGGCCTATAGATATCAATAAATTGTTTCTATCTTACCAAATGCTCAAATTGAAATAGACTATGTCTAAATTAATTTGGTGCAAATTTAAACTCAAAATAATTAAATGAACAAAAGTCCACTATTGCCCAATAGCTATAAGTATAAGGCCTTAGTTAGATAGGCCTATTAAGTATTGTATAGGTATTGTATTAGATATAAATAAATAGATATTACTATTGGTTCTAGTAATATATCTTAAAATATTATTGCTAGATATATAGATAGTATATAATACTCAATATATATGCATAATCCAGATTGAATATATATTATAACAATATATATAGTACTATAGGTAGGCCTAGCTTTTTATATATCTAGACTAGTGTTCATGACAAAAGAAAATGGCTACTATTAGGCCTATGCCCTTACCTTACCTTAGTCATAGCCCTAAATTTAATTAAAGTCAAGATAATCATTTTAGAGTCTAAGCCCCTAACCTAAACCTTATAAAACCATAATTTCCTACTGAGGACCTGTCCTAGGCTAGGCCTATACTTAGCAAAAACAGTTTAGTTATATGGCTTAGCTAACTACAATACCAATACAATATACAAAAACTTGAAAAAACTTTTTGGCTACATTGAAAATGATTGCACTTTTGAAATCACCATCCCAAAACCCCCAAAAGGCCACTGATTTATAAATATAAAACATACCTAGCAAAACTAGAAGTAGAACTAGGCCCTAGCTCGAAGTAGCCATTTTAGGTACCTATAGGCCTATCAGGCTATATGGCTATATATCAAGAAGTCCCTTGGCCTTGACTATGCCTATACAATATACAAAGGTGGATGGTTAAAGAGTTCTTTTGTCTTGAAATAGAAGTATAAAATTGGCAAGCTTTTCTTTCTTTCATGTCTGGCAAAAGATTGTTATGTTAGATAAGATAGTGACTTATTCGCTAGCGAAATGTGAGTATAAAAGAAAGTGGCTCAATACAATAATAGCAAATAAGCATTTTCTAACGTATGAAGCATTCCAAACTCCTCAGACAACTTTATAGCTGGCTCAAAAAAGAAAGCAAAAATTATGTGAAAAATATATCTCGACTTTATTTAATTGAGTTTAAGTTGAGTAAGAAAAGTAAAATCAATTGTTTACCACATTTAAATCATATATATCCACAATGATCATGTAAATTTGACCAGCGAAACAATTGTGCAAAACAAAGTAAAGCTGCTTAAGTGAAATAGATTGTAAGATGCAAATACTGCACCTGTTTTGTGTTGTAAAAAAATTTCAAGACTGAAAAAAGTATGCACCTAGGTGACCTAGTCCTTTAAAAAGATGACATTTTACGACTTTACTTTTCTCTATATTGATTACTATGACGTACGTATAAGTTCATGAAATCACATTGTGCAATATTTTATTTTATACAAAGATGTGAAGCACCTTTAGGAAAAAAGAAATCATTTTCGTAAAAGCAAAATTCTGATCAATTTCAATACATGGTTAAAAGAAGATTTTTACATAAAAAAAATTACGCCAATTGTAATGCCATTAAATCTAACTTGCAATAATTGCAATTTTAGGCAGCAAGAAAATTGCAATTTCTACAACAGTTGCCAACAAAGTTGCAATTTTCGCAATTTTTGCAATTATATTGCAATTTCACTAATTTTTGCGCAATTCGAATGTCTAGTGGAAGGACAGGTGAGCTGGAGAGACAGGTGAGCTGAAGGACAGGTGAGCTGGAGAGACAGGTGAGCTGGAGAGACAGGTGAGCTGAAGAGACAGCTGAGCAGAAGGACAGGTGAGCTGAAGGGCAGGTGTGGGTTTGATTTTAATATGGCTTTATTATTATTATTTTAATTTTGTTATGTCTTTGCATTATCAAGTGTTCTTGAACATGCCGGCTACCGCATCCAGAAATCATAGATTCCTCTTTTAGCAGCTTAGCATAACGCCAGTTCATTTTCGTGGATTCAGAACTGTGTTTGTCTTATTGCTACTCGTCTCGAAAACTCGCATACAGCTGGCTTCTATTGTGATCCCGGATATCTAATGCGGTTTCACGGGCTCGCATGCAGCCAAATAAAATGTTTCTTGAAAGAAAATGATAGGTTTTTTATTATTTCAGGCTTCAGCCAAGTTTTGTAATCAGTTATTATTGTGCTGGTGCTTTCTGACAAGCAGGAAAGTGCTTCTAAACCGATAAAATATTCGCGTGTTTCGTTAGTCCATTAAGGCATTCTGCCTAAATGCCTTAATGTTAGTCCTAATGGGCGGAACTGCATTCCATTCTTTGGCAGAAAAACATTTATCGTTTAGCGAGGCGTTCCGCATTTTCGCTTTTGTAGCCCCCTTAAATACGGACTTAAATACTCAGTTTGACAAAATACATTCAGCCGCATGTATGTGCCTCGGGACTTGTGCGATACCTTATTTATGAGAAGTCAGAAGGGTTCCTGCCCTGCGAGACGGTGTGGATGTGCGGATGTGAGCGTGCATGTGTGCTCAGAGGTTATCTTGGAAAGTCTCTTGTGTGTGGCTGGTTTGTGTGCTTTTTGTTAGGCCTTCCTCACCCACCCCCGTCCTGGCTCAGAGTGCCCGGTGCCGCCATCTGATTGGCTGGGCGCGGGCATTGTGTGTCTATCCTACCCCAGCCCTGCGTGGCTTTGCCCTCACGCCAATCAGCTCTGCGTAGCTTTGCCCGTCCACCCATCCAGCGCGTACAACCCTACCCCCCCAACGCGCTGTAGGCTTTGTTTGTGCTCCGCCCCTGTCTGCCCCCTTGTCGGCCCTAGTGGTATCGTTTTCTGCCCGGGCCAAGGGTACCACTCGCCCCCCTCGCGAACTTTAAAAGATCGTGCCGTAAAGACGGTCTCTTACGGCGAAGGCTCAATTCCTTGCATGCGAAGTGTTTATTGACTACATTTATTTATTGTAGTGATTGCGAGCGTATGGTTTATTGAAGTGCAAACATTGACGACAAATACATTCAGCGTCATCCTGCCATCCTATCGTGCGTCCCGACCGGTAAGCGCTGTATTCGTGTCTGTCCTTTCGGAGTGCCAGGCCCGCACGGAGTACTGTAATAGTCTTAGAAGTACTGTGTGAGCGTCCTAACGCCACCAGTCCCTGACTGCAACAGCGCGTCCTAACGCCACCAGTCCCTGACTGCAACAGCGCGTCCTAACGCCACCAGTCCCTGACTGCAACAGCGCGTCCTAACGCCACCAGTCCCTGACTGCAACAGCGCGTCCTAACGCCACCAGTCCCTGACTGCAACAGCGCGTCCTAACGCCACCAGTCCCTGACTGCAACAGCGCGTCCTAACGCCACCAGTCCCTGACAGCAACAGCGCGTCCTAACGCCACCAGTCCCTGACTGCAACAGCGCGTCCTAACGCCACCAGTCCCTGACTGCAACAGCGCGTCCTAACGCCACCAGTCCCTGACTGCAACAGAGCGTCCTAACGCCACCAGTCCCTGACTGCAACAGCGCGTCCTAACGCCACCAGTCCCTGACTGCAACAGCGCGTCCTAACGCCACCAGTCCCTGACTGCAACAGCGCGTCCTAACGCCACCAGTCCCTGACTGCAACAGCGCGTCCTAACGCCACCAGTCCCTGACTGCAACAGAGCGTCCTAACGCCACCAGTCCCTGACTGCAACATATTTTACTTACTAGGGCTGTGGGCCAGGGATCTCAAACCGACCACTAACTTTAGAAAACTGACATGAAGTTTCAGGCAACGGTGAGCGCACCAGATCAGACTAGTTTGTTGAGGATAAACTTTCTGGAAAGAAATTGTAAGAATCATTTAACCGGATTTAACTGAGTCTAGCGATCAGTTTGCTCTGTGTTTGTGTTTGCTGAAAAACTAAAGCTGCATCCAAGCTTTAGCGAAGGACGAAATAACCTTTTATTTTGCAGTCCTTGGCTTCGATGATAGGGTCGCGTTTTCGCAGTTTAAAGAAATAATAATTTTAAAGTATTTCACGAGTATTTCACACCAAGCAATTAATCTCAAATTAACAGGTGGTAGTCTGTCTCAGCCACACAGGTAGTAGTCATAGCCACACGTAGTAGTCTCAGCCACACAGGTAGTAGTCTCAGCCACACAGATAGTAGTCTCAGCCACACAGATAGTAGTCTCAGCTTCACAGGTAGTATAGTCTCAGCCACGCAGGTAGTAATCTAACTGTAATCTATGTAATCTAACCTTCTACCTGCGATTTCGAGCCTCGCAGGTAGAAATCGCCAGCAACGCCAGTTAGGGTAGACGGCGGGTAGGCGAACCTGAGCAGGTAGCACTGACTTCGAATCTTTAAGGAGATCACAGCCTGACAGTCAGCGCTGGCATGGCACTGAGCCACGCACTTGATCTTCAATGTCACAGCGCTTGTCCAGAATGTGGTATAAGTGGCCACCACAGTCAGGCTTGGCGTTTGGGTCCGGGTGAAGATGTTCCTACCTGCAAATCAAGTTTTTAAGGCTAAGTCACGGCTCCTAGAACTCTACGAACTCCACGAATTCCTAGAACTACCTACCCGGGTAGGTTTGGGCGAACACGGAGTTCCGGTCGCTTCCTCCACAGATCTGTGACGAGTTTCCTGAGCAGGCCATGTTGCACTCGGACTCACTGGCTGCTCCGTAAAGCCAGAAGGACTTGCCACAAAAGCACTCACGGCTGTTCTGCACACCGAAGTACGTGAATCCGCCAAGTGAGCAGACATTGCTGCAGAAATCATGCGACATGGTGTTGCTGCGCACGCCTTCTTTGTTGTAAGCGAATTCACCAAGTGTGCTCACTCCATCCAGCCCGTTCAAGGCTCTGACGCTACGCCAATCATCCTTGAAGCAGCCGACGTAGGAGAACTGAGCCACCCTGGCAGCAGCGACAGCCAGCAGAGCGCAGCAGACAGCGGAGGCCAAAGCGCTGATCATTATCGCCAATTACGAAGCTAACTATGAAGATAATATTTAACCGTTGCTGTTTTAGCCTTCTTAAGTAACATACAACCTGAGCATAATCTCGCCGGACTTCTGTTTTACCTAAAGTAATATGTAAAATGCGATTTGCTGTCCAATTTATCACAATGGACTGGCCGAACCAATCAGAAAGCAGAACCTGCTTAAGGGGTGCTGACTTGTTTTAATACACCTAAATAGTCTATAAATTTCCTCAAAACTGCCAAATTATTTAAAAAAATAACTTTAAAAAAAATAATCTGAATAGTTGGCTCTAGGTATTCAAGTTCAATTCGGGTGTGCATGGACATTTCATAAAATTGATGTACGACAAAACTCAAGAGATGCATGAGCTGAAGAGACAGGTGAGCTGAAAGGACAGGTGAGCTGAAGTGACAGGTGAGCTGAAGTGACAGGTGAGCTGAAGGGACAGGTGAGTTTTAGATAGATAGACAGGTGCACTATCTATGCACCGCCCGAGACTTCCAAGTATTTCGATGAGGATGTCTGGGAGGATATAAAAGGTCTCATTCAGACGTATTCCACAATAGGAATCGTTCTCACAATCGGTGATTTTAATGCAAGGACGGGGTCAATGCAAGCAAATTGTGGTCCTCATTTCCGTAGAGTTAATCAGGACACGGGAAAAAGCAAACATGGCCTCCAACTCTTAGAAGTGTGTTGTGAAACGAAATCAGCAATCCTCAATGGGCTAAGTGGAGTAGCTGAAGGGGATATTTTGGGAAACTACACTTACAGCTGTACGCTGGGACGCAGCTATTGATTGATTATGCCATTGCGTTCATAGATAGTCTTGACATGGTGGAAGATTTCTTTGTCCACCCTCAAAACTTCCTCTCAAAGCACTCTCCATTGACAGTCAAAGTGCGCATACAAGACATGAGCCCTCAGGAAGTGGTACGCGGGAACAAGACCATAAACTATCCAAGGCCACCCACCTGGAATCCCGTTGCACAGCAGCACTTCATCGAAGCCCTAGAAAGTCAACAGAGTCTGGAATACATAAAGCAGATTGTTACACAGGAAGTAAAGGAGACCTCATCTATTGCTGATCTCACATCTAAGTTAAACCGTCTGCTGCAGAGGAGTCCGTTCCCAAGAGCGGGGGTAAAAATATTATTCCCAACAAATTCTGGATAAACAGAGACGAAAATCTTAGGGATTTGGCTAAATCATTAAAGTACGTAGCAAGGAAAAAAGTCGAAAGCCAGCGGACAGATCACTGGTCACAGAATACGATGAGCTTGCAAATAAGTATTGGAACCATCTAAAAAAGCTGAAAAAACTGACATAAATTATTTTATCCAGAAAATTGCATGCTCCAACACATCCAGGGGATTTTGGTCAGGTTTAAAAAGAGCCGAGGAATTGCTGTTTCCCAACAAGCGAGTTTCCAGGGCACAACCCCCAATAGCAGATATTCAGAAGCACCTAAGCAGCATTTTCAACATGCAACCCTCAGTCAGATGCCTCCGAAGTCATCCACCAAACCCAAAAATCTTTACAGACACAACAGTCAGCACCCAGGAAATTGATAAGGCAGCTAGATAACAAAGCCACTGCCCTGAGGCCCATAGTTAGAATGCAAAAACACAATAGCTATTCTTCTTTCGGTCCGTTTTAATTTTCTCTTTAAATTTCAATATTTCATTTTTGTTTTAATGCCTTTGTTTATTTAAAAAATTTGTTTTCTTTCAAATATTTTATTCACCTAAAATAAAACCTTATGCATGCTACTGTTCTTCTATCACCTTCTTTTTTAAATCGAATTGTTCAGCCTCAAACATCAAATAAACAAAAAAATCAGCACCCAATCGGCGGGCGCACCTCAATAATAATAATGGGTGGGTAAAGCAGCTCGCGGCTTTACCCGTTTTTAATGTCAGAGCGCGCGGCCCTCCTCTCTCTCTGCCCTCTCTCCGCCGCCTACCGCCCACCCCCTTTTGCGTGTTCATCTGTGCTCGTACATTTCCGAGACTGCACATTTTAAGTCCCGGGGCTGCGCCCCAATATATGTCGCCCCGTGTTGAGAAGCGAGGATCGCTGTCGCTGTCTCAAAAATAAAATTTTTAAAATAAAATTTGCTAAATAGATTTTTAGCATGGCAGAGCTGCTCAATCAGCTACTTGGCATGACTTCGCGCCAATTGTCAGACCATCTGGAGTCACTTGGCTGCAGTACCGAAGACAGCGCCCGTGGCAATAAGAGCGACAAAATCAAACGCATTCTGTCCCTGCAAAAGGACGAGGGCGCCTCCAGCGACGCATCCAGCCTTCAGGCGCAGATCGACGAACTGCTTCGGACATCCGGCGAGACCAACGGCAACGCGGCCGGGCCCCCTGCAGCGACTGGACCTGACAATGAGGCCATGGAGGCGGAGATCCGAGCGACGGAGCAGCGCATCCGACTGCTGCAGCTGAAGCGTGAGGAAGCTGCACTGCGCGCCGAGCTCAGATCCCTCCCGGCCGCCCCGCAGCCCGCTGGAAATAGCTCTGGTGAGTGGCGACATAACCTCCACACTATTCTAACGCATGATGATGAAGGAGATTATGCGCAGGCGCAGGAGCCCTGCCGAAGACGTCCAAGCCGCTGCTGGTGTCAGATTTCCTCAGCAGAGAAGGATCGTCTGAGAACACCGTTTTGCACAGTCGCTCAGGTGATTTGGTGTTTAAAGGCAACAAGTCTGTATGCGCTGAAAATATCAATCTGGCTCAGTGGATTATTGGAAATGCGAAGGTGTTGGACTGCATGCTGAACAAAGGACAGCTTGTTACAGTGGGTGCCGATGGCCGGCCGGACGTGTCAGAACTGAGGCAATACCTGAAGTACAACATCCAGATCGGCGAACTGGCGGAGTCTGGCTTCGGAACCGCCAAGATCATGCGCTTTGACGAGAGCTACCGCATCAACCAGCACAGCAGCAGCTTTCCGTGGGCGACCGAGTCATTCCAGCTGCTGGCCAGGCACCTGCTAGCACCAGACAACACCAACGAATCGCGTTTCCAAAAGGTTAAATCTCATCAGACTCAACCAAGCCGGCCAGTCTGCAACAATTTCAATGCCAACAAGTGCTTCCGCAAGGCCTGCCATTTCCAGCACATCTGCCGAATCTGCAAGGGCAACCACCCGGCCAGTGCCCACGAGTCAGGCACCAGCCAAGATCCTGCAAAAAACTAATTGGGGCGGCCAGCGGGCGGCCCTCGCCATCGGGGACCGCCAACGAGCTGGCCCAGCTCCCTGTTTTTAGCCTTTTAACTCCTCAAGCAATGTCTGAAGCCGCTCTGCTCTGCTCCGGCCTTCACAACAAGCTGGCTGTTTGGGAAGAAGAGCTGCAATCCGATCCCGATGCCGACTTCATTTTGAAGGGTCTCCGTGATGGCTTTGAAATAACTAATCTGACTGGTATTCAAACTGCTAGCGAAGATAATCACAGGTCCGCTACCTGTCCTGAAAATCGCGAGCAAGTCGAGAAGCTGATCTTGGATGAGCTGAAAAACAGCAGGTACATGCTAGTCGAAGACAGGCCGCGCATCATCAGCCCGCTAGGTGCCGTGGCCAAGTCATCTGGCGGTCTTCGCCTGATCCATGACGCCAGCCTGCCCCGCGGCCGGAGCATCAACGAGTACTTCAAGCAGGATAAGAAGCTTCGCTTTTCAACCGTTAGTTCTTTCACCAAGAAGCTGAAACCAGGCTGGTTTATGGCCAAAGTTGACCTCGCCAAGGCCTACCGCTCCTGTCCAGTCAGCGCTAACGCCTACCAGATCACGGGGCTACGATGGACTTTCAGCGGTGAGAGCGAGCCCCGGTACCTCGTGGACACCTGTCTTGGCTTCGGGTTCGCTGCCAGCGTCAATGTGTTTCACCGACTCTCCGAAGCGGTCAAGCGCATGATGATTCGCCGAGGTTATCACGTCATCTGCAACTACCTCGACGACTTCGCCGTTGCCGCCAGCACCCTCGATGCCTGCCAGGAGGCCTACAATACCCTCCTGAGTCTTCTGCGTCGCCTGGGTTTTTCTATCAACTGGGAGAAAGTGTCTCCACCCAGTCAGTCTATGGTTTTTCTCGGCATCCACATCGACACGGCTGCCGGCCGACTAACTCTCCCGCAGGAGAAGCTCGAGTCTTTACAGAGCCTGCTGGATGCCGCAGCTGCCAGCAAGCGACTCAATAAGAAGCAACTGCAGAAGCTTTGTGGCAAAATTGGTTGGTTTTGCGAGGTCGCCCGCGCTGGTAGATCTTTACTTCGGAGCCTCATTAACTTGACCAACAGCTTGACTTTGCCTCATCACAAAATGCGCGTCGAAGGCCCACTGGAGGAGCAGTTGCGTTTCTGGAGATCAGCGACCAATTGGATGCACGGAATCGAGCTGTGGCCGCAGTTCGCCAAGCGGTTGGTCGTCGAGACAGACGCCTGCCTGACAGGTGGCGCTGCAGTGATCTCGGATGGAGCAGAGAGTGACTGGATGTTCGTTGACTGGGCTGCTGATTTTTCTGGCGCGTTGCAAGGCCTGCATATCAACTATTTGGAGTGCGCGATGCCTTTGGTTTTTATCATCCTGTTCAACGAGCGTTTGGCCAACTGTCACGTTGTTTTCTATACCGACAATTCGTCTGTTGCAGGGATGCTGCGCAAGGGCTCTGCCAAGCCCCCAATCATTCAGGCGCTGACGCGTACAGCTATTCTAATTGCTCTTAAGTATCGCATTCATTTTGAAGTTTTTCACGTTCCTGGGAGATACCAGATCTTTAGCGACCCTGCCTCCCGTCTGACTAATAAGCACGGTCTCATAAACTTTTTGCTTCGTTACTATGGCTCTATTTACGTCAACGCAGCTGCTGTTGCTACGCACGCGCTGTCTGCCGCTTCCTGCCAATCTCTCTTTTTGCAGGTCCAGAAGCTGCAGCGGGGCCCCTGAGGACGGAGCGAGACCGGCTGTTCAACCAGGCGCTGGCCCCGAGCACAAGGCGAGCTCTGAAGTCACAGCTCAACCGGTGGCAACAGTTCTGTAGCGAGATCGGCATCCACCCGCTAGAGGCCGACGGCCCAACGGTGTCGTTGTACGTCTCTCACCTACACCTCAAGCATCTGACAGCTTTTTCCAGCTTTCAAGCGTACCTGCATGCTGTGTCCTGGCTGTACAAGCTAGCCGGGAGGGCCGATCCGACCGCTCACCCGCTGGTACGACTCGCTCTGCAAGGCGTTAAGCGTCAACGGGGTGCCCAAGCACGACAGAAAGCGGGTTTGACACCGAGCATGCTGCTCCAGCTTAGATCGCACATCGATACGACCTCCTGCTCCGGTGCGGCTTTCTGGTGCTGCCTCCTGGTGGGTTTCTGGGGCTTGCTACGAGCAGACAACCTGTGCCTGCCATCGGCGGCAGCCGCCCGAAGCCCTCGGCTGGCAGCCAGAGCGGTGCGATTGAAGGACCTGCAGCTGAGCAGCAAAGGCATCGAGTTGCGCATCCGCCACAGCAAGACCATCCAGTTCGCCGAGCGACTCCACACCGTCTGGCTGCCGCGTCTGCCGGACGTGAGTGGCTCCCGGCACCCGCTCTGCCCCTTCAGCGCAGTTCTCCTGCACCTCAACCGCAGCCGCTGCGCTGTGGATGGACCCGAATCGCTGCTGTTCTCTTTTCGTAGCGGCCAGCGTCTGGTCCCCGTCTGTCGGTCGCAGTTCACAAAGCAGCTCTTCAGATCGGCGGTTGCGGCTGGGCTCGACCCTTCGGCCATTTCGGGGCACTCTCTGCGCAGAGGTGGAGCGTCTTTCTTTGCTGGTGCTGGTGCGTCGGTGCAAGAGGTGATGGCCTTGGGAGACTGGCGCAGCGACTCTGTCTTTCGCTACATCAAGCCGAGCTGCGAAGCGCGCCGTCGCGCGGTGGAATCGGCGGCTGCGCACTGCCCTAACAGCCCCCTGCCCGCGTTGGCCTCAACCTGACTCTTCTGTTCTTTTCTTTTCTTTTGTTTTTTTTTGTTCCTTCCCTGCCTTGGCTTTGGGCTGCTTCTCGCCTGTGGGCGCACTTTCGCCAACTGCCTTCTTCCTGCGTTCTTCCTGCTTTTGCCGCCGCTTCAGACATTAATGGGTGGGTAAAGCAGCTCGCGGCTTTACCCGTTTTTAATGTCAGAGCGCGCGGCCCTCCTCTCTCTCTGCCCTCTCTCCGCCGCCTACCGCCCACCCCCTTTTGCGTGTTCATCTGTGCTCGTACATTTCCGAGACTGCACATTTTAAGTCCCGGGGCTGCGCCCCAATATATGTCGCCCCGTGTTGAGAAGCGAGGATCGCTGTCGCTGTCTCAAAAATAAAATTTTTCTTTCAGTTTTATCTGCTGCTTTAATTAAAATAAACTCGCGCTAACAGCCACATCGCTCATGGGCTGCTTCTCGCCTGTGGGCGCACTTTCGCCAACTGCCTTCTTCCTGCGTTCTTCCTGCTTTTGCCGCCGCTTCAGACATTAATCTAACTATTCTACCATTATTAACAATTATTTTTGAAATAGTTGATTACTCATCTCAGCCTATGAGTATCTTTCAGCAGCCTATTTTACGTGACAGAAACCAATAGCTACTTATTTTTTATTGGACCAGGCAGATAATACAATAACCGATGGGATGACTTGCTCTCGCTTATTAGCGATGAAACCATTGTAAAATCGTTCTGGCTCTTCGTTATTAGCGACTGTGATGGCAGTTCTGGTTGCAGTCATCTGTTGCGCTGTCCTAGCCGTCGCGGCGGCTAGGGTGGCTCGGTTCTCATACATCGGCTGCTTCAAGGACAACTACCGAATCGTCAGAGATTTGAACGGACTTCACGGAGTGAGTAGACTTGGCGAATTAGTTTACAGCGACTTGGTTGGATTGCCAGACAACCGGATGACCCACGAATTCTGCAGCAAGGCCTGTTCACTGGGCGGGTTCCCGTACTTCAGCCTGCAGTACAATTATGAATGCTTTTGCGGCAAGTCCTATGGTCTCTACGGAGCGGCCAGTGAGTCAGACTGTACGGCGGCCTGCAAGGGAAACGCGACGCAGATGTGCGGTGGAATAGATCGGAATTCCGTGTTCGCGCAGTTTTACCAAAGTGAGCTGATTGTTTTGATTCTGGAATTTGCTTCATCAGAAAGAGCTGAAAACGTTTGATAGTGCTCTGGATTTTCCTGGCTATTGGATGAATATTTTAATGACATGACATAGTTCAACATGAATAAAAAACTATTAAAAGTTATTTTCTGAAACCGTTTCTTGTTTTCAGACAATGCAATCTTTTTTAAGACTGAATTCCCTCGACTGACTGTGGAAGCCACTTGGAGCACTTTCTCAACAATGACTGTGGCATCCAGAGTGAAGTGCGTGGCTCTGTGCCAGATCAGCGCTGACTGCCAGGCAGTGATATTCTCCAAGCGGCAGCGGCTGTGCTATCGCCTCAGGTTCGCCTACCCGCCAGCGAGCTTGAGTGGCGTTACTGGAGACTACTACCTGTGTGGCTGAGACTACTACCTGTGTGGCTGAGACTACTACCTGCGAGGCTGAGACTACTACCTGTGTGGCTGAGACTACTACCTGTGTGGCTGAGACTACTACCTGCGTGGCTGAGACTACTACCTGTGTGGCTGAGACTACTACCTGTGTGGCTGAGACTACTACCTGCGTGGCTGAGACTACTACCTGTGTGGCTGAGACTACTACCTGCGTGGCTGAGACAACTACCTGTGTGGCTGAGACTACTACCTGTGTGGCTGAGACTACTACCTGTGTGGCTGAGACTACTTACCTGTGCGGCTGAGACTACTGTACTACCTGTGTGGCTGAGACTACTGTACTACCTGTGTGGCTGAGACTAATACCTGTGTGGCTGAGACTACTTACCTGTGTGGCTGAGACTACTGTACTACCTGTGTGGCTGAGACTACTACCTGTGTGGCTGAGACTACTTATTTGTGTGGCTGAGACTACTACCTGTGTGGCTGAGACTACTACCTCAGAATATTTAACCAGTTAGTAGTTCTTTTTATTCCAATTTTCTAAATTACTTAGGAAATTTAAAGTTGGCTTCATGTTGATCGAAGAAAAAGATTGTGAAATACTTGAAATACTTGTGAGATCCTGAGTTTTCACTGGTCTGCTTGCTGAGAAAAACATTTGTCGAGCGGGTAAAGATCTAATACAGAAGTATGAGAAGTTTGAGTTATAACCAACAAGTTCTTAAAAACTGGTCTTAGTGTTTGAGATAAATTTCTGTATTTGGAAACAGATCGTACTAAGACTGTCTTCACTCCAACCCAATCCGTTTTTCTTCAATTCAAGCTTCCAGCCACTGAGTCTCCCACCTGAATAACTAGAGCCGTCTAGGTATGAGACAGTGCCAAATGCGTCTCTATGAGGCATATTTGAGACAGGTCACCGCTCAAGTGGCCTGTACGTCAATCAGATTTCAGATTTACGTACCGATATCAATGCCAATTGTGCTTTTGTGCTACATTCGCAGTGATTTGAAAGTGTCGGTGACTTTTGGTTACTACGGTTCGTACAGTTTCTGTTTACTTTTGGAGGGGGTGGGTGTGCTTAGGTGGCCATCTGATTGGCTGGCGAAACCCCCATCTACGAGTACACCTTTACTCCTAGCCTTTTCTACTCCCTCATCCGTTTTTCTTCAATCCAGGCTTTCCAGCCACTGAGTCTCACATCTGAATCTCACTGCTCCTTGACATCTCATCCATGCGTCTTACCCCACCCGCATGAGTCTCACCCTGAGTCTACCATTCAGTGCTATAACTCAAAGCGGGTGAACGCCGCTGTAAATTTATATCTTCATGGGCGCTACTGCAAGTAGGATGCTTAGCTTGTTTCAGTCAAATGGAAAATAGCAAATGGAAATTCGCCAGTTACTCTTATGACCAGTTTCGTCCCTTTCATTTATCCGTTTCCTTGGCGACAGCTCATTGCGGCTTGAAAATAATTCGTCGAGCCGTTAGGAACAGCCGTTTAGGATGGCGGTTAGAGATTTCCATGTGGCCCGATTTTGTCTTCGATATATTTGCAACAAGTTGCAGCTCCTGATGCCTTCCGATTGGGTGAGACTGCTCACAGGATCACAAGTTTTACCACCTCTGGCATTTTTTGCAAGTGGTAAAATGCTTACAAGTTCTAATAGGATCTCACTGTAGGCTGCTAGCTAAATATTGAAATGCTTGTCAGAGTTCTGGTTGCCACCATCTGCAGTGCTGTCCTGACTGCGGCGGCGGCTAGGATGGCTCTCTTCTCCTACATCGGCTGCTTCAAGGACAACTATCAAAGCGTCAGAGCGCTGAATGGGCTGCAGGAAGTGAGCACACTTGGTGAATTGGCTTACAAAGATTTGGGCGCCATACGAAGCAACTCCAGCATGTCGCATGAGCTCTGCAGCAAAGTCTGCTCACTCGGCGGATTCCCGTACTTTGGTGTGCAGTACAGCTACCACTGCTTCTGCGGCCTGTCCTACACGCTCTACGGAGTGGCCAACGAGACAGACTGCAACATGAACTGCTCAGGAAACTCGGAACAGAAATGCGGAGGAGCCAACCGTAATTCCGTGTTTGCCCAGTCCTATCCATGTGAGCCATTCATTATCCCGTTAGCTGGACAAAATGTCAAACAACTGAGTGTGGAATGCAGCGATAGTTTAGAATGACATTCGACGCATTGCACCATTCTAGGTAATGCAGTGACCCTAACCAAAAAGCCTGACGCATACCTTCTGGCAATGTTGAAAGATTTTTGGAAAGAAAGAATCGTTGACTGGTAGGTACTTGCTGCCTTTCAGATAAAGCATTGTTTTTTGTAAGACACCAATGCCCAGCCTGACGGTCGTGTCAGCGAACGCTTCATTCTGGACACGAGCGGTCAAGATCAGCTTTGAATGCGTTGCTCAGTGCCATGCCAGCGCTGACTGCCAGGCTGTGATTTTCTCTGAGCAGCAGCAGCTGTGCCACCTGCTCAGCTTTGCCTACCCACCTGCCAGCCTGAGCAGCATTCCCGGAAACTACTACCTGCGAGGCTGAGACTGCTACCTGCTTGAATAAGACTAGTACCTGATTGAATGAGACTAGTACCTGATTGAATGAGACTAGTACCTGATTGAATGAGACTAGTACCTGATTGAATGAGACTAGTACCTGATTGAATGAGACTAGTACCTGATTGGATGAGACTAGTACCTGATTGGATGAGACTAGTACCTGATTGAATGAGACTAGTACCTGATTGGATGAGACTAGTACCTGGTTGATTGAGACTAGTACCTGATTGAATGAGACTAGTACCTGATTGGATGAGACTAGTACCTGATTGGATGAGACTAGTACCTGATTGAATGAGACTAGTACCTGATTGAATGAGACTAGTACCTGATTGAATGAGACTAGTACCTGGTTGAATGAGACTAGTACCTGATTGAATGAGACTAGTACCTGATTGGATGAGACTAGTACCTGGTTAAATGAGACTAGTACCTGATTGAATGAGACTAGTACCTGATTGGATGAGACTAGTACCTGATTGGATGAGACTAGTACCTGATTGAATGAGACTAGTACCTGATTGAATGAGACTAGTACCTGATTGGATGAGACTAGTACCTGATTGGATGAGACTAGTACCTGATTGGATGAGACTAGTACCTGGTTGAATAACACTAGTACCTGATTGAATGAGACTAGTACCTGATTGAATGAGACTAGTACCTGATTTAATGAGACTAGTACCTGATTGAATGAGACTAGTACCTGATCGAATGACACTAGTACCTGATCGAATGAGACTAGTACCTGATCGAATGAGACTAGTACCTGATTGAATGAGACTAGTACCTGATCGAATGACACTAGTACCTGATCGAATGAGACTAGTACCTGATTGAATGAGACTAGTACCTGCTTGAATAACACTAGTACCTGATTGAATGAGAC
This sequence comes from Macrostomum hystrix, assembly GCA_950097015.1. Classification (NCBI taxonomy): domain Eukaryota; kingdom Metazoa; phylum Platyhelminthes; family Macrostomidae; genus Macrostomum; species Macrostomum hystrix. The sequence continues at coordinate 2,049,501 of CATNEN010000015.1, forward strand.
TAGTACCTGCTTGAATGAGACTAGTACCTGATTGAATGAGACTAGTACCTGATCGAATGACACTAGTACCTGATCGAATGAGACTAGTACCTGATTGAATGAGACTAGTACCTGCTTGAATAACACTAGTACCTGATTGAATGAGACTAGTACCTGCTTGAATAACACTAGTACCTGATTGAATGAGACTAGTACCTGCTTGAATAACACTAGTACCTGCTTGAATGAGACTAGTACCTGATTGAATGAGACTAGTACCTGCTTGAATAACACTAGTACCTGATTGAATGAGACTAGTACCTGCTTGGATGAGACTAGTACCTGCTTGAATAACACTAGTACCTGATCGAATGAGACTAGTACCTGATTGAATGAGACTAGTACCTGATTGGATGAGACTAGTACCTGATTGGATGAGACTAGTACCTGGTTGAATGAGACTAGTACCTGCTTGAATAACACTAGTACCTGATTGGATGAGACTAGTACCTGATCGAATGAGACTAGTACCTGATTGAATGAGACTAGTACCTGATTGGATGAGACTAGTACCTGATCGAATGAGACTAGTACCTGATTGAATGAGACTAGTACCTGATCGAATGAGACTAGTACCTGATTGGATGAGACTAGTACCTGGTTGAATGAGACTAGTACCTGATTGAATGAGACTAGTACCTGATTGGATGAGACTAGTACCTGATTGAATGAGACTAGTACCTGATTGAATGAGACTAGTACCTGGTTGGATGAGACTAGTACCTGATTTAATGAGACTAGTACCTGATTGAATGACACTAGTACCTGCTTGAATAACACTAGTACCTGATTGAATGAGACTAGTACCTGATTGAATGAGACTAGTACCTGATCGAATGAGACTAGTACCTGATTGGATGAGACTAGTACCTGGTTGAATGAGACTAGTACCTGATTGAATGAGACTAGTACCTGATTGGATGAGACTAGTACCTGATTTAATGAGACTAGTACCTGATTGAATGAGACTAGTACCTGGTTGGATGAGACTAGTACCTGATTTAATGAGACTAGTACCTGATTGAATGACACTAGTACCTGGTTGAATGAGACTAGTACCTGGTTGAATGAGACTAGTACCTGGTTGAATGAGACTAGTACCTGATTTAATGAGACTAGTACCTGATTGGATGAGACTAGTACCTGGTTGAATGAGACTAGTACCTGCTTGAATAACACTAGTACCTGATTGAATGAGACTAGTACCTGATCGAATGAGACTAGTACCTGATTGAATGAGACTAGTACCTGATCGAATGAGACTAGTACCTGATTGAATGAGACTAGTACCTGATCGAATGAGACTAGTACCTGATTGGATGAGACTAGTACCTGGTTGGATGAGACTAGTACCTGGTTGAATGAGACTAGTACCTGATTGAATGAGACTAGTACCTGATTGGATGAGACTAGTACCTGCTTGAATGAGACTAGTACCTGCTTGAATAACACTAGTACCTGATTGAATGAGACTAGTACCTGCTTGAATAACACTAGTACCTGCTTGAATAACACTAGTACCTGATTGAATGAGACTAGTACCTGATTTAATGAGACTAGTACCTGATTGAATGAGACTAGTACCTGATTGGATGAGACTAGTACCTGCTTGAATGAGACTAGTACCTGCTTGAATAACACTAGTACCTGATTGAATGAGACTAGTACCTGATTTAATGAGACTAGTACCTGCTTGAATAACACTAGTACCTGATTTAATGAGACTAGTACCTGATTTAATGAGACTAGTACCTGATTGAATGAGACTAGTACCTGGTTGAATGAGTCTAGTACCTGATTGAATGAGACTAGTACCTGATTGGATGAGACTAGTACCTGATTGGATGAGACTAGTACCTGGTTGAATGAGACTAGTACCTGATTTAATGAGACTAGTACCTGATTGAATGAGACTAGTACCTGGTTGAATGAGACTAGTACCTGATTGAATGAGACTAGTACCTGATTGGATGAGACTAGTACCTGGTTGAATGAGACTAGTACCTGATTGAATGAGACTAGTACCTGATTGGATGAGACTAGTACCTGATTGGATGAGACTAGTACCTGATTGAATGAGACTAGTACCTGATTGAATGAGACTAGTACCTGATTGGATGAGACTAGTACCTGATTGGATGAGACTAGTACCTGGTTGAATGAGACTAGTACCTGCTTGAATAACACTAGTACCTGATTGAATGAGACTAGTACCTGATCGAATGAGACTAGTACCTGATTGAATGAGACTAGTACCTGATTGAATGAGACTAGTACCTGATTGGATGAGACTAGTACCTGATTGGATGAGACTAGTACCTGATTGGATGAGACTAGTACCTGATTGAATGAGACTAGTACCTGCTTGAATGAGACTAGTACCTGATTGAATGAGACTAGTACCTGATTGAATGAGACTAGTACCTGATTTAATGAGACTAGTACCTGATTGAATGAGACTAGTACCTGATCGAATGACACTAGTACCTGATTGAATGAGACTAGTACCTGCTTGAATGAGACTAGTACCTGCTTGAATAACACTAGTACCTGATTGAATGAGACTAGTACCTGCTTGAATGAGACTAGTACCTGATTGAATAACACTAGTACCTGATTGAATGAGACTAGTACCTGATTGAATGAGACTAGTACCTGCTTGAATAACACTAGTACCTGATTGAATGAGACTAGTACCTGATTGAATGAGACTAGTACCTGCTTGAATAACACTAGTACCTGATTGAATGAGACTAGTACCTGCTTGAATAACACTAGTACCTGATTGAATGAGACTAGTACCTGCTTGAATAACACTAGTACCTGATTGAATGAGACTAGTACCTGCTTGAATGAGACTAGTACCTGCTTGAATAACACTAGTACCTGATTGAATGAGACTAGTACCTGATTGAATGAGACTAGTACCTGATTGAATGAGACTAGTACCTGCTTGAATAACACTAGTACCTGATTGAATGAGACTAGTACCTGGTTGAATGAGACTAGTACCTGCTTGAATAACACTAGTACCTGATCGAATGAGACTAGTACCTGATTGAATGAGACTAGTACCTGCTTGAATAACACTAGTACCTGATTGAATGAGACTAGTACCTGGTTGAATGAGACTAGTACCTGCTTGAATAACACTAGTACCTGATCGAATGAGACTAGTACCTGATTGAATGAGACTAGTACCTGATCGAATGAGACTAGTACCTGATTGAATGAGACTAGTACCTGATCGAATGACACTAGTACCTGATCGAATGAGACTAGTACCTGATTGAATGAGACTAGTACCTGCTTGAATAACACTAGTACCTGATTGAATGAGACTAGTACCTGCTTGAATGAGACTAGTACCTGATTGAATGAGACTAGTACCTGCTTGAATAACACTAGTACCTGATTGAATGAGACTAGTACCTGATCGAATGACACTAGTACCTGATCGAATGAGACTAGTACCTGATTGAATGAGACTAGTACCTGATCGAATGACACTAGTACCTGATCGAATGAGACTAGTACCTGATCGAATGAGACTAGTACCTGATTGAATGAGACTAGTACCTGATCGAATGACACTAGTACCTGATCGAATGAGACTAGTACCTGATTGAATGAGACTAGTACCTGCTTGAATAACACTAGTACCTGATTGAATGAGACTAGTACCTGCTTGAATGAGACTAGTACCTGATTGAATGAGACTAGTACCTGGTTGAATGAGACTAGTACCTGGTTGAATGAGACTAGTACCTGCTTGAATAACACTAGTACCTGATTGAATGAGACTAGTACCTGATTGAATGAGACTAGTACCTGATCGAATGAGACTAGTACCTGATTGGATGAGACTAGTACCTGATTGGATGAGACTAGTACCTGATTGAATGAGACTAGTACCTGCTTGAATGAGACTAGTACCTGATTGAATGAGACTAGTACCTGATTGAATGAGACTAGTACCTGATTTAATGAGACTAGTACCTGATTGAATGAGACTAGTACCTGATCGAATGACACTAGTACCTGATCGAATGAGACTAGTACCTGATTGAATGAGACTAGTACCTGCTTGAATAACACTAGTACCTGATTGAATGAGACTAGTACCTGATTGAATGAGACTAGTACCTGATCGAATGAGACTAGTACCTGATTGAATGAGACTAGTACCTGATCGAATGACACTAGTACCTGCTTGAATGAGACTAGTACCTGATTGAATAAGACTAGTACCTGCTTGAATAACACTAGTACCTGATTGAATGAGACTAGTACCTGCTTGAATGAGACTAGTACCTGATTGAATGAGACTAGTACCTGCTTGAATGAGACTAGTACCTGATTGAATGAGACTAGTACCTGCTTGAATAACACTAGTACCTGATTTAATGAGACTAGTACCTGATTGAATGAGACTAGTACCTGCTTGAATGAGACTAGTACCTGCTTGAATAACACTAGTACCTGATTGAATGAGACTAGTACCTGCTTGAATGAGACTAGTACCTGATTGAATGAGACTAGTACCTGATTGAATGAGACTAGTACCTGATTTAATGAGACTAGTACCTGATTGAATGAGACTAGTACCTGATCGAATGACACTAGTACCTGATCGAATGAGACTAGTACCTGATTGAATGAGACTAGTACCTGATCGAATGAGACTAGTACCTGATTGAATGAGACTAGTACCTGATCGAATGACACTAGTACCTGATCGAATGAGACTAGTACCTGATTGAATGAGACTAGTACCTGATCGAATGAGACTAGTACCTGATTGAATGAGACTAGTACCTGCTTGAATAACACTAGTACCTGATTGAATGAGACTAGTACCTGATTGAATGAGACTAGTACCTGATCGAATGAGACTAGTACCTGATTGAATGAGACTAGTACCTGATCGAATGACACTAGTACCTGATCGAATGAGACTAGTACCTGATTGAATGAGACTAGTACCTGCTTGAATAACACTAGTACCTGATTGAATGAGACTAGTACCTGATTGAATGAGACTAGTACCTGCTTGAATAACACTAGTACCTGATTGAATGAGACTAGTACCTGATTGAATGAGACTAGTACCTGATCGAATGAGACTAGTACCTGATTGAATGAGACTAGTACCTGATCGAATGACACTAGTACCTGATCGAATGAGACTAGTACCTGATTGAATGAGACTAGTACCTGCTTGAATAACACTAGTACCTGATTGAATGAGACTAGTACCTGATTGAATGAGACTAGTACCTGCTTGAATAACACTAGTACCTGCTTGAATGAGACTAGTACCTGATTGAATGAGACTAGTACCTGCTTGAATAACACTAGTACCTGATTGAATGAGACTAGTACCTGCTTGAATAACACTAGTACCTGATTGAATGAGACTAGTACCTGCTTGAATGAGACTAGTACCTGCTTGAATAACACTAGTACCTGATTGAATGAGACTAGTACCTGATCGAATGAGACTAGTACCTGATTGAATGAGACTAGTACCTGATCGAATGACACTAGTACCTGATCGAATGAGACTAGTACCTGATTGAATGAGACTAGTACCTGCTTGAATAACACTAGTACCTGATTGAATGAGACTAGTACCTGCTTGAATGAGACTAGTACCTGATTGAATGAGACTAGTACCTGCTTGAATAACACTAGTACCTGATTGAATGAGACTAGTACCTGCTTGAATAACACTAGTACCTGATTGAATGAGACTAGTACCTGCTTGAATAACACTAGTACCTGATTGAATGAGACTAGTACCTGATCGAATGACACTAGTACCTGATCGAATGAGACTAGTACCTGATTGAATGAGACTAGTACCTGCTTGAATAACACTAGTACCTGGTTGAATGAGACTAGTACCTGCTTGAATAACACTAGTACCTGATTGAATGAGACTAGTACCTGCTTGAATAACACTAGTACCTGATTGAATAACACTAGTACCTGCTTGAATAACACTAGTACCTGATCGAATGAGACTAGTACCTGATTGAATGAGACTAGTACCTGCTTGAATAACACTAGTACCTGATTGAATGAGACTAGTACCTGCTTGAATGAGACTAGTACCTGCTTGAATAACACTAGTACCTGATTGAATGAGACTAGTACCTGCTTGAATGAGACTAGTACCTGCTTGAATAACACTAGTACCTGATCGAATGAGACTAGTACCTGCTTGAATGAGACTAGTACCTGCTTGAATAACACTAGTACCTGATTGAATGAGACTAGTACCTGCTTGAATAACACTAGTACCTGATTGAATGAGACTAGTACCTGCTTGAATGAGACTAGTACCTGCTTGAATAACACTAGTACCTGATCGAATGAGACTAGTACCTGATTGAATGAGACTAGTACCTGCTTGAATAACACTAGTACCTGATTGAATGAGACTAGTACCTGCTTGAATGAGACTAGTACCTGCTTGAATAACACTAGTACCTGATCGAATGAGACTAGTACCTGATTGAATGAGACTAGTACCTGCTTGAATAACACTAGTACCTGATTGAATGAGACTAGTACCTGATTGAATGAGACTAGTACCTGATCGAATGAGACTAGTACCTGATTGAATGAGACTAGTACCTGATCGAATGACACTAGTACCTGATCGAATGAGACTAGTACCTGATTGAATGAGACTAGTACCTGCTTGAATAACACTAGTACCTGATTGAATGAGACTAGTACCTGCTTGAATGAGACTAGTACCTGATTGAATGAGACTAGTACCTGCTTGAATAACACTAGTACCTGATTGAATGAGACTAGTACCTGCTTGAATGAGACTAGTACCTGCTTGAATAACACTAGTACCTGATTGAATGAGACTAGTACCTGATTTAATGAGACTAGTACCTGATTGAATGAGACTAGTACCTGCTTGAATGAGACTAGTACCTGCTTGAATAACACTAGTACCTGATTGAATGAGACTAGTACCTGCTTGAATGAGACTAGTACCTGCTTGAATAACACTAGTACCTGATCGAATGAGACTAGTACCTGATTGAATGAGACTAGTACCTGCTTGAATAACACTAGTACCTGATTGAATGAGACTAGTACCTGGTTGAATGAGACTAGTACCTGCTTGAATGAGACTAGTACCTGATCGAATGAGACTAGTACCTGATTGAATGAGACTAGTACCTGCTTGAATGAGACTAGTACCTGATTGAATAACACTAGTACCTGATTGAATGAGACTAGTACCTGCTTGAATGAGACTAGTACCTGCTTGAATGAGACTAGTACCTGCTTGAATAACACTAGTACCTGCTTGAATAACACTAGTACCTGATTGAATGAGACTAGTACCTGCTTGAATGAGACTAGTACCTGCTTGAATAACACTAGTACCTGATTGAATGAGACTAGTACCTGCTTGAATAACACTAGTACCTGATTGAATGAGACTAGTACCTGCTTGAATGAGACTAGTACCTGCTTGAATAACACTAGTACCTGCTTGAATGAGACTAGTACCTGATTGAATGAGACTAGTAACTGCTTGAATAACACTAGTACCTGATTGAATGAGACTAGTACCTGATCGAATGACACTAGTACCTGATCGAATGAGACTAGTACCTGATTGAATGAGACTAGTACCTGCTTGAATAACACTAGTACCTGATTGAATGAGACTAGTACCTGCTTGAATGAGACTAGTACCTGATTGAATGAGACTAGTACCTGCTTGAATAACACTAGTACCTGATTGAATGAGACTAGTACCTGATCGAATGACACTAGTACCTGATCGAATGAGACTAGTACCTGATTGAATGAGACTAGTACCTGCTTGAATAACACTAGTACCTGATTGAATGAGACTAGTACCTGCTTGAATGAGACTAGTACCTGCTTGAATAACACTAGTACCTGATTGAATGAGACTAGTACCTGCTTGAATAACACTAGTACCTGATTGAATGAGACTAGTACCTGATCGAATGACACTAGTACCTGATCGAATGAGACTAGTACCTGATTGAATGAGACTAGTACCTGCTTGAATGAGACTAGTACCTGCTTGAATGAGACTAGTACCTGCTTGGATGAGACTAGTACCTGCTTGAATGAGACTAGTACCTGCTTGAATGAGACTAGTACCTGCTTGAATGAGACTAGTACCTGCTTGAATAACACTAGTACCTGATTGAATGAGACTAGTACCTGCTTGAATGAGACTAGTACCTGCTTGAATAACACTAGTACCTGATTGAATGAGACTAGTACCTGATCGAATGAGACTAGTACCTGATTGAATGAGACTAGTACCTGCTTGAATAACACTAGTACCTGATTGAATGAGACTAGTACCTGGTTGAATGAGACTAGTACCTGCTTGAATAACACTAGTACCTGATCGAATGAGACTAGTACCTGATTGAATGAGACTAGTACCTGATCGAATGAGACTAGTACCTGATTGAATGAGACTAGTACCTGATCGAATGACACTAGTACCTGATCGAATGAGACTAGTACCTGATTGAATGAGACTAGTACCTGCTTGAATAACACTAGTACCTGATTGAATGAGACTAGTACCTGATTGAATGAGACTAGTACCTGATTGAATGAGACTAGTACCTGCTTGAATAACACTAGTACCTGATTGAATGAGACTAGTACCTGATCGAATGACACTAGTACCTGATTGAATGAGACTAGTACCTGATTGAATGAGACTAGTACCTGATTGAATGAGACTAGTACCTGCTTGAATAACACTAGTACCTGATTGAATGAGACTAGTACCTGATCGAATAACACTAGTACCTGATTGAATGAGACTAGTACCTGCTTGAATAACACTAGTACCTGATTGAATGAGACTAGTACCTGATTGAATGAGACTAGTACCTGATTGAATGAGACTAGTACCTGCTTGAATAACACTAGTACCTGATTGAATGAGACTAGTACCTGCTTGAATGAGACTAGTACCTGCTTGAATAACACTAGTACCTGCTTGAATGAGACTAGTACCTGATTGAATGACACTAGTACCTGATCGAATGAGACTAGTACCTGCTTGAATGAGACTAGTACCTGCTTGAATAACACTAGTACCTGATTGAATGAGACTAGTACCTGATCGAATGACACTAGTACCTGATCGAATGAGACTAGTACCTGATTGAATGAGACTAGTACCTGCTTGAATAACACTAGTACCTGATCGAATGACACTAGTACCTGATCGAATGAGACTAGTACCTGATTGAATGAGACTAGTACCTGCTTGAATAACACTAGTACCTGATTGAATGAGACTAGTACCTGCTTGAATAACACTAGTACCTGATTGAATGAGACTAGTACCTGCTTGAATGAGACTAGTACCTGCTTGAATAACACTAGTACCTGATTGAATGAGACTAGTACCTGCTTGAATGAGACTAGTACCTGCTTGAATAACACTAGTACCTGATTGAATGAGACTAGTACCTGCTTGAATGAGACTAGTACCTGCTTGAATAACACTAGTACCTGATTGAATGAGACTAGTACCTGATCGAATGACACTAGTACCTGATCGAATGAGACTAGTACCTGATTGAATGAGACTAGTACCTGCTTGAATAACACTAGTACCTGATCGAATGACACTAGTACCTGATCGAATGAGACTAGTACCTGATCGAATGACACTAGTACCTGATCGAATGAGACTAGTACCTGATTGAATGAGACTAGTACCTGATCGAATGACACTAGTACCTGATCGAATGAGACTAGTACCTGATCGAATGACACTAGTACCTGATCGAATGACACTAGTACCTGATCGAATGAGACTAGTACCTGATTGAATGAGACTAGTACCTGATCGAATGACACTAGTACCTGATTGAATGAGACTAGTACCTGATCGAATGACACTAGTACCTGATCGAATGAGACTAGTACCTGATTGAATGAGACTAGTACCTGCTTGAATAACACTAGTACCTGATTGAATGACACTAGTACCTGCTTGAATAACACTAGTACCTGATTGAATGAGACTAGTACCTGATTGAATGAGACTAGTACCTGATTGAATGAGACTAGTACCTGCTTGAATAACACTAGTACCTGATTGAATGAGACTAGTACCTGCTTGAATGAGACTAGTACCTGCTTGAATAACACTAGTACCTGATTGAATGAGACTAGTACCTGCTTGAATGAGACTAGTACCTGCTTGAATAACACTAGTACCTGATTGAATGAGACTAGTACCTGCTTGAATAACACTAGTACCTGATTGAATGAGACTAGTACCTGCTTGAATAACACTAGTACCTGATTGAATGAGACTATTACCTGATCGAATGACACTAGTACCTGATCGAATGAGACTAGTACCTGATTGAATGAGACTAGTACCTGCTTGAATAACACTAGTACCTGATTGAATGAGACTAGTACCTGATTGAATGAGACTAGTACCTGCTTGAATAACACTAGTACCTGATTGAATGAGACTAGTACCTGATCGAATGACACTAGTACCTGATCGAATGAGACTAGTACCTGATTGAATGAGACTAGTACCTGCTTGAATAACACTAGTACCTGATTGAATGAGACTAGTACCTGCTTGAATGAGACTAGTACCTGATTGAATGAGACTAGTACCTGCTTGAATAACACTAGTACCTGATTGAATGAGACTAGTACCTGATCGAATGACACTAGTACCTGATCGAATGAGACTAGTACCTGATTGAATGAGACTAGTACCTGCTTGAATAACACTAGTACCTGATTGAATGAGACTAGTACCTGCTTGAATGAGACTAGTACCTGCTTGAATAACACTAGTACCTGATTGAATGAGACTAGTACCTGCTTGAATAACACTAGTACCTGATTGAATGAGACTTGTACCTGCTTGAATGAGACTAGTACCTGCTTGAATGAGACTAGTACCTGCTTGAATAACACTAGTACCTGATTGAATGAGACTAGTACCTGATTGAATGAGACTAGTACCTGATTGAATGAGACTAGTACCTGATTGAATGAGACTAGTACCTGCTTGAATGAGACTAGTACCTGCTTGAATGAGACTAGTACCTGCTTGAATGAGACTAGTACCTGATTGAATGAGACTACTACCCACAGATTCTATATCACAGGTAATATAGAATCTGTGCTACTACCTGCTTCGAGTCACCATTGTGAAATGAGCATGCTTAAAGTGCATTCACAAATTGCGTCTGAAACTTTAATTTAATCAGTTAGACGAGACTCATACCTATTTACCTTGCGTAAAACGCTAAGCGTCATCAATACTCTAAAGCAGTACTTTCTGTTCTCTGCTCCACTGTTCGTCAGCAGTTTTACTTTGCTACGTTCTCGAGAAAAGTCAGATGGCCAACAATCAGCCAGTAATTGACAGGTACAATAATTCATTGCTCCTAAAACATCAATAAATTTTCATTTATTTGCATAAGCCTGCATAGATCCCAACCACTTCCAGAATCCCAACCACTTTCAGAATCCCAACCACTTTCAGAATCCCAACCACTTTCAGAATCCCAACCACTTTCAGAATCCCAACCACTTTCAGAATCCCAACCACTTTCAGAATCCCAACCACTTTCAGAATCCCAACCACTTGAGTTATAGGTACCTGCAAGAGTTTTAGGTATTCAGAAGCCATTGGGAACGGGACACCTTTCTAATTAGGTTTGGACGTTTCATACACTGTTCAAAAATTCTCAACTGCAGAAATCTGTTGGGATATTTTGAACTCACAGGTACGAGTGTCACCTGAATCAGAACTCAAAGTTATTTATCGCAATGTCTGTCACCCTGTATGATGGCTTAGTGAAGTTCTTTGTGATCTTTTATGATTGTGCGTGCGCTTGTCGTGTTGTGTGTGACTTATCCCAGAAGCAATTGACAGGTGAGACAAAATGCCTTTGTAATTTTGTAATATGCAATTTTCTCGTTGTCAAGAAAGTCGCTTTGCTTTCAGATAAGAAGAGGAAAATGAAATGACAACACCCTCAAGTGCTCACCAGCGTGATATCTGACAAACTGACATTCGCTAAGTGACAGACTTTGACAGCTTAAGATGTACTATAATGAGTAGTAATTGTAAAAAGGCAGATTTTCTCGGGGAAAAACACTAGCGAGGTAGAAAATTTTCACTTTTTCACATTAAAATGTAAATAAATTCATATCGGAAGCAGATCCAATGCATTTATTTAAGCACAACTTTCAAAACATGATGCTTCAACGATTTAAAAAAAGCATCAATTATGAATATTGATATTCATTTTATTTAACAAAATAAATATATTTAATGCCTTTATAATAAATTTTCCAAGAAACGAAATGTCGCTTCCTTCCTCTAGTGGTCCTATGGTTTTCACTCACATCGCGACAATTTACTTGCAATTTTTCGAAAAATACAAAACTCACACTCGTCCTTGACAACTGAACTTACAACAAGCACTATTTTACGATTCAGTCTGTAACACTGTTCAGATTGAGGACTGGAGGCATGAGCTCCTAAATAGACAGGTGAGCTGAAGGGACACGTGAGCTGAAGGGACAGGTGAGCTGAAGGGACAGGTGAGCTGAAGGGACAGGTGAGCTGAAGGGACAGGTGAGCTGAAGGGACAGGTGAGCTTAAGGGACAGGTGAGCTGAAGGGACAGGTGAGCTGAAGGGACACGTGAGCTGAAGGGACAGGTGAGCTGAAGTGACAGGTGAGCTGAAGGGACACGTGAGCTGAAGGGACAGGTGAGCTGAAGTGACAGGTGAGCTGAAGGGACACGTGAGCTGAAGGGACAGGTGAGCTTAAGGGACACGTGAGCTGAAGGGACAGGTGAGCTGAAGGGACAGGTTAGCTGAAGGGACAGGTGAGCAGATTGGACAGGTGAGCTGAAGGGACAGGTGAGCTGAAGGGACAGGTGAGTAGATTGGACAGGTGAGCTGAAGGGACAGGTGAGCTGAAGGGACAGGTGAGCAGATTGGACAGGCGAGCTGAAGGGACAGGTGAGCTGAAGGGACAGGTGAGTAGATTGGACAGGTGAGCTGAAGGGACAGGTGAGCTGAAGGGACAGGTGAGCAGATTGGACAGGCGAGCTGAAGGGACAGCTGAGCTTTTTTAATTTTTTAGAGTTGATTGTTAGGCATTTCAGATTACATTTAGTTTTGCGACACGTTTTTCTCTTGTTTTCTTTCCTAAATCCAAATTTGGTTTTCCTGACATGGTGACTCCCACATGCAGAATCCACAGATGCTATTTTATACCCCAAATATGACGGCTGTGTTAAATCAAAAGCCTGCACTTCGAGGCAGTTATTTAGCTGTGTTGTCATTCCGGTGGACGCAGAACTGTGGTTTTTCTATTCTTGTTCGCTTCAATTGTTACTGGAGTTTTTGCTGCAGTGTTACGGTCTTGCTAGCAGGTACAATTAAGATTCCATTTTAAGAGAGTGATTGAAATCATTTTAACAAATGTAAATGTCGCTACCAGCATATTGGTTGTTTTTTATTCAACCCTTTCTTTCGAGGCTGCTTCTTGTTGGATTGTGGTTTCTTGAGCAGTATTCTGAGTTCTGAGTCCTTGCTCGAGAAAAAGAGCTTGGAAAAAGATCTGTTTCCATGGAAATATGAAAATATTGCTGGTCCAAAGCACTGGGCCTAAATTCACTACAGCTAGCCAGGCACTGCAGCCTTCTGATTAGGTGAGACTGCTCACGGGATGAGGAGTGCAGTGTCCACTGCAGTAAGAATTGCAGCGTCAAGAAGAACTCTAGTTAAAACGATTGCCTTCTGGACTGCTGGCCAGTGAAGAAGAGCTTCCTGAAATGATGATCAGAGTTCTGCTTGCCACCATCTGCTGCCTGACCATCGCAGCTGCCAGGGTCGCTCAGTTCTCCTACATCGGCTGCTTCATCGATAACTCCTCAAGCGTCAGAGATCTGAACGGGCTGCACGGGGTGAGCAGGCTCGGTGAATTCGCTCACAGCGACAGCGCCGGAGTGTACAGCAGCATGACGCGCGAGCTCTGCAGCAAAATCTGCTCTCTTGGCGGCTTTCCGTACTTCGGTCTACAATACAGCTATCAGTGCTTTTGCGGCCTGTCCTATGGGCTCTATGGAGCGGCGAGTGAGTCCGATTGCAACTGGGCCTGCTCGGGAAAATCAACACAGAAGTGCGGAAGCAGCGCCCGTAATTCCGTGTTCGCTCAGACCTATCCAGGTGAGCTGAATCTCAAGCAATACAATGCTTCACTTTGTATTATTCCGTGAGCTGATACTCGTACATATGAATGCACGATCCTTGGTGTAACAAGGAAAACTGATTCTATAAATTGCTTTTTAGATAGATCCATCTTCTCATGGACCATGTTGCCCAGCCTGACTGTTGAGGCGACGCACGCCACCTTCTGGACTAGAAATGCGACATCCAGGATCGAGTGTGCGACCGAGTGCCATGCCCGAGCCACCTGTCAGGCTGTGATCTTCTCTAAGACTCAACTGCACTGTTATCTTCTCAGGTTTGCCTACCCGCCTGCCAGCCTGAGCGGCATTCCCGGAGACTACTACCTGCGAGGCTGAGACTACTACCTGCGAGGCTGAGACTACTACCTGCGAGGCTGAGACTACTACCTGCGAGGCTGAGACTACTACCTGCGAGGCTGAGACTACTACCTGTGTGCCTGAGACTACTACCTGTGTGGCTGAGACTACTACCTGTGTGGCTGGACTGCTACCTGTGTGGCTGAGACTACTACCTGTGTGGCTGAGACTAATACTTGTGTGGCTGAGACTACTACCTGTGTGGCTGAGACTACTACCTGTGTGGCTGAGACTAATACTTGTGTGGCTGAGACTATTACCTAAGACTTAAGCTTAGAAAGATCTACGTCACTCCTACGTTGACTCTGATTCATAATTTGAAACAAACAAAGAGGCTAGTCATGTGTGAAGAAGCGAGTCACAGTGTAAATTAATTTTCCGCTTAAATTCGATTCTTCTATATTTATAAAAACTAAATCACGACCTGAAGGTAATTAGACTTCTTATACGTACTTTAACGAAGCACCATTTTTCTCGATTTTGCACAGCAGAAGTTTGAAATTTTCAATCGTACAAATTAAAGGTATCGTTTATTATAGAAGTTAATTTTTTTTTGTGTAATTTCTTGTAATCAATATCCCTATGGAAGTTTATATTAAGGTTTTTTTCCATGTTCGTGGTTTTGTCTCGCGCACACATTGTTACAAGTAGTAAGCGCTGCGCACATCAATGCATCTGCCTGTTATTTTGTTTAGCCATTAGCAGGAAAACAGATGTGGGAAAAGCTCGACGGGAAAAAAATCATAGTCCCGTTGGTCTTCCGTTCTATGCTTCTAGGTTCTCACGATAGTGCGTTGGCAGTGCATGATTAAAAAGTCAGTAATGCTGATACGAGTGTTTCTGGAAATCAAATTCAAGCGTTTGGTGTTTGTGGTGAAGGAGCTGTGAGTTTTTGGTACCCTTGATGTTCTCATTTTTGAAGAGGAAATTAAAACTGGGACTGAAATCACTTCTCTCACGAAAGGAGAAAAGCTGTTGTGTTTCTGTGAGTTACGATCAAATGTAAGAAAACAAAAACACAAACTATAATCAAGCATTCTAACTATGGGCCTCAGGGCAGTGGCCTTTTTACCTAGCTTTAAGCATGCTTTCTATGAAGTCCACAAAACTTTCTGTTAATTCTGTGCTTTCCTGTGTCATTAACAGTTGAACTACCAATCGGGGGGAATTCCCCCCCCTGACAATTCTTTTGCTGCACCCGAACGGAACAATGCAAGCACACGAAACTCAAGAACACGGGCCAACTTTTTGTTGCGCATCTTCTGAAACAAGAAACAAGTCGCCAGCTCTTCAGGCCGTCGAGATATTCAATGTTTCTGGCCGAAGGTCCGATTTTTCCCATAAGAGCTAGTGTATTTCATACACCCCTATACACGAATTTGCACTGCGCCTCAGTGCGGCCTTTCCAGACCTTCAAACTTTATCAGCATGTCACCCGAATGTGCTTGCATCATCACCGACCTTTATCTAGATCTATCTCTCTTATCTATCTAGACCTTCAAGAGCTACAACAGGTGGAACTAGGCCACTATGGACACCCTGACGCGAATTTCTCCAATTTCACTGTTCAAGCCTAACTATTAGGCGCAGCTCAACCACAGGACACCCTCGACTGGTCTGTCAACCTTTTCAAATGGTTGTTTTTAAAAAAATTCCCCCCTTGGTATAAAAACGGGCGGCAAAACGGCTTGGTAGTCCTACTGTTAAATACACAGTTTTATCATCAGCTGTTAGGCTTTCGAAATTTCGAACCTGCCACTTTCTCTATGAATTTATTTTTAATTGGAACATAAACGGACCAATTGCATCCAAAGAGAATAGGAGTTTCGTTCTCTACCTCGACTCTACATTTTGGACATGTTCTGTTCTCATAGGCGATCTTCGGTCTTACAGTGCGCAATGTCTCACAGGCCAGTTTGTGGTTTCCTAGAAGAAATCGGGACATTGTGCGCCTTAAAACTAAAAAACTCCATTGCACAAACGCATGCCAGACTAGTAGCTGATATTTTCAGAACCAGCGGTAGTAAACACAATCCAATGGGAACTAAAAACAGTTCTAGAACTTTCGCTCCCCATATTTGCCGAGCTTCTTTGTAGACCTGCGGCGCACTAATAGGGCTGCCGCTACATTAGCCGCTCAATGAAATCGCATTTCTAAGCAAACAGACCACGCGGGGAAATGAAACTCTATTTAGCCTGAACCAGAGTAGCTAATTGATGTGATGTGAGGCAGCGGGAATGTGAAGTCTTTAATGGATACTGGAGGACTCACGTGGGGCCTTCACGTGAGCACACTAAACCTATTCCAGACTTTTTTGAATGCAGTAAATAATTTGTGGATTTTATTTTGAAAAGTACCAGAGAAGCATAAGAAGAATTTATTTGCTCATATTACCACAATAAGAACTAAATTATAACAAACCTTACAAATTGAATGACAAATGAATTTTTAATCGCAGTCTGTCACTTCAGTAAATTTTTATCGGCACCTCGCCTGTCGAAAGTCTTTGTCATTGTCAAAATGGTAGCCTCGAGGGTAGTAAGTCTTGGTCATTGTCAAAATGGTAGCCTCAAAGGTAGTAAGTCTTGGTAATTGTCAAAATGGTAGCCTCGAAGGTAGTAAGTCTTGGTCATTGTCAAAATGGTAGCCTCGAAGGTAGGTCGTAGTTACGCTGGTCTTAGCCACGTAGGTAGCCTCGCAGGTAATAGTCTCCTGTAAACCGAGTCAAGCTAGCTTGCGAGTAGACAAACCTGAGCAGGTAGCACAGCTGCTGCTGCTCAGAGAAAATTGCAGCCTGGCAGATGGGGCTGGCCTCGCAAAGGATGAGGCACTGAGAAGCGGCATTCGCAGCCAAGGTCCAGTGCGTGGTCTCGGCAGCTTCCACTGTTAGGGTGAGTCTCGGAGATTTCGTGAAAAACGCTTTGTCTAAATGGATTGAAAAGGATGTGAGACATCGCGAGTCGCGAGACAGCTGAGGAAAGCAGAGACTTCAGAGAGCTAGCTAGTGTGCAACTTACCTGCATAGGTCAGCCTGAACACTGAGTTCCGGTTGACTGAACCGCAGATCTGACTCGAGTTCCCGCTGCAAACCATGTTGCATTCACTCGCATGGGCCACTCCCTGGGACCCGAATGACTGGCCGCAATAGCACTCAGAGCTGAACTGTACACCAAAGTAGGCGAATCCACCGAGCGAGCACGCATTGCTGCAGAACTCGTGAGACATGCGGTTGCTTAGCAACCCGGAGCCCACCAGTGAAGTTCCACCGACTGAGCTGATTCCAATGAGCCCGTTTAAATCTCTAACACCAGCTGTGTTGTCGACGTAGCAGCCGATGCGCGAGAACTGAGCCACACGGGCAGCCGCGAGGGCTAGGAGAGCGCAGCAGACAGCAAAGAGCAGGCTCGTGCTCATGTTGCTGAATTATAAATAATACCGACCTGCCTGTGTGATGATTCTTATTGACAACCTTTTTGTCGTTTGCGATCCCTGAGGCGGCAATGCAAGCAGGGGACGGTTACACTGGGCGGCGCATGAATTGTTCTCAGAAGTCCAATTAGAACTCAATATTATCCAGTGCGAGCGCGCGCCGCAAGTAGCATTCAGCTCCCATTGGTCAATCCTTTGCAATGAGATTTGAAAGTCAACACTGTCTATTGGCCATTAGATATCGTCTTTATTCTAATATTTGGAACTGTAATTGTGGTCCGATGGACATTTCTTTGAGAAATTCGAAGGCCGGCCGAAGGTTAAAGTGCAATTCCCTGACTGAAATATTCAGTGCCGATTCAATCAGTAAAATTGCTTGTCAAACGGGGGGGTAAAAAGCTCATAAGTTTTTTAACTTTTCAGACTACCCACGTACATTTTGAACTTTTATGTATCTCCAAAAATATTCAATCTATCGTCATGAAAATCCAGAACACGGTCTAACATTAGAGCTCTTTCCGATGAATCACAAGGTCAGCATCGTTGAGATACTTATCGATTGTGGTCAAAGACGCCGGTGACAAGGACAACAAAGACTGCCGGTGACAAGGACAACAAAGACGCCTTGCGAAGAGCGCGGCGTCGGTCTCGCTGCCTGGGCCGCTGCGCACTCCGCAAGCCGCACGAAACGGGCGGCTCCCACCGCCTCCTCGCTGCATCCGCTCGGGCCGGTGCACCCTGAAGCTAAGTCAAGTAAGTCCAGTCTCTGGGGGACGGGGGAAGTGGCTCGGCGTTGGCGATGAGTCGAACGAAGACGTGGAGCTCGCGGATCCAAGTGCTCAACTCGTCGATCCCTTGGAGGTGAATGAGATGTCGTCTGCACTCTTTCTCAAAAAAGCTGGCAGAATGTGCCGTGGACTTCCGCGTTTTCCTCACCTAGGCCGCACCCAGTTTGGAGGGCCATCAATGGATGACCAGATCTACAAATCCTGAGGAACTCTAAGGAACCCAGAGCTCAGTTCCAAATCCAGGTGACGCTGGAGCCTCCTGCGTCCCTGTCAGTTCCGCCGGGTGGCGCCAGGGACCGCTAGAACGCAACACGGAAGCTAGGTGAACCGGAGCAGGTGGGACGGCAGCTGCTGCTCAGAGAAGATCGAACTGGACAATGCAGCCAAACCGATTTCCGACAGCGCTAGTCCACAATGGCATCAATCATAACCAGAATTGAATCAATCATCAAAATGATGACGTAAATAAGACGAAGGGAGGGATAAATATAGGTCATCCAGAATGCTCTCAGCCCTCAGTACCTACCATGATACTACCATAGCTACAGAGAGCCGTCTTGGCCCAGACTCTGAGCGATGGAGCCTTCTTTCGAGCTTTTGAGTCCGTGCCAGGCTTAGCTCACTGGGCTCAGCTCACAATGGTAATTATTACCCATCAGGTGTGACAGCCAGCATTTCACCATCCCTGGTCCCGGCTGAGGCAGCTTAACTTGAAGGCTGCTAATAGTGGCTAGAAACTGAAATCAAAACTGACCATCATTTTCCATGCTTTTCCATTTTGAATTCTTTACTCGTACCAAGTTGAGGACTTGAAAATTTCAATGACTTTTGCTGCACACTAATTATCGTCAACACTTCACATGATATACTCGTAGAATTGAATCAAAGTAACTCAGTGGACTGATATGAGCTTGCATTTTTATTTAACATCATAGAATGTACTTCATGCTTTTCCTTAATAATCTCACATAGTTATTTATGTCAGACACGGGCACACAGGTACACAGTCTCAGCCACGCAGGTAGTAGTCTCCAGGTGTACTGCTCAGGTTGGCGGGTGGGTAGGCGAACCTGAGCAGGTGGCACAGCTGCTGCTGCTGAGAGAAGATCACAGCCTGGCAGTCGGAGCTGGGCTGGCACTGGACCAGGCAGCCCAGTCTGCTTGTGGAGGCGCTGGCCCACACAATGGCGTTGCTAGCGACAACGGTTTTAGTAGGCCGGGATGACTTCGAGAAGCAGTTGTTTTCTGTAAGGAGAATTCAAAACAATCTTTACAACTGCAGCTCAAGTTGAAGCATGGGACCATACAAGTCAGAGCACAACCCACTGGGGTAGGTGAGAGCAAACACCGAGTTACGGAGGCCACCGCCACAAACTTGGCTTGCATCTCCGTTGCAGCTCGTGCTGCAGTTGCCTTCGCTGACTGCTCCCAGCGATCCGTAGGCTCTGCCGCAGAAGCACTGGTTACCCCGCCTGCACCCCGAAGTACGGGAAGCCGCCGAGACTGCAGAGGCCCGCGCAGAACTGGGGCGTCATGCTTCCAGTTCTGATGCCGAGGCTGGAAACGGAAAAACCACCAAGTTTTACAACAGCAGTGAGCCCGTCCAAGTCTCTGTTACTGTCCTTGTCCTTGTAGCAGCCGATGTAGGAGACCTGGAACAGCCGGCCAGACACGCAGGCCAGGACGGCACACGCAGCCAGCAGTGTGTGAGTCAGGCGTAAGCTCATTGTTTAGTGACTACTTCAGCCGTCAGGAAAGGAGAGCAATGACCTTCGTCAGGCCTTAGAGAGCCCATTAAAGATGCCAAAGCCTGAAACCGACTTTGTAATATATACTCAACTGCTCACAACCAATAAGCCCATGCAAGCCCCATGTCTTTTCCAAAGCGTCTTCAGCACTTGAAGGCTGCCCGCAGAAGCCATTGTCAAACAATGACACTTCTGGACTCCTGAAGCTAATCTTCCTTCCTAAAGACATCAACGAAGCCAACTTCTAATTGTTTCTTAACTCTCTCTCCTAGTCACTTGGTGAGGCCTGTGTGATGCCTTTGTCATTTGTGAAAAAAAACAATAAATCTGCTGTGCACCTTTTAATGAGCCCACTTTACCAGGGGACAAAAAATGAGTTTGCCTGCTGACAGTTTCCAAGAAAGTCTTTCTTCACATTTTCCAGCAGGGCTAATGAGAACTGCTTTGCTGTGTCACTTGGATGGGTATCTATAAAATCAAACGAACCAACTTACACCTGATTACTGAACTGCGAACTAAGCATACAATACTACTAATTAATCTGGCTAGACGTGCTCTCAAGGTCTCTTAAGTATCTTAGTGTTTTGAATGGTGTTCTCATTTGATCTCATCTCATCGAGAGACTCATCTGTATGTCACAATCCTCCAAGACTTCTGAGTGGCTGAGACTACTACCTTGTGTGGCTGAGACTACTACGTGTGTGGCTGAGACTACTACCTGTGTGACTTCTAGCTCGTACCTGCATGGCTGAGACTATACCTATGTGGTTGACACAGCGAAAAGAACGTTCAGGTTTAGATGGTGCTGATAGCAGTAGTAGGCACGCTTATTCAAGAAAGTGAATGTCATTCTAAGCCTCTTCTTGTGACAAATTGCTGTGAAGCAAAAACTGAAGACGCTGTTCTATTCAATTTTTTACCCTACTTTGAATGCCCTGTTGCGATCTAGTCAAGCAGTCTTGTGGCATCTCTGAACTGAGCTGTGTAGGGAGCTGTTTTAAACTTTGTCCTCGGGACAACTTTCGTTGATTATTTCCCATCCATGTCACTCTACAAAGCCACCCAGCAGGGGGGCTATTCCTTGCGATTAGCAGTCTCCTTCACAAGTCAAAATGTTTGGGCAGTGCATCCACTCAAAGGTTTGGATGCAGTGACACTCCTAACAATGCTCAAATCTTCCCTGCTGCAATTTACGGAGCTTCCGTTTGTCAAAATCTGAATAAAAACTACCGCTGACCCGTACCAGGAATATTCTAGTCAGCCCGATTCAGCTCACCTGTCCCTTAAGCAAACCTGTCCCTTCAGCTCATCTGTCAGTTCAGCTCATCTGTCCTTTCAGCTCACCTGTCACTTCAGCTCACCTGTCCCTTAAGCTCACCTGTCCCTTCAGCTCACCTGTCCCTTGAGCTCACCTGTCCCTTAAGCTAACCTGTCCCTTAAGCTCAGCTGTCCTTTCAGCTCACCTGTCACTTCAGCTCATGCATCTCTTGAGTTTTGTCGTACATCAATTTTCTGAAATGTCCATGCACACCCGAATTGAACTTAAATACCTCGAGCCAACTATTCAGATTCCAAAAGTTTTTTTTTTTAATAATTTGGCAGTTTTGAGGAAATTTACAGACTATTTAGGTGTATTAAAACAACAGTCAGCACCCCTTATGCTTCACAATTAGCTCAGAAGGCTTCGCAAGCAGGTTCTGCTTTCTGATTGGTTCGGCCAGTCCATTGTGATAAATTGGACAGCAAATCGCATTTTACATGTTACTTTAGGTAAAACAGAAGTCCGGCGAGATTATGCTCAGGTTGTATGTTACTTAAGAAGGCTAAAACAGCAACGGTTAAATATTATCTCCATAGTTAGCTTCGTAATTGGCGATAATGATCAGCGCTTTGGCCTCCGCCGTCTGCTGCGCTCTGCTGGCTGTCGCTGCTGCCAGGGTGGCTCAGTTCTCCTACGTCGGCTGCTTCAAGGATGATTGGCGTAGCGTCAGAGCCTTGAACGGGCTGGATGGAGTGAGCACACTTGGTGAATTCGCTTGCGACAGACAAGGCGTGCGCAGCAACACCATGTCGCACGAGCTCTGCAGCAATGTCTGCTCACTTGGCGGATTTCCGTACTTCGGAGTGCAGTTCAGCCGTGAGTGCTTTTGCGGCAAGTCCTACTGGCTCTACGGAGCTGCCAATGCGTCCGACTGCAACATGGCCTGCTCGGGGAACTCATCACAGATCTGTGGAGCAAGCAACCGGAACTCCGTGTTCGCCCAGACCTACCTGGGTGAGAATGAACTACATGCCAAAGACTAAGGGTTTTTAAGACCATAAGATCAGCAAGAATTGAGTCGTGAAAAACGCTTGTAGGCCCAGTTCTTGAAGGCCCAAGTGATTTGGCAGCGAGAATTGCAGTCTCTAAGGCTTAGGGTCGATATATTTATTGGTTAACGATAGCGGAGGATGGGTGTGTTGTATGAGCACGTTCGATGCTGCAAGTTGCAAGCGGATACCCTACAAATACCCTACAAATACCCTACAAATACCCTACAAATCAATGGTGGGCACGAGCGTAGCTCTTAATTAAGCTGAAGTGAATAATGAAGCACAAGAGATGCATAGCCAGCTATGCCGCTAAAATTTCTATTGTGAAACTGCCCAAATACCGAAAAATACTCGTTCTAGAAATTCAAGGATTTCTAACTCTTTTAAGAGGAGCAGATACATAGCGCTAAAACTTGAATTACAGGAAGGAACACTTTTACCAGGACCCAAACGCCAAGCCTGACTGTGGTGGCCACAAGTACCACATTCTGGACAAGAGCTGTGACTTTGAATATCGAGTGTGTGGCCCAGTGCCAAACCGACGCTGACTGTCAGGCTGTGATTTTCTCTGAGCAGCAGGGACAGTGCTACCTGCTCAGGTTCGCCTACCCACCACCTAGCCTAACTGGCATTGCTGGAGACTACTACCTGTGTGGCTGAGACTACTACCTGTGTGGCTGAGACTACTACCTGTGTGGCTGAGACTACTATCTGTGTGGCTGAGACTACTACCTGTGTGGCTGAGACTACTACCTGTGTGGCTGAGACTACTACCTGTGTGGCTGAGACTACTATCTGTGTGGCTGAGACTACTACCTGTGTGGCTGAGACTACTACCTTGTGTGGCTGAGACTACTACCTGTGTGGCTGAGACTACTACCTGTGTGGCTGAGACTACTACCTGTGTGGCTGAGACTATACTACCTGTGTGGCTGAGACTACTACCTGTGTGACTGAGACTGCTACCTGTGTGGCTGAGACTACTATCTGTGTGGCTGAGACTACTAGCTGTGTGGCTGAGACTACTACCTGTGTGGCTGAGACTACTATATGTGTGACTGAGACTACTATCTGTGTGGCTGAGACTACTAGCTGTGTGGCTGAGACTACTACCTGTGGGGCTGAGACTACTACCTGTGTGGCTGAGACTACTACCTGTGTGGCTGAGACTACTACCTGTGTGGTCGAGACTACTACCTGTGTGGCTGAGACTACTACCTGTGTGGCTGAGACTACTACCTGTGTGGCTGAGACTACTACCTGTGTGGCTGAGACTACTACCTGTGTGGCTGAGACTACTACCTGTGTGGCTGAGACTACTACCTGTGTGGCTGAGACTACTACCTGTGTGGCTGAGACTACTACCTGTGTGGCTGAGACTACTACCTGTGTGGCTGAGACTACTACCTGTGTGGTCGAGACTACTACCTGTGTGGCTGAGACTACTACCTGTGTGGCTGAGACTACTACCTGTGTGGCTGAGACTACTACCTGTGTGGCTGAGACTACTACCTGTGTGGCTGAGACTACTACCTGTGTGGCTGAGACTACTACCTGTGTGGCTGAGACTACTACCTGTGTGGCTGAGACTACTACCTGTGTGGCTGAGACTACTACCTGTGTGGCTGAGACTAGTAACTGCGTGTTACTACTGCCTACAAACTATGGCCAATTCGTCAAATATTCAATCAATTTTTATTCGTTTTCCTTTCACCTTCAATTTATTCAATCAAGCCTGAAGTTAATTTGTTGTCAGATGAAACGCATGTAGGCTACAAGTTCAAAGTTTTTTACTGGTCTCAATGCCTTCTAGTTGACTTGATAAATGCGACCTACTGTCAATGCACGGAATGTTAAATATATGTTTTTTAGTTTTTGATAGCTGAAATGCAATATCTTTACTTTTCAGCAAATACAAATTCATCCGCATCAATGATTATTGCATTTTCTTTCCTGAAAATTCTTCTTAAACAACTAAGTAGGCCTGGTGCGCTTAATACAAAGAATTAAGACAAATTTATGTCATACTCGAATTACTTTAGTCTATTAAGCAATTGGGAAGCGACGGAAAAATAAGAAGAAATGTAGCAGAAACGGTCTTTTGCAACTACCATTGAGTGAACTACAGGTAATCACCGAACCAGGCATTAGCACGCTTATGCAGGACTCATAAGCCATATCGTACAGCACGGGCCTGACACTCCGAAAGGCAAGAAACGAATGCAGGCTTATTGGCGAGATGAGACAGGGGAGAGATGACACAGGGGAGAGATGAGACAGGGGAGAGAGATAATACATGGGGAGAGAGATAAGACACTGGAGAGAGGAGACTGGGAGACATGAGACACGGGAGAGATGAGACACGGGACACATGAGACACGGGACACACGAGACACGGGACACACGAGACACGGGACACACGAGACACGGGACACACGAGACACGGGACACATGAGACACGGGACACATGAGACACGGGACACATGAGACACGGGACACACGAGACACGGGACACACGAGACACGTGACACACGAGACACGGGACACACGAGACACGGGACACATGAGACACGGGACACATGAGACACGGGACACATGAGACACGGGACACATGAGACACGGGACACATGAGACACGGGACACATGAGACACGGGACACATGAGACACGGGACACATGAGACACGGGAGAGATAAGACAACTGCAGCTCAAGTTGAAGCATGGGACCATACAAGACAGAGCGCAACCCACTGGGGTAGGTGAGAGCGAACACCGAGTTACGGAGGCCACCGCCACAAACTTGGCTCGCATCTCCGTTGCAGCTCGTGCTGCAGTTGCCTTCGCTGACTGCTCCCAGCGATCCGTAGGCTCTGCCGCAGAAGCACTGGAACCCCGCCTGCACCCCGAAGTACGGGAAGCCGCCGAGACTGCAGAGGCCCGCGCAGAACTGGGGCGTCATGCTTCCAGTTCTGATGCCGAGGCTGGAAACGGAAAAACCACCAACTTTTACAACAGCAGTGAGCCCGTCCAAGTCTCTGTTACTGCCCTTGTCCTTGTAGCAGCCGATGTAGGAGACCTGGAACAGCCGGCCAGCCACGCAGGTCATGACGGCACACGCAGCCAGCAGTGTGTGAGTCAGGCGTAAGCTCATTGTTTAGTGACTACTTCAGGCGTCAGGAAAGGAGAGCAATGACCTTCTTCAGGCCTTAGAGAGCCCATTAAAGATGCCAAAGCCTGAAACCGACTTTGTAATATATACTCAACTGCTCACAACCAATAAGCCCATGCAAGTCCCATGTCTTTTCCAAAGCGTCTTCAGCACTTGAAGGCTGCCCGCAGAAGCCATTGTCAAACAATGACACTTCTGGACTCCTGAAGCTAAAATAGAGAATTCATCCCAACGGAATAAACGAAGTCAACTACTAATTTTCTCTTAGTGAGGGTCTTACTTCTCTTTTCTCTTGCCAGGGTGGCTCAGTTCTCGTACACCGGCTGCTTCAATGACGATTTTCTAAGCGTCAGAGCCTTGAACGGGCTGCAGGGAGTGACTAAACTTGGGGAATTCACTTACAGCGACGCGCAAGGTGTGTTCAGCAACACCAGCATGTCGCACGAGCTCTGCAGCAATGTCTGCTCACTTGGCGGATTCCCGTACTTCGGTGTGCATTGCAGCCGTGAGTGCTTTTGTGGCAAGTCCTTCTGGCTTTACGGAGCGGCCAGTGAGTCCGAGTGCAACATGGCCTGCTCAGGAAACTCGTCACAGATCTGTGGAGGAAGCAGCTGGAGCTCCGTGTTCGCCCAGACCTACCCGGTTAGGGGGGTGCTATCACAAGCTCGAAATTTCACAACACCGAAAAGCAATTTTTTCACAAGGTCGAAACTTCACAACGTCGAAAACTTAAATAGCAACTACCTTCATAGCAGCTATGAAATCTCTTGCTAAAGCTCTCAACGTTGGGAAGTTTCGACCTAGTGAAAGTAGCTGCTATTTTAGTTTTCGATGACTAAACTGAGACTACTACCTGTGTGGCTGAGACTACTACCTGGGTGGCTGAGACTACTACCTGTGTGGCTGAGACTACTACCTGGGTGGCTGAGACTACTACCTGTGTGGCTGAGACTACTACCTGCGTGCCTGAGACTACTACCTGTGTGGCTGAGACTACTACCTGCGTGCCTGAGACTACTACCTGTGTGGCTGAGACTACTACCTGTGTGGCTGAGACTACTACCTGGGTGGCTGACTAGCTGCCTGGTTGGGAAATATTCAATTAAGTTTTTTAATTCCTTTTTCCTCTTATCATCGGCTTTTGCATTCAGGCTTAAAGTTACTTTGTTAATTGGAGAGCAGCTTTTAGACTACGAGTTCAAGGTTTATACAGGTTTCTGAGTCGACTGCAAGCACGCGACATTCTGTCGACGCGCGGCGCAAGTTTTGTAGTTTTAAAGCATTCTAGTTTGTAGTTTTGTACCTTGTAAGCTTGGATGCTTGTAAACTCGTTTTATTTCAGCAAAAATGAATTTTACATTCTCTTTCCTGAAAGCTTCTTCTTAACAAATGAATTAGGCCTGGTCCGCTCACAATTGCCAAAAAATTCATGTCACTGTGGCGCGACTTGGCTGTTCCTATTGACAACCTCTAACTTAACCCTTAGTGTTCTCTTTGTCAATGTACGCAACTTGCTCGCGCGGCACGATACAACTAAGTTACATTAGGTTGAAACGGTCTCATCGTGTTTTTCGCCCTTGCTAACACTATCTCAGAGTTCGTTGTGCAGACCAGACAGACGTGATGTGCTTTCTAAAAATAGCAACTGACGTCAGTGACGTGCAAAACGTCACTCCTACGTCACTCCTACGAAGGCCCTGACTCATGATCGAAACACCAAGAACAGTAAATATGTTTACTATACTTTTACGAGACAAAGACGCCAGCGCGGGACGAAGAGGTGATGACTCTTGAATTGTGCACTTGAAGTGCACAAGAAAGAACACTTATAGCGCAGGCGCGGCTAGGGGTGAACAGGCGGGCAGAGAGAGAGACAGTCCAGACGGCACGAGAGAGAGGTGGGTCGGACAGTCCCTCAGTGTCAACGAAAAGGCACCAAAGCTACCTAGCAGGTGGGGCACTGAAAGCTAGAGAGACACCAATAGACCCCTAGGCTGTTTTCAAACAGATTCCACGCAGACTACTTGCTTGCAAAAGTAACACAGCGAAGATCATAAAAGAACTGTATTACTATCTACGAGTACTTACAGCTCTTCGGCGTTCTGGTTGGGTAGAGAAAGTTCGCAAGTCTGTCTTTTTTCGAGTAGCAACAGAAATTATGACAACTAGTTATAATCCAGGCATCAGAATTAAATGACAAAGAACTGCGCGTTAAATTCTAAAGTCTACAGAAAATCACCATGAGAGCTTTGGTCTCCGCTGTCTGCTGCGCTCTGCTGGCCGTCGCGGCTGCCAGGGTGGCTCTGTTCTCTTACATCGGCTGCTTCATGGACGACTATCATCGCGTCAGGGCCTTAAACGGGCTGGATGGAGTGAGCAATCTTGGTGGATTCACTTACACCCACGGTTACGGCGTGCGCAGCAACAAAATGTCGCATGATTTCTGCAACAATGTCTGCTCACTTGGCGGATTCCCGTACTTCGGTGTGCAGAACAGCCGTGAGTGCTTTTGTGGCAAGTCCTTCTGGCTTTACGGAGCAGCCAGTGAGTCCGAGTGCAACATGGCCTGCTCAGGAAACTCGTCACAGATCTGTGGAGGAAGCGACCGGAACTCCGTGTTCGCCCAAACCTACCCGGGTAGGTAGTTCTAGGAATTCGTGGAGTTCGTAGAGTTCTAGGAGCCGTGACTTAGCCTTAAAAACTTGATTTGCAGGTAGGAACATCTTCACCCGGACCCAAACGCCAAGCCTGACTGTGGTGGCCACTTATACCACATTCTGGACAAGCGCTGTGACATTGAAGATCAAGTGCGTGGCTCAGTGCCATGCCAGCGCTGACTGTCAGGCTGTGATCTCCTCAAAGATTCGAAGTCAGTGCTACCTGCTCAGGTTCGCCTACCCACCGTCTATCCTAACTGGCGTTGCTGGCGATTTCTACCTGCGAGGCTAGAAATCGGAGGTAGAAGGTTAGATTACCTAGATTACAGTTAGATTACTACCTGCGTGGCTGAGACTACTACCTGCGTGGCTGAGACTATACTACCTGTGGGGCTGAGACTACTACCTGTGTGGCTGAGACTACTACCTGGGTGGCTGAGACTACTACCTGCGTGGCTGAGACTATACTACCTGTGGGGCTGAGACTACTACCTGTGTGGCTGAGACAGACTACTACCTGTTTATTTGAGATTAATTCCTTGGTGTGAAATACTCGTGAAATACTTTAAAATTATTATTTCTTTAACTGCGAAAACGCGACCCTATCATCGAAGCCAAGGACTGCAAAATGAAAGTTTTTTTCGTCCTTCGGTAAAGCTTGGATGCAGCTTTAGTTTTTCAGCAAACACAAACGCAGAGCAAACTGATCGCTAGACTCAGTTAAATCCGGTTAAATGATTCTTACAACTTCTTTCCAGAAAGTTTATCCTCAACAAACTAGTCTGATCTGGTGCGCTCACCGTTGCCTGAAACTTCACTTCAATGTCAGTTTTCTTAAGTTACTTTCTTCTGTAAAACATTGGAAAAGCGACAGAAAATAACGGAGGTGAAAATAATGCAGGTGACAGAAGCACAACCGGTCCTATGCAGAAGTTTTAATCGATGCTTATAGAATCTAGAGTTCTAGACTTTCTTCATCTCCATATTCTTAGGCTGTCATTCACGGGCCGGCAGAGCTGCTGGCTGATCGATAAAATCAGAAGAAACAAGAGACCAGTTTTCTAGTGGTCAAACACTGTCGATTGTTTCAGAAACGTTTACAAGAAAAAAACTATTTTCAAGATATTTAAAGCGTTGAAGCCATTGCATTTGCAAATGGCGGTTGCGGCAAAAATCTGTATATTGTTATTGTTATTGTCATTGCCCTTTCGCTAAATTGCAATTCTATCTCTTCTCGTATTTTCTAGCCCCAGCTCGTGTGATTGGTTGAGCGTCTCTCTCGTGGGCACCCACCCCGCCGCCACCCTTACCCTGTGCGACTGTGTGTGGCTGAGCGTCTCTCTCGTAGGCACCCACCCCGCCGCCACCCTTACCCTGTGCGACTGTGTGTGGCTGAGCGTCTCTCTCGTAGGCACCCACCCCGCCGCCACCCTTACCCTGTGCGACTGTGTGTGGCTGAGCGTCTCTCTCGTAGACACCCACCCCGCCGCCACCCTTACCCTGTGCGACTGTGTGTGGCTGAGCGTCTCTCTCGTAGACACCCATCTGGTGCCACCCTTCCATCTTGTTATCCGTCTCGAGACTCAATAAAAGTAAGTGGAGTAAAACAGAATGTGACACAAAAAGATGCACTGAAATGTTGTTTTAATTCTTGTAAAAAATCAGTTAAGAATATAACATTTATTCAATGAAAATGTGCAAGAGCAAAATTCTTTATAGATCACAGAATATTTTGGAAATATTTTACGCATGGTAAAACTGCTCATTGATGTTCAATTGTCAGCGAACTCTACTGAAAAAATAGGGCTTGGGAAGTTGGGAAGTACCTCATGAGCAAATATTGAATCACTTGTCAATCAGGGTGACAAGAATATTTGGCAGGCCGTACAGGATCATGTTGAACGAAGTCCGGTTCGCAACTGCAGTCTCTGCGGCCTCCGAACTGTCCGGACCGGCTGCAGTGCTGGTGCCGGCTTCCACTGTAGCTCCAGCCCCTCCTGCTGAACCTGCCCGCTGCTGCGGCTGCGATTGTTGTCCTTCGGCACCTTCAGCCGCGGGTGCGGCAGCTGCGTCTCCACCGAGAGCTTCACCGGCAGCCGTGGGCTCATCCGACTGCGCAGGAGCCGCGGTCGCTGCCGCAGTGGACACTCCGTCGTCAGGACCCGCGCGCTTGTGCGGCTCGTAGATGAAATTGACCGCCTGGCCGATGGTCTTGCCGCCCTCCAGGACGTCTGCAATAGGGATTTTAGCTGCATGTTTAGTCGGGCTTCGGGGGTCGGTGGCAGAGCGGTTAACACGTTTGTCTCTCGCACCAAGGTCCATGAGCTCAATTCCGCGGCGAGGCCACATTCACTTGGGGCGCAGCCGCGGAGAGAAGGCTTGGGGGCTTGATGTGCAATTTACTCAATTGAGGGTCAACCTCCAAGGTACAGTGAAAGTTTACACTGCCTGACGATGAGAAAGTCACGGCAGATGTACGCACCTGTGTGAGCGTATGCCTTCGTCTAGCCATTGTGGGTGTGTGTGCTCAGGAGTCAGCGAAATGGGCAGAATTGCCTCTTCTCTGGCTGCGGGTCGTGTCCCCAAATGATGTTGGATAACGCCCAATATTATTTGGGATGTGAACACCTAGATGATAAGGGGGATGTTACGTTAACAGCAATTAGTCCAAACAAGAGGCCTTCAGTTGTCTCACCAGCCAGGAAAGTGTCCAGTCGGGTGGCATTCTCCTGCAGTGTGCTGGCCCACTGGTGGCAGCACAGAGCGGGCACACCAGCCAGTGTCATGAGCAGAGCGGTCTCAACTGGCTTCTCGAGCTTGAGCTGGTCGCTCCGCTTGACTACATCGATTTTGCTCTGCCGTAGGAAGCTCTGGCTGGTCTGCGCCATGTCAAACAGGGCCACCAGGCGGCAGTCCGTGAGGCCGAGACTCGCCAGCGCGTGCGGCGGCAGGTGGGCCAGGAAGCGCTCCATGCCGTAGAAGATGAAGCCGGTGCCCTCGCGCAGGTAGACCTCGTACTCGCCGACGCTTGGCGCGTGATCGTCTCCGGTGACGCCGAGCCAGCGCGGCGTGAACTGCTGGACCCTCTCGGGCCGGTCCATCATGGCGCGGAACTGGTCCAGCGGCTTCCACTGCTCAGTGTCCGCGCAGTCCAGGTACGGGTCCACCACGTGTCTGATGTGGCTGGTGTCCACGGCCAGGTGACCCGGAGGCACTGGGCGCACCTGTGAGGAGGTGACATTTCGGTGTTTCGAGATTTCAGATCGATCACGTGACTTACGGAACGTATCGGATTGAAGAGTGTCGTTTTTCTCAAATAAGCCTACTGTTAGTAGAGCAATGCAAATATTATAATTTTTTAGAGCCTTCATGCTTGATTCGCTGAAGTCTAAGCTGAACCCAATGCCATAGATCTTTGCCATCGGTACTTTGGCCCCTGAGAACCACCCCTTGCCCCTGAGAAGAGTGTACCCTGCTGACGACAGTGAAGAAGTCAGGGCAGATCTACACTACGATGTGTGCAACCTGGGTATGGTGCGTGCGTGCGTGTGTGTGTGTGTGTGTGTGTGTGTGTGTGCGTGTGTGTGTGTGTGTCTGTAGGCAGTGGAATGGACAGAATCGTCTATCGCTTGCTGCGGGTTGACTGTCACCAAATGATGTGCCCTGCTGTCAGGAGTGATGGGTGGAATGCTTGATGGGCAGGTTACGGTTGCAGCGCTTACCAGCGGGATGATTTTGCTCAGCTTCTTGCTGGCATCTCGCAGTCCGGGAATCCTGCTCAGCGCCTTGCTGCCCTTCTCCTTGCCGCCCTTGCCACCGCCGGCGCCGCCGCCACCGCCACCGCCAGCGTTGGCAGCGCGCTGCTCGTCATCGACGTCCTCGTCGGCACCGCCGGGACCGCCGCCGCCTCCATCGTCATCCAGCAGGTGCTTAGAGCCGAACATGCGGCGGGCCACCAGCTGCAGGCTGAAGTCACGACTCATGCCAGCCAGGCTGTCGAAGTGCAGCTGCTGAAGAGCCTCCAGGGGCAGCTCGGCCAGGTGCGGGTCTATCAGCATCACCAGACAGTCATCTGGCTGCTGCTGCTGCTGCTGCTGCATCTCTCGCCTGCTGGTGCTGACTGTGGTGGCCGAACTCGGCCGGTTGAGGCGCTCGAATCGGTGCAGAGCGGGGCCCAGGTACTCGGCGGTGTCGCCAACGAGACGGTTGAACCATGTCTGCAGCAGCTCGAGGTCCGCCCGGTGCTCCTCGGTCAGGCAGCTCTGAGGGGCGGGGAAGGAAGTGGGAGTGGGACTGTTTCACTTTTCACTTCTCATCTGATTCGAAAGCACCAGGTGTTGAAACCAGAGCAAAGCTGTTTATTTCGAAATTATTTGTCTTCGGTGAAATAAGGTTAAACAAAAAAAACAAGAAAACTAGGTTCGGACAGGTTATTGATTTGTTGATTTGTGTGTTATTTCACTCGGCACACGAGTTTGAGTAAATACGAGCTAAATAAATGTAGCACTGCGGCGGCCACTGGCGCAAACACTCTAGACAGTTAAAAGTACTCTGAAGATGTACCCACAGGTATGATGTTGTTTATCAATTCAACAGCTCTGATGACCAGAGCGTCACCTACGTGGGGAAGACTAAAAGGCACCTGCACCCGGAAGAGCGCTTCAAAGTCATTGACCAATGCTCATTTGACTCCAAACTGCAGATTCTTGAAGTGTTGTACAGTAAAGCACATTCCCCCAACTCCAACACAGTGGCGCGGGCTATGTTCTCCGTGTGTTCTGACGGAGGGGGTGGGCTGTACATTCTGTACTGTTGGCTGCAACGCTAACAATCCGCCCCGGGACTTTGCCTCTCGACTTACGCACTAACAAATATGTACTTAAAATATTCATTAAATTTACACCCTAACAAATTTCATATTTATTCACTTCTCTACTCGTTTTCTTCATTTAAACTAAACCTGAAGATGCACACTGTTGTGCGAAACGCGTCGTTCAATTAAATGTTGATTTTCACTTTTCTATTTATCTTAGTCGCCAAGCGACCAACTCTACCTGAATTCTACATTTGAAATATCACCCACTGGTCCTTCTACTGTTAAATGCGTCAGAAAAGCTGGGGTTAATTGACACTGTTAACTGAAAAGCAAAAAAAACTGCAGACGCGGCAGGTAACAGTAACTAGGGAGCCAATCATGAAAAGGCGGATGCTAGTCGCAGACCACAAAACAATGACTTACATCGATGGAGTTTGCTGAACGCTGAAAACGAATTCCGACTTTAAGGATTAGCGTGCAAAACACATGCCACTTAGAAGTGCTTTCAACTGAGTTAGAACTAATTTTGTTAAAGTGTGCAGCTAGTTACTGGATGTAAACTACTCATTAGCTAGTAATTTAAACTATAAACTAGTACTCCCACAAAACACTCCGCCATCAGAATTAGATCTAAGATCTAATTGGTTAGATTCAGTCTGTGCGCAAATATCAAAAATGTACTTTTAGCGACCGACAGGACAGCTTAGTGTCTAACAGTTTGATTGGCTCTTGTGTCTAACAGTTTCACTGATTCTAGTGTCTAACAGTTTGATTGGCTCTTGTGTCTAACAGTTTCACTGATTCTAGTGTCTAACAGTTTGATTGGCTCTTGTGTCTAACAGTTTCACTGATTCTAGTGCCTAACAGTTTTATTGGCTCTTGTGTCTAACAGTTTCACTGATTCTAGTGTCTAACAGTTTGATTGGCTCTTGTGTCTAACAGGTTGGCTGACTCTAGTTTCTTGAGTAAATCCTGACGTATCTTGAGCCTAATAAATAACGAATTATTCTAGGTAAGAAGTTCAACAGGTGGCACCCACAATTTGAACATCCCGCCCACTCACCGCTGACGCGCCAATCTCCCCGTCGACTCCAGCCGTGATGGCCTCCAGCATCCGCCTTTGCCTGGCCGCCTGGCTGCGCTGGTACTCGTGCTTCAGCAGCAATGTGCCGACCTCCGACTTGAAGTCGTGCATGCTGTCCAGGAGGCGCTCCAGACGCTCTCGGCTAGTGTCCAGCCGCAGAATGAAACTGCGGCCCAGCATCTGGCCCGCTCCGCCACTGGTACCGCCTGCTCCCCGGCAGCCTGAGCTCCTGAATGTGCGATGCGCAATGGGTCACCTTTTAGCCGCAACTCTGGTACGCTGGTAACTCTGGTACTCTGGTACTCTGGTACTCTGGTACTCTGGTACTCTGGTACTCTGGTACTCTGATGCTCTGATGCTCTAGGACTCTGGTACATTTTTACTCCAGGACTCTGGTATTCTGGTATTATGTTTCTTTGTTATTCTAGCTTCATGGTACTCAAAAGTCAGCAGAATTAACCAGCGATGGTAAGTCACTGCTTCTCTGCCTTTTTTAAAGTATCTCAGTACTTAGAATTGATAATTTACTCACCTTTTCCAGGCTTGGCCTTCTGCCTCTCCGTGGCTCCGGCGTACAAGTAGCGATAGTCGGGACTGTGCTGAAGCAGCAAGAAGCTCAGGAAGGGCGGCAGCGACTTGCCGATGTCCTGATGCGCGTGGTCCACGCAGCTCTGGCGCCAGGCCTGTGAGTTCGTTCATTTTGCGAAGAGAAGACTCATATTTCGCTTTGAAATAAAATAATTCTTGACTTTTGGCGCCTCACCAGTGACGTCCTCCTCAGCGTATCGCGGGCCGTGGCTGCCACACGGCTCTGGAGTCCATTGCAGAAGGCCGCCTCAGCCTCCAGGTTGTCCAGCTGGTTGATGAGGGCGGCGGTCTCGGATAGGTTGGAGTCACGCAGAGCCAACCGCAGAGTTCGACGCAGCAGTCGGGCCGTCTGGCAGGACTGGTGCAGACTGAGCTCCTGCCAGGACAGGCCGATGTCATACTGGCCGATGCACTCCAGCAGCTCCTGGGAGGCAAGGCTTGCGACTTCCTGGGACACAAAGGGGGTTGTGGCCTCGGGGTTAGAGCGTCCGACTCACGACTTAAAGGTCGGGGGTTCGATTCCCGACTCCCACTGGAACAATTTGTGTCCTTTAGCCAGACACTTAACTCTGCATTGCTTCAGTTCATTCTGACATTCTGACATCATCAATATGGGACACTGTGACTAATGAATGGCTTATTGGGCATAAAAATCTGCCTCTAGGACTAACCAGCGCGTCCTTGTGCAGGGCCACCGTCTGCGCCTGGTACAACACCTCAGTGGCCTGTGCCAGACGATCGCGGCTTCGTTGAAAGGCCGCCCACGCCTGACGGGCTCGCCTGGCCGCCTTGGCCTCTCGCTCGCGCGCAGCTGCAGCCGCAGCGGCGGACTCGCGGCCAATAACCAATCCGGCGCCATCTTCGTCTCGAGGCGTCTCTTCCGATTCACATTTGTTGTCATCGTCGGCCTCTTCATTAGCGGCCTCCTCAACTTGCGCCCACGCAGACGAGTCGATTTCCAGCAGGCGCCACTGAGCCGGCGAGTCCGGGTCCAGACGGCTGGCCAGCAGGCGCAGCGCTCGGCCAATCAGAGCCAGGCAGCGGGCTCGTGTCGGCAGCGGGCCGCCAGACGACGCAAGCGAGTGAGCGTCCTGCAGTTGGCCGACCGCCAGGTCGAAAGCCAGGCGCACCTTTGTCATCCAGGCCGCCTGTGGCTCGGACAGCTGCGGCTCCTCGTGGACAAATTCTTCAACGGCCAGGGCGTCCGCCGGCTTTGCCAGCTGCCGTTCCGCCTCGGCTCTCTCTGTTTCCACCTGCGAGATGAAGATGCGGGAGCTTGTTTACGCTCGCGCGCCATCTTATTGCACTTTCACCTCTCTCCCTCAATCTGTTCAACTTCTTAGCTAACCTTCACTTCTCTTTCCTGTCCCTTGTCTCTGATTGGCTAGCTGCTCGTCTCTCTTTCCTCACCCTAGACTATCGGCTAGAGGGCTTCGGCCTACCGTTTTACATTCGTTCAGTGCCGTCAACACTGGCTCTCAATTTATTTTAAGAAGTCACTACAAGCATTCTGTCACTTCTGTTTACTGCTTATAAGACAGTAAGCACGCTCACACAGGTAATTATAACCTGCCTTGACTTTTTCATCGTCATGCATTGCACGCTCTGACTGTGCCCTTAGGATTGCGTTCTGGGTGCGGCTAGAAACATCATCTAGAAACAGGCCTCCTCACCTGGATTTCAAACAGCTGCAGCAGGCATTCGGCCAGGCTGAGCTTGGCCGCGGCTGCCAGTCGATTCGCTGGCGGACAGGCGCGCCGGAGGTCGCCCAACGAGCCGCTGGTCTGAGCGTCAGCCACGAACGCCTCAGCGTAGCGAGTCGCCGCGCGGAAACAGCTCGCCGCGTCCACGAGCAGCTGCCTGCGGATGGGCAGAGGAATCGAGCGGATAGCCAAATAGAAAACTAGATTGACACCTGAGATAATGTAACTTACCTTTTGGCCTCCTCGTCATCAGCCAGTTTGCTCATCTCCAACTGGCAGGCTCCCAGCTGCTGAAAGCATTCCAGAGCCTGGCGAAAGTCGCGCCCGTTGGTCAGCCGCTCCAGGCCGCAGTGCAGGAAGCGCCGGGACACCTCGAGCCAGCGGTGCGCTCGGCCCCTGGAGCACAGCCGCTGAGACAGCCGGTCCAGCGCCCAGGTGGTCTGCAGCCGACCGAACAGCAGCTCCAGCCGGCCCACCAGACTGTCAATCAGCGGCGCCTTGTTCGGTCGTCGGCGAGCCAGCTCCTCGAAGACGGAGATGCCCCGAAGGGCTTCTGTCTTGGCCCGGCTGAGTGCGTCCTTCTTGGTGAAGTCACTGGCTGTGGCCTCAATCAGCAGCCGGCAGCTCAGGAACCAGTCCTCTTCCGACGCCCAGCCCTGAAGGCGAGACAAGGATGAGGTCGAGGATACGAGGATACTCGTAATAATCAGTCATCGTGTTCTTTAAAAAATTGGAGACTAGCCTTGAAGCCCGAACATAGATACAGTCCCTCTCACCTGCATCATGGCCTGAGCCTGTCGCACGCACTGAGCCGCCTGACCGAACTGGCGCTCCCGCAGGGCCAGCCGGCCCAGTTCCAGCCAGCGCTGCGGCCAGGCAACGCTTGTCGCCCAGCTCACCGGCGGTCAGTTGAACCCAGCAGTCCTGGAGGTTTGGTACTGGCCCTGCTCTGTGAGCAAGCGGGCCATCCTCCAGCCACTGGCTGTGGAGCCGCAGCTCGCCCAGCGGCTCGCCCAGGTGGCCGCCAGCGATCCGCCAGCGTCGTCTCGTCGCTGCTAGTGCCGCGGACAGTTCCAGCCGCGGCCGTCAGCTCAGCCGGGTCGCGGCCCAGCTCGCGCGCCAGCTCGGCCAGCGACTCGCGAGCACGCGCCTCTTCGCGGCGAACCTGTGCGCGTCGTTCGCGCCACTGAACGAGCATCTTGCGATTCTCTGGATGACTCGTCTACGCCCGGGGCGATCTCACCGGCGTAGCGCAGTGCTCATGGACTCACGACACCGAGCGTGGAGGCAGAGCTCCAGGCCAGACGTCCATGGCGCTGCAATAACCAAATGAAGTCCCCAGTCCCGTAGCATCCATGGAACAGCATGCATGTATAATAACACGAATAAGTGGCCTCGCTGTAGATTCGAGCTCAGAGTCAGGTATACCAGGGGGATTTTGTTTGCATATCGATTTTACTCTACTTCAAACAGCTGCCCCCACGCAAAAAGACAGCTTTGGAAGGCACTCACAGTCAGGTGGGACGAGGCAGTTGGCCGGCCTACTCTTGCACAGGTCGCGAGTGAGACAGTCCTGCAGAGCCAGCACTGGCAAGCTCAGTGGCTCAAGCCGACGTTGCGAAGTTTCTCAGTGAGTAGACGGCAGTAGTATAGAGTGATTGTCTGCGGAATTTTTCGCCAAAGAAAACAAATCAGTAATCAGTTCGGAATACCACCTGAAAAGCATTTAGAAACTCACCGGCTTGGCGATGTTGTGCAGTCCCAATCCGGTTGCTGGCATCAAGTCTTGGCGCTTGAACACCTCCAGCAGCTCGTCGGGCACATCGTAGGTGGCCCAGTCCTCAGCCGACTGGGGCACAAAGTCCAGGCCGCCCTTGCGCTTCGGCTTCTCTTTCTGGGGCTGCAAAAATTGTTAGTAGTTTTCAATTGAAATGCTCCATCGATTAATTGTGTTTTCAAACGGAAAGAGTGCATGGTTACCATCTGTTTCGCCTGTTATCAAGCACATTGTCAGCTCAATGGGTGGCTGTGAGTACGCGGACATGTACAGAGTTGTACAAATTTTACTAACTTTAAACAGAGTCAATGAAATCTAAATCTAAATGAAAACAGAGCATAAATGTGCAGCACTAGGAATAAACGGGACTCCAGTTGCTAAGCCTGCGCCAATTTACATGAGCACGCAAGTAAAACAAAAAAATAAGGAATCAAAAAATCGAAGCTGTTATAAATATTTTCAATGAGGCAAAATTGGTGAGCACAAATTCTTCCTACTTCTAACTCAATGATTCCCGGGACGGACTGAAACGGAATGAAAATATGATGGATAAGAAAATATATTTTCCTAATATTGAATTATTTTTATAGTACGATTGCACTAAATTGGACCTCTGAAAGCTGCGTACGGCTGTTCAGTCCGTGGACAGGGGGACACCCACCCTCAGTTACCCCCGCTATAGCTGTTACCTATTTAACAGTTAGGTATCGAGCTAAAGGGGCACATTCGTTTTCAATGTAGTCGGAAATCGAACCCCAGACCTTCAAGTCATAGGCCCGACCCTCCAACCACTTGGCACAATGCTACAACCCCTACTAAAATGTGAAAAAATGCAGGAACCGATTTTAATAATAAAGGAATTTAATTTGAATTCCAATACGCCTATCTAAATCCTAGAAGGTGTTTAGGTT